>OZ005740.1:329642342-331031450 GCA_963930735.1 Dioctria linearis | reverse complement strand
ATGTTACTGAACCCATTTCTTAAATATGACCCCAAAAATGTTAATATGAACTCATATCACTTGAACTCATTCATTCTCAGCCCAACCTAACTTCCACGCCTTATTTTAAAATAACTCGAAAAGCTATCAAACATTGGACATAATAAAAATCGATTCTTGAATTCCATAAAAACCATTCAAATTCATTATATGTGTGTGTATGTTTGTGGTTTTATTAGCCAACACCTCCCTATTTTTAGTGCTTCAGTTAAATTTACACACAGCTTGCAAGAGCTATCAATTTCCCTTCCAAAAAGCTTTTCAAGTATGATGGACGAGTAATTTTAAAGAAAAACATCCGCGAAAGGGAGCTTTTTATTGCAAGTAAATTAAATGTCGATTTTAATGGAGGTTTTTAGCTTTTGCACTTAGGGCTGTTGCACTACTTTCTTCACTTAAGTACAATTTGCATTACAAGTCGAGGAACTGAAAATTCTACTCAGAATTAAATCAACGAGAAACCAATAATGTGTGAGTACTTGATGTGGTAACAGAATTTCATTACCGGGGTTGTTAGTAAAATTTTTTAGATAACTACGTAAAATATCTAACTAAATCAATTAACTAAGAATTCTTGAGATTGGTCATATTCCATTTGTTAAAGGCTCAATTCTAAACATTTCGTTGTGACCTGAGTTAGTAATAAGAGTGGCAAAACTAAAATTTTTTTAATTTTTTTACTATTTTGGAAATTGATTCTAAAAGTGATGATTTGTTTTCTTATCTTAAATGAAGTGAAGTTTCTAAATTCATTCATAATTATCCCGCGAGAATGTAGATGTGACTTTATTAATTTTTCCATTTTTGTCTAAAACAGTGGCGCAATCGTAATTATTCTAGAGACCTCCCCACCCCCCATACAGCTCTAATAAAATTGAGATTTAGACCCTAATAAAATGCAATAGAAAATACAAAATAATAATTTTAAAAATACTTCTGGTAAATGCGAACGAAAAATTTAAAATAAATTCTCCCTTGACTTATAATGGGTACAATCACAAAAGTTCTTATAGTTAGCCTTCATTTTGCATTTAATTAAATATTGAAATTATTATATGTACAAATTTTAAAATTTTCAAGGTACACAAAGAAAGGAAGTCTGGGCCAATGAAATTTTAACACTACAGTACAAAAATTGAATTTGGAGCTCCCAATGTTTATCAAAACATTTAATTAAATTAATTTATTCTGAATTTGCTTCCTTTGAATACTTTGAAAATTTTATACACAATATTTCAATATTTAATTCAATGTCAAATGAGGGGAAACTCTAGAGAACTTTTAAGGTGTAGGTACCATGAAGTTTTCTATATTTTTGTGAAGTTTTCTATATTTATTTTTTTTTTTTTTATTTTTATTTTATTTCATTTTATTTTGTTACTTCTACATATTTCCTTGAGTAGTACTAATATAAGATGTTGTAATCTTCAGTACGGCACCAAATAAAGTATTATTATTATTATTACTCACTAAATGAAGAGAGTAATTATTTTCTATTTTTTAGTACGGATTTTGAAGCAACGTTTTTTTTTTCTTTAAAGTAATTTTTATATTTATTATTGTTTTCTTTTTTTGTCTTAAATTATTCTCAAAATATATAAAATTATATCATTAAGAAATTTTCAGTAAAAAAAACTTTTTTGCACTTTTTTGTGATCGACAGCTTACAAAGGTATCTTGATTAAAACTGATTTTGGGCAAATCATTATAACCGGGGTAATTAATATCAGATTCAGTTTTCCTGCAAATATTTATTTAATTACCAAATTAGCACTTCTGGAAAATTTCGTTAACAAAGTGTCGATTTGAAAAGAAATTGTTGGAAAAAAATTTAAAAACTTTGCCATTAATTTGCAACAAATTGTAGGCCAGCCCGACAATTATGGTGTTCGAACGAAATGCAAGCTAGCGTTGTGTGAAATCTTCAGCAGAAACACAAGGCAAGAAGTGTATAATGTCGGCCGCTACCAGTCCACTAACCTCGCATTCAAGTCATACATCATGGCTTGTATATTTCGGGGGTTACTGCTGATGGATTTTCTATTTTAGATGGCACCTAATTTATATTATATTACTAAAAAAAACCTCCGGCTATATCTGCATGCTTATGAGATTTTCATGCTGAAACAGAAAAAGAAAACTGTATAGGTCAGTCCACAACTGATGGTTCAAACTTCAGGAGCTGAAAGAAGAACCTTGAGTTATGAAAGAGCAAAATGCGGCGTTCAGGAGAGAGAGGATGTTTACTACGACTACTTGCCGTACTTCACCTAGCACAAATGTAATTTTTGTGAAAGCGAAAAAGTAAGTGATGTTTTCCGTTGTTTGTCGGTTTTAACTTTTTGCATATTTAGGAAGTTGAATCTGTAGGTAATACTTATGATGAAGAAAAATGTAATCATAGCTCTTTCACCCAGCCATCATCACATCAGTTATCTATTCAGGAATGCATGACACAAGTTAAGAGGAGTCAGTACTCAGCAAAATTTTCAATGTAGATACGAGCCAACCTGTAGGTAATAAAATTTACTATACGTAGGTTTGTGTGCTGTAAGTGAGAAAATTCATATAAAACTAGCCTAGACATAGACCACAGACCACATTAGAGACATCTACTGCAAAAGACAAAAACTCAACATCCGACAAAACCATACAATTTAAGACGCAAAATGAAAATTTTCAGTTCAAATAAATTGAAAATTTTTAACGAGAATTAACTCTCCTAAATGTTTTTCCACATAATTGTTAAATATGATATTTTGCTTTGTATTTAAACAACTTTCAAATAAATGTTGCAATTTCTCGTCGGTGAAATGTCGGAAAAAAAACAAGTACTATTAGAGTCAAATAATTATAAAAACCGCCATTAAAAATGAAAAAAACTCGACGTTATTTGCTAGACGTAGGCCTTATCTCTCTAAAACAGTCACAATTTAAAGAAATGAGAATACCTACACACAGCAATTTCATTTAAAAGACTTCAATTTTCCCCATTTTTTACAAGTTTTCGAGCCAATATCTCCATTCCAATACACTTTTTTTAATTTTTGCCGACGTTATTTACTAGACTTCTTCATTACCTTTAATTTAAGGTATAAATCATTATTTTTCTGCAAATTGTTTGCCAGAAATTCCCATTGAAAAATCTATGAAACTTGCAAATATTTTTTTGTGTGAACTGGCTATAAAGAAATAAAAACACCACTCCTCTCCTCCTTCTGATCTTTTAGTTTTCTAAATCTAAAACTTTATATTATCAGAGTTAGTGTGTCATATATAATGGAGAAATTGCCGCTATTTTCTTCAGTCTCCCAGTTAGTCAATATGAAATAAATCCACACAGAATTTACTCAATATATGATTGACCGAACTTGCATCCAACCAAATATGCAGCCCGAGAATTGAGTGACAAACTAAAGAAAATTCTTTCAAAGTGGGTGTTTCTTATCAGCACGTGTCGTATACTCTTCAGGATGGTTTGGTTCCTGCCTACCGTAGACTACAAAGTGAACATCCAAGCTGACAGTTACATCCGAACTATGCGACGTTTCTGAAGCGAGTGCATATTTAAGAGCTTCAAGGGATCCTCATAGAGTGGAAGAATTAATGAATTATTCCATGGTAGGTGTGTGAGAGCAAATCGTAAGAAGTTCTGCTGAACAGACTCGATACGGTCGATGTGTGTACGGTCAAATGGAGACCAGACCTGGCTAGCAGAAGAAGTCTCACAAAGCAAGTGTACAAAAACGCAATGTAATGGTGGGATTCGAAAACTCGCGAAACCAACGTTTTATTAAGCCCAGCATATAACTACTCTTTGATACCATAAAGTTTATGTGGGAGATAAAATTCAATCTTTGGCCGCATTTGACACCCAATTCACAGACAGAAATGACACGATGAATCGAGGAATCCGAGAACCCATAATCATAAGTGATAGGATTCTGATTTTTGGTGGAAAGTCATATTTGAGTTTTGTATACAATAAATCATAACTTTCTTAAAACAAATTCTAATTTTATTTATTAAGAAAAACTCGGCCACACCGAACCCCGCTATTTGATGCTTTCGTAAGGTAGCCCGTATCCCACACCGAGATATAGCCTGAGACGCTTTTAAGAAAAGAAGTATATGGTTTGCATTTCTCCTTTTAAAATTAGAACACTTAAAAAAGGAATGATTTGATATTGGTTATTGGGATGTGTATGATTTGTGGTACGTGCGTACGTGATATGGGGACCGTGCTTCACAATATTAATCTTGCTAAGCGTTCAAGTAAATACTTAGTATTTCGCTTTACACTTGTCCCAGAAGACTGGATCATCTCCAACATACCTACTATATGGAGAGGAAAACCTAAGTGCTTTACAAGGAGCATGGAATTTTCACCGCAACGATAAAGCTCGGATAAGAGAATTAAATATTAATTCGAAAACTTCTACTCAAATGATGATGTTAATCGATTTGAGTAATACCGGGGAAAAGGATTTTATTCCAAATAAAGTCAGTTTATATTTATACAATGCATATTAAAATTACTATTGTTTGCAGGTTGAGGAAAAGAAGGTTACTCGAAAAAGATTGACATTGGAAAGCCATATACCTAGGGATTCAGATGGCTATGAAATAGAACAAGTAAGTGTAAAGGACAGAGTTGTCAACAATCACACCTAGTTTATGTTATGTGCCCACAAAGAGCTAATCAAATTCTGCAGCCAGAAATCAACTCGGCATTTTCAAGTGATTTCTTCGCAATTGTGCAATTTGGCTCCTTCTACGAGATCTATATTCAATCATTTGTAAGTAATATTTTTTACTTACTATTTATTTTGTAGTATTCCACTATTCTTTCTTCTTTGGTTTTAAATAACTTTTATCAGCTCACAAACCCCTCACTAAAAAGCGAATGAGAGTGCCGTTTGTGCGAAAGAGTTTTAGGGTAGTTAACGTGGATGGATTTACATAGGGTTTATTTATTTATTTAGAATTAGTGAATGGGGAGCTTTTCGATGGTCTAACATTTTCTTACATTTTGGTGGGTTTTGGGGTGGGGGTAGTAATTATCACCCTTGGGGTTGTCCAATTTGGGCCGTGTGTGATATGAGTCGAGATCCGAGAATCAAGATTTGAGAGTGGTGCCGAGATTCGAGAGTCCAGAATCGAGTTTCGAGATCTGAGATTCGAGAGCTGCGTTTCGAGAGTCGAGGTTCGGGAATAGAATTTCGAAAGTCGGGACTCGAGAGTCAGGTTTTGAGAGTCGATGTTCGAGAATCAGTTTTCGAGAGTCGAGAGAGTGTATGGAATTTATGAGATAGAAAAAAACAATTTTTAACTTTTTAGTGCATTTTATTTACAAAAGTTATTTATTTTAAAAGTTTTTGTAATATATTTTATTTCTTTTCCTAGTAGACATTTCCATTTTTTTCTTCTTTTGTTTAATAATTCTTTTTTTCAATTTGAATTTGTAATATTTTATATTTATTTGGTAGATCTATTTTAGTCCCCGATTATACCTCTCTTTATAATTGAGTGCTCAAATATTGTTAATCTTTTTGTATCTTGTACCACGAATAAATAATTGAATTTAATTTAATCAATTTTGGAAGACTCCGGAACGATAATAAATCGCTGTACCGCATGTAAAAAAATTCTAAAATGGTTGAAAAAATTCCATTTACCCAAGGAAAATGCCAAGCCATATATAAATTTTCTTTTACAGTTGGGACAATTGATTACACGCATATTCGAATTAGAAAACTTTCTGCGTAAAATGATAAGAGTATATTAATTGGGAATGATACCATTCTATAAATGCTTGTTTCTTTGTTGCCCTCTAATACATGTCCTAAAAGTTTTCTTATAAGCTAAAGTGGATTTTTTGTAGCTTTTTTCTTTTTTGATTTTATGTCGATATTATAGTTGTGATTTCTCCAGTTATATTTAATTTAATTTTAAATCCAAAAACAAGCAAAAACACTGCAAACTTATCACTCACCTTTTGTACATCTGAGATGATTTTGGTCTCAGAAATAATTCAAGGTAACAATGAAACCGAACCGCCGCTATGAACGAGACAAGCAATTGCACTAATAGCTTTGAAATTGAACTCAAATTTATGAAGTTTTACTTAATTGTGAGCTTTTCAATTTTTAATATTTGCAGTTATCAACTGAACTCCACTTAGTTTGTTCAAATTTAACAGTCTGATCTAGGGCTCGTTAGTCTCAACTCGGAGTTCGATCGTAACCTTTTGCATATAACCAAATATTTTACAAGCGGCAACATATTGTTCGAGATGAATCTATAGTGCTTTGTTTTTAGTAGGAGGTCATGTATGGATTTGGATATTGGGTATTGGTGACTACTAAAATAAATACTACTGTATTTTGCCTTTGTACTTTACTACAATGATAGCTTTAAGAATTAACTCAATTATAAATATTATTTCATATTAAATTGGATTATAAGTAATCACCAGCTCGAGCTCTGCTGCGTGTATCCTGAGACAACTTACAACATTGCATGCGTTACATAACGGAAAGAAAAACTGAGTATGGGTTTTTATTTAGGGTATAAAATGTATAGTTTTGCAAAAATTTTAAATTTTTTGTATATTGTGCTTACTGTTCAATTATTTGAAGTTAAATAATAGACACCTTCAAGGTCTCATATCAGCTCGTAATATTGCATACGAAAAGTGAAAGCGATATAAAACTAGTAGTTTTAAAGAAGAATATGGGATGCTTAGAAACCGTACTTCTCATACAATTCGGAAAGATATCAAGTTATCTCAAAACTGGGCTACGACCTAAGATTCTCCAGAGAAATCTGAACAAGGTGGGCGTTGTTGCTTTTGCTAATTTCGTATGCACTTTGGATCGTGTTGTTTGAAATATCGAATTTTTGTCTCATAGTTCTAACTCTGCTAATAGCAGTGATTTTCATATCATAATTCAATATAATCTACAACTGTGTTATCACACTTCCATTTCATCAGAGTTTATATACGGATGAAATTTATGTTGCTTTGTGTAGTAGTAAGTCTAAGTCTAAGGTATGGACGGAATTTCTGTAAGGTTTGCTAAAATTGTTGCACTTACTTACTCACATCTTTAACATCTGTTTTACCATCTCAACATTTCCGCAAAGTTGGAAATTCTCGAAAGTAATTCCTGTGCCTAAAAGGCCTGGACGTAATTGCTCCGATTTCCGCCCCATCAGCATCTCACCGTTCCTATCTAAGGTCTTTGAAAAATTAATGTCCTTGTAAATTTCTCATTATCTGGATATCAATAGTCTACTTCATTCCTTTCAATCTGGTTTTCATCCCAAGCATAGTTGCACACCAATGCCTTACTGAAGATAGTCTATGTAGTTATAGAAGATTTGGACAAATTAATGCTTTCTTGAGTTCTCTAAAGCATTCGATACTATGGATCATACAATTATGTGTAGAAAACTTATTATGTACCAAATTAAATTTTCCCATAAGCTCAACGAAGCTCATATTTAGTTATCTAACAGGGCGTTCTCAAACATTTTTTCAAATGGTAATTAATCTACCTTTCTTAGAATTAATTTTGGACTTCCGCCAGGCTCGGTTCTTGGTCTCCTACTTTTTTGCGTGCTTATTAATGATTTGTTCGGCTATTTTGCTAACAGCGAAATGTATCTTTACGCTGATGATGCACAACTTTTGGTCTACGCTTTTTGTGAACTTCGAGCTATTTTACTACACTCTCCACGCGCATATTCCCTGCTCATTCTCTGCTTATCTCTGTGATAATTTGCGGTTGTTAAGTATTTGGCAAACTTGATTATCTTAATTTTAATACATTTCTGATCACGTTTAACTCCATTATTAGATATACAGGGTGTTCCGTAAATGTCTTTAATCCTTTAAGGGGATGAAAGTAGAGGTCATTTGGGTCAAAAAAGTCTAGATACTTTTATATCGAACTCCGCTGGGTTTTCGAGTAAATCGATAATATCGATTTTCGAGATTTTGCATACCTCTTCAGAGTAATTTCGGTATAAGTTCTATTGTAATTAATGGATTGTGACGTTCAAACCTTTATTTAAAAGAACACATATTGGCCTTTCTAAGAATGTATAATAAGTAATAATTGTGCCTTCAATTATTTAAAAAAAAAACAGTTTTCTCTAGAATTTTTTATTTCACCAACATTTTTGTCGCGATTCAGTGTACATTTATTTGAAATATCACCATTGCACGAACTTGGCAAAACTATGAAAACATTTGTGCATTATGTCCCCTTTCCAAAATGACCCCCCAAGTGCTATCAACAATAACAATCAAAAGTTATAACCAAACATTTGGAAGATGTGCCCATCGAGGTAATCTTCAGTTTTTTCGTAGGATTCTATCTCCTCCTACAGTTTTTAACCTACGACAACCATTTATATGTCATTATACGAGAATCTGAACTGACTATTAGATAGGGTACTTTTCGATTTCAAATTTCGAAAATGGAGGGGGTAATTTCGAAAAAAACATTTCTTTACCAAACTTGATATTTACGTAGATTTCGTTATTCCGCATCTTCATTTTTGCGGGAGGGGCAAGCTCTGGAAGGGGCGGGAGTTCAAAGTTTCAACTTTAACCGGCTATATTTTCTCAACAAAGCATTGTTCTAGCAGGTAAGTCCTAAATTCATAAATGGAAAAGACATTTTTGCTGGTTTTTATTCAATTATAGCCGCTTAAAATTGAAACTTTGAACTCCCGCCCCTCCCAGAGCTTGCCCCTCCCGCGTTAATGAAGATGCGGAATAACGAAATCTACGTATATATCAAGTTTGGTAAAGAAATGTTTTTTTCGAAATTACCCCCTCCATTTTCGAAATTCGAAATCGAAAAGTACCCTATGTAATAGTCAGTTCAGATTCCCGTACAATGACATATAAACGGTTGTGGTAGGTTAAAAACTGTAGTAGGAGATAGAATCCTACGAAAAAACTGAAGATTCCCTCGATGGGCCCATCTTCCAAATGTTTGCTTATAACTTTTGATTGTTATTGTTGATAGCACTTATGGAGGTCATTTTGGGAACATAATGCGTAAATTTCTCCATAGTTTTGCCAAGTTCATGCAATGGTGATATTTCGAATAAGTGTATACTGAAGCGCGACAAAAATTTTGATGAAATAAAAAATTCTAGAAAAAACTGTTTTTTTTTTAAATAATTGAAGGCACAATTATAACTAATTGTGCATTCTTAGAAAGGCCAATATGTGTTCTTTTAAATAAAGGTTTGAACGTTACAATCCATTAATTACAATAGAACTTATCACGAAATTACTCTGAAAAGGTATGCAAAATCTCGATAATCGATATTATCGATTTACTCGAAAACCAAGCGGAGTTCGATATAAAACTATCTAGACTTTTTTGACCCAAATTACCTCTACTTTCATCCCCTTAAAGGATTAAAGACATTTACGGAACACCCTGTATATGTATGTATATCACTTCAGAAGATATGATCATGAATTAGAACAGTTAATTGCATTCCGCCCAGTACTGAATATTTGATTACTAAGCGCCTGTTTTTCAGTCATGCCATAAAACTTTACAATTCCTTACCACCTTACCACCCAGCATTAAAATATCGATTATGTCGGGCTCTTTTGGTAGCACAAATAAAAAAGGTTTGAGAACATGTCTTCAAGAAGCAGTAATTAAATAACTAGAAGTAAAATATATTGAACTTAGGTATATTATATATATATATATATTATATAAGTACTGATTATTTTTTTTTTACTTAGTTTTTACCAGTAACTTTTTTCATGTTTCCTAATCTCTTTTTTTTTTGCATACATATATAAACCGATATGTTTCTTGCTTATGTTGAGCGTAGCTTGTACAAGGAAAAAAGATTGTATCTTAATTATACAATGTCATTAGAATGAATATATGGAAATTGTATACAATTGAAAGTCATCCAGCCAAAATATTATCATCGCAATATTTGACTCGTAAATAATCAATGAAACTCTCCGCAACAATATTGCAGATACGTTGTCATCGGTTGCTGACAACAAATTTGAAAACAACTTTTTATCAGTGGGCCATCTTTGTAAAATAAAGCTTTTGGTTCAATTCTTTTAAGTAGTTTTGCATATCTAGTTGTACGTTGTATGTTGTCTTAGGTGTATCTAAGCGGCCGAGAGTGGAGATGGAGTGACTTTGAGAGAAATTATAATTCAAATGATTTGCTACTTTTTGGTCACTATAAATTAAAAAAAAATGGAGTTAATAAAATACAAAAACTCAAAGCTCAATAAACACTTTACATTGATATCATTGTCTGTCATAATTGCCATTGAAATGAAATTATAGTTTTTCCAATATTAATTGGCTTTTTTGTTTTTTAACTTACGATTCTCCTACTACAATATTCTTGAAAATATAAATCTACAATAAAATTGAAAATATCATAGAAAGCGTAGTATTGACCAGACAAGCATGATTTCGAGCTAGATAAAGCTTCACTGACTATGTACTAACTTTAATAACTTGCATTGAGACCGGATTTTCAGGATAAACAGCGATATTTGTCGGATTTATATATAAAATTTTGGGAACGGCCCAATGCAGTAACCTGTCAAACCTGGTCAACGGTTTACCTCAAGATCCAGTTATACCTCCCGTTTTCTACAGTTTTTGCATGTATGATATGACGTCCACATTATTCAGAAGGCTTCAATTTACATGGATGATCTAGCGATAGCTATCTAATTTTTTCAGAAGGTTTTAATATAGGTACATAGATGATTTAGTTATAGCATCAGACAAGTTCAAGCCACGCTATCATATTATCTCAACATACCTGGAAACCTACATAGGAGACTCTCGTCGAATTTGCATGCTTTCACCTTAATTATAGCAGTCCAGATGTTTTTATATTCTTAAAATATCTCGATATCACACTGGATAAATATAACGTGGGTGTCACACCGGAGTGGCGCTGCGTTTGTGGTTGCCGCTCCACAATTGCTCTTGCAAAATTAAGTCTATACGAGTAAGTCATACCGGGAACTGCGCGACGCGGAAGAATAGTTGCCGCGCAGTGATTTTGGAGATTTATTATTCATTCGCAATAAGTCGGCGCAATTCGTTAAATGAGACTTTTTGCATTCTAAAGCAAGGTATATAGAATACAAGGTATTCCCATTAAAAGCACTGTACAGAGAGCACAATACTCTCTCTCCTATCTCTGTCTTTCCTATAAAAATGTATATACATTAGTCACAGAATTGCGTAACAGGCCATTAGCTGCAATGTATCAAAATTTTAATGGGAATGCCTTTGTCTTCTATATATCTTGTTCTAAACTATTCGTAATCGAACTTCATCACTTTTCTATGCTTTTCTTCAACCAGAGCTACTATGTATTAACAGAACTTCTTCATCCGAACTAGAATATATTTGGATAAAATTCGCCGTTCCTGGTGTGATCACTCTATTTGCGCGTGCCACCGCGCCGCTCCTGGTGTGAGCAGAGCTTTGAGCTAGAATAAAATCCGTGGGACACATCGTTCTTAAAACTGCTACTAACTGTAGTATACTACTTACTCAACAGCCGAGTATGCACCTTGGAATGGTTCAAAAATCACAACTGCAAGAATAGTGTGGATGCACTGCATATCCTGGCTATATAAAAAAAAAATTATGGAAATCCTTGAATTACTTACAGAGAAATATGGAATTTTGGTATCTCAAGGTACCTGATAAAAATTTTAAACCACACGAAAATGGTCAATTTGGTCAGTTTTCCAATACACAAAATGAAACAAAGCACGAAAGAAATATATGCAAAATATAGGAAAAGGGGTGTATGTGACCCTAGTGCAAAATATTCATCTTTCGGCGGTTAAGTCACTTATGACGTTAAAACGATCAAAAACAAACTATACTACTCGATTACCCGCTCTTCCTCTTTAATTTGATTCTAAACATGACGTATTTGAAAAACCCCCTATGAGGGATGGTACGACCCCCCATCCCAAAAAACTCCTCCCCCAGAAATTGCTCACTTGTATTTTTGTACTCTAGACTTTAAGTCCGTAGTAAAAAAAACCCAATTCTCTACGCCCGTCCCACACAGAGTTAGCCGTCCTTCAATCTTGCGACACTTCTCACGTTTTGCCTAACTCCCAAGTATGTTAGAGAATCGCGAATGGAGAGTTAGGTGGAGTTTTAATCGGGAAAAACGCAAATTCTCATCTCTCAAAAGACCCCAACTCTCTGTGTTACAGAATCCAGACCCTGCTGGCCTACTGCTTGTTAACAACCCCGATTGATGTATCCACAGTGAAATTTACTCTAAGTAATGACATTATCTTAAATCTCAGAAGCCCCGCTTGAATTATGGTGCTAAGCTACCAGTAATCTAATATTTATGTCAGAGTGGATTGGGAGAGGATTTGAGAGCCAACAGCAAAGCAAAGATAACCTAATACGAAGATAGGGCACAGCCGAAGAAAACTGGAAATGTTCTTTGTTTTCTAGACTGAAATAACTTCGCTATACACCAGGTCACACTACCTCAATTAAAAAGAATATATATAAATTTCGCTTTGGCCAAGGTGCTAAAAGGATATGTAAAATTTCTCTTAAATAAAATTCTCACTTTTCCCAAAAACATCATGAGTTTCTCCCACTTAATCCTTTCAGAGCAAGACGAATGTAAGCAGAAGCACGTGCGTTCAAATATCATAGCATTACAGCAAAAACTTTGGAACCACTATATAGGATTACAGCAAGAACCTCGGATCCAACTATCTAAATATTTAAATAAAAAAACTGTTTTCACAAAAGCGCGGGAATATTTTATGAGAGTAAAATCAGAAAACTCCGCTCGTTCTCATATATTTACGAAAAAGAAACATTTGCTATTCTGTTTCGTTGCATGTAATCTGCGCTTTCACATTTTTTGTCTTTATTTGTAAAAGTTTTAAACAGAGTTTGATTTTTTTGTTATTTTTTAATCTTCTTTCTTTCCCTTTCTAGCCGCCTGCTTCTTCAGTTATTGTTAATGTAATGGATGAGTAGTCACCGGTTTAGTAGTAGTAGATATTCAAAATGTAGTGAAACAGTAGGTACTTTACTTTGTAACAATAAAATATAATATTCATATAATTTAACCGTAGAGAACCATAGGGGCGTAAGTCAATAATTTCCAAGGCCATATTCCTACTTCTTAACCATCACCCTTCTAAGCACCATCGTGAAGTAAGTGAAAAGTTTCATATGTGACATATCACGATATATAATTGCATCCGAAGTATTTTCTGATGTGCAAATATTATTTTTTAATAAAATTTCTCAAAATATTTTTATAATTTTCTTCTAATAAGCAACTCAGAATACAAATTTTTGACTTTCGAATTGAAATGCCTTATTTAACTTTGTTATTTTCTAAAATGTAAACCAAAAACAATAATCTTAATATATAAAAATCCAGTGTCACTGTAATTGCACACGCTAATCTCCGAAATTGCCCAACCGATTTCAATGATATTTTGTGAATGTGTTTGGTTGGTTCCAGCTTACCAGATAGGATAATTTTGGGCGATAGATGGCGCGGTTGTCGAGACGTAAAAGCTGAAAATTTTTATACGGCGTTTTCATAAAAATTGAAAATACATGTTCAAAAATGGACTAAATCGGGCAACTCTTTCGTAGGGTTACATTACAAATATTTCGTTTTTTAGTATATATATTCATAGCAATAGCAAATAAAATTTAAAAAAACAGACTAAATTGGTGTTGCCATACAAAATTTTGGTTTTAACTATATATTTCGAAACTGTCAAATACAAGTTCAAAATTTGCCCAATATGGCGTCCCCTTTTTGGTGTTGCCATACAAAACTGTAGTTTTTCAGTATATATTTGTAAACTCCCTGAGAGCGAGTCTACGTGGAGATCGGCATTTTTAAAAAAAATGTAAATTTATATTGAAAAATAGGACAAATCGGGCAACTCCTTCGTAGGATTGCCAAACAAAAATTTCGCTTTTAAATATACATTTTGGCACTACATGCGAATGCGTCGACTTGGAGAACTAAAATTGTGTACCTGGTATTTCCAAAGCAATAGTAAATAAAATTACAAAAATGCTCTGAATTGGGCAACCTCTTCTTGATGTTGCCATACAAAACTTTGGTGTTTGACTATATATTTGGTAACTTGAAAACTCTCCGAAAACGCGTCGACGTGGAGCCCTCAAATTTTGTACGCGACGATTTCATGAAAATTGGGTTCAAAAATGGACCGAATCGGATGACCACTATTTGGTGTTGCCATACAAAACTTTAGATTTTCCCTATATATTTGGACACTCCCTCTCGCGACGACGTAGAGAACTAAAATTTTGTACATTTTGTACATTTTGGACATTCTTAAAAAAAATTGAATTAAGTTCAAAGGCGGGATCAAAATTTTGATTATATGTTAAAATTTACATTTCACATAATTTAAAAGATTTTTTTTTAAATGCTTTTATATTCAATTCATTTTTAATATTCATTGGTAGGTTATTGTACATCTGTAAGCCTCGGTATGTCACCATGTTCTGGGTCCTCTTTGTCTTATACATATTCAGCCTGAAGTCTCCACCGTCTCTCAATTGATAGGGTTGCACATCAGTAACATATATTGCCATTTGACATAAATATTTAGGTAGCATATTCCCTTTTAATTTATATACGAAGAATAATACATTAAAAAACGTCCTCTGTTTCACACTCAACCAACATAGAGTGTCTGACATATGTGTAATAGGAGTGTATCTATTGCACCTTATTATCGATCTCATTGATTTGTTTTGGAGTTTTTGTAACCGATTCATCATTTCATTAATACACATGAATAACACTGTAGAGCAGTATTCAAAATGAGGCTTAATCAATGTATTATAAACACTTATAGCCGTTAATAAATTTTTTTCGAAATTTTTTACACACATAGTCTATATAACACTTAAAGTTCAAATTATTGTCTATTACAACACCAAGATATTTAATTTCATTTACAAACTCAATTTGATCATTTTCTATCACATATTGCCTCGTATTCGCTCCATTTACTATCATTCCTTTCGTTTTTAACACATTTAATTTCAGTCTGTTCATGCTCAACCATTCATTCAATCGATCTAAATCTTCTTGGATTTCATTAAAACATAATAAATCATTCTTCCCGTTATATATATCAATGTGTCATCCGCGAATTGCACAATTTTTGAATGTTTCAACACCAAAGAAACATCATTTATATATAATAGGAACAATATCGCCGCCAACATTGTGTCTTGAGGAACTCCCTGATCTATTGTTATTTTCTTAGATATGGTTCCGTTAATATTTGTACATTGTGTTACTCAAATACGTTTCAAACCATTTCTTTTCTATTCCTTGTATTCCATATTTGTCTAATTTTTCTAGTAAAATTTTCCTATCCACAGTCTCAAACGCTCTTTTTAAATCTAAAAATACGGCTATAATAACTTTTTTCTTATCTCTCTCTTCCTTCCACCTTGATATCAATAGGTTTATGGCCGTTTCACAAGAGTGTCCAGGGGCCGGATTCTGTAACACGGAGATTTTGGGAATTTGGGAGATTAGAATTCGTTTTCTTAGAATTCCTAATTCCCTAATTCTCCATTCATAGTTCACTAACATGGTTGGAGAATTAGCGAAAATGTAAGAAATGTGAAAAAGTGCGAATTGCCTTCGACGATTAAGGGTATCATTTTTTGTTGTAGAGGGTTGGACTGTTTTTCATATTTGAGGTACATCTGCATATTACCTTCCACTTTCGAAATAAATAGAAATTTCTGTTTCGTAGGGGTAGTTTTTGAGGGATGTGGGAGGGTAGGTTTTCTCGAGTTTTTCCGGGATAACGAGAGAATGGAGAGTAGAAGGAGAATGTATGTGGTATCAAAAAAAATGGGAGCTCAGGGCGAACAAGATAGGTGGAGGAAATGGGGCGGGGAGATTGCGGAGTAGAAATGGGAGCTGATTAACGGAAATTAAAAAAAAATAAAGACAATATCAGGAGCTGCAATAACTCGCAGGCGTAAGCTCAGGATATGTAAGCCCAATAAAAAAAAATAAGAATTCACTTTGGTAATTAGGTATGCATGGGTATTATTGGCTATATTTTATTTCGATTAAAGGTAATTTGAAGATTTGAGCGTCCTCGGCGGTAAATTTTGTTGTGGCAATATTCACGGGCACCTAACTCTGTGTAGGAGGGCTATAGAGTATTGGGGTTTTTGTGATGGATTAAGGGTTCAGAGTACAAAAATATAGGTGAACAAATTTGTGAGGAGGGTGTTTTGGGGGTTGGGGGTCGTACCACCCCTCATAAGGGGTTGTCCAAACTACGTCATGTTTGGTACCAAATTAAAGAGGGAGGACAGAGTAATCGGGTGGCGTACTTTGTCTTTGATCATTTTAACGTGATAGCTGACTTTTGACCGCCGAAAAACAATTTTTTTTTGGACCAGGGTCATATACACCCCAGTTTCCATACTTTGCATATATTTCTTTCGTTCTTTCTTTCACATCCATTAGTACTCCGTTGTGAACATTTTTGTCATGGGAAGTAATTTTCAAGGACTTACGAGTTCTTCGCAATGATGAGATGAAAATATGTAAATTTTTGTACCAAAAACGGCCAATTTTTCACCTTAAAGCCCTGGTCACACCGGGAGCGGCGCGGCGCGGCACTGCCCGGTGGCACGCGGCAAAATAGAGTGTTCACATCGAGAGCGGCAGATTTTATCCAAATGTACTCTAGATTCGAGGAAGAAATTCTATTATTAGTAGCTCTGCTTGAAGAAAAGCAAAGAAAAGTGATGAAGTTTGATTACAAATACTTAAGAATGCAAAAAGCCTCATTTAACGAATTGTTCAGACTTATTTCGAATGAAAAGGAAATTTGCCTCCAGCGGCAGTCGCAAAATTGTGTTTTTGAGTAATCTCCAAAATGGCCGCGCGACAACTATTTTGCCGTGCCGCGCCGCTCCCGGTGTAACTTATACATTTAATTTTGCAAGAACAATAGTGCAGCGGCAACTGAAAAATCCCGCGGCACGCCGCGCCAATCCCGGTGTGACACCCACTTAAAAAGGACTGCTACACTTATTTTACAGTTATTTCCACAACCGTTTATCGGATTCAAAAATTAATTACATATATAATTAGGGGAGAAAATGTAGATGCGATTTCATCCTATACGCAAGCTTTACCGTGTATATTTAAAAATTTTACAGCATCTCTTCTGTACTGGACGACGACCAAATTGATCATTTTCGTGTGATTTATAATTTTTAGCTGGTACCTTGAGAGACAAAATCCATGTTCCTCTGTAAGTATTGCATGGATTTCCATAATTTAATTTTTTACAATATAGCCAGGATACGCAGTGAATACATAACTCAATTTGAAATTACTAGATACCTAGATACCTTCACAAAACGCAAAAAAGGAGACAACACAATTTTTCCACTTACTTTTTCACGTGAAAAACATCGGAGAATTTGAAAAGTAAGCAGAGAATTCCCTAATTCTCCATTCCACAGATTGGCGACAATCAGCAATTATCAAATTAAATTCGACATACTTATGTAATTGTGTCTGTACAACCTTTTCCATTATCTTCTCGTGAGTTGTTACCATGTTTATTGGTCTAAATAATTCACATCTTCTTGTTCCTTTTATTTTTTTCAACTGGAACGACAATGGATTGCTTCCAGCTTTCAGGAAAGATCCCTGTTGTTAGTGATTCATTATTGATATCAACTATTATCGGTCCTAACTCATCTATGCAATCAATAATCATACTTGAATTTAACAAGTTAAAA
Source organism: Dioctria linearis (assembly GCA_963930735.1). Lineage (NCBI taxonomy): Eukaryota > Metazoa > Arthropoda > Insecta > Diptera > Asilidae > Dioctria > Dioctria linearis. Next base: position 331,013,511 of record OZ005740.1, on the reverse strand, counting down.
TCTCTTTTTTTGATCATTAAACTCAGAATATATTTCATATCATTTAACTGAATTTTCTCGAATCTGAAGATTGACTCAACTGGCTCAATACAGTTCTTATAGGGTCAATAATTAATAGATCTACTTACTTCATGAATACTGTTTACAAAGAAAGAATTCATGTTTTCTGCAATAGGGAGCTCAGAAGTGTAATTACCATCAGGGAATTGTATTTCCTTAATCACATAGTTTTGCTTTTTCAATACCAGTGTCTTGAGTGCTTTCCACATTTGTTTCTGTTAGATTTATACTGTTCCCATTCACTCTCACTGTTTAATAATACAGCTCTGTCAAACTTACATCTTGTGTATTCTTTATGCCTTTTTAGGTCATTATTGTACCATTCATTCGAAGAGTTTTTAATAAATTTTGTAACACTAAATTTTTTACATATATTTATTAATTTAGTTTGAAATATCGACGTCTTGCTTTTAAAATCACTCACATTTTTAATTCTTGTCAAACAATTATTCTTAATAGCACTTCGTAGTTCAATCTTATCACATTTCATAAATTTAATTTGCTAATTTTTTTTACTTTCTATTTTTCCATAACTACCCATTCTAATAACGATAGATTCATGGTAAACATATTTTTAAATCTTTTTGTACTATTGCACTTATATTACTAGATTCTTTTCAATCTTTTTCCAATCGGTAAACTTCTTCGTAGGGTTGTCATACTGCATTAGAACGCGTCAACGCAGAGAGCTACACTCTCCCACATATATGAATGAATGCACACACACACACACACTCAATCATGCACATACACACACACATACAGACACAGAGTGAAAGCCTAGAGTGCGTAATCGCGTGATTGAGTCAGATAATAGCATAGATATTATTTATCTCTAATCACCCCACCCCACTCCCAACCATTTAGGTATCTATATTATCGCCGGGCAACGACGGCGGTCTCCCCCTAGTATACTTATAATTTATTTTCCGGACTCTTCAGTCTTTTCAAAATATTTTCAGTTCTTTGAGCTTGGAAAGAAACTGCGAATTTGGCAAATCATAAGTGGCATTTGCTTGTTACGTTTATATGAAAGACAGAAAGCTCAATTTGAATTTAGATGAACATTAATGTTGTTCTTTAAGAGAAATATTTTTATTTGCCCGTCGACTTATTAAATGTAATAAAAGAGGAGTTTGCTACGTAGTGTAGTAGAGTAGTAAATCAACAAATGTGAAGTACATAGATCTATTACGATTGTAGCAAATACACATCACGCGACGGACCCAATTTCAAGATTCGACCTACCTAGATATCTGTGATTCAAACTGAATCGAACAATTACTACCCATGGATGTTGTTCGGAGTTACTGTTCATAGATGGGAAGCTTTGCATGCTTAGATAACAATCAACCACATGAAAATAGAGTACTCGCGACGATATTCCTAGGCCTAGCGATATAACTCAATTACACATTTTGACACGCGCAGACCTGATTTGGCTTCAAAATCTGAATATGATATGTGTACCTATATAAAAAAAACAGCTTTTATGATCTGGTCCGCATGTAATCAGCATGAAATAAAGGAAAACATCGCCTTTGGATAAGCCGAGATATTCAATTCAATTCAATTCAATTTATTTAATTAATTCACGTATACACAAGAGTATTTTGACTTCTTATTACAAGTACATAAAAATAGTGGCAGCCAACATATAAAATAACACAAATTAATAACTAAAGGTAAACATATAAAACAAAGAAAATAATAAAGAATGAAAAGAAAATTATGAAAGAATATAAAAATAAGATAATATAAAAATAAAAGTAAAAGATTAAAAAGCTAAAGAAAAGAAACAACGAACAAAAAAATGATAGTAATGAAATTAATTTTGAATTTTGAGCCGAAATTGTAAAATTGTTAACTTGATTTACAAATTTACCCATGAAGGCCCTGCCTGGCCAACTACCGAACCAACCCCGGACATATTTCCAATTTTTAATAAGCTCCTTGAATTTAACAATCGAACTAGTGCGCTGAACATTTGTCGGCAGACGATTCCACAAACGCGAAGCTTAAACCGAAGTAAGAGTCACTTTGAACAGAATAATGGAAAACAGGAATAAGTAGGTTAAAATGTCGTGCAGAATTCAAGAATCGCAGTTGATTGCTAAGGTACTCTAGTTTGCCTGTATATAATTTAGAGAATAATAGCGCCCTCTGACGGTGCTCATTGAGAGAACAACCCAGCAAGTTGTTACTGAGAGACGAGATGTGATCAAACCGTCTAAGTCCATACACAAATCTCACATAGTCATTTAAGGATACATTCAGCGTTCTTAAGCAAATGGAATCCAAATGTGGAAAAACTAAGCTACCATTCGTAAAAAAAGGTAGAAGAAGTGATCTGACCAGCAATAACTTGGTGCCAATTGACAGAACACTGGCCGATAACCATAGCCGCCGAAGGCCACCATAGATTTTACCTATTATATTGCCAGTATGGTCACTGCATTTCATATTCGTACCAATTAATACAGCAAGATTTTTGACATGTCTAGAAAAAGGCAGAGTAAAATCATTTACAGTGACAGGTGGGAGCTCAGAGAGCATAACATCATTCCGATAAAAGGCAATACACTGAGACTTGAGTGAATTCAGTTTTAAATTATTATTAGTAGCCCAACGAGAAACATTTTCCTGGTCGGAATTCATGCGATCTAAGCAATCTTCTAAGAGGCCGATTGGTCTGCTAATTTGAAGCTGCACGTCATCAGCATGTAAATGAATATTGCAATTGTCAATAGAATTCGGCAAATCATTTATAAACATACTGAACAATAACGGACTCAGTATGGACCCTTGTGGTACACCGCAACATAGGGGACATGCACTTGATACAAGATCACCGACCTTTACACGTTGAGATCTTCCTGATACAAAACTACCGATGAGGGCGACAGACGGATTTGAGAAATTAAAGTAAAGCATTGGTTTAGACAGTAATTGAGTCAAAAGCTTTTGAGAAGTCGAGTAAAGTTAAGACACATAGATGATTAATGCAAGTGATATTCTGATGTTAGACGTGACTTCAATCAGTGCCGTTTCGTAACTATGCAAACGACGGAACCGGAGACCAGATTGGTAAGGACTGAGGAGGTTACGACAATCCAAATATTCAATTATTTGAAAATGCAATAACTGCTCTATTTCTTTGGCCAAGGAATAGAAAATACTTATAGGGCGGTAATCAGCTGGTTAATTTGCTTTTTTAATGTTAGGAACCGGTAAAACTATTGCAGTTTTCCACATAGAAGTGAACTGAGAGGTGGTTAGACATGTGCTAAAAATCCGTAGTAATGGCTCAATAATCCATGGGAGAAGAATTTTTACAAATCTGGGGGAGATTTCGTCAGCTCCAGTGGCATTGGATCTAATAGACAAAATAGCATTTATAACTTCAGATTCATCCACACATCTAAAACTAAAATCATCGTTATTATCATTACCCGAATCTAAAGTACGTGGAGAGCTTGAAGATACATTTGGTGTGGAAAAAGTTTGCAAAGATACGAAATGATGGTTGAATAATTCAGGATCAATATCGCTGACGGAAATATCTTTCCCGTATACACCTGCCTTAGTTAGTCCATAGATTTCTGGTACACAGATTAGGTGAAAATTTTGCTCCGTAGTACTGCTTCTTGGCTGCACAAATTTTAGTATTGACCTTATTTCGTTTAACCTTATAGTATAATCGACTTTCAATGGTTCTTAAATGCTGAAATCTGCGAAGCAAAAAATCTCGTTCTGCAATAAGAGATCTAATTTCAGCTGTGAACCATGGGAAACCAGCAATCATCCTGATACTTCGTACATGTACAGGAACAAAGCGATCATGGGGATAATTTATTACTTCATAAAAAAATTGAATCTGATCGTTGACAGAGACGCGAGCATTAATACGAGCCCAGTTAAATGATTGACATTCTTCGTCAAGTGCAGCCATATTTATATTATTATAATTACGAAACCTAACCATTTTGTAAAGAGGACAATTTCTTATATTAAAGTTGTAAGTAAGGAAGAGAAAGTCGTGATCAAATATGAAAGGAGAAGTAATTTGGTTATGGTACAAGACTGCACTCGCATCTGTAGTTAAAAGCACATCCAGCAGTGAAGGGTTACTTGAGTAGATTATTAATAACATTTAAGTGCAGAGATTGTAATAGAAATAGAAAAGATTGAGCCAAACTGTTTTAAAGTAAAATATTTTCATTAAAATCTCCTCCAATAACAATTTTAGGGTACCTGTGGGCTAAATCACACATGGTTTCTTCAAACTCAGGTATATTTGCGGGTGTAAAGAAGTTTGGCAGGCAGTAGACTGAAGCCAATAAACCTTTTTTTAAGTCATATTCAATCTCAACACATAGGAGTTCTATGGGATCTGCAACAAAACTTCTTATCAAACGTGCCTTAATACCTTCGCTTATACATATATATAGCCACACCGCCACCCATTCTGTTAGACCTATCATTCCTGAAATTCGTAAAGCCAAGTAAAGCAACCATAAAAGATATATTTTACCGTGTGTTATGCATGTAGAATTAATGATTGTCAGCATGGAGTTTTTTTTTTATTTTGAGAAAAATATATTATTTTTTCTACTAGATATATCCTTGAAAACTTTTTTCTCAGTTTTATTCAAGATCTCTGTTCACCCAGCATGAGTTTGCAATTGGTTAAAAGGAAGAAGTGGCTTCCTGCTGATTCAATTAATTTTATTAAAACCAATGACAAAAGTAAGTGCACGTTTTATTTCAATTTCAGATCGACGTGAAATTGTTCATGTTGAATGAATTATCGTTTTCTTAATAATTGTAGAATCAGGAATTTCTATTTATTAAAGTTTGTTGCATAATCGTATATACGCACAAAATAATGTTTGTGTTTATGTACATATGTTAAATGTATAAAAAAAATGTTTGCACGCAGATAAAACTTTGCTTAGAAAATTATTTTGGCTTACCATAATGTATTTGTTTTTTGTCCATTTTTATACCCTAGATGAAATCTATAGGGTATACTAAGTTTGCCATTCCGTTTGTAATGTTGTAACGCACAGAAATAATGATGGTAGAGCAAAATGGATTGGACACCTCCGCATAAAATTAAAAGTTATTTTGATTTTTGCATGTCCGTCTGTCCGTCCGTCCGTGCGCACGATAACTCGAGAACGCGTTCACTTAGAAAGCTGAAATTTTGTATACGGACATTAAAAAAAAAGTAAAATTAAGTTCGAAAATGAGACAAATCGGGCAACTCCTTCGTGGGGTTGCCATACAAAAATTTCGTTTTCCACGATATATTTGGACACTACCTGAGAACACGTCGACAGAAAGCTGAAATTTTGTACATTGTATTTTTATAGTAATAGCAAATAAAATTTCAAAAATGGACTAAATCAGGCAACCCCTTCTTGGTGTTCCCATATAAAAATTTTGGTTTTTTACATATACTTTGAAAACAATCAGTCCAAGACATTTTTATTGTACTAAAAACTTCTTCACAATAAGAAATCCTATAAAATTGGTTATAATCATTTTTTCTGTCCGACGAGCCGTTCTATAAATATATGCGAGAAACCAATGCAAAAAATCAAAATTGCTTAAATGGGTGACCATACGAAATTTCATACGTGCATTCATCTAGGGTATCATAAGAATTGGTCTTAGACCAATTCTAGCTTTTTCACTTGTTGTTAATATTTTTATAAAAACGTGGTTCTATGTGTAACGAACATTAGAACCTATGTGCCTATGTGGCACTGCCCCATTTTTCAAAACGTGTGACGAGATTTGCTACTGCAACAAAAACCTTCACGTACCAACTTTATAAAAATTTTGTACCTCATGAAAAATTCTCGTACACTAGGTTTATCGCGAAGTTAATGAAAAAGGCCGGCTAAATTAAAACTGAAGACAATTTAGCAACATTTTATTTTACTTTTTTCATAATAAAAATTATGAATCTTTCAAAACGTTTTATTTGAAACAATTTTTAATTCAATTTGTTGTATTAAAGTTTTGTATAGTCTTTTCTAAGAGTCAATAGCTGCGTTTTTTTTATCTCTCCGATCTGATCCGGTTCTATTGTACGCAAAAAAACAACAATGTATTACGCATTGTTATTGTTTTACGTACATAAAATTGAACCGGATCAGATAAGGGAGATAAAAAGCGAAGCTATTGTTCCTAAAATAAGAGTTATTTTGATATCTTATTACAGAATCTAGATCTATGGTTATCTGGGTTCGGTTTAAAATTTTAGTCAAAAATGTCATCATCAGGTTACACTGAAGTAGAATCTGCCTGTCTGTCTGTCCGCACTAGGGTGAAAGCGCGGAGCATTGCATCGCACTCTCCAGAGTCCACATTTGCGCTTTCACCAACAAAATACAGTCTATATACGATTACCTACATGTCAAGCACTACTACAGAAAACGAAACTTTTAATAGATGAACAGTACAGAGTACCAGGAAGTACTCCAAGAAAAGCTCTTGACATATCTCCACCGATATCGCTTTATCTTTCAACAAGACAACGCACAAATTCATGTAAGCGCTTCCACAAGGGCTTGGCCAGCTTATACTCTTCGGATGCCAATAAACCCGATGGGGAACGTTTCGTGTTGACTCGACTGAAGAATTAAAAGCACCAATAAAAGATACGTGATCGTTATTAACGAGTGAGGCATTGACGGTGGTCTTTGGCACATAAATTATTAATTTAACCGTTATGTTTTATATACCCTAGGCCTAGCCTAGGGCCTAGATGATTAAATCATAGGGCATACTAAGTTTGTCACTCGGTTTGTAACGCATAAAATAATGATGGCCATGAGCTGAAATTTTCCACACAAGCTTGCAAAATAAAACTAAATTCAAGTTCGAAAAAGGGACAAATCGGGAACTCCTTTGTAGGGTCGCCATACACAAATATGGTTTTTTACTATATTATTTGGGCACTGCCCGAGAATGCGTTGACGTGGAGATTTGAAATTTGGTACATGGCGTTTTCATAACAATAGCAAATAGTATTTAAAGTTTTTTTTTTAAAGCATTTGGAGTTGCCATATAAAGCTTGGGAGATTCACAGTATCTAAGCTATTATCTGACTCGATCGCGCGATTCCGTACTGTAGGGTTTCACTCTGAGTCTGGATGTGTGTGTGTGTGTCTGTGTGTGTGAGTTACCGTGCATCCACTCATATCTGTGGGAGAGTGTAGCTCTCTAAGTTGAAAACGCCATGTACAAAATATGAGCTCTCCACCTCGACGTCTTCTCAGGCAGCTACCAAATTTTATAGTGAAAAACGAAAGTTTTGTATGGCAACACCAAGAAGGGTATCCCGATTTACTCGATTTTGGAAATTTGATTTACCATTGCTATAAAAACACCACATACCAAATTTTGTGTATGGCAACCCAACCAAGGAGTTGTCAGATTGGTCCCATTTTTGAACTTAATTTACATTTTTTTTTAAAAGGCCCGTGTACAAAATTTCAGCTATCTACATAAGTCGACGCGCGTGAGGCAGTGTCCAAATATATAGTGAAAACCTAAACTTTGTATGGCAACAACTAAACGGGGTCGCCCGATTTGTCCCACTTTTGATCTTAAATTTACATTATTTTTAAAAACGCCGTGTATAAATCTGGAGCTCCCCACGTCGTCGACGCGTTCTCAGGTAGTTTTCAAATATATAGTGGAAAACAAAAATTTTGTATGGCAACACCAAGAAGGGGTTGCCCGATTTAGTCCATTTTTAAATTTTATTTTCAATTGCTATGAAAACACGACGTAACGAATTTCAGCTTTCTACGTGTACTCGTTGTCAGGTAGTGTCCAAATATATATTAAAAAACGAAATATTTGCGTGGAAACCCTACGAAGGAATTGCCCGATTTAATCCATTTTTGAACATGTGTTTGAAATTTTTATGAAAATGCCGTGTACAAAATTTCAGCTTTCCATATCGACGCGTTCTCAAGTAATTTTTTAGATCTCGACAGCAGCGCCATCTATCGTGTCCAAAAGTATCCTATCTCTCAAGTTGGAGCAAACCAAATACATTCACAAAATTTCATTGAAATCGGTTTTTGCAGTCTCGGAGATTAGTGTGTACGATCACAGTGACACGGGATTTTTATATATTAAGAAATATATAAAAGATGTACAAAGAAAATAGATTGAGCATTGTCTTCAATCCCATAGTCGACGTTGAAAGAAGACAAAGTCTATAGATTCTTTAAATTCGGATTAGCTTCGTCAAGCTTTCATTTTTTGAAGACCTCCATAATACCAAAGACGAAGCATTCGTTAATGTATAATACCATCTTTATTTAAGGTGTACATCACTAAGGACTCCTTTTAAATGGACTTCTCAATATTAAACCCTTAGTAATTTTTTTTGTATGGTTGTCCTCTCAATTACAACCAAATGCTCCCTTGTGAAGTTTTAAATTCCTGAAGGTAGCAAGATTCTTACCCTTGACTAGGATATCATTGCTTCATTAAAAAACTCTTTGCTGGAAATTTTGTAAAACACCAACTAAAATGAGTAAACTTAATCGTGCTTCTGAAGTTTCACCACAGAGCAGGCTCTGAAAATGTACTTAATCGCAGATTTTTCACTTGAAAGGATACCCATTCTTCTGAGAAAGTAGAAAATATGTGAGACTGAGAACGTGTTAACTCAATTCTCATATTTTAAGGATATAAAAATGTTTATCCAGTCGCCCCTCTCCGGTCTCCTATAGGCTGTGGCACTTCACTAATAATACCTTTCAACTCCCTCTTTGACTAATTCACTAACTAACTATTCCACTAAAGGGTCTGGTTCTCCATTTAGGAGATAATAGAATAATAATTATTAATAACGTTTTTCTGGATTATCCCAGTTAATGAGAACCTTTGGTTTAATTGGGTACTTTCCGGCTTTCAGTTAACAAATTGCTAATTTTTAGCAGAGCGAAAAACGAAATTCCTTGACATTGCCAAAAGCAAATCAAAACTTTTTTGTTATTTGTGAAGCCCAAACTCTTGGGAACACGAATTAATTACCCTCGAGACAGTAAATTGTGCACAATCCTTAAAAAAAAAACTTGTTCTGTTCTAATTAGCTCTAATCCCAAAGGACTTTTCTATATTTACCAACGACAGCAACTTCCAACTAAAATGGAAGGCAGTGACACAAAGCATAATTAAGGAGCAGCTGTTTACTATCAGGCTTGCAACAAGTTGGCACTGGGTGGCAGTGCATTAAAATAGCACAAGTAAATGGTGAAATACTGGTATGGAAGTGGAAACCATCAAAGAATGGACTTTGTTCTCTTGTATGCAGTTATAAAGTGAAGTGGCGGACCATTGCACATTTCAAAGCACACAACGGCTTACGGATGAATTATGTTAGGAGAACCGGGTATTGTTGGGAAAGGTGAGTTTTGAGTGCATTTCTCTTGAAAGAATAAGTAAATAAATAATAGCAATTACATACATGAATAAGTTTGAGGCCATAGATGTGACAAATGAAGTTGCTATGTTAGTAATAATTAGTAGAGCGAGCCTTATGAATATTACATTATAAAACGGTACCACTAGATAAGCAATTATGAATGTGATTAGAAACTAGGAGATGAACTAACATTAAAAATAAGCTATTATAGAAGAAAGAAGAAAACGACTGTTAGTTAGTCTATACACTCGCACTACTAAAAAAATAAGAATTTAAGATATAGAAAAATAAAAAGGATAGGGGAAAGAAAAAGTTATGATACATTACTTAGCCCAACTTGAATGGTTGAATGAGAGCCGAAAGAGTATTCTACAAACTAATTGCTAGAACGAAGAATAAGTACGCTAAAAAATATGTGTAGGAAAGCGCACAATAAGATTTCAGACCACTTCCAGAATTCAAAAATGTGACATGTTTATACAGATAAGTCGACAGAGGACTTTAACGAGAATTGGAAGCAATCTGCGTTTTAAGAAAACTTCAAGAGAACCGAAATCTGTAAATGGGAAAATTGTCATACCTTCTGAGAATGAAGAAAAATCTGAGACAGGTATTTATTTTGCGCCTATATCAGGAGTCGAGTGCCCCGAAGTCCAGGCTGCCATTAAAGTAATTAAAGTACTTAGTAAAGTAAGTAAGTAAGTGAGTGGGTAAGTAAGTATGTAAGTAAGTTAGTAAGTAAGTAAAGTAATTAGTAAAGTAAAGCAAAATAATCTAGTAGGAAGAATACAAGAGGAGAACAAAAGCCGAAGTCAAGCGTATATTTTTTATATATTGTTACCTACCGATATTGTCACAGAACGTCATCCTAGACTTTAGAATTACACCCAAATCACGTACCCTGTCCAATGTCCATATATTGCAGGGACTTAAAGTAATATTAAATGAGTTGAAATTATTGAAACCCTATGACTTGTGATTTCCCTGCGTTTAGGCAAAGACAATTATTCTTAAGAGACCAATGCTGGATTCTTTTTAGGTCACAGTTGATTCGTTCAATGCAATCTTCAATTAGACCGATTGGATGGCTCAAGTAGATTTGAACGTTATCTGCGTATATATAAACGCTGATCTCTTGCACAGCGAGAGGTAAGTTATTGATGAACAAACTGAACAATAAGGAACCCAATTACGATCCCTGAGGAACATCGGACATGAAATATAGAATATTCAAAGACACTTGCTGATTTAATGTGACCCTTTGAGATCTTACAGCAAGAAAGAAGGGTTGATTTAGAGAATCTAAATCGATTGGAAAGCTTTTGTAATAGCATGCTTTACACTTTCAAGTGCTTTTGAGAAATCTAGAAGAGTTAATACACTGACTTTATCATTATCCATTGCACGGCGGATATTGGTAGTCACCATAAAAGGTGCAGTTTCACAGCTATGGCCAGCCCGAAAACCAGACTGCCAAGCACTCAATAAATTAAATTCTGTCCTAGGTCTTTCTATAAGAGTAAATGTCGATGAATAATCTTCGATGAAAACGTCAATGGATATTCAACGATGAAAATATTGAAGACCAATCAAGTTTTGCAGATCCAGGTGGTACTATGTAACTTGACTGGAATAAAGAATCTTGTGGAAACGTTTCTTATAGCTAAATTTCATGTTAAATATCTAATTAGATTTTTTTTTTGTAATTCAGCTATTAGAAGTCATTTCGACTTTACTCGATTCAAGTTACATAGTAGCGCACAAGAAGAAAGGAAGTTTAATCGGTTTCTACAATAGCAGGAAAATATTTGGAAATTTGGAAAATTTAAAAAATATTCTTAAAAGAGTTTCACGTATATTTCACATGATAATAATAAATTGATTGAAAGTTGAAACTGCAGCGAAAATTACACAAATTCTAAGCCGAAAAAGAAAATACTCATGCACGGGCATGCTAATTATCCTGAAATTTTTACCTACAATTTGTTTTTCCGTATATATTTGGGCACTGCCTGAGAGCCCGTCGACGTAAAGAGCTGATGTTTAGTACATGGGCTTTTACAGCAATAGTAAATAAAATTTCAAAAATGCGCTAAATTGGGCAACCCCTTTTTTGTGTTGCTATATAAAAATTTAGGTTTTTACGTACATTGAGAAAACGATCAGTCCTTGGACGTATTTATTGTAGCCCCCCCCCCCCATTTTTTACATTTGGTTCAGCTGTCAAGTACCTAATAAAGATGCAATTAAATAAATTATATATTTAAAAATTGACGAAATCTGCTATAAATGAACTTAGTTTTTATTTTCCCAAATGATTAAATTAATGATACTGTTAAAGAACATAAAGAACATTTAGGGTTTTTCGGACACACGTCGATTGTTACTTTCACTCTGGGGGCCTAAGACGAAAGTAACATGAAGGGGGGAGAAAAGTACCACTGTTTGTTTTAAGAAAATATAGTGAATTTTTTTTTTAATAACCAGTCACCTTTTATTGTAAATAAAAAAAAATCAAGAATAAATATTCCCTTCCTTTTTACAAAAATAAATTAAATATTCACTATTATTGTAAAACTAAGGCAAGTGCCAAACCAAACCACTGATATGCTGATGTGCTGATGTGCTGATGTGCTAATTATCAGCAGTACTAATATCTTAATGAGGTATGCCATATTGTAATAGGTAGTGATGTACTGATGTGATACTGATCTTCTGATAATCAGCAAGTGACCTGCGTGTTACTAACTTTTACTTACATCAGTTACAAACTAATAAGTCGGGTTAGTTTAAAATATTATTTATTATTGTAGAGGTCTATGATACTACAGGCTGCTCTCGCGGGACTCTTTAATGGTTTCGGGTAAATTCTTTCGTTCGTTCTGCTATTTAGTTTTTAATTCGGTTCGGTCTCGGTGCTAAATTTCAAAATTTTATGTTGAAAAATCGCTCATTTAGGAAATTAATTTTTACTAGATTATTTTTAGAAATTTGGAATCTCTTGGAACTGCCATTTACCCAATTGTCAAAATTGGGACTTCTAAATTTTTTGTTTATCTTTTAGATCTTTTTCAAAATTCTTGTGTGCGTTTTTTAGTCTCTTTTGAGAATTTTGTGTCATTTGTTTTACATTTTTGTTTAATTTTTGTTGTTCTAATTGTTCTAAATGTTATTATTTGTTGCTATTGACTTTTTTACCATTTAGCTTAGCTAGCATATTTTTTTACACTTCGTAGAGCCTTTTGCCACTTATTTTTAAGGAATTTTTAAAAGAGCCAAAGAGCCAACAATAAAAGCGTCATTATATACATAAAAAAAATTATTATTATTTATTTTTTCAAATGAGAGTAGAAAACATGTGAAAAAATACTGCTGTCATTTGAAAAAAAAATGCTGTCAGTTGAAAAAAATTATAATAATGCTGTCATTTGAAAAAAAGCCTACTTATGATAATAATAATGAATGAGAATAAATGGAGAAAAAAGCGCCGAAAAATCATGTTTTCCCCTTTAATTTTTAATTTTATTTTAGTTTTATTATTTGTTGTTATATCGTCAATAGAAATACACAGTCTGAGAAAATTGCAACTGTCTACCTATTTCGGTTTAGGAGATACAACCTGCGAAATCTTAGTAATAAGGTTCCCATTGTTACCCTTTGGGTACGGAACCCTAAAAATGAGTGAACGAAATTTTGTTTTAGAATTAGTGCAGTATTGCTTGGAGGAGAGAAATTTCGTCGTAAATTCGAAAAGATGGTATGTTTTTTTTTTTTTATTCTTTAGTTAATTAAACGCCGTAATCCCATACGAAATGCTTCGTGCAATCAATTTTTGAAGTTCAAATTTGCAATTTACAATCAGTATTAGCTTGGGTTCTTTCCTCCATATACGAAATATAACCCACCTTCCAGGAGGCTTTGGGCTTCCTGGATCTTATCCTTATCATGAATGATAGTTGGACTTTATCGTTTATCATGAATGATGGCTCAATTTTATTATTTTGATCGTGATTGATAGTTAAATATTGTCCTCTATCATTTATCATGAATGATAGTTAATTCTTCTTCAGCTGTACATGTAATTAAAAAATCCCAACTATATTATTAATATATAACGCACCACACACCCAATATTTGCGTTTATTTTGCCTTTTTCTTCCATTTTTTAATAATTCCACTTTAAGTACTTGCGTTTTTGACACAGAAAAATCAAATGACATTAATTTGACATAGCATAACCTACTGATGTGATGACCTTGCAATATATCAGCTACTGATTATTTTAAAATGTCACGATCACCACATCAGTTCATCAGTAGTCTGGTATGGACTTGCCTTACAAAATATAATTCAAAGTTAAAGGAAAGAAACATAATTCAAATGCAACTTTGTATAATTTTTATTGTTATAAGAACTGAAAATGGATTGCATATTATAAGTAAATGCCTAATTTAAGAAATTACTTGCTTGACTTGTATTCTTAACACTCCGAGGTGTCGTGTTACTTTTGTCCCCGATAATGGGTTTTTGAATAAATATATCATTACCTACCGAAATAAAATATAGAGAGTTACAAAACCACTATTCAGGAATGCAAAGGCAAATAATCACTCCAGTACGTATGTATAAATTAACTAAAATAACTAAAATATAAGATTATAACAAAAAATTACATGAGTATCAAAAATATACAAATTCAGGTCTGCAAGGATTAATAAGATTTTTATCCGCGCAAAAAAAAAATCTTCGTGGTACAGTCAATGAGTGTAAATCGTCGAGATCCACGTGGTACGCAATTTCGCGTTAATTGATTGACCGGGTGTACCAACTAGCAAATCGTAATTGATAGCATAGATATAGACATGAACTCGGCGGATAGAGCTTGACCTGGAGTTATGATTTTAATTTTGAATTCATTGCATTTAATGCTAACAAAAACAATAAAGCAAATTAGTCATTTACCATCAGTAAAAATGTAATTTCCGCTGACATTTAATTATGTACTTAAAATAAATCATTAAGGCTTTATTTCTTCGAATTAATTAATTGTTTCAGTTTATTTCTTTGAAAAATGATATCATCACAAAACGAACAACAATATCGAAATTTTTCCATGGACTAAAGTTATAAATAAGTTGATTATGTGTGCTTAAAATAAATTTATTTATTATCGTATATAAAATTGCAATAACGCCACCATAAAGTCTGCCATTACTTACATGACGCAAGCTCCTGCAGATGCTGAAATTCGCTTGGAGACAATTTATCCCATTTGTACACTGCTGCGGCCATTCTTCTGAAAAGAAAAAATATATACGACGTTACTTGAATTCAAAAAGGGTATTTATTTACGAAAAATGTGAAACGAAACTTTTTTTGTTTTTAGTCAAATCGATTTCAATACCATATGCGAACCGACCTTTATCCATACATACATACTTTACGTCGAGCGTTATGGAATTACGATTTTTTTGTTTTTTTTGTTTGTTTGGAGCTATTTTAAGCTCTGTTCGATGGCTTAAATTAGAAACGTGTTTGTTCTATTTTGTGTAGGGATTGGTACTATTTGTACTACATGCATACCAACATAGTTTAGTATAATGTTCTACAGAAATTCCAAAATTTTTAGAATTTTGCTGGTTGGTTGATTGGTTCGTGAAGTAAAAGTCAACAAATCAAAATTGTTAAAAAGCTGTTGAATGTTTTCCAAATTGAATGGCAAAATAAAAAGAAAAGATCTGTTAATTATGACGTCATGTTGGATTTTCAATCTTTCTTCAGGTTTATTTTATGTATATTTAAGAATCTCAGAATTTTCTTCAAAATATCTTACGAAACGCGGTTTTATTGATATAATTTATAGCTGCACGGTTTTATATTTCCGGGACGAAATTATGAGGATTGTGCTAAATATATCTGAGCATTGAGCATAAACTGAATAATTATAGTAGGTACTGGATGATGTGTGTTAATTAAAAAAAAATAGAGGAGTCGACAAGGGGATATATGTTGGGAGGAATAACAATTTTTACGAGCGGACTAAACTAGAGAATTGTGGTGGGTAAAATATTTCAGTTAGTTTATATAATATGCAGGGTGTCCCGTATGTGGTCTGGCACCCGAAGGCTACGGATAGGTCATACTTAGACAAACAAAAAATTGTGTGGGTGGGAAGGGGGGGGGGGGGGGGGGAATCGTGAAATAAAGAGACTTTAAAATATTTGGGTATGTTTTTATAGATCACCCTGTAACTTCTGAACGTCACTTCCTATGATGATGATTTAAACTTTGGTACATAGATATTCGTTGGACTTTCCAATAGTCTATCAATTTTTTCCCTCAGTTTTGAAGTTATGGCTGAACAAAATTAAAATTTCGGAATTTTTACTCGTTTTTTTTATTTAACTACTATTTTTATCACAAAACACGTCATCAATATCAATTTTTCATATTGAATTTAAAAAGCTCAAAATCTTAGCTTTAAAATGACCTATCACACTCTGTACTCAAAATGTAGCCCTTTCTGCGTTTTTTTTACAGGGTAATTTATAATAACATACCCAAATATCTTAAAGTTCCGTTATCTCGGAAACCGTTACAATCCCCCCTCCCCCCAACCATACAGTTTTTTGTTTGTTGTTTGTCTAAGCATGAATTATCCGTAGCCTTCGGGTGCCAGACCACATGGGGGACACCCTGTATATACCTGCTTAAATCCTTTCTCATGACGATGATATATGATCTTGAAATTTTTCAATGATCTATAATAAAAAATATCAGCAACAACTTTTCATTTAATTACAATTTTTATAAAGAACACGTCATCAACACCAGTTTTTTATATTGATTTTCATTTGAAGTGATTACACCCAGAGCATTAGTTATAATAGTTAATATTTACGTTATTGTTGTCGGGTGTGTGTGTGTCCCGGTTTTTGTTACATTTGCGAACTATTTACCAACCACTTTATAAGCCTGGCAAAATTTACTTTGAAATTCGCGTCTAGTAACAACAAAATTGATTAATCTGATGTTAGCCGGCAGTTCAGCCACACTTCCGAAGGATTTGTACAAAAGGGAAATAAACAGGTTACCGAACTATAGTAGCAGCGTTGAATAAAGAAAAATTCCCAAGGACCTCATAACAGACCAGTCGATATATATTTGATGATCCACAATATAAACTTCCTTTCAAAGTCCATTTTTTCTAAGACCTACCATAACGGCCAGTTGATCCGCTACGGTTAAAGTGGGTTCCCACTACAGCTACAGCAACACCATTGCTGTTTTTGGGACCGCCATTGATATAGTGTCGACTTGATCAGGACTAACAGAACCAAACCCTGAAGGCAAAACCAGTGTTGTTATTCATCCTATAATAATCATCAAGGCGACTGACTTCGGATCGACTTGATATCAGAGTACATTCGGACTGTCATAGAGACAATATGTGCGTGAGAGGTTCCTGCTGCACAGATTGACCTTACGTCACGTCAGTTTCCGGTCGCCTTCCAGCAGACTCGGTGTCACCGCTTTCTTTCCAGGCTCAGAATTTCATAACCAAAATCTTTTCACATATTGGCCTTGCGTCAGCCCCCAGTCTCCCTCAAGCAGACTCGAAACCACCGCATCTTTTTCAGGTCCAGAATTTGATAATCGTAAACTGAATCCTAACTCATACCTGATCGACCATTAGCCTGGTACCCAGGACGCTCCGCTGCCCACGTAGCAGCGTTATTCAGTGCTTCAGCGCACAAAGTTAAACATACCTCCACGACGACTCGCTGTATCTCTGAGCGTTATTCCAGACATATATATAACCAGAATCTCTATAAATGATTTAGAAACCGAAACCTAAAAAATGAAAAGTAAACAAAAAAACAATTCTGTCCTAATTCTACAGAATGCCATTATTGAAAATTTTATATTCAAAATGTAAAAATAGTCTATTGGATCAAGGGTATGCTTTTCCAACGTATATTTCTGTTAATCCGCAAGCAATTAAATATTATTATTATGAATTAATAATGGCCGTCCTTGGCCCCACATTACTCCATGCCCGAATTCATAGGAAGTACTATCTGGTGGAATTAAGATAATAATTACGTCTGATAATGGCGATTTTCATATGAAAAGAAATCGTGTGTAGGTGAAGCAATTCTCATGATTTCAATTTGCTAGCCATCAAATATTGAATATCTGCAGAGAACCATCATTTGATTATTTTCCAGTCCAATAGCACTGTTCAGAACTGCATGTTCCCATAAAATCTGCGAAGAATATTTGTTTTCTTTTCGCCCCCCCATTTTACCCTCCGTAAACATTTAAATGGTCCAAGGAAAGCAAACAACAAACTTAATTATCCCGCCCTGATCTTTCTGACAGACTGAAATTTTGCGGTGAATATTTGTATGGACGATGTACTTATATATATAGATACATCCATACAAACACACATAAAGACGTACAGAGTTCTAGAGCCTCGGAAAGCGACGATACGAAAAATTCATCTCTCTGCAAATTTGGATTCGAGGAAAGGTTAATCGATTTGCTTTCAGATTTAAATATTTTAGTAGTTATTTAGTGGATTTTCTCTGTAGCTTTTGATAAAAAAATATTTGGTTTGAAGATAACAAGATTAATGCAGGGGAGAGGTTTTTTGTGGAATATTGGAATGGTATGGTAAAAAAAAAAAAATTAAATTAAAAACAAACAAAACATTTCTTGTCAAAAAATTTTAGACTATACTCCTTAGACAACTCATTGATAATGGTTGATTTACACACGAGTTCATGAAGATATTTTGTACACAAGAATGAATATGTCACATATGCGAGCTAAGCTTTATGCTGAAATAAAATTTCAAACCAATCCTGCATATCTAGCAGTGGCTATCAATTCGATTCAGGGGAATGTCGTCAGGGCTGGTCACCTTTTGGACTTTTGCCCATAACTTCAGTTTTAGGAAGAATTTGGTCAATTCAAGTATATTTTTGGAATGGCTTGGGAAAAAGGAACACTTTTGCTGAACATTACAAATTGATTGGGTGAAAAATGAAAAAATAGGCATTTAAAAAACACAAAGTGAAATGCTGTCGAGGTCAACCAGTGCTGTCTAGGTTTCTTGCATTTTTCTATTTTTTAGCAATATTTTAATGGTTCATTATTCGTAATTGCATTTCCGGCAAATGTCGTTATATTGACGTACTTCAAATCCACTTGTCCAAAGAGGTCTGTTTCTTGACCGTTTTTCGGGTGTCATCCAAGCACAAAATCGCAGTGGGCCAACCCTAAGTGCACAAAGTGACCAACCTTGACGACAAGTGCCAATTGCTGCATCACGTGACAACACAACCAAACATGCTACAGGATTCAATTTTCCTCTTGGTTTGTTTTCAAGCATGACTCATACAACACATTCACAATGCATACTTTGATAATTGCATATTTTCTCCTCACTTTCTGGCCGTAGTCACTGCTGCTAGAAAAACTTTTTTTTAATTTCAAACCACTGACTGCACAACACGTGCTTTGCGTTCACGCTCCAAATCTGTAATGTAACGAAAAGATAACTATCACTGAGAGAAGTTTTTCCGCACTCGAACATTGGTGGCGCTAGTTGTCACAACTAAAAACATCGCAGATGGTTGACCTAGATGACAGCCAAACCCTGACGACATTCTCCAACATGTCTTGCGATTACGTTTACGGTAGTGGAATTTGTTACGCGTTTTTTTTACCGTAATTGGCGTAACATAGATAAACGGATAGTAGGTACCAAAATTGCGGTAGGGTGCCACTTAGTTTTAGAGTCCACGAAGTCAGGTTGTATGTTGTGGGAAATCATAAACAATCAATTTATTGTTAATTAAAATCTATGTGACTGGCTAAACTTCATGCTCCTCTGAAGAAATAGGAAGATAACTTCATACTTCAGTGACAGTAAGAAGTGCTAGAGCTACACCACAGGTTGCTACATTAGAGGGGGATGGTTTTACGATGGTAGCTTACGCGGATGACCTAACTATCCAGGTATCCAGCAAAATCATATAAACTACATATTAGTGAAAGGCTCGAATATTCCTTACTTAAACGTGTCTGTTAGGCCGCTAATAGTGTGAACTGGGCTTAAGTCTCTCGAAGACAGTACTTTTCATTAGAAAAGATAAACAAAGATTTCAGACTTCTTCTAAAGATGTATAATATCAACCAAACCCCATTAAATGAGGCATATTTTTTAGGGTTATACTAGACTCTAACCTGAGCTGGAGATGTAATATAAAAGAAAGCATGCAAAAAGTCAGTGTGACTTTTTACTAGAATGAGACAATTTTTGGCTGGAGGCTGGGGGCTTTAAAAACAAAGTGGTACTGTGGATGTTCACGGTGAGACCAATTCTCTGATGCGGCTCCAGAGTTTGCTAAACGGTACTCAAGAGGAAAAGAGGAAATAAATCTGGACGAGTTGGTGAAAATCGAGAGAGTGTTATGATTGAGTATAACTGGGTACCTGTGTACTACATCCATTGCTGAATTGTATAGTCTGATGCTGATGGATTTTCTCTCCACTGTAGAGTTATAGTGGGTATCAGCGCACGCAAGTTTTCGTGGAAGGTTCAGAACTCACTACATTGATACCTACTAGAAGTGACTGGGAAGAGAATGCAACTCTATTTTTACAGATGGGTCAAGAGTGCAGCTACAGGAGCAGCAGCGTACTCCAGCAACTGGTACTAGAACAAAACATATATATTATCGAACAAATGTAGTGTTTTTCAGTCAGAGTTATTGGTGGTATCAAGTGTAGAGAGTCGAATCTAAACATCGGCATATATACTGATGATCAGATGGCTATTACAGTGTTAGAAGCTTATGTAGTAAAATCAAAGCTGGTGTAGTTATAAAAAGACAGCTTAGAAGAGATTTCCATGTGACACAAGGTGATCCTATGCTGGGTAACCACCCATAGAAATATCGAGGACAATGGGATAGCGGATGAGCTAGCAAAAAAGGGTTCTAGAATAGATAGTTCCCATGGGGAGCAGAGCGGACACCAAGAAACGAATAGGGGTGATAACGAGTAATTGAGCCATAGGATTTCATGATATAGAAGACTAGCTCTGGAGCCTAACTATTTCTGTACAGACTGTAAAGCTACCAAAGAAAGAAGTCAGGTCGACATATGCCCATTTTCACATAAGAAAACCAACAGTTTGGTACTAATAGCGATTTGAAATTTCTATTTTTGACCTATATTTACCTTGAGTTTATGTTTCCTTAAATTTTCTAGATATTGCTTACTATAAATTTAAAATTGGTTCCCTATCTAAACTGTATAGTTAATTGTAAACAATTCAGCTTATTAGAGAATGTGTAGGATAAATATATACCGGATCGTACCCGCACCGTGCAAAGATTGTAGAGTTTCATTTCCCAAGAGCTTCCAAAGGTATTTCAGCGAGTTTCAAGTTAGGAACTAAATCGATACATTTTTCAGTTCACTTTTATTTCAGAAACTAAAAATAAATTTTATCAAAATAACTACTGGCTAGCAATCCGAATAATATTCATAAAAAAAAATAACATGTAATAATAATAAAAAAAAAAGATGTTGACAAACTTAAGCCCCCTTTTAGGGTAAAAGTCGCGCGTGAATCTTAAAATAACTTTCTCAAGGTATGGTCTGTTTAGGAGCTATTGACGTAGCGAATCTGTTATGAGGAAAGCAAACGAATTCTTCACCCCTTTCCTCTCCAGACGAGCAAACTTTAATTGATCTTAGTAGAGAATCCCTTAGGCTGTTTACTAGTGCAGTCAATGGACATTGGACCCTTCTGTTATTACTTTTGAAAAGGATAGACAAATCCGTCAACAAACTGTGTCAAATGTGCGAAAAGAAAAATGAAAGTTCGAATCATATTATATGTGACTCTCCTGTCTGCGCCATTAAGGTTGCAAATCACTGGAAAAGCACTTATCACTTCACATAAGGTTTTCCATATAGCCTGAAGGACAATAATTGAGCTCGTTAAAAGACTAGATTTTCCTAACGACTTTAGGGGAGAACACAATAGATCGATTCTGGTCGCGGTATCTACATGGTCCTAATGACCTAGTCGCCCCTAGTCTTAACCTAACCGAAGTAGCTCTTTTGAATACAGATGTAGATACCTACATACATATGTTTTAGCCACTTTATGCTAGGCGATTTTTCTATATATCATATATCATCTGCTAATCAATGAGATCAGACTCTTCTTAAGTCCTATTAACATGTATAGAAAGGAAACTGAGTATACTGCCATTAATGACTCAAAGGACACCAAGGTTCTGGTTCAAAGGAACAAAACTATAATAGACCCACCAAGGACGGTCACATTATAATTCCCGGATAGGACAAACCAATCAATCAGGACTCCGAAAATACATTAGAAACATTAGAAAAGACACAAAACACTTTTTATTAAAAAAATCCTCCAACATTAGACATCATGAAATCCTTCAAACGTATATTTTCATTAAAAGCAAGTACCTAAAGTAATAATTTGTGTAGGCAGACTATATATATGTATGTACAAAAAGAAAATCTATAATTACAAACCTGCGTTTGTAATGATATTCCTAGGCCTATCCGCCTATCCTCTACTTGGCCTTGTCGAACTAATTAAAAGTACTCATGGGCACAAGCATTCTCGACTTTGACAGTTAAAAAGAAACTTATATATTTTTTAAGGGGGCATGAAGAACGTTCTTTTTCTTCATTCTCTTATTAACTTAAGAGGAGTTGGTGGTTGGTCCAATTTTCCACACTTCTGAAAGAACTTCAATTACCATTCTCCTTATACACAATGGGGGCGTAAAAAGAAAAAGTTATAGGCCTAAAGAACCTTAATGATTCAAATCTTTTCATGAACAGAGAGAAAAATCAATCTCTAGGGACTTAAGAAGAGGCGGCGGGTATTAAAGTCACTTAACAAAAGCTTTGAGTATAGAAAGAAACACTTGAACAATGTTTGAACTTATAATCCTACAACTGACAATAAGTTGGAAAAAAAAATTGAATAAACTTTATAAAAGCAGGCAACGCCCTGACATACAGACAGACAGACAGACAGACAATGGATGTCTTCACGTCAAACAATAGTATACGACAGAAATCTGTGTGGAAAGCCGGAAAATGGCGCAAACAAGAAGGAAGAAAAAAGAAAATTTACCAAATGTAAACAGCTGTCCATGGCTCATTGCAGAAACTCCGATCGACAATAAATGAGAAAAAAGTCAAGAAAGCTTACCAGCACCACACTACCAATACTGGGGGGCATGTTTACACACGCCATTCCTGAGTATGAGCATCAAATTGGGTTGGAAATAACTTTGGTTGGTGGTGTATATACGTACAAATTGTATACACCATCGGGCATGGGGTCAGGGAAGCAATAAAGTTTGAAGGATTGTGTTAGCGGTAAGTGGGTTACCTGTCGTCTCAGCCTAGCCTAGCCTCCGGTTCCCATTCCCTTAGCAACTATTTGTTGCGCGTCTTGTTACAGCGTCTGAGTATATGACGTCATTACTTACATCTAAGATGAACATGTGTACAATTTTGTAAATAGATATATAAGCCATGGCTCATGGGCGACCAGAAAGAAATAATTATAGTCTCAGTCTCGTAAATATTTCAATGTCGAGTTATAAACAAACTTAAGTCGACGTCGAAAGCGATCCCGGCCAAATGAAATTAACAATAAATTATAAGAAGCCTTATTCAAAAGAGGATATTCTGATAGAAATTATGCCATCACCACTGTTTCTATCTCACTCTCTCTTTCACTCTTTCACTCTGTCCTAATTTCTTTACATAATGAGCACCTACTTTCAGAATGCTAGGAATTATCCACAGTTCCTGCAATAAAGCAGCTACGTAATTACTTGCCAGAATAATTAGCTTCTAGAAAGACATAATAAAAATTCACTGAAGGGAAAAATGTGCGGCATATGAAAGAAATTAGTTGACTTTGAAGTAAGCGCCAATTTTATATGCATTGAAAATACTTACTTTTCGTAAAATTTAAACAAAGGAGACTTTTGCGCAGTCCGTTGACCATCGGTCTGTTTTCTTTTGAAAAGACCGACGAACCTAATGAATTCATTTTGCTACCGTAGTTTCATAAAAAAAAAAAATTTTCCATTCGAAGACAACCAGGCTAGCTCAAAATTCTTAATGGTCAAAGCTACTGGGAAGCGTGACAAGAAGAATTATGATCTTTGCATTTGATTTTGAATTTTTGATTACAATTATAATTTAAAATGAATTCATTGAGAAAGTTTAGAATCAGTAAAACTATTCAGTTTCTGGTCTATTACACTCAACCACCACAAGTTGAAAACTCATTTCCTAGATTGCAGTCAACCAGCCAGCCGGAAAATGGAGAAAGATAAAATCCTTACTGTTGGAAGTACAGTCCTATTGCAAATTCAGTCATCTTAGAGAATGCAATTCAATAAGAAATTGATTCCTTAAAAACGTCGAAAAATGCAGGAGAAAATGAACTAAGTATTCCAAGTAGAAAGTTCGGAATAAAACTATGATGAAGTTTACACTCCGGAAATGCATTATGCTCTTTGCAAAAAGGAAAGTAAAAATGATTTTACTGCTACTTTTTTAAGTAAATAGTACTCGAATCTTTATGTCTGGTAGAGAACAGAGTTATGGCTCCCATTAAATTACAGGTTATCTGCTATTTCAGACTGGCAGCTTTCAGTCCAAATCTGTTTTCGTCCACCCAGACTCAGTAGTATCAGATCACGTCTTAAGCCTGGTATTGTGTTCATGTAATGAATCAATTTTGTAAGGAAAGGGGAATGCCCAATTTTCATCCAACTTTAGGTCCGACATGAACAGACATGAGAGATGTCTTAAACATTGCATTATGATTTTCTGAACATATTTATTAACAATGTTAAGTTCAATTAAGCGAAGGAAAGCTTTGGCGGTCGGATGCAGATTGAACGAATTTCTTGGATGAAAATGTGGACTTTTCTACTTCTCATAATTGCGCGAATTAGTGAGTCGTGTAAAATCACTTCCTATGAGAAAAATGTTTACAACAGAGTACTAATGGCCGTGAAAGGAAGCACTGCACGAATATATGTGAAATATAGTAACTGGGTGGGGTGAATGCGACCCAAGTGCATGAAAATGGGTTTTCCGACGGCAAAAACGTTCCGAGAAAGTTTTAAGAATCGGGAAAGAAGTACAACACCCAATAGTACCCGGTGAGACCTGTAATTTGAGATTTAAAATACGTATTGCAACAACCCCCTCCCCCGCCGGTAATGAGCTGAGGCGAACAGTGAAATCCGATTTTAGATCGGACATAACCCTAACGAGTTAGAGTCGATGTAAGGTGCGAAAAATCTAGTACCTCAGTTCGAATAAAAAAGAGGGAAATACGAAAAAGGTGAGTATGGGGATAGCTATTTAGCCCCCAAGTATAAGAGTGTGGGCACTCAAACTTCTTTTCAGGACCTAAGAAATTCTATTCTGTACTAGATTTTCCAAAATGTACTAGATCAAAATTTGACACCCCATCCCACAAGCCACAAGGCTTCTCTCCTCTTAATTAAAATAAACAGTGTTAATAAAATATGTTCAGAGTATCATAATGTATCATTTAAGACATCTCTCATGTGTGGAGGTATCGGTCCTAAAATGGTCATTCCCTTTCAGCAGTGAAATTTAGTTGCTAAATATTTAGCCAAATCGCTGGGGAAAGTGGTATTGTGTTTTATCAGCTAAAAGATTGTTCGGTTTTGACAAGTAAGTAGATGGCAGTAATTTCCACAATCATACGAGTATGTTAAGGCTTTAAAATTATCCGCTCAATATCTTTTTCCACGGTAAGATTTTGACGTATGAAGTTGAATGCAGTTGAATGCAAGAGTGGCAGTGTATTATTATTATATCTTTCTGCTCAAAAAAATCCCTCTTCATTTAAACAATTCTTTTGACAATAAATTAAAAAAGTAAGTATAAATATAATTTTCAATCCAAAAGATCAACAAAAAAAATAACAAAGCACCATAGCTGATTCGATTGTTGCTAAATATTTATTCGCTAAATGAACACAATACCGGGTTTTATAAATTTTTGACAGATAGAAAACTTCAGATAAATTGACGATTAGTACACATCTACAGTTGGGTCTTCAGTCCATATCGTAATTAGTTGGGTAACGTTTATGATGCAATTCGGCTGAATTTTTAAAAAAAAAATCAGAAAGATAATTGCTGGTCTAATAAAATTAATTCTCATATCGGATGTCTCAGGTGAGAGAAAAAAAAACGTTTCTAGGTGAAAGATTGGTTGCTTCATAGGTAAAGCATTTCACATGATATGAGTTTCTTAACAGAATGATTAGTAGCTTTTTCATCTGCAATTTTATGAAGTTTTATTATTTCCTTATAATCTTTTTTTTTTAATTGTCCGAATAAGAATCATCTTTTACTTTCCATACTGCAGAATGTTTCAGATCAACTTCAATGAATTCTGAAGTACATGTTGTACTTCTATCCATGTTGGGAGAGAAATCACAATAATCTGACGAAAATATCAAACTGATCTGAAAATAATGGATTGACGATAAAATTGTACACTTTGTATGCAGTTTACAAATCTGCTTTCCTGTTCCTTATGTAAATGTGTGGTGAATATTATCTGCATATTTATAGTCTGCACCTAATGGATGGCCAATGTGACTGACAATCCAATCGTATACAAATTTCCGATATACACACGCAGATTATCTAACCTGCATAACAACTTGTACGATTTGAACTTTAATATGTGGTGGAAATCAAATATATTTAAAGGTACGGGGGGTGCAGGGTTTTTGGCTAAAGCGAGAAAATTCTAATCGCTGAACAGGAAAATGTAAAAGTTACTTGGAAGTTTACTCTGTTTCGGGCTTTGTTTTAGTATTTTGTTTTAATTCCGAAGAAAAAAGTGGAGTTTGATGAAACTCCAAATCGTGGCATGAATTCACAGATTATCAGATAACAGACAACACGCTTGCAATAATCAATGTTTCGGAAAGAGTTAAACTAGCGAGACATCCACTATCTCCACTCCGCTAGAAAACTGGCGTGGCGGGAGGGTAACAGAAAATGTAACGTTATCTATGGAATTGAAACGAAAATGGAGCATTTCAGCAGACTTGATGTTTGTAATTGAATGTAGTAGAATACATTTAGGACTTTAGCCTTTCTGCCAGCTTCAAGTCAACGTGAGATTTGACTGGCCTTTCTGCGAGCTTCAAGTCAACGTGAGATTTGACCAAATTACAATCAATCAACCATCATCCCTCACGAATATTCTTGATGCAGTATGTAAACCGGTTTTCTGGGGAAGAGTTAAAAGAAGAAAATTGAAATCTCAACAATTGTACTGCACTTCAGGGACGTCCGAATGGGAGGACGAACGGGACACCACCCTCCCCCACACTCTAGAGAGTCAGTTTTTTTAACTTTTTAACTCCACTACTTTCACAGATAATTACTTATACTAACTTTCATGAAATTTTCAAGAAACTAAGAATTTATTATGACCAAATGCATGATGGTCAAACTTTCATGATTATTAAATCCCTGATCCCGTTAAGGCTCTAATCTGAAATTTTGATATATTTTAGAGGATGGTAGATAAAAAAAAATTAATAAAATTAAAAGTACGTCTTCCAGGATATTCAAGGATAATGGATATAATCCTTATCCTTGATATCCCCTTTCGCATATATTTTCGAGCTTGAACTTTTCTTAGATTGCTTGAAATCCTAACTTTCAAATTAGTCATATTTCTTTATTCTAGCATGACTCATCAACAGGTCCCAAATAGCGAAATTGAGTGACTTGAAAAACAAATGAAAAAATAGAACAAAGAAAAGAAATGAAAAAATGAAAAAAATTGAGAAAAATAGAAAAAAACATTTTTATTAAAAAAATTTTAAAATTTAAAAAAACCAGGTTCATTCCAAACGAATCGAACCTGTATTCCCGCAGTGGGCTGAAAAAGCAAAATAAAAAGGAAGAAGAAGAAGCGTTTCGTGTTAGCAGAAAACCTTACACTCATCGGTGCAGCTTGGTTTTCTGCCTGCTGCAGACGCTTGAAACAGATCAAATTGATCTCCTTTCATATAAAGTGAGAATAAATTCTGGGTGTGAATTATATGAGGCAAAAGTTCCTATATTACACCAAGGAGGAAAAGAATAAAAGTAGAGATTACTCTTTAGGACTTTTTACCGGGATAAACATATATTTGTTCAAAAAGTGAAAAAATGAAAGAAATTGAGAGAAAAATAGAAAAAAAATGTTTATGAAAAAAAAAAACCAGATTCATTCGAAACGAATCGAACCTGTATACGCCCGCATTCATTTTTTCATTTCTTTTCTTTATTCTATTTTTTCATTTGTTTTTCAAGTCACTCAATTTCGCTATTTGGGACCTGTTGATGAGTCACACCAAGACTTGAAACTTGCCACCAAAAATATAATGGGTTGTGTGATAGAATAACAAATTAAAAACATTTTTTAGCTTTTGTTATATCCCGGAGAATCTAAAAAAAGTCCTTCTTGAACAAATAGAAATTATTTAGTGACCCACGCATCTTTTTTAAGTTTATTAATATGAAGAAAAGAACGGACATCTACCCCAATACCATGAGGTACAAGGATTCTGCTAGTGATGATTCGTCTCAGATTTGCGATATGTTTGCTCCTTTTTTTGACAATGCCTTTGCCTTGTTAAATTTGAAAGCACAAAGTAGCGACTTCAGTCATATGAAAGACTCTCATAACATTTCATTCACTATCCCTTCAATTTCAGAAGAGGATATACTCGATCATATTAATGGACTTCCAAATGACTTCACAACTGGTCCTGATGGGATTCCTTCTGCCTTTTTTTAAGTCATGTTGCATCTCCCTGGCAGCACCGCTGGGACTTATTTTCCAAAAATCGCTCGATAGTGGTTGTTTTCCGCAGTTGTGGAAGAATTCTTTTATCATACCTATACACAAAAAACGTAGTAAAAGTGAAATTTCTAACTATAGGCCTATTGCAAAATTATCTTGCATGCCTAAATTATTCGAATCTATCATTTACTAACAACTATCAGGTTTCTGGAAGAATTTGCCCTCTTCAAACCAACATGGGTTTATTTCGGGCAGATCTGCAACCACTAACTTGTTGGAATTTGTCTCGGATACCATTGGCGGGTTGGAAAAAGACCAGACATTATACAGACTTTAATAAAACCTGCGAAAAGTTATCACACTCCGCGATACTCTTTAAAATGGAAAAGTATGGGATTCCCCCAACATTTCTAAAATGGACAGCGTCTAATTTAGATAACAGAACATACCAAATCGTATTCTGTCATTCCATCTCTAGAGTCTTGAAGGCTTCGTCTGGCGTACCTCAAGGGAGTAACTTGGGCCCGTTGCTCTTTATTCTATCTATTGACGACATTGTCTCTGTTGTGAGGTACTGTAAGATCTTGAATTATGCTGACGATGTTAAGCTTTTCGCTCAGATTAAATCCGTTAACGATTGTGAGCAGGTACAGGGTAACCTTCAAAAATTTTACAATTGGTGCAATAATCTTGAACTCAATATCGACAAATGTGAGGTTATGACTTTCCATAGGAATCAGACACCAATTACTTATGATTATGAGTTCTCGGATTCGTCGATTCGCCGTGTAGACTCTGTCTGTTACTTGGGTGTCAAATGTAATCAAAGATTGAATTTTATCTCCCATATAAACTATATGGTATAAAGTAGTAGTTCTATGAAGGGTTTTGTAAAACGTTGGTCCCGAGATTTTTCGAATCCTACCAAAACATTGCGATTGTACACTTGCTTCGTGAGACCACTTCTTGAATACACTCTCAGGCACCTACCCTGGAATAATTCATTAATTCTTCCACCCTATGTGGACCGCTTGAAGCTTTTAAATATGCACTCGCTTGAGAAACGTCGCATGATTGCCGATGTAACTTTTGTGTATCAACTCTTAAACGGGAATATTGATTGTCCGTTACTACTTAACAAAATCTCCTTCCGTGATAATAGGCGCAATTTGAGAAGGCTACCTCTGTTGCATATTAACTCCTCAAGGTCTAACTTTAGCATGTATGAATCTGTTAATCGCATGTGTATTACTGTTAATAATATGGCTGAGCATTTTATTGTTAACGTTTCTAAGCATGTTTTAAAAAAAAAAGTCTATATAATATTTAATCTTTTTTCTTTATTGTTTTTGTTCATTGCATATAATTTCATCTGGTGTTTGGTTTATGCTTAGTTTAACATACTAATACTAACAACAAAGTGGTGAAACGCATGTATTGTTGACCGTTTATTTATTAAACGTGTCCATGCAGCGTGCATGTGTTAAGCTGGTTCTGATAGTCTATTATGAAAAAAGAAATATCCAATGTTTTCATAGCATAACCAATGTTTGATAGTGTAATTTCTATACTATTTGAGCAGCCCGTGCTTCTATTTACATTCATTTTGCTCTGGAGAGATTAAGTAGGAGCTGGATTCTCTGATATTTTCAGGAAAAATGGGAATTTTATTTAAAAGAAATTTTTCATCTCCTTTCAGCATCTGGGCCAAAGCGAATTTTATCTTTATCTTAAAAATGGGAGGTAGTGTGACCCGAAGTACATTATTATGAATAGTTTGATAGAATTTTGAGGGATTCAATAAGATTTTGTCGATCGGGTAATCCTACGTTCTCTCAATTTTTGTTTTTAGCTCGTTGTCTCAGTTGCACTATAATAGTGCATAGCCAAGTTCTTTTCCGCCATTCATGCAAAAGACGAAAGTATATGACATTATTTGTTTCATTCTAAAAAAAACGAAAAATTTCCAATTTTGCTCGGTTATCTTTGCCTTAGGTTTCCTTTTAGAGTTTTCGTAAAATCGGCACAAATTGCATGGATTGTAAATAAATAAATAAATGTGTTTCATTGTTTATAAAGTTGTGATTAATCGATTGAAGATAAAGAAAACAGTGGCTTTATGGTCCAGTCGAAATTTTAGCAAATAAAACATTAAATTATCTTCGAAAAAGTAGTTCTTATTAGTTCATGTGGGTGGGCTCAGGACGCGACTTTAGAGCCCTATTTTTGCGTCCCCTTTTAGACTCGGGATAAATATGGTCCCCATCAGGCCAAATCGTGGATGCGCTTTTGCTGCACTTTGGCAAAAAATTTCCATCAAAAATAGAGTTAGAAACTTGTCATGCCTCTTATTTGTATATGAATTACAAGGCTGCAGCAAGAATACTTGTTCGCAAACGGAGCCTCTTGTTAAGCCGGTGTACATACTGCATGAAGAATACTTGCATGGGATGGTCAAATAGTTGTTACCAACTTGAGAAAATTCTGAACACAGCCAACTGTGTTATTGTCATTGATAGAAAGTTTCCCTTCCATAAGATGCAAAAAAATAGATTAAACAAAGTAACTCCTATGGGGATAGCTTTGATGATGAATCTATGTACTTAATAACAAAAAATGTTTTTTTGAAGTATTTAAATTAATTGTCACTCAGGAATACATTTGCTCACCGTAAACAAATTAAAGCTGCAAATGTCAAAAACATAATTTAATTTGGCTTTTCCAGTCCATTTTGGAAGGAAGCTAGCAATTAGGTTTGGTTTCTGATTCACTTTCACATCCGAATGTAACGGGATTTCAATTAAATGAACTTTTACTACCGAACCCTGATAGTCAGTCAATAGGAGTTTTTGCCCTACAAAAGGTAGGGTAGTTGTGAGTTTTATATATGTTATTTAGTTCCTGGCCCCAATTAAAAATCCCATTTTCACCCCCGGAGGGGGTCTGCGAGGTCCGCCATTTTGGATTAAAGGTATAAACAATTAGTTTTTTTTTTCAAAATAATTCCTCAGCAGTTAATACTACGACAAAAAGGCTGACACATATTTGAAGAAGACTAAATTCTCTACATTCTTTGAATAAACACCTTTTGTAAGTGTAGCGAGTTACAGCGCCGGAAACGTGAACATTCTTCCCAAAAACGTATATGTACAGTTCCCCTTATCCTTACACATGGTCTTTCTTCCATGGTGGTCCAAGTGAAACAAAAAATTGTATGGTAAGGAGCGGGGGCGACATTTCAATCGATTGGGAGTTACAGGGTGAATAAGAAAATTTGTTAGTCATTCATAAAATACCCTGTATCTCAAAAAGTAGTGTAGTGTCTACTGTAACTCGTTACACATCAGACTTACAAAAAAAGTGTTGCAGGAAATATAGGGAATTTAGTCTTGTTCAAATTTGTGTCAGTCGTTTTTTCGTAGTATCAACCGCTGAGGAGTTATTTTGAAAAAGAAAACAATTTTATATACCTTTAATCCAAGATGACGGACCGCGCAAACCCCCGTCAGGGGTGAAAACTTGGGTTTTTTATTGGGACCCGGAATTAAATAACATATACTTATAAAAATCACAACTACCCCACCTTTTGTAGGGCAAAGGACATATTTAGTCCCTACTGACTGGACTATAAGAACACAATTCCAATTCAATCCAAAAATATGCATATAAACCTTCATTAAACAAAGGAAATACTGGAAGGAAATGAATATATAAAACACGTATAACTCACTCAACTTACTGTCTCCATACTGTAGTTAGAGCTGAAAGAGCTGAAAATATCAGGATTTACAATTAGAATTATCCGGGATAATTGCGATCCGAAAATTTTTATTTAAACAATTTGTTACGCGTTCCTTATCGTGTGTTGTAATTCCCCACCTAACAAGTGAGAAATGGGTAAATTTGCACAATTCACTTCAAATTTACTGAGTTTGACCAAAACACCTGTTGGGCGTCAGATTGTTTTTGAGTTTACGAATTCGAGGAAAATACAAAAACTCAAAACGTTATAATGTTCATAAAAATTAAAATTAAAGGAAAAAAAATCTGTGATCAATTCACTTGACCATAAGGTTAGGAAATTCCCAGCAAACGTTACGATTGACCTACGAATCGATCGCATTCTTATGAATTCTTAGCATTTTTATTGCCTGCGGGGGTAAATGTTGCATTACAAATGTATACTGTAAGCGAATTTTTTAATGATTGCCATAACGATAAATATTCTAATCTTCTTACCTTTTTGCATTCAATCGCAGAAGAATCGCCATTTTATCTCAATCGCATAAAAGTTATTTTTATATTCTAAATTAAGAGTACTGAAATATTATCGATAACGGTAAAATTTCTTTAAAATTAGTTTATGTCAACCTAAAAATGAAATAATGTAGCAATAAGAAAGCGCTTCGTAGGCTAATGGTAATGTTTCCGGGAATCTAATTGACTTTAATTCTCGAGCTATCACCAAAACATCGCCATGACAATAAAAGGGTAGCACAATTTTTATTGCCGTTTTTATCGCCACAACAATTTATCGCCACAATACTTTCTGGGTTGGTGTAGCAAGGTCACACACGAATATCTATGTAGCAACTTAATCTAATCTATGTACCCACATACTTCAAATTGAAAAATGGCCAAAATTGTACTGCGTTTTGTACTTATATTTTCCTTCCATGTTACTTTCTTTCCTTTTGAAATTTCCTTTATTTTGTCTCCTCAATCCACTTTTCCTATTTAACCCTTTCTTTTGAATTAAAAAACAAAAATGAGCTATACTATATACTGATCTCACAAACAAAAGTGGGGGACTGTCCGCTTTACCTACCAAAGAGCTTTCATTTATAAGAAATTGACTGCCATTTGGAATTTCCGGCCCCTGTTTTTAATAGATTTCCCAATTGGGACAACTCGTTTCTAATCGGTGGACAATTTTTAATAATTTTTTTTTTTTTCAAATCATTCTTTATGATTTATCCTTTCATTTGTATTCATGTAAAAATTTAAATTTCAACTCCAAAGTAAGGAAATTAGCATTTACTTTTCCCCTTTGACAGCAGTCTAAAATTATTTAAATTTTCTTTTTGACTTTTCATGCTGGGTTAAGTATTTTCTCAATTTCAGCTTTGGGTTACAGACAGCCCAATTCATTTCTTTTTGTTCTCCGGAAAATGAACAACAATAGGAAAAATCGATGGTCTTCCGTCAGTGTTTAGGTTAGGTTGTGTCTTCTAGGTGAATCGTGGAGAAATCTGTACCAGGTAAATATATTTTCAATTAATTAAATCTTAATTTAACTTCATAGAAATACTGAATTTTTTTCTCCATGAATAGTATAGTTCGTGTAGTTCCCTAACCGATTACATAATCTTGACAACGTAAGTATTTTTTTTTAATTCTAAACAATTTTCAACCTATACAATTTTCTATTCTTCATTTGTTCAATTTACTTGCACGTACCTACATATTTCGCCTACTGGACAAAAGCTTGATGAAATTCGAAACTATTTCGTATTCCAAGTATCAGAGAAAAACGCCGTTGGAATATCTCTATGGTATCATAGTATATGCCAAATAAAATGACGCCCTCAGGAACAAACCGGGGCGTGTATATCTATGTATGTTTAGATGGTGCCCTCAGGAAATAATCGAGGGTTGGAAAAAATAGTCAGCTTTGAGTGATTCGGAAGTATAAGTAAATTCTGCCATGTATGCATGATGATCTGAAAAATAAATTACTTTGCAGAATTATTTCTATGAGTTAATGAGGTACGAGGACATCCATATTACAGGTAAAAAGTACATATAAGTATACTTCTAACTCACAATGGTTTTTTATTTGTAAAAAGTTATGCAGAAAAATGTTCTGTTTTTATTTATAAAAACAAAAAGTAAAAATGGGGTTCTTTCATTTCATGTGCTACTAGTGGAGAATCACTCTGTTGGTATACATATGCGGAACGATTGGGTTAAAAATACTTTTCCATGTTTAGGAGCTCGAAGGACTCAAATTTGAAGTTTCAAATCACCTCTTTTGCAGTCTTACAACAGCCCCAGTAAAATGATAAAAACCAGAGGGTTTTATACCCTAGATAATGAATATATAGGGAATACTATGTTTGCCATTCCGTTTGTAATGGAGAGAAATAATAATAGTAGAGCAGAATGGATTGGACGCGCACGCATAATATTAAATGTTATTTTGATTTCTCACGTTAACGCGAGAACGCCTTCACTTATAGTGCTATGTTTTGCACACTGGCTTTAAAAAAAAAAAAAAAAATTTAAGTTCGAAAACGGGACCAATCGGGTAACGCCGTACAATAATTTCTATATATTTGGGCACTACTTGGAAACGCGTCGACGTAGAGACCTGAAATTTTGTACGTGATGTAAATAAAATTAAAAAAATATATCAAGTAGGGCAACTCCTCCTTGGTGTTGCCATATAAAACTTTGGATTTTGACCAAGGTATATAGAAAGAATGTATGCCCATTAAAATTTTGACACATAACAGCTGATAGTCTGTGACGTACTTCAGTGAATGAGTAAAAAAGGAAAAGGAAATCTGACAGTGACAGAACAGAGTATTCTCTGTTAAAGTTCTTCTAAAAAATTATTTCTTTTATGTAATTAAAGATTTCGAAAGTTTCTAGTGTATTTTAAAATATCTAGTGCTATCGGTCAGAAATTTAAAAGCTCTCTGAATTTAATTTCGAATTTCAATTATACAAATTGTTGTAAATATGAAAGAATTTGGTGAAATTGGAGACAAGTTTTTCGAACATTATTTGCGTTGGACTGCTTTATTATTATTTATTACCTCAATTACCTTCGATTTTGTTTATCGCACAAAGTGAAAACGTAATAATTATTGTTGTTATTTGTATATATATAGGTGTCCTTATCGAGCTTGAACAGGAAGAAATGTTTGATATTAGTTGTGAAAAAGGATCCAAGTATATTGTGGATCCGGGAAAATGTTGTGGAAAATGCGTCCAAGTTATGTGTATTTTGGCAGATCAATACTATAAGCCTGGAGAAGAATGGTTTAGTGAGGATAATTGCACCAAATTCACTTGTGCTGATAGAGTAAGTTTCCATTAATTTTTATTTATCCAGAATACAATTTTCAATAATTTTTTTTGTTTAAAGGGAAATCAACTTTCTATTACGACTTATGAGGAAACATGTCCTGATATTAGCGATTGTCCAGAAAAATACCAGTGCATAAAAGGATGCTGCATACTATGCAAGCCTGTTCCAGTCTCTATGTGAAAATCTAAGAAAATTAGTGAAAATTTGATTTTTGAAATTTTCTCTCAATTTTAGTGAATTGTCTTCCTGAATCGCTGTCTGAATCTGAAACAAAAGATTTACTGCAAGTTTATCAACCAATGCATGGATTGTGTATCAGTAAGGACCCAATCAGAGGCTTTACCGAATGTCATGGATCTTGTCCGTCAGGCTCGAAATATAATAGATGTAAGAAAATTGAAAATAAATGATAACAGATTTTTTTTAGAAAATATTAACTGGATTTCTTATGTGCTTTTTAGTGTCATATGGGCAAGACAAAATCTGTGAATGTTGCTCAATTCGTGACTTCCAAGAGATGAAAATTCCTTTGATATGCGCTGATGGTTACAAAGTTTTCAAATCTGTAAGAATATGATGTGATATTTTCTTTTTACAAATTCATTTTAATACTGTTTTCAGGTACAAGTGCCATCTTGTGGATGCGAACCATGTGATGAGCAAATTACTTCAGCTAGGATGGTTTCTGGTGTAAAAGGTGTTAAGAGTTAGATTAAGGGAGTGACTTTATAAATTTTTGTTGATTGTACATTTTTCGTACATAAATACATGTGTAAATAAAATAAAATAATATAAAAACTATTGTTAGGTATGATTGAATTTTTTATTATACATTATTGAATATCCTTACATAATTCATCGTTGGGCTATACACTGACTCAACAGTTGGAAAAGGTAGAATCCTACTAATTGCAATGGAATTCCTTGAAAATGAATTCCTCGCAGAAATTATCCAACTCTTAAACATTGTAAGAATTGGAACTATGTGAATAAAATAAAACAACAATTGTACAAGTTATAATCAGACACTATCTGCGTCTACGTTGTTGATTCTGATTTAAGTAAGTAAATAGTTTCTAAAGGGCATATATAACCAAAACAGACTATCAAAACCACGGTAGTACAAGCACAAACAAATGTTGGCACATTACAGCTGATGCCCTGTGACGTACTTCAGTGAATGAAGCAAAAAGGAAGAAAAAATTTAACAAAAATGGCGGAACGGTGTTCCAGTCGGGAATACCTTGTCTTTCTATATACCTTGGGTTTTGACCAAGGTATATAAAGACAAGGTATTCTCATTAAGATTTTGACACTTGGCCGTGACGTGTTTCGTCCACTAATGAAAAAGGAAAAGTAAAAGGAAATCTCTGACAGTTCTCTTATGTCAAAGATGACAAGTAAATAAAGCACGAAACATTTCATATTAAGTAAAGTTTTCTTAATTTTCTACAACTAATTTGACATTCAATGATAGTCTTCTTAAGGAATTTATTTATACCTAACATAATGTAAATACCTTTGAGTTGAGCGCTTGTAAGAAATGGTTATTTTTTAATGATCTCACATCAAACTCTGAAGTGAAACTGTATTGTACACAGGAGGCTGTATATCCTCTGTAAGTAAACATGAAGTGCTTTAAAAAATATGTGTTTTACTTTATGTGCTTAATTGCAATGATGGTAATATGACCCTCACTGAATAAGAAATTCTCGAAAAATGGGAAGACTGCTGTCTATTGCGCTTTGTATTTCTTCCCAATTTTAAAACTTTTACATGCAATTGCTGGAAGCTTAGTTTGTAATTATTTGGAATCTTATATTAATCAAAATAAATTTATCTTATTATTCCAGATTACGCGTTCCCATTTGAGCATTGTCATTACCACTTAAACTGGATCAAGCAATGAAATCTCTCCTGAACTTCTGTGATAATATGTAAGTTTTGCCTTTTGCTTGTACAAAATTAAAGTCAAAGTCAAACGGAAACGATGGCAATAAATATTGCCAAGCAATTTGTCGTTTCCAATGAGCTAGCTTTTTATTTAGCTGCTCAAGGTGCTGTTAAGGAAGTTTTCAATATGGTATATAGCTAAATACGTTTTCCCTTTTTATAGATCCACGATTAAAACAACAAGGAGAAGAAGTACTCTGAAGTATTAGATGAACTGTAGGGATATCCTTACCTCGAGTAGTTGTAGTTGGTGATCAGAGCAGTGGAAAGACGTCTATAGAATCTATTAGCCAAGCAAGAATTTTCCCCAGAGGCTCCGTATCATGCTACCGAATTTCGAGACTTAGAAAGAGAATACGATTTAACTAAAGAAAGTGATTTATCTGAATTGAGAAGGTATACATATAAAAATGTTGTGGCGTGTGTTGTTTTTCTGAAAGTAAAAGTTTTTTTTTTTAATTTTAGACACAGAGAAGTGGAAATGAGAATTCGAGCAAATAAAAGTCAGACATGTTCAGGAGAAATTAGAAGAATTTATAAATGTACTTAATCAAGAAAAATAGTTGAGTTATAATTTACACTCGTTTTTAGGAAATATCTTCAAAAAAAAAAAAAAAAACAAAAACAAAAAAAAAAAAACAAAGCACCCTACCTGGAAATAATGCGAGTACTACGCAGTCTCTCTCGAGATAAAAACAAAAAATATATAAATAAAATGTTTACATTATGTTTACATATTAAGTGAAAGTTGCTATTGTTATAACAATTAATTCATTATTGAAAATTTCCTTTGAATTATGTATGTAAATATTTAATTAAAATTTTTACATGAAATTGTATTGTGTATATCTATCCACTTTTAAATTAATTATTTTATTTTATTTGCACTCCCTAAATCCTTACAACACCAACTTTTTTTTTTCTTTCTTACCATTACTCGGTATCACTACATGAGAATCAAACACCTCCCATATTTAACCTAATCGTGCCATCGGATTCCTATTTTTGATATAAAGAAATATTTTTCACGGGCTTAGAATGCATCTGAATGCTGAATTGGATTTAGTTACAAGTTCACCTGAAATAAATTCTGTAATAATTATTGGCTTTTTAATGTTGATGATGGGATGGGATCGCCCTTTTGAGTTCCAGTCCCCACTAGTTTTAGATCAACTGCCTATGAATCGATTGACTTCGAGGAATAATAAAAACAGAATAAGATTGACATAAATTATATTCGTTTTCAAAGATACATACATACACGTTTTGTACTAATATAATATTGTTCATGTGCTATTGACATGCTTTACATATAAAGGAATGACCAAATAAGTAAAATACAGTTGTGCTACTGCAAACAAATATAAATAATTAAAAGGCGTACAATGTTTTGCTTTAGCTACCATCTTGAGATTCTCTATAAAAATTTTAAAGTTTCGGTCGTGTTTTTTTATCACTTGCGCAAACAAACGCAATTAAATTAGAAAGCTGCTTGGAAGAGTACATTTTAGTATCCTTGTGATTGTATATCCATTTCTCAAATAGATTTGGTCGAAAGTAGTATTAGTACGCCTTGATGTATGAATCCACGTATGATCTATGCTCGGACAATTTCAGCCCACAATATCAACTCTACTATAGACATGAAATGTGTGAAATCTCAGTGCATTAAAGCACGCCCTCCTTCCGAACATTTTATCGCATTTGAAAACCTGAATTTAGTATATAAAGTAAATATAAAATGCACTTAGTAAATTAGCAAACAGTTAAATTACCCATCCACCAATAGATGAGTTGAAACGTGTGCCAACTTTTCCAAATTGACTCATAATCTTCGAGATTTCTTCTAGCCTCATTGCAAACGTTTGTACCTACATATACTCTAAAGGATATAAGATTTGGAAATTTTGCAGTGTCTTTTTATGCAAGACGATTTTATTTTGGTACAAACCTTACTCAATATGTCGATTTAAGAAATGTGTTGAACGCTCACATGGTTTATGTCCCATTTAACTTTACACTTTGCCGACAAGATTCAAAATTCAATAAATTTTGAAGTTCTGCAGTTGGCAATAAATGTTCTAAGTAACATTGCAGAAGCTCAGATAGCTTCGCCATACAAATTCCACTATCAAGAGCAACAGTCCTTTGGCATTTATGCGTCTTTGGGAAATGCATGAAATTTTACGTCTTGCTTTGCGGAGTCGTTTTTGAAATAGTTCTTACAATTAGGCACAGATTACTTCATAATTTCCAGAAACATTTACTTGTTCTTTAATTTACAAATCACTCAAAATATCTCTGCAAAATTTCAATAAAACCGCGGTAAACAGATAAAGCGAATTTTGACACAAAGCAGCTGATGTGCTGTGACGTGTTTCGTCCACTAATAAAAAAGCAAAAGAAAAATTCAGACAATATGGCGGAACGGGGTTCGTAATGGGAATACCTTGTCTTTATATACCTTGGGTTTTGACTATATATTTGGTCACTGCTTCAGAACGCGTCGACATAGAGATCGGAAATTTTTGTACTTGGCATTTTCATAAAAATAGTAAAAAACTTTCAACCGGGCATTCCTTTCTGGATGTTGCCATACAAAAGCTTGGGTTTTCACTTTATTTAACTTTAATGTTCATCTAGGACATAATATTATTGTTCTTAGTTTTTATTTATTTAAATTGTCAGGACTGTGGCAGTGTATGCATTATTTATGCAGACTGAACCCACTGATAGAGATTTGAAGGTTCCTGACATTTTTGGTCTCATATAGGTATAGAAGTGTTAAGAGTGCTGCCTGAGAAGGCGTCGAAGTGGAAAGCTCATGTTTTGTACACGGAGCTTTGATCAAAATTGCAAATACAGTTTGAAAATAGGCCCAATCGGGCAACTCCTTCATAGGGTTTCCATACAACAATTTTGTGTTTTACTATACATTTGGGAACTGCCTGAGAACGCGTTGATGTAGAGAGCTACACTCTCCTACACATATGAATGGACACACACACACAAATACATTCGAACAGCTTACTTACATAGTACATAATATAAGGGAACATATTTGTTGGAATTTTTTGCAAATGATCTTTCCTATATATGGAATTGCATTTATCATATTCGATTTTGTGTATGGACCACTGACACGTATATAAATGGACTGATCGTTGAACAAAAATACATGAAAGCAAATGGCACCACCAAAGTTAATGACAAGTTAAGAAGCTGTAGAGCAAAATTGGAAAATTTCTCGTGTTTTTTAGAATGAAAAAAGTAATTTCATATACTTTCGTCTGTTGCATGAATGAGAGGAAAGAACGTGGCTATGCATTATTGCAGTGCAACTGAGATAACGAGTTAAAAACAAAAATCGAGAGAACGTAGGTTACCTGAACGACAAAATCTTTTTAAATCCCTCAAAATAATAATGTACATCAGGTCACACTACCTCCCATTTTTAAGGAAAAGATAAATTTCGCTTTGGCCCAGATGCTGAAAGGAGATGTAAGATTCCTCTCGAATGAAATTCTCATTTTTCCCGAAAATATCAGAGAATGCAGCAAGAATTTCTCCCACTTAATCTCTTCACAGCAAATGTAAACAGTAGCACATGCTGCTCAATTAGCATAGAAACAAATATTGGCCATGCTATAAAAAACATTGGGCGACTCTCTCAATTTTTCAGCAAAAACCGGTTTTCACAAAAGCGCGGGAACATTTTATGAGAGTAAAATGTGAAAACTCCGCCTCTTCTGATTTATGTACGATGCAATTTGCGCTTTCACATCTTTTATCTTTATCCATAAAAGTTTTAAAGAGAGATTGATTTTTTTCTTTCTTTCTTCCTTTTCTTGCCGTGTGCATTTTAAATGTAAAACACTCGGAAATCTCGCCTGCTTCCTAACTTGTCATTAGGTTAACTTTGGCACCACTTTTATATTCCTGTCTCTTTTCGTGAGAGCATACTTTTCCACTGAACTGTAATGATTGGGAAGGAGAAATTGTTTGAAGTTCAGCGGATGGCAACTTGGTAATCAAAACTTTCCTACCAAAACAGCCTTGTTAAAAAACACTTCAGACTCATAATTAAAATTTAGCGATATAAATAGTCCCAAATACTTTTGTGGTAGGTTCGGTAAATTACCACTGACATGCATATAAGTAAATTCCCAAATAATTGAAATATGGCACCAGTTTACGACAGTTGGTAGCATTGACAGTGAGAGCATACTTTCTGAAATCAAAACTGGTGCCACATGAAACAGGAAATCAGTCAGTTCATTTATATATATGTCAGTGCTATGGATATATAAATTTATAAGGAAAGGCATAACATATATCGATTTTATATGAGATATACTAAACTACTTTTGTGTATATACATAGCTGGTTTTATCATTACTTTTATTTCGTATTTAGCCGGCTTGTTAATTTGGTAGTTTTTACACCATACAAATTATATAGCTCTATAGATGATCAACTACTGGCATCAACAATGTCACTGCAATTGAGTAGATTTCGGTCTTAGCTAGTAAAAGGGACATGAAATAAAAAAAAAATTACTAAAAAACATTTAAATTCAGCGGGTAAAAAATACTCGACTGTTATAATTTAGTATTGATAATTGATAATTTGACGGACATTTACTATGTTACATTATGTAGATAATGTCGGTAATATTACGCGTTATTATTCTGTCCATCATTTATTAACTAAACTCTATAAATATAATGAATGTTTACATCTAGACACGTGCCTTTCTACCTCATCGAGGTGACGGACTCAAGAATTTCTGGCAGAATATTTGCATTTCTAAATTCAGTTAATTAGACCATTCACAATTTTCGTGGGATGTGAATTGTCGCATAATTCATGAATACATGTATTCCTCATGGTTATTAGAAGGTGTGTGAAGCAAAATATTTTATGTATTTTCGAAACTATGCAGGGTAGTGTGAATATATGTATGCTGACATAGAGTATCAAGATCTATATACAATACGGTTTTATAGAACTATATGTAGTCTTTCAGCTCACCGAGACCATTAGGTACACAAAGGACTTGTATATTCTACTTAATTTACATTCCAAAATAAGCTCTGCTGCCCACCTTTCGTCAATTCAGTGAATTTACATGTCAAAAAGCATTTTGTGCCAAATGAAGATTCAATTTATTCCGTTTCGTGACTAACAACAAAGCCGAAGTAATTCATTTTAGTCTCGCTCAGACGCATTTATATTTCGAGAGAAATTAGTAATATATAGATGCGTTTCACATCAGAATCTTACGAGTGTATTAATTTGGTTTGCATTTACAGTGTTAATGAAGCAGTATTGTGTATGTATAGGTGTATATTGTATATGCACGTGGCTTTGAATGATAGACTAATTATTTGGTTTTGTTTCCAGTGTGATACTAGATAAAGAAAATAATTTCACCAGTAGACAGGAAGATGTATCAATATATTTTGCAGAATTATTTTAGGAAAACTTAATTTGAGGGAAAAGTACCACTAATGGAGCTATTTGTGTCTATAGTAAAGAGATATTTTTAGACACCAATTGTGTAAAATATCAGTCATTATGTTTACAATTCACTATACTTTATATTTATTTCCATCTGTAATAATGTATTATTTACAGTTGTTTAATAGTCGATCATACATTGTCCATTGAATGTTCTCTTGCTTCTTTGGAAAGAATTTCTACATTCGTCACAAAATTACTCAATACGCATCTACTTATGCCGCTTTATCAAAGGTACTTCAAACACTTGTTAACCCTTAATTTGTTCAAAAATTTCTCTAAGTTTTACGGATATTTCCACAAATTTTGTCGAAATATTTACATTCATTGAATATCACCCAACCTACATGTAAACAATTTCCCTTTTTAAGATAGAAAATTCATTAAAGTCAATTGAAAACAAACTCCTTATAAATAGGTAAAACTTACCTATCTCCAAAATGTACTTTTCCTGCACGTTAGCGAAATATGCCTAACTTTGTGGCAAAAATTGTTGCTACCGAATTTAGGAAATATTTTTTATAGTGTAGG
Organism: Dioctria linearis; assembly: GCA_963930735.1. Lineage (NCBI taxonomy): Eukaryota > Metazoa > Arthropoda > Insecta > Diptera > Asilidae > Dioctria > Dioctria linearis. Next base: position 330,969,916 of record OZ005740.1, on the reverse strand, counting down.
TCAGTTTTATTGTAATAAAGAATTAATGTGTTAAGGAAATTCGAGAGTTTTATTCATTTCGGTTGTTAATTGTTATTTATTCGATTGCTTTTGGGACACGACATATTGGCGCAGCCGGTAGGACTGTCGAAAGTGGCTAATCACAAACACAAATTGATTAGGTACCAACTAGTAGCGCCGTGAGTGGACTTCCATTGAAATGCATAGGCAATCACGCACAAGTTACTAATTGGACACTTAAAATAAATTTTCATCAGTTTATATTATAGTATTTTTTGAGTAGCGTTATGGAACCATTCAAGAAAACTATTTGAGGACATCCAAGCTTTAGGAAATCTTATGTATTCCAGAGGGCAGACAAAATTTTTGAATGCTCATTGGTTTTTCGCTATTTCGATTTTAAATTTATGTGTACCACTTGCGTTTGTTCATTCCATAAACGCCACTCGTGTTCTCCGATTTTTTTCCAGGAGCCACTTTATCTGCTGTTGACACATAAAGTTTTTCTGGCAGCTATTTTGAAAAGTGACCGCTTTCTTCGGCATTGTATGTACTATATTTAATCATTATATAAAAGAAGTTCTTTGATTCAATTTGAAGGGTTTCACGAGTTCCGGTTGAACTGAGAGGATATCTCCACATATTTTTATAAATCTAAAATCAAATCGGTTTTAAAATTTCTGGAGCCATCCGTCACATGCGTTAACGCCAGAATCATTTTCTTTAATTTTCGCGTGCATCATCTTGGCTTTTACTTGTGATATGTTAATTCACTGGAAGGTTTTTGTCACGTTGTTTTAAAAACCAATGGTAGATCGTCTTTTCCATTCTGGATTGCCTCGACCTTCTTCTTTATCTCCGGTTTAACGAGAATGGAATTTACAACTTTTAAAATACCGGTTCCATATTTCTTCTTATATTCCAGGTTATTGCGATTGTGCAACATTGTATTTTTTAGCTAAACTTGTAACACACGGACCTCTTTTCAATTGCTGAATAATGGGCGTTTTGTCATTTAGACTTAAACAATTTCGCACCTTACAAGGCATGATTGCATGGAAAATAACTCAACATTAAGAGAATCTGCACTGCACTACACAATGTATCTATGTATGCTATTCATTTAACGATATGAAAATTAAGGAAAATTGTACACAAAGTAAGGAAGGAAAGAAATATCGAGTTTTTTTTATATGAATTAGCGTACTTCTAGGAGATTCATAATATGATATGGTACTCAATGTAAAATATTTGCTGTTCATATAATCCGGAGGTTCATATAATGGAGTATTAATGTAACCGCGAATTTATTGTACACAATTTTGGCTGTGATCCAAACCACTGAGTAAAATATCACTCACTCATTGCATCATCTCGATGACTTTAAAGAAAGTAATATATTGTCAAGAGTGTGTTTCCATCATTGTTCCACCGCTAAAAATGGGACAAAACAATATCAGCACAATTAAAGACTAACGCCTAACGCCTTCCGCCTAGATACCTTTCATGAAAAACTTCCTCTGCATATCTTCAATATTCTTCCTGTCCTTTTAGTATCAAAGAGTAGATTCACAGCAAACCGTCACCATACCTATCCTTAACTTCCGGTACTGAACCTATAACTATCATAAATACAAGTTGCACTCCAGTCGTCATTTAATGCCAGGAATTGTTTTTCGTTATCAAGGCCTGTCTTGCAGGTACGTACACTCACAGCCATGGGAAGATAACCAGTTTTAATATGATTATTATGGTGAACATGGGGTAGGCTTTCCTGTTTACGTTCGCTATATTATTAACTTTATATGGTGTTTTATTTTATTTATAATTTTCTTAATATTTTAAGAAACTTTAATAATACTTCCACCCTGCTCGATACCCTGTGTATAGAGGAGATATTTAGCTCTATACAAACGTTGTCGAGCCCTTATGGTATAATCTTTCAAAGGGGAAGCATATGTCATGCAAAAAGTTTTCTACAGTAGGGATCTCCATTCCCATCGTACAGAGATATAACGATTTTATTATGCAACCTCCAAAAAGGGAAGGTTCTTGCTTAGATGACAAGAATTCCAGAACTAAATAAGCTAAATCACTAGGATATATGCAGCCTATACAGCTACCGTTCGAAATACACCATTTTTAAATTCACAGATGTGAAAAAAAAAGTTTATATCACAATCCTACATTTTTTGAAAATTCACCTGAATGTCAGAAATTCAAGTGAACGATAACAAAATTGTGCATTAAAAAATTATATATTTCTAATGTTAGTCTATTTCTGTAGGTGAACGGTAGGGGGAAAACTTAAAGGGTGGATTATTAAATTAAAAAGAAAACTGCACTGATCTAGCTTATGTATTTCGTATAGTAGTATAGGTAAGTGTATAAGGTAAGCAAGAGTTTTTTGGAGGTTACGTAAAAACAACAAAGTAACAACTTTTTGCTTGGATTCATATACGTTACCACCCTGTGTGAGAACATACCATACTGGCGGCAGAATACCCTGTACATGATTTATATTTTCAGTAATAAAATTTAATTTTGCATTCGTAATAAGGAAGTTCAAAAGTAAAGATCGTCCTAAGTGTTTCGCAAGTAGTATATATATATATATATATAGTAGTGATCGATAATTTTTTCTCGAAAAAATAAGAATAGTACATCAGCAGGGTGATTTATAAAAACATACACAAAGATCATATAGTACAGTTAATTTTATAGTGACAACACGGATTTTGAAGCATACTTATTACACGAGGAATTTGGGGTATAAACTAAATGTATAGGAAAAGGGTTAATATTAGGCGAAGTGCGTGCAAAATGGCATAGCATTTTTATTCTGAAAAATTAGTACAGTAGTAATAAAAAAAAATAATAAATAATAAATCATCTTTGGTTCAGAATCATAATAATAATAAAGTTTACTATGTTCTCGGGCATGTCAGCACAAGATACATCATCATCGAAAGCAGCCCTCACCAGGCTTGGAGCACAAAAAAAGTCGTTACAATAGAGGATCTCTAGTATGTGGGCTGGTACCCAAAGGCTATGGGTAGGTCATGCTTAGACAAGCAAAAAAATTTATGTGTGTTGGGGGATCGTAACGATTTTAAAGATAAAGGGACTTAAATATATTTGGGTATGTTTTTATAGATCACCCTGTAACTTCTGAACGTTACACCCTATGATGACGTTTGACCTTTCCAATAGTATATAAACTTGCTCCCTCTTATTCTCCGTTTTGAAGTTATACCTCAACAAAAATAATATTTTGGAATTTTAACTCGATTCTACTCGATTCTTACTATTTTTATCAAAACACACATCATCAACATCAATTCTTCATATGGACTTAAAACGCTCAAAGCTTCCTTTTTAAATAACCCAACAACACACTCTGTATCCAAAACGTAAACCTTTCTGCGTTCTTTTGCAATTTTGTTGAGCATGTCCAGCGAAAATGGTTTGAAAAGTTCATTTTCAAAAGATAATTGCCTACTTTCTGGCCTTTATTCAACTATTCCCTGGATATGCAAAAATTGCAGAAAGGATTATATTTTCGGTACAGAGTGTAATAGGCCATTTTAAGGGGAAGCTTTTAGTCTTTTAAATCTAGTATGAAAATTATTATTGATGATAGGTTTTTTGATAACAATAATAGTTTAATAACAAAAAAACACGAGTTAAAATTAATAAATTTTAACTTTGTTGAGCCATAACTTCAAGACAGAGAAGTAGAGCAGACAAAATTTAACAATTAAACAACAAAATTTAACTAATCCTAATAGCGTGTAACGCCCAGAAGTAACAGGGCGATCTCTAAAAACATAACCAAATAACTTAAAATCCCGATATCTCGGAAACCGTTAGGATTCCACCCACCACCCACACAATTTTTGGCTTGTCTCAGCACGACCACTCCATAGCCTTCGGGTGTCAGACCACATACGGGACACCCGGCATATGCACGGACAGTCATCATCGCCGTCTTGCTTGTCAGATGCAAAGTTTTCATCACATTTTTTTATTAGAAGTTTTAAAGCTGGAAATAACAAGCGAAAGACACGTAGCGACATCTCCTTTCTAAGACGTCAATGATTCTGGGCACATCTATTTATAAATAATCAATGGTTAATAGTAAATTTTTTTGGCGACTCTTCGGCTTACTTTTACTACGGCCACTAACAAATGCACTTTGTGAAGCCAGTGAAATAGTTTCAACAGGAAACGGTACCAAGTTCTTAAAACAATCAATTTTATAGCTATTGGTCGTTGTTGGAAGTACTTGTATCATCTTCATTTATAATAGGATTCGTGCAATCATTATTTGAATTTTGTGGAGAAGAAGAGACTGATTTGTTACAGAAAATTCAGAGATTTCAGTATTAAGTGGTATGTTTGGTGTATGTGCAGCTTCAAATATATAGTCAGAAAAAATATGAGGATCTACAGGCCAAAGACCTGTATACTTTTAAAACCATAGCATGCATTTCGAACTGTAGCTACTTCTCCATATACTTGGTTAAACAAAATGCCATACGTATGTAATTTTGTACATACTACTGGTGGTATGGCATTTTGTCCCAAATAAAAAAAATTATAAATAAGAAATATAGAAAAATAAGGTACTTATAAAAACAAAAACAATTTCATATCATAAATAAAGTAATAATGTACCTACCGATTAATTGATAATTAAATAAGATGAATAACATAACACTTTCCAAAAATCGAAAGAAACTTATATGAATGAAAAACTTGTAGCACCGGGAAACACTTCTACTTTTGCTGCACTTGCGCGTCTGAGAGGGCGGATGTAATATTGTCACAGTTTGGTAAATATCTTTGGTGTCATGTGATACGATAACAAACGATGTGCTATATGGGAAAAGAAGGAAAAGGATTTGCCTTTACTTGCAGAATTCAAAACATTTACTTCACATTTTATTCATAAAAAAAAGAGGGAAAAGATTTAGGAAAAATGCAAAAGGTGTTGCTCCAAAGGAAAAGGATTCACTTTTTTGAAATTCGTAAAAAGTACCATTTGATTAAAACTGAAGAATTTGCTTCAGAAAATATGCATCTAGTCCCGAGAAGCTTTTGTAGCTTTTGTAGAGCAAAGGTATCTAGATTTAGCGATCTTTAAATTCTAATTTCCCATGGGGGATATGGTGCACATAGGTACCCGCACGAAAAGTGTACAAAGAAAGACGTACTCCACGTGAGTGCACTGCCGAACTTTATTTCGGTTTAACAAAAGAAACGTGCAGTGGTTAGCTGACTACTTCATTGATCGGAATCTGGCAATTAGGGGAGGGGAGGGGCGCTTTCACCAATACAAAAAATGAAAGTATTTTTATGGTGAACCGCAGATCTGGGCTTCCAGAGCGGTGTCGGTACGGAACTAGGATGTTCACAGCCTACAGTCTTTAGAATTGTTGATACTACTCTCGGTCTCATTATAGACAAAGCGAATGAGTGGATCAAGGTCCCATCGACCGAAAATAAAATTATGGAAGCCAAAGTCAAATGGGCAGCAAATTAGAGATTCCCGACTCCAATAGGAGCTATCGACTGCACGCATATTCAAATTGAAAAGGCGCGTCTATTTGGGGATGAATACCTATGTAAACCGAAAAAATGTGGCTAGTATTAATGTTCAAGCCATATGCGATCAAATTTGCGTTTTCATGAATAACGATGCATGGTGCCCCGGTTCAGTACATGACAGTCGAATTTGGAAAAATTCTTCTGTTCGTGAAGTTATGCGGCGGACGACGAATACGGTATTGTTGGGGACATTGGCTATGGTATAATGCCCTATTTGATGACACCATTTTCCATCGTAGAAGCGGCAGCGTCGACTGCCTTCAATCGACTATTAAAAAAAGAGAGAGTGATTATAGGACATGCTTTGGCACAGTTGAAACGGCGAGTGAAAATTAAGAATATTCCGAAGGTAATAGTGGCATACGCAGTGCTTCACAATATTGCAAAGTATACTTTGGTGATGCGTATTTCGAGGATGCGGATGAAATGGAAAATGAGGAATTGCAAGAGGCAACGGAAAAGACGGACGCAGCAAGTCAAGCCCGTCGTATACAATTAGCTCAGTTTATCTACAATAATAACATAGGTGAGCGTATTTTACTTTAATGAACTTAATTATATTATAGGTAGTACTAACTTTATATTTATCTTTCTTTGTCCAAGCAACTTGATATTTCCTTCCTATCATAAATTTAATGTTTGCCCACAGGAGTGTAAAGGCCTGCGGAAATTTACTACTGCTATGAAAGACATACAAAAATACAAAAAAAAAAACATTATTTTCATTTAATATTCTGAGAAAGTGTTCCCTTTCATTTTTTAAAAAATAAAACTTTTACAAAACGTATTTATATCTATTATTATGGCAATATTTCAAAAGTGTTCTCATCCTCGCAGAAAAAACGTTGTGCGGGAAGGACTCGATTCTTCAGTTTAGCACTGAAATATTCTTGCTGGAGATGTTGAGTTGTTCCAATTAGCACTAATCGTTGAAGTTGACTTAGTTAGCTTCCTCGTTTCCTCGATTTCATGTTCTATGGCTAATTCTACAGTTGCTGTCGAGTTTTGTTTGCCAATGTGTCCTGCAGGTTGTGGTGGACGTTTGAGCTGCGACAACTGTTGGTTGCGGTGTACGTTGGGCTGCGGCATCATCGTTAAACTGTAATGGTGGTCCTATTTCTAGGCCACTTGTACAAATAGTCGTAAATGAACAACACATAATACAAATTTCTATCGTAATTTTATTCGCTTACCTGGGATTTGTGCGACAGTAGGGTTTCATTCGTATCCATCGCTTCCATCATTATCGTTTCCCATGGTCGTAACGGGGGAATACGTATATTACCCGTTTTATTTTTGTCGGTTTTCGTCTTTAATCTTATCTTCATATTGCCCACCTTTTTTATACCCTAGATGAAATCTATTGGGGTATACTAAGTTTGTCATTCCGTTTGTAACACCTCGAAATAATGATGGTAGAGCAAAATGAATTGGACACCCACGCATAATATTAAAAGTTATTTTGATTTTTGCATGTCCGTCCGTCCGTCCGTCCGTCTGTCTGTGCGCACGATAACTCGAGAACGCGTTCACCTAGAAAGCTGAAATTTTGTACGCGGACATTAAAAAAAAAGTAAAATTAAGTTCGAAAATGAGACAAATCGGGCAACTCCTTCGTGGGGTTGCCATACAAAAATTTCGTTTTCCACGATATATTTGGACACTACCTGAGAGCACGTCGACATAGAAAGCTGAAATTTTGTACATTGTATTTTTATAGTAATAGCAAATAAAATTTCAAAAATGGACTAAATCAGGCTACCCCTTCTTGGTGTTCCCATATAAAAATTTTGGTTTTTTACATATACTTTGAAAACAATCAGTCCTAGACATTTTTATTGTACTAAAAACTTCTTCACAATAAGAAATCCTATAAAATTGGTTATAATCATTTTTTCTGTCCGACGAGCCGTTCTAGAAATATATGCGAGATACCAATGCAAAAAATCAAAATTGGTCAAATGGGTGACCATACGAAATTTCAAACGTGCATTCATCTAGGGTATCATAAGAATTGGTCTTAGACCAATTCTAGCTTTTTCACTTGTCATTAATCCTTTTGAGGTATTTTTTTCCCATACAGATGCCCGCACTCTGTGACAGCTTTCTCAATAGCCGCTTATTTCTTCGCGTTTATCACGAGGAGTTGTGATTTTTCCATTATTTCCGGATATTGTTTTACCCTTTCGGCAATGAATTTACATTGATATTGCTCATCGCCGTTGGCTTGCGGATCTAAATGTTCGTCTGACAGTTCTTTGTCACTTGTCACTTTCTATAATCACAAATATTCAACAATTTCAACACACCTCACTCAAATGCGAAAAACATCTCCCAGTATCAGCAAAACTTCCAAGTAAAAAATAACTTTTTCTTAAAATAAAACTGCCAATTCCATACACATCACTTTTACTGACTTTTTCAATTTCATATAATTGTACATTTTCCATTTTATTTTTTCTCAAGTCTACTCGATTCTCGGATAAATATATCGGGGGTATATCGAGACGTATATACCTCTATAATTGCCAGTGGCGACATTCCTTCCCAGCTCTTCTTGGGATTTCGTTTCTGGTGTTTATGTTGATTCTGAGACCTGAGATATTATGATTTTCTTCGCTTACACCAGGGCATCTATATAAATACACTACTGCAAGCTCTAATTTGTTCGGCGACGCAACGTATCGCGGCGCTCGCGAGTGCCTACCTTTTCCTTCCTTTTTGCAAGGATTTGTTTGTGAGCTCTACCTTTTACTTTTACCTTTATCTTTGAAGGTAATACTGCATTTTTATACTTACGACCTAATATATCATTTTACCCGTATATGTCATTTTATATGTACTTCCATACGCTTTTTGAGAAAATATTACGTTTGATTGAATACATTTGTTTTTTTAATTTTGCTGTATCCTCAGGATTTTTCGTTCAGTTCCTCCTTCAATATTCCCAGTTAACTTAGATATTTTATTTATTTTTAATTTTTTAAATAATTTTTCTTCTTCTTTATTTTTTTATTACTTTTTAAAAATGCTTAATTTTGTTTTTACTCGAAAAACACTTTTGTTATATATCAGATCAATTTCTTTCTCCCCGATGCCTCTAAGTATTGCCGTCATTATCACAACCGCTTCCCTGCCAGTTTCTTTTTGCCCATATTTGGAATAAATTTGGGATTATTTAGAAAGTTAATTAAAAATAGTGTGACACTTGGCATAAGATCCTGCGCAAAAATCTGTCATTATATTAAGAAAAGGTAAGGTGATTAACTCAAAAATGATTTCAGCTTGTTACACATTATTCTGATCTATCGTAAACGCCCTTTTAACATGTTGAAGAAGACACACCTCACATAATGTACTCAAGTGGATCGGTCATGGAATTGTATTAAAGTGGACCCCCAAAATAGGTGTGGATTAAATTTATTAAGTTTTATATTTTTGTCCATATCCGTCCAGTGAGGGAATAAAAGAATTTGAAAGGTAAAAGACAAGCAATCGAACCAACTAATTTATACATTCCCTTTATATATGTATTTTCAAAGGTTAAATTTAAATGGCATTTTCCTCATTACTTTTATTTTCGTTTTCCTTCCTTTCATTAATTTCATTTTGCGCCTTATCAACCTACATCATTCCATGGAATTTTTTTTAAAGAAAAAAGCAAAATAAATGTGGTGAATGTTTTCGCAAAATTTCCTTTTGAATTAATCATCAAAAAGGAGCTTTATACCTTTAAAAGTTTCGACATGCTTTAAATTAGTTAGCATCTTTCAATGTCCTGAAGGCGAAAAATAAAAAAAAAAATCTTCAGCATACAGTCACACTTTATCTTGATAAAATCCTACTAAAGTTCTGCTACAAAAACGACGACAACGACACCGTCCTATGTTTACAAAGACGCCCTAAATGATTTGCTTAATAATATGCTGACAGGAGGAGATAGAAATAATTTGCTTGAGAAGAATTCAATAGCACATCACGCTTTCTATTCGAATTGATATAATACCAAGGACCTCCAAAAGATCTTGGTTATCATTCAAATTGCGTGAAGAATAATCGCGACATTTTTACGATGTGAAAACTGCTGACAGATATTCACATTTCGGCAGAGAAAGAATTTTTTAATTCCGGAAGGGAATTTTTATTTGCCAGCAGTCGATGGGACGATAAATTCCAAGGTACTTAGATGAAACTGACGATTGTGGGCGGGTGTTGTTTGCGAGTAAACAAGCAAAAAAAAATCCTTTTTATTCAACACCATACCATACATGTCGTCATACATAATCGTGTCGTATTTTTAGACTATAGATATTTTGCTAAAATGTCAGAAATTCGGCACAAAACTTCATCAAAATACGGATTAAGTTTAAGGCTTACCTACCCTAAACTTATAACCCTTCTTACTTATAACTATGGAAGCTATGTGCTCGCGATATATGTAGATAGGTATGTATGACGTTGGTAGTATTAACAGTGGGGGTGTATGCGGTGAAAGCTTTTCAATTTAATGAGTCCTATTTACCTAGCACCTCGTTAAGATGATAACAACAATTTGTGGAAAAATAGGAAAAGGTGCTCCTGTATATATCTACCACACCTTAATTATGTATAAGAGGAGGATATTTGTTTTCCCGACTTTTGTTGGGAAAGTTGTTATTATGGTCATGTCGGTAAGAAAAATCCTACTAATTATTTTTCACCAAAGCGAATAATTAAATGGAATAAATCTTCGGGTTACACAATACAAACAAAGACTGTTGAAGGCAATTTAACTCCAGTTGGATGGTATAATACTACTTACAAGGTAATACTAATATATACCCAATATGTCTCTTCAAATAAGCAAAAAATATGACTATAGTATTGAAATTCAATACATTTTCGTTATGAACAAAAGGAGGTTTTTCTTTATTGAAAAACCAGACAAGACATCTTCACCGAAACGACTTTTAGTTTCACATTTTTTTTTTCAAATTTCTCACCAAAGGTGAAACCAAATTGTCATATTCCTGGTTGGGTTGATGTTGACATCGCTGACAATTTTCTACACCCCAGGCTTTTCTGGATTTCTGTGTTGACATTTTAATGAAACAACTTTGATATATGTATTTTCATTGTTTATATGCAGAGTGTTAACCTTTGGTTATCTAATCTTTACAGATTCATACCAAACATGGAGTTACCCTCTTTAAGAATTAAGAACTCTGAGCCGGAATGGGGCATGACAATTATGGTGTGGTGTCAGTTCGATATGAGAAAAATAATTAATGTTTTCCATTGTTTTACGATGAGACAATACTTCATTTCGAAGATTTATTTTAAGACTAATTGGGAAATTGTTAAGGCAAACTCTTTTGTTTCCCTGTTGATAATTGGTAGGTTGAAGTAATTCACCTCAACCTCATTGTTGTGTATTCGGTGTTTCACCGACTACACGAAATGCTAAAACCGACAAGTAAACTGTCAATAATTTTTTCGGGCTACTCGGTTCTTGTACCGGCACCAATGGTGAATATCAAAAATGTTTTAAATCGAAACTCCAATATTGTCCAAAGACGAATGATAATCTTTTATTCAATTTAATTCAATTTATATATACAAATTACAATCTAAGCACCTGTGCTTTCTAACAATTGCTGACTCAAGTCACAACACATAACCTTCCCAGCAAATTCTTACAAGCTTGACACCGCCCTAAAACTTGATATTTTACCTGGGATCGCAGTAGTTTTTTCTATATCTCGATCTGACTGACACTGTCATCTCAAGTCTCCTGCAACTCGGCGGAGTCTGCTCAGATGGAGATCCTGCCAGGAGAGTGTACGTCTTGATCTATCCCAGTCATTTCCTACCATTTGAGTGCATGTAAGAAAATTATGTAGCGTAACACAGCAAAAAATTTGGCGAAACTCAAGCGACAATAGAGCACAATGCGATGAGAGTAAATGGGATACAGCTAAAAATTATTTATGTTATCGAAGCGATATAAAAGCGAAACGAACGCGAGAATAAATTCTGTTCTCTTTTATTTATGTTACATAAACACGTGCATGTGATGTTTTGTGCCCGAACTTCTGAGAATTTTATAGTTTCAAGATTTTCGGTTCTATTTTTCAATTCTGAGTTTCCTTTTCAGCGTGAATGAGAGTAAATGCGACAGAGCTAAACATTATTTATGTTTTCGAAGCGATATAAAAGCGAAATGAACGCGAGTATAAATTGTGTTCTCTTTTGTTTATCTTACATAACTAAAGTTATCATTGCCACACTATATTTATATTCACTTTGGATACATTTTAATTTATCATATTTTATCGAAAAAAAGGTTAAGTGAATCCGAAGTGATACCACCACTGTGATACAATGTTCTGTCTTCGCTTTCATATCTCATTTGAATTCAGTAGCGAATTTTATGTTCCACTTTGTGATATTTTTGCGATTCGCATTTGCTTCGCAAGGTTTGTTGGGAACTTACTTCAGTCACTGAATTTTGCAGCCATGTAAATTTTAAGTGTAAAACAATCGGAAATCTCGTCTGTGTCCTATTTTGTCATTAGGTTATCTTGCTGTGAAGTTAGGAACTATACATTAAGGACAATAAATTTTAAATTCACAAGAACGACTCTGAGTATGACTGATAGATCGTTGGTTAGTTTTATCAACATCAGCAAAAGAACCAGACCACTCAGCAATCGTTCCAATATCGAGAAGACCGACGAAAATAGATAATTTAGTCAGTTACCTCCCAGCAGCTAGAAGCGAACATTAGTCGTGTTGGCGTGATAAGTGATGAGCCCATGCTGCAATTCGTTTCCAGCACCTTCCTATTTGCAGGAAACCACACGTTAATCGTATCGGACTGATAAGTGGTGAGTACACGCTTTTATCCCTTCCCCTCTCCACCATGTTGGTCTTTGTAAGACGAGCGCACGTTAAATTTTGTCAGCCAGGCGCATGCTCTTACCCCCTCCCCTTTGGTAGGCAGTAAGTGCACATGAGTGTGAGAAAGTGAACCAGTATAGTGTAATTATTGAGAATAGTAACCGCCAGTGATAGGCAGAATTGTAACAGCGTTCTGACTCACGAAAAGTCGGGGAAACGACCCTGGACAGTCTACTGACTACGCACACAACACTTGAGGTTAAAACATCTTGCTTTTCATTTGACAGCTTATAGATAAATTAACTGAATAGAAAATATCCTAACCTAATACTCTAATAAACTACTAAAATTAAAAAAGGCAGCAAGTTTCTAGAGAATCATACGATGCTCTACAATTTCGAAGGATTTTGAGCAGTTCCGGAATATTAAGCCACTGAACTTGTCGTGTCGTGGTCCATGGCCTTTTTCAAAACAGAATTGAAATGTAACTAACTTCATTCTAAGCCATGAATTTATTATGTAACTTGACAGCTGACAGTACAAGTATGTTTAGAAAAGGCAAATGCACGATTTCGTTAATCATTGCTTGTTTGGCGTCGATTTTAAAACGGAGGATTAAAATTAATATTCTCGGCATATTTTTGTGTTTTACTTCCAATGACGAAAAAAAACATGCTTCTCAATTTCATAAAAAGTTTCAAGAGTGACATACATCAGCACATCCGCTACTATCGTCATGTGTTAGGATGATATTTTTAAGCTTTCAACGCTTCATGAAACGTTGTTCTCTTCAATCACACATTCGTTTTTAAATAAGGGCTTAACAAAGGCTTGACACTCAGTCTCTTTCATCAAATTAGTATTTAACAAGTGAAAATGCTAGAATTGGTCTAAGACCAATTCTTATGATACCTTAGTTGAATGCACGTATGAAATTGGTATGGTATTGGTATGGTCACCCATTTGAGCAATTTTTAATCTTTTGCCTTGGTTTCTCACATATATTTCTAGAACGGCTCGTCGGACAGAAAAAATGATTATAACCAATTTTATAGGATTTTGTATTCTGAAGAAGATTTTAGTACAATAAAGATATCTAGGACTGATCGTTTTCAAAGTATATGCAAAAAACCAAAATTATTATATGGCAACACCAAGAAGGGGTTGCCCGATTTAGCACATTTTTGAAATTATATTTGCTATTAGTATGAAAACACAGTGTACCAAATTTCAGCTTTCTATATCGACGTGTTCTCAGGTAGTGTCCAAATATATCATGGAAAACGAAATTTTGTATGGCAACCCCACGAAGGAGTTGCCTGATTTGTCTCATTTTCGAACTTAATTTTCCTTTTTTTTTTTAATGTCCGTGTACAAAATTTCAGCTTTCTAGGTGGACGCGTTCTCGAGTTATCGTGCTCACAGACAGACAGACAGACGGACGGACGGACATGCAAAAATCAAAATAACTTTTAATATTATGCGTGGGTGTCCAATTCATTTTGCTCTATCATCATTATTTCGAGGTGTTACAAACGGAATGACAAACTTAGTATACCCCTATAGATTTCATCTAGGGTATAAAAAGGCACGTGATCAACACAAGGTTTTCGTATCGAATTAAAGACTCCAAAGCCTTCAATCAAAAGTTATTGCCTGTATCCAAAAGTTGCCCCTTTTTTGTTTTTGAACCATCAAATTTTTTGCTTATCTCACCCAAACCGAATCCACAGCTGGCGAATTAACCATAAATATAACTCCTATGAAATTTGTGATTCCTGATTTTTTCACACTTCTGTCCCCCACAAACCACCAAAATTACCTGGAGTTACATCACAACTTATATGTCAAAAATTTATTTGACATAACTTGATGTCTGTATACTGTGCCTTTCTAGATTTGTATAGTTATTTGGGTCCTCTGTTCTGGAAGCTTGATGATGATGGCTTCCTTCCGTTCAATCCATTGAGAAGATATAGGTTTTTTAAATAGTATTTTTTTTCGAACCTGGATGGAGTCCGACTGTGATTGGTAGATGTACCGTCAATATGACTTTAAACGCTTTCATCAGTTGACACCCACATAAATAATAATACCTCAAGAGTTTAAAGTCGGCGTATTATGAATTTAAATCAATCGTAAGCTAAACTAAAATAAGTAAAAAAGATAGAATTGGTCTAAGACCAATTCTTATGATACCCTAGATGAATGCCCTTATGAAATTTCGTATTGTCATCCTTCTGTCCAAGTTTGATTTTTGAAGTGGTTTTCGCATATATTTCTAGAACGCTTTGTCGGACAGAAAAAATTATTATAACCAATTTTATAGGATTTCGTATTCTGAAGAAGTTTTTAGTGCAATAAAAATGTCTTGGACTGATCGTTTTCAAAGTATACATAAAAAGCCTATATTTTTATACCAAGAAGGAGTTGCCTGATTTAGTCCATTTTTGACATTTTATTTGCTAGTACAATGAAAACACCATGTACCAAATTTCAGCTCTCAACGTCGATGTGTTCTCAAACAGTGTCCAAATATATAGTGGAAAACGAAATTTTTGTATAGCAACCCCACGAATGAGTTGCCCGAATTGTCTCATCTTCGAACTTAATTTTACTTTTTTTTTAAAGTATGTGTACAAAATTTCCTCTCTCTATATACGCGTTCTCGAGTTATCGTGCGCACAGACAGACGGACGGACGGACGGACGGGCGGACGGGCAGACAAACTTATTATGCCCTATAGATTTCATCTAGGGTATAAAAATGTGGTATTTTTGTACAGCCATCTCTGGGGGAATCATACAAGATGCTTGTTTCTTTCGAAGATTGTACGCACTTGCAAATGTCAAACGAATTCAAATTCACTACAGATTTCCTCCGGTTTAATTTATTTGTGGCTTTTATTCGCTTGAGATTTATACTGAGCTTAAGCTCAAAATTAAGCACAGCATAAGGTCTATTCTTTTACTTCAGAAATTCTAATGAATTCCTCACTCCAAATACTTCGTCATTTCACTCTTTTGACAATCGTATTCCCTCCCCACTACATAAATAAAGGTAAAGATCCTATAATTCCTTACTAGAAAGTAACAGTTCCATAAATTCCAGATGATCTCCTTTAAGTGCGGTCTGAAACCATAAAAGTATCGTGATGAGTTTCACCTTAGAAAAGTCGAGGAATCAAAAAGGATTGAAAATAGAGTAGAAATTTCTGAGGCAACTTGTGGAATTTTTCTATATGAAATTTAATTTTATAGTCAACTTACGCTCCATATGTACTCTTAAAAAAGATTTTTGCCTCATTCGGTCTGCCGATATTGAAAGTAGCCTTAAAGTGGTGTTTATGAGGCTCATTTAGAAATCACAAGCTCTTGTATTTCTTTAATGTCAGTTTAACGCTTCACTTACTAACTATTTACATAATACACGTGGAGATCAATCGAGAGACTTTTGAAGCTTAAATTACAATTTGTATTAAAGTTTAGCGAAATGAAATGAATTGTACATTTTTCCAAATTTGTTCACAGTGACTTCTTTTACTTATAGTATGTATAAATTGCTTTCTGATACTATCGACCTTCATTACTGGGCGTTGGCAGTCCAAGCGCCACCAGTCCTTTGAGTTGCATTACTTTAAGAAAAAGAAAATATCCGGAAGCAACGGAGTTATAGGCAAAGAGAAATATCCACTTTGAAGGTATCTTTCGAAATTTAGTTTTAATTCTGATAAAGACAAATTTTATCTAAGTTTAGGCTTTAAATTAAACAGACATATCCAAAATTACCTTAAGTGTCGATAAGGAACTTTTGTTAAGTTTAAATGTCAAATTACCTTAAGTAAAGTGCGATAAGATTCTCTCATTACGTACAGACGCATCTGTTTATCCAATGATATTAACGAAATTGGTAATGCCCTAGACACACAGCGCTCTTAATGAAGAAATAACTAACGACTCATTAGTCTACAATGATTTGTTATAAACTGCAGACATACAGCCATTTCTTTAATTAAGTTGTATTGACAAACTGGTTTTGATTTTACTTATGACATTAAAGAAGTGATATGGATCGAATTAACGTGATAAACTTTGTTTATATTTATTTTATTTTTCAATTTAACAAATTCCAAAGAGAAAAACATTATATTGACAATATAGTTTGTGATTTACATTTCTTTGCATTTCTTCTTCTTATTTTTTAAATCGGCAGATGCACAGCGGAGCTCCAGATTTCTATTATATGTCAAATCTAACACATTTTTCGGCATTATAGCTATAATGAAGTAAAAAACACTTCATTAGTGTACTTCATTATGATCTCATTTTCGAGGTATTATTACTTTTCTTCGCTACCTTTCCTTCGAAAACGTTTCATCGACAAACTTTTCTTCGAGAAACTTTTTTTCGACGAGTACGTAGTGAAATTCTGACTCCAATTATTTTTATTTTGGCGTCGTTATATGCATTGTTTTGAAAAAAAAATTTTTTTTGAAAAAAAAATTTTTCGCGGCGGCCGTGAAGATATATGTTTTCGAAGAAAAGTTTTTCGAAGAAATGTATTTTCGTACAAAAGTTTTCGAAGACAAGTAGGTGAAGCCTATGTGACACGCGGCGTTTTAATGAATAGTTAGTACTTATGATTCATTAGATCGTGCTGTTTGTCTGGGAGGGTATAAAACACTTATTATTTTATTTTATTATAGAACAAGATTGTGAAATGAGGTGGTTCCTTTTAAGAGTAACGTTTGGGAAAGAGTTAAGAAAACGACATATTGCTGCTGAAAGTGCTGCTGATTTTTCTTTAGATTCTTCTTATTTTTTTTTATATAATGTCGATAAAAAGCACAAATCTTCAATTAAATGAACTTTCATTTGTTAATTTTTTTGCTTTTACCACTTTTAAAAATTGAAAACATTAGATGTCAAGATAATACCCCCTACGAAAGTGACGTCTATTTCGAAAAATGTCAACCATCCATATGAAAACCTCAGTCTCGTTCAAATTCGTAAAGTTCTTTACGTGCATACGTGGTTCAGCCTTTGTTTAGCCCGAAATGCTTTGAGGCGGACTTTGTCCCACAAAACTTAGGCTGAAGTCACATCTCCTGAGAGCATGTTGTTCAAGGGAAACTTATCTATACGGGTCGGATAATTTAAACACTGTTTTTATTTAAAAATTTTCTTTTTTTATTTAAACTTCGTTATCATTGGATTATTCGTCAAAGCCGCAACCCGCTCACCGATTTATTAGTTCAAAATACAAAATCAAACTCCCCAAACCTTCTTGGTACTCGAGCGCTTTTACCTACAACTTTCCTCACTTTCGTGACCCAATTCTACGATCAGAAAGAATCAAAAGAATTGCGCATATTTTCCTCGCTTATTTATAGCATAAACAATTACTTGATGACAAGAGGTTAATGCTTTTTGCGAAGACAGTGGATTGATTTCAGATTCATGCATATGTTAATCCAAGTCGGGAATTTCGCAATTGCCTCTGTTCAGTAATTTGTGTTTCATTGCACGAGTATACAGGGTGTTTCATAATTGGTGCACCCAGCTCAAAGGGTCGATAGCTGAGGTGGAGACAAACAAAATGTTATAAGGTGAAGGGGATAGTAAGACGCGTCGTTTCGGCGATAGGGGGCTTTTAAGATTCTTAGTACTTCTTCCACTTCACACCCTGTAAGGGCGGTGAGACGTGTCGTTTCAGCGGTAGGGGGGTTTAAGATTCTTAGTACTTCTTCCACTTTACATCCTGTAACTTTCTTGGTATACACCCTATCACGGTGGGATTCATCTCAGATGTGGTCTCAGTTTTCTAATGAGTGCCCAATCAGCCTTCCTGTCACCTTCCGTAGAAAGTTGTGGAACGTCAAAGTAAAAAAATGGGAAAAAAGTCCTAATTTTTTCAAATTTTAACGATTTTCCCGCCAAATGCATAATAACTATACATTTTTATTAGAAGATTTAGAAACCCCAGAATGTTACCTTTTATTTGGCTAAGCACATATACCTGCCGCAATGCAACCGATTCTGAGATATTCCCATTTTTATATGAAACATAATCCCCCCCCCACTCTTATAACTTTTTGTTTGTCTCCACCACAGCTATCAAATCCTTGAGCTAGGTGCACCAATTATGAAACACAGGTATACTTTATAATTCATTACATCGTTGTGGGAAACATACTTGTGGCTGATGCTCTCTTTGGAAACCCTGATGTAGACCCTGAAGGGAGAAAGGTTTCTAACATCTGCATATATTTACATTCACAAAAGCTACAACTTTTTATTTTAAGTGTTGAATAGAACAGAATAGAATAATCGTATATTTGTACTTAGCACCAATTTAAGTGGAATATAAGTGGAATAATAAGAAAATCAAAAGTAAACAAATTTGTATAAATAACGAAAGATATTATCCACGCGTGGAGGTCATTATTAGAAGAAAAAACAATAAAGCTACTTATGTCAAAAAATTTACAAGAAGACGCCTGAAAGTGTTGAACGAAGATGTTGTGTGGTAATGAATTTCAGATTCGAGTAATTTGAACAACGTAAGATCTATCGAAGTCTGAAAACGTGGAATTAAAAGTTTGTATCAAATTTTCGTAACCCGAAAACAAACCTTCTGCAATCGTTAAATGCAACACGTAATTTTCTAGAGCAGTGCGAATCTAGCATCGGAAAAATAAGTGAACCGTGTGTGAAATGCTATAATATTAGGGACTTAACCAGATTGCAGCGTTTCTTAAGGAACAGACAACCAAAGGCTACAGATGGTGGAGTAAATTTTTGATAGATTAGAGTTAACGAGATCCAACATTTCATATTAGAGTTTTAGGTTACCCCGAACTTTATCTACATAGGGAATTGAAAAAAACATTCAAAAGAATAGTAGGAAGTGATGAAGAGTCAAAAGTACCACAGGAAAAAGCGATACACAGTGACTTGCTTGAATTTGGTTTAAGATTGGTCAATCGACTACTAAGTATATATGTAATGCAACTCACTGCTCATCCGAGCCATAAAGTCTTCGATGAAACCTAGAGGGTGACTGAAATAGACCTGAACGTCGTCAGCATAAATGTGAATGTTAAGATCTTGTTTTATTTTAGATACATCATTAATGAATATTATAAATTAAAAAATTGTCTTCCACATTTACTGGTTAAAAATTAATTAAACGCGGATTGTAGACCAGTTTCAGCTCTTCGGCTATTTTCAATACACTCTGCATTAAATTGATTTTTAATAAGAGAAAATATATTAATTTCTATTATTTATAAAACCTACTGCACGATCTGCATGGAAAAAATAATAATAATATCATTAATATATAGGTTGAAGACTAGAGGACGAAGAATAGAATCTTGTGCTACTCCACTAGACTGAGTAATTATTATCCCCAAGAGTAACCTTTTGCGACCGCCAATTTAAAAATTCCTTGATTAAATGAACGGCTCAACACGAAAGTTGGAAATTATTAAACAGACGATGTATTCATTTTCAACCGAGGTTTCTGTAATGTAGTTCCATGATCTCGAAGTACTTCGCTATGAAGCATATATGCCACATGCAATAAATAGAGACAGGCTACGGTATCTAGAATTGTAACATCATGTACATAGGTGTTTCGTATAAGGCGTTAATGGCTGGTAAACTGTCCCACATTCGCACTATTCGGGAAAAAAAAACATCACGAAATTTTACTGTATGGCCGAAAGTAATTTGAAGGGTTAAAGGATGTGCGCGGTTTACAGCGCGCGTATTGCGTGCAGGAATCACTCACAAGGGATTATACTAGATATTTCATCAGAACATTGACCATGCATGTAGCGATAAAGAAGCGAAAGGTATCCAACGTTGCGGTGGTGCTCAAGTGAGTCGATATGACAAGTTATTGCCAAATCGCAAATGAGCTTGAAAGCTCTCTTTTGGACAATATCCAATGAAGCTGTCCGACTTACCCCAGCCCATATATGGGAGTGGTATTCCATTCTAGGTCTAATGTAGACTTTAGAGAAACACAAGATTTGACGGGCTGAAATATTTCTTATACCTTTTCAAAAATCCAAGACATTTCGATGCTTCTTTGGTAACAGAGAAGATGTGATCTGTCCAGTTTAACTGACTGGAAATATTAATGCCAAGAATGCTTAGGGACGGTGAATCAGAGATTTATGCTCCATCAAAAGAAACGGGCGTGGTTAAGTTATGATCCTGTTTTAATGATGTGAGACAGCTTTGGGTTTTAGTTATATTGAATTCGACGCAATTCGCTTTCCCCCAAGCGAGAATATTTTTAAGATCGTTATTTAATGATCTAAGAATGCAATCTCGTTTAACACATGCGGCATTCCCCCTGGACTCCGCAAGAGTGCCAAAGGTGTAAGCAAAATCAAGGGTACTGTCATCACCGAAACTATGGATGGAGAGATAATAGAGCCTTGAGACACACCGGCATTTATGGGACGATGTTCAGATGTAACGCCATCTAATACAACACGTATTTGGCGACTAGATAGGAAACTTTCAATCCATGATAGAAGAGGAGGGAAGACTCCAATTACTTTAAGTTTGGCTAAAAGTGCTGGATGCCTGACTCTATCAAAGGCCTTTGAAATATCTAGGGCAACGATTTTGGACTCACCAAAATTGTAAAGACTACGGTTCCAACGTTCCGTAAGAAAGGTCAGCAAGTCTCCAGTTGAGCATCCAGCTCGGAAGGCATATTGACGATCGTTGATGAGATCATTGGTTTCTAGACACTTCATTAATTTGAAGTTTATGATAGATTCAAAAAACTCTGAAAGATTCGAAGTGATTGCAATTGGTCGCAGTATTATAACTAAACAGTTTAAGTCTTCATTATAACAAAGGCTTTGAATAAAATGAATAAAATCGAAATATAGCATATCTTAAAAGAATTCGAAGCGCCCTTTATGTAAGTGAAGAACACATAAATCTACAATAGCGTCACATAGGTGACTCATGAACCAACCCCCATAAATTTTTGCTCATTCTCCTTAAGCAATTTAAATCCTGAGCAGGTTATATCTGCATTGGATATTATCTATACCACTATTTAAGTTTATTCTATTCACAACTAAAAACAGATGTTAAAATGTTCTCCTTTTGAAAAAATGCTCTTATAATTTATAGAAATAAATTTTCCACTTCTTTTTTACGTTTCTACAATATCTCATTCATCAAGTAAATATTTGTCAATCTATACCTAATCAGAATTAGTCGCTATCCTCAATAAATTGGACAACGGAAGGAAAACTTTTCTTTCCAATTTACTCAACATCTAATCCTGTAGTAAGTCTGAATACGGTTTTCCAATTTTCACTAAATAACATTTTTAATTCAAAAAGAAAATGCTCCATGCACAAGAGGTGGGAGATAAAAACCTCAAGTGCATTATGTATGAGCTGTTAAAAAGGAGACTTGAACAGAGCATTAATCTTTATCTTGTCAAAAGATGGCAAATTCTAGACAAGGAGATTAGAAAAAATCCTCTCAAATGAAATATTTTACGAGTAGAAAGGGATCAATAGAACACCTAGGGGAAGAAGAATTTCCTGTTATAAAAAAAAACAAGTAAAAATATATTTTTAATTTGTTCCACTAAAAATATCCGACAGAAAATTTTCTCACACCTATAAGTCAGACCAATCTCGAAACAGATTAGTATGAGAAACATAAATCAGTTTTGAAATTATAAAAAAAATGAAAAGGGAAAATTTTTTTTTATTAAAATTTCAATTCACGTTGGTAGCTGAAGATATTTTTTGCAAATTTTATTGAAATAATTTCATTCAAAGAATTTGTGTCAAGTTTACATTCCGATCTTGTTTACGGATGTCTCATTTGAAAAAATATTTTTTCTTGAAAACTGGGTTTGAGAAAAATAAAAAAAAAAATTGAAATTGAATTTCCTGTGGATGATTAATTTTAATTAGAGCGTTTCTCATTGCACGAAATATTTGTTTCCGTCCAAATGTTTGCACAAAAAGCATAGACCCTAAGGAAATTTTAAGGTTATAAGTATTACAATATTAAAATATTTCTGTATTTGTACTACGAGTAAACAATGCAAATTAAACTGTTAACATTGATTACGGATTATACTCGTGATAGATGCCTATTGAATAATTTTTACTGTATGACACACCTTCACAGGAATTAGAGAAATAGATGCTGCTGCAATTGTTAGTTCAAGCAAATTTTTTGTGTAGCAGTGGGATTGACCACATCGATATTAATCTCCGACCCTGAGATATGAGTGACTCAATTCACCTTAAAAGATGTTCAATATTTAAAAATTTGTAATCTTTGTAAATAGGGTTCTTTTCGTCAGGTTACCACGGAAAAAATACCAAAGAAATTTTCATTCGATCAGGATCAAAAAGCTTTATAATGTTGCCAGCTCTGAACAAACGATATGCTGAACAGGAGAAAAGTCATGAAGACTTTTACAATAAAGTTAAAAATTAATTTAAGAAATTGATAACTATTGCAATGCAAAGCCTGTATCCTAGGGTTTTATTTGATAAGCGCTAAAGTAAATACGTGGTATTTCGCCTCATATGATTCATACCCAGAATTTATACTGAGATTATATATTAGGCCTGCTTAGCTGTTTTCTTCTGGCGTCTGTGGTAGGCAGAAACTAGCCGTACTGAAGAATATTGGTTCCTGCTGATGCGAAACGCCTTATGAAGAGCGATATGCTGTTTTTTTTTAATATTATACAGATCCAGGAAATCTTAACTATTACGATCAGTGGTTTGCTGCACCTTTCTGCTTTTGGGATGAACTGAAATCAATTCTCAGGAACTTATTACACACATAGTAAAGTGAAATTGTAGAATATTTTTATTCTTAAGCTGTATTGTAATTAAGTATAAAAAGTATATTACCAAACATATATTATTATAAGTCATTTATAATTTTCAAGTTGTGGGGATATGTACTTATACCACAGACAAGAAATAGCCAGGTATTGACAGCTATACTAACAAAGTGATGTATGAGATGAACTCATAGCAAACCTGAATAACTCACTGATCTCGACTAAATATATTCTACGAGGCATGTCCAGAAAGTAACAGTACTGTTGGGCTCTCGCACTGTGAACATTTATTTTTCAAAACTTGCCAACCCAAAGTGGTAGTAGGGGCTCTTCTGAACACAACGGGCCCCGGCGACCCTCGATAGTACCAAAACTCTCCTCATAGTGTCCATTTCTGTAAAATATGCAATATGAAATCCCACTAAGTGGGAGCAACATAAATTGAACAATTTGAATTGGAATATGAGCATTTTCTGAACTCTGTTATGATTGGTGATAAAACATAGTTAATTACACCCCTGAGACAAGAAGACAGTGGCGGCACACTGGTTCCATATCTGCAAAAAAAAAATTCAGAACCACAATTTCGAAAAGGGACATTTTGAGCGAATCTCTGATTCAGGGGGAAACGATTAGTGTAGCACGTTACTCTGAGACCCAACAAAAGCTAAAACGACCAATTTAAATAAACAGAAGGGAATGTTAATGGAGGGCGTGTGTTTGTTGCACGACAACCACTCGCTCACGACCAACAGACATTGCGGGCATTTTGATCCATGCTGCATACTCCTCTGACTTGGCGCCTTCAGATTTTCATCTTTCGCCTTCCTGAAGACTCACATGGCTGGAAAAAAATGTTCAACCGATGAGGAGGTGAAACAAGAGGTCTTGAAGTGGACGAAAAAGCTCGCGGGAGAGTTCTGTGAGAAGGGCATATGTAAAATATAAATAAGCTGAAAAATAAAGTGAAAGACGCAGTCATGTTTAGTCACAGCAAGAATAACTTTGGCGTTTTACTAAATCAGGTATCTGCTAGCTTATAGCTGCGCCTGCAAAGGGGGATCTGCTTTATAGCTGCCTCCTCAGGAGCACTGCCTAATAACTGACTCCGAACATCAGATCACTAAATACGACGAGTCGTAGCGCAGCATATAACATATCAACGACGCGTGATACTAATTGGGACTACTAGTAACAACAACACTGTTCTATTACCTGGCGACCATTATTGATTAACAAATAATCGACCCTGCTTGACTATTACCTGGAAACTAACATTTTATTCACTACAATTTCATATTTTCGAGGTAAGTACTGTAAGGCTGATTTCAAACTAAATCAGATCGCTAAAACGATATTTATTTGATCACAACGGGTGCTAGAATTTTCATCCGATGATGATACTTGCTCAGAAGCTTCAGACTTTGTGAAAATTAATGAAGACTCGTACAATAGTGATAATGATGATGATGATGATGATGATGATGATATGCCTTCGAAAATGCCGGTTCAATCCTATTTTTCGAAGGACAACAAAATCGAATGGTTCTCTGATCTATGTTCTATGTATGTCATAGAGCTAGAGGCATATATTTCGCTTTTGATCTTAGCAGGTGTGTATAAATGAAATAATGAAACTCTTGAAAATGTACGGCATGCTGAAACTATTTTTCGTACTACAATGTCTCTCAAAAGATACAAAACGATATCAAGAGTCAAAAGATTTGACAATCGTCACACACGTACTGTCTGCAGAAATGCTGATAAACATGCACCAATCAAACAGCTATGGGATAAATGGGTAGAAATACTACCGAATTTATACAACCCAGATGAGTTTGTAACAATTGACGAACAGCTAATATTCTTTCGATTAAGATGTCCCTTTCGGCAGTACATGCCTAATAAGCCCGCCAAATATGGCATTAATTTTTGGCCACTTTGCGATAGTAAAAATAGGTTCGTATGGAATATTCAGCTTTACACAGAAAAGGAAGTTAAGATTTGCGTGTAGTTTTAGACTTATGTACAACAGAGCATAGAGGTAGAAAGGTAACTGCTAACATTTTTTTATGTCACATGTACTTGGACAAAAGTTACTGAGAAGAAACATCACAATAGTCGGAACTCTATGAAAAAGTAAAACATCAATACCACCTATTCGTCTTGATGTGAAAGGAAAGCCTTTATGTAGTTCCATTTTTGCATTTACCCAGGATACAAGAATGATGTCTTACATTCCACAAAAATAAATCCGTGCTTCTACAAAGTGCATTTCATCAGGCGAAAAGATTGCAACTGACAACGAGAAAAAAACAAAAATTATTATTGATTATAATTCCACAAAAGGAGGTGTCGACACTGCAGACAAGAAGATTTCATGTTACAGCAGGAAGATAAATAGGTGAACAATGGTTGTCTTCTTTAATATCTTGGACATATCACTACTCAATGCTTTCGTTCTATTTACGAGTGCGTGTCCAGAGTGGAATATTTCAAAATATATCCAATGAAAATGGTAAAGCAGCATACGGTCGAAAGAGTTCGTCTTCCACGGTCTCTAAATGCTCAGGAACTTTTAACTAATATTTCAGCATCTATTAGCCAATATATAGCGACATCTACTTGCCAAAGACAATCACTGGAAGCACCATCAAGTGAAAAAAAATCCCCAAAACGCGGCCGATGCCGTTTCTGTGAAAAAAAAATAGAAAACATGCATTACACACTTCAAAGTGGCAAATTTGTAATAATTTTGAATACAAAGCTCCCAGTAGAATCTCTTATCTATATCCAGATTGCACACAGTGAAAACAAACCATCAAACGGTTTTTATTATATTTTTCCATATTCATTTTCTCAATAAAGTTACTATAAAGAAAACGTTAAATAAAATCTTGTTTTTTTTTACTACAAAATAGACCAGGGGCAAAAAAGCCCCTAAGGACTTTAAGGTAATGGATGGTCTGTCACAATCTCGACCATCAATCCAATCTTTAACTTTTACACGTGCCGACCACTAGAGTAATTCTTAATATCAAGTACCCGTCAATCTATTGACCACATACAGTTCATAACAGATTTTTTGCATTTTTCTAGAAACGTTTTTTAACGTGGGAAAAGGTTCAGCTTTCATTCTAAAGCCTCATTTCCACTAATAATAATTGTGCCAATTTGTTCGGAAACATGTCATGAGCTTGTTTGGGGAGCCAACTTGTTAGCTAAACTTATATGTGTTGCCATTTAAATCCTCGATAGCTTGTTGGCTTAATTCTTAGATTCATTACTAAAGAATCGAATGGCGATGGATAATCAGGTGTTATTATCATCTTGTTTTGCGGAAGTTATTTGAGTTCAAGTAAAATGAAAAAAATGCAACGTAAATGTTAAAGATGGTGAATTCATAGCTTTCTCGCGGAGCGTTAAATAGAAAGCATTTATTACCCTTTAATGGCAAATTTACGACTTCAAATTGGATTTAAAAATATTTTGCGCTAGACTTTGAAAAATTATTACATGTGATTGCGCCTATTATCAAAAAAGAAGATACCAATTTTCGAAAATCTATATCACCGGCTGCGAGCAGATGGCTACAACTTTACAATTTTTAGCTACTGGCGATAGTTATGTGAGTCAGTCTAATGTATCATCATTGATTTTCTAAGTCTACTAGTTATATTCAGATCTATACCAAATGTTTGCAGTAATTTTTGTCGTCTGCAGTATCTTTAACTTATCTTTAACAAATCAAGTTCCACTTAAATGAAAAAAAGCACATAACAAAGTCTGCTGGTTTTTACAACCAACATCGAACCAGGGTTCTCACATTGCGTTTCATTTCAACTTATACAGAATGTTTCCAACGTGTTTCAAAACTTATTCGGAAAATTTGTATTAAGAGGAATCAGTACCAACATTTGCAAGTTTCGTACATTTTTCAATGCGAAGTGCTGGCAACATATTTGTAGCAGAGTAATGGTCTATATCACAAATAAGAAAAATACAGATAACCATTCACCGTACTTAAAACTGACGCCAATTATTGCGGACAACCGACAGCTTTTCTCTCACAAGCCATTTACCGAACTCTCATTTTTCAAGAGAGTGAAAGCAAACGTGGAGGGCTGTGAGAAAGTTCGAAGACAATCAAGTTTGAACAGCCATCGTGCGGTGCAGTGTTGCAGACAGAAACATATAACCCTTGAGGCGCTGTATCGTAAGCGTAGCCCCCGGAATAATCTCAAAGAGACATGTTTCTCACATAGAATCTCTCGTAAAAGCTTCAAAGCTCTTTTCGATACAATGTGCTTTCAATTTCAGTTGGTGACTGAACGTCACTGATCCCCATAAGGTTTGGACATCTGGTTTATATCTTAAATTAAGAAGTCTAGTAAATAACGTCGGCAAAAATTAAAAAAGTGTATTGGAATCACTCACTTATAACAATGGACTGAGCGTATTGTCATTTTCCTATAGGAAAGCATGGCACAAGTTTTATAGTTCTCTCTTTCGCCCTATAGCAGAGTTGGAGCTACCAACACAAAATATTGCATTCAGGAACTTTTGCTTATGCCATTTGATGTTGTTATCTTGGTTACAGATACAATCACCGCAGAAGGAATAAGGTAAAGATAGTGTTTACCATGCTCCGTCTCTCTTCCCCATAAGCAGGATTCACTTAAGAATAACTTTTGGCAATTAAAGCCGGAATGAGTTTAATTCCTTATAAGCGATTAAAATATCACTTGGGCACAACAAAATATATTTTTTTAATTTAATTCGATTTTCGGATGTAAAATTTCATCTGATTGGTCGAGTTTTCCATGTTTTTTATGTAATCGTTTTAAAGGGTGCTCTAACGGTGATATACAGAAACACAATATTTTTTGTGCCACATAAGATAGCAAATCGCTCAGTCCATTGTTATTACAATACAAAGCCAAATATCATATTTAACAATTGTGGGCAACAAATATTTAGGAAAGTTAATTCTGGTTAAAAATTTTCAATTTATGTGAACTGCAAATTTTCATTTTTCGTCTTAAATTGTATGGTTTTGTCGGATGTTGGGTTTCTATCTTTTGCGGTACATGTCTCTAATGTGCTCCGTGGTCAAGGTCTAGGCTAATTTTATATGAATTTTCGCACTTTCAGTACACAAACCTACGTATAGTAAATTTTATTACCTACACGTTCGCTGGTATCTAAATTAAAACTTTTGCTGAGTACTGACTCCTCTGACAGACATTATATCATTTTGACAGAACTGTATCTAAGATGGAATGAATTCTGTCCTCAAGAAAATCGGCTCCAATTTCGAAAGTTTTTTGTTCAAAATTTAGTATACAGTAAAGTATTGGGGCATACATACCTACGTAGTATTAGGAGTTTCTTGTGTCTATTCGATTGCAAGAAACTCAGCCTTTCAAATTGGTATCCAGCTTGCTGGCTGAATATGAGTCGGTGTAAAAATTTTATCCTATACTGAATTAAGTAGGCTTCCAATAAGCAATCAAGCAAAGAAGTTTTGTGTGGAGAAATATGAGTATCTCGAGATACTTTATATATAAAGCGAAGTACATCATTATGCATAGGCCACTCAGAGTCTTATCCGGCAGACCGAGTCTAGCAAGGAAAATATGATACAGCCAGAAGTAAAGTAGAGTAGAATTAGGGCCTTGACAAGCTTTTTCCGAACATGAAGTGCTACCAGGTCTGAATTTAGCCATAGTCCCCTTAGGCAATCATATATTCTACCTCAGGTAGCACTAATTTGATCAAAATAGGCAAATTTTTAATTGAATTCAAAGCCCAGACTTTTCACAGAGTCAATGCAGACAAGTCTCGTTTTATTGAGAAATTTGGTTTGTAAAGACAGTGAATCGACTTTATTCCTATAAACTGCCAGGTATATGGATCATCATCATGTAGCTCATCGTTTAATCGGCATATGCAGTTTTCCATTAAGCCTATGGATCTGGTTAAGTATATCTGTACATCATCAGCGTACATATGAATATATGTATCCAAGATGGTATCAGGAAGGTCATTTATGTAAAGACTGAGTAGTAAGGGACCTAATTTAAATCCTTGAGGAACACCGCGGTATAGGAAGGGCTGCTATTGTCATATTAGTGACAAAATTGCTGTACCAATGGCTCTTCGTGCTACCTTAAAATCTCGGCGCAGATGTGACATAAATACTCTTACGCTACACGAGGTTGGGATAAGACACGCTACGAGTGCCGTCAGCTAGGAAGCTTAACGGCTGCTAACTACAGAATTAACAGGAAAGCATTAATGTTGAGAAAGCCAGGTCACATGTTTGCTGTATTTACTTCCTCTGGATGTGTATTTGTGCGTAAAGCCTTAGAATAATAAAATTGCAAGAAGCGAGAAGAAGTACACAAAATGTGCAACCATTTCTGTTCGCATCCTGTGCTACATCACCTCCAGTAGAAAAATATTAAAGCTGTAGGTCATCAAAGTTGAAAACCCGAAAGCTTGAAACGAATTTTTTTATACTGTCGTGAGGATGTGTTCTGTTACATTATGAGCTTAAAGAGGAGCAGAGACGTAAGGGTTTGGAATTGTTCTGCATTCATTTCATGTATATTTGCTTCTAGCGACGAGCACTGTTTTCTGAAACATTATTCTTGGAAGCTGGATTGCTTGGTCTGCGGCTTTGCGGCAGGCAGCCTGCCAAAGGGAAAAGAGATATAATGCGAAAAATTTTTCATCACAATCTTTGTTTTTAGTTTATTATGATTGCAGTTTTGCCCATTTGACGTGGTTTTCATGATTTAGGTGAATGCAATTGCGTAAGCGTAGGAAAAAATAAGCAATTGTGATTCTGCGCGCCTCTTTTTTCTTTTAACTGTTGTAATATTTCATTAGTACGTTACCTTTATTTTAGAATAAATTTTATTGACGAAATCAATGAATGGCTTTAAGGGGTCGGTTATAGGATGAATTGGATGGAACGGATTGGATCGATTAGAGATTAGACGAATATAGATAGATCGATAGTATGGAGGGGGGAGGGGGATTGAATCTAGACGGCTTGGATGATTAAATGGATTGAATGAAGGAAAGGAAGGATAGGTGACAGGTTGGACGCATCAGGGAAAGCATTGTTATAGCTCGACTACCTATGCCATCAAGCGATTTAGAATTTTTTTGCATTGGAGGCCGACAATGGCACACATGAAAGTATTGCATCTGAAAACAACTCCAAAATCCACAAGTGAAAATATATTCTGACGAAACATTATCTGTAAATGTCTAAGAAGAAATAAATGCTTATTGCTCGTCTACGAGTCCATGCTAATAAGAATTTTTAGCGGTCAAAGGTGGTACAAATTGAAGTTAATTCCTGGAAGTGAAGATGGATTTGTTGTTTTCTTTTATTTTAACGCAATATAAAATGTGTTGTGATAAGCGTGTACATATTTTATAATTCTATTTGAATTTTCATAAAACTTTTAAAAAATTTTGTTTTATTAACTAAAAGTTGTAATTATCTTAAAAAACTAAATATACATTAATAGGTATGTATATATGTGTATAGTAGGTTGAAAGTTTGATAAATTTGGTTTTTTATTCTTTTTCTTTTAAAAATGCATCAAGAAAAGATATAAGGAGTTAAATGTGAAGCGTTGCATTGCAATAAAGCTAAGAGGGATAAACCTGATTTGAGATTTCTTAAGTTTCCTGAGAGGAGAACTCTAATGTTTGATAAGTGGATAATTGCCTGCCGCTTAAATTTTCCACCTACAACAAAATGTGCGTATGTATGTTTCCGTCATTTTAATGAAGATGATTATGAAAAGAAAAAAATTGAAAAAAAATATGATCGCTTCACGAAATTTTTCGTCTGATAAGTCAACTCACATAGACGAGCCTATATGTCATATTCCAGTTTTTGTTTTCAGGAAAAACATATTCAAAGCCAGATCCAACGGAATTAAATTTTCGCGAACTTCCATATATAAAACCCATGGATAATGCCGGCTTCAAATCATAGTGAAAAGAGCAGATATTCTAGATTCTAATTCCGCTATAGTTACAAAACATTGGAAAAGATATTTATTGTAGTAAATCGTATAGCGAAGAGTTAACGTAGTAAAAAATAAATTTTTTAATTAAAAAAAAAGGCATGTTAAAATTTTACATAACTTTGCTTTGTCAATAACAAAATTGGCAAAAATGTAAATAAAATATATTTTATTTTCTTAAATATTTACGCGCTCCTATTTTGAATTAGTTTTTAAAAGTTGCAGTAATTTTATTATTCTAAGGTAAGATTAAAGATTAAAGTGCTGCCTTGATTTCGTGCCTTAATGGCTTGGAGAATTTGGCCAGCATACGATAATTGGCATTGTCTACTGTGTAATGTCTTCAGTGTTCTTATATCCAGCTACTGCAAATGAACTTCATCTCCCTTTATTACTGGAATTAATTTTTCATTTTTTCCATTAGTCTTAGTTTAGACTCTCAGTCTATAAGCTTAGTCTATGTGTTACTGCTTCATATTCTTTCAATTTTTTTAGCATTATAATTCTTAGTAATTTGTTTCCTATTTCTTTCTGCTTCTGTGTTTCTTTTGCTATTGTAGTTCTAATGAATTTGTCTATAAAGCGTTAATGCGTTTTGTACTAAGGTTAATTCTCCTCACTCTTCAAGTTATTGTTGCTTGCTTATAAAGTTTATTCTACGAAAAAGTTCACATTGTTCTGTGTTACTGATGATTAAGGTGCTCGAGGGGGGGGGGGGGGGGGGTGACTGGGACGAGCAATACTCGGGCACTTCTTGGTGTTCTATGCAAACAGAGATCTGGGCTAAAAATTTGTCATTTTAATGCTAAAAGTGTGGTTCCTAAGACTGATGAAGTGCGTGACATTTTCTCTAACTTAACTTTCGTAATGACCGCCATAATCCCAGAAGAGGTGGTGTCGCCATCTACTTAAAATCTTCGATGCAGGTTTCTACTGGCCAGCACTAGTCAAAGTGAGGAGGAATATATATTTTGTGAAATCTTTTAAAATAGCGATAGGAGTTTGGTTGGTTGTGTTTACAGGCCAGGTAATTGCCGGACCGTCCAATTACTGCAAAACGAACTTGTTAATCTTGTGCCAAAGTATCAGCATATAATTATCGGTGAAGACTTCAATAACAATTTCCCTAATCCGTGGTACCTGAGCAATTCCTTTCAGCACATGATCGATGCTTTAGATATGCACCGAGTGAATTATGAACGTACACATTTATCTAACCATTCTTCGTCTCTGTTAGATATTTCCTTAAGAGGTGATAATTCTAACTCTTTATTTTTTATTTAAATATCATTATTGGGCGTGTCTAATCATGATTCAATTATGATTATTTACAATTTTAATGTGCTTTCGGAACATCAACCCAACACAGTTTCCTACTATAACTATAATCTCATAAATATCTACTAATGCAATTTTCAATGAAGTGGACTCCATACATTGGAGCTCGGTATAGCTTATGCCTGATGTTGATGATCAAGTTGAGTTCTTAAATAATGTTTTAAACTACTTACATGAGAAATACGTTCCTCTCACTCGCAAATGATTACTTAATTAGAGTTCCCCATGGTTTAATAGTCACTTCCAAGGTCTGATATCTGCTTATCTGCTCACAATATTGCATACGAAACGTGCAATAGATATAAAACCACTAGTTTCAAGGAGGAATACGGCATGATTAGAAACCATATTACTCATGCTATTCGGGACGCAAGAAGACGACATTTTTCAAGGTATCTCAATACTGGGCTACCTCCTATCCTAAAGTTCTCTGGAGTAATCTCAAAAAAGCGAGCGTAGATGCCGCTGGTAATTCCGAATACACTATGGATCCTGATGTGCTGAATGTCAAATTTTTGTCTCATAGTTCTAGCCCTGCTAATGGGAGTGATTTTCTTAATTCAGTACAATCTACAGGTACCTTATCTCCTTTCCATTTCATCAGAGTTTCTACGGAAGAAGTTTATGCGGCTTTGTGTAGTATCAAGTCTAATTCTTTAGGTATGGATGGGATTTCTCCAAGGTTTGCTAAAATTGTTACGCCATATATAGTTTTGCCACTTTTTGCTCACATTTTTAATACCTGTTTTACCATCTCAACTTTCACGCAAAGCAGAAAATGAAAATGATACCTGTACCTAAAAAGACTGGGAGTAATTGCTCCGACCTCCGCCCCATCAGCATTTTACCGTTCATATCTAAGGTTTTTGAAAAATTAATGTTCTTGCAAATTTCTCATTATTTACGCATCAATAATCTTCTTCATTACTCCCAATCTGGTTTTCGTCCTCGACATAGTTGTACCACTGCCTTTTTGAAGGTAGTCAATGTAATTAGAGAAGCAATAGATTTGGATAAATTAATTCTATTGACTTCTCCAAACAATTCGATTCTGTAGATCACGTAATCATGGTGTAGAAAACTCATTAGCAAATTTAATTTTTCTATAAGCTCGACGAAGCTTATTTTTAGCTATCTAACAGGGCGTTATCAAAGAGTGTTTTGAAATGGTAATTACTCTACCATTCTTAGAATTAACTCTGGTGTTCCGCAAGGCTCGGTTCCTGGCCCGCTGCTTTTTTGCATGCTTATTAATGATTTGTTTGACTGTCTTAATCACAGTGAAATGCATCTCTGTGCTGATTATGCTCAACTTTTCTTATCGCGACCCTTAGGACTTGTCGAAGATGGAATTAGTTGTATCAATGCCTAAATTCAATATATCTATGGACGATTGACAATGGTTTGATTCCGAATTCCGGAAAATCATGCTGTTTAGCTGTGTATCGTTATAACATTGATACGTCTACTTATTCTACCGTTGTACTTAACGACTGTTACGATTACCTACACGTAGGTAAAAGGGATTAACTCCGGGACAGGTGGAAATTTAGGAAACTGAATTGAAATGTAACTCTTCTTTTACAACACAAACTATTTTATTCAATCACTTTATTTTTAAGAGAAATACGAATTAATAGTAATACAAAAGTAACTTGTAAACTCTACGCGGCGGCAACCCGAAGTCAACTCGCCGGTTATCAGTTTCAGAGCATGGAGTATGGTTCTTTCACACACATTAGTACCTGACTCAGCGATAATGCTTTCTTGCAACTTCGAAATTAGAGCTCATATGGTTCGCATTTATGAAATGAATTGTGTACACTTTGGTAACATGAGTGAACACTTGACTCAGCGATTTGTGTGCAACATAGAGCGATAAATTATGATTTTTGTTTATTCGGTACTGAATTAGTAAAATTTATGTGGCACGGGTATCTTTTAAAATGTGCACATGAAACCCGAGACTTGTAATTCGTGAGAACCATGCACCATGCTCTTGCTTCATAACATTCCTCCCCCTTTACAAAGATAAAAGAAAACTTTTAGGCTATGTCTACAATTTTTTTTTTGTGTTTTATTTATATATATATATAATTACTTCTCTAAAGAAAAAGAAACTACTTCTACAAAATATATTTTTTTTTCTTTGTTTTAACACCGTATTAATATTAACATCCAAAAATGTAAGGATATGTACTACATCCAGAACATTATTATTGAATAAAATTAGGAAAAGATTTGGTTTGTTTTTTTTTTTTATTTTTGTGTTTTATTTTTTTTTTATTTTTTTTTTTTTATGAATTTTCAGTATTGACGTTAATTTTACATTTAATATATCTCTTATAAAGTAAGTACATAATGGGGAAAGATACGACTATGGAAAGTAAAATTATAATAGTGGTAAAAATGTTATTTGATATTTGAGGGGTGGAATTTTCGTTATGCAGCTTGGTTTCGTCCCTTAATTTTTTTTAGACTTATGCTCATCTTTTCGAAATCAGAGCTATCTATGTGAGCTCTCACAAGAGCGTTAAATGAGGTTTTGTTATAATTTACTGTAATATTTCTGATATCGTTTGCAATAATACTATCAAAGTATCCTATTATTAAATTTGATTCATTAACTTCCTTTTTGGTTTCAAGGTTAATATACTTTGTTGATGCTCTACATCCTGGAAACAGTTCCAAAATACCACTCTTCGAAATTTTTATAGAATATGCAGTGTCATTACAAATTATCCTAACGTTACTTTGTTCCGGAAGTACATACAACCATGTATTGGCTTTAATTAACGCATACCATTTTTCCTGAGTGGCCTTAAAGATTCTAACTTCGCAGGTGTCTACTTCTTTGTAGCCTAGGTTCAATCGTATTATGCAATTTTGGTTATTTTCATTATATGTCAGGTAGTTTTCGTTACAAATATAAAAATTATGATTCACATTTTGGCATCTGTCGAATTCATTTTGTTTCAAAAATATGTATTGTCTTAATTTTTCGTTGATGCCTACAAAGTCAGACTCTGGTCTAATGAAATAGTACAAGTGGTTCATATAGGTTGCAGGAATGCTGGTTAGTTTATACAATTTAAAAAGGTCACCGATTAGGGGAATTTCTATATTAAGTACTAAAGAATTAGAAGTATATAATGGAATTACTCGAGAAATTTTCTCTATTTCTGGCAAATTTTCAACAGATGGTTTTACTGGCAATTTTAAGTCATGTTGTAGCTCAAGTTGTATTTCCTTAAGTACTTGAACAAAGCTTTGCGAACTCGACAGGTGCTTATCCATTTTTCCCAATTTAGCTTCATGAATTATACCACTTAATTCTTCCTGTTTTGAGAGAAATCTTCCTAGGGAGAGTGTCATAATGTTTGCCAATTCGTCGAAGAAATGTAAAGTTTGCATCGCCCTAGTTCGGTTATTGAAATTCTCTGTTAAGGTGTGTAGAACTGTTTCGATCTCTTGAAAACGTTGATTTAACACTATTTCGGACTTATTTAAGGTTTCGATTACGTTTAATATGATCGAGGTTTGCGATACCACAGAGTGGTGTAATATTTTTTGGTTCTCCTTGAGTGTACTTACCATACTCTCGATTCTATTCGAATCTTCGTCATCCATTGTTCCGAAGAGGAATTTCGACAATCTACCTATTCCATTAATGATGCCTCTTGGTTTCCTGCGTTCTTGTTTGGGGTAGAATACTTGTCGGAGGATATTATTATTTTCCACAACCTCGTTGAACGTTGCGTTTATTACCTTGAGAGTGAATTTACAAGGATCCATCACGAACGATCTGAGTTCATCACAGAACTTGGAGAGTTCAGCATATTGCCATCGAAGTTGGTCCTCTTCTTCTTCGTATTTGGTTAAGTCGAAATATACAACCAAGTTCCAGAATGATGTCGATTTCCCAAGTGTCCCTGTTTCCTCAAAAAAAATTCCACTGGAGTTACTGATAGGTGTGTTCACATGTTTTGGTTCGGTAATTCGACCATGGGCTTCGTAGAAAGACAATACCAGAATGATCCTGTAAGGAATGTAATGCTTGTAGATGATAATTTTGCTTTGAGGTGGAAAGGTTAAAAGTTCGGTTAGAGATAGTTAGATAAAGGAAGTCTTTAGGTGAATTGCTCACATTGTATAATTTATATCTCAGGAAATGAAAGTTTTGAGCAGGTTGTTATGTACAAGTTTGGTTTTTCTTCCAATCTGTATCAATGATGTTTCCGGAGATGGAGTCTCTATAACTTCGTATGGGCCTTCATATAGCATTGAGAGTTTTCTGTTCTTCTTTATTTTCTGTTCCAGCAATACTTTGTCTCCTGCTGTAAAAATGTTTCCTTTAACACCACGATCATAGTACATTTTTGAGCGTTCTTTTGCTTTGATTTGATTCTCACGGGCTAGTGCGTAGCTGTTCTGAAGTCTGGCCTTTAGTTCTATGACAAAGTCATCGTAGTTATAGACTGGTTCCACCGCCTTAGCTACAGAAGATGGAATTTCCGGTTTCACCCCGAATAAAATTTCATAAGGAGAGTAATTAGTTGCAGAATTTGGAGTAGTATTATAGCAGAACATAGCAAAATCTATCCACGTATCCCAATTATTGGGATCTTTTGTTGCAT
Source organism: Dioctria linearis (assembly GCA_963930735.1). Classification (NCBI taxonomy): domain Eukaryota; kingdom Metazoa; phylum Arthropoda; class Insecta; order Diptera; family Asilidae; genus Dioctria; species Dioctria linearis. The sequence goes on along the minus strand of OZ005740.1, from coordinate 330,932,523 downwards.
AACTTCTGAGATAGTCACCTAAAGTGCGATGACATCTTTCAAGCGATCCATTGGACTGCGGGTGATAAGCCGTCGTTTGCATTTTTCGTATCTTTAGTAACTTACAAGTTTTCTTAAATAAGTCACTAAGAAAGTTGGTTCCCTGATCCGTCAATAAACACTGTGGGGTACCGAAAAGACATATTATCTTCCGAACATAGACGTCTGCAATCGTCTCCGCTTCCTGGTTAGGAATAGGGATTGCCTGTATGAACTTCGTCAGATCGTCTTGAAAAGTGAGGATATACTTATTCCCACTTTCCGATACTGGTAACGGTCCCACGACATCCAAGGATACACGTTCAAACGGTTTTTTAGATGTAGTAGTGATCTTCATTGGGATTTTTATTTTATGGGTCACCTTACTTTTCTGACATGTCTCACAAGAGGATATAAAAGTTTTTATATCTTTGTACATATTTTTCCAATGGTATTTCTGCCTAATTCGCTTTATGGTTCGAGCTATTCCCTGGTGTCCACCAGTTGGGGAAAAATGATATTCACGAAGAACTCGCTTAATTTCTTCTTCGTTGTTTAAAATTATTGGGCTTGATGTAAATCTGTGATTATTACGAGTTTCGTTTGAAGTAAAGGTAGCCTCGTTGCTGCCATTTAGGGTGCCATCTGTATGTTCTTTCAGGTCTTGAACTGGAATTTCTGCTCTATTCACCTTCGACGTCGAGCTGGCGGTGTTCTCTTTACTTGCATTATTATTATTGTTTAAATTAACTTCCGAGTCAGTTTTTGTTTGGGATCTAGTAACGACATTAATATCTTCTATATTTAATCGAGATAGAGCATCGGCATTTGTATTTAAGTGACCCGATTTATGAACAACTTTGAAATCATATTCCTCGAGCTTGATTCTCCAACGCATAATCCTGGAGGAAGGATCTTTTAAGTTAAAAATCCAAACCAGTGGCCTATGATCCGTTACCACAGTAAACTTTCTGCCGTATACGTATGGTCTGAAATGTTTGGTCGCCCATACAACCGCGAGCGCTTCCTTTTCTATCGTTGAATAATTCTTTTCGGCCTTGTTCAGGACCCTACTTGCAAATGCAATAGGTAAATCCGTACCATCAGAATCTGTTCGTTGCGAAAGCACCGCGCCTATGGCTGCATTGCTGGCGTCTGTAGTAATGAAGAAATGCTTTTCAAAGTTAGGATATTGTAGAACAGGGGCTTGGATAATTGCTTTTTTTAACAATCCAAAAGACTCATCGCAATGAGCGTCCCAATTGAAGGGAACATCTTTCTTTAGCAGATTATTTAAGGGGTTAGCAATTTTTGAAAATTTGGGAATAAACTTCCTGTAATATCCCACGAGTCCCAAATAAGATTTTAACTGTTTAGTATTCTTTGGTGGATTTATAGCTTCGACAGCTGAGATCTTTTGCGGGTCGGGTTTTATTCCTTGGTCAGTTATAATATGCCCCAAGTAACTAACTTCTTTGCTAAGGAATTTACACTTATTGGGCTGAAGTTTGAGATTATGCCGCCTTAAACATTCGAATACTTCTCGCAGTTTTCGGTTGTGGTCATCTAAATCCCTGCCATATATGACCACGTCGTCCAAATAGACGAAACAACGTATACCCTGTAGCCCTGTTAGTACTTTATTCATTAATCGCTGAAATGTAGGTGGGGCATTTCGTAAGCCAAAAGGCATGCGATTAAATTCGAAATGCCCATGTGGCGTACTGAATGCTGTCTTTTGTTTGTCAGCTTCTGCTACTTGGATCTGGTGGTAGCCATTTGCCAGATCTAATGTACTAAAATATTTTGAATCTCCTAGCTGATTGAGTATTTCCTCGATGTTAGGAAGAGGGTGTGCATCAGCCAAAGTTAAATCATTGAGTTTGCGAAAGTCTACTACGACTCGCCATTTCTGGTTTCCCTGAGAATCTGGTTTTTTGGGAACGACCAATAAAGGAGCATTCCATGGGCTGGTACTATGTCGTACAATTCCGTCCTCCAACATTTCATTTACTTGATTCCTAATTTCACTCTTATGAATCTCGGGTAAACGATATGGTCTCACGTTTACAGGACTTTGATTCGACACCGTGGGAATGGTATGGGAAATGGTAGGGGTAAAAGTCAGTTTATCACCCTCCAGAAAGAAAATTTCGTTGAATTCTCGGCAGATATTCTCGATCGATTGTTTTTCTTCTACGTTCAGGTGTTGTAGATCTAAAACAGAAGCAAGTTTCGAAAGTCGCTCTTCTATTTTATTGTAGGTATGGACACCAGTGAGGCTATACACTTCGTAGCAGTGGAGTTTTTCATATTCTAAATCGACATCGTTACTGATTTCTACGTTATTCTCAGTTGCGTTTATTACGGCTACCGCAATGTATCCATTCTTTGGTTTAGCAATACATCCGGAGGTATATACCTGAGGTGCTATTTCTGTAGGAAAACATACTACCTCCTCATTGTCAACTATAGGCCCAAATCGCAGTACCGTTTCGGTCCTGCCAGGTATTGAAATATTTTTTTTTAAATATTTGAAAGGAAGCTCTACCTCTTCGTCTTTAATGTTCAATATCAGAGTTTGAGTTTTGTAACTAAGAACAGAATTCGTTCTTGAGAAGAAATCTTCTCCTATAATACCGTCTCCGTTTATAGGGAAATTTTTAGGGACTACATGGAAAGGATGCTTCAATGAGATCCTTTCAGTTAGTTGGATGTGCAAATGGCAGATACCTTTTGTGTTAATGGACTGGGTAGAAATCCCTCTAAGTGGAACAGCCCAGTCAGTGTACACGTCTACGTCTGGTTTAAGTGCACTAATTTTTATTAAACTTATGGACGCTCCCGTATCCAGAAGGAAAGAGTTTTTTGGAGAAGCACAATTTAAAATGTTCAGAACAATTTCACTCTGAAAGGTTGTACGAGTGTCAAGATTTAGAATTGGACTAGGTTTTGCGTTAACGTTAAATGTTGTAGATTTAGTAGTTTCGAATTTACGGTTAAAACTGTTTCTTGAATTGGTTTCGATTGGATTGGCAAAGTAGTTTTCACGTCGACACTCTAATTCAATTCGCGAACCTGGACAACCGTGCCGCTGGTGCCAGGCATATTGGCGTTTCCCTGATTTGTACCTCGTATGAGTCTCTCGTTTGATCTTGTTTGCATTTGCATTTGCACATTATTTGAATTTGTTCGAGAAGAGTTATTGCTATAAGAGTTTGGCGAAACGATATTTGGAGAGTTGTTCCGTGAGTTGTTGTATTGTCTTTTCTTGCAATTTTGTATAGAGTGGCCCAGATTTTTGCAATACCTACACCGTTGCTCACTCTGAACAGTATTGATGCGTTGATTTGGAAATTTAGGAAACATTGGACGATTTTCTTTATTAAGGAAAGATGAGGTGGTTTGGCTTTTCAGTTTCCTGCACTCATTTGTACTATGTCCAGGAATCTTGCAGTAATTGCACCTTGGCATTTCTGTTTTGATGTTTTCACTTTCAGCAATATTTTCCTCTTCCAAGGCATATTCAATTGCTGAAGTGATAGATTCGTGTTTTGTAGATTTAACGATTAGTTTCAGAGGTGGCTTCAGTCCCCTTTTGAAATTGTTTATTGCTGTCTTTTCGTTAAGCTTTCTTATGGCTTTGGAGCCTTCGGAAGACTCACCTTGTGTACTTGATATATTTAGTTCATCAAGCAACCTTTCTACCTTACCCGCGTAATCTGAAACTGTTTCACGAGATGCCTGTTTGATCGTAAAAAGTTCCGCTTGAATAACTTGTGCTGACCTGAACTTAGTAAAATTTTTGTTAATTGCAGCTTCCAAGTCACCCCAATTATCATAATCATTGTATCTCAGAATAGCATTATACGCTTTTCCCGTGAGCTTTGATTTAATTAAATCTACGAACTCGGCTTTATCCGCATTAGTGGAGGCTTTGGTATAATGTATTTTAGCTATTTGGAGAAATCTAGTGAGAGTTGTGGCGTCCCCATCGAACTCTGGAATAAGCTTAATAGCGTGAGATATATTAAAAGCACTGTTTGGAATCGTCATTTTTGATAAAATGTCCGACTCTTGGAAAGAAGATGAGGAGTCCGCACTTTTCTCGGTTTCACTAGGCTCGTCTTCACGACCGGAAACAAAACTATCGGAATCGTTGAGTTCAGCTTCTTCAGATTCGCTGGTTTTTTTAATTTTCTTCCCGTTCCTTAAAGAAAGGTTTACCGAGATCGACATGTGCTTTTTATTCACCCTTTATGGAGAACTTGTACCAGAGAGGTTTTGTTAAGACACGAGTATACTATTTATGATTTTACATTTACGAGAACAACTATTCATCGACGAAGACCAAAATACGCACTACTAAATTTTGTAATCACATTTGAGCCATTGAACGAACACAACCTGACAGTATTCCGTATGTGTATACCAATGTACATATTATGTAGTACAGAATTCAAGGAGTAGTATAACTAATATGGCAAAAGTCAATATACAACTTTCAATAGGAATCAATTACGGTTACTGAAGCATTAATTTTACACTTTTAACACAAGAACCTACTATCACAGGCGATGCATTGAAGACGGATATATGAAATAAAACCTCATTTCTGCGTTGAACTACGCACGTACATATTTCATTGCAAAGTGGGACATAATTTACTTAAAAAAATGATTTTTTTTTTTTGAATTTTGTTTGATACATAAAAACTATTGCACTGGTTTGTGTGTGTGTGTGTGTGTGTGTGTTAGGCGTCGAACATCAACAATTAATAAAAAGAAGAAAAACTAACGAATAAAAAGTTAATTTCATAACGAAAACAAATTGCAACGATAACAGAAATATCACTTTCACAGTTAAAAAAAAAATGTTAAAATAGCACATACCTGTTTGTGAATATACATAATATAGAATCTTGACAAAAGATCTATGTGATACTTTAGATATTTTAATTATATATTTATTTCTAAACAAAAGAGATAAGAAGACAAAAGATTTTTTTTTTTTTTTTTTTTTTTGTGTTTACTATTTACGTGCTGTCCGCAAGACTATTAATACTCATTAAAAGTAGAAATTTCTTTTCAAATATTGATATAAGTATATAAATCTCACAAAACTATTTATTTATTATATAAAAGACCTTTTGATATTCTGTTTTAAAATTAGTGCCATATCATGTAATTAGGTACTTTAGATGAAAGTACATACAAATAGAAATCAAAAAAAAATATTGATTTTGGTCCAGAGCTAGACACCACTCACGCTAATATCCTTCTGCATTCCATTATTTCCATTACGCTTGATAACGCTAGTTAACATATGTATGTAGGTAGGTACTGCTGTTGTACTGGGATTTTGTGTAATAATTCCTCAATTTTCCTTGATTCGAGCTCTGATAACTTCAGATTGCACACAAGCAAGATTTAGACACTTTTAGATTTAGATTTTTTTTGTTATTTCTGCCGCCGCTGATTAGTAATGAATTAGTTACGTAATTGGTAGATCCGCGCGCTATTCTTGCGACATGGATCGCACCGCTGCCACCAGTTTGTTACGATTACCTACACGTAGGTAAAAGGGATTAACTCCGGGACAGGTGGAAATTTAGGAAACTGAATTGAAATGTAACTCTTCTTTTACAACACAAACTATTTTATTCAATCACTTTATTTTTAAGAGAAATACGAATTAATAGTAATACAAAAGTAACTTGTAAACTCTACGCGGCGGCAACCCGAAGTCAACTCGCCGGTTATCAGTTTCAGAGCATGGAGTATGGTTCTTTCACACACATTAGTACCTGACTCAGCGATAATGCTTTCTTGCAACTTCGAAATTAGAGCTCATATGGTTCGCATTTATGAAATGAATTGTGTACACTTTGGTAACATGAGTGAACACTTGACTCAGCGATTTGTGTGCAACATAGAGCGATAAATTATGATTTTTGTTTATTCGGTACTGAATTAGTAAAATTTATGTGGCACGGGTATCTTTTAAAATGTGCACATGAAACCCGAGACTTGTAATTCGTGAGAACCATGCACCATGCTCTTGCTTCATAACACGACACTATCATACCTTGGGTAAAGTCTGTCCTTAATTAGGCGTAGTTATCAATAACACTCTCACTTGGGGTGATCACATCAAATCAATAATACAGTCGTCTTCTCTCCTTGTGTACTTCGAGCTATTTTACCATTCTTTCCATTCGCATGTTTCTTGCTCGTTCTCTGCTTATTCCTGTCATAATGTACGGTTGCGAAGTATTTGGAAAACTTGATTATCTTAATTTTACAAAAATGCAGATCGCGTTTAACTCCATTATTAAACATATATTTCACCTCAGAAGATACGATCACGTGTCAGCTTATGCTACATCCTTTCTGGGTTGTGATCTTTTAACATTCTTGACTTTTCGATCGGTAATCCTTCTAGTTGAAATTATCAAATACCTACCGTTATCCAATCAACCTAAGTATACAGCATTCTTCAATTCGCGAGATCTTCTAGAATAGTTATTTGCATTCTGCCCAAATATGAATATTTAATTACTAAGCGTCTGTTTTTCAGTCATGCCATTAAAGTTCCTTACCGGTTGCGTCGAGTTCTTTCGCCAGCACCAAGGAAAGAATTTTTGAAATTATGTACCCAAACAGTAGTACTTGAATACTTAGGAGCAAAATATTTTGAGGTTGCTTTATAGTATAGCAGATTTAGCAAGTTAAGTTAAGTAGTGATTATGTTTGTTTATTTTCTCTTCCTTTTGTTTTTGATTTAGTTTTTAGCAGGAAATTTATTTCTTGTATCTTACTTATTATATTTAATTTTATTTTTTCTCCTCATGTTTCCCTCTGTTTTCTTTCTTTTTATACATATATATTTTTATTTTCTTGCTTATATTATATTTAATTTGTACCAATAAAAAAGATTATATCTTAATTGTACAATGCCAATCCGGATAAAAGTCTTCAGCGGAAATATCTGTAAGTGTAGCTTGTGAATTTTTGTCGTGACGAATTTCTTGCACAGTATGTATTTAGTGCATTTGCATTGCATTCTTTTTTGGATTCACGCCCATATATCCCAAGACTTCGAATGTTTGCCCATAGTTTCTTTGGTGGTAATTTCACGTCTAGTTTTAAAATATGCTCGCTTGGCATATCTAATCATTACACTGGTTCTATTACGGACTTGCTTGTACATTCTACGAACTTTATCCGAGCTCATGGCTTTATAGTGTCTATAAAGGACATCACGTTCCGCCAGTAAACTATGAATTTGAGAAGTCAAGCATGGGCAGCCTTTATCTTTGATATTACAAATTCTCTGTGAGAAATTTTTATTGTATAAATTTAAAAGTATGCCTTCGAACCTTATTATCTACGCATACTAAATTATATATGTTTTCCCATATTATTTGTAAGCATTCAGATACAAGCTGTTCAAAATTTATATTTTTAAAGTTGCGATAGAAGAAAAAAGTTACTCTATAGATAGGTTTCGATTTAAGTTAATAGGTCATGAAAACCATGTTTAAAGTTGGTAAACTAATTTGATTATGAAATAGCACTTTTTTCCATATCAATCGTAAGTACATGGTTGAGCTGAGATGGGTTAGAGGTGTTAAAATATATATAAAATTGGCAGATTATTAACCATTTTTAAGCTGAGTGTTAAAATGCAAATTCTTAGTAGTAGAACAACAGCTAAAATTATTTAAATTCATGTCGCCGCAAACGACTACTTTATCACTTTTTAGAATCTGATGTAACACTGAGTTTTTGAAATGCATGACAATTTCATCTTGATTAGATTTTGACCGTATCGGGAATGCAACAAGTAAATCAAATGTCTCTATTTCATTCGATTCTACAGAAAAGATAAGATAATGCCAAATGATATCGTGCGCCCAGTATGCGAAAACTAAGAACGAATTGCTATCATAAAGAGAAAAGAGCTGGGACAGAAACTATAATTAGGAAAAAAAAAATTCAAAAGAAGTTCTGTAAATTATAATTGGTTTTAATTATATTGAGGAAAAGAATTTGAATTTTTAATAATTATTATTGGACACGCTATACATACATAGGTGCGTATACGTGAAAAAATCCAACCAAAACTTAACAATCACTCATATATGAATTTCAAATAAAATTAAATAGAGTCAATGAAAACGCGTATATTAAAATAAAAATTTTCAGTTTTTTTTCTCCCCCTCCCCCTCGTTACAAATTTGAAATGATATCAAACATTTGCTAAAAAAAAAATTTTCTTATTGTTCGTTTATCTGAAAATATCTAGGAAAATACTTACGTCAATATGAGATTCTTTCCGGGAGCTCTACGAAAATACTGTGTAAAATATTATCTTGATTTTGTCAAGGTGATGTACAAACAAACGTAGTATATGTAGGTATGTAGTATCTAACTCCTCAACATTGCAAAAAGGCGTTGATAATTTATCGCAGTTTTTCTATAACTTAATTCAAGAACAACATTTTGCAAATCAAATCAATCTTTCGTATGCATGTCTGTATGTGTGTATGCTAATGTTTGTTCTAAGATAGTATATAGCTAGACTATAAATATTAATGTCGCGTTTAAAGACAGATAGATGATGCCTCTCGAGATAAATACCTACGTTAAAAATATATCACGAAAATGCTTTTTAGAGTCTTCTCTAAAGCGAAACGCGCACACACATTGCAGTTAAATGAATAACATCTTGCGAGCTATGGTACGGCTGGATGCTGCTTACAAGATACGTAGGTAATAATATCTGTAGACAAGATATAATCTTTGCCATAAGATCGTGGGACCGAACTCTCTCTTTCTCTCTCTCACTCAGATTCCAAAAATATTTTATTTTGGACCAACAAAACACATAAATTCATGAAAAACATGCGGAAGATCATCACTGAATACTTTGCGCGGGCTTATAATACTCTCAATGTTTTCGATGTGACACACACAAAATACTTAGAATAACATCGGCACTAATTAACTATTTTTTATTTCTTATAATATTTTATTTTTTATTTATTATTTTTATCTTGTTTGCGACACAGGTACCAAATGCCAGCATAGAAATATCACTCTTTGCACTATAATTTGTCCGATATGAACGTAATTGGAGTTGTGTTTAATATATACCAACACCACTTGGGGCGGTTTGTTTACAATCAACACTTTGCTTATATACTAGATTAGCTATATCCCGGTTTCTAGGAGAGTATTCGAATTTATGCGAAAATGTAAAGAAAAAAAATAACACACACACAAATCGTTATCTACCACAGACAAACTGATTATAGTAATGAAACAGGATCGCATAGATCCCCGGCCGTTCACATTGATGCAGGTGTGAAAATCATTTGTCAACCTGCGGCGATAAAAATGTTGTGCGACATTTTCAAAAGTTACCGCGATAAAAACTAATTTATTTCCACTCGAACTAAACCAACCCCGAAATGTTACTTTACTTTAATTAACCACAATATTTGGGGTCAAATGACTAAAGTTTTTGGTGTTAATTTTGTTGGTTTGTCTGTTTTTTTTTTTTAACTTGTACGGGATAAATGTTTTTTCTTTTAATCAAAGTCAAGACGTATCACCCATAAGACCGGCAGAGTTAAACTAAACTATGAACCGAAAATGCGGAAAGCTTGAATTACTGCTTGAGAGATTTCCACCGAAGCTGGTGGTATTCGTAATTCTTCTGGATTTTATCTCAAGTTTGCTTTTATATTTTGTAAATATATGAAAAATGCTTTTACGAATTTCGAAATAAAAAAAAGCTTTCGACGACTCTTGGGGAAGGTACCCAAATTGTTGGGGTATGCGCAGGGATCCTTTTTCTCCTGTTATCTGGAGAAGTATTTTTTTTGTTTTTTTTTTTTTTGGTAAATATATTATGATGAGAGATTGTTATATATACCTAGATACTACAGGAATAACGTAGCTTTGACCTAATTGAATGTGGCGACTTTATACTGTGGACACGTTCTTTGACCTGAACTGAATAGAACTGTGTATTACTCTTGTGAAAGCAGATGAACAGTTAGAATAATCGAATATATAGGTATAGAACTCAAAGAACATTCGGCAAATGAATGGTCAATAAAATGTATCGGCTGTCTTGGATTACAAATGAATTTAGAGCATGACTCACCGCTCTTTATTGGATTCAACGCGTAGAATAGTTTTTGTCCCAATAATTACTTACATTCAGTTGACATACCATCATGTATAAAATTCAGTTGGTGCTTACTTTTTTTTTTTTTTATTTCACTAATCAGAGATAAATTCGAATGAAAGTAAATTCTTCAAATATTTATTTTATTTTTCTTTCAAGTATATATGTACTAAGTATAAAATTCTTAAATATTAATATACTAATAATAATAAGCTAGGTTGACGTTTGGCCTGTGCTTTTGACATAATAAAACCAATTCATTCGGAATGAGGATAATGAAAACGAAAACATATTGCAGTCATCTTCTTATTATAAAAAAATATATTATGATACTTAAGCTAGCGAGGAGGAGTTCAAATACTAGTGATCGAGATGTGATAACCAAGCTTCAATCCAGTATTGTATCTTTGTTGGTAGTAAATTTTCCTTACCTTATTTAACGCAACTGTAAAACTCGTAATTTTTGAGTGAAGATTTAGTAAAAATATGAAACCCAACTCGAGTGATGGCCGCTAGTTTATTTATGTCAGTGCTTATATACTTCACCAAAATTGTGGTGAATCTACCAACATTGTTTGTTATAAAATTCAGTAAGCACATGACAAAAAAAGTTATATTTTTGTGTGTCTTAGGATTAAAACTCATTATCATCACAATTGTTATTATTTTACTTAATTTTATTTTGTTTTTTCATTAGCGTTTAATTCAATTTTAATATACGAAAACGACATATCACTATGTTCGTACATGCTAATCTCTGAAACCGCCCAAACGATTTCAATATAAGTTTTTGAATGTGTAGCATGAAAAGTTGTATAATTTTGGACACGATAGGTGGCGCTGTTGTTATAACACAATATATTTTTTCTTTAATTCTTAATAAAAATATATTTCTCCTTTTGTATTTCTTGGCATACAACTTATTTTTGTTTTTATATTTAAAAAAAAAGTGTTATAAATTTGAACGCTATCAGGTTAAAAAAATCGAAATCTGAAACCCAAAATAATGGAATTACAACAGAATTAGTTAAATAAGTACCTACCTACTACCCAGTGCTGTCGTTTGTACTCCGATCGGCGTATTTGTGCTCCGAAAACTAATAGCGTACTCCGGTACTACTCCTTTTATAAAAGTACTCCGCTTTTCATTTCTTCATAGTTGAAACTCCTATATATGCTGTTAGCAAATAATCCAAAAGGTTTTATTCACCTTCATTTAAAACTATACATTCGCAGTATATTTTAGTAATAAAATCTATTAACGAGTCCGGTTGAAAAGTTGGTTTGTTACTACTTTGTACTTGATGAAATAACCAAACAGCAGCTAAGACCTAACGCATCCATGTTTTATATTTTTTCTCAGCGTTCGCATGTAGCGCACTAATGTATAATGTGAATAATGAACGCTCTCTTTTTGAAGAACTCCAAAAAAGTCTATTCTAGTCCAGAAAACGTTCTTTTAATCGCTCTTGCCGTTTCATTTTTCTTCTCAGAAAAGCTAAGTCCAATTAACAGTAAATTTTTCATGGAAGGTTGTGTTTTTGTTTATGATTCGGCGAAGGTATTTAGTGATTTATTTTAACTATATTATTTGTTTACTTTAATTCAAGTATTGTAAAACGTTGATTTTTGGTAATTAAACAATATAAAATATGTGAACCTTGACACAAAGGAAAAAACTTGAGAATAGCTCCCAATTTTCAAAATACGAAATTCGAGGAACTTACAGCTTACACTATTTCTGTGGAAGTTTTTAGGGACAACGATTAAGATTGTCTTCTTTTGTGGAAAAACTAAGTAGAGCTGATTTTTTGAATAAGTTTTTTTTTTAATTTTTTTTTAAATATGATGTAGATGTAGACCCCGTCGATTTACTATAACAACAGTTTAGTGTGCATTATCTGATTGAGATAGGGTTTTTGACTTATTGTGGACACAGAAACAGTGGTATTTGATTAAAGAGCACAAATTTTGCAAAATATGAAATTCAAAGAATTTACAGCTAACACCATCTTTTTTAATTAATTCTCATAATATTGTTAGTAAGAAGTTAAATTTTCAAGTTGGTATCTCAATGGGCTTCGAGGCGAGATCACTCTTTTTTTTTTGGGTCACATTTAAGAAGAAAAAAAAATGTCCTTGTTGAAAAATTCTTAGGGATCAAGGATAACAAAATATGACATTTTTTTCGTTAAAAACCAGAGCTCATCGGCATACTCTGTCATTTTTATCATTGGCATACTCTGCCTACAAAACAGCGGCATACTCATCCAATATAAAGCGGCATACTCTGCCTTTAATACAAATAGCGGCATACTCTGCTACAACACTATAAATTGGCACCTCCAGCGATAAAGTTTTCAGCCTCTTCGAAATAAAGGAATCATCATAACAGCGGTTTCTTAGCCATCTAAAAGTAAGTTCGGTAGAGCTCTGCCTTTTCAATATAATTTCTATCCGAATTATAATTAAAAATTCATCGTAGACAATACCGGGACAAACTTAGCACAAGATATTCAAGGATAAAGGATATATTTATTATCCTTAATTTTTTCTTCTTCTAAAAGGCATATATATTTTATCATTTTCCCTCAAGGATTGTAGTTTCATCTTTAAAATAACCGAAAGGTCATGTCTCTGTGATAATCAGATATTAATATGATTTTTTTAATATAACTCAGCAGACCGAAAATCGGCGTATTTTAAGGATTTCAAAGTCCTTTAAGTCAACCAGCATGCGGCCCAGCACAAAAATAAATAGTTGAATTGATATATCATAACTAATTAACTTTTAGCAAAAGAAAAACGAGATTGGTGATGGTCGGGTTAGGAAAGTGTGAATTTTTATCGATTTCCTGTGAAATGACCCTAATGAGTATCGACCATTATTTATAATGACCTCAAAATTCTTTCAGATATATAGTTTTCTAACTATTCCATATTTACCTGGGAAACAGAACTTCATACAAGTGCAGAGTAAAAATCTAATGTGATCAAAATCACTTTTGCTAATAGAGAAGTAAGTGGCAAAGCATCCAAAATGTATGTCCATAGGTAAAGTACTAAAGTCATTTCTTGGCAATATTGCAGATACAGTATTAAAGTTTCTAAATGTAGTGGTAGAATATGACAAATGTATCCGACGATCAAAGGCAATCTAGAACGATCGGATATGTTAAGAAAACATTCTTGCAAATTCTATGGAAGCTGTTTTGTCGCCAACAAAAGGTAATACTTATAATAAAAAAACTAAGCGTGTTCAAAAATTTTGCTCTGTATGCGCACGAAGCCTAATAAATAACAGGCGGTTTTGTAAAATATGTTTTAAAGTTATTGCAAATAAGTAAAACCTCGAATTGGTCTAATTGTAAGACCCATTCTTACAATACCCTAGATGAATTCCCGTATTGAATTTCGTATGGTCACCCATCGTTGCAAGTTTGATTTTTAAAATGGACTTTCGCATATATCTCTAGAACGGTTCGTCGGACAGAAAAAATTTCCAACCAATTCATATGAAGTTTTCAGTATACGTAAAAATTCTAAATTTTTATATCGCAACACCATGAAGGGGTTACCCGATTTAGTCCATTTTTGAAATTATATTTACTATTTTTATGAAAACACTATGTACAAAATATCAACTCTCTACGTCGACGAGCTCACAGGCAATATCAAAATATATATATACATAGTGAAAAACGAAATTTTTGCATAGCACATGCAAAATTTCAGCTCTCTAAGTACACGCGCCCTTGAATTATCGTGAGGATGGACGAACGGACGAACGGACGGACGGACATGCAAAAATCAGAACAACTTTTAATTTTGTGCAAGGGTGTCTAATCCATTTTGCTCTACATATGAGAATTATTTCTCTGCATTACTGATTCAAATATTGTAAAAAATTTGAAATGCAGGAAAAATAAAGCGACTGAAGTTGTCAATACGATTTTGCATAATGACTGTATTAAAAGCCTTACAAATATTTTGAAAATTCAAAAGTTTTCAATAATTAAATAAATAAACTAATGATCGAATTTATGTATTTTATTAGTATACACCTGTATTGATTTGCTTTATGCAGGTATGCTTTTCTCAAGAATAGCTTTTCATAACAGAACCTTTTTACTTATGATATGAATGAAAGCTAATAATTAATGAATCTTTTAAATCAACAGCTGTCAACTAAGCTTACGAAATTCTTACAGCTGAAAAAAAAAATTCATGGGAAAATCTTAAAATAATATCCAGTTGTTTCTATATAAAAAAAAATATAAATAATGTAATAATAGGAGATATATAAAGTTTTATTTAAAAATCTAAATATGAATCATTTTAATGAAAATGAGTTTTATGTACTCCGTTTTTTCCGAAAGTACTCCGCTTTGGCAGCAAATTATACTACTCTTGAAATTTTCCAAACAACAGAACTGCTACTACCTACATCATTGGGTCTTGCGGCATGCACTGTCTCAGTGAGACAACTGAGACAAAATTTTGAGCAACAGTCTCAGTTGTCTCAGTTCAAACCAATCAGCTGTTTTGCCAATTTTGACATTAAAATAATTTTGATCACAGAAAATGGATAATAATAACTTGAGGAAAGTGTTGTTAGTTTATTCAAATAGCTCACTAAACTTTAATTAGTAATTAAAATCACAAAATAACGAAACTGAGTCAACTGAGACAAGAGAATTCAGTTTCACTTGTTTCATTTGCTCAGTGGTTGTGTTCGATTTTTGTAGCTCAATATGGAACTTAGTCAGTTCACCGAAAGTGCAGTCTCAGTGAGCCAATTGAGAATATCTCACTTGTTGTGTGCTTGCCGAAAGCGCCTCATATAAAACTACCAGCGTAAAAATTCATAAAATAAACTAAAGCGCTGTAGAACAGATCAATTAATATAAAAATTCTGGAAGCAGTACTGAAAGTAACGAAAGTAGGTACCGAGCATCGATTTCATAATAACAAGTACATGCTTCCCATATAACGAATCATTGCAGTAACTATTTTTCCCTTCACTACCTGTGAGATCTTTGCTCAAGCGAAGGTTGTAAATAGATAACTTAACTGTTAAAAATTCAAATATAAAAAATTTTATTCAAAATTGTATATACTTATATGTCGCTTATACTAATATCACAATTCAAAATATAATTCAGAGGCAAACATAACCTATCACAGTCAAGAAATTCAATAAAATTCAATGAAAGAAAGAGAAAACAAATACAAATTAAAATTCAATGTATTTCTGTCCCCTGTTTGATTCTGGAAGAAAAAAAAAGAAATTCCACAATTAAAATTCGTGAATTAATTCAATAGAATAAGATTTGTCAAGGCCACGGTTACCTGGAACCGGAATTAAAGTCTACTGCGCCATGTAAGCGTAACAAAATAGAAGTTTTTGTATTTGCTGCTCGTATGAGCACGGAAGCAGTAGGCGAATTAAATTTCTGCTCAGATGAGGACAAAAATGAAACCAAAATAAATTTAGGTGAAGGATGGAAGTGAAGCAGAAATAAATTTCTGCTCAAGGAGTAAATTCCTGCTTATATGGAGGATAATGTGAAGCAGAAATAAATTTCTGCAGCAGGAGTATATTCGTGCTTAGGTGAAGGATGGAGGTTTCCCAGAATTAAATTTCTATGATTATAGATTAAACTTCTATGTAATGGCGGCAAAAATTAGATTTTTGCAAAGGATAGGAAACAGATTAAATTCTGGTGGAGGATGTGTTCAGAGTAAATTCTGAACCAAGAATGAGGTGATTCTGCAAGTCAAGCAAGTGCTTTTGCGCTCTCAAATTTCTTCATTGTCTTCCTTCTTTGGTTTTATTAGATGACTTTTCACATCCTTCCGATTTTCTTGTTTAGGGCGTTGGGGCTTATCTTTGGCCCTTACTTCGATTCGATGCCTTCTCTTTTCTTCTTTTTGATCCTTGGTTTGGTTTTTGATCACCTTTCGTGTTGTTGTTTGTTCTTTTTCTTATAGCTGCTGCGCAATATCAGCTGTAGTTAATGAATTTCTGGCAAGAGTTTGTTATTAAATTTGGGAGGGACTGTGAGGGAGTAAGGATTGGATACGTTTTGGGACCTTTAGGAAGTTAAGGACTGGAAAGTTCCTATGCTGGCAGGTTTTATCAGAGACATTCCCGGGTTCTTGAGTGGGTTGATTCTGCTGTGGCTCGTCGCCTTTTTATAGCCGCCGTGAACCGCTACGTCTCTGCTTCATGATGGGTTGCCCTGGCAACGCTCGATCTTAAAGTTGCATTCCATTGAACTCTAACTGCGGCGAGGGCGAATGCATCTAGTGTGATGTAATGACATTTTGATGACATTGCAAATTCGTTTTATTTTATTTTTATTTAAATTAGTGATACTTTAGTATATTTTAGATGATTAAATTAATTGGGGATGTGTTTCAACGCTGCTGGACCAAAGGGAAAAAGTTCCTTAGCTCTAGATAAGTGCTTTTTTTTAATTATTTTAAAGATTGAATTCTTTGTGTGTTTTTTTTTTTAATTTTTTAGGAAGCATAAAGTGGGGAAGGAAAAGCATCGAAGGAATATAAGGAAAACTCAGTGTGGCCTGACCACTACCAACAAAAACTTCACAAACAAGAAAACCAAAACCGATCTTATATAATAGCTTCATCTCACTTTCGGAGATTTCATGATGAGAAAATGGAGAGATATTTGCTGACAATCTGAATGAAGAAAGTCATTTAAAACGTAAAGAGAAAGTAAATAAAAAACCTTATTAGCTCAGCAAAACACAGAAGAAAAAGTTATCCAAAGGTGAAAGAAAAAAGAAGGACAACAAAGGAAACAACTAGAAACAACAATGTTGAAAGTAAGAGAAAGGGAAGAAAAACGCAAGAAAAACTAGCGGCAAAGATTAGTGAAGGTACCACGAAAACTAATAAAGGGATAAAAAGACATTAGAACAGGCAGAACGTCGAACAATTACCAAAATTGTGCATCACTTGAGAACGACTAGACCGATTTGGCAATTTTTGTGTTTAAATGTTCGTAATAGTCAGAATAAGGATGAAAGAAAAATTCCAATTGGAAATCCTTTTTGGTGTTGCCATACAAAACATTGGGTTTTCACTATACTTTTGGGACACTGCTTAAGAACGCGTCGACGTGGAAAGTTCAAATTTTGTACACATCGTAGACTAAATCGGGCTACCCCTTATTGGTGTTGCCATACAAAACTTCGATTGGTCACTATATGCGTAATTCATCTTTTGTCTTGTTCGTTATGCTCCTGGAAAAGTTTGCAGAAAAAAATGCCACGGTCAACGTCAGCCGATGATCTTAACGCATGATTGTAGTCGTCAGTTTTATGGAAATACGTCAAATTATGTATCAACATGCGTGTCGAGTTACAGAACAACCAATCTGAAGAAGTATTTTCAAAAAATTACTGTACATTGGCAATGGCAAAATAATCGTTGACATTTCGACATTATATTCCCCGCCGATTTTTGCCAGTTCACAGAATCAAAGGCTGAACTCATCTGAAAGATGTTCCCAACCATTGCTCAAAATTACAAAAAATATGTTTGGTTAAATCAATATAGCACGGCTGCGAAAAACATTGATGTCGACGAGTTGAATTTCTAGATTCAAAGTGAAATTCCTATCGAATTAATGATGTACAAATCGGTGAATTCCATTATTACCCAAGATGATGTCGTCAACCATACAACCGAATTTTTAAATTCGCTGGAATTGCCCGGATTTCTCATTTCTGAGCGTGAATATCTGTACCAACGGTGGAGGCGTACTCAGACCGATGAGGCACGAGTTTTATATAAAGCTGTCCGCAACAAGGTGACTTCAGAAATTAGGCGAGCAAAACGACAATATTTTAGCCCCAAATTTGACCAGAATCTCAGGCCTAAAGTTTTGTGGCGAAATTTACGCCATGCAGGTGTCTGTGGAGGTAAAAGGGACAAAACAACTTCTGATTTAAATCCCGAAGACTTAAACGTATTTTTCACGTCTATCAGCTCTGCCCACAGTGGCAATCAGTTGGATGCTTCTCATATATCAGCTGGTAATCCGATAAGAGATATCTCATCTAATACCAATAACAGCTTCTTCTACTTTCGTGGAGTCGACTACAATGAGCTTGTGGATGCTGTGAACTCAATTAAGTCTGAGGCAGCTGGGCCTGATAATCTTCCACCTAGGTTCATTAAGCTTTTATTTCCCCTTATTGGTAAATTCGTTTTGCATATAGTGAACTCATGCTTTACATCATCCTGCTTTCCAGCTGCCTGGAAGATGGCAACCGTCCTTCCTATTGCAAAGAATTCTTCTCCTGAAACACCAGCTGACTTCCGCCCAATAAGTTTATTGTGTTTCATATCCAAAGTCTTAGAAAAGCTATTATATAAGCAGATAGTGCCTGATGTAGTTCAAGATGTACAGATTCACTTATATGCTGATGATGTACAACTCTACTTAAGCCGACCGATCGGTCTTCTTGAAGACTGTATTGAACGTATAAATTGTGATTTGGAAAGAATTAACACTTGGGCCAAATGTAATCGCTTGATACTGAATCCTGCAAAGTCTCATTGCATTAAATTCTACAATAATGGTTTAATTGAAATCCCACCAGTGACTTTAAATAATGTTTCGCTGCCTATTGTAAATAAAGTTAAAACGCTTGGAATTGTCTTGAATCAGCACATGAAATGTTGTGATTACATTAAATCCATGGTCAGCAAAGTTTATGCAGGGCTCCGATGTCTATGGCTTTCATCGGGCCTGCTGTCTGTTAGCATGCGCTTACAACTAATTAAAGCTTTAATCTTGCCCCACTTCACCTATGGCAGAAATGTGTTTCCCAAGCTGGATAGCATCTGTGCCAGGAAAGTCACAGTGCATTCAACGACTGTATTCGGTTTGTTTTTGGGCTGCGAAGATTTGATCACGTTTCGCCTTTCCTTTCGCGTTTGCTCGGATGCTCCTTGGCCACTTATTTGAAGAGGCGAGCTTTGGTTTTCTTATATTCTCTTCTTAGTTCGAACAAACCAGGGTACTTATGCGAATTATTTCAATTTACAACGTCACAACGTAACAGGAACATATTGATTCCACGATTTCATAAGTCCTGCATGGAAGGTTCTTATCTTGTTCAAGCTGCTCGTTTATGGAATAATCTTCCGTTGAATGTTCAAAGTGTTGGCACTGTCGGCGCGTTTAAGAGATGCATTGATACACACATAATTTAACACAATTTTTTTTTCTTTTTTTTCTAGTAGTCTCGTAGTACAATTTTTTTAACTGAATTTAACTTCCTCTTTAATTAATAAGAATTTGCTTGAACTTCCTTTAAATTTTTAATTCTTATTTTAAGTAGTTACTTTTCTAGCACCGCTTTATATAACGTACAAGAAAAGATGTGAACTCTTGTGTACAATAACCTCAAATAAATACATTATTATTATTATTGCCGCCTCACAATCTCCAATTGAAAGTCGGATCGATAATCATAATGTTGTGAAATATTAACCAACTACGTCTTGGCACCCGGCTTTTTTGTTTGTTTGTTTTTTTTTTTATTTTTTATGAAGGGGAACAGGAGATCCCATCCCAAGCACCATTCACCCAAACCTTCCTGTCCTCTTGATGAAGCGCATTGATTCTTGATTTGGAAAGCCTTTCAGCTCATCCATAGATAGCAGGACAGACCCTAGAGTATCCAGCCTACTCCGAGCGAAGGTTCAACAAGCACACGCACACAAAAAGCACACACGCATAATATTAAAAGTAATTTTGATTTTTTCGTGTGCGTCTGTCACTCTGCCCGTCCTCTCGAAAAATCGAGAACGCGTTAAAATTTTGCAAATAGCCTTTCGAAAAAAAAAATGTAGATTTAAATAGTAGTAAATATATAGTAGGTATAGCAAATATAATATAGTAATAGGAAACATAATTTTAAAAATGGGCTAAATCGGTCAACCCTTTCTTGGTGTTGCCATATATATATATATTTTTTTACGCATATTGTTAAAACGATCAGTCCTAGACATTTTCATTGTTCTGAATAGTTCTTCAGAATAGGAAATCCTATAAAATTTGTCATAATCATTTTTGCTGTTCGGCGAAACGGTCAAAATAGCGACTAAGAATCACTTCAACAATCAAACTTGCAAACATACGATCATACGAAATTACATACGGGCATATGCATATCTCTGGTAGCATAAGAATTGGTTTTTTTACCAATTCTAGCTTTTTTTCTTGTTGGTTTATGCTTTTAAATGTTCTTTATACTATCAAAGGCTTTAGTAAAATCAAGCAGTGCTAAGATGGTGATATGATCTTTATCCAGATATTTGCGAATTTTCGACGATTCCTTCAGTAAAGTAGTTTCGCAGCAATGACCCGCCCGGAAACTAAACTGTCACTGAGTAAAGTGCCAAACACAATTCCGCCATTCCGATTCAATTCGATTCGATTCAATTCGATCCGTTACGTGCATGAGCACAATTGATCCGTTCAAACTTACCATCAGTTTTAAATTTCTCATTGAAATTTTTCCAGATTTTGTCTTTTCTTTTTACATCCATGTAAAATTTGTTGCCTTTGTCATAAAGCTCTTCATATTCTTTAATTTCTTCAATAAAAACTTCTTCATCCATCTTGAGTTATACACAAACATTGTACAGGTAATTTTTCTAGGTTATGTCATCCGTAAAAGTTGAAATTTGCTCAACTTCTCCGTTTCGTTTCGCTCCGTTTCGATCCATTTCGGCGAATGTGTTCAATTACACGTACGTCTCATATAAGCAAATTTGACATTTGTACGTATCGGATCGAAACGGTGCAATTGTGTTTCCCACTTAAGAATTTTACGCGACTCCAGTTATTGCAAGATCTGTTTATACATGAGTTTCTCAAAGACTTAAGACAAAAAGAAAACAAGATACTTAATTTGGCAGAAATCACTGACGTTGTTGGGTGCGAATTTTTTGTTATAGTGGAACATCTACAATTTTCTAAATCATGGGGATCTATGAAAAAAGTTAATCACAAAATCTTTAATGATCATGACATCAGTTTCTTATTTTATACGCTAAGTGGTAAAAATCACATGCTACTTAAAACTCCTTTATACACATGTTCTTAAGCATACCGCACTGCCTCCTGAGGGTTGAGCCTTTTCGTATCGTGAGTACGTAGCAAAATTATTACTATATTTGGGATAATCTGAGCTTTTTAGGTACTTTAAACTTCGTAATCCTAACATAAATATGGGTCCAATATGTTAATGAATTCATCATCACACAAAATAAAGTTAAATAAATTAAATTCGGTTACCTTCCTTAGTTGATTTTTGTTTAAATATTCAAACCTTCACACTAAATAAACTAAGGCAAAACATTTCTGCAAACACATTCTATTCTCCATAAATATTTGCCTTTTATCGAAGGTCTACTACGGATGTATGTATATACACAGACAGCATCAAGCTCATCTTTTCTGCAGGAATCTGCCGGGCAACTTCCTCTGTTTAATTTTGATCCCTTAATCTTAGTGATTAACTGTTTTACCAAATTAATTGAGGCGCATGAAAGATATCTAGCAATATACCTTGAGATAAAAGCTGTAGTAAGCTTTCCTCCCTCAACACCCTAGTTTTCTTCGGTTTGATTAGATATCGATTTACCCGAAACACTGCCCATAGCTACTTCAATACATACACTGAGAAGTTTCTCTCTTTGAATATCTGCTAGCAATTATAGAGAAGTTAAAGTATTTTTAGATTTTCCCTCCATTCACAGGCTAAGGAACTAGAAATTAATTACAACGAAATTGATTACTGTACGAAACTCTTCGTTAGACACCTTTTCAGTTAAATTCAAGAGGCAAACATCGTTGTTGCAGCCACAAATATTGAATCTTGCCCTTCTCTTGTTCCGTCCTCGAGTCGATTTCGGACCCTTTGTTTGCACTTTTAGTCATGCTTTAGTTGAGCCTCAATTACCTGTTTTAGGGGCAATTACTTCGGATTTCTAGTAATAACAATAACACGCCAGATTTAATGTTGGATTTATGGTGGTCGTCGGCACGAACTATATATTCCAACGCCCCAAGGCTTTATACATATCTTTCCAAATATTTATTCTGTTTCATTCTAAAAAAAACAAAACCGAATACGTAAAATATCAATTCAAAATTGTATTTGTTTATGAGATGGATTATGTTCAAATCAAATTTGGAATCTGTTTTATTGGCTGATCAATTTTAGGAATATTCATCCATCTTTTTTGAATCTTCGGATTCAAATTCAAGTGCGGATTTAAAGAAATGTTAACCCTTAAATGTGGAGGGGGAAGCATTTTGATACATAGCCATTATTCCAGATGAAAGTACATAACAATTTTTTTATAACCTTACACGATCAGTAATAATGTTATTACCAGTAATGTCTCATTACTCTGTCATTATGTTGAAACCTTACACTATCACGGAGCCAGAAATTCATTTATTTTCTGTAAATTTTTGTAATGGATCCTCTGAGCTACCTAGCCATAGGAATAATCTTTAAAGATCTCAAGTTATCAGCTATAATGTCATGCAGTTGTAGAAACTTATGAAGTGCTTATATATGTCTTCCGAGAGTACATAAAGAAATTACTAGATAAATATTGTGAGTAATACAATATCGAAGGAAAGTCGCCATTGTAACCAGTTGTATACCAGTAGAAAACAGGATAAGCAGTTCCATTAGTTTATATAACAATTTCAAGCCTGCTTGTCGTTATGATTGTAGTGAGCAGTACTAAATCGCCCATTTTTTTGAAGAAACATTTTTATTTTTATCTTTATTTTTGCATTAAGTTGAAGAAAATTTGAAATCTTAAAATTATTCTTTATCATTTGCTTAGAATATATAAAAATTAAATTTGTAGCTGATTGAAAATAGGTTCTTTTCTATTTCTGTAAATTTAACGATATCAAAAAAAGAAAACAACAAATACTCCTCCTCACCAAAAAAAAAAGCTCACGATTTCTGTTCTCGAAAGCACAATCACTATACATGCAAAGCTATATGAAGCTGTAGTATTCGTCTTTATTGTACTCCAAAGCATTTCGGGCATCCGTACAGCAGTAGGATTGCAGGCATAGCGAGATTTTAGATTTGGCTGTAAGAGTTTTCATAGAATTTTTTTGGAACTTATAAGATATTTCTGCATGAGGAGCAGGCCAGTGGCGAACGAAATATATGCGCTCTGTGCTCTTGGCCAGACACTTTTCCTTGTAATTTATCTGGCACCATTTACTGAAGCCGGTCATGAAATAAAACTCTTCCGAGAATTCTGAGTTGTAATATACCATATAATATTGGAAATGTTCAGACTTTGTCAGTTTTAGTGGTGAAATGTTTGATGATCGATATGAATTCTTTCGCCGAGATAGGAATCATGAGGCTCTGGGGACCCCATCACAGGTGGTGTCCTCCTTACAGTCGATCGCTCTCTGAAGGCAACTCGTACTAGTCAATTTGAGTCTGTTTGCGAGGACTTGTGGGTCGTTATCAAATCTGCCAATTTAAACATATGTATTTGTTGTTTATATATTCGTTCATCCTCTCCTCATGATACTTATGACGCCATTTTTACCAATATTTGCAACATTTATCGAAATGCTGCGAGCAATGCCATATTTTTGATTCTAGGAGACTTTAATCTTCCCAACATACATATCTTGGTCAGCAAGTGATGTGGGCAACTCAATGCAAATTGATGACGTAAATAATCGAACCACGTTCTCTTTGTTAAATTTTATGTCTTTCTCCCAACTTGAACAACTAAATTGCATTACAAATTGCAATCAGAGATACCTGGACCTAATTTTTTCTAATGCCGATCTGGGTAATTCTGATGTTACACAGCCCTTCTGTCCTCTTTCCCGTGTCGATATTCACCACCCTACTACATCTGAAAATTAAGAAAGTGCCCCACCTTACTGAAAAAATTAATAAGCGCTTATTCAAGCGCGCTAACTATGATACTATTAATAATTTTCTTTCTGAAATTGACTTCACGTGCCTGCAGCACGTTGAGGTGAACCAAGCCTTTCAAGTGTTTTATAATCATCTCAACATGGCAATTGAAAATTATATTCCCCGAATAACGAAGAGACGGAGCACTTATCCTGTCTGGTTCTCTCAGAACCTAATTCGTGCTGTCAGACTCAAGGAAAAATATAGATTTAAGTATATAAAAGCCAAGCATCCTGAGGACTACACTACCTTTAGCTACCTCCACAGCACAGTGAAAAGCATGATTAGAGTAGCTATAAAAAATATGTTCAAAACATCGAAAATTCCATATCTTCCAACCCAAAGACTTTTTGGTCTTATACAAAAAGCATGAAGCTTTCTGGCTCCTATCCTAAGGAAATGCTTTATCATGGAATATCTGCCAACAAACCAGAAAATATATGCAACTTGTTTGCTAAACACTTTCAGACCACATTTGATGACAACCTGAGTTCGACTATCCGTAATACATCTGATGAAACTCTTTATAGCTCCCTAAATATCCCTCTCATACACCATACTGAGGTTCAAGTATTACTTACGTCATTAGATGAAAACTAAAATGCGGGTCCAGATGGTATTCCTAACCCATTTTACAAGAAGTGTTCCTCAGTTCTATCTTACCGCATTGATTAATTCTTCTATCTCCAAACATATTTACCCGGACGTTCTTAAGGACTTGTGTGTTTACCCCACGTTCAAAGCTGGGGAGATAAAGCTAGTAAAAAACTACCGCCCTATTTCTATTTCTAAAGCCTTAGCTTTGATTATTGAAAAACCAATCTACTATAATCTACTGCCTATCTAAAACCCTACATCAGTCCACAACAACATGGCTTCCTACCACATCGATCTACTGTAACTAATCTTTCATTATTCACAGACTCTATTGCCCTAGCCCTTGATGAAGCTAATCAGGTAGAAGTTTTTTATGCGGACATTTCTAAGGCATTCGATAGAATCAATCACAATATAGTTACGGCTAAGATGAAGAAAATGAGTCTTGACTCTAACAGTACTCTCTGGTTTCAATCATATCTCTCGAATCGACAGCTCTCTGTTGTAATAAATGGTTTCTCATCTTATCTATATACCCAAACTTCGGGCGTACCCCAGGGCTCGATTCTTGGCCCGCTTCTCTTCTTATTATACATTAATGACCTTCCCAAAGAATTCTGCTCTTTGTCTTTAATCTATGCTGATGACACTAAAATTTATAGAGTAATAAATGATCCATCTGACTGCCAGTATCTCCAAAATGACATCCAGAAGCTACTCTCATGGTGGAACAAAAACCATTTGTCCCTAAACGTGGACAAATGCAAATGCATTTCTTTTACAAGAAAATGCACTACGCTGATTTGGGAATATAAGTTGGGCACTCTTCTAGTTACCCGTGTCTCAGAAATAAATGACCTGGGAATACAATTTGATAATAAGCTATTGCTCGAAACTCTGGGGTTTGTCTTAAGGTGTGCTAGGCCTTTTAAACAGTCCTCTACCCATAAAACTATGTACATACAATACCCTAGTTAGATCCATATTAGAATACGCATCCCCAATATGGAATCCCTTTTACACAACATACAAAAATAAAATCGATAGTGTCCAACGCAGATTTACTAGGTACTTGCACTTCAAATTTACGGGCTCATATGAACACTATGTCGGCAGATTGACTAGATACTCCATGGTATCCCTAGAAGCACGTCGTTCCTATCTTGATGAAATTGTGTTATTTAAAATATTACACAGCTCTATTGATTCCTCTGAGCTTTTATCCAAATTAAAAATTAGCTTTCCTAGCCGTTTAACTCGACAGCTATCTACGTTTCACATAGATCCACCCCGTACCAACTTGCATCTCAAGTCACCTTTGGTTAGAATTCAAAGGGCCTACAATGCTTTATACAATGATTTGGATATACACAGTGATACCTTCAGTCTTAGACGTTTTTATTGTACTGATAGATTCTTCACAATATGAAATCCTATGGAAGTGGTTATAATCATTTTTTCTGTTCGACGAACTGTTTCAGAAATATATGCGAAAAATCACTCCAAAAATCATACTTGCAGAGAGAAGTGACCATACGAAATTACATATGGGCATTCACCAATAGGCTATCATAGGAATTGGTCTTAGACCAATTCTACCTTTTTTATTTGTTTTTATATTAAATGGGGCAAATTTTATTTTATTTTTCAAATAAATAGGTACTACTTCCCATGTTTGAAAAAATTGAAACCTAGTCAGATGTTTGGAGTGGAGTGTACGTCATATACTGAAATTAAAGGAGCAGGAATTTAGTCTTATTTCGTAAATGGCTGTTGGTCTCGATTTTATTCCTTATCGGCCGATCGCCGAACATTGACTGACTAGTTATCCAAAAATTTATTAAATGCTGATGACTTATAATAACTGGTAACTGATGTACCATGCTTTTTTGTTTCCGGGTGCTCAATAACATTCAAAAAGCATTATAACAAAGAATGGTAAACAATTGAAAACTGTTGGTTGTTCTTCTGGCCTCTAACATCGACACCTCGACAAATGCGGCTTTATTTCAAAAGTTTTTTTTTATTAAAATCGCCCGGAATGTACACATGTACATGCTGCAGTAGATTAGAAGTGCTAATCTAGTCTTTTTGTTTTCTTAGGAACAGAGTTAAGGTTTCACCTACGAAGACTACATATTACAACCCGGCCAAGTGCGAGTCGGACTCGTGCACGAAGGGTTCTGTACCATCGTACAAAATTTAACACTATGTACTTTTTATTTATTTTTTTAAATAAGAGTAGACGTCGTGTGAAAAAATAATAATAATGCTGTCATTTGAAAGAAATGTCTACTTATGATAATTATAATGAATGAGAATAAAACGAGGAAAAAAACGCCGAAAAAATCACGTTTCTTGTATGGGGGCCCCCTTTAATTTTATTTTATTTTTATTATTTGTTGTTATATCGCCAATAGGAATACACAATCTATGAAAATTTCACCTTTCTACCTATTACGGTTCATGAGATAAAACCTGGTGACGGACGGACGGACAGCGAAGTCTTAGTAATAGGGCTCCCGTTGTTACCCTTTGGGTATCGAACCTTAAAAATGAAGTGTAAAGTGTGAATTATGTTATGACATTTTTGTGTTCAGAATTACTTTAGCGGAAATTATGTTTTCCTCGAGTTCTATGCAATTTTATGGGCTCTGGTTATTAGCAATGGATAACAAAATTCGGTTAATAGCTGGGAATACCCATGAGTTGGTTTACTTCGTCAGCAAAATGTTTGCTAACGCCTATATATACGATATTTGGGAAACCTGTTCCCCCAAGACAACAACCTAGTTATGCCAACTAGTCACTAGTATTGATGTAAAGTAGCTAGATGTCCGTAATGTTCGAAAACCACCACATAGTTTTCTGATAACAGCGTTATTGTGGTCATTGTAAGTAAAAGTGCTATTGTTGTGTCCTATATAAAAAAAACAACTCCGACCTTAAATGTACTTACGATTTTATTTAATCACAAAAATGACCTAACTTACTCGCATGCAGGCGATCGAACTGTTTGAAATTTAACACCGAACTCGTCATATCGTCGAAGTTTCGCACTCAGTTAACTTGTACACGGAAGCGAATCTGACCTCTTGAATATGTAATAACTACTTCCAGCATTGCAGTCGTGATTTGTCAACAATAAATAAATGTAAGTATTCACCGGAAAAAGTTAGTTACTCAGTAGTTATTCATTGCGTCATCTGCGACCTCCATCTGTGGTGTTATCATTTGAAAAATAATGCAAAATCCACTACCTTACTGTGCCAAAATGAAGCACTGGGCGATTACTCATTACCTAATTACCCCAACAGCTGCTGATTGCTTCCTCCCCCGGTACTAGGGAAGTTGGGCCGCGTCACTATAAATATTACACCAAGACTCTAACGGAGTGTACAAGGGAAATAATATTAATATTAATGTGAATCTCCATCTGTATATAATTTTGACTGATACATAATCACACTCTTAGATTTAATTGGGAAAAGTATCAACCACAAGTTAATTGATTCAAGATCTTTATTAATATACGAGATATGTTGTCCTCAATAAGTCCAAACTGATTGGAGGCGTATAGTTGCATATCATCTGCATAGAGATTTAAATCATAAAACTTAACTTAAAGAAATATATCATTTATAAATATTGAGAATAATGAGGGACCAAGAATGATCCCTGAGACACACCATAGGACATCAGTAAAAGGAGGTTTCGTTTAAGTAAACTGCGTGATCTGAAACTCAAGTAGTTGAAAATAAGATATGCTGCTTGAGGTGAAAATTTAAAATATCCTGTCAGCTTTGGATAGAGAAGAAAATGATCCACTGTACCAAAAGCCTTCGAAAAATTTCAGAATACTAAAACAGTCAATTCGCTCCTCGGGAAATATTACTGCTTAGCTTGCCTTAAGTAAGGTAGCTATGCAAATATGTCCGGGACGAAGACCTGATTGATTGTCATGTAATAGTTCATTAAAAATAATAAAAAAATAGAGATTTGCAAATACATTATTTTCCCACTATTTTTGAAATACATAGTAGGAAACTATTGGAACGATACTCTATATATTGCGACTTTACATTCTTAGGAACAGGATTTCCAAGCTCAAGAGAAGGTGGAGTTTGTGAAGTAGGAGTTACAAATATGTGTAAGGGCAGGAACGACTGCAAATGAATATATTTGCATAAATGTGTTCCATAGTGCTGTTAACCAGTAACATTTCCAATAATCATATGCAATATTTCGAGCTGCAGTTAGATTTTGAAAGTGAGTAGAAAAACCGCGGATCTGTGACAGTTTTACTACTTATTTAAAAGAACGTATTTTTCATGCAAATAATTTAAAGTAGACTCGAGAAGATCTGCTTGATCCTCTACATTTGTCAAATGTAATAAGGTATCTCCAATAAACAGTTCCACATCTCTAAGTAAGGAAGCGTTAGTTAATTAGCCATATCATCAAAATAGGAATACGAACTAAGTACTTTCGTCTGTGTTATTAAACTGAATATCGTCTGCTAGCATGATCATGTCATGACCATATTCCTGGTAGTGTTTTTTGTTTTTTTTTCTGTTTTTTTTTTAATACGGCTTCTGCAAAATTTGATGTAAGAAAAAAAGTTTAGCAGAGAGAGTTTGCTACAAAAAAAAATGTATAAACTCTCGGTAGGTACAAAGCATCCAGCAAAATTTTGAAATTGTTCATTAACGCATTTTTCACATGTAAGCAAATTTTCGTATAGGGGTGTGACGCTCAAAAAATCATTATTAAGAGGCCTCAAAGGTGAACAATCAAGGAGCTTTTGAACTGCTCCAACGAGGCATTTTACACAAATTGACTAATAGTTCATAATAGTTCATAAAAATTATACTCATAAGTACTTGAAACATTATCGGACGAAAATAAAAACTTGCATATGTATATCATTACATCAAACGATTTCGTACAGCTCTATAATCAGGTATCACAATTGAACTATTACTAATTGTTGGTTTCAGTCAACTGTCGAAAATGCAGATGACATCCACTGGTGTATTCCTAAGAATATCACGTAATTCATCATGGTGGTTTATAGCTCCCTCTGTAATCATTTTGTTGTAATTATTCCTGATACGCTCCTCAGATCCTTCTGGCGCTACTCCACAATCCAAATTAGTTCGTTAAAATTCTAGTCTAGGATTTTGAAAGGAAAAGTTTCTTATTAAAGTATTTATTAAAATCGCAAGTTTTGTATATTATAAAAAATGGTTTAAAAAGTTGTTCATTAAAAGTCATCGAATTTTGCAGTGAAGTTTAAAGTTGTTTTTATTCTTAAAATTCGGCTATTCGAAAAATTTATAAACTTGCTGGAAAGAAATTGTTGTTAAAGTTTCTGCTGAAGAGAAAGCTAATTATTCACAACGGTGGTTCTTACCTGATGGATTCATACCATAGGCCCTTTAAGTATACTTCGAGATTTTATATGACAAAAACTAAATCCATTGCGTTGCTTACATAAAATGTTAAGTTAGGTACTTATGATTTGAATAGCCTTTCATGGATATACATATGGCTTTGGTAGGAAAAAATTAAAGGTAAGGAAATATAGAAAATGCCATTCAAAAAATTTCGAAAAACGATGTAATATCAACGAATGTGGCCCAGTCTCTGGATCACACTCAAGTTCAACCACAATCTCAACCTCATGCCCAAATTCAAGTTCAATCTTAAAGACTAATTCAAAATTAAACTCTAAAATGCTGAACATTTATTATCAAAATGTGCGAGGTTTGAGAACGAAACTTCATGACTTTTTTCTTGCTGTTATGAAAAACGACTCTGATATTATTGTGCTCACTGAAACTTGGCTCAATGAGCGAAAATCGATCAATTATGCGTTCGAGTGTCATCTTATCTTAATTCTATCTCCGTGGATATTTGCATAAGATATATCCCACCTTCTTCTTCAATCGAACTGTATAAAGGTCATGTAAATAATGTGTTGTCACTATTTGAGAAGTATGATGATGAGATTTTTTTATATTTTTGTGGTGATTTTAATTTGCCCAATCTGAAATAGAATGTTACGTTGTAGATAATTTGGTAGGAATAGATTTAATTAAATCGAATTCAATAACACATATGTTTAGTAAACCGTTAGATCTAATATTTATAAGTAACGAATTTAAATTTGAAGTTCATGAGTAGTACTCCTTTAACGCCTATTGATTTTCATCATAAAGCTATTAATCTTTCCATTTCTGTTTATGAATTTTGTTCTCACTGTTAAGAAGCAGATATTTTAGAATATAATTTTGTTAAGGCTGATTACCATAATCTTAATAACTTCCTTTCAAATTATGAATGGAATTCGATATACTTTGATGATTTACATCAAATGTATAGCAGGTTCCTGGACGTTATTCATGAATGCCTTAAAAAACATGTTCCTACTAAGAGAATCTCATCCAATAAGCATCCAAAATCGTTTAACAAAAGTGTTATTAAACTTAAAAATGCTAAATCTAAGGCGCATAAAGCTTTTAAAAACTCTGGCAATCTTTCCGATAGAATAAGGTACTGTCAGCTTAGGCGTGAATATAACTTGCTACTTAGATTTATGTACAAATCAATACGTTTGGTCTATGGAGTGCAGTATTAAATCCAATAGCAAGGCATTTTGGTCATTTATAAATACTAAACGTAATTCTACAGGTCCTCCGAAAATGTTGCAATATGACAACAAAAAGGCCTTTAATTTAGAATCTAGCTGTGACCTGTTTGCTGAATATTTCGAATTCGTGTACAGTGATGACTCTGTTTATCTTAATGTTAATGATTTTACGCCTCCGTCTTCTCTTGACATTGGTGTTGTCTCTTTGACTACCAGCGACGTACTGCAGCAGTGCTTAAGAAACTTAAATAAACTTGGTATTCCAAGTCTGACACTGACTTTCTATGCACATTCTCTAATGAAAAATTGCGCTGACATCTTGGCACATCCATTAACTTCAATTTTCAACTTATCTTTACAAACAGAGATTTTTTTTAGATATTTGGAAAGTCTGCTTCATTACACCGATATTTAAATCTGGGGAAAAGGATGACATCAAAAATTATAGAGGTGTCTCTGTTATGAATACAATTCTTAAGATTCTTGACTCGTTGATTCATTCTAAAGTTACATTTTTAACCAAAGAAATTATTTCATTGGAACAGCATGGTTTTATTCCTGGTCGATCATATGTACCTAATCTTACTTCTTTTTCACATTACGCTATTAATGCTATTGAAGATTCATTTCAAGTTGATGTTATTTACACGGATTTCTCTAAAGCATTTGATAGAATTAATATTTCTCTTCTTTTATGTAAGCTTAGTATACTTGGCTTTCACTCATCTATTTTAAAATGAATTGAATCCTATCTGACTGATCGTAAAAAATACGTCAAAATTGGTAGGATCCTCTCTAGATAGATAAACGCTTGCTCTGGCGTGCCTCATGGTAGCCACTTAGGTCCTCTGCTCTTCTTGCTTTTTATTAACGATATAGTAAAAGTTTCAAATTTACTAAATGTTTGTTGTTTGCTGATGACTTGAAATTGTTTTTAAAAGTAAATTCTATGGATGATTGCGCACTTATTCAACGTGATCTTAATGGTCTCTCTGATTGGTGTTCTATAAACAATTTTCACTTAAACATTGGTAAATCTAAAGCTAAGACATTTCATCGTTTATCCAATCCAATAATTCTTATTTATCTTATAAATGACAGTACACTTCCTAGGGTTTTTGAAATTAATGACTTGGGTATTATACATGATATTAAATTGAGCTACATTCCACATGTTGAGCTGATAGTTTGTAAGGCTCGTAGATTTCTAGGTTTCGTTAAGCGTAATTCTCAGGACCTCAGAGATGTTCACACTCTTAAAGTTCTCTACTTCGCATTGGTAAGGTCTATTTTAGAATATTCAAGTGTCGTTTGGTGCCCCTATTACAAAGTTCATATTGATCGTCTTGAATCAATACAGAAAAGCTTCAGTAGATTTGCGCTTTACAAATGTAACTACCGATATGGTAATTTACCTTCATATTCTGTAAGATGTTTATTGTTGGATTTATCTCAATTGGAATTACGACGGGAGGTTAACTGTACGACTTTTGTTAAAGATATTTTGGATTACAGAATTAACTCGCCAAAGTTATTATCATTGATTAGTATATATGCTTCCGAAAGGCCAATTCACTCTAGGAGCTTGCTGTATATTCTTCATCACAGAAAAAATTATGGTAATCACGAGCCTATTTCAAATTGTTCCTCAATGTTTAATAAATTTTCATCAATTGTCGATACTTCCATGCCAAGAGGTAGTTTTAAATCCTGTATTTTCGATAATTATAGAAGTGTTAACTCATCTTACAATTAATTTATATATTAACTGCAGGTCTTTACGATATTGTAATCTGTAGACAATTAAAATAAATAAATAAATAAAACTGGCGAAACTCTGAGTCAGTGGTTCCCTTAACTAATCAACAAATACAGTGCTATGCCTATTTAATGATAATCAAAATAATTTTCGCAGAGCTATCTTGTTCTAATATCTATTAGCAGACACGTTTTTTTTAGCTACACCAGTTTTTTTCAGTTCTCAGTTAAATAACCTTAGGTAGGTACCATAATAAATGAATTTCTGTAAAATGAAACAAATTTTAATTACAAATCTCATTTTCACACTACATAGAGGCTTTTAGAAAAGTTTTTTTTAAAGGTGCTTGCTCTTGTTACTCTTCTACTATTAACATTACTATGAACATGAAATTTTTAATAAAATTTCTCTAAAGCACCAAACTTTTACTTTACTTCTTTTGACATAAAAATATAATTTATACTTTACTTACAATACCTTAAATGTAAATCATGCTGCTTATAACTGTAAGCTTTTAAGTCTGTCAGAACTCTGAATTTTTCCATTTCCCCCATAATCGAATTCCAGGGTGTCTTTTGTACAATTTTGACTAAATACCACTGCATTATCCACTCTGTTCCAAAATTTATTAAATTATAATATCAAATTTTTGCCAAAATATTTCACATTTTACTCTGACTTGAATTTTAGATGAAAACGGGAGAGCATCACATCATTCCCTCTGTAAGAATTATTTTACTGTCAAGTCTAGGCGGGCTGACCCAAATTCCGAATTCTTTGATAATCGTATAAACTAAATATTCAGAATGGACTGGGGAATATATTCCAGTTAAAAAGCTGTGAACTGAACACGCAGTTCCTGAATTCTGCTCCTTGGTATACCCATTGCCAACAAACTGAAAGGGAGTTTCTTTACTTTTTTTTTACGCTCTGTGAAGCTTTTCCTTATGTAAATTCGAGTGCGGATGGCGGGTGAAAACTTTTGATTTGCCTTAGCGATTAAATTGTTCGATTCTACAGGAAACTCCATTTCGCGCTCAATATCACCGCGTAATAAGGTTTTAAGTATATTTGTAAAATGCTATACGAAGCTTACCTACTGATATAGCATAGAAATTGACTGATAATTGGAAATTTTCGATGCTCTTTTAAAAATTAATTTGATTTTTGCAGATTTATTATTGGAGCGTTGATATGTAAATTTTGTGTAGAAATTTGAAGGATATTGAAACAACTACTATGTCCAGTCCAAATGGAATGGAGACCAATGCAAGCGATTATAAATCATTTGGAAAATCGCTTTTTATTGCTTATTTATATCTTCCATGCTACATTAAAGGAAAATAAGTCCGCCAATGTTTTTATTCATCGTCCTGAATAAGAGAATGTACAATTTGTTTAATATTTCAAGGAAATTTATCGACCCTTTCCCAGAGTCCTTTTATATGTCTTTTTTTAGAATTTCTTGAAAGAAATATGAGTGTGAGGCTTTCTATATATGGCGGAGGATTATTTGAGCAAACCTTATGAAGGGCGAATCTAATGAATCGATCGATACGTTTAATATGTATAGTGTAGAATGGAAACAGAATTCGCTTAAATTAGCAAAAATCATTAAAAAGATTTTATAATATAGTACTATTTAACTAGTACTAGCTTATTATTAAATTAATTAATTAATTTGTTTATTTATTTATATATTTATTTACTTTTATCTATTTATTTTATTCTGTACAGTCGTACATCAAATCAAATTAAAATCAATAACGTATATCGGCAATGTTTATTCTGCATTTTTGCCTCTACAGTATGGAGTTCCCCAAGAATCGATATTGGGTCCGCTGTTATTCAGCTTATTTATTAATGATTTGCGGAGACCAGTTCCTGATGTAGAATTACACCTCTATGCCGATGATGTTTAGGTTTATCTACGCCAGCCTATAGGTCTTCTCGAGGACTGCTTATCACGCATTAATAGTGATCTGGGTAGAATATATGCCTGGTCTATGGATAATGGTCTGTAACTTAATCCCGTAAAATAACTTTTTATAAGTTTTTATAATAACGCTTTCAATGTGTCTGACGTCCCACCAGTGATACTGAACCATTCTCCACTATACCCATGCTGAATAAGATTACCAATCTTTTGATAGAATTAAACAGCAGTATGAAGTAATTATATTAAGGCGAGATTGGGTAAAATTTATGCTGGGCTGCGCAGACTTTGGCTCTCGGCCGATATATTGCCTCGTAATACTCGTGTGGTCCTAGTAAAGATGTTGATTTTGCCTCATTTCTCGTTCTTTATAGTATGGGTGCACGTAAAATGGAGGCCATTCAACGATTGTATCCGATTTATTTTTAAATTGCGACGATTTGGTCACGTTTCCCCATTTGGACTTCAATTACTTGGGTGTTCTTTGGAATCATTTTTAAAGCATCGGGTCCTCTTTTTCCTGTTCGGCATACTACGGTTCAATGAACCGGAATATCTTAGGGAACTTTTCCAGATTACTACGTCTATAGATCAGTTATGGAGAGTTCTTACCTCGTTCAGTCTATCAGACTATGGAATAATTTATCCGTTGCTATACAAATCGCAAGCACCGTCAATACAATTAGAATGCAAGTTCGAACTCACTTAAAGTAACCCATTTATAGGATAATAGTTCCTGTTCTCTTCTAGGCTAAGAGGTCGTATTTAAACTCTTTAAATTATTCTTATATTATATTTAAACTAAATTTGAATTAAATGATAAGATGCAGTACTACTTAATTTGTATGCTTTTTAGCTTTGAAACAACAACTTCTTTATGTATTTTTTTTCTTCTGAACAATCAACTCAATGCAGATTACTTTTTATTTATGTTCCTATTTTAAACACTAATTTATCTAGCACCGACTTACTATTTCGTACTATAAAAGATTGTAAATCTTGTGTACATTTACTAGCAATAAATTGTTATTATTATTATATCTTTGTCAGGACTACCGGTATGTACAGTCGTACATTAAGTCAAATGAAACTTAATAATAAAAACGTTGCCAAGGTTACGCCAGACATTTTTGCATCTCAGTAGTCTTTTCAACGAACAAACAGCCTATATAAGCGGAAACAAAAGCTCGGATCATTGCATTACTTTCTGAGCAGTCATAGGTAATGTTATAAATTACCAAACTGTCAAGCGGTGTTTTCAACTGCTTATTTGCCAACAATTGTATAGCGTTGTAAATTATACAATTGGATTTGCTGTAGCTATTAGGAACTATAGACCGCTCTAACGTGTATAGTATTTCTCACAGCAGGAACAGTTGTACACTGCTCTCACGTATATAACCGGTAGGTTTTAAGTTAAAAGCCATCAAAAATAGTACTTTAAACTGTCTACATGAGAACCAATTGACTAACGCTTTAAATTAGACAATTGGAGTCTCTTTATCCTCAGGAGTTATAAGCCGCATTAATGTTTATAGCTCTTTTCATACTGAGTCTATATACCGCTTTAAGGTGTACAAAATTCTTAGACTATAAACCACTATAACGTTTATAGTCATTTCTCATAAATATACTCACCATTGCGTTTTTCTGTCTCATATCAGATTAAACCGCAGCATTAATATTAAGTAGTATTAAACCGAATTGTTGTTTTCTATTGTATTAAATTGAAATAATTTTGCTGTATTTATAATAGGTTACTTCTATTAGGCGTTATTTTTTTGTGTATTAATAAATATATATTTTTCAAAATTCAATTACTTATCATTGCAACTAGCACCTTTTTTGAGGCCAGTCATTACCTTTAACTCGTACACGAATTTGCCTATTTCTTTACTATTTTCGACACTCTCGTAGACCCACTTTTCGTCATCACAGCGAGCTGAAATTTGGCACACAGGTTCATGTCGCGTGACAATTGAATCTATCAAAATTTGAACCGGAAATTTCCATGGAAAACCCGGAAAATCGGGAAAAATCATTTGAAAATTTGGTACAAATTTGATTAGTGATAAATCCGTTTCAGGAAAAATGCAGAGTTTTCCGATTTTTCCGAAAAATTTTCCGGAATTTTCCGACTTTTCCGGAAAATTTTCCGGTAAAAAAGTTTTCTAAATTATGCAGGATCAAGTTCCCTATCAACTGGCATCATTACTTTCTCTCCGACAATTGTGAAAACTTGCAGAAAAATCGAGGAAAATTCATGTAAAACGCTTTTCCGGAGTTTTTCCGACCAAGGAAGCGTTTGAGCGTTTTGCAACCTAAGACAAAGTTGTAGAGCGAAATGAGTTGCATAATAATTTTGCTCGAATAAATTTTTTGAAAAACTGGTAAATCAGTGTATATTCAGCCGTCATAAAATTGTTTTAAAATATCTCCATGCAGCACGTAATAACAATTTAGTTAACGTGAAAAAGGCTGAAAATAAAATAAGTAAAAAACGAAAAAAACGAGTTTTCAAACAAAACTGAGGCCAAGCCGCATGAAAAAGTAGAAAACAAACTTTTCTTCACACACAGAGGTGGACTCAGAATTTATTCGCTGACAATCACCGATATATTTCAGTATGATCAATCAGAGGTAATAAGTGATTTGATTCATGAAGAGTAAGAATATTCAAGAGAAATGTCCCAATCAGAAAATCTGAGTTCACCTCTGTGTGTGAAGAAAAGTTTATTTTCTACTTTTTCATACGGCTTGGCCTCAGTTTTGTTTGAAAACTCGTTTTTTACTTATTTTTTATAATTTATTGAGACAACCTATTCAGACGTTCGCACATATTCTCTTTATTTATTTTATTTCATTTCACTTCGTTTTATTTTATTTTCGATATTTTATTTTATTTGTTTTATTTATTTTATTTATTTTATTTTATTTTATTTCACTTAATTATATTTTACTATTTTGTTTTGTTTGTCATCACTCATCTTTTATTATTTTTTTTTATTCTCTTTCATTTCATTTATTTATT
Organism: Dioctria linearis; assembly: GCA_963930735.1. Taxonomy (NCBI): domain Eukaryota; kingdom Metazoa; phylum Arthropoda; class Insecta; order Diptera; family Asilidae; genus Dioctria; species Dioctria linearis. The sequence continues at coordinate 330,894,288 of OZ005740.1, read as the reverse complement.
TATTTATTTTCTTCCTTAAGTGTTAATTGTAATTTTCCATCCATTTTTACCTTAATTTGCAAATTATTACATAATAGAAACTAGTTCTAGTTGTTATATACCTACGTACCTGCAGTTAAAAAATTGTTAATTGTTGACTACTCAGTGGTTGCTGTAACCACCATACAGTCCACAGCAATCAACATCCCAACTTTCGATTTAATTATCACAGAGTCGCGAACTTTAGCTTACTTTAAAATGGAAAGTACAATGTTGCAGGGAAAATTATATAAAGAATGTCTTTTATAAAAAAGCAAAGATTAACGATAATAAAAAATACCCTTTATCCTTGAATATCTCTAAATGCATCCTTTTAATGTTTTCTTATTTTTTCAAATTAATCCTCATAATTTTGTTAGAAATTTGTTAAACTTTCAAGTTGGGATCGCAGTTGGCTTAGAGAAGAGAAATTTTTTCGTCAATAGAAGTCTGCTTATATTTAAAAAAATGTACAAATTTGTTGTATTACCCTTAATTCCATAACATTTTTACACCAAGAATATATGTGATCCCTTAGATGTTCTTTAAAACATATCGAAAAAATTACCTCAATATCTGCTTGCGCTCAAAAGATATTTATTGTTATTTATATAATAATATATATTATAGGATAAGTCATGTAAGGATGACTATACAGCCCTAAACTCGAGCCGATGGAAGACTGTATTACGCTTGATAACAAACTTAATCCTCCTTGTTCCCTCAAACATTTAGTAATGATGGCCCAATAAAGTAACCAGGTCATAGTAAAGTTGTCTACATGTTACGATATCTGAGCTAAAAATAAGTGAAATAGGTATATAACATCACATAACATTTATTAAGATTAAAATATTTTATTATAAATAAAAAATAAAAGAATTGGTCTCTAACAAGGAAGAAGTCCTTAAAAAAATTATAACAAATATTGGCTCACACCTCCTGGACGAGCTGCATGAAGCCAGCAAGGTGATCTGGGTGCCAATACTTAGCTTTATAAGAACGTCCGATTGGGACCCATGAGCAATTGCTCATAACTCTGGAGATTGAACAAGGTGCCTTGTTCTGGTTTACGTTCCAGAGACCATTCGGGGTCCCAACCACTTTTCAATCCATCTATCCAATAACAAATAAATAAATAAGAAGTACTTATAATTTTAAGTATAGCACTTTAGAAAAACTAGACTATACGTACTTACATATTACGCATATTAAGGCTAACAAAACAAGTTATAAAGAACCACAAAACAGAACTAAGACTAGAAAGCTACTAAAAGAGTAGAAATATATAAAGTCATACAATTATTAAATTACGTCTGATTAATAAATGGGCTTCAATGAGACTCCTAAATGAATTGACAGTACGTGTATGCAAAAGAGCATAGCCGTCTTTAGCCAAGTCAAGGCCCTGGAAATTTTATGATATGGGGGCCCTTAACAAAAATTATTTTCTAAAATACTTTGGGTTATCAACAGGAATAATAACGTAAGTAATGTTTAGGTCTATTGCGAACTGGGGACTTTTTGTTGCATAACTGTTTTGTCACCAACGTCAATTCCATAGGCTCTAATGTAAATGCGCGCATATTTCGACCCATAAGCAGTGTTTGTTTCCTGTCTAAAGTCCTCGAAAAGCTTATGCGCAGCCAGATGCTGGAACATATCGGAAATAATAATATGATTTCCCGCTGATAGTCCGGTTTCCGCTCGAACCATAGCTGTGAAACTGCTCTGCTAAAGGTCACCACAGATCTGAGATGCAGTCTGGATAGAGGTGAAGTGGGTGTTCTTGTAATGCTAGATTTTACCAAAGCTTTCGATTGTGTTAATCATTTTAAGCTAATTAATAAATTATCGTCGAATTGCGATCCCCCCCCCCCCCCCCCCAGCTATTAATTTAGTCTCTAGCTTCGTCTCTGGACGATCTCAGCAGGTTTGCATTAATTAAATGTTTTCTGAATTGCTTCCTTTGTCTTCCGGTGTACCTCAGGGTTCTGTTATGGGTCGACTGTTATTTAGCTTATTTATTAATGATCTGACAGATGCCGTACGTGATACTAACGTTCACCTATATGCCGACGATGTTCAATTGTACACTAGCAGACCAATTGGTCTCATAGAAGACTGTATTGCACGTCTAAATGAGGACTTGGAAAGAGTTTATGGCTGCGCAGTAAATAACAACCTTATGATTAATCCAGGCAAGTCTCAATGCCTTGTGATACGCCATGACTCCTTAGGAGCATATATTCCTCCCGTCTTTCTCGACGGCCGTGTGTTATTGAGCAGGCTACAAATTTGGGGATAAAGATCAATTCAAGATTGAGCTGTTGTGATCACATATCTTTCCTTATTGGCCAAATTTATGGTGGATTGCGGCGGTTATGGCTTTCTACCCAGATTTTAAGCTGCACCATCAAACTGAAACTCGTCAAAGCCCTGATCATACCCCATTTATCCAATGGAAGCCTTATTTATCCACTACTCGATTCATGTTGCCGTCGCAGAATTAATGTTGCCTTTAACGACTGCATTAGATTTGTTTTCGGTCTTCGCACGTTTGATCACATCTCCCCGTTTAGTAAAGATCTTCTCGGCTGTTCTTTGGAGTCGTATCTCAGGCGCAAGGCACTTGTCTTTTTTTATAAGTTAGTGCGCACGGGTGTCCCGGATTATCTGGCTGACTACATTTCTTTCCTTCAATCGTTGCGGCACCGTAACGTTTTGATCATGCGATTCAATAGGCGAGTATTGGAAGGCTCTTACTTTGTTTATATTGCTCGCAGTTGGAATAATTTGCCAAATAGAGTGAGGAGTACGAGTACAGTTGGAGAGTTCAGAACGCTGCTTACTCCCATATACCTTAGTGGTGGTGGAATTGCTTCTTATGATAAGTAGGTAATATTAGTTATTTTACTTTATAAGTATTTTTCTTTTTCTTTTCTTTTGGAATTTTTATTAGTACTATCGTTGTTATACCGATTGAACCCTGCTTTTTTTTTGTGAACTCACGCTTTTCTCTATCTATTTTACAATTTATAATGTACTTTAAAAGATTAATAATCTTGTGTACTTTAAAAGATTAATAATCTTGTGAACTTTCCGAAAAAAAATAAAATAATAATAATAATAAAGTGACGTGACAGTAAAGTGACTTTTTGACTCCTCCGGCTAGCATCTTTTGAGTGAAGAAACTATCACCACTTCACGCTTATATGAATGTGCAGATGTCGCCAGTTGACTGCCTTTTTTTAGAAATGTCTGCTACACCAATGGTGTGAAAGGAAGATATAAATAATGAAGCAATAATACAAGAAGTACAAATGAGACCACCCTATACAACAAAAATTTGAAGTAATACTCTGTCTCCATTCGGGTTGAATTGATGATTGCATATTGGTATTTTGTAAGTTCTAGCAGGTCTCAAAATTTACAAAAATATCAAAGGAATTTTTCAGGATAAGACCGTAGTTCATCAAACATTAAGTGAAATTTTCTTTTAAGCAGCCTTTCGCTCGAAATTGGAAGGACCCAATAGCGTTTCTTTCGTTGATATTTTCTATATCATTATGATAAATACATATATTACAGCTTCCTCCTCGAAAATTATATTGATGAATGGTGATGCAAAACATGAATTTTTGAGGTGGTAGTTACTTACTATGTGCGTATTAAGCTAACCCGCGGCAACAGGACGGCGATAGTGACCAAAAAGTTTAATTACAGTAGTATAAAAATGTTCGCTGATTATCAAATAAATTGAGTTTGGCTACTGAAAGTATACCGTGAAAATGCTTGAACTTTAAAAAATACTGGGGCTGCAAGCACAGTCACTATACGTAACTTTATCTGAAGATTTGTTGCCGTGTACTTAGAAGTTCGAATAAATCCCACGGTTACTTTCAACAGCCAAACTGTAACATGCTAAACTAACTTGTTATAGGTTGTCTTGTCATGGATCGGGGGCCATGGGCACGGGCACGGCGGGCCTATACCTAAAGATGGCACTGCAAAAGGGCGTAATCTGCACAAGATAAAAGTTTTCCATGACTAGCGTAGTAAAACGAGGAAAAATAACTTTCCTTCTCCGATGTAAATTGGTGAAACTAAAGATTTGACTGAGGTAATATGGCTCATTATTTTTTTGGAGATTTAAGAAGAATACTAAGGTTTCCTTTCTTTAGGTATGTAGTAAGCCGGCACCCCACCAGCTGATCTCGGTAAGGCAAAGTCCGAAAATGAAGCGTAAGCAATCGTTAAACGCGGTCTCCATTCTATGGGTACAAACGCTATCAAGCTGGGAGGAAATTAAACCTCTGTAGATGAAGTAAGGCAGGATTAGTGTCTTAATCAAATTTAAGCGAGTTGCTCTTGATAAAATACTGTCTTAGAGCCAGAGCCTACGGATTAAATTGTACTGATTTTAGATTTTATATTGTTCATATGTTGGTTCAACATAATACTCAAACCTTTTACCATATCAATATCAGGAAAATGTAGCGGACTGTTATGAAAAATAATATAAGTATTTAGACGACATAATGGGATTAAATTTGAATGAATTAATCATTGCGAATGCGTTGATTCTGCTCAAATCATCATTAATATGTGCGATGCTCCCTTCGAACAGGCCAATAGGTCTGTTCAAATATAGCTGCACATCATCTGTGTATAAGTAAATTCTGACATCGCGACTTGATAAATAAACTAAACAGCATCGGCCTCAAGTTTGATCCCTGAGGTACACCTGTGTCGGGAGAGGAAATGAATCAGATAATTTGTCATCCACCTTAAGTAACTCCCAATAAGAGCAGAAGCAGAAGCTGTAAAGCCAAGAATGTGAGATAGCTTGCGCAATAACAAGCTATGATTAACACTATCGAATGCCTATGAGAAATCAAGCAGAACTAAGGTAGTAGGAATATTCAGGTCTAAAGCTGCTTGCTGTAATATCACTAGCCACTTTTGGTATGGAAGTCTCGTATCTGTGAAAACGGTGGAAACCAGCCTGCCAGCATGACAAGAGCTTGTTACTTTCCAAGCGTCCAAAAATCTGAATGCTAATTAACTTTTCCAAAACTTTAGATAAAAAACTTAAGATCTTGATTAGTCTAAAATCTCCAGGAGATTTGGGAGAAGGTGTTTTGGGGTTAGGCAAGACCATAGCAGCTTTTCAAGACTTAAGAATATAAGAGGCCAGTAAAAAGAGTTCAAGATGTGAAGAATATACGTGTCGATCATTGAAAGCAGAATCTTAATAATTATATAAAAATAAAATACCGATAAATACTCACAGATCTCTTACCCTTATATAACAATAAATTTATTCAAAAATGAACAAATCTTTGGAGATTTAAACCCAATTAAATTATCAAAGAATATTTTTCACAGATTTCTCTGCTTTGAATTACTCTCTATAGGTACATACTACGGGCTTGACTTGAAAACGAAACAAATTTCAAAATACCATAGCGACCATACAATACTGCGATGGTGAACAAACACAAAATATTCAATTATAATTTTGATCGTTTCGTAAATGAACAATTCTTTTCCGAAATTATTTCTAACCCCTCTGAGAAATCTTTATTGAAAACCTAAAATTGAAATTCTCAAGCACATTTTCACCCCAAAACATTAATAACTGTTTGCCAGAACCAGAGCAGCTTTGGAATCTCTAATATTTCCGTCGGAATTTCCAATTCAACAGTACGAGCACAAAATATACAAAAGAGGTAATAGGTATAGAAGTATAAATATTTTGTAATAAATTCTCTTAATCTGCGAAACCCAATTAATATACCTCCACAGAAGGAAATGAAATAAAAAGTTTCTCATCATTTTCCAACTTTTAATCAACTCTCAAAGGTAATGGTAAGTAGGAGCAGTAGCAGCAGGAAAACGAAATTGTTTGGTTTCACCGGTTCGACTGTAACTTAACTATATATATACATACATACATATCTACTAAGAAAGTCGCAATTCTGGAGGAAACTTTGATACCTGCCTGCCTGCCTGCCTTAAAGACAGCGCGAGGGTGGATAAGATGCTTTTGAATGTTTCTCTGAAACTTTAATTTGTATGAATGGCTAGTGGCACCCAGTCCACAATATAATTCGCCAGTCATTCATATTGCGCTTTTGTATGGAAGTGAAGTTTCCTGTTTGCCCCGAGCATACACATTACAAGGACATGACGTGCATAAATTTGTTATTAAGTTCCGTTAAGCATTTAAGAAGCTCAAAGCCAAATAATCCTTGACTCAATTGCCCATGAAGTTAGATATCTGCTTATAATAAGACGCCCGAAAGTTTAGACTTAAGTTGTCATTCATAATACGAGGTTAGGTCGGAGTATCTACTCTTTTTAACCGGATATCTGAATATTATTCCAAGTAGCTAAATATGACGTAGTTACATACTCTTTAGCCCTTAAGGCGGAGTGAAACTTCTTAACGACTTCGCGACATCTTCCTTATAAAGTGCCTAAACCCTACAAATTTCGGCTTTTGTTTCAGTCAAGTCTCGTTTTGCTGTTCGCCACTAACCTACTGTTACCATAGAGCTTTTAAAGAACGTTGAAGAACATCCATTTTGTATATTTTATAAACTACTACTGTCCTACTAGAAGTAATTTATCATATTATTCCTGGATGGATGGTTAGTGCGACGTTCTGGTGGTTTGCATGACTTGCATGCATAAAAACCCCGCCTGCAACATAGTGACTAGGGCAAATGCATGTGTATGGATGTATATTCATATTCCAGCTAAATAGCGTATTCTGTTCATGGCATCAATTATCGAAACGCCAAAGGGTTGCCATAGAAGTGTCGGTCGGAATATTGATTCACAAGCTATCGTTATTAATTACGTGGCAGGGCAGCCCTAACCAATATTCACTACTTCGGTTGTGCTTGAGTAGAGGGCGTAAAATCAAGCGGAACAGATAATTTTTGTCTCTTTCTGTATCTTCAACTTTTTTTTGTTTAAAAATATCATAAAATATGAAAAGCTACAAATCCCTATTTTATTACAATGCGGATGGAATAAAACATTGTAGCGACTTGAAAATTGTTTTATATACAATGTTCTAGAATAACCCACATAAAGGCTACACACACATACACTGACAAATTTCCCCATTTTCGGTATGGATGCTCTGTTGTGGTTGACCGAGATCTGATTAAGATTGTTCTTTCTGGTCTGGTTGATACTGTTATGGGAAATAAGGATATGCTGAATCGTAAAGCTTTGAACGAACAATGTGACCTTAATTTATGGTAAGTTGTCGTGACGATGTCTAAACGACCCACATAAAGATGAAGAAGAAACTTTATTCTTTATCTTGCTGTTAAATCGCCATAAATACATAATATTGATTATGTAGTAATCGATTTGCTAGAACAGGTGTGTTATACTACAAAAGACATTAGTTATAAAAAGAAGCATTTCGACATGCTTTTAATTTCAGTTAGACTTGTTAGCAGAGACTGATTAAAATTTTTAGTTGTAGGCCTCAAATTTTAATTATACAGGGGTTGTTACTGTCTAAGTGGTCCATAGAGCAGCAGGTGATATTACTCACCTAGACGAACAGAAAATTATTGACACGGGGGGGGGGGGGGGGGGGTCCGCATCAAATTTGGGAGGTTACAAGGTGATTAAGAAAAAAGGTAGCTTTTTCATCAAACACCCTGTATCTTGAAAAGTACAGAGCGTACGGTCACATTTGAGAGCTGACTGTATGCACATCTTCATGGTCTTTCAAACGACTGCTCAACCAGCCCAATAGCCCCAATAAAAAAAAATTATGTTAGCGCCCTCTTTGGAATCAAAATAGAGGTCAAAGCAAAAAAACAGATAAGAAAATCCGAAATTTCTATTTTAGACCCCAATAACTCCTGAGATGAGGAAAGATGCGGGGATGGTTGAGCACTAGTTGAAGTCCTTAAAAGTGACCGCACGCTATGTACCTTTAAAGATACAGGATATTTTATGTAAAACTACCTGTTTTTTCTTAATCACCCTGTAACTCCCAAACCGTTGTTTTGACCCCCCCCCCCCCCCCTGCCATACCATTTTTTATTCGACTAGGTGAGGTACTATCACCTCCTGCTCTATGAGCCAACTAGACGGAAACATCCTGTATAGGTACTCTTAATTTCGATAAGACTGTACTCGCAGGACCCTTTTCAAAAAGTACTCACATTTCGGGGGTACGGAAGAAAGTAAAAATCGCGATCTTTTTATAAGCTTTCCCTTGAAAAATGCTCAAAATACAAATTTTCGTATGAATTTTCGCTGTTAAATTGGGCGCAGAGCTTATACGAAAGCACCAAATTCATTCAGATAAAAATGCGGCCCGACAGAGGAAATATGTGAATTTCTAACTGCATAAGTCCAATTTAAGTGAATTTTCAATGACCTCCGGTAGATGGCGGAAAGTTGGTATGCAAAATTTTTATAGTTTTTATTATTTTTCAATAAAATAAACGACATCTGATCTTCGTGAAATTTCGTATAGATAATCTCCTAGCAAGAGTGCATCCGTAAAAAAAACATAAAAAATTGGATTCATCGACAATTCGTTTAAGTAAATTTCGAAATAAATTTTTCGGACAGAAATTTTGGTCGTGGAAAATTAATTTTCGCAGCGAAATAATGCACTGATAATTTTGGATCAAAATCAGTTATATATTCCCTTATTAAAAAACAATATCTACTTCTTTCCACTACCAATAAAAGTGTCACGTTTAATTTTAAAATTTCCCACTAGATGTATCACGATCAGATAATACACAAGTTTATCAGGTCAGAATATTCAAAAGTGCTAAACGACACACTTGTTGACAAAGAGTTGTAATATAATGCTTCTAGAGTGTAATATAATAGCATAAAATGTTGAAATATAATATATGCACATGAATTTTAAATGTATAATAAAACAGATATATAAAAAATGTCACAAGTGGCTATATTCACGGATCTAATGCTTGACAATTGATAAATTATCTTTAACCTAATATCAATACCCCTTTGTTCTACATATTAAGTACATTTATTTTTTATAGGCAGGGTGACGAGGAGCCCAAGCTTTGAAGCCTGTGCGGCTCATTGTACTATCCTGCTAGAAACCCTTTCACCAAAACCTCCTATCCTCTTGATGCACTGCATCAGATCTTGGTAAGGCAGGTTTTTCAGCTCATCCAACTACAAGTTCTACACTATTTCCTTCCGAGCCCCAAGAGGAAATCAATAAAAATTACTTTTGAGCACATCAGGAAAAAGCTTTGTGCACCTGCAAGTACTTAGGTTCGCCCATATCTGCTGATGAATAATACGAGCATCCGATTTAATAAGAGACTCAATAATCAAGGTGGCAACGCCTCCTCCGGATCGAGCAACGAAGAACCAGAGTAAGAGCTAGCTAGAAGGTAAATCCTTCCATTCCCTATGATCCTCATGAGTACAGGATGCGGTTGTGGATAATCAGCTTATCCACGGACGGCCCCTGCAGTCCCTAAGTAACTTAGATGTAATCCAAGCACCACTGGGAGCCATCAAGACTGCCTGAATATTCGAAAGGATATCAACATCCTTTCCCTTGATCTCCATATCAAGGGCTATCCCCCGCTGCCATTGCGATGGCGAAGACTTCAGACTGGAAGCTAGTGGTGTGGCCTCCAAGTTAGTACCCCAACCCAATGTCATATTCACGAAAGTAAACACCCGCACCGGCCTTCTTTATTAGCGAGAGAGCCGCCAGTGAGAAAATTTTTAGATCGAACCGGGGAGGCTCAATAAAGCACCTTCCTCAGCCCTCGATTCCCTTCCCTGAAAACTCACAGAGAAACGACGCCCAAACGAAGCTCTAGTACCACTGTATCAAGTGGTATGCGGGCCGGAGGGTTTTCCAGTTCACCCCATACGGCAAATAGTAATGGAAAGAGCCAGTCGCAACATGTCCTTGAGGGCAATCTACATACAACTATTTGGCATGACAAGATCTAGGGTTGGCAGATTAAGTAAGACTTCAAGGGCAGCAGTAACAGTAGATTTCATGGAGCCTGTAATTCCCAGGCTGGCAAGAGTTTGCCGATCCGCCAGCATCCGAATTGCAGTTTCCACAGGCATCCATGGCTACCATACAAAAGAGGCATATGTGAGTATGGGTCTTACGATGAAGGTATACATCCAAGTGCGCAACACGCGGTCCTTATGACCCATGTGCAGCTAAAGGTTCCCCTGCATTGAGCGAAGGCTCTGATAGCCGCATTATCTATTCCTCTACATGCAATCAAACGTTAGCTTCGAGTTAAGGTAGACTCCGAGGTGCTTCACATCTGGGAGGACACTTGCAGAGTATGTCCAAAGAGTTTACGTCTCCTGGAGAAGAGCTCCCAAGCTGGCCTTTGTAGCGTTCACTTACATCAGTCCTAAACATGCTGTGGCCTGGAGATGAGCAGAGGGATGTCATCCACATACGCTTCACATGAGAATCCCACATTTTTCAGTACCGTGATGAGTGGGTCAACCAACGTACACCAGATTACCGGGGGGAAAGCACGCCACCTTGCGCGCAGCCGCTCTCCACCAGCATACATGCATGTTGCTGTATTACATTAACGCCTTAATGATGTAAGAAAAATATTCCAAAAGGGAAATTGTTGCGCATAAAAGGAAATTATTTATTGCAATAAAGTATGTTATTAGCTTAATAATTTATAGTAATATTTCAAGCTAATACCAAAATTGTGTGCTTTAATATTTATTTTTAATACCAAAGTTGTTTTTATTAATTAAAAAGTAATCTTAAAGATGATTAAATGCATTACAACCACGAAAAAAAATATAAAATATAAATATTTAAAATTTGCGTGTCCAGACCACCTTCCATTCAAATATGTTCTTATAACGTATGTAGGTATTTGGATTAGTGCATAGATACTTGACCGATATGATGGTAATTCGCCTTTCTACCTGGATTGTGAAAGTGGCGGCTGTATTCTGGCTTATAGCGACTAAATTTGTAATAAATCGAAACAATGATTGAGGTAATCTGACATCAGGGTATTAACTATTTTGCTCTTTACTTAGGAAATTATAATGCATTCGTCGTCGACGATTTTTGAAACCTATTCTGGTACTCATTTATTAATTCTTATGATTGCCAAGACTTCCGCTCCTGAAAAAAATTTAGAATCTTACTGTACATCTGCCTGCTTACCTTCGTTTTTCTGTCTACCTAATGTTATAATAATCGATAAAGGTTGACAATATTGTTACTCAGAAGAATGTTTTTTTACCGCTTATTCAGAAAGTTTAAAAAGTGGTATTAATAACTTTAAAACTGTATGCGCACCACATAAATTGTTGGAGCTCTTAATTTGATGTAAAAAAAGTTCACAAAGTACAGAGAATTACAGAAACTTTTGAGATTTTTATACTCGTGCAGATTCTTAAGATTCTTACTTCTCTTATAAAATACAAAATTTATTACGCATTGTAGCGTAAATACTTAAATATTTTCTGAATATTTAGCATTAGAACTGCGTACAGAATGAATTAATTTTTAAAATAAAATTGAAAATTTCCCTTCATTTTAACTAATCATGGTAGTCCTAATTATGTAATATCCCGCAACATAACAGCAATTTGGGGATATTTTGCCATTCTGCCCCCATAGTTATGCTGGCTTCAAAAATTTTGTATGGGAAAGGCCTGCTGCTAGAAGTCTATATTATTGAAATCTGTGCCTTCACCGGTAACTGACGCACGCTCAACATGACTGGAATAAATTCAAAACTAACGATAGTCTCCTCGAATGATATAGTCGCGATTTTGGATTAAAATCTGGAATCTCTCATTGCCAGGTGGTTCGGTGTGGGGTTTCGCTATCATTTTCTTTTAAATCTGGCTAAATCCCTTGTTTTTAAATAACTTTTATCAACTAACTAAACCGTGACTAAATAACATTGGGCCCCAGCGCCTGAGAGTGCCGTTCGTGAAGAAAGAGTTTTAAAGGTAGTAAACGTGGATGGATTTACATTGAGCTTTTTTTATTTAGAATGAGTGAATGGGGAGCTTTCCCGATGGGGTAAAATTGGGGGTATTAGCTACCACACTTGGGGTTGTTCACCGTGTGTGATATGAGTGAAGATTCGAGATTTTACAATCGAGATTCGAGAAGTTAAAATTAAAATATATTAAAAAACTATTAAAATAAATAACATTCATAAGCACTAAAAAGTAAAAAATAATGTTTTCTATCTCCGTGATATACATAAGAAAAGTTTCGTTGTAAAATAAGAAATGGTACAACTTAGATTAAATCTTAAAAGTTTGGGCTTGATTTGCAGTTAAACACTTTTGATTATAGTTATGGATGCCTAAACTTTATTATTTTTTACTTTTCACTGCACTTTATTTACGAAAGTTATTTATCTTAAATGTTTTTTTTAATATATTTTATTTAAATAATCACCCTGTTGAAGCTATGAGAAATTAAAAAAAAACTTTGACATCAGCAATAGGCTGACAGCTCACTCAGTGACAGTTTAGCAGGCCGGTTTGCTAGCACCTCGGTCCATAAGCGCATAGTGCGGGGTGGGTTCACCATAAAGAAAAACCTCCCTATCACTTGACCATAAACAAAAAAAAGGTATCGTGCCTTGCAAAAATGTAAATAGAAATGAAGAACGAAAAATTACAAAAAAAAACACCACACATAGGTCCTGAAGGGACCTCATAAATCACTCAGCCGAAGAATCTCATAGGAACCAGATGGTGTGATCCCTGCTTGTCCGGCCGGCCATGACATCCTCTGGCACCTAGTTAAGATGTCCCTAGTAGATCACCTTGTGAACGAGAGGGAAAAGAGACTCAGGAAGGGAAAGGGAGAAATGAAACTCTAACTCACTTCGTCATGTCAAACTATGTTATTTACAAAAATACAAATTTTTTCCGTTTATTTTTTTTTTTCTTATAATCACCCCCCGTGCACTGGCTCTGGATGTGGTCGGTTGGGATTCCAAGTAGTATTCGGGCAAAAGTTCTTCTTTTCTTCTCTTATAATCAGCCCTGACGCATTAATGGGCATATATATCTTCACGGACTGACTTCGTTCATACTTCCGGATTGACGCCAATGGGATTTCCTTCATTCTTAATCATGCTTACTTAATTGTTCTACTGTTAAAGGCTTATTTCGTACCGGTGAATTTCTCCAAAAAGCCTTCTGGAGCACTCACTTCTATTCCTACGATCGGACTGCGTTAGATAAGTTAATGTCCATATATTAACTGATTATATAGGCCTTCGAGCGATAGCCTTATACTAGGATTTTTATCACTTCGCGAAAACTATATCAACAATTTCTATTTCAGATGTCCTATGGAATGATGGCACTAGATAAGTTCATATTTTTCACTATGATGTATTTTGGCGGCGCAAGTTGAACCGAATATTGGGCATTTCGCATATATATAGTTAGTAATATGCTTTTTATTATTAATAGAGAAAATTATTTTAAATTTTTAGTTGGTTGCGGTGCTTTTATAACTGGGATAACATTAGGAAATGTCTTAATCTATGTACTATATATATGTTCGATATTCGCATTGCATAGTGAGGAACGTCTATACGCTACATAATCAACTTCACTAACTGGGTACTTGGTAATGTTATAACTTTTATTTCAGGGAATCGATCACAATTGACTGAAACGTTATAGTTAATTTTAAAATTGTTCTGTTAAAACTCTTTCAGGTGGTCCGGCGGTATGAGTTCGCGCTGTAAGTTGAGCCATACTTATATGTGAGGTTATGAGACTCGATGTGGTTAAATCTTGAGGTCAATCTCCGGCCTCTCTGCGAGAATATCTTATATTCAATTCGATCATCATTGATAATTTTTCGGTGGTCTTATTTCAAGGTACTCCTGTGATGAACTCCTGTGATGATTGTGCACGGTAACTTCCCTATACCTTGTACGAGGAGCATGTGAGTGTGCTTACCCGAAATTATTTGCTTAATTTCCTGGCTGCCGTAATCCTAACTAAAACTAAGGTTACTTATCTTTCTTTAAAATTTTTCTAGGTGTTCGTCACGGAAGTTGATTGATTTAAGATAAGGCACGAAACTAACACCGTGGGGTGCCTTCCCATTTTTCTTTTTCAGCATACTATTTGTTTTTCTTTTTTCTTATTTTCCGTTTTGTGATGCCTTATTTTCACGCTAATAAAAATAAACTTTCCTGGATTGAGTCGTTGTTGATTTATTTTCGTTATTATCACCACCGTTTTTTGAGCTGACTTCTCACCACCTTTCTCCTTCAAGCACCCCGAATCGAATCTTCAAAATATCATAGCCGGCTGTCACCGCATCCGGCATTTCCCTTTTTTATGTTCCCGTTCGCATTTGCTAACACATGGTGTCTTCGTTCGCAGTACTTGCCCTTGGTTCTGATCTTCTTTGACAACTACATAGTCACATAGGGGTCTTACGCCATGTTTATACATGGCCCTGGTGGTGCTAACAAAATGGACCAGGAAAAAACGACCTACATATGGCTAGTTTTATCTTCATCACCTACCCCACGTATATGGCGTATAATTCCTTGGTGAGTATAAGAGCAGCCAACATCAAGGAAAAGTAGAAAAAGCCTAATAACTGAGTTGTACTATGCCTTGCTGAACTTGAATTCTACTCAAATTAGTTTTCTTTTTCTTTTTCCGTACGAAATATTACTCATTTTTTGTTCTTAACCCTTGCCAGAAAATACTGAATTCGAACAGAACTACATTACCGTAGTTAATGGCGGATATTTATTCCATATAGTTCTTTGGGGACGTGGCGAAACTTTTAAATGCAATTTCAGTAAACTCTTTCATAAATATGTTAGACTGTTTCTCGTCTGTGTTCGTGGGATTTTGTCATCAACGACACTATGGTGCCAATAACGACGACGTAAGCAAATTTTTGGCGAACGAAAACAGTTCATAAAAATTTCCACAGCAGGAAGGCGGCGCGGGGGGCACTTCTGCCTCTTAGAGATCACTGAAGAAAAATTGGCATGCGAGCCAGGATCGATTAGTGTGGCTAATAGCACCTACTTGCCCTTTCGAGTAAAATAAGAGTTCACTTTCGGAGTTGCAAAATTTGAACTCGAGGTTCTTTGGCCTTCTAAAGTCGAAGGTAAAGGTTCATTTTCTATTGAAGGGGTTTTCGAAAGTTTGAAAATATGAAGTAAAAATTTATGTCGTCTTTTACAGATACGACATAGTTGTTTACTAGGGCAATTGCTGATAATATGACTATTAGCTAAACAATTGAAACATAATGATTGCAAACGAACAAACTCTGATCTTTCCTGTACTGTCATTCCTTCAAACTGGGGACAATTTTTGAGTTTGTGAGAACCTTTGCATAAAAAACAACAATTTGTAACTATATGATATATACGAGGTTTTCATTCGGTAAACTGAAGGTCCAGTCATTGAGGTTTTTGCTTGACTATGGAACTTCTAGTGCTCGGAACTTTGCTTCTAGAAAATCTTTAAGTTCGGAAAGCTCGGGAAGCAGTTACTGACGCCCCATTTTTTTTGTTCCCACAAGTGCCTTTTCTCAGAAAGCAAACGATCTACTATCAAATAATTCATAATTGTCATTTGTTCGAATTTTGAATGATTTGAGTGAATCTAAGCATTCATTCATGGAGCTCAGCAATTTCTAATTAAAACGATATTCTCTGATCTGAGAGCTCTAGGGTTCTGATATATTTTACATAAAAGTTCCCATGCTACATTATATTTATCAGCTGTGACATTTAAATAGCACACTATATTCTCAACTTCTCCAGCAAAACTCGATTTGGTGTACTGCATTTTCTGCACAAAAGAACTGAATAAATCGTAAAATGACAGCCAACATTTGTAATCTCCCGCAAAGGTGGGTATGGTAGCGCGCGGTTATTTCAAATCAGGGCGGATTGTTCACTAACACCTTACATCGACATTTCTATATCTGATGATTTTCTTTAGAAGCACTAGTTTCTTGCGTTTCATTACCTTTTTGTGTATTGGACTCATTTGCCCCTGGTTTTTATTTGGGGAAGGTAGAATGGGTGAATTCATTAGCTTTTCAAGAGCATCGAATACTCATTATACTATAAATCCTCAACTATCTTACACACATCTTTGAAGTATGTACATTACTTATCTTGCGCAGAAGTAGCATCATGAATGGCTTTATCCGTGCTACAGAAAACCGACCATAATGAATCCAAAGATTGATTTCTGCTATTTAGATGACCTACACTAAGTAATTTGTCTTTGGAAGATTTATCATAATTCACTCTAAATCTTTAATTAATTCATCAACTTTTACCATCTTTTCTACTTTAGAAACACAAAATACTTGTGATAGAAAATGTTCTCATGGAAATATTAAGGCGCGCATAAAATATGCAATCAAATTATAAAATTGCAATGCCAGTGACCAACTGTACAGATAACCTCAAGCCCGAGCGCCTTTTTCTAGAATGAAATATATTTCGTAAACAATACCAACGAAATGGGATTTGTGGCTGATAATGTCTTGTGCTGCGTCTAGCGAGCAAACTGAAATCTTCCGTCACTATTCCAATTTTATTTTTAATAGTAAAATTTTTTTTTTCTTTTTATTACAATACACCAAACACTCGAATTAATTGCGTTGTTTAAGCAAATAACTTAATTAATTTGATTATGATTTTATTAACTTGAGTCTAATTAATACTTTTGCTTTGAGCAAATTTTTAGTCTCAGTGACTTGGGGTTTTTTCCGGCTCGAAGGACCAATGTTTTTGATAAATTCACTACCTAAGATCAGAAAGATCCTATGTCCAAAATTCCCAATTCTCATTTTACTCAATTCAGCCCTAGTCAGTTGTGTTCTTGACGTCTTGCTGTGAAGATGGTGGCAGTATTTCACTCCTGTTTAGGTAAAATTTGTATGCACCAAAGAATCCTATGTCCATTACCTTTTATTTTGCGGTGCAGGAAAAGTTTAATTCCAATATGTGGACATAGGTTTCTCTTGCACTCAAAAAAGCTACTTGACTTTTGGTGACTTTTTACTTACGACATGGACTTAGGATAGTTTTTTTATTAATCTTAATTTTTTGATTTAGCTGTGTGATAAAAAAAATGGCTGATATAACACGAGCGAAACTGATGGTAAATTTGGCCATTGAGAAAAGTAAAAAAAACTGGTAAGTTTCCAAATATTAATCGGAATAAGGGCCTTATTCTTGAATCCGTCGTGTACGTGCGATTTGGTACTCCCTGCACTGCTTTACAATGTCCTACCTTTCGCGCAGATCTCAATTCAAATTCAAGAATAAGTTCCAGTATTTAATTTAATTTTATTTATTTGTTTAATGTATTTAATTTAATTTTAATTTAATGTTCATGACATTTAATATTTTTACAAATGGGTTCTTAGAATTCAAGTCAACTTGAAATATTTTACAATATGGATCAAACGAAGGTCTTTTTTTTTATTAATTAAAGTGAATAAACCACGAATGGAAAAAGTCGAGTATTCTCATCTTATTGATACAAATGAATGTCTGTCTACTGAAACAAATCGAAATGGAGTAAAGAAAGACCCCTCTAGAATTTCAGCAATAACAAAAAAAAAGAAATATTGAAGCGAATCATAACTTCAAATTCAGTATTATATTACTAGGAAATTTTTTTTTTTAATATTGATAGAGCGACAATGTTCATGCGCAGCATACTGATCTACCAGAAATTGAATCTAATGAGGGATGAGTCTTCAGAATTTCGGCCGATAGAATATTCAGAATCATCACTCTCGGAATCGTCAGAACACAAAATATCCCCAAACAGAGCACATAAACTCAAGTGATCTTCAAATACAACCACTATCCCGAAAACGAAACCGGAATGAAAATAATTGGAGACGAAATAAAATAAAAATTCTTAAAAACAGTGGCAAAGCATATACGAACTGGAAAAAAATCTCGGTTGCAGAGAAAAATATGAAACCACTATGTCCTTCTACTTGCCCGCGCAAATGCGCCTTAAATATCAGCGAGCATGCAAGAAAGCAGATTTTTGATCAGCACTGGAATCTCGCAGATATTAACAGACAGCGACGCTTTACTTCGAAATATGTTAACATCAATATGAAGAGTCGACAACGACTAAGAAGACCAAGCGATCATGAGATTAATCATGAAAATAGGAACAGCCGCAGAAAGTTAACATACCTATGTTACTTACCCGATATATCACATTAAAGTCAAAGATGGAGAGTTTGCCAAAAGTTTTTTTTTAACACTATATCAATCAGTCATCAAATGATCAAAACTTTTGCGAGGAAAGCTCAAGAAAAAGGACAAGCTGTGCCTGAAATCGATAAGCGGGGAAGATCTGCTCAAAGATATCGTCTGCCAGAATCAATCAAGCAATCTGTAAGAGATCACATCAATAGCATCCAAAGAGTTGAATCTCATTATTCCAGAGAATGTTCTGCAAGACAATATTTGCCTTCTGGTTTAAATTTATCGAAAATATATGCACTTTATCAAAGTTATTGCTCGGAAAATAATATTAAAAGTATCGCGAAATTGTCTATGTATCGTCAGATATTTTTTAATGAATTTAACTTGTCCTTTCACATTCCTAAAAAAGAACAGTGTGATCTGTGCAACAAATTCAAGAATTCTAACGAAAATGAAAAGACAAACTTGCAAGCTCAATTTGAGCATCTCAGACAAAAGGAGTTAGCCAGACAAAAGAAACAGCACGACAAAAATAAGGCACAACAGAGCAAAGAAGGTTACTGCGTAGCTGCCTTTGACCTACAACAGGATTTAATTTCTCCAAATGATGAAATCTCCCAGCTTTATTACAAAAGAAAGTTATCAACGTATAACCTTACTGTATATGACAAAGCAAGACGAGACGGTTATTGCGAAATTGGTAGTTTTGTTCTATCCTTTATTAAAACTAAGGTGAATAATGGTATCACAAGCTTCAGTTTCTATACCTACAATTGCAGTGGACAGAACCGCAATAGGTACATGTTTTGTTTATATATGATGTGCGCAGCTCGTATGGAGTAAAGATCACACATAACTTCTTGGAGGCCGGCCACACACAAAATGAAGGACACTCCATGCATAGTGTAATCGAAAGAGCTGTAAAAAACATCCCTATATATACTCCGGAACAATGGTACCACACTGCTCGAGTGGCTTGTAAAAAAGCCTTATCTAGTAAAAGAAATGTCCTGCGACTATTTTTATGACTCAAAAGCCATGTTAAACAACAGGACAAAAAATTGGAAAAAGGACCAGAAGGGAAAAGAAGTTATGTGGAACAAGGTCCGAGTAGTGCAGATAGATCCCGTAACTCCCCACATTATTAAAGTGCAATATCACTATGGAGGTGATATAAGCTTTGTCGATGATATAAGCTTTGAGCTCCAGTGCAAATTTCGAAAGCAAAACTTGATGACTTAATGCACCTGTGTAGCGACATAGTTATACCTGCAACGTACCATTGCTTTTATTCCAGCCTGAAATATGTCCCTAGCACTGACACTGCTGACCATTTAGATACGGATAACGACGACGCATAGAATTCCTTATAAAGTGCAATTAATTTGATTTTTTGTTTTGTTTTGTGTTTCTTATTTAAATGAATAAGCATTGTTTATTTCTATAAAGGTTGTTTTGTTTACGTTTTAAAAAAAAAACTATTTGTCATAAAAAAATTATTATTTGTTTGCAAATGAAAACAATTTATTTTTGTAACTAAAGGAAAAAAACATTTGTTTGCTAAAAATGCAAAATCGTTTATTTTTTTAATCCTAAATACTCTGTCTATAATACAAAGTCCTATTAAAAATACAAAATTGGAAACATTTCCAAGATCAGATAAAACCAATGTCCATTTTCAGCACATAGGATCATTTAGATTTTAAAATTTGAATTGTCGGAATATCCTATGTCCAAAAATTGTTAATAATACTTTGTTCAAACAATTTATTTCCTTGTCTTTTGAAACTGTGCCTTTAATTATGCAAGAAATGCTTTCCTTATATTATCTATATTTTACAAAATGTGACATAGGATCATCCTGATCTTAGATGAATACCTGGGCATAAACACCACAACACAGGTGAAATAAAAAGAGCATTTTTACTTGAACAATATGGAAATGGATACAGTACTTAAATTAGATTTTAAAGTTCCGCTTAATATGTAGTAGAGTGGCCGACTGCTTGCACTGGTTCTTTGTTAGTGTTTTGATCTCTCGTCCAAACTTTATCAGAAAAACAGATATTTTGTAAAATGTATACAGAGTATTATGCTGGAATGTATCTTTTGCTACTATTATCCACAGCTTCAAGAAATCCACTGGCGTCGACATTTGAAACAGCTCGAACATTGATTTCTGCATTTTTCCGAATAAAATGATTAACTCACTGCAAGGTAAATTTATTCTGCTACTCTCTTATCATAAAAAAACATAAAAATTTCTGAACGCTTCCACTTCAGTTTAGTACGTCACATCGTATTCTTGACGTATACCTGTAGACCAGTGAATCCCTGATGTGATGAGGTTTTGGCAGATGCTAAAAGTTGTGAACCTTATCGTTTACCTCAAGACAGTTTGCTATTATGTATGGAATAGCACTTTCAAGCACTAATGACAATCTGTAAAAATAGTAACTGCGCTGACGCGCTCTGGCGTTAAACGTATGGAAGGATTCTGCGAGGCAGCTCGCCCAGATGAGCAACGACCTAATAGATTTGTTACACGATGATGGCGTTCGAACCTAAGCTACATGCCACGTCCGCAACTCTGGATGACTGAAGACAATTGATCGTTTGGTCTTGAGGTCAGGCTATCCCAATGACAATTTGCCTAATTGATTCTTTCTGTAACAATGATGAACGAACCTAAGCTGTTTAAATGATCTCTTGAAAAATCATACAGCGAAATGATTAAAATTCGGCTTTAGTGTCAATTGGATATAGCGGATGTGCCCAATCTTCGAGCAAAACCTTGCAGGCCACCGCTAACGCTTAATTAGGTCTCTGAAATAAAATTTTATATTTTTCGGCATATAAAACCAGTAGCAAATCCTCCATCCAGCTTCATGTAACAATATATTTTCGTTTCTTTTACTACAAGTTTTTTATCTTTTTCTTACACCTTAACCTTAATTTTTGGAAACTGACTTTCGACTATTTACATTTTTGTTTTTCATTGCTTGTACAAAATTACCTAGCTAATGTTTTCTGCGTTCAGCAGTATTACTTGGTTCAAATCTCGAAATAAATATTGTTAGGTTTACAATGGTCAATAGTTCGGAAATGTGTTACCCGGCACAGATTTGTCGACACAAACGCAGCCCAGTTTGGAAATTCGCATTACTTTAAGTCGTTGCTATTAAAGCCCATAGAGAAAACCGAAATTGCTGATGCCTGTAAAATTCATGTAGATGAGCTTGGCTTTCCTCGGGGTGTTGGAAGCTGGACAAAGCATATTCGTGTAAAGGCGATGGAAGTTTTGATTTAATTCAAAACAGCGATCAAAGAGTCTTTGATGAGGATTCGATGCAAACACGGGTTGTTAGAATATTATTGGTCAGGCAAAACAAGCATTTAAAAAAACATTTTTAACTTGTAATTGAAGAAATTCAGCGCAGCTATACAATAGCAAACAAATCATACTTAGCCCAAACGTTAAATGAAAATAAAATATAGTCAAGCTTTCTTAACTTTTCCATGTATAGTTATATACGTAGGTAGATATGCAGGTATCTATGGTATCTGTTCTGTGTCTGCTATTTTATATAGACGTAATGTATGCAGCACTTTAATTCCTGTTTCTGCAACGTTATAATTTATGATGAATTCGTCAATTTAAAAATATATATATATATATATATATATATATTTACAGTTTAGTTACTACGCAAAGTGTCAATCTACTGGAATTCTTTAACAAATATGGTGGAAACCATTAAGAAGTAGATTTTTCTTATAAAATTTCGTGGAATTTTATTTGTTTTTTTCTTTGGTCTACATATATTACTGACTCCAGTACCGAATAATTCAATACAAAAAAAAATGGAAAATAAATGAAAGTGGAAAATTTAATTTAATACGAAAAGAATTAATAAGACGAAAGTTTTATGAAACTCTTTGAAGAACGAAAATTAATTTCTATCGAAATAAATTAAAATTAAATTGCTCTTTACTTACCAACCATACACACAGATGTGTAGATACTGAGAAAAACCTTTTTAATTCAAAATGAAAACATTTTTGTGTATAACTTTGAAAACTAAAACCAAGCAGATGTGCATGTAGTAAATGTGAATTACATACTTAAAACATTTACCTTAATTACATATATCGAGATTAATAAAATCTGGAAGGTAAACTTTGTGGTGCGCTAAATAATTACTTAACACGAAAATGGATGTTGAATATTTAATTAAAATTGTTTAATAATGTCATAAGAACCAACATTCGTAGAAGTTAACATATTTGTCCAATTCATTTTAGTTCATTTTTTGGTTAATACTAAATGAATTACGGTGGAAAGCAAAATTCTGACGAATTTGTCAAAATACAACAAAAGGCACTTTTCGTCTGTAATTGATACTTTGAAAATCTTAATATAGTATACAAGAAATAAAGGAAAAATAAACTTGAGAAAAGCCTAGACTCTGTCTGTCAGTAACGCTTACTTGGCTTATTTGGCTCACACGTCCTGGAAGTACTGCATAAAGCCGGTAAAGAGGGTTGGGGCCAATTTTGAGCTTTGTTAGAGCATACGGATTGGGCAATTGCTCATAAGTCTGAAGGGTGAACAATGGGCCTTGTTGTGGTCAACGTTTCAGGGATCCAGTGCAGGTCCCAACTTTGTCGCAATCCATCCATATAATCCATGTTTGTGGAAAATATATCATAACGATATATATATAGGGTGTCCCGTTTACTATATACTGTAGTCCAGAGTAAAAGTAGCGATGTGGGACATCACTAGCTAACTTCTGGAGATCATATAGGATACATACATATATTCAAAAGTTAACGTCTAACATTTTTTTTTGATTTCTGAGATATTTCTTATCTTATTTCTTGAAATTCTGGAATTTTAGATTTCGTGGAATTTCGTTCCATTTTTATTTCGTTGTACACTCGATTTCGTACTGATCTGATATTTTAGTTCTATCACCTGACGTCGATTTTAAATTTGTTGGAAATACATAGAATGATTTTCAAACTTTTACCATATACTTAGCACAAATAAAGGTAGTTTTACGATCACGCGTACATTTAGGGCAATGAATTGCTTTTCTTTCGCTATACGCCTTTAAAAATTGAACAATTTTTTACACGAATTGATTTTATAGATAAAATATTTTTAACAGATATTTATATTTGCTATAAATAAAAAAGTTGTTCAGACTACACCGAGTTTTTCTGATGATCTTACTTACTGTGCTTTTACTCCCTAATACATGTTTCCCAAAAATATTAAAAGAAGGACCACACAGTATCAAGTTAGGTTAATAAAAACCCAAAATACTTATCTAATTATACCATCTGCTCCACCTCAAACACTGCTTATAGCAAAATAAATTAAAAAAATCATAAACTTACCTAAATCCTACTTCCCTCAGATTATTTACATTTTACTTATGACAGCAAGTGACATTACGTCACATCATATGATCTCGCCTTCGCCGCAGTCAGAGTTCAATGAATTGCAACTTTGAGATCGATCGTTGCCAGGGCAACCCATCATGAAGCAGAGATGTAGCGGTTCACGGCGCCTATCAAAAGGCGACGACCTGTAGCAGAATCACCCATTTCCATTTCAGAAATTAATCAGAATTTACTCTAAGCTGCCATAACTACCCAAACTTTAATTTTGCTTCCATCTAACAGGAATTCACTCCTACTGCAGAAATTTACTTCTGCTTCAAATTATCCTTCATCTAAGTAGGAATTTACTCCTACTGTAGAAATTTACTTCTGCTACACTTCCATCCTTCACCTAAATAGGAAGTTACTCCTACTGCAGAAATTTACTTCTGCTCTACTTTCATCCTTCACCTAAGTGGAAATTTACTCCTAATGCAGAAATTTGCTGCTGCTATACTTCTATCCTTCACCCAATCAGGAATTTTCTCCGGTTGCAGAAAGTTACTTCTGCTTCATTTTCGTCCACATCTGAACAGACAGACAAAACTTAATTTTTTGCGCCTACACAGCACAATATACTTCAACTTTCTTAGAAGTTCAATTCTGCTGTCACATTACAGCTTTACACACTGCAGCGCTTCCATTTATAATCGTACACATACATAGCAGTGTACTCCCAAAAAATTCTGTTTTGTAATTTATGAATTCTTCTTTTTACAGAAATAAAGAGAGAAGTACACTGTGGCGACACTGAACGAATTTGTAGTAAGTTAGGTTAGTTTTAAGAATTGAAGTTTGTGAAAGTAGTTTTAAGCAATAATATCTGAAATAAAATTTTATATTTGAATTAAAGGGCTGAGTTATCTCTTAAATACCGGCACCCTCTTCGCTTGAGGACAGATCTCACAAAAGTGTATACTTAATCTTACAGCGGTGATATTTGATAGTGCTTCCTACCTTCACTCTTTCAAAAATCATAAAAAGTCGAATAACTTCTACATCGTGAACTATTATATAATCACATATGACCTTCAGAGGGTAGCTGTACTGATGTTCGCTATCACTATTTTCTTTTGGACTACTATAAACGGAATAGATAATAATTCTTTATTTGGCTAGGTACAAATACAAAGATACATATGCTATCTTAGATTGTACAAAGTGGAATGGTTAAATAAAAATCATCTTTACTACAAAACAACTACGAACTAAGCAATGCAAAATAGGAAAAAAAATACCCTGTGTGTATATGGAAGTGCATATCAGTATCTACATAGATAAAACCATATCAAGATTTAAAATAATGATAGTAAAATTAACGAGAGCAAATGTAAATTACACAGAGAAACATAAATATAAATAAGATTTAAGGAAATGTAAAACAAAAAATAATAACAATAATAACTATATGAATAAATAATAAATAAATTTGCAAAATTGAGACGTACATAAATTTAATAAAAATAATACGTATAATGACATAACTCAGGAAAAAAACAATACTAAAACAGAAAGAAAAGTTAAAAAATAAGAAATTAGAAAAAAAAAATAGAAAAATAAAAAAAAAATTAATAATGTCAAAATAAAACAAGGAAAAATAAAACTAATAAAATAATCAGCTATATATACATAGTAGAAAAGAGTAGAAAATAAAAGACAAGCAAAAAATAAGGGCTATAATCGCGTTAAGCACTTCATTCAGTTGCTTAAAATAACTTATGCAAAAGGACACACTGACATGTATATAAATAGACTGACTGATCTCCAGTTTCATGGGCACCAATTTTTATTTCAGAAAGTATGCTCTCACTGTCAATGCTACCAACTGTCGTAAACTGACACTATATTTAAATTATTTGGGAATTTACTTATATGCATGTCAGTGGGATATACCGCATTTAGCACAAAAGCATTTGGGACTATTTGCATCGCTAAATTTTAATTTTGTGTCGAAGGAAGTGTTTTTTACAAGGCTGTTTTGGTTGGAAATACTGTTGATTCTCAAGCATTTTCGCAGTCCATTTATATACATGTCAGTGAGTGGACAACATCATAGTGCGTATTAAGATATCCGAGATGAGAATCCTGCCGAATATTTCAATTGAAGAGGTCCACAGGTAAGGCTAACAGGTAAGCAATTTCATTTACGAAAAACCTGTGCAAAATAAAATCGCTCACCAATTCAAGTACGGAAGCCAGGCAAGTCAGGTTATCTTCCAGCCTACTACCCATGAGGTACATTTCGAGAGAGCATTCATAGTAAGAATCGACATAGAGCGTAATATAAGGAAACTTGGACAAGCAAAAAGTTACTATTAGTATCCGTTGGCAACAAAAATCCAGTTTTGGAAATATTTTACTCCCACAGATAAACTGGGATATAGAACAAGGGCCTTAGTATCCCTTGTGGTCGTCGTATGAAGGATTTTAATATGAAAACCGACTTTATACTTATTTCGAAACTTTATTCATCTACTTCGTTTTCTTAAACTTATTTTTTAACTTCTACAATTATTTAATAATTCAAACGCATTAAAGCTTACACTAAATAAGATACTGAGGCGAGCGAGCGGATGGCAGATACACGACTGACTGATTATATGACGTGAGCAAAAGGGTACTTGACTCTTCTAAATGTTAAGTGGCGGTACTGCCAGATATGTGATCTTTTTCGTATGTTATAAGTCGCTACACACTCCCCCTCCAGCGTAGCGTCGGTCAGAATGATCTGCTTGTGTATTGGATCCTAATTTTATTTTAGTTATCTTTATCCAAGAATATGTATGCAGGCTTAAGCCTATCAATGGAAATTGATACGTGTTTGCCATTTATATCCAGGATATATTGTTTTCGAAGTTTTCGAGTTACCTTATATGGTCCCTCATATGGTGGCTTTAGACCTGTCTTCACCTTGTCGACCCTGACGAAGACATGGTCTGCTTCGTTGAGAGTTTTTGGGATATAGAAATTTTTGTTTGAATTATCTCGTACTTGTGGTGGTTTTAATGCTTGCATTGACTGTCGTAGTTGTCCGACTAAGGTATTCGTGTCTAAATCATCAGATAGAGTACTATGACCTAGGAGGTCGCCTGGAACTTTTAAGCTTTGGCCGTAAACTAAGTCTGCAGGTGAATAGTTTAAATCTTGTTTAATTGCGGTGCGTATTCCTAAAAGTACAAGAGGTAAATCATCAACCCAATTGACAGTGTTTTGTCTTGCTATTAGTGAAGATTTCAGTTGTCGGTGGAATCTTTCTACCATCCCATTTGCCTGTGGGTGGTAGGCAGTGGTTCGAATTCGATGTGAACCAAGAATTTTAGTGATTTCTGAGAACAGTTTGGACTCAAACTGGGATCCTTGATCGGTTGTTATTTGTAGGGGTACGCCAAAGCGCGCGACATAGTGTGATATGAACGTTTTGGCAATGGTAGCTGCAGTAATATCTTTCATAGGTATGGCTTCGGGCCAACGTGTGAATCTGTCGATTATTGTCAATATGTATGAATTATCACCCGATGGGGGTAGTGGACCTACAATGTCTATGTGGATGTGTTCGAAGCGTTTTTGTGGAATTGGTATGTGCTCAAATGGCGACTTACTGTGACGCTGTATCTTGGCCTTTTGACACGCAATGCAAGATCTAGCCCATTCGTTGCAATCTTTGTTTATTTCTGGCCAGAAGTATTTAGTGGTCACCTTTTTTCGTGTTGTGCGGATTCCATCATGTGACAGATTGTGAATCAATTTAAAAACCATTTTTCGGAGTTCTGTCGGAACATATGGTCGATTTGTTCTAGTGCTAGTTTCGCACCATACTTCTTCTTCTGTGATGGGAATTTTTATGAGCTCTAGTGTGTACTTGGAATCAGATTTGGGCTTCGCTGCTAGTAATTCTTTTAACTGGTGATCATTTTGTTGGGCATCAGAGAGACCTTTCAGTGTTAATGTGGGATTGTTGATTGCGTCACAAGCTTGCGATCTCGAAAGAAGATCTGCTACCACATTTTGTTTACCAGTAATATGGTTTATATTGCTAGTAAATTGTGATATGTAGTCGAGCTGTCTGGATTGACGCGGGCTACGTTCAGTTTTTGTCGTTAATGCTCTAGTCAGGGGTTTGTGGTCTGTGTAGATTATAAAATCTCTACCTTCCACGAAGTATCGGAAATGTTTTATGGCTAAATAAATGGCAAGCAGCTCTCGGTCGAAGGCCGAATACTTTTGCTCACACGGTGAAAGTCCTTTAGAAAAAAAAGGCGAGTGGTTGCCAGTTATCGTTTACCATTTGCTTTAAAACAGCTCCTACGGCGAAGTCAGATGCATCTGTGGTGATATTATAAATTGTGTTTTCCAGTGGATGTGCTAATAGTGTAGTGTTTGACAGAGCGTGTTTCACTCGTGAGAAAGCCTCTTGACACTGGTTGGGCCAAGTAAAACGATTTTTATGATTTTTTATTTTATTCATATTTATTATGTGTTGGTATAATGGTTTCAACAGTTCGGAAAGCTTTGGAATGAATCTGCCATAATAGTTTACCATTCCGACAAACTGTTGTACTTGTCGTATTGATGTCGGTGGGGCGAGTTTGAGAATTGCATCTACTCGGCTTTGTGATGGTTTGATGCCATCTCTGGAGATTGTGTGACTAAGAAAGTCAAGTTTGCTGACACCGAAAGTGCATTTTTGAGGTTTGATTGTCAATCCGTTGTCTCTGAGGCGTTGAAACAAGGTACGTAAGTGTGCTTTGTGTTCTTCGAAGTCTTTGCTGGCAATGAGTAGATCATCTATATACGCGAACACAAAGTTGAGTCCTTTTGTAACTTCGTTTATGAATCTTTGGAATGTTTGGCTTGCATTCCTTAGACCGAATGGCATTCTGATAAATTCAAATAGACCAAAGGGAGTGGTGATTGCAGTCTTTGGTATGTCTTCAGAAGCTATTGGTATATTGTGGTATGCCCTTACCAGATCAACTTTTGAAAATATTGTACATTCCTGCAACTGCATTGAAAAGTTCTGTATATGCGGAATGGGGTACCTGTCAGGTACTGTGAGTGCATTCAGTTGTCGATAGTCACCACAGGGCCGCCAATCTGGGCTGTCTTTTTTGGTAACCATGTGAAGTGGTGACGAGACAGGTGAAGAGGATGGTCTACAGATTCCTAAATCAATCATGTGTTGGAATTCCAACATGGCTTCTTTATGCTTTGTAGCATGAAGACGACGTGGTTTTGCAGATGGCAATTGCCCTTGAGTTACGATGTGGTGCTGGACTTTGTGCCTTACCGGTTGATTAAAGTTAGGGGGTTGTACTAGCTCGGGGAATTCAGTTATTATCTTTCCAAAATCATTCTCGATCGAGAAATGCCGCGGAGTTGGTGTGTTGACGAATGCATCGATGGCGTTTGCAGATAGTTTTGTTGTTGAATCGATTAATCTTCTGTTGCGAATGTCAACAACTAGATTAAATTTGTCAAGAAAATCAGCTCCGATTATTGGTCTGTTTACGTCAGCTATTATGAATTGATGTACTAGTTTTCTTCTAAGTCCTAGGTTTACGTTCAATAATTTTACTCCGCTTGCTTTAATGGGTGTACCATTCGCTGCAGACAGCAAAAAGCACAAATTAGTTTTGTTAAAAGGAACTAATGATTTTGGTAAAACAGACAAGTCTGCACCAGTGTCTATTAGAAATGTAAGATTGTTTTCTGAATCACGAATGAATAAGCGGCGGGAACTGCTTGTGACCTCGCTGAACGCCGCACTAGCAGTTGGTCGATTTAGTTTTTTGCTTCATTACTGACTTGCACAGAGCTTGATTTTTTGAAATTACAAGGTGGTTGGCACTTTCGTGCTTGGTTCCCGAACTTGATGTGATATCGACAAAGATTTCGCTGTATGGAACGATCACGGCTCTTTGAGCTATTCCGATATTGACTTGTGTTTTGGTATGGTCGGCGACTACGATTGGGGGTAACCGCGAGAGACTTAATCATTACTTTTATTTCTCTTATTTCGTAAAGTAGTGAATTTTCAGTTGAATTCTGGGCGTGATATTTTTGGGTTTCGATTCTATCATTTGCCACAGAACTGACTGATGATACACATCGATGGGGCGTAGCAGCTTCCCATATTTTGTCCGCAAGAGAAGTGAGTTCATTCTCTGTTCTTTCTTGTTGTGGAATCAGTGCAATGTTGATAACTTGAGGTAGCCTTCTTAGCCATAGCTTTCTAATTAAGTTATCGCTTATTGCACCTGAAGCTCCAGCCAATTGCTTTAGGGACCTAAGATATTCCGATGGCTTTCTATCCCCTATCTCTTCTGTTGACAGAAGTTCTTCTAATCTACGTTCTTCGCTTAGCGAGTGCCTTTCGATTAATGTAGTTTTAAAATTGTCATATAATCTTGAATCTGGCGGATTCTGGATAAAATCTAATACAGATTCGAGGACATTTTGAGGTAATGATGTCAGGACATGATTGTATTTTAATATGTCTTTTGAAACTTTCCCTATTACGAACTGCGCTTCCGCTTGTGCAAACCACGTAGTCGGAGAACTTGCCCAAAATGGAGGAAGTTTGATTGAAACCGAACTAACATCGCTGCAGGAGGAATTCTGGTCGCGAGTTTCAGGCTGTTCAATTTTTTGATTATTGGTTTCGGTATTCGTTTCGTTAGTACTCATTTTGTCAAATATATTCAAATCCGTTGTTATCAATTGCTTATTTTAGAAGGGAAAAGCACTGTTAATTAATTCCTAGTAATTGTACCAAAGATGTCACCAATTCGCATAGTTGCCATTCACTTGCTCGCTCACAAATATTATATATTAGTTCAATTTTACGTCTAATTTGCTAACCTAATTTTAATTTGTGAGAAAGAATGCTGAAAAGTAATCCTAGTAATCTATGTATGTATATAAGTGTTTTGTGGAGAAAAAAAATATTTTTTTTGAAAGTTTTAATTTTATAATATAATAATATACTAAATGTAATGCTATGTAGATATTATAATATAATGAAATATGCTCAATATTTACGATTATGCAATTTTTAATTAAATTTAATTTAATTGTCATAAATTAATTTTTTATTCGCCTTCTAATTACTTCAGTCAAAAGTTTTACCTCGAACTGTACTTGTTGAATGCTGCTACAGTATTTGTGCTATTCCACCATTTTTGTTGTCACACTTATGTATACACAGTATTATTGCTGGTTGCTTCGTAGTTGTTTCGATTGGCATGAACTCTGCTTGCTTCACTGCTATGTCGCTTTGAATCGCTTGTTCTGCGTGAAACGGAACCGCTGCACTTAAATAGCACTTGTATGTAGGTATGCAGTTGGATACTACTGTGCTGCAGGTAGTTCTGATGCTGCTGGAACTTTGTATGCGTACGTCACCGTTCAGCAACTGTTGTTTACTGTTATGATCTTAAGCCACAACTGTTTTCCCTGATGATATACGCTTTTCTTCCTTTTAGCTAATAATTAATTGCCGTCCTTTTGCTCGCTCGCGTTGAATATTCTTTAGGCGTAAAATTTACTTTATAATGGCACGCTGGACACGAATTTATGTGCTATGCATGCCACTGCCTGTACAATTTGCAATTGTCGGCCGTCAGGGTCACCAATGTGGTCGTCGTATGAAGGATTTTAATATGAAAACCGACTTTATACTTATTTCGAAACTTAATTCATCTACTTCGTTTTCTTAAACTTATTTTTTAACTTCTACAATTATTTAATAATTCAAACGCATTAAAGCTTACACTAAATAAGATACTGAGGCGAGTGAGCGGATGGCAGATACACGACTGACTGATTATATGACGTGAGCAAAAAGGGTACTTGACTCTTCTAAATGTTAAGTGGCGGTACTGCCAGATATGTGATCTTTTTCGTATGTTATAAGTCGCTACACCCTTATGTGCATGAGTTATAACAACATATTGTCGGAAATTCGTAACATTCGCAAGGCCGTGTATAGATCTTTTATGTATAGACAGAAGAGAAGAGGACCAATAAAAGAGCTCTGAGAGGTATAGCGCAGTAGAAAGTTAAGGGAGCTACTAGTGACTGAGTGACGTTATCCTACTGATAGAGCTGAACTACGAGGCAGGCGATCGGGCGTTGGCCCGATGGCCAGGTGATCATCAGGAGCAATGGTATTCATGCTAATCGCAACCACAGTACTTACCATGTATTCTAGTTGAACACTGCGGGATGACAGCTATGAGTTAAAAATACTCAGAAATGTTCCACAACCTATAAACACAGGGCACAGAGCCAAGGTTGTTTATGACTGTTACCAAGATAGAAAATGGAGAATCTGACATTCTCATAGCTTCGAAAGCATTAACTTTTTTTCAAAGCATTTGCCATTATTTTTGTCAACATATCATTCTTATCTTGAATAACACATAGGCAAATATCTTTTTTTTAACAAAAGTATTCAACAAGGGCTTTTAAGCGGTGCTATACCTAACCCAGGGATTACACGAGTCAGTAGAACTGATACTGGCAGAGTCTGACCTGACACAGCCTCGTGTATGCCCCTATTTTTTTTACTGACTAGTCAGTACGGTCTAGATTTCTAGCCAGTTAGTACTGACTAGTCAATAAACTGTGAAACGTCAAATTAAAATGGCCGAACCTAAACATAAAAGGTAGATGCTAGTAGAAGTTTTTGTTTATATTTCTAATCTTCTCTCTTTTGAGTGGGCACTGACGGAAGAGGAATGTCCATGCACCAGACTGCACAGAATTAAAAATCGAATGCTCAGACTGCCGAAAATTACTATTTTTAACAACACCTTCCGGTAAGTAAGGCAGATTTCTCCTTCCTGTTCACTTCAGACGACGTGGCAATTCTCTATTTAGACCTTAATCCCTTTGCAACCAGTTCTTCCCTTAGAAATAAAATCAGATTCATTAATATTGTACGAATGCAAGTTGGTATTTCTGATTGCATCATGGGTAAATCAGATCGTATACTCCCCCTCTCCGTAGAGTTCTTGTTTTGTGATTTTAATTATGGCTTGCGCATAAAATAGGTGATGAAAAAGATCTAATCCATAACCTTTTTACGTAATAAAGGACGAAATTCTTGGGACTCTTTAGGCGTAGGTATGTGAAATATTTATGTGTTGCCTCGTGGCAATATTTTTCAATAAGTAACATTCAGCGAGAATTGTCATCTCATGAATTATTAACTAAATATATGCACGAGCAACTATACCTACCTTATTGGGCACGTGAAAAGAACATATGGGCAAAACCGTATTTCACACATGGGAAATAAATCAAGAAGACGCTAGAGAAATGCTCCCCTTTCCTCACTAATCTCTTCTTCTTCCGTGGCATTCTTCAGGTGATTTTTCTATTTCTCACATAACTGGAGAAAACACTTATTCACCGTTAGGAACACCGTGCAAAATAAGGTATTAAATTATTTATTAGGTTTTCTGGTAACACACAAAAGGTCCTTGCTATATACAGCAACAAATTTATTGGTGTTAACTTAGCTACTCGAATCATTTTCACAATCATTACATGCCGTTATACATTAAATTTATGCGTTCCCCTTTATTACTTGGGCAAGAGGGATATACGCACCTGAACGAATTAATTTTTATATATTTGGGACTTTAATTGGGGTTGGGTTTCAATTCGTTCCACAGTAAAACGGTTTAAACTACTTTAAAGTGTCACATTTTGTTGCCAATAATGTTGATTAGAGGGATTTGGTAAATTTTCATCCAATGGATCAGAAAATGTGAAATTGATGACAGCTTTTCGGTTCATGACATCAATTCGTTTCGATAATAAGTTTTTGACTTCGCAATCTAGGCTCACACTGGCTAAGGAATATTTTAAGGCTAGCAATTTAATGGACAAATACTTCAAAAGTATGCCGCAGTGAAAACGATTTTACGTAGCAAGAAGCTGTGATAAAGTAAAAAATTAAAGAATATTACGTTCATTCCTGGTCGTCTGTACAAACACAGTGTGCAATGATGAACTGTCGATTTAATCTTCTATGAACCAAAATCAAATACCAAGTTTTGCACAGAAAAGATAAACTTCCATTTTACTAATGATGTAATAATTAATTCTGACAATTATTGATCGGAGTTAATTAATTAAATATTAGCCGTTTTAATCAGTCAGCATCTTGCCGCGAGTACACAGGATTATATCTATTCTTAATTACCTTTACGCTATTATGTTTCAAGGTAAACTATTCTTAATCTACCTATCTATAATACAGGGTAACGCAATATATTGGCATAAATGTTAGCCTTCACCTGCTGAATAATTTAGGGTTTGCTTACACAGTACTTTTCCTTTAAGTAGCCCCGTGCGAAAAAGTTAGGGCAGTGTACGCGGAGACCGAAGGTCTAATGAAATCCCAATCTATCAAAATTGGTCGTTTAACGAAAAGTACACTCAGAAGCTCCATTGTCGCTATGGCTGTTGGCTGTATTTACAATGGCTGCATTCTAATGGAACCATATGTGAGAATGACGGTTGGACGTAAATTCAATCAAAGTCCTTTACAAAGTTCAAAAAAATATGGGCTGATAACTAAATTAGCTACACCGGACTAGACAGTAAATTTTTAGGGGCGCAATTACTGCTGATGCAATCCTCTAAGATTCTCTGTGCCCCGTTTTCCACAATTCTGTTTATTAATATAGGTAAGTAGGTATTTAAATGAAGATGAGCTTCATCAATCAGTACGAGTTTATTTATATTGTTACGCGCCACAAAGTGATACAAGCGACATCCATTGGAAATGGAAACAACTTTAGGTTAGCTAGAAAACTGGGTTTGGAGAACGGAATATTCAGGAAGCTTCTGGGATAATTTGCAGAGTATAAATACGGCGCTACTCGCATCCAGGAGGCGAGTCTACTTTCAGACAGTGAAGTGAACGGATTGTGATAATTAGAAATACAGTACTAGCGATAAATAAAGAGTTGATTTGATTGTTTATGAATTTGTGAGAGTAAACAGTAAAGTTAAATAAAGATAGAACTTTTAAATTATATCTGAAATATTGTATTTTAAATAACGAACTAAGACCACGCTCATAACAATATGAATATACCTCTACAAAATGAATGCCATATTGCAGGCGTTGCTGAGGTTCCTGGACGTAACAAATCTAGTAGGTACTATTTGAATCTTATACGGAAGAATTTTAAGATCCCAGTGGCAAAATCCGTGGCAACGACGATCTGCCCGATTGCGCAGAATTACGCCGAGTCAAGGCAGATGCATCTTCGTTTACACCTTTCTGTATGGACTCCATCGGCTGACTCTTGGCGCATAGTATAACTAGTTCCTCTTACATGGAAGATCTAAAATGGATCTATGGTCCTGAAACTGGGCGAAAAAAATCCTAATCGTGTTGACTGGGCGTTGTTCTAATGTTAAAATGCTGACGGTATATCCTTTGATTATGAAATAATAGACCGTACATAAAATAAAAAAAAATTAAATTATCTTCACTCGTTGTTGGACATCAAAAGTAGCCAATCGTAAGTCTCAAAGAATTAAAAAATATTAAAAAAAAATATTAAAAACAAAAATTTCTGAATTTTTCAAAGTCTTCAGTATACATTTGGGCCACCCAGTCAGGGGCGGTTCCTCATTGGAAGCAAAGGAAGCACTGCTTCCCTTGACAATATAAAAAAATCCAAACAACATTTTGCTTTAAAATATTCTTAGAATATTTAAAAAATGTATGAAATTCAAAGAGGTTTACTCCTCTGGCATCACTAGATACAACCTGAAATATTTTATAAGTAACGCCCAATTTTCTCCTACAAACTAAGAACATACCACCCAGCCCAATGTCATTATATCGCTACTAACTTTCTGTACGGTACGCTGTCCAAAATGTAGCGTATGACCCACCCACCATCATTCCACCCAACACCAGATCCATCCCGATTTGGCTTGTCAAGCAAGCTACATAATATTCGCGTGGTATAGATGGAACGGCATTAGAATCAAACGCCAGCGCCACTGGCATCGCAGTGACGCTGAAATCCCTACAGCGTATTTACAACAACAAAGCCAATGTAAAAAGCTAAATACATTTAACTTTTTAGGCTCATATTCACTCAAGAGTTTGCATGCATACATTGGTATGGTACGCTGGCCGCAGCGTAGCGTTTGGCAATTGATTTACACCCCCTGATAGTAACTTTCATTGATAAATTCTGGAGTATATGCTGGTGCGGGTGGGTGTCGGTCTTGCTCTCGATTTATTTAAATGCTGCCAGATGTTAACAAATTCGTAGCTTTTTTTAAATAACTTTTATGCGACCTTCGAGACGAATATTGTGAAATTTTAGGAATTTTTTTAGAATAGTAAACGTGGATGGATTTACATGGGATTTTTTGTTTTAGAATTATCTAGTCAGTGGGCGTAATTTTTTACGTTTTTTGGGGTTTTGGGGGGAGGGTGGTAACTACACTCATGGCGTTGTCCAATTCTGGCCGTGTGTAATACCAAATTGAAGCTTTTGCTGAGATTTAATAAATGGCATATTTTCTTTTGTTCTGTAAGAAACTTTATAACCGACTTTTTTCACCAGGAATATCTTTAAAATGCGTGATTTTCGAATTTGTGTACAAACGGGCGTGTAAGTTCTTGCGGGGGGCTGATTTTTCTTTTAAACGCTTCAGCATAATATTTTACATATTTTATGTGAACATTTAAATTTTATATGATTAACCGAAGGGCTTTGATGTGAAATAAATTTTCCAGTTTTTTCGTGTAAAACCTTTTTACATGGAAGTATTTACATTAAAGTGCGATAATCTTCTAAACTATACTTACCGCAGAGGTAAAAAATTACATCACAACATTCGCAAAAGAACGTAGGTGCGAGCTAATATGCATATATTAGATAAATTATCAGTACGTTTATATGAATACTTGAAGTATTCTTGAAGTATGCTTGAAGTAATCAAAATATCATGAAAACGCTCTTCAATGCGTAAATTTCAACTTAAGTACGAGTAATTGGAATATTAAATTCAAGAAAAATTCAACTCAAGTAATTGGAATTAATTCAATCAACCGCCCTACTTGAGCTTCAAGTGGATTTCAAGCCAAGTACATACTCAAGTATTCATGTAAACCTACTGTATGTCCTGTTTTTAGCAAAAATGTAATAATTAGAAAATAAAATATGTATATTAAAAAAACTTTTTAAATAAATAACTTTCATAAATAAATTATAGGCTAAGTAAAAAATTATTTTTTCTTTCATCCAAGAAAAGTTTCATTGCAAAACTGAATCTACACAATAACAATATTTTAAAATTATATTATCTCGTTTGACTATAAATGTTTGAACGTTTTTTATTATAAAATTTTTTTAAACATATTTTATTCATATTGTGCAAAAATAAGATATTGACTATCTATAATATTACATACGTTTCTGTTTAGTTGAGAGAGAATGTAGAATTCTTGGTTTTATTTGAGTATTCCGGCGAACGAGTATACTTAAGTATAATAATAATGGTTATTGAATTGAAAAGAATGAATCAGATGATTAGATTTTTTGCGTACGTTGTGAAAGGGGATATTGAGTGAAATTTTTGTATTTGCTTAATTATGGGGCAGGCAGTATGTGCTGTGAATGGATTAAATGAAAGATATGATTGCATCGCTGATTTACTTAACGATGATAATGGCTTCCTGCTCTTTCAAGTGCAAGAATAAATGTGAATATTTATATTGTGTATTATTGACATCATTGACTTTGGTACATGTATAATTACTTATAGTAGCAATGAAATAGTCTGAAAGCGGAGCTATAATTTACATAAAATGTATTGCTTCCCTTCTTCTGAATCCCACGAACCGCCACTGCACCCAGTATATAATTTCTTAATATGTGTGATCCATCCAAAAGCTATAAAAGCTCCTAGTCATCTTGAAACTTTAAACGCTTATACGTGCTTATAGTATAATATAATGTAATGGAGTCATATTTTCGAATTTTTTCGCTTGAGAAAAAAAAACCAAAAATCTATATATACATCCATACATACATATATGAGGGGCCAATATTCTAAACGTGACATATCCATTGTAGTCTATAAGTCTTGAGATGCTGATCTGCAAGGCAAATGGTGTTAAAATTCCTTTATTTTACGAAATTCAATTAGGTGAAATACATAGGTACATGTTACTTAGAATAGTGATGGTAGCCATCAAAACGCGAAAAGAAATACTGAAGCTTCTTACATAGACACATTTTCCAGGTCATGTCTTGTATGACAGAAAGAGAAGCGGAGGATAACAGATCTTCTCCGAGAGACGATCGCAGTCTCAAAATAGAAGGATAGAGCGCGCACACTGCTGCTATAAACCTCACAATATATTCCATTAAACTTATTTAAACTATCTATATAAATAAAGACAAAATCTTCACCGCGTTCCTTCAAAAAGGATTTGATGAAGTCTTACCAATCCTAATGTATGGAATGTAATATGAATGTTGGCTGGATTTGGTTTTTCTTGAAAAATTTTTAGGAATATTGACGGATTTTGAATCTTCAGAATATCTACACTCTTTCTAATGCACTACGATTTAGTAATTTATTCACAGTACAATATGAAACTGCAACAATACTCAGGCGACGATATGTAATTTTGCTTTTAACCACATAGTAATATTTTTCATAAGATATTGTTATGAAATGAATAACAAGCTATTGAGTTTTTCTCTTTAAGAGACATTGGTATAAATTGGCTCTACTACCTCCAGATGTAATCAAATTCACTGATGTTGAAGTTCATATTCTCGATGCTCAGAAGAACTCTGATAGTGAGAATGATTTGTCTCTAGCTTCATTATTATATACATATTTATTACGAAATATTCCTTAACTTCTGTTAGTGGTCCATAAAAAAAAAATTCCACCACCAAAAGCGGATTTAGGAAATATTACTCCAGTAAACATTTTTATAGAAATTTCTGCCCAAAACGTTGTTGACATGATTGTGAACGAAACAGAACGTTATGCAATTATTAACGACATCAAGATATTGATCGGTTTTTATTATTTACATTATCATTTGCCAATACTCTTTGAGGTCTAGATGCTGTTGGAAAGTCCTGTATTCCTTCACAGTGGCTACTCCAAATCCATGTTTTCCTAGATTTTCCTATCTCTATGTTGTAGGAAGTTAAAGTCTCTTTGTATTTGTTTATTTCATCGGTTAATTATAATAGGACCATTGACCACAGTGGATGGATCTCATATCGGTTGTCTATTTGTCCTTATTGACGAGTTTTCTTACTTTTGTTTGTATGTGTTTGAGGAAATCATTCATTGTGGGTACATCACTAAATACTTTCTTTTATTTGGTGAGACAGGCTTTTTTGAAAGGCATGCGTTATATGTCTTTAAGGGGTTATTTTAGCGGATTTCCAAGTCCTCAATTGTATTAATAGTTTCACAGACTCATTCACTCTAGTTCTAAGTGGAACCCAGTTAGTTTCCCTTGCAACCTGTTTCGCATTTTTTGAATTATTCGGTCTCAATGTAAAACCGAATGTAGGAATAATCAAATTGAGACCGCTCATCGTGCTAGATATCAGTTTTTAAGGTTATAAACGAACTAGAGAGGGTAAGATCTAGCACCTATTTTATAATCGCGTTTCTGAAAGTTGATTGATATCTCTGATTTACTATAATTATTAACAAATAATGCTAATAATTTCTCGTATTAAGCAATATTTTTCTACACAAGAATAAAAATAAAATGTCGTTAATACATGTGGCGAGTCACACCGAATCACACATTTTCGAACTCTTAATCAACCACTGTATTTATTTCGAAATTGCCGTCTTTGTTGAACGTAGGAAGCTTTATCTAAGTCGGCTTTGGTTTTAATGTAAATTTTTATTCTGATGTCAACCGACGATGCATCGAGAAATTTTAGGAAAAAAGTAAGTTAAAAAAATAATTACAACAGAACATTAAATAAAGCATAAGTCCCGAGAGAACCTGAAATCGATGAGCCTTATTTTGCTAATGCTTCCCCAAAATAAGTTTCTTTGCAGGATCCACTTTAGTTAGGACTATCAAAACCTCATTAAAGATCTGCCGTAGAAACATTGGAATCCTTCCACTGTTCAGTATCATGGATGCTATTTCTGCGTCCGCCCCATCGATATAGGGTTGACTACCAGCAACATCAGGGTTGCAGCCCCTCCGGATGGAGTAATCAAGACGACGTAATGTCGACTTGATCCCAGAATATGTTCAGGCTGTCATTGGGATAGTCTAGACCGGAGAAGCACACTTTCCCAACACGCTAAGACCGTGTCAGCTCCCAGTCCAGCAGACTCGTGGCCTCTGGCACACTTGCTCAGCGGATTAGCCTTCAACTGGTGAGGTAAATTTCGGTTTCACTATTGGTGTGGTGACGCCAATTTGACGTACTTTTAAAAATGCTATTTTAGGTACGTGGACATTGTGAAAACGTGTTATCAACTTTTTTTAGTTTATAAATACGATATTCTTTTAAATAAAACAACTTACTGAGATCTTGTCCAAAAATAAAACCTTTATCGTGTATAATACTTAGCTAGCTCGCGTTAACTTATATGTAACAAATTAATTCCAAATTATGGTCTCATGCATCACTTACATTTCTATCAGTATCAGTAAGACATTCAAGAGCTCTCGGTTTCAAATCTTCGTCGTTAACGTTCATTTAACATGATTACATACAAATAACATTCGCGGTGACGTGATGTCAATTTGACAACTTAGAATGCAAAACGGACTCACTTTGCCCGGAAACAAGTGACTCGTACGCCGTTTGATGATATACTGCTATTGGGGCAGCTACTGAAAGAAAAGTGATTAACTCCAAAAGGAGAACGACATGTAGTACGGCTGATACGGCGCATCGGCCGTATAGGAAAAAAAACGACAACGAAACGCAAAGTTGCAAAGAATAATAAGGACAACTTTCAACAAGAGAACAAAAGACGACATCATATCGGAATGAGGGCTAAACACTAACCCCAAGGATAAAACGGAAACATCAAAGGAAACGACGACATCTCAAAGAAGAAAATACGCAAAACACACTTGACTTGACTTGAAAGGAAAGTCACATTAAAAGCGAATTCACAGAGGAATTTTATATTAAAATTCTCGCGACGTTAAATTGACGTCACCAAACTAATGGAAGTTTAAACTTCCGCCAGTTCCGAGTATCCATCAAGTAGACTCAGGGCCTACTCTAATCTCATTTCAGATCTAGAAACTGATCGCATTAATCTGGTTGTCTATCGAACGCCAGATAAATCAATAGCCAAGCTTTCCAGATACTTCATTACCTACGCTGCAGCGAATCAGTTCCCTGTAAGAAGCAGACCTTCGAGGTGTCGCTGTTAAGCCTCTCTCAGGGCGGCGTAGCCAGCCTTCAAATCACCAGTTGTGTACATCGGGCGGGCGTCCAAGACCACTTTTTACGGAAGACACACAATTGCGGTCGTAGCTCTCCCAATAAAGGTTGCCTATCCCGTCAAATACCCTTTACTCAATTTATCCAGTAATAAAAACTGAATAGAATTTTCACAGTAATATGATCATTTGACAGCACAATGTAGGTAGGTTCATTGTATTAGAACAGTTTATAGGAATGCTATCTTGTACCTCCAACTTTCTAAAAACATAACTACCATTGTTATTGGCCTACAGTGTTCTTCCCTAGATTATGCAAGGATCGCGTGCCGGCTCGAAGGACCACAGTCAAGTAATTTTATAATTACTTACAATTAGTTTACTTTGAGCTGGAATAAAATGTTTGACTATGCACAACCAATATATACTAATTTCTGGTAGATATGCTCACAATAGTTTTCTAAAACCATAATAAGAGTTTCTTTGTAAGATAACAGAAGAGCGGTTTTTTAATTTACCCCCGTGAGAATTAAGCATTATCTCCAGTTGGTGACAACAAAAAGCGCTACATATACATGTAAAAACTA
The DNA here is from genome assembly GCA_963930735.1 of Dioctria linearis. NCBI lineage: Eukaryota > Metazoa > Arthropoda > Insecta > Diptera > Asilidae > Dioctria > Dioctria linearis. The sequence goes on along the minus strand of OZ005740.1, from coordinate 330,852,475 downwards.
TTTTAGTTCTTTTATAGCTACAATAAAAAAAATTGAACATACGAGTAACGTTGAGTGTTTTGTGTCCAACATAGAATTTTCTGTCAGACAATTGCTTATTGTAACTTTAACGTTCACCTCAGGTAGGTATTACGTTTCCGCAAACATTTTTCCGTAATTTTTTTATTCACCTCCACAAGAATTTCTTTGATACTGACTCTGCTTAATACAAAACTACATAAATATGTAACACATATGTACACATTCATCTGCCTGTCCACTACCAGAATACGTTCATCATCATTCTTTCGAAACAAACTTACGCCAAAAGCAATTTTAGGTTTTACTCTCTTCTGTGAACAGTGAACTAACAAAGTTACATGGTTTGACGTAAAAAGGTATTTTATGATTAAAGTTTTGGTATAAATGGAATTCTAGATATTCAGGGCTTTGCCCAGCCTACACAGCAGTAAAAGAATTCGACAACAATATAAACTGAAAGTAGTATGGATATGGGGATTCCAGCTCATTAGGGTTTGGTGCAGAAAATGTGCTATGAAAAAAGTGAGTTGGGTGCAAAAAGCACCGCTTGGAGTAAAATGGTATTAAGGAATTGTGATAAGCACCCACTAGTATGGATATGGGGATTCCAGCTCATTAGGGTTTGGTGCAGAAAATGTGCTATGAAAAAAGTGAGTTGGGTGCAAAAAGCACCGCTTGGAGTAAAATGGTATTAAGGAATTGTGATAAGCACCCAGATGTGTAAAATGCAAATTTAGGGTTTGGTGCAGAAAATGTTATGAAAAAATGAGTTGGGTGCAAAAAGCATCGCTTGGAGTAAAATGGTATTAAGGAATTGTGATAAGCACCCAGATGTGTAAATTGCGAATTTATTTGAAATTTGTATGAAAGAATTGTTAAGAGCACCGGCTTGATGCTGAAATGCTGCGGTTTTAGGTGATAAGGCAGGTGGTTGGTCGAGAGTATTGTAGTAATTTCTTGAATTGGAAATATTTGCAAAGAGATTGTTTATGGGAATGCGGTTTTACATCCGATTTTTATTTTTTCGGCAATATATCTTAGATATGCAGGAAATAGTTTGGTTCCAAGTGTTAGAATTCTGATTTTATATGTGGGAACCAGGATTTGATTCTATAGAGGAAATCGCAGTAGTATGGATATGGGGATTCCAGCTCATTAGGGTTTGGTGCAGAAAATGTGCTATGAAAAAAGTGAGTTGGGTGCAAAAAGCACCGCTTGGAGTAAAATGGTATTAAGGAATTGTGATAAGCACCCACTAGTATGGATATGGGGATTCCAGCTCATTAGGGTTTGGTGCAGAAAATGTGCTATGAAAAAAGTGAGTTGGGTGCAAAAAGCACCGCTTGGAGTAAAATGGTATTAAGGAATTGTGATAAGCACCCAGATGTGTAAAATGCGAATTTATTTGAAATTTGTATGAAAGAATTGTTAAGAGCACCGGCTTGGTGCTGAAATGCTGCGGTTTTTGGTGATAAGGCAGCTCGTTGGCAAGAGTGCTTGAATGGGCAGATAAGAGTTTGTTTTGGTTTTTACTATGTTGGATAATTTTGGGGAGCTTTTACTAAGAGTGGCGATAATGCGTGCTACAAAAATTCTTGAGTAAGGTTAGTAATTTCTTGAATTGAAAATATTTGCAAGGAGATTGTTTATGGGAATGCGGTTTTGCATCCGATTTCTATTTTTTGGCAATATATCTAGATATGCAGGAAATAGTTTGGTTTCAAGTGTTAGAATTCTGATTTTTGATGTGGGAACCAGGATTTGAGTCTATAGACATTGCTAAAATTCTTGATATTGTGTGGTTTTCTTAAGATTGTAGAATTTAGATATTTAAATGCCTTAGCGTGAGAAAATTAGTAATTCGATAAAAGGAGTTTTGCTTTGAATGATTTTGAAATGTTAATTCAGTTTAATTCGGAATTTTGTCCTCACTAGGTTATTTCTTTTTATTAAATTGTTAAAAGTTTTGCTTGTTTTGCTCTTCATTTAAAATTATAATAAGTTCAAGATGAGTAATTTTGTGTGCGAATCGTGTAAAAAAGTTTTCGGTCGGATGTCAACGTTAAAAAGACATTATAGAACTATGCATGGTGACGGTCATCTTTGTGAAATATGTGGAGAAGTATGTAAAAGATTGGATAGTCTACAGAAGCATTTGCGTGTTGTTCATTCAAAGTTGGTAAAAGGTGGGAAAGTTGAAGCCGAAGAAGTGAAATCTTTTAATAATAATATTGTGTTACTGGAAGATAACCAAAGTGAAAAACAAATTATAAATACAGCGATGGTTATCTCCCCGGAAGATTTATTGGAAGCTAGTAGCTCTAGAGCTAATGAAGTGTTATCTAAATATTGTGAGGAATGTAAAGTTGAAGTTCATCCACAAGAATGGAAATATCACCTTCGCACGAATAAACATAAGAAAAATGCCGCGGTGCCCACAAATAATACTTTTAAAAGCATAAAAAGTTCTTTAAATGAAAGGATTGAAACCTTCCTTTTTGAAAATGAAAACGAGGCGCTATTAGATACCATGCAATTTTTTAAGCTGAAAAAAAGCATAATTCTAGAAGTTTTACTGGATTTGTTAAGTAAACATGACTCGTATAAATTTAATTTCGAGTTGTTCGGAGAATATATTAAAATGTCTAAGGAAACTGAGGAAGAAGAGTATGATATTGTGACATCAATTAAATCCTTTCAATCTAAAATGGAAGTAATTCGCAATAGAGAACAATTACCAAAAATCTGTGAGAACATGGTTGAGAACATAATTTCAAAAATGCAAGAATTTCAAGAGAGAGATAGCGGATGGTCTCTAATAAGGATTTGTCATGTTGAGGTTAATATTAACCAGTATAAACCATTTAAAGGAGCTCAATACTTACCATTACCAACTTATATTACACGCAAAAATGCTTGTATTAATGTTAAAAATTCAGATGAGTACTGTTTTAAATGGGCTATTATCTCGGCTCTGATTCCAGTAGATTCTAACAGTGATCGTCCCTCATCATACGGAGTAAGTGATATCACCGTTGATATCCTAACACTAAGAAACGGAATTACGCTTGATTTTTCTCAGCTAAAGTTTCCTTTCCAAGTTTCGAACGTAATACGTTTTGAAGAATTAAATCCTTTGATAAGTGTAAATGTGTTTGGATACGAGCAGAATGGAATTAATTCATATGATATTGTGGGACCATATTATTGCACCAAGGAAGAGAAAGCTACGCACATCAACTTACTGTTAAATCAAAATGAAGAACGGAGTCACTATGTCTGGATTAAAAATATATCAAGGTATGGACAAGATTTTTATACAGAATAAATTTGACTGAAAAATTTTTTCTTCTTTTCAGATTAATTCGACATCAACTGACGTTATCAAAGAGTCGGATTTACCTCTGCAACAGCTGTCTTCAACATTTTTATGTGCAAAAAGCTTTGGATATTCACCAAACTGAATGCAGTAAAATTGTTACTATTCTTCCATCTCCAGAAAAAGCTGAATTGAAGTTCGAAGGTCATCATAGACAACTCCAGGTACCTTTTGTTGTATATGCAGATTTCGAGTGTATTTTACAAGATGTAGTCACTTGCATTCCTGATCCACTTTCTTCATCAACAACTATTATCCAGAAACATGTTCCGTGTTCATTTGCATATAATATAAAATGTTCGTTTGATAGTAAATTAGATAAATTTAAAATATATAAGGGTAAAGACGCTTCAATCCAATTCGTAAAATCATTAGTTAATGATATAAAATATCTTTATATCGAATATGTTAGCAAACCAATTCCAATGTTACCTTTAACAAGTGGAGAGATACGCACACAAAAAGAAAATGAAATATGTCATATTTGTAATTATAAATTAGGTTCCGATAGAGTGGCTGATCACTGTCATTTAACTGGTAAATACAGAGGACCTGCCCACAGCAGGTGTAATTTGAAATATCGTATACCTAAATTTTTCCCTATTTTTTTCCACAATTTTTCGGGATATGATTGCCATCTCTTTATTAAGGCACTTACTCAATTTGAGGGTGAAATGACTATTATTCCGCTAAACAAAGAATTATATATTTCGCTTTCCAAACGAATAAATATTGATGAAACTAATACGATAGAATTACGCTTTCTGGATTCAACCCGATTTATGCAATCGAGCTTGGAACAGCTAGCAAGTTATATAAATCCCAATAATCTAAAGACCGTTAGGAGTTTTTACAAGGATGAAGAAGCTTTCAATTTAATTAGACGAAAGGGGGTTTTTCCCTATGAATATATAAACTCTTGGGAATGTTTGGATGAGACTTGCCTGCCACCCATAAAAAATTTTAATAACAAGTTAACAAATAGCAAATGCTCTATTAGTGATTATGAGCATGCTCAGAATGTGTGGAGAACATTTAAATGCAAATGTTTGTGGGATTATTTAGAGATTTACTTAACAACCGATGTGTTACTTTTAACTGACGTATTTGAAAACTTTAGACAACTTTGTCTAAATATTTATTTGTTGGATCCTTGTCAGTATTATACAACCCCAGGCTTATCCTGGGATGCAATGTTGAAGACGACTAAAATCAATCTCGAACTTTTCACTGATATCAATATGTACAGTTTTATAAAAAAAGGGATAAGAGGTGGCATTACTCAATGTTCGCAAAGACACACAAAAGCTAATAATAAATATATGGTAGATTTTGATAAAACCAAGCAATCTTCCTTTATAACTTATCTAGATGCCAATAATTTGTATGGTTGGGCTATGTCTCAATTCCTTCCTCATTCGGGTTTTAAATGGGTTGAACCCAAAAATATTAATATTTTAAATATTCCGAAAGATTCTAATATTGGATACATATTTGAAGTAGATTTAGAGTATCCTAAGTCAAAGCATGATGATCACAACGACTTGCCTTTTTGTGTTGAAAACAAGGTAACTCCACATTCAAAGTTTCCTAAACTAATAGCAGATTTAAATAATAAATCACGGTATGTAATTCATTATTTAAATCTTCAGCAGTGTCTTAAAAATGGATTGAAACTTCAACAGATTCATAGAGTATTGCAATTTAACCAATCAGACTGGCTTAAAAGTTATATTTCTAAAAATACTTATTATAGAACTCAGGCTAATAATGCCTTCGAAAAAAATTTTTTTAAATTATTGAATAACGCTGTATATGGGAAGACCATGGAAAATGTCGACAAACGAAAGGATGTTCGACTTGTAACAAAATGGGAAAGCAGTCGTAGATCACTGGGAGCACGAGCTCTTATAGCAAAGCCTAATTTTCATAGCTCTACTAATTTTGCCGAGGACTTAGTCGCAATACAACTTAATCGAATGAAATCATATTACAACAAACCGATTTATTTAGGGTTTTGTGTTTTAGAATTATCCAAACTAAAAATGTATGACTTTAATTATGAATACATGCAACCTAAATACGGGAAAAAAGTAATGCTCAATTACATGGATACAGATTCCTTCATATTTACCATTTTTACTGAAGACTTTTATAATGATATTTTAAATGATATTGAACAATATTTTGATACTTCGGAATATGAACCGGATAACCCCTATAAAATACCACAAAAAAACAAAAAAATTGTAGGACTAATGAAAGATGAAGCAAATGGTAAGATTATAAAAGAATTTATAGGATTAAGAGCTAAAATGTATTCATTAGACATTAAGAATTGTAAGTTAATAAAAAAAGCCAAAGGTGTAAAGAAAACTGCATTAGAAAATATAGATTTAAATAATTATAGAGACTGTTTGTATAAAAAGAAAATAATATATGGAAGTATGTATATCTTTAAATCTCAAATTCATAATATATACACTCAAATTATAAATAAAGTAGCTTTAAGTTATTTAGACGATAAGAGATTTATTAGGGAAGACGGTATTAGCACATACGCATGGGGACACTTTAGAATAGATAATATGTATGTAGATGAAGAAAATCAATAAAAATATTTGATCAAAAAATGAGTATTTTATTTTATCTTAATACACTCATGTATCTATCACATTACAAAATATTTTTCTTAATTCTTGGTTAATTGTTTTCTAAAAAGTTTCTTAATAGGTAAACATTTTGCTGAGCGCAATTTCCATCATGAATCAGACAGGAATGAGCTTTATTATGAATGAATTTAAGCCAAGATAAATTGGGGCATTGCAGTTCGTCTTCCATGTTATACACATCCGTGTTTTCCCCAAATATACTTTTTATCCAGCGAGTCTTTTCACAACCTTTGACATATAACACCTTTTCTTTTATTAGCGGAAACACTATTTCATATAATTGATGATAAGGAATATATCCGTCGTCCCAGTAGAAACCATGATAATTTTTTTGTAACCAACATGCTTCTCTTCTTTTTGCCGATGTTAAATTCTTAAATCTGAATGGGGGTTGAAATACGAAGTGCTGCATTTGATTTCCATTAGACAAAATAGCTAACTCCTTTACTATAAATTTATTATATTGATCCTTAAATCCTTGGATATCCACTATTGCAGTCATTGTTTCCTTAAATAATTTTTTTAACTTCACTCGTCAATGGATTATACTCAATTATTCTATCATGCAAAAGTAAGCAATATGCTGTCGTGTTTGCCGGGATATTACTAACTGTTTTGAATTGCAGTCGGATGTCGACCGGTCCTGATTTAATTGTCTCATTTTGATGCGAGCAATCTATAACTATAATAGGAGCACTCTCTTTAAATTTATCCCGAGTAAGCAAAGGTTGAGTCTCACGACCATAATAAGAGTGCGGAAACTTTGCATACATGTCATATAGCAAGGCATATCGATCGCGATCAAATTTAATATTTAAATCATCATAAGGAAATGATTCCGAATTCAAATGAACTTTGATGTCTGAAAGTTCGCAATGGTCAAACTTGCTTGCATCTGCAGACTTTTCATTCTTTCGTGCCGTTTGAAACGCTAGAATAACATATCGAGGTTTTTCTAATTGCGTTGTTGTTTTGATTGACCATGTATGATCAACAGCTTCAGCCAATATAGGATATTCATACATATCCCAACTACGAAAACTCATTTGAATTGGACGCCCGTTATTAATGATTTTTAACAACGCTAATTTCTCTTCATCAGCTACACTAATATGTGGAATGCACCATTTTAATTTAAAAATGTCGATTTTGACATCATCAGTTGGTGAAATGAATGCATTTTCATCACTTCTGCTTCGAATTAGAATTATCTCATGCTTGGCATTTACAACAATTTTTGTATAGTCTTCAGCAAAACCAAGACACATTTTTAAAGGAATACAAAAATTGAAAAATCCTTTTGCTGGTGTTATTGGGTTATTTGGCGACCAGCACGCATTTTGTAGCATATTGCTTTCATTATGGGTAAGAGATATGTAATTTTTTAAAGTTGATGCAAATCCTAGATTTCTGGTACGATCAATTTCTACACCATTTAATTCATATCGAATTTCTTCAAAAAGGAAGGATGTAGCATTGTTTGTTAAATTCGCTTTTGCTGCTGCAGTCCCATCCGTTTTCGTTATCGCGCCTTCTATATAAATAAAACTTTCGTGAGGTAAAATGTATAAGTCTTGATGTTGCACAGAAATTCGAACTTCGTCACTATTTTTAAACGATGTTAAAAAAGGAGAATAGCTATGATATTCAAATTTTGTAATACTATTATCATAGCTTACACCTCGAGTAATATCAAGTATTTCGCTCATTTTGTTAACTTAAAACCAAGAGATCGTAAAAACTGTTGATTAACTGATGTTAACTTTGACCTTAACTGTAGCGCAGGCGTTGGTTGACTAGTTGATCTAATACTTTCATACTTGCTTTTATTCTCATGAATACTGTTATATATTAGCATATTGGAGCTTCAAATGCAACCTAATAGTAATCGTTTCTCCTCTAAAGTTTATAAGGTCACCGTCTTGATCGACTAGCTTCAGCGTAAGTGAACTTATTCTCTTGACGGTTACAGGTAAATAAATAACATTTCTCGGAACTTCAACTATTTTATATCCTGGCCCCACTTTAGGAGAAAATTCATGTAAGGTGTGTACTTGTGTGTTATTTATGAATGAACCTGCTATTAAATTACATTCAACACGTATCACATTAACTTTAATTATATTAATCGGTAAGTCAGATTCATGCACAATATTTGAACTCAATTCTCGTTTACTAAATCCTAATAATGATCCAATAGAATTCAATTTGTTGAAAAACACTTTCTCAGTACTTATAACTTCACTTTTCAAAGTATTATTATTAGCTTTAATAGATACTTTTGGTTTAGATTCAGTTTTGTCTAACTCATTTTTTATGAGTTGTGTAATATCATCAATTTCATACGATCCCTCTGGTATTTTAATCTTTTCATTTCCTACATGAAACAAGTTATTTTTGCTACCAACGTTAGGTATTGAATTATAAGTTTGGAAATCAATGAGTCCACATACATAGTCTGTAGTCAAATCTATCGGTGGAAAATATTCAGCTGCCAGCACAGACGAATTTCCAGTTAAGGTTAGTGTTAATGACATGATTGTTCTAAATGAAATGACATTTTATTAAATACAACAATTTATTTATACTTCTTATTAACAATTCAGATATCTTCTTACTAAACTTAATTTTATTTAACAAGTTTGCGACGACTATATAAAAATTCCAGACATAAATGTCCGCAATTAACTGTTTCATAATTTTGATAAGCTTCATGATTGTATACTATATTTTTCCCTAAGTACTGCAGGATTTCTTTTGGTGGTTGTAAATTTCCAAAGCTATCAAAGTACTCAATTTCTAAACCATTTTTATAATACGCTACCCAATGGCTACCAGGACCTGATATAGAGTCCAAATTAATAATTCCACATTCACATCTTTTTGTTTTCTTAGGGAGATTATCTCGCATAAAGACTCCTCTAAAATGTGGAATGTGTTTTGTATATTTGTGTAAATCGATTTCATTTAATGGTCGGTTGGGCAGCGTTTTCAAAAGTTTTTTGAAGGTTGATTTAAAAAAAGTCCAAGTCCTTTTCTATAAGGCTTCAAAAATAGACCGTTCCCCTTCTTCCCCAAAGCAATAGCTTCTATCGTTTCATTATGTCGACTGGATTCCTTAAGTTGTTGCTTAGCACTTGTAGCATCATTAGCTACCTTTGCAATACCAGCTGCACCACCTACTAAAGCGCCGAGTGCTGAGAGTCCAGCAAAAATAGGGATGAGTGGTAAAATTCCTCCAACTTTTGGTATAGGAATTACTCGAGGTGTTCTTACATACTTCTTTTTTCTCTTAAATACATCTTTAGTAGCAGCAAGCGCAAGGGATATGGCTTCTTTTAGCGAATCTGGTTTTTTCGCTTTTAAAATATTTCTTGCTTCACGAACTCCTGTTTGAAATGCTAATCTGGTTTTCTTCTTCTTCTTAGGACTAACTTTACTTCTATTTAGCCCCATTCCGAATTTCACTTTTGTTTTCATCGCGTTTGTCACAAGCCAGGCATTAACTCGTTCTCCAAGCGCTGCGTCTCTAGATTTTACACGTTGCCAAGCTTTTTCGGTTAATATTCGATCAGCTATATGACGATCATCAATATTTTTGAATTTGGAATATGCGATGTCGTGCTCTTTACAAGCTGTGTCAAGGGGATTAATTCCAGGATCACCTCTAGCTATTCTTTCCTGCAATTTGGTACCAGGACCGCAATACTGATATCCTGGTAGATGAAGCTCAAAAGGTAAATTGCTAATAGCAGTGTTTAGCAGACCACCTCCTTTTCGACTTTTGCGTTGGGGGTAAAAAATCCGAGATTTTTTATGTTCTATCATTCAAATAGAAAAATTCTCTTAACAGACGTCCTTACAGCATCATAATCTGATTAAGACTGATATAAAAGAAAGAGTTTCCTTAATGAATAGGTTAGTTCTCATGATGAAGTTCATCAAGCAGAAGGAATCCCTATCAATCAAAAACGTAGACATAAAATCTGAAAACTTAAAGAAAAAGCATAGCCCACTTTTATCAGATAATATAAGAGCCATAGTTGTTGGACCTTCTAACTGTGGTAAAACAAATCTCATGATTGGTCTGATTGAACATCCGAATGGTCTCAAATTTGAAAATATTTACATTTATTCAAAATCATTATACCAACCGAAATATCAGTACCTACAACGAGTATTACGTCCTTTAACTGGGCTAGGCTACCATACATTTTCAGATAATTGCGACGTTATTTCACCAGAAGAAGCCAAACCTAATTCGGTTTTTATATTTGATGATGTAGCATGTGGAAAACAGAACAATATACGCTCTTATTTTTGTATGGGTCGACATAATAACATCGATTGCTTTTATCTATGTCAAACTTATACTCATATCCCAAAACATTTAATACGAGATAATGCGAATCTTCTTATTTTATTCAAACAAGATGAAATGAATCTTAGACATGTTTACAACGATCATGTAAGCACTGACATGACATTTGATAATTTTCGCATTATTTGTGCTAAATGTTGGAAAGATAAATATGGATTTGTAGTGATAGATAAGGATAGCACCCTGGACAGGGGGCGCTTCCGTAAAGGATTTGACACATATATCGCTCCTTAAATATTATTCAGATTCATATTCAATAATTTTCATATATCAGTTAAGGCAGTTAACAGACCAGTCCAAAGTTGTTCCAAGACCAATTCAAAGCAGTTCATAGACCAGTTTAAAGCAGTTCATAGACCAGTTCAAAAGCAGTTCATAGACCAGTTTAAAGCAGTTCATAGACCAGTTTAAAGCAGTTCATAGAGCAGTTCAAAAGCAGTTCGTAGACTATTTTCAAAGTAGCTTTCTGAATTCAGATGGGGAAAAATACAAAACCTCATGTCAATAGGAAGGAATTGATTAAAGACATTATAAAAGTTAGAAATACTATAAAAAAGAAATTCCGAGCCCTGAGAACTGGGCGAGTGCAGACTGAAGCTCATCTTGAGGAAACGTTCAAACCTATAACAAAGCCCCTTCAAGAGTTCATGACTAAAGTAAAACATGATTCAAAGGATGGACTACCTATAACAGAGCCCCCTCAAGAGTTCATGACTAAAGTAAAACATGATCCAAAATATGAAATTAAAGTTGAATACAAAGACGATTATTACGATGACATGAAATCAACTCCTAAAATAAAATTTCCTAAAATTTACCCGACAAGTACACCAACAAAGCACATAAACTATTCATTTCTGTCAGAAGATGAGTTTGCAACACCTACTCATTCAAGAACTCCGATAGAGAAAGCAGATTCTATACATAATCTATCAAGCGGATTAGTTGATCGGTATTTTAAGTTATATATGGAAAAAAATCCGAAAATTGACTACACTTATGGAATTTATTTGTACAATGATGAATGGAAAATTGGCAATTCAAAGATATTAGTCCAAGAAGATGATTTCATTGTTAAAGGGAAACCGTATAAATTAACGCTAGGCTTATGCGAACTCCTCTTTATGAAAGAACCTATCAATAGTTTATATGATAATGTAGACTTAAATAACTACCAAGCAATTCTAAAAGATACTAATGCTTATAAACGTGGATATCTTGAGGATGGACAAATAAAAGGTAGTAAAGCGCTTAAGTATAAAGAAATCATAAGTAAACTAATAAATCATGAAGGAAAAGGTTTAATGCATATACCTAAAAGTAATATTGATTATGTTTATTGGGATGACCCTAATGAGCTAGTAGACAGACTTCGACTTTTAATAGCATCACAACAGGCTGGACATAACAATCACAACAACGAAATCATGTCAATTATAGAAGAATTGAGGGAAGCTTATATAATAGTATAATTAGCGAACTTTTTCTGCTGTTTTCTTTAATACAATAATGAGTGTTGATAAGTTTGGGCGTTTTTCTAAACAAGGAAAACTGGGGCGTCCTGGTGAACGAGGTCCGAGAGGTCCTTCTGGAGCCCGAGGAATTCAGGGTTCGCCTGGTATAGGATTTCAACTAAATTCAAATGGAGATTACAATTTAAACAATAAAAATCTTAGACATGTTGGTAAACCAGAGGAAGATGAAGATGCAGCAACTAAAATATATGTTGATAATTTAGTTGATAAAAGTCTGCATTCAATTAGTTCGAAAATTCAGTTAGTCAACAACAATCTAACGGAGAAAGTTGATAAAGTCAGCATAGTTCTAGAGAGAGAATTAAAGAGTGTATATAATTTAATACAGTCAGCGGGTGAAAAATATAAAACAGAAAATCAATTGTATACGAATGAATCAATTAATGCCTTGGATGTTAAGTTGATGAGTTATATTGATTTTCAAATCAAAGAAGTTAACAGTACGTTAAGTGCCCTAATAAATGTGGAGTCATTAATAATTAAGAAGAAGCCGGAGAAAGAAAATACGCAAGAATGAAGAAAAAGCAGCTTGTTAATGAGCTGCATAAACCTGCTCGAAAGAATTTTCAAAGGAGGCGCGTAATCATGAAGGGTTTCGATGATCAATGGCAAGCTGATCTAGTCGAAATGGGTACCTATTACAAAGTAAATAGCGGACACAAATTTTTACTAACAGTTGTTGACACCTTTTCAAAATATGCTTGGGGTATTCCACTAAAAAGAAAAACTGGAAATGAAGTTACCGAAGCGATGAAATCCATATTAAAAAAAGGTCGAACCCCAAAAAATTTACAAACCGATGATGGGAAAGAGTTCTACAATAGTTCTTTCCAAAATTTAATGAAAATATTCCAGATTAATCATTTTTCAACATACAGCCCATTAAAAGCTTCTATAGTGGAGCGTTTTAATAGAACATTGAAAAATATGATGTGGAAAGAGTTTAGTCTGCGTGGATCCTATCGATGGGTGGATATCATCAAACCGCTAGTTCTAAAATATAATACAACTAAGCATCGAACAATAAAAATGAGACCATGCGACGTGTCAAAGCATATGGAGAAAAAGTTACTTTCAACAGTATACAATAATTTAAAGGAATTTCGTATACCTAAATTCCAAGTTGGAGATTTTGTTCGCATAAGTAAATATAAGCATGTTTTTGAAAAGGGCTATACACCAAACTGGACTACTGAAATCTTCAAAATTACAAAAATCCAAATAACGAATCCTGTAACGTACCTCTTAGAAGATCACCTAGGAAAAGCAATAAAAGGTAGCTTTTATGAAATGGAACTTCAGAAGGCAAAATACTCAGATCTTTACTTGGTAGAAAAAATCTTAAAGAAAGCAGGAGATAAAGCTTATGTAAAATGGTTAGGGTTTGCATCAAAACACAATTCTTGGATTAATACAAAAGATATATTGTAATTAAGATATTCAAATACATATTATTTTTTACAAAAAAATTAAAATGAGTTTTAAAAGGTTGTAATGTCTACAGTCTACAGTCATACGTAAATATTCAAGTACATAAAAATGTATATTCAAGAATTAAATTAAACCGCACTTTTTTGAACATGTTTCGCAATTAATTTTTGTTAATCTGTGATAGAGTCTAACAAGGTCCAGTACTTGCTTTGAACATCTTCTGACATCATAACACTCGCAAGTATCCGCTCCGTCTGTTGTATCATCTCTCGACCAAGGACAGCTTACGTAGTGCTCACCAAATTTAGACTTAACTTTCTCCATATTTTTATATAATTTTAAAAAGTTGTGATGTTCTTGAATTCTCATTTTATGATCTTCAAGCAAAATGTTATCATATTCTCTTAAAAACTTCTCAATATTCATCTTAACAGTCTAACTTTCAGAAACATACTAACCATTTCTTGATAATTTTTCTTGAAACTCCTGTGTTTAGGAAATAGCCATTTGATATGTCTGTTTCATCCCCCTTAAATTAACTAATTCCACATCGCTTTTATAGTTATCATCAACTTTCTTCACAATCTCTACTTCACCGTTACTTAGAATTCTCTCTGTTTCAAACTCATGATATTCATAACACGAAATCTTCAATGAGCGTGCTACATAGTTACTATCATAAGTACAACGAATGGGAAGCACAGTTTCATCATCAAATTCAAGCTTGAAGTGTCTATAAAAAGTATATTTGCTCTCAATAATTCCAGCAATTTCCACTTCTTTTTTAATCAGCTCTTGCCTAAAACCCTCAATAGCCTCTTCCACAGTCACAAATTTTCTATTATTATTATTATCATTTCTAATTATCCTTGATGTAGTAGTAGTGGTAATAATTTCATCATCGCGTTCTTGTGAATTAGAGCTTTCTTCTTCGTGGTTATCACTAGCATTACTATAAGTCATCAGACGAAAAGTTAAACCGATTTGTATAGTGTCATTATTGGGTAGACTCAGAGCAAAATTCAAATTACTAGTACTCTTATCTATAAGGTTTACACTTAACGGGATAGGATGACTATTACTATATAGTATAAATAGCGCTAGGATCAAAATATTGATGGAATACCCTTTCATTTTCTCTACTTATTCTTTTTTTAATGTTATTATGTTGCGCTACTCAAAAGAACTGAGTGAATCTTTAGTCTTCTCTTGAATTTATAGCATCCCCTCCTAGTTTTCCTGTTTGTATTTTCATAGGATGATTCCATTTCCAATCATCCTCATCACCAAAGGGACAATTCGGCGGAAAATGATTTGTCGCCTTATATCTAACTGTTCCGGCCTGAGCTTCACCAACTAAGACAATTTCACCTCCTGAGATTTAAGTATCGCTAAGTAAGTATTTCGACTTATTTGATATGATTCTTACCAAAAACCTCTAATCTAACGTGCTGCCAAGGAGTAAAGTTGAACGGAAAATGTAGTACAGGGGGTATAGAATCACCACTTCTCAATTGAAGTACAAGACTTCTGTTGCCATCTTCAGGTGTCATATATAATTCGAGAAGTTTACCAGATTGAGGATTGATATGTATAATTCTAAAATACAGCCAACCGGCTTCACATGCACAATACTTGGATCTCCCCCTAACTGTTTCTGACCAAAACATCTTCTGAACGTAGGTGATATACTGAACACTTTTGAATAAGACCAAAGTATTTATAATAATAGCAAGAGAATTTTTGGGTAGCTTTGATAAATACTTCACTGGATCAGTTGGCTAGGCAGCTAAATTAGATCATTAAATGCTGGTTGATACAGTGAAGTATTTTTTTTTTTTTTTATTTCGGGGTTCAAATCAAAATGAGATTAAAAATTCAGAGAATTATTTGTATATGTGCATAAAATACAAGGATTATGTTATAACAAAAAAATCTTTATTTAAAAAAGTCTTCACAAGCTTAAGGTACAATTAAAATATGATCCACCTTTCGAAAATGTCACATTGTACGCCTTTCCAATTAATCCCCCATACGTAATATAAAAATCTCCTGTGTTGAGTTTTTCTATGGTCCGTTGAGAAATTCTGGTGAACCGCGCTGGCAAGAACATCTGGTAACTTTCTAAATCAAGATGAACTCTTTCTCCGAACTTCGTTTGCAATTTTTTGCACTGCAGAATTTTATAGGCCTGACATATCTCCATGTTTTTAATAGCCAGCAGAGGTTTAAAGTTGAGTGAGTTTAGTTCCTCTAAGGTTTGGAAGTCTTCCTCTATTGAGGTTTCCTGTGAACTGCCTGAGGTTGTAAAAGACATTATGTTTTACTTTTAAATGCTGTTTTCTTATTGAACACTGCGATCGTACTGACAAATAACCCCCCAATTATGATTCAATTTATAGCCCCTATTTTATCCAATACTCATGGACGGCTATCTACATCTACAGTTTTTTTCTCGGTCAACTACAGTTCCTTTTCAAGACTATTATCAGTCTCAATTTTATCGGGATCTCATAGTCTTAAACCGCGATTTCCTCTATAGAATCAAATCCTGGTTCCCACATATAAAATCAGAATTCTAACACTTGGAACCAAACTATTTCCTGCATATCTAAGATATATTGCCGAAAAAATAAAAATCGGATGTAAAACCGCATTCCCATAAACAATCTCTTTGCAAATATTTCCAATTCAAGAAATTACTACAATACTCTCGACCAACCACCTGCCTTATCACCTAAAACCGCAGCATTTCAGCACCAAGCCGGTGCTCTTAACAATTCTTTCATACAAATTTCAAATAAATTCGCAATTTACACATCTGGGTGCTTATCACAATTCCTTAATACCATTTTACTCCAAGCGATGCTTTTTGCACCCAACTCATTTTTTCATAACATTTTCTGCACCAAACCCTAAATTTGCATTTTACACATCTGGGTGCTTATCACAATTCCTTAATACCATTTTACTCCAAGCGGTGCTTTTTGCACCCAACTCACTTTTTTCATAGCACATTTTCTGCACCAAACCCTAATGAGCTGGAATCCCCATATCCATACTAGTGGGTGCTTATCACAATTCCTTAATACCATTTTACTCCAAGCGGTGCTTTTTGCACCCAACTCACTTTTTTCATAGCACATTTTCTGCACCAAACCCTAATGAGCTGGAATCCCCATATCCATACTACTACTGAATCCCATTAAAACTTTATTGGATATGGCATTTGACCATTTCAGTTTCTTAAGATTGAACATTAGATTTTAGGAACACTAATTGCGTCATGAATGAGGATGAAATTGACTTGTAACCTTTTGTTTCGAAATATATAAAGCGATACTTAAAATTGGTGACAAACAGAACAGATAGAAAATGGTGCTGTTGTTTTAATAGCTTTCCTCGAACTTAAGTATAACTTTGAAACTATCGATAGAAACATGTTGATACTCGCACATACATATGTACATATTATACAAAAGAAAGGTAAGTATAAAGTATAAAGTCTCATTATTTATATTTACAATTTCATATAAAAATTATTTTCGGTGCACCATACATTTCAAAATTTCGTAACTGATCCCTTTCTCAAAACGGTTGATAACAACTGGCCTGTATGAATAACCGTAAATATAGTCACCCCTATGTTGTAAGCATATGCAAGTTACATTATTACAACAGTGAAGATAGTTATACCCATTTTATTGGTTTTTATAATCCGACGAACCTTTCATACAACAGCGCACTTCACCTACCTTTCCTGCAGCCACATCCTGTACCGCATCCCTTTTTCTCTGTTTCTCTGACATCGGTACTGGAGACCCCATTATTACAAAGTTTCCAGCCCCAGTCGGATAATTTTTTTTTCTTTTTTTTTTATTCCACACCATTTTTGGACTTGGTGGCATGGAATGGTACCGTTCAGCGTCTTTCGTTCGTGGTAAAGAAGCTAAGTTGAATTTGCTTTTTATTGGCGATTTTACGAAACGTTCTTCCAAGTACAAGGTTTGCTCTTCCATGTTGCCACGCTACAAATCAACGAGAAAGCGTGCTCCACCAGCATCCGCCTTGTCTTCTGGTTTGGCATTCTGATCTTTGAAGATGCCAATGACGACATTGAGGGATGATGTCGTGTCACATCCGCTAACCGCATGTAAAACAGGATGTTTTTGGCTGCTCCCTTCATTTTCAAACTATTCACGGTACACAGTAAAAAAAATTGCCCTAAAGTGAGTGGCAACAATTTGTGCCACACAGGTTAGGCATTTGTCGATAAGATTAGGAAAAGCACAACCTTTCAAAACTAAGATTAGGCTTTATCCCTAAAATGTAGGTAGGTTTTTCTCCCTCAAATGTAGGGAACTTCGGTTTTTCCCCCCTAAAATGTAGGGAATATTCCCTCAAATATAGGGAATTTTAAATTTTTGTTTTGTTTTTTCCCCTAAAATTTAGAGAATATTACCTAAAATGTAGGGAATAGGTGATAGCACCGCACCACTCTCCACCATAGGTGAAGGTGATAGAAGACCACCCCTTTTAAAAAACAAAAGAATGAGCTGAATAGATCATTTCTTATGGTCCATGCTACTAAGTAGTATGGAAGTTTTAGTGGTGCACTGGGCACGCCTAAACAAAATATTGAACAACAATATATATATGACTTGTTTTCAAGAACAATGTGTGAATTATATAAACGAAAATAAAAATGTATGTAAAGCTTACGTCTATTGTAGTTCAGCCTATAAACAAATATATATATCAATAAAAAATGTAGAATAATACCTAATTCACTGAATGCTGTCTTCCTTATATCCAAGAGAGCTTAGCATTTCGGGAATTTTACGTATTTACTTTAGAAGTTTTTTGGCGCCAGATATCTAAATTCATTGAATGTTCTATTGATTAAACTGATTTTCTTTCTATCAGAGAAAATAACATTTATTTTTAGGGAAAAACGTGTCTTAAATTTAGGTAATAGTCTTAATATTTTTTACAGTGTATACACAGCAGTATTGCCTCTACCCGGTCTGCGAAGGTAAATGTTGGTTTTGAATGATCTTAATGCTGTCAGTAGAACGAAAATATCGGCGTCTTCGCCAACGATAAAATCATCGTCGAATAATGAGCAGAAGGAAATCGCTCTGTCGACGTGTTGACAATTAAGACATCAGCATCTTCTTCAGCCTGCTTAACAGTAAAAGTAGGCTGCTCGAATTTTTTTGTCATCATCGAAATCAGACGGGCTTTGATTTGTTCATGGGCCAAAAATTGTTCTTGAAAAACTTGAACTGTCATTATCTCATCGAAAAAAACTTCCACAGATATCTGCTTCTTCTTTGGCGAAGTCTTTCTGCGCTTTTCGTATTTTTCTTGCCACCATCAGATATATATCCATCGAAAACAACGACTGCATTTGAATTTGAACTAATCCAAAATGGGGACCGTTCTTCCCCCACCTTGGATTTTTCATCGGAGTCTAGAACTCAATAACATTTGTACATAATCAAAATCGCAAAGGCCCTACATTGCCTTTTTAATAACTTTCTATCAACTGACAAACCCCTGACTCAGAGACTATGTGTCTGATCGCCTGAGCGCTTGAGAGTGCCGTTCGTGACAAAAGAGTTTTATGGTAGTAAAAGTGAATTTACATGGGGTTTTTTGATTTAGAATAGTGAATGAGGAGCTTTCTGATGGGATAACATTTTCTTACGTGTTGGCGGTTTTGGGGTGGGTGTGGTAACTATCACTCTTGGGGTTGTGCAATTTGGGCCGTGAGTGATATGAGTCGAGCGTCGAGATTCGAGAGTCAAGATTTGTGATTCGAAAGTCGAGATTCGAGATTCAGGCTTTGAGAATCGAAAGTCGATATTCGAGAGGAGAGTGTCGAAGGTCGAGGTTACCATAGTCGATATTCGAGAGTCGAGGTTCGAGAGTCGAGATTCGTGATTCCAGAGTCGAGTGTCGAGATTTGAGAGTCGAGGTTCGACAGTCGAGATACGAGAGTCGATATTCGGGTCAAAATTCGAGAGTCGAGGTTAGAGAGTCGAGATGCATGATTCGAAAGTCGAGAGTTGAGATTCGAGATTCGAGAGTCAAGAGTCGAGGCTAGAGAGTCGAGATTAGAGAGTCGGTATTCGAGAGTCGGTATTCGAGAGTCCATATTCGAGAGTCGAAGTTCGACAGTCGAGATTCGTGATTCGCAGGTCGAGTCGAGAGTCGAGTGTCGAGATTCGAGAGAGTATGTAGAATATTGACTAAAAAGTAGTATATTAAAGAAACTTTTAAAAGTAAATAAATTTGTAAATAAAATACACTAAAAGTAAAAAATAATTTTTTTCATTCTCAATGATATATACCTACAAGAAAAATTTCGTTGAAAAATAAGAAATGCTAGAACAAGTTTGGGCTTGAGTTGCATTTAGACAATACTATGGATGCCGAAACTTTTAAAATTTAATCTGAGTTCTAGCATTTCTTATTTTGCAATTAAACTTTTCTTGTGGATATCACTGAAAAATAAAAAAATATTTTTTTACTTTTTAATGCATTTTAATTACAAAATCTGTTTATTATAAACGATTTTTAATATATGTTTATCATACAAAAATTTCGATTTGCACAATATATTTGAACACTGCCTGAGAACGCGTCGACGTATGGAGCTAAAATTTAGTACATGTTGTTTCCATAGCAATGGTAAACAAAATTTAGAAAATTGACTAAATCGGGCAACCCCTTCTTGGTGTTGCCATATAAAAATTAAGGCTTTTTACGTATACTGTGAAAGCGATCAGTCCTAGACGGTTTTAATGTACTAAAAAGCTCTTCAGAATGTGAAAATATGAAATTGGTTATAACCATTTTTACTGTCCGACGAACCGTTTTAAAAATATATGCGACAAACCACTTCAAAATCATACACAGAGACGAGACCATACAAAATTACATACAGGTATTCAACAAGTTTCTAGGTCTTAGACCAATGCTAGCTTTTTTACTGTTTCTCTTTAAACTCTGGCTGTGCGTGAGAAGACATAGAGAGCTGCGATTTGGTACATGGTGTTTTCATAGTAATAGTAAATAAAATTTCAGAAATGAAATAAATAGAGCAACTTTTTATTGCCAAACAAAACTTTGCGTTTTCACTTAATTTAACTTTTATTTTCATCCAGAGTATAATAATATTAGTCTTATGGTTAGACTTTTATCTTGTTAATACTATGCTTAATTATCTTATAAATTTTTGCACAAAATCATTATTTCTACTCGCTACAAAGATATTTAAACATTTTTTAAATTTAGTGTTACTCTATGACATTTCATCTAGGTCACAAAAAAACCAGAAACCTTTTAAACATAGTTAGTTAAAGTTACACAAAGCACTCATTTCAAATTCAATTAATTCAAATGCAGCAAATACCATTCACAAATTTCAAATTCAATTCAGTGTCAGAAAAAGAGGGGAGAAAAGCTCAAGTGAAGGTGATAACTAACATCACCCTCGACATACAATTCGAACAAGTTTGCATTGACGTCATAGTATCCCCAAAGCTTATGACGTACAGGTTATGACGCATGCCTGTAGATGCTGTCCCCGGGTAATATTACGTCACCTCACATGAGGCACATCTCTGTCATGGTTAAGCTACCTTTTGTGAAAAGGTGAAATTGACCTTTCTAGTGGTTCTTCCACCAAGACCAAAGCTTAATGCTTCAAAGGCACAAAGCGAAATAGCACAAGTTCCTCTAATTAACTTCACCTGGGGAATAAGGGGTGGTTTCAGTATAATTGAAGAGGGGATTTTCCTTTCTTCATTCACAATTTCGCACAGTGGATGAAGTTAAAGAAAAAAATTAAGCCAAACAGATATTTTTCGAATTTCATTTCCTCTACTTATTTTAGGGGAGCATATTACATTTGTATGTAGTTATGTTTGTTGGTAGGTACTCTCTACATATAAGTACTTTTCGTAGAGCACTTATACCGGTACGATTTCATATAATAAATGTAGAATTGGGTGAAAGAATATCGTCATAAAAAAAGTCATATGGAAAGCATTGCACGCCTGTTTATAATGGGGGAAGAAGAGGAGTTTTCATTTGTGCTTCGTATTTTAATACTAAGAATAGGTAACTCAATGAAATCATTCCACGAGTTAAGAGGGGTTGTTCAGGTTCCATGTAAAAATGTAATTCGTTCTGTAGTGGGAGGAAATTTGTCTCTATTATACTGATATACATGAAGGGTTGGACACGTTACTTGTTCAGATTCCCTCGGGTGCTGTAGAAACTAGAGGAACACTCTTGATTAATAGCGTTGGATGAAAAATCGAAAGTGCCCTTATGAATTCCCAATATTTAAGGGGGCGATTGGGATACCGAATTGATTTTACTTTCCAATGATTTTCTGATTTTTTTTTTTATGGGTAATTTACATATGTACATAGGTATGTATATCCGGTACCAGTCGGTGTAAGTCAGGTATTGTATCTCAAATATTTTATGCATAACATAATTAAAATAAATGAATTTATTTAAAAATTTCTGTTGCAGTTTTCTAACCGTTAAGATCAAAGAAAAGAGAATCCCGAAAAACTTTTGATGTAGACGACAAATGAATAGGAAATGGTTTAGAAAGAATAAATTTATGTAAAATTCGATTGAAAAATAATTATAATTAAATCCTTGTCAGGGATTTTGCTGAAACTTTTCTTTTACCTGATATAGTTAGACATATTCAGAACTTAACAATTATCCTAAGGTCACACTGACTTCGATGACCTTGAAAAAAAGTTTTATATGAATAACCTATATAAGTAGATACTGAAGTGAATGTTTAAAAAAAAACGTAAAATACGGATAAACAGTTCCATTTTGGATCCAGAGAAAGACTATGGTATTGATGACGATAAAAATAGTAGTTAAATAAATAAAACTGAGTTAAGCTTCCGAAATTTTGACTTATATTTTATCACTATAAAATTCTGTGATAAAAATAAAATTATCATTAAACGCATAAAGTGATATTATGAAAACATATTGGTCACATCTCATTTAACCGTCTATGGCAGTGGCAGGTAAGGACGTGTCGGTGAATTCTGATTATAATGCCTGCTGCCACAATGCAAAAAACTCACCTTATGTGGCTGCTTTCCTCTAAGAACACCACCTTCTTTATAAAATGTAATAATTTGTTCAAGGCTATCTATCACTCCAGTTATTTAATTTCAATTGTCAATGATGACCGAATTAAGTTTGAAATATTTATGAATACTTAGATTGAGATGAGATTTCTTTTACAAGGGTTAAAATGCATTAAAAAATGT
Organism: Dioctria linearis; assembly: GCA_963930735.1. Lineage (NCBI taxonomy): Eukaryota > Metazoa > Arthropoda > Insecta > Diptera > Asilidae > Dioctria > Dioctria linearis. The sequence goes on along the minus strand of OZ005740.1, from coordinate 330,829,727 downwards.
TATAATCAATGTTACTCGTTAATATTCTTTGGTCGTATTTACTTGGAGATTTTCACTAGTCTGACAACAAAACGGGGTAAACGCCACATCGTGTACTTTTTCAAAAAAATTTTGCACAACGATAATGACATGTGATCTTACACTCTTAAAAATAGTGATAAATTTGCAGAATGATACAACACCGACAGGTCTATGTTAATTTTTTAAAACTATTTACTAAGTGGTATCACTATCATTTTTCATATACCATAAACTGAGCGATATTTTCTTATGAGAGTCATTAATTAAAAACTACATTTACTTTTTCCTGATCATATTTCATTAATTTTATATTTATTAAAACTCTCCCTCCCGGGTATGTAAGTGGTTGGCTGCATGTAGTAAGGTTATTGACAAAGTTCATCTGAATGATTGCAATCAAAACTATTTTCAATATATGATGGTCTGAATGGTGTGGGATGGGGTCAGTTTCCTCTGAATTTTTCAAAGAGGGCTTAGAGAATACCTACATATTTTATTTTCCACAAATTCTAACTTACTATCATTTGTACCATCCCTGGGAGGTGATTCTGATCTTTTGTCGTACTTTAATGTCAAAATATACGACAAAATGAAATGAACCTTTTTACTGCTTTTTTATGTTTTTATTCAGTTCAGCAAGCTTTGCATTACGTAGACTGAACTGAAAATGTCACTTCAAATTACAAATTCAAAAATATTATTTCAAACTTAAGCACTTGTATTAGTCTAATTTGGTCTAGAATATCCATTTACCATATTTTATAATTTTTGTCACAACCTCGGAAGCAGTTGACTAATTTGTCGTACTTTAGGCGTTTATTCTGACGTTTATTCATTGCAAATTCATTTCAGTTTATTTTTTTGTGGTCAAAAGAAAAGTACGACAAATTTCTGGTGAAATTTCAAAATATGGGACTAAAATATACGCTTAAGCTACGATAAAAGATCAGCAACACACCCCAGCTCTGATGTATTATGTATTTTGGCTGAAACTGAACGCTCAGTATTTTCTCTAGTTTTAAGCAAACTGAATGATAATAACACTGCTGAATTAACAAATAAAGTTATCAATATTCTTGATAATCAATAATAAATGGAATTGATTAGAATAATGTAAGATGTAAGAGATAAAAAAACGTTCTTTGATATAGTTATACCTTTTAAATTTGTACTGAGTTGGTCCGTATTTATGCTCTACAAATTGTCCAGAACCTTCCCGAAGATTCCGTTTTAGAAACATCGCTTCTCCGAACCGAAAGTTATTTACGTCCATACTTTCTAGATGTCGCTTGTTCTTTTCTTTTGCGCATAATACCACAGATAAGTAATACCATAGACAGCACAAGAACTAGTTCTTGCATGCCATACTAGAGCAGAGTATACAGATGGTGAAATGGGTAGTGCATTCTGGAATGGACCATAACATGTTTTAGAGCGCGTCGAAAGTAAATGTTTTTATAATACCAGTTTTGTATACATTTGATCGACTTCAACACTTCAGATACGAAAAAATATACTCGACGTATACATCATTTCAAATATTGTGGTCCATTCCGGAAAGGACCACCCAGCCATATAAATTTTGTACACTTTTTTGGTACTGCATGCGACATCTAGTCCTTGTGCCATTTATGATAATATACCCAGATATTTAAGGAGATAGGATTGTCAGTTCATGCCCCATATGTAGTGACATCTTCAAGGTTTATTGTACATTATTTTTGGTTAAAGTATTTGCTAAAACTTTTGAATATCTTGACAATACTTCTATAGTTTTCACAATTTTTCTTACTTTTCAAGCGCAGGTTGTTCGCCTGGTTTGTAGGCTGGTTAATGTTCAGAAATTTTGGTTTTGTTACATAATAGCTGGCTCATGAAAAGCAGATTTTTAACATTGGTTTCCAAATCTGTATATTATTTATTATCTGTGGTAATACCATTTTCCGAAAGTTGTTTGTGTCCGTATTTAATTAGTCATTTCACGCGAAGTATACATTTCCAACAAATGTCGCTTGTCCTTTATACTGCACGTAACAATATTAAAAGTTATTTTTATTTTGGCATGTCGGTCTGTCTGCCCGTCGCACGATAATTCGAGAACGCGTTCACTTAAAATGCTGAAATTTTGCTCATGGGCTTTAAAAAAATGTAGATTTGTTCAGAAATGGAACAAATCGGGTAACTCCTTCGTGGGTTGCCATGCAAAAATTTCGATTTTCACAATTTATTTGAACACTTCCTGAGAACGTATTGATATAGAGAGCTGAAATTTTTGACAAAGCGTTTTCATAAAAATTGTAAAATAAAATCAATAACGTATGAAATCGGGCAGCCTCGTCTTGATGTTGTCATACAAAAATTGTTTTTTTTTACGTATGCTGTGTAAACGACCAGTCCTTGACGTTTTTACTGTACTTAATACCTCTTTAGCGACCCGTTCTAGAAATATGTGTTAAAAACCACTCAACAATTAAACTTTCACAGAAGGGCATTCATCTTCGGTATCGTAAGATTTAGTCGTAGTCCGATTCTAGCTGTTTTACGTTTTTTTTAATTACTTGTTACAGGATTTGTCACCAAAATTTCAGTCGCTGTACAAATCTTAAAATATAGAAAGGAAGTGTTGATACCTGTAAAATATATTGAAGAAAGTGATACCTAGAGATACATTATGACAAATGTATTGTCAGATGTCAAACACAGTTTTGCCTAATTTAAATCTTGCGATGTTAACTAAAAAGTGAAAAAAAGTGGTAAAAACTATTTCTAAATAGAGTAAAGACTGTAAGTAATTACCTGTTAATATTTAAGTGATAAGTTCTCGAGCGATGTTCAGGTATTTATAGCATGAAGTGTTTAGTAAAAAATTGCCATAACAATACCAATTTACGACGTGGAAAATCATTTTTCAGACAAATATAGTTATGAAATATTTTTTTATTAATTTTACCAATATTAAGTTCCAATGTGGGCTTAGCAAAATAAAGGGGACGTGCCGGATCAATAATTGACAAGACTGAGTTAGAATGTGGTATCAAACTTTTTATTTCTCTCAAATTTATAAATCTTAGTTCTAATTTGAAATAATACCAAATAATATGAAAAAATAATGTTAAGTGGTTTGACGTTTGACATATTGCTATCTCAGTCTATCCGGCTTCGAAGGACCAATGTTAAATCCCAATGTGGGCTTAGCAAAATAAAGGGGAGGTGCCGGGTCAATAATTGACAAGACTGAGTTAGAATGTGTAGTCAAACTTTTTATTTCTCTCAAATTAATAAACTTGGTTCTAATTTTAAATAATACCAAATAATATGAAAAAATAATGTTAAGTGGTTTGACGTTTGACATATTGCTATCTCAGTCTATCCGGCTTCGGAGGACCAATGTTAAATCCCAATGTGGGCTTGGCAAAATAAAGGGGAAGTGCCGGGTCAATAATTGACAAGACTGAGTTAGAATGTGTAGTCAAACTTTTTATTTCTCTCAAATTTATATATCTTAGTTCTAATTTGAAATAATACCAAATAATATGAAAGAATAATAAAAATTCAGAACTAAAAAAAAAAAAAAAATTCAATTACTGCTGATCCGTTTTTTGGTAATAAATTATTAAAATTGCAATAATTTATATACTGGGTTCGAAACGCCCAAAGATTTCCTCAACTTAGTCAGATTGAAATCCTCTGATCTGTCTCGAAAGACTGCCAAAAATCCAATGATTTTTAACTCGAGCCCCCGCTTTATTGCATGGCGTTGCATGTATTATAGCTGAGAACGAATGAGAACTCTGTACATCTGACTATACTGACGAACGTCAGATGTCAGTGGCGCTATTATGACATTTGTTTGAGTAAGTTTTTGTTTGCTTCTTGGATTAGTATATAAATATTAATTTTTTTATTACTCCTTCTCTTTTTCAGAATATAAACAATTTGGTTGATTGCTGTGGTGTATTGGAGCCGAATTCAGGGAGTTTAGGTGAGTTTGATTTTGTGATAAATTTGTAGTAATTAATTTTGTTTACATTTATTAATTTGTGTTTATGTTTATTTTTAGGGTATGCTACTAATTCGGGGTTGCGGCATAGAAACCCTACGGAGCCAACAAAAATGGCTTAAATTCATCGTGGGATATTCTTGATACTTTTTTGTTCGTGGTTTGATATATTTTTTAATGTTTTATTTCAGTTTGTAAGGTTATAATGTTCCGCGGCGGAGCACATACATATTTATATTAAATTAAATTGAAAATAAATAAAAAAAGCGATGTAATATCGAAAAATTTGTTGGCTAGCTTCACTGAGATTTGTTTACATTTGTGACAGCTGAAAAATTTCTGAGGTTCTCGGCGTAAGTGACTACGACTACGAGCATTTTCGGTGGGAGCAAGCGCAATATTTTCAACCATATATCTTCTCTGCCCGCTCTCTATATTGATCCAACTACACCTCCTCTATATTCTAAAGTAGAAATCGGTGGGCAGTATAATCTTGTCTTTAGAATTATCGTCCCTCACTTAAATGTTATGAAAACTACGCATATGCATTTAGAAATTTTCTTTACCGATACACCGAAATCAAGTGAATAAATACCAATTTGATGATCAAAAATCTTTAAAAATCAATTTTTTGCATTTGTTATAACACTTATTGACACTCAAGGATAATACACGTCTAACCAGCAAAGAGTCATGAAAAGCGCAAGCCTCGATGCCTGTGGGTGCGTGCGCAGCAACGTACTGGAAAAACGAGCGCTCTAAGAGCCCTCCTGAAGCTCGTAGTGCTTCTTGTCCTTCTTTCTTTAACATAGGCATGTCCGCAAAGACAAGCGCTTCACTGCTGCTCTTAAGAAGCGCTCTAGGAGCAAGAAGTTTTTTGAATGTGGTTTTTCGAGCTTTAATGAGTTTTTTGTATAATCATCGTAGTGCCTTCAATCCTCTCCAGGGTGAGCACAGCCTAAGAGGACTTCAACACTGCCTCCTGAGGGCTGAGAAAATTGGCAAGTGGTTTACGCTTAATCATGATTATTTGTGGTAATAAATTTTGATAAATTAATTAAATAACCCAACATTCTCAATTTTATTCTCACTTTATAACCAAAACTTCTGCAGATTACATTACTTCGTACAAAAATCCACAGTTTCGATTCGTAGAAAATTAGATGAAATCAGCCCTTATTGCACTTCTGCTGGAGCTCATCAAATAATCTTCTATCTTGCTTCCAAATGATGGCTATAGAAGCTCTTAAGTTACTTAGTTTCGTGTTTGCTTATTTTTCTGAATAGATCAGTGAATATTCTTCTAAAGAGCTGCCAAAGGATGTCTAGGAAAGTGACCTTTCAGAAGCACTGAATTCGGGAAAAAATCTCTTAGTCTAAATGCTCATAGCTATTGATATACATACGGGATTTTCGATAAGTCGATTTAAACATTATGTATATGTTAAAAAATGATTACCCCTTTTTTTGTCAAAAATTAAACGACTTCATTTAAATACATACTCGCCAATCATACGAAAATGAATATTTTTAAAATCCGCTACGTATTTCTTGCTATGAACATAAAGCATATGTACCTACACTAAGTGATTTCTTTTTATCCTAATTCAGAGCGTTTTTTGAAATTACATGAAAAAATAAAAAAAATCGACTGTTTTAAACCTAAAATTTCAGTGAAAAAAATTTGTTTTAAGTATAAAACTATTCTATAAGGTTTATAGCATAATTTAAGCCAAAAAACAAAATAAAACGATTTTTTGACCAATTTACAGTGATGTTACCCCAATTAAAGCCATTGTCTGTTTTAAGCACAGTATAGCGTGGTTTTTTAAATAAAAATCCGCACGAATAGAGGCGGATGCGGACCGGATGCGATTTTGTCATACATGCGGATTGTCCGCGGATGCAGTTTGTCCGCGGATGGGAATATCCGTCCGCCGCGGCATCTCTCGTACAATAGTGGAAAAATATACAGTTTAGATTCGTGCAAAATTAGATGATGCACTTCAATCTGCTGGAGCTCATCAAATAATCTTCTACAGAGCTTCCAAGCGATGGCTCTAGAAGCACTTGAGTTACTTACTTGCGCCTTTTCTTATTTTTCATGATAGATCAGTGAATATGCTTCTAAGGAACTGCCAATTGATGGCTAGAGAAGCGCTTAAATGGTGCACTTTCAGAAGGGCCGGTTTTTCGTCCCAATGGGAACCTACTCATGCATCCTCATACAGATACGGGACAGATGTCCCTAGAAGCGTTAAATTTGACAAATTCACTCTAGCTTACGAGTTTGTCCTACCGCACAAATAATATATGTAAATCAAAATTTCAATTGAAAAAGAAATTACTCATAAAAGATAATTTGGAAAATTCAGCTATTCTAGATTTAATATTGAATTTGTGGGGGTTCACGTCCAGTTTGTTTCTCTTGGACAACTCAGAAATTCAGTCTGTCAGTCAGAGTTAATTCTTTCGATTCAATCTTCTTTCCACTAAGAAGGTTTTGACAAATTATCGAAGAATCGAAAAAATATTTAGGCCATCCCACTACTGTTATGATTAATTGTGCTCTGTGTTTCGCAACATTTGCATAATTCTCGTCCACTTTCGTTGTTCATCTTTCTTTAGAAGTCGGATAGAATCAAACATTTGATTTATGAAAAGAAAAGGTGTATTTCATTTATAATTCATCCGTTAAACGTCAATTCCAAGATTTATTACTTTTTATAGTAGGTAGTAAATCTTATTTGGTCTCTGTTTTCCCAATGGCATTCAAATGGAATTCTTAAGTTCTGTTGAAAATGGTGAAAATAATTGAGTTTAATTCAATTTGACACAATATGTGGAGGAGGATAGATTGGTTATACCCGACCTTGTGGAGGAGGATAGACAGCTAATACCCGACCTTCTGGAGGAGGATAGACGGCTAATACCTCACTTGTAGAGGTGTAACAATTAAAGATTTATTGCACGTTTAATTTTTTCACAATTCTATTCGAAAGTGAACGAAATACTTTTTTGTTTCTTTAGAAAGTTTAATGAAAGAAAAGTGGAGAAGTGAAACGTTAGCCATCTCAGATCTATGAAAAGTAATCAGAGACAGATAGACGTAAGACAATGAAATTTAGATAAGGTGTGTTTCATATTTATAACGCCATCAAAAAATTTACTATTTATGGAAAACTATGTATTGATTCTAGGGGAAAAAAATTTTTGGCGAAAACAATAAGAGTGATCAGCAATTACCCTCAATTACCTAACTTCTCATCGCATTTATTTTTCTCTGAGTGAAAAAAAAGATTTTTTGTTATTTAATTATAACGCAACGTGCATTTTTGCCGCATTTAACGTTTTCTTTCCATTAAAAATAAGATTTAAAAGTAGTTAAATTAAAATTTAACACTCAAAAGGTCCTCTTTTTTTTCAAAATTACTTTAAATATTTATGTCCTTCATTAGAAGAGGAGATCATCAGGGGCACCTATCAAAAAGAAAGCCTCCAGTAGATCAATAGGGAAACCTGCCATATTTCGAGGCAATTATAGTCTGCATACGACAGGAGTTGGACGTTGGACAAAAGAGCTCCTTAATGATGTGTAAAACTGATACCAATAATGTAAGAGGGGTCAGTATAGGTCATTGGGCCATAGGAGACCATGCTAGTAACCAGGAAATAGCGGCGAACGATTTCTACAGGATGTATAAGGACTTGGAAGAAATCGAATACGTCCAACACGAACTTTGCGAATGCCCCGCTCTGATGAATAAAAGAAGTAGGGTATGAGGTAGCTACTTCTATTCAAATCTAGGGGATCTGCAAAGTATAGAGCTTCGATGTATCCTGAGATTGCTAAGGGAAGCAGGATGGATCTAGAGCGATTTCAAAAGAGCACAATGAACCCACTGGAAGTCTAAGTGTAGCAGACTAGTTATCTCTAGAAGCACCCCTCTTACCTAACTTTCATAATCAATGCCCTTCATGCTATTGAAGAGATTTTGAATAGGACGCAAACCAAAGTATGGTTTCGCGGCCGACGGGGATACTGGTGTTATCCTGGTTGGAAATCTTCTAAAATGAATGCAACATATCGAATTTAATTCTTGATGATCTTTCCAATGAACTTTCAGTAAAACTCATCGAAGGCTTTATTAAAGATCATGAAACTACTATTAAAGGGGCAAAGGGAAAATTCAGGAAGGTAGAATTGACTAAACACAGATCTTTTTTTTTTGTAACTACTAGTACAAATATTCATTCTTAATGTTTATACATTTAATTGCATACGTCGGAATGTAGTAGCTTACCTACTACCTACATACCTGCTGTTTTCCGAGAGCTGTGGAAAAAGGAGAACAACGTTTGAGTATATAACTCAGTGAGATACAGCAAACATTTATTTTATATTCACGCACGCATATACATTCAATCATAAGTTCGCTACATCCTTATTGTTTTCCGTCAAGTTTAATAGAGCATTCATGTGTACCGACAAGTTGAAGAAAGCGACTTACGCTGAACCGTTATTATCTTGGAACTCATACATTAAAATGTATTTGCAACGCACGCATATTAACCAGATGTAATGTTAAGGCCAGTTCCTTAAGGAAATAGAGTGCGACATACGCAGGAGCAAAGCACGTATTATGCGACTCACGCACAGATGCTAGGTGCGTCGTACGAAGAAGAGGCATTATCTGATGGTGGGGTGCGACGTAAGCAGAACAGACATTCGTTACTTTCGTTAATCATTCACACTCCCATTCACAAATTATTTATCTTATACTACACAGTACAATTTAGAGTCGTGGAACTACCCAGCTTAACTTTAAACCTACGATATGTAGGCTTTGCTGGGACTGTAGGCTTTGCTGGGAAAGTGCTGGTTAAATCAAACGACCGATCTATCTATCTATCGGCATATGGAGTTAACTAGGGTTGCCAGAATACATATTATAAATGAATGTCTTTCTGGTTGCCTCAGTTTCCGATGGGAATTCAATGTTATGTAAAGCAACGTCTAGAAATGTTCAGTTCTTTGTCGAATGTAAAAACTGTTTTTTCATAATTTAAAAAATCTCGTCCTAAAATGCAATCATGGGGCATCGTGGTGTCAGGCACGACTCGAAAATTTAATTCAAATTCTAGCCCTAGTCTATCTTCCTTTCAAAATTTCCTAAAATCTGTAATAAAGAATCGTTTATACCACAAAACTTTTCAGAAGAATTAATAATGTTGTTTAAAGAAATACAATTACTTTTTATTAATGAGATTTGGCTACCTGAATCTACCAAACTTCTGAGTGTAATAGATTAATTGTTGTTCACATATAAAGTTACATCTATAAAGAAGCCATCAGAATCCGTTACGAAGTGCACATTATTCGGGCCACGTGATAAAAAATTTCCAGAAGCCTTTCCGCGAGATACCTTCATATGAAGAGTAGGACAGTCCTTAATCATGTGACCGTAGTTGCCACATTTGTAGCAAGAGCCTCGTTGACGCTTTGGTTTTGTACACTGGGATGCACTATGACACTTTTGATTGCAATTATAGCAAGCTAAATTCTGTTGTTTAGTTTGCATCAGGTTTTGTTGTTTCATTTGTCTGGGCTTGGAAATTTTCTTAAATGCTTCCAACATATCCGGAGGAGTTTTAAAACACATCATCTTGGCCTGAGCCTGCAAAGAATTGTTGTCTAATCCCTCGATCAATTATTCCACTAACTCGTCTTCTGAAACTTGCACACTGTTCCCCAAAATTAACTTGTCATGGAAATATTCGCTGAAGCTTTCATCTGCACGCCACTTCCGTAGTTCAAAATTTTTTCTAACCTCTAATTTACTCTCCCGGCAGCTGAACATGATATCCAGGGCATTTAATAAATTTTCCAAACTCAAATCATAATGTTGAAGCTTAGACCGAAACCACTCAAGGGCTTTAGCCTTTAACTTTGATGTCACAGCAATCCGCATAGTGATTTCATCGACTGTGTATAATTTCATAATATTCCTCACCTGGTTTAGCCATGCTGAAATTTTCTTGCTATCTCCTGAAAATTCTGGAACAATATCGCATAAGGCACCAGCAGACTGAAACGCTGTCATGACGAAAGGACTCGTTTAATTCTTTTTCTCGTTTTAGATGTCTATTTTCCCATTCTAGAAGCTCCATTCTCCTTCTCATAAGCTCCACCTCTGCTGAAGTACTTCCATTCGAATTTATATTTTGAATATTGGATGCTTGAGGAGCCGTTGATTCTAACTGTTGACGTTCTTGCTGATCAACGCGTCTGGAGAGATCATATTATCCAAATTAACAGAATCGTCCGACACAGCTGATCCTCCTTCTCTACTCATCTTTCCACGACTAAAAAGTCTTTCAAACAAATCTGTTTTATTGCCCTTTTGTGACAATCCTCGTTTTTTCAATTCACTACGCAGAGACTTAGTTGAAAAAAACTGTTCACTTATAGATACTATCGGCTCATTCCTTAAAATTCTTTCTTTTTAATAAATTGGCAGTTAATATATATATACACACAAAAAATACACACTTTTAAAAAACCATTAAATTTGAGTTCATAAATACATAAATTATAAAATCAGAGAAACTATATTTTCCGTCGAATTCAACTTAAAAGTCTGCAAAAACTGATAAAATATATATACATGTTTCCGTTATGAATAAAATTTCTTGAAGTACATAAACGAATCCGCTACTGGAAGAATAAATTCACCGCTGTTCCCACAACTTGTGTATTATATTCGAAGTGAGTAGATACATAAGCGTATATGAGCTACACAGACACTCTTATTCTCCAAGCTGTCAGCAGTAAAGTACATAAACGAATCTGCAACTGCAAGAAATAATTCACCGCTGTCAGTAAATCTATGAAAGTACATAAGCCGCGCCGAGTTACCAGCACTCACACAAATTTCAACAGAACTGTTCCTGATATTTTACCAATGTGTGTGTCACCCAACTTGCATATATTATATTCAAAGTAGGTACATAAGCGAATCTCTAATACGAGCACTTTTCATATTTCATGCATAAGTTTCACATGCCGTAATCTTGGAACGCACTAGAACGCAGTAGAAGAATGATCCAGCAAACACTCCACCAATCCAAGCTCCCTCTTTCGATTTATATTTTCTTTTGCAGCTCCAGGAAATCTACACTTTACTATAAATCCGCGTACAGACACAAACTCTGAGGGCCAAACATAAGTCACAATAATTCGGCGCTCTTGATCCTCAGCACACGAATCCCAGCAAAACAACTTAATCGCAGAACTAATAAGCGAAAGAAAGATGAAAATCTCCTCAAAACTCACATTTAACAGACCTCGACGTCTAGACCAAGATCCTATCCCACTTCTGAACTGTAGGCTTTGCTGGGAAAGTGCTGGTTAAATCAAACGACCGATCTGAGAGTTACATAGCAACTGACTTTATTCATACATTTATTCTAGTTGATACATAAGTACATAAGGTATATAATAAACTATCGGCATATGGAGTTAACTAGGGTTGCCAGAATAAATATTATAAATGAATGGTAATTTCAAAACTTAATTGACTACAGATATAATTTAATATAAATATGCTTGTCTCTCACTCAGTTTTGTTTCTTTATTACCACTTCACACGAATTTTTCATCACGACTTCTTCATTTCGGTCACTATACTGACTACCTGACAGTATACTCGCCCCAACTAGGATCCATATAATTCCTACGTTTCTCAACATAACATTCGCACCAGTGCCTACCAAACTAAATAGATACTTAGTTTACAGACTAGAATTACCAGATATTCCTAACACTACTTCCTATTTCCTTGGATTGGGGCGATGATAATATTAATTCTAAAAACTTGAATTTATTTTTGTAATTCATTGGAAAATAATTTTTTTAATTTAACAATTTTAATTTGATTTTTTAATTTGTTCTTCCGGATGAATACTGTTACACATGTCCTGAACAGGACTTTATGCACAAATGCTTACGCCTCAGCGACTCTGCAGCATTTATTCTGTTTCTTAGTCAACCTCTGTATTTTGTTTATAATGGTTTTCTGTTCTTCCTTTAACAGTAACCCTTTCAAGAGGATACCGTTACTGCTCCTGGGCTGTACAAACTCTTTTGCAGGATCCGGCATAATCATGCAGAGGCCCCACATTGCTGCATTCATTTTAGAAAGCATAAAGCTGGTGAATTTCATTTTTGAATTTGGAAAAATATATAATATGAAATCAATCCTAAAATAATAAACTGATCGTGATTCGTAATTACAAACACGTAATTATTCTCAATAATATGTTCATTTATGAACTCATCAGGACACTCATTGCTATTTCCGTTTATAAACTCATCGCAATACTCATTGATATGCTCATCTTGACACTCAGTAGATACTCATCGACGTACTAATCTAATATTGTAAGCAAGGTATAAATTTCTAGAAGAAAGTGAACAAGATGAAGTATCACATGCTTACTATTTGTGAACAAGTAAATAAATGATATTTCTCATTTTTGATTCTAAGCCGAAAAAATTTCATTATGACATTCATCTTAGTGGGAGTACTCATGGAAGGCTCATTGATAAACTCATCATGCTTTGTCTATTAGTGATGCGTTTCCATTTAAAAAAAAACGTGTTCCAAAAAATGTTCACTATCCGAAAAAGTCAAAAATTGCTGCGTTGTAGAGAATTTTAATAAATAATAAATAACATTTTGACCGCAACAATAATTTGACTTTATAAATCAATGTTATATTTAAAAAAAAAAAACATGTAGCTATTTTCTTAAAAAACTTAAAATTCTTTTATTTCGGAAGTAAAATCTAGTAGTTAGAGGATTTTCGTCATACGCCAACGATATTAGAGTTGCTTTTCGTAGATTAATTTCAAGAGGTACGAAATTTCTAAGCTTTTACCGATGTTTTCTATATCATTAGTAAACTAACTAAACTAACTATATCCATATAACCAAATCAATCAGCTAAATATGAGCTTCAGGGTGGGATAAATAAAAACAAATCAATTCATAAAATACCCATTACGAAAGAAAGCTCTGCAGTTGATTAAGGTTTCTAAGAGTATTACAGGAGGTTGTTAATTAAACACTGGAAATTGAATCAACATGTGCCTAGGCTAGGTACCTATATAACCCTATCTAAGGTATAGTATAGTTAGGTGCTATATCTATCAACAAGAAGGAATTGCGCCTGGTGAATTTCAGGGGCGAAATGATGATTAATGAAGCGACTGAAATATTATCGCCTAAGAAAACGACAGTCAATGGTCGTTAAAAAATTATTTACCGTCGTTTTTATTTTGTATTACCTAGATCAAACATGAAATTATAGTACAGGTACCCTATATAATGTTATAAAGGAGAGATTTATTTAACAAGTGCAATGTAAAGGAAAACAAAATAAATTTGAACAATTAAATTAAATAGTTGAGTCTGAAAAGATATTTTACGTTATCAAATGGCAGATATAGATTTTATTCATCTTCTGATCATGAAAGAGTTATAAGGAATATGTTAAGTGATAGAAGTAATCCACTGGCTCTTTCAACTATGTCCTAAGCTTAAATAATTTTATTGAAACACTAAGGGCCGTATTCACCAAACCATTTAATTGAAATTTAATTTAATTTGTGCCCCAAATGAAGATGTTAGCAAGATCGTTATTCAATGATCCAATCATGCAATCTTGTTTGACATATGTGGCATTCCCTCTGGAGCTATAGATGGGATTGGAAGTAAGAGAAAGCAGATAATTAATAAAAATTAAGAAGAGAGCCGGAGAGATAATGGATCCCTGGCGCGCACCGGCATTTATAGGATAATATTCAGATGAAACGCCATCTCATACGTCTCGTATTAGGCGACTGGAAAAGAAACTTTCAATCCATAATAGGAGCGGAGGGGAGAGATCAAGTGCTTTAAGTTTGGCTAAAAGGGCGGGATTCCAGACTTTATCAATGGCCTTTGAAATATCCAGAGCAACGGTTTTAGACTCACCAAAATTGTGGAGACTACGGTTCCAACATTCCGTAAGAAAAGACAGCAAGTCTCCAGATGAACGACCAGTCTGAAAGCCGTATTGGCAATCATTGGTGAGTTGATTGCTTTCTAGATATTTCATTAATTTGTAGTTAATGATAGATTCGAAAACCTTTCAAAGAATCGAAGTGATTGCAATTGGTCGATAATTTGAGGGATTGCTACCCTCTCCTTTCTAGGGAATAGGCTGAACGTGGGCTAGTTTCCAAGCAGTTGGAAATTTTCCTGTCGAATAAGACAAGTGGAATAGTTTGTACAGAGGTTTAGCCAAGGATACGGCGTAGCTTTTAATTAACAGGGGGCGAGAAACCATCAGGACCTACGGCTTTAGAGAAGTTGAGCTTCTTAAGGACCTTGAACACATCTCTCGTACAGATGTGATGGTGATTGGTGTATTGTACAAAAAACAGACTTTTTCGCTTTTATTGCTTGGTTGCATTTATCGTTAAACCAAGAGCGATTTTGCAGTTGCTGTAGGAATGCGGAATGTATTCACGCATGCCAAGATTTAGAATATTATTAAGTTTTAATGTGCATGATATTTGTCGGGGTGAGGTGTTACAAACAATTCAAGGAGATTAGCTCTATCTCTAGCAGCACCAGGAATTTGCGTTGTTGCATCCACTAGCGGTTGCAAATTAAAAAACTCACAGAAGAGTTCAACGAATCGGCCCGCAGCACTTGTGTTAGAAGAATGTCTGAGCCACGGTATGCTATGGACAATAAAATCGCCTGTCAGGTCGATTTCGGAAGAGGAGGAGACAAAAAGCAAATGATCAATATTGTTGGAGATATTGTCAAATACAGATACCCTATCGTCATCAGATATATCAGGGCTGCAATAAAGGAAACAGAAGTAGATTATGTGCCTGTGGAGCTTAAACCTAATCCAAAGATAATTAAACTCTGGATTGGTGGAAGGGATATCTCTAAGTGTACGAACCTGCGGTCAGGTTGTCTTACAAATGAAGTATAGGAGACTGTGCTAGTTGCAAAAAATAGTCAATCAGTTTCAACAAGTGTCTACTGGTACAAAAAACAATGCATACAACAATACACAACTTATTTATTCAAGGAACAGAAAATAATATATAAACAAATATCCATAATTCAGTCTTTTAACTTAATACTAATACTTTGGTTTTAATCTGAAATGAGACAGAGAAAGAAAAGATTAGAATACGTAGAAGAAAGAATCGTAAACGTTATTGCGGTTTACGGTCAATATACAAATGGATTCAATACACTTTAATGCAGTGTATAGAATTGGGGTAGATGTAATAGTAACTGTAAAGGTTAGTGCGATTTACAGTCTGATATTTTCTATACACTTTAATGCGGTGTATAGAAAAGTAGAGATACAATAACTGCAAACGTTAGTGCGGTTTGCAGTCTAATGGCAGTTTAATGCGCTACCAAGGATGGCTGGGAAAGGAATGGTGATTGTTAGAGCGCTGCTTCGGCTTTTATAGACACTCTCGAACGTTACATTCTCGAAACATTCATTATTTCATCGAAGTTTCGATTGTGCGTTGGTTGCCTGCTGCAGCGCCATCTGTTTGATAATAAGGAAATATTTTGATGTATAAAACTGTCTGGACAGTCCTGGTAAAGATTTTATTTTATTTTAATTATGGTTTATTTTTTATTTTATTGATAAATTTGTGTCACGGACCCTAGCTTGCAAGCTGGGAAATTTTTTTCATTGAAGCGCAGAGTTTTCAATTAATTTTGTCACAATTTTCCGATATAATAACTGGTAAAAAAGTTTTCATTTTATTTTAAATGATTTTATTATAGTACGCGCCATGAAAAGTAAGCTATCAAGGTCACCAGAGGGAAATTTGTAAATGTGTACCATTGTATATACTTCAAATTGTAAAAGAGCTATCAAGGGTCTTCAAAGGACTTCATAATATTTTCTTCTCTTTCATTCTTGCGAAAAAAAAAGTTATTTATTACAAATAAATTTCATCATAGTGCTTCTAAAAGAAAATGTAATTTTAATTTACAACCACAATTGATATATATAATTTTGATGCGGTAATAGAAAAAATTCAGAATGTTTTTGGACAAGTTTGTCTTGTGTCTGAAATATGAAATGCTTTGAGTCGCAGTTAAAATACCTTGGAATAGCTTGTGTTTAAACTAAGATGTTTTCGCTTAATGGAAAGCTTTAATTTTAAGAGTTAAAAAAATAATGTCTGTAACGGCGACGAATCTCGGTATACCTTTTATTTTTTAATGAAAAAATATTTAAAAAACTTAAGAAAAGCTCAGACTGTCCGTAACGAATTCGAATCCCAGCATGCTTTTTTTTAATGAAAAATATATATAAAAAATAAAAGATATTAAAAAATAAGGAATAAATAAAACATTGAAAGAAAAAGTTAAAAAAATTTAAAAAGCAATAAAAAGTATTACACACTTCAGATAGAATCTCGTTCCAATTGATCCTAAGAGGACTTTTTCATTTCGTGATTATAATCATAGTCACTCCGAGGCATTATTTGAGGGGTGCTCTGTTACGCCATGAGAGCTGTTCAGCTCGATTGATGACAAAGTGAACTGTTTTACTGCTTTAATAAATTATTTATTCAATAAATATGTCCCAGTTAGAATGAAAATAATTAAGCCCTACCCTTGTCCATGGATGGCTACTGAAATCCGTTCTATGATTGCAGAACGTGCCGCCAAAATAGCTGTGGCAGTTTATAGTGGAAAAGTATCACTGACCCCTTGGTTCTTAATAAGCATTTTGTGAATTGCCAATCATATAATCCTAGTCATACACACAGTTGCAGTGATTCTTCTACTCAAGCTGGTGGTGATTCTACCATCTCCAGCTTTAGTTTTAGATGTATTGAAGTAGACAAGAGCTTTGCTCTATCAAATCAAATTCCGTGGTTCCAGATCTAATCATACTCCCTTTTATTTTGTGTCCTCTACAGCTATATTTTAATCACTGTCTAACTAGATCTTTATTCACTGGTTTATGGAAAACTGCTAACTTGCTTCCAATTCTCTCCGGAGACCCCCAGTCATTTTCGACGCATAAGCTATCCCAGCTAAGGGGCTTGAAAAGTTAATGTACTGGCAAATACAAGACTATCTGAAGATTAACAACTTTATCTGTGAGCGGGAGTCTGGCTTTCGATTTGGTCATGGGTGTGAAACAACCTTACTTAAAGTAAATAATGGTGAGATTTTCATCCTATAACTTCACTTGATTTCTCTAAGGCGTTTAATAGTGTCGACCATAGCAAATTTTTGTGTAAACTGCGAGATAATTTCAATTTCTCTTTATATGCTCTCCGGTTGATTTTTAATTTCCTCTCTCACAGGTCTCAGAGGGTTGTACTTGACAATGACATATCATCTGATTTACTTCCACTAGTTTGCGGCATACCCCAGGGATCTGCCCTTGACTCTCTCCTGCTTAGTCTCTTTATAAATGATCTTCGGAAAGTCTTACAAGATGTAAGCATACATATGTATGCAAATAATGTGCAAATCTATCTTAGTCGGCCAATTATACTTATGGTAGATTGTGGGGAGCGTATTAACAGAGATTTGGATAGGATTTCGCAGTACAATACGTAATATTGGAATTATCTTTAAAGTTCATATTGAATGTTGTGACCACATTAATGGCTTACGTTGTAACCAGGTGGCCAGTCATGTTCAGCTCTGATCGTGCCCACCTTTCGGCAATCTAACTCAGCGAAGCAGATGACTGGTCATGGCTACCGTATGTCCCTTCTGTTGTTAGATAGCGACAATGGGACTTGACCTTTAGACGAGCGTGGTACAGACTTTTGGCGGCTCAAGCTCAGGGCTTGTGTAGGCTCTTTGCTCGTCGATCAACCACCTATTGCTGTACCGTTTGGACAGATAGACAGAAGATGGACAAGATGAAACACAACAAAAGAAAATGCTTAAAGATAGGAAAGGGGACACCACTTAGAATGGTGGGTGTCACTGGACTACCTGTATCACCCGCCACTGCCCTCCTCACCACAGCCCTAGATGAGCCAGCCAGTTACTTTATCCTCCCAGCATCTCGACCTTCCTCAAAACCCTAACCATACCCGGCACCAAACGAAAGCCTGAGAAACGAAAATACTAAGATCGCTGGGAAACAAAAGCCACTATGTCACTAAGCTAATCTATGTATCAAAATTAAAAAATATGAGTGATAAAGAAAAAATATATTTCGTCATTATACTGATATTTACGTTTATATGTTAAAGAAACAAACAGAAAAAAAAGAGGAATTCGTATTACTCAAGCCATTACGCTACTATGCTAATCTATATATATACATATATATAATCTCTAAAAAACACCAAAAACAACCCCATTGCGATACTAGCTAATAAATATAAGTATATACATATAAGTATATATATATAGAAACGAAATCGTTACAAAGGTGCTATTACGTAACCACTTAGCTACCAATTTAAATGTAGCTGACTATGATACACAAATCAAATAAACAAACAAATTTATTACAACTACACGTTAACGCCGAAACGAAGACAAGAAGAAAAAAACACAATTCACTGTTATTACATTCTTATAAAATGTACTTACATGTCAATCCTCCGGCGATGAAGCGCTTCAGTGGCCTGGTGATTAACTCTGTGAAATGAAAGAAATTAGAAGAAAAGATAGGAAATTCTCCTTCTTGTTCTTTGGGGGGTTTTTATATGTTTTTCTTTCATCTCCTAATAGTTTTTGTTGCTTCCTCCTCCGTTTCACTATCTCCCACGTGATGATTTTCAATGGTGGTTTATTATCTGGTCTCGAGGAAAGCTTTGGGCTTTCATGTAGACCGCAGGTCCGACCTAAACTATGTTGCGGCACCTTCACTGGCCGATTTTTAGTATTTTTACTGCTTTGCCTTTCCCTCAGGCACCATCACCTGCTAAATCTGGTAGTTTAGCCAAAACTTATGCCAACACTTGGTGACTAAAGGGTTACACCTACAAAACAAAATTAAAAAAAAAAGGAAAATAAACTTCTCGTATAGTCTATTTCTATATTTATGTACTTGTAAGCACACGCTGATGCCCGGTATTTATCTGAAATAAATGATCTAATCACTTTTAATACAATTTCACTTAAACTCTGTAGTGATCGATAAAACCGACAGGCAGACACAATGCAACGGCTTGATGAGCTCCGGAGAAAGTTCTTTCTTCCATCGACTTATTTCACAATGTGGAGGTCTCGATCACACTCTTAACGCGTTTAAGATTCATCTTATATCTTATGTTGTATAATTCCAATTTCATTTTTTCGTCCATTGAGCTCTTATGAAGTTATGCCTTAGTAGATTTTCATTTCATATTTTCTGTAATTAGTGATAAGTAATCATCTGGAGGTTGACTTAGCGTATGCACTTTCTGCTTCTCTATATTATATTTATATTAATTTTTAGTCTTATCTCTGTGAACTTTCCAGAATTTCATTTTTCTTAAACTATTTCTATTGGTATACTAGCATAAGATATGTTTCTCTAGTTGTTCCTTTATATGGATTTATAATTAATAATAATAAAAATAAGAACGGGCAACTCTAGCTAGTATTTATATACTTATATTTATCAAATACTCCATACTCCACATATAATCCAATACAAAAGACACACTGTCTCCATAATGACCTAATTTTTAATTCAATGGAGTCAAATGTGCAGAGTGTCACACAAATGAAGTCCCTCAAGAACCCATTTGTAATATTTCGCTTTATTTTCAAATGGACCAAATTTTACTCTATTCAATAAAATTGAAATAAAAGTGCCATCTACCGTCATTAAAACGAGCTGAATTTATTGGAAAGTGGAAAGTTTTTACAATAAAGTTAGGAGTGACAGCCATCAGCTGATCATGAAAGAATTTTCTGTACCTCTTTCTTCGCATTTCGTTGTCCTTTAACAACAAAAATTGCCGTTTATTAAATGCTTTGCAACTACAGTAAATAATCGCAAATTTTCTTAATAGCATTTAATTAAATTACTGAATTCTGCCATGATCTTTAATCCTATTTTGGAACTGTCAATGGCATTCCAAATGAAATAATTTTCGTCCATAGTCTGTCCTTGAAATGACTGAATTTCAAATTAAGTCATTATAAACACAGTCTGTCTATAGTATAAATGTAATTAATTAGTGAAAACAATAAGAAGTTAGTCCAGTGATTTTAGTAATTTTAATACTTGGTGGTATTCAATTCCAGGATATAGCTAGTCTCAAATATAATTTGCCCTAGGTGTTTGTGCGCAATAAGCCAATCAAAAACTGTAGAACCAAAAGTTAAGCCTAAAACGAAAACTAAAGTTGCATTTTAAGTAACTGGTGTAGCTTTTGGTACATAAAGCATTCCCAGAAAATCTTCCTAATATTGTTTGATGGCCAGCTCTTAGTTGACCTGCTTAAAGCCTACATGAGGTGATACCTTCATCTTTTATGAATAATTCCACAGAAGTTTTTTTCTCTAGGGAAAAGGGAAAATTGGGATAGCGCAATTTATATGTGATCAGGTGCAATTATTTAAGTGAAAAACGTTTAAGCACTGTGCTAGCTTTACACATGATTTCTGAACATGTCTCTCATAAATTTCACAATAAAGCTCATATGAATCCAATTACGTTGTGTAGGCAAATCTGTTTATAAATTTCGAGGGAAATCTCGAATGTGTAGGTTTGGTAGAGGGCATGGAGGTTAGGTATACCGTTATGCTTGAGAGGATGTGGGTCCTTCTTAAAATGGAGCTGAATAAATGAATTTTATGTTTCTGAAATCGGAGGTAGGTGTAGGGATAAGAACAGGAGGAAAACGTCCTGCGGAAAGACGATTCCTACATATAGATTTAGGTATATATTTATATAGTAAACATGCAGGTTCAGGTACGTATATATGTATATATATATGTTTGTAATCATATAAGAGGTATATTTCAGAAATCCCCACCTGAAATTTTTGTTCATCCTCGGTATGGTACATATATTCAGTGTTCTGTGAATATACATTTATGTGTTAAGACATCGTGAAAAGGATGTATAAAGCCGATGGAACGTCAGAATATTTTCATGGTCTTTTGAGGCGAAATATGACCTCGTTTTCCGTCTCTATAGGGGCTTAAATAAAATAATGGGGGGAATAGAATGGGCAACACAAGAGCACTGAAGATTTATTGTAGAACACGATCTGATTCCTGCCGAAATCGCTTGTATGTATATATAGAGGGTGTAGGCGCTTAATAGGATTTTATAGCTTTTGGGAAAACTGAATATTTATATTACCTGTGATCATAATAATTTATCTGTTTGAGAAGGAGGTCGAGGAGGATTTGTTGATGCGGTAATTGTGGAAAGAAGTTACTGAAATGATAGGATAATTGACTGAATTTATGTTCTATAGGTATATACGTTTACTTAAGCAATTAGATAGAGTTTTGACAAACAAGAGATTAATATTAATCTTCTATGCAAATGTGTTTAGCCTTTTTTAATATGTGTTTTGTGGCTGTTGCTCCGTTGAAATTCTATTTTAGTAACTTTGGCTTGGATTTGTTGAATATTTCTTTTCATTTGGAAAAGAAACTCTTGAATTTCTCATCATATTACTAAGAAGAATACAATCTGCTGTATAACAAATTGTCAAGCTCTTCGGGAGAAAGAAAAATTGACGTATGAAAACCACGGAAATATTAATCCACTGCATTTTCTGTGGTTCGTCTTATACGTGAATGTGTATAATTGAGCGTAACTTTTCTAATATTCCAACATAATTTATCTGAGTTCTGTTTCATCATAGTTTCTGCCAGAAAAAACCCCATAAGTGGCAATTGAAAAATGAAGTAACATAATTGACGTTGCTGGAAGCGCTGCTAGCGGATGAAATCGAAATTAATTATTGGCAACAAGATCCTTTCCACATCAGATTTTGCATAAATTCCTTTATCACCCTCAGGGACGTATAATACAACTTTAGCAGCGATAAATCTACATATGCATAATGAGCATCTCCAATCGCAAGTAGCACAATCGAAAAATATTCACTACGATTAAAGAAATACGATCTGGAATTTTTTGTGCACTTTATCTTGACACGTTTTCAATCAATAGCGCCACACCATTTCTAACATGATTTAAAATTGTTCCAAACAAAGATTTTGTCAAACGGAAATATTTCCGTTTTTTTTCGTTTTCACAGAATTTTTATTTTATTGAAATTTCAAAAGCTCCCTCCTCTTTTCCACTTTTAAATATGTCATCTATAGGATTTTTTTTTTGCCATCAAATTTAATAACGATTTAAATCTTAAAATAGAAAATTAAGCCCTCATATACACTGACAGTTCTAAAACCGAGAAAGGAGCAAATTAAAGATGCCTCAATAAGCAAAAATTCCAGATGTTGAATTTTCTCACAGAATTCCATCCTCTCACACACAACTATTTTTACACGCTACAGCGAACGCCATTTTCAACTTTATAGATGTATTGGAGGTATACGAAAATTTGGTAATGGGCTATATGTATTAGATGGTATTCTTTTGGTTCCGTGTAGTGCTCTGCAAAACACAGCCTATTGCGAATTGAATTGATTTGTAGAGTGCATAGCAGTAGAAAAAATTTGAAATTATAGAGAAAATAATCTTTAGTTCTTACGAAACGCTAAACCTGTCAAACTGTGTCACGAATTTATCAAGCTATATTTTAAAATTTTGGAAGGATTCATGTTATGGCAGTTTGATACTTTCGAAATTTTTCTACTGCTATGCACCCTACAAATTATATATGTTACCCTATTTAATTACGAATTCAGTATCTAAATCGAATAGAAAATATTTGGATTTCTGTTAAATTTACTTAATTAAAAAATGCCGAAAAAGCATTGAAATCCCTAGGAATTCCACATAGAAATGCCATGGAAAAGTCTGGAAATTCCATGCGAAAATAATCAGTTCCAAGTACCAATACAATCAAAGACTTGGAATCTCGACGCAATTCGCTTCGGCTAAAGAAGCAGAAATCCTTGCGCAAATAGTTCGGATTTTCAGGTAAACTCGTCAAAAATGACAAGTAAAACAACAGGAATTCCGTTCGAATTGCTTAATGGAGCTGATTTGTCAGGGGCAATTTTCTGTAGCGCCTCGATTATTTCGTACCAAATTTCATCCTTTGGAACTGGTCATTTTGGCATATCGAGGAAACTTAATGAGTTGATCTGGGTATTTTGGTCCCTTTTCTGGGATACTTATGACCCTCATAAAAGACAACCATATTGTCTTCTGTATGAAGCGTGCTGGCTTTTCCAACCTGCCCGGCCTCACCAACTTTGACACTTCTGTAGAATATATGAGATCAGGTTATCAAGCTCCCAATGGGAAAGTTGGTGAGGCCGGCCAGGTTGAGGTTGAACTCGAGTAGGTCTACTTTTTACTCTGCTGGAACTTTGTCAGCTTTGACAGCTAATTTTTGTAATTAATTGATGCCAGCATAGTTTACAGGAAAAAGTGTACGGGAAATTTGTTGAAAAAAAGTTTGAAAAACATATTTTTCGTGAAAATTAATTCCTGCTGTAGTAAATTATTACAAAATAATTTCAATTTTCAAGCCAATAACCCAATTAAATGCTATCATACAGAAGTTGTCAAAGCTCGTATTGTGAGCTTCAAAAGTTTGCAAGGCTAATTAGGTTGAGGTTCTTAAAGCTATACTGAGGTCGAGGTTGGAATAGCTAGCACTGTGTTTCGACCTTGAAGGTGAGTTTTTATTTGCGCTATCGTGTACATTTTTTAACAGTTGTGTCGCATTAGAAGTCGTTGCTGGTCAAAATTTCTGTATTGATGTAGAAGTAATTGAATTTAATTCGGAAAATGAAAAATTAAAAGGATTGTCCTCACACTGAATCGTCATGACTGATGGTCTCATTATATTCACCCTTTTTCTTGGTTTCATTTTCTTCAATTCAATTCAATTAACTTAATTCAAATGTACACAAGAATATTATTAAAATACTAGCAGCCAAAGTAAAAACAAATTAAATATCTAAAAGTATACCTAGACGTAAAACAAGGAATAGAACAAAGAATGAAAAGAAAATTGAATATAAAGATAAAAATAAAATTAAAAAAAAAGAATTTAAAACTTAAAGAAATTAAACAACGAGCAAAAGTAATTAGCAAAATTTAAAGTAATGATCAAAGTAAGGATCACATTTAACAGAGTTATAGGAATAAGTAAATTATAATGTCGTGCTGAAGTCAAGAATCGCAGTTGATTGCTAAGAAACTCTGGTTTGCCTGTATTTATGATTTTGTGGAGGCAGATTAATAGCCTTCCCTGTAGGTACCCATTGAGAGAACAACCCAGCAAGTTATTACTGAAAGATGAAATATGATCATACCGTCCATAAGTCCATACACAAATCTAACGCAGTTATTAAATTATGTTCAGCATTGTTAAGCAAGCGGAATTCAAGTGTGGAAATACTAAGCTGTCAGTAGTATAATAAGGAAGAAGAAGTGATGTGACCAGCCATAACCTGGTACTAATTGGCAGAATACTAGCCGATAACCATAGCCGCCGGAGGCCACCATAGATTTTACCTATCATATTACCAATGAACAGAACTTCATTTCTGTACCATTTAATACACCAAGATGTATACGTAGAAAAAAGCAAAGTACACTGTAAAAACAGTAGGACTACATATTCCCTAAAATTTAAGACACGTTTTTCCCTAAAAATAAAGGTAATTTTCTCTGAAATAAAGAAAACATCAGTTTAATTCGCCCAAATCAATGGAACATTCAATGAATTTGTATATTTGGCACCAGAAAACCTATAAATTACGTAAAATTCCCGAAATGTTAAGCTCTCTTGAATATAAGGAAGAAAATATTCAATAAATTAGGTATTATTCTACATTTTTTATGGAAATATACATATTTTCGATTAGATAATTCACACATTGTTTTTGAAAACTAATCATATATTGTTTTTCAATATTTTGTCTGAGCGTCCCCAGCGCACCAACATAACTTGCCATACGAAATAAAGTATTCAGCTCATTCTTATATTTTTGAAAGGAGGTGGTATTCTATCACCTATGGTAGGTAGAGTACGGTGCTATCATCATTCCCTAGATTTTAGGGAATATTCCCTCCATTTTAAGGAAAAAAATAAACCAAAAATGAAAATTCCTTACGTTGCAGGGAATGTTCCCCACATTTTAGGTAAAAAAAAAAAATAAAAAAAATTTGAAAATTCCTTATATTTTAGGGAAAAAATCTACCTTCATTTTAGGGTCTAATCTATGCTTTTCAAGATGGGGAGCAATCCGTAATCTTATCGACAAATACCTACGCTTTGTGGCACAAATTGTTTCCACTCACTTTAGGGAAGTTTCCAAGTTGGAATTCATACGATCTAAGCAATCTTCTAAGAGGCCGATAGGTCTGCTAATTTGAAGCTGCATGTCATCAGCATATAAATGGATATTGCAACTGTCAATGGAATTAAGTAGATCATTTATAAACATACTGGGCAATAATGGACCCAATATGGGCCCTTGTGGCACACTGCAACTTAGCAGATAAGCAATGGAGACAAAAGAACACCGATTTTCAGATGTTGCGATATTCCTGATAGAAAAATCCCAATGAGCGCAACAGATCGATTTGCAAAATTAAAGTAAAGCATTAGTTTAGACTGTAGTTCAGGATGATTAACAAAATCAAAAACTTTAGAGAAGTCGAGTAAAATTAAGACACATAAATGGTTCATGTCAAGTGATTTTCTGATGTTAGACGTAACTTCAATCAATGCCGTTTCACAACTATGGAATCGATGGAAACCAGATTGGTAAGGACTGAGCAAGATAATCCGAATATTCAATTATATGAAAAAACAATAACTTCTCTAATACTTTGGCCAAGAAGCAGAGAATACTTATAGGGTGGTAATCAGCAGTTTTCTTTGTTTTCTGAATCTTAGGAACCCGTAAAACTGTTGCAGTTTTCCATATAGAGGGGAACTGAGAGGTGTTGAAAATCCGTAGCAATGGTTCAATAATCCATGGGAGAAGTATTTTTATAAATCTGCTGGAGATTCCATCAGGTCCTGTAGCCTTGGATTTAATAGTAAAACTAGAATTTATAACTTCAGATTCATCAACATATCTAAAACTTTGGTCATCATTATTATCATTATCCAATTCCAAAATACGCCGAGGGCTTGATGATTCATTAGGTCTGGAAGAAGTTCACAAAGATGAGAGATAATGGTTGAATAATTCAGGATCAATATCGCTAACGGTACGGAACAGGGCTCCGAAAATTCTTAAGACAGAAGCCATTTATCAGAATCGGAGGAAGGTGGGAGTTAACCAGAAGCTATGTGATTGGGTAAGCTCTATGTCAACTATTAGTGAAAGACTCAAACATACATTGCTTAAGCTTGATAGTTTTGCTGCTAATAGTGTACTGATTTTAAATTCCTCTAAAACAAGGTTGATACTTTTCACTAATAAAAGGCTAATACAAGAGTTTATATTACCAAGCTTGGATAATTTCAGGACCATAACTATATCCAGCAAGTCTAAGTACATACCTGTTATACTAAACCCTAAACTGAGTTGAAAGAGTAAAATAATAGAAGGGGTGAAAGAAAAACCAGTGTGACTTTATACATGTGTAAGAAAATTTTTTTAGCTAAGGTCTTAGACCCTACAACCACAGTAAGACTTGTGCTACGGCTCCATAATCTGGTGGACGGCACTCAGAAAGTAATATAATCTGGTTAAGATGTCGCGATGCTGGGTGTAACTGGGTGCCTACGCACCACGACCACAGCTGTATTGGAGGTAATGCTCGATCTATTGCCACCGGACCTCTACTCTAGAGGTATAGCGGCTTCCAGCGCAGTCTGTAACAGACTCACAAATTCTTGTCCTATTTAGTGAAGGTTTCAATACAGTGATACCCACTAAAAACAAGTGTGGGAATCAGGGTTTTGTACAAGCAGGCATCTCAATTTTTATACAGGGTGGGCCAAAAGTCACCATGGGGGCCAAAAGTCACCATGGGGTTTAAAAATTTAATAACTTTTTCGTTTATATATTTTTTTATTTTTTTTTTTTTAGATTATATAAATAACATCTGGAGAATAAATAATGGAGAGATTCACAACTGAACAAAGAACCAGAATAATACAGGGTGGGCCAAAACTCACCATGGGGTTTAAAAATGCTCTTTGCGTTAAAATAATTGATCGCTGATTTAAGTAATAAAATTCTATTATTCTGGTTCTTTGTTCAGTTGTGAATCTCTCCATTATTTATTCTCCAGATGTTATTTATATAATCTAAAAAAAAAATAAAAAAAAATATATAAACGAAAAAGTTATTAAATTTTTAAACCCCATGGTGACTTTTGGCCCCCATGGTGACTTTTGGTCCACCCTGTAGATGGGTCAAAAACAAGTACAGGTACTAAAGCGGGAGTATATTCCAGCAACTGGCTCTGGAACGAGGTATGTAGAATGCCGGGCAAGTAAAGTGTCTTTCAGATAGAATTGATGACAATTCAACAAGCAAAATTGCAGCTCTTTATGAGCAGAGAGTCATACTTAGACATCTATGTATATATTTAGTGACAGCCATTAAGGCATTGGATGCTATGGTGCAGCTTTGCATAGAGAGCTTAGTATAGATTTCTATACGGTACAAGGTGATCTTATGCTGAGTGCCTGGTCATAGAAATATCGGGGGCAACAAGATGAGCTAACAAAAAAACTTGCCGTAATGGATAGCTGAAATATATTATTAAGAGCCCCGTATTGGAACTCTAAAAGATGACATCACCAATGACAGCTAGATTAAAGCTAATCATCGGTGGGTCAATTGGAATGCTGTATTGCGAGGCAACAATGGCCTGTACATAACAGGAATCAAACATTGGAACTCCTGAATAGGAAGGGAGCAGAGAGGACACCAAAAAACTAGTAGGTGTATTAACGGGCCATTGGATTATATAGATAACCATACTAGGAGGACGTGTCTAGGGTCAAACGATATCTATGCTAACTGTAGAGCTTCTGAGGACATCGAATCAATTAACCATGTACTGTACGTCTATCCTGCCCTAGCGACTATAAGAGGCGAGCTACTTGATTACTTGGCTACTCCTTTTCAGAGATGAGCGAGCTTCAAGGTAAAGAAATTAGGTACATTCTGAGTTTCCGTAGAGTAAGTAAGTCTTAGCAAGTTGGATACTTATGAATCTAAAGGGCAGAATGGACCCATCAATGGTCGAGGGCCAAGGTTTTCTTAGCTACACCTCTCTAACGTAACCTAAGATTACTTACTAAAGAAAAATGAAATCAAGAATAATGACGAGGATAATCTCGAGAGAAAAAAATTTGCAGCTGATAACAAAAACTAAATAAAGTAGTTGATAAGAACAAAAATTTCTTCTGACATGGTTTTTTGGATCTTTCTCAAGTCGGGTTCAAGCGATTTAATTTTGGAAATTCGCTGTTGTAATCATTTCATTCCATAAATGTTGAAGTAACCTCATTCTATAGGAGACTCTCTTTCAGATTTTTAGATTTGATTTGATCTCACCTCCTGAGCTACGACACCGTTTTCATACTTTTCATTATTCCAAAATCACTGAAGTGAGTAATTACTAGTTAGCTTCTTATCATATACTCATTCTTATACAGTCTCTGTCACCTGGCGCCAATACTGCTGGCGAACTACGTAAGCACATTTCTGATCATTAAATTTTATCCTTTCCATATACACCAAGAAATAAAGCTAATAAATCGTACGATTTCTTAAAGGAGGGACCCCAGTCGGGCGCGCTTCAATCTAAACTGAGATAAACTTGAAACATCACGATTTTGCCAAAATTATAGTTTTACTTTTCTAGTGAATTACATTTTAATGGTTTTACCAATGACTTAACGACAGTAAGCGAATCACAATCGAACTAAAAAAACTATCACACTCTCAGCATTGCTTTTCCTAAACAGCAATATACCTAAAGACTATATAGATACTAAAAAGTCAGTACAGCATTTCATCTGAACTATCTCCTTGAAATGGGCGTGAGGGAATAAAGTTCCTTAGTTTTACAATAAATTCTCCCCATGATGTAATTTCCATTATTTTTCTCCATAGAAAGACTTCTTGAAACTACCAAAACATCGACATTTATTTAAATAAGTCTTCCGGGACTGATGTTTCTTGGCAATGGGAATTCCAATTTTTGTTCTGTTGGAAATTTTATTTCATTTCATCCACAGTCAGTCAGATTCAGTTTTAGCTTGACTGCCGACCTGCCGACATTTTCTACTGACAAGCTCGTAAATCTACAACACTGGATTATGTCATTTTCATTGCTTCTCAACTTCCTGGCAGACATATAAGTATGCATGGAAAATGTGTATATTTCGTCCTCCTTAGGGAGCTTATTTAAATTGTAAATTCTTTAGATCTTATGCATTCGAAAACTTACATACATACGTACTTGGGGTGATCAAAAAGAATTCTGAAAAGTTCCATTCCATTCGGTTGCTTCATGTCAGTTTTAATGGTTCTGCCCTTATCAAAAAATTTAATCTAGAAAATCATCGCCGATATAATCATAACGCAGGGTTATATAGGGAATAGAAAACTTGGATTAACTTTTACGTCTTAAGTATAAATCTAATCGACTACAAATCAAGTATTGTGTATGTTCTGTCTGGATAGTTGGCAATATTCCTTGGTGCTGATTCTGATCATTTGTTGAACGTTTTGCAGGATATTTTGTCATATATTTTGACATTTCACCACAATTTTGTCATACTTTGGTTTTCACCATACTTCATTCATATTTATCATTTACTGGAAAATTTTAGCACAAAAGAGGCGCTTTCCGACTCTACCACCTATCTATGCATAATAACAATACCACAAAATGAACTAAAATGAATTCGCAGTGAAAAAAACCTGAACATATACGCCATAAAGTACGACAACTTTGTTAACTGCTCCCGAGGTTGTAACAAAAGTTTTTAACTATGGTAAATACAAGACTTGCTGAACTGAATAAAGGCACAAAAGAAGCAGAAGTAAAGGTCATTTCAATTTGACGTATACTATGTTAACATTTTCAAATGATAAAAGGTCAGAATCAGCACCCAGGTCCCAGATCTTTGAATGTTGGTGTACTGATTATCCCTTATGGCAACTTGTTTCTACTTTTACTGAGGAAGAAATGCTGGGTCTGCCAACTACGATTTACAAGGGTTTGAGATTTTCTTGCCCACTACGAGTTACTACAAGGGATTGAATTTATATCGACTTCTGATTTTGTTTGTAAATGCTGCAACTTCACAAGTTTTATGTTACATAACTGGATTTAAAATTTATATTTAAATTTTTATTAAAATGTACGATTGAATTTTTGCAAGTTATTTTTGTACTAATTAGTGTTACGATTCCCTAAGGAGTGAAAAGAGCCAGCTCTAGTAGAGATGGGTTAGAGTTTAAAATTAAAAAAAAAAGTTATGGGCGCCACGTGGCTTTTGGAGATACTAAAGAACCTTAATTGATTTAAAGCACAAGAAGTAGGAAATTCAATATTAACTATATTTCACAATTTAATAAATAATGAAAAATTACAAACACAGCTTCTACACCAAATGCTACTGTTTTTGACACCTATCAAAATAAGAGAAAGAAAAAGAATAATATTTCTGGTTAGGTACTTAGCTTTTGATCCTCTGCCCTTATGGAGAATCAATCACTTTCTAAGAATCCCAAGTCTTCTCACTGAACTTTTTCTCTTCTTTTCTTTTTTTTTAGAACTTTAATTTCTTTTACAATAAAATCTTTTCTTTTATTTTTTCTCTTTTCGTTTTCTAACTCATGTTCTACTTTTACCCTCCTGTGTTAATTCAACCTTATGTATGTTCGATTCTCAATTTGAAAATTAGTTCTCTTTTATTTGCATTCTGCAAGGCCTATTTTTTAATTAATTTTGTACTGGAGGTGTAGATTTCATGTCGAACCATGGCTACTCCGGGTGGCTCACAACTCCCGAAAATATAATTCGGACTCTAATAAATTGTAGTTCAAGTACTTCATAAAAAGGGTCTGAACTCGTCTCCTTGCCATTCGGCATTTTCTACTTTAATCAAGCTATCCCCATACGAGCAAGAGGATCTTTGTACGCCTGCGCATATTAACTTAGATTAGAGATTATTTATAATCCAGTCAATAGGGGTTTTTGCCCTACAAAAGGTGGGGTAGTTGCGATTTTTATACCGTAGATGAAATCTAAAGGTATACCAAGTTTGACATTCCGTTTGTAATACCTCGGTAGAGCAAAATGAATCGGACACCAACGTATGATATTAAACGTTATTTTGATTTTTGCATGTCCGTCGAGAACGCGTTCACTTAGAAAGCTGAAATTTTGTATACCGACTTTAAGAAAGAAAATAAACAAAGATTGAGTTAGAAAATCAGACAAATCGGCCACCTCCTTCTTGGGGTTGCCATACAATAATGTCGTTTTCCACTATATATTTGGACACTGCCTGAGAACGTGACAACATAGAGCCTGAAATTTGGTACTAAATTGGACTAAATCGGGTAATCCTTTCTTGGTGTTGCCATACAAAAATTAAGGTTTTTTATGTATACTATGAAAACGATTAGTTATAGATATTTTTATTGTCCTAAAAACTTGTTTAGAATATGAAATCCTATAAAATTGGCTATAATCATTTTTTCTGTTTGACGAACCATTCTAGAAATATATGCGAAAAACCACTTCAAAAATCAAAATTGCACAGATGGGTGACTATACGCAATTTCATACGCGCATTCATCTAGCTAGGGTATCATAAGAATTGGTCTTAGACTATTTCCAGCTTTTTTAGTTTGTATATATGTCATTAAGTTCTTCCATTGGAGAGGTCTACGCGGTTCGCGATCGTGGATTAAAGGTATAACAAATTGATTTTTTGAAAATATTTCCTCAACGGTTGATAATAGTACAAAAATGGCTGATACAAATTTGAAGAAAACTAAATTCCCTAAATTTTTTTTATAAACACTTTTTTTATAAGTCAGCGGCGGAAACGTGAAAATTCTTCACTTATATAGGGTGTTTCATCCATGGTGATCCATATGACAGGAGATGATAGTAGTCATCTAGTCAAACAAAAAATTGTATGACAAGAGCGGCATCTCAACAGTTTTGGAGTTAAAGAGTTATTAAGAGTATTAAAATTATTATGCTATTCTTTCATAAAATACCCTGTAGATGAAAATGTATGGACACTTACAGAGCTCAATGTATGTAGAACTTCATGGCCTTTCCAACGACTGCTACGCTAGCCCCGTAATCCTCCCCCTCAGGAGTTATGTGGTGTAAACTAAGGATTTCGAATTGTCTTATCTTTTTATTTACTTTAACTTTTTTTTTTTCTTACAACAAGGTGGTTAACGTAATTTTTTTTTATAAAAACTATAAACTGTTAAATCTCCTTTTTAATTTTACCTATTATACCTATGTCCTAACATTAGCTGTTAAAAAGTTATTTGCTCTTAACCTATTGCCAAAGCTATTTCAAACCTATTTTCAAAGATAATTTGTTGATTGAAAATAATAATTTAAAAAACAAAATTGTCTAATTTTAAACATTAGCTCTCTACGTTGATGCGTTCTCAGGCAGTGTCCAGTAATATACAGTGAAAAACGATATTATTGTATGGTAACCCCACCAAGGAGTTGATTTCGCGTGTGCAAACATTCAGCCCTCTAAGTACACGCGCTCTCGAGCGGGCGGACATGCAAAAATTAAAATAAGTTTTAATATTATGCGTGGGGGACCAATCCATTTTGCTCTATCAGCATTATTTATATGTATTACAAACGGAATAATAAACTAAATATTCCTACCCATTGACATAACTACATTAATAGAAATACACTGCATAAATTGGGCTCACTTCTATATAGCAGTCTTTTTTGGTCTAAGCACTTAGTACCGGAGAGAGAAGTGTAAACATAAAATAAATAAGTAGATTCGTCGAAATGTTTTTAAATTGAGAGTTTTGCTATGAAAACTCATAGCGAAATAAGTCAATCTGAAATTGACTCGGTTTGCTGCTAAGTCTGCATCTTATATGAAACGCCCTCTTTTTGCAATGAAATTTCTTTTTTCAAAGATTTTTCGTTTGCATAAAGAGTTTTTTCCACTGTTTTTAAATTAATTATTTAGGTATTATTGATAAAAAATGTTTTACCAAAGGCAATAAGTTTTATTAAATTTAGTTTTCGAGCTACCCGCTCACTTTTTCAACTCATTTTAATTAGCGCAAAATATAATAAAAACTTTAAATCTGTAACAGCAACAGCGCTACTCACTTGCATAAATCCTTTGTACTAAAGATTTTAATAACTGCGGTAATTGTCCACAACATGCTTTTTTAAAATTATAACTGTATCTACTTATTCAATATGCTTCACAGAAGGTTCTAACAAAGTAAAAAAAAACATAGAGGTAAATTACGAAAATCCGATTTCAACGCACGATTACTCTGCAATTATCAACAATTGACTACTTAAATGCAGGTATAGTTTCATACATTGATTATATTGAAATTGCCCAATAAACTACTACAAATATTGTTTTAACATTGTGAACTTATAAGCATACCTTTCTCAATGTAAATTGATGTGGCATCGATATACTATAAACGTTATTACATTTTTAAGAGGCACTACTGTTATTTTATATTAATCCAATATATATTTAAGCATAGGCTTGTTATGTTAATTAAACTTTGTTATTAGTGTAGAAATGTCTTTATTGTCTTATATTTTTTTTTTTATAATTTTGCGAGGTAATTTTTTTTCTGAGTGTAGAAATTAGCAACAATAGTACCTACTACGCTAAGATCCTATTCAAATATGGCCGCAATTCTATAAATAGCTTTACAAATGTCGACAACATAAATTGTATAACCCTATCATATGCCTCCATTTTGCGAACTGTATACTTAACAAATAAACAGTTGAAGTCTGCATTTATTAAATTATCTCTCCTAAATTGAAATCATTCAGGTTCAAAATGATAAGAATTTACAAGAAAACTTTATTTTCCATTGAAGTCAAAACTTTAGGTGTCTAGCAAGAACAACGAATCTTAAGTGAATCCCTTTCATCCATAAGATGCGGGTGAATAAAAAGAACTCATTGTCAACCACAGTACTAGAAACAGAATGATAGAGAATGCAAAATTTCTACTTGAGAGAAGCAAACTGCTAACTCGCCTTTTGTATTGATTCTATCCAAAAGCAGAAAGCTTTAATTCAAGGTAATTTAACCGAAATGAAAATTTACGGAATCTTAATGAAATCCTTTGTTGAATAGAAAATGACTTTTGAAGAATAGTGTTCCGACGTAAAGTGTATAGGATTTTACAAGTACATATCAAGGAGAATTCAGATGTATAAGTTTGTAGCTGCCCAAAATATTCAGAATTTTACCTCGGTCAGATTAGATTTGTCACAGTTTGACGTTAAATAATTTCCAATCAAAATTAAATTCGAAGTGATGTTTTAAGTGACATTCAGCAAATTAGCAGGAACGATAGAAATAAAAGAGGGCAGATCTTCTCCGCTTTTCTCGTGAATAGCTACGAAAATTAAAAAAAAAATACGTTACACATACATATATGAATAAAATTAGTGGCTTCGCCGCGCATGCTTGTCAAATATATGTACGGAACTGAATATAAAAACAAAACTAAACTAGGAGCACAGTCAAGAAATATCCAGTTATCGACAGCTGAACTAACAAAGTGATCATAAGTGAAGGTCGAAGCAAAGCTCACTGATCTCGGCTAAATATATCATGGGTACGAACCAAAATTTTTTGTAAAAACTTTTTCAATGTAGTAAAAATTTTGGTTTTTTTCTAGAACTTTAATTGATCATATTCCTTCAGAATTCGTCTGCATTATTGATAGCTGAAGACGGCCCGAACTAGTTGCGTCGATTGAGGTTCTAAGAAAAAAATGAGATCTTGCTACAACAACTTTTACTTTACCTGAACACATGAATCAATCGAAATACATACAGTAATTATGCCGGCATTTTTTTCGCACATTTAATTATAAATGGCATAAATTTAGCACATTTTCGTTCTCATAGAGTTTTTGTATCCATCTCAGTAATGAAGTGAACATCTCATGAAATTAGCATTTTCAAATTCCATAACCTTAAAGTTCGATTGCTAATTCTTTGTGTTAGCCACTGACATATATTATATGGACTGATTAACTTTCTATTTCATGTGGACTCAATTGCTAATGTAAAAAAAAGTTTTTACACCGGTGTCAACATTGAAAACAATCATTGGCGAGAAGTTGAAAAAATGAGCTGGAAAAGCGATTATAATAAATCCTTTCCAATTTCTGCTGCATATCTAATGAAAATATTGCGTTTGGTAAAACAATTTTATCAGTAATAACCCTAAATAATTAATTTAAAAACATTTATTTCGACAGACCCACTTATTTATTTGTTGTTTACAGTTCTCTCTCAGTTTGGAGCTTAGACCGAAAGAGTCAGGAATATAGAAATGAACTCACTTTTTGCAGTGCATTTGTATGAACGTAGTCAGTCAAAAGTCAAAACCCTCGAAAATACTTCCCAAGCCATGAAACAGAAATCTCTTTTCTAAAATGTTGTAACGACCTTCTCTACTGTGGTTCCAATGGTAAGGGTTGCCGGGAGCTCTGGAGTAGTCCAAGGTTTAGGGCTTAGTTACAAAATAAAACATTTCTTTATTTTTCAGATATTATTCTATACAGAGAACTATTTTCTTAATCTTATTTATACATAATATCTTCTATTTATACATATATCCATATTTTAATCCCCAAGAGAGAGAGAGATTTTGTTGTTCGTTAGAGATGTTCAGTTGTTCGTTACAGACTATTATTAGACTGTGCATACTGGAAGCTGGGGCAATAATCAGGCAGGCTAACAGCTATAGCCATACGGCGCGGCAGCTGGAGGAGGAAGCGGGGCGGGAGCATATATAACTACAGCCATACGGCACGGCAGTTACACAGAAATATGAAACAGAGCTACAGCCATACGGCACGGCAGCTAGAGGGAATATTTAGGAACATAGTTACAGCCATACGACATGGCAGCTAGATGTAAGGTACCGAGAGGACCTTACTCGGTTGAGTCCGGGAAAAGACTGCTTGTCAGGCCTTGTGCTGGGACTTATATACTCTCGGAAGCTTCAAAGCTCTAAAGCTTCTCACAAAGCTTGGTTGAGTGGCGGGGCATATGTAACTGGGAACTTGTCGAGTGGCGAAACAAATGCAACTGGAATCATATGTGAAGTCAGGGATGTATTTGGTAAAGTAAAGTCAGGGCCGTATTTCGTTTAACAAGAAAATTAGATATTAAATTATGACCTAATCAAATGGTTCGTCACAATGTTCTATATTGATACTTATGGAAAAGTGCGAAACATTGACTTTATATATGCTATAGAGCCTAAACTACTATCCATACATGAAAATAGTCTTCTAGTAATTTACAGCTTTAACTTCCCAAAGGCTGCACTTACTATATCCTTCCTTAACAAAAGAATAAAATAGTTTTGATTACAAATAACCTTACCATTTTACGCTCTCAGGTGAGTGATAATTGCAG
This sequence comes from Dioctria linearis, assembly GCA_963930735.1. Taxonomy (NCBI): domain Eukaryota; kingdom Metazoa; phylum Arthropoda; class Insecta; order Diptera; family Asilidae; genus Dioctria; species Dioctria linearis. The sequence goes on along the minus strand of OZ005740.1, from coordinate 330,792,860 downwards.
TCGTAGTCCGAATCTGTAGGCAGCTACAATCGATATCATCAGCCCAAGGCAACCCATGATGGCACAGCGACATTACAATGATTACTCAGCTGAGAATTTTTGTTTGAGAAATCGTAGTCATTTGGTTAAGATAAATTTTTTTAAATAATTTTGTTAGGAAAGGTATGAAAATTTTATTACGGTTCGGAAGATAAGAAAGCAAGCTTAAGTTTATCAGAACACCATTTTTCTGTATGAATAGTAGTTTAGGGCGTAGGAGCTATTCAAATCAAACTTTTGTCAGTTTTACATAAGAAGACTGCAAATATTTTAGAATGTAAGGACTCCGTTGGGCCTCGCATGTGGTAGGGAGGGAGTCTGTTTCATGGCTTGTGAAGTATTCTCGAGGGTTTTGAGTCAGACCATATTATATATGGCACTGGTATTAGCTAGCGATTAAGAATATATATGTTGAAATGTCAAATTCAATTGTGTTGTATATCGGACGCAATGGAATTGGAACTACAGTCAAACTCATTGGATTTACAGAGAATTGTTGTTTCTAAAAGTGTAAAAATGAGCATTTTAACCAAGTAAGTATTATAGTATTTATCTCTATGATTACCATATCTAATATTATTATTGGTAGAAAATCCCCTATCTCTACTTCATAATCTTTAATAATCATTTTAAACTCCAGGTGGCTGGATAAAAAGATAAAAAGATTTTGAATAAATTACCAGAAATTGATAATGGTGAGCCTCAGAACAATCTACGATATAATTCGAAATCCGAAGCAAAGAAGTAAATTTAATATGTTCAAAATAACAATTTATAAATTGCGAAATCTGAAACAAATTTTTTTTATTACGTCCTCAACCGCAGCTCCTGCGAAGAATAAACGAAAAACAAGGCCAAATGATAGTATATATACCCTTCTCCCGTAAGTAATTCGAAAAATTTCGATAGACAAAGTGTATTTGGATTTGATTAAATAGGAGCTTATTATTTTCTGAATTCCAAATGTATTTGAATGTCATGCTAAAACTTTTACATAAAAATGTAAATATTTTTAAGGGTCACATAGAAGAAAAGCCTATGCATCGATCTTGACTGTATTTATATTTGTTTAATTGGTGCGCCTAGCTCAAGGGTTTGATATCTGAGGGGGAGACAAGCAAATCGCGTTATAGAAGACACCAACTTAATACAAATACTGGGATTCAGTTCAAAAAAGAGAAAAACTGCCTGTTATGGTATATTTATGTAACATAAGAACATTTCATAATAAACTTAAATAAAATTCAACATTATATAAAAACTAAAAAGATTATGACTTCAAGTCAAATTTATAAAAAACCATAATATTATTCTCGCAAATTCATTGCTCATCGTCGTTCGAGAACGTTTGACTGGCCTTATTCCAAGATCTCAGCTTGTTTCATCGAGAAGATCCATTGCACTTCCCATACGTTTAAATATGTAAAATTATTCACAAAATTGCTGTATTTTCCAAATACGATCATTATTGATATGAACTGAGTCCATTCGTTTACAACAACAATTACAAAAATTAATTTAAAACTCGGGACATCAAGAAGTCTGAAATCGCTAAATTCATATGATATAAACAAAAACCTGTGACGTGTAGGGAAAACACTAACATCAGAATCGAATTCAGACACTCGGAATTACGAAATATAGGGTGGTCAAGTACTTGCAATTTTGGGCTTGTCAAACAGTGGTATCAAACCACAGCGCCGCACTCACACACTCGTCTTTATTACATGAGCATGAAACGAGCTGTGGCTAGCGATGTTGTCAACCAAATAGCTCTGCATTGTTGAAAAAAGATGCCACATAAATTTTTTTCTTTTTAATTTATTCTTATAATGCAGAAAATCATAACTTTTTTTTATCATCTCTTCCATGACAAACGTGTTTTCTAAATCAAATTTAATTCTGTTCTAAGATTTTCCTAATTTAGATTAGTATCCAGCAGGAAAGAAATTATGCTAAATATAATGACAATCAATAACAACAATAAAATTATATAGAATCACCAAAATGAACCATTTGCACGCAACTGCTTCTTGATTGTTTACTTTTTTTTTCTTTTTTTTTAGCTACATATAAGAATTCTGACCTAAAACGAAGAAAAATTGTTTCCGTTAATCTAACGACTGACCTCAACCATGTTACCCTTATGAAAACATTTACGTCATACATTCATACACACATACACACTATAGTTGCGGGCAGTAAAAGTTATCTGAAATTTTTGTAACTTCTGCTGATGGTGTGTCCAGTTTCCAGTAAAACTTTGGGAAAGTTTTAGAACAGAGTTTATGTATAGAGAAACCAAATAAACCACAATATCGCCTAACTTCAGCAATATTGGACCAGACGTAAGGGTTATACAATTTTCAGGTCTCAAGTTTCTTGGGATCAATAATTTATTATATAGAGAGGAAGTAAGCCAATTACACCAATTATTGAGATAGGATACTGTCACCAGGTTGTTCTAGTCTTAATGGAACATGATGGGATCGATAGAACATGGGTGGGCATAATAAAGCGGAAAACTGGATTTTGTCATAAAGTTTTCGTATAGTTTTTGCTAAGTTTACTTTTATAACTACATTATTTTTTGATTTAATCTTTTCGAGTTATAATATGAGAGAAAGTATACCTAGAAAGATTAAGAAGGTATGACTTTCCCAAAAAGAATCGACGTTATTTTCTTCATTTGTCTCCCGTCACTTGGTAGACATTTTTTACTAGAGAATTTTTGTTGAGTTTTTTTATGTCATATTGATTTAAAGATATTATGAATTGTGTAGTGTTGAGTTGTAAAAGCAAAACCCAATTAATCTCTTTGTATCTATCTTGATGAGAACGATTGAAACTATAAGGAACAATATGTCCACCATTTGACGTGGCTCAAAATTGACGTTTAAAGAAGATGATGATGCCGTAGCATAGCCTTAGCAGGAAAGGAATAAGGGTTAGGGAATTGAGGATTATTGGATTGAGTCAAGTAGGTGACGGTGCACATTACGTTTAAATGTTTGTGGCTAATAGGAAGGGGGGGGGGGGTGGACAGATGATGGCAAACTGTTCCACATTCGTACTGTTCTGCTGATGAATGGTTCACGGAATTTCACGGTACGGCCGACTTGACTTCAAGGGTGTGAGGATGAGCTCGAGTTACAGCTCGTGTGGTGCGCATGGGAAGAATTCTACAAGGGATCAGGCTAGAAATTTCGTCAGGGCAATGACCATAGAAGTAGCGATAAAATAAAGAGAGAGAGATGACATTACGTCGGTGGTCTAGGGAATCAATAGTTGCTATTGATATGTCATCGTTAATAAGCCGGAAGGCCTTCTTTTGGACTTTGTCTAACGCGGACAATGCAGTGCGTCTAGCCCTTCCTAAATATGGGAATTATATTCTAATCAAGGCCTGATATGAGACTTGTAGATTTGCGCCAAGTCTGATGGAGTATAATATTTCTTGCATCTTTGCAAGAAGCCCCGGCATTTCATCGCGTTTTTGGCAATAGCAAAAATGTGATCAGACCAACTAAGACTGTTGAATATTTCAATGCCTAAGATGTTAAAAGATGGTGAGCTCGAGATATCTTCTCCAGCTACGGAAATGGGTTGAGCGAATGTTGGAGTACGTTTAAGTGATAACAGACAATATTGCGTTTTGGAAGAATTAAACAAGACGCGATTCGCTCTGCCTCAAGCGAGTATTTTTGTGAGGTCCTAGTTTAGTGAACTGAACATGTGGCTTCATTTGTCAGCTAAACCATTCGCACAGGAATCAGCTATAGAGTCGAACAAGTACACGAAATCAAGGGTTCCGTCGTCTGCAAAACTATGAATAGGATTGAAAATGAGCGCTAGCAGATCATTAATAAAAATGAGGAAGAGAGTAGGAGAGAGCACAGAACCTTGCGGTAGACCGACATGGATTATAAAACGATGGTCAGAAGTAACTCCGTCCAATATAACTTGGATTGGACGACGAGAAAGAAAGCTTTCAATCCATTTTAAGAATAGAGGGTCTAGACCTAATGCCTGAAGTTTAGCTAAAAGGGCAGGATACCATACTCTATCGAAGGCCCTCGAGATATCTAATGCGATGATAGCAGACTCGCCAAAATTATAGAGACATCGATTCTAATCCTCGGTAAGGAATATTAGTAAATCTCCAGTAGAGCTGCCAGCACGAATGCCGTATTGGCGATCGTTAATAAGGTGATTAGTTTCTAGATATTTCATCAATTCGAAAGAATCGAAGTAAGGGCAATTGGTCTATAATTTGAGGGATCGCTTGCCTTTCCTTTTTTGAGTATTGGCTGAACATGTACAAGTTTCTATGATGAAGGAAAAACTCCTGTCGAATAGGATAGGTGAAATAGTTTGCGTATGGGTTTAGCTAAAGAAGAGGCGCAGCACTTGAGTTCCAGGGACGAAATACGATCAGGCCAACAGCCTTAGACACATTGAGGCCTGCGATTACTTTGAAGACCTCCCTCGTTCGGAAATGTAACGGTTTTTGCCTGTAATTACATGTTGGTGGAGAAACAGGACTTTTCGAAGAAGGTGGGAAGAAAGAATTCGCAGCAAAGTTACCTGCAAACAAATTAGCTTTGTCCAATGATTCCATGTACACATCCCCGTCGTGAGTTACGGGCGGTACCAAAGAACTGGTGAAGTTGTTCTTGACTGTTTTAAGAAGAAACCAGAAACTCTTACTACCCTTTCGACTAGTAAAGATTTTCTGTCTAATATTTTGGTCGAATTGGAACTTAGCTCGCTGAATAATGGATTTGCAGGTGTTACGTGCTTCTCTATAGATATGTCTCTATTCCGCATAATGGCACAGTTTATATGCCTGAAATGCAGCTTCTTTGCTTTTAATGGCTGTATAACAGTCATTGTTAAACCAAGATGAATTGTTAGATTTAATATTCTTGTAACTGTGCGGAATAAAACTGCACATCCCGAGCAATAAGATGTTGATAATCGATTCAGAACAACACTCAAAATCCCTCGAGGAAAAACACTCAGACCAGTCTAACTCTCTAATGAATTTGTTGAGTGAAGCCCAATCAGCTTGATCATAGCAAACCTGCAAAGTACTTAAGTACATTGGTACTTAAGTACTAGTAACAGTACCAGTACCTGGACTTGTACTTGAAAATTTTTAAAGTACCAGTACTGGGACTTGTACTTGAAATTTTTTTAAGTACCAGTACCGGGACTTGTACTTGTACTTAAAAGATTTCAAGTCCAGGTACTGGTACTGTACTGGTACTTGTACTTGGAATTTTACAGGTCTGGATCATAGTGCCACACCAATTGCTTTTTACGAGGGTGACTGGTGGATTTCAGTGATGGTATGGAATGGAGAATTGGGCTGAAACGAGACAATGATCTGAGTTGCCAAGAGGAGATGACACTGACATGAAGTACTTGTCAGGATGAATGTTAGAAACAGATCTAATAAGTTGGCGCTATGTCCAATTATATCAGGCAAACGAGTTGGGCCATCAACTAACTGGTGCAAGTTAAAGGACTCGCTAAATAGTTCAACATGTCTCCCCACTGGACCTGTGGTTGAAGAATGTCTAAGTCACTGCGTGTTGTGGACATTGAAATCCAGCAAAAACGATTTCGGAAGTAGGAGATTTGATTAAAATATTTTCTATATTGGAGAATCAAATGAGCATACAGTATCAGCGTCAGACATATTGGGGCTGCGGTACAAAAATCAAAAATAAATGATGTGTTGAAAAAGTTTAAATCTAATCCAGACGTAATTAAACTCTGGATTAATTGAAGCAAATTCAGGGACAATGGAGAAAGCCACATCATTCCGAATGTACAGAGCGATTTCCCTCTGAGAAGAGTGGCCCTAAGTGATAACCCGGTATGCGAAACTGATTGATATCAGCATCACAAGTAACCTTGGTTTCACTTAGGGCGAAAACAGCCGGTTTAGAAGAAGACCAGTGGCAATACACCGAGAAATAATTCCTTCGTAAGTCACGAATGTTGCAAAAATCAAAGCAAAATTCTTGCATTGTCCTTGCATTGTCTGGGCAAAATTGAGTTATCTGACTCAAATTTGAGGATATTCGTGATAAAATACTGGAAGAAAAAATCCACTATTATACAGCTCTCCGCTATTGAATTGGAACTTGGATAGATTACCATGGAAAAATTAATAAAATCAGTTATTTGGAATATAAAAAGTTTTATTTTGAATACATTGACTTCTGTAGATGTAGTAGATTTAGGGTGAGCATTTCTCCAAAAAGTGGTCACTTATTGGACTCTCAATAAATGCTGTCGTAGTTCAGCTGCACGGTGGTAAGCTTGATAGATCGAACTTTCTGCATATTTTCCCAAAACTCTAATTGATTTTTCTTTGTTTTTTTTTGTTTTTTTTTTTAATGTTATTAAGCCAAGCTCAGGGAATACCCTGTGATGCAAAGCACAGCATGGCAGGAAGGAAGTAGGGAAAGAATTATGGGATATGAGGAAAGTGGCGGAGGTGCCAATGTATGTCGCCCTTAAACTTCCGCAGATTGTATGCCGGAGGAAAAGGTAAGCTGTTCCACATTCGCACTGTTCGGGATAAAAAAGCATCACGGAATTTTACTGTACGGCCGAAAGTAATTTGAAGGGTTAAAGGATGTGCGCGGTGTGCAGCGCGAGTATTGCGTGCAGGAATCATTCTACAAGGGATTAGACTAGATATTTCATCAGAACATTGACCATGCATATAGCGATAAAGGAGCGAAAGGCATCCAATATTGCGGAGGTGCTTGAATGAGTCGATATGACAAGTTATTGCCAAATCGCCAATGATACGTATTAAAAAATAAATAAATCTGACATCGTTGACGTTGTTAATCTGCCGAACTCCATATATATGACAGACTAATCTTTCCAAGGTGACAAATGCACTCTCCAGTAATTCAAATACAAACTGATAATCTTCTGATTCTTCTAGTAATTTGAAAAGCCTCAATTTCCCTTTGTGAAAAAAACTGGAGTGTAAAGGGTAAAGCTCTAGATACGGAAGGACCTAGAATTTTGTACAGTTCATTGACGTTGATGTAACGTCCATGATTACCCACGCCACGGAAGCATTAAAATTGCCCCTGTTACCAAGGAGTATCATGAGAATATCACAATCTAAGCATCTAAGATAATAACTCTTCCGTTGTTTTAATGACTTTATTATTTTCAACCCGATAAGAGAAGCATTCGTTTAATTTTAAATGAATTATTTTATCACAAATATAAGACGCCATATCATCAGTCGCCCAGTGGTTGATAAAAAATTTAACTAATGCTTCCTTGAACTGAAAATTTTTCAGTTGAGCTAGCCGATTCATCTCGACGTCACCATCTTTGATTGATGGTGTAAAACACCAATGCGAGTTGCTTTCAGTTGAGATATAATTTATTTCCAAAGCTTTCCCAAATTTTCTGTTTAACATTTCAATGCTTAATTATGAATAGCCGCTACATTTACTCCAGTGCAAACAGGTTTGCTCGGGAAGAGGTAAAAGAAGCAAAGTAATATCTGTACATTTTGAAGAGATATTTCTTTACGTCTTTTACATCTTCCCTAGAAAACCAGCTTGCATGCTGCCTCAAGAATACTCGTGTGGGATGGCCCATTCCCTATAACACTCGAATCGATCTGGCTATTGATAATCAGCCAAATTATCAGCTGGCAAATTAATTTCATGTGGTTCGATAATTAAACTAGTTCACAAAAGTTCTATAGAGTTTCCCTTCAATTTGCATTCAATTACATTTATGTATAAATTGTAAAATTTTCAAAGTGTACAATGAACGCAAGAACTATGCAGTTCAAATTTTAACACTATAGTAAATAACAAGTTCCCAAAATTGTAATTTAGAGCTCCTAATGTTTATCAAAATTCTTACAAAATTACAGTTTAATTCCTAGACTTTCCTTTCTTTGTATACCTCGAAAATTTCAAAATTTATCAACAAATTTAATAAAATATTTAAATTTAATTAAAAGCAAAATGAAGGGAAACTCTAGAGAGCTTTTGTAATCTAGTGAAGTGAAAATTATTTTCTATTCTTTGTGAATTTTGAAGCAAAGTATTTTTTAAATTTTTTTTTTTATATTTATCAAGTATATTCATTTTTAGCCTTAAATAGTTCTCAAAAAAATTGAAAATATATCATTAAAGAATTTTCAGTAGAAGAAATATGTTTGCATGTTTTTGTGACCGAAAGCTATAAAAACCGGGGTATTTGATGAAAAGTAGTATGTTTGGAAAATCTTCATAGACGGGGTAATTAATATCAGATTCAGTTTTTCTCCAAATATTTAATTTAAAGCAAATAGGATTATATATTAACCCTACCAAATTAGCACTCCTCGAAAATTTCTCTAACAATGTGTCGATTTGAAAATAAATTATTGGAAAAAAATTTAAAAACTTTTCCTTTAATTTGCATCAAATTGCAGCCAGCCCAATATGTTTTCTTTCCAATAATACTTATTAAAAAAACTAGCGCGTACAACAAATTTATGGAAATTACAAGTTTTGAACGAAATCCAAGATACTTTTATATGAAAATCACCAGCAAGATAAAGCAAGAAGCATTCAAGTCGTGTTTGATGTGTGTTTCCGGGTCCGGGGTTACAACTGACCGATTTTGTCTTTCTGTGGCACCAAATTTTACTATGCTAATAGGATCAAAAACTTATTTATTGTATTCATAAAAGAACTCCGACGATATCTGGATGCTAATGAAAATTTCATGCTGAAGCGGAAAGAGAAAGCTATACACGGCGATTCAGAACTGATGGACCAACATCCGGAGCTTGGGTTATGAAAGAGCAAAATGCGCGATATTTGATAGTTGAATAAGGTAAAATAATATTAATTTTTACAAATTTAGTGACATGGTTACAGATTTCATGTATGTATAGCAGCAGCTATCGCTATTCGAGCATTTGTGAAAATTAGTCTTTGTGCTCTGTGTATTACATAGATTTACTAACTACGCAATATTTCAACAGAAAATTAACTTAAAAGATATTACTAGTCTCAACAGAAATGTTTTAAATATAATGGATTATTTAGTGGAGGAAAAATTGTATTCAAATTTTCAAAAATAGCGGAAATTTGGAATCTATATTTAACTTGTCATCCTTTAAGTAAAAAGTAAGAACACGCCTTTATATTGTACCAGATCTATGATTTTAGAGAAGAAATTTATGTTTTTAATAAGGAATTTCAATAAGGAATTGTTACAGGAATGAATGAAAATGAAAGAATGGCAGAAAAGACAGGTGCGGAGTTATTCCAATATGTGAAATGTAAATAAGGAAATGTTGTTGGTATCATTTTGGTGAAAAGCTTCTTAAGAATCACTCTCATCTAAATTTTTCCTGATTGGCAATGCCTTCACTATATGTATTTTATGTATTTTATCAAAGACCATATAATAGAAAGAATATTCTTCTCCCATATCGAAAAGTGAGTGTTTTATATGGCGGGTCGTCAGGAGTGTTGGGAACTTGAGGAAATTTCAAAATTTTTCATGAAAAATTTGATCTTATGTTTAACTTTTCGTTAATTGTCCAGTATGTCCAATTATTATTTTATTACCTTAACTTTGGAATATTAGATAAGTCACCAATCAACGATCATGCTTTACTTTGAAATGCATGCAATCGGTATCAAACTGACTGATGCAGATAGTAAGTAGCTGTATACTTCATTGTTGGGCTCTGCAAGTATTTTTATAAATTTTACGATACTTTTGTTGAGTTTACCAAACTGCGTGTAATACTAAACAATACATATGTACGAAATATTTGTAATTTTTACGTTTTATATTACTTTACCAAAGGAATCTCATATTTCGTTAAAAATTACGAAGCAAGCTACAGCGTACGTGCGTTCATTTTACGAAAAGTTTTATAGATTTTCACATTGTTTGTTAAAATGCATTCGTTATAAATTCTACAAAAATCCTATAGATTTTAAGTAGTTTTCTCCAAAACTACGAAAATCTTTCAGATCGAGGTTTTACAACAGCTTTGGTAATACTTACCGATTTTTCTTTTTTTGCTGAGTGTAGGAATTAATTTAGTTATCCACAGTTTATTTCTTATTATTAAGAGTCGCTTAGTTTTTGTCCTATATGTGAAACACATAATTAAGTTCCATATTGTTTAAAATTATCTACAGGTATAACTGTATTGTCTCAAATTCATTCAGTCTTGTATTTCACCACTCTATGTACATATAATACAACATTATTAACAATGTGCTCATGATTCTATAAATGTAAGCTGTCGCTAATATAAGTAATCGATTTCATTCTTATTTTTAATTGTAGTATTAAAATTTTTTAGTCGCCCCCCCCCCTAGAGCAAATGTCTGGAACCGCCCTTTGTCCGATGTTTATGAAAACAGATGAAAAAACAAAAATCGAATTAAAATTATTTTGAAAACTGCATTTTTTACCTGTTGAACGAAATGCGCACAGGTACACGCAACCTCCTCACCAGGCAGATGGGCCGCATGCCTATTGAGATGGTGAAAGAGATAGCGAAGAATCAAACGAACTAAAGTTCTTTTTTTCGGTGACGTTGCTAGGTCGCGGACTACATATAAAGAAAACGTTTGTTTTGAATGAAATTTGTAATGTAAAATTAATTAATGAGGTGTCAGATATATCCTAACACTCTCGTGATGTATTTCTGTAATTGTTTCCCTTCCCATCCTACGAACAGTTTCATGTTGTATTTTTGTAGGTGCCTGTGTTCTTCTGACTCTCGTAATGTATATTACTTTGAGTGTTTGTTTAAGTAAATGGGCCTTATTATTTATTAACCCTGGCATTACTCAACAGTCCCGGAACCCTTAACAAGAGCTTACAAGGAAACCCCGTTACAATCTTGCCAACTTAAATTAATTAATAATGGATTTTGTTTTTAGCTAAAGGTATATACAGCTATTTCATAGCACTTCTTACAAAGGAAGGCACATAAATTCGTATTCTTAACTTTTGCGTTACCATTAGCAGACTTCATCGGATCGCCCCGATCGCCCCCGCTGTATCCGCCCTTGAATTTACTGCAAGCTATTGATCATCTTTCATTATGATCTTATTAAATCACATGTGATATGGTATGGATGGAATGTATACAACAAATGTCAAATGATACAGTTTGAGAAAAAGTGGAAACCGAAAATGGGCGCGTTCGGAAAATTTTCATAATTTCCGACGTAATTCCATTGAAATTACGCCAAAATGAGATAATTTCGATAAGTTTTTTGTACTGGAAATTACGTGATTTCGGAGGTGATTTCGTCGAAATCATGCTGAAAAAGCGATATTACGTCATTTCGATGTAGTGAAAATGCCCTATAAGTTTGTTGGGCTAGAAATTTTGTGATTTCGAGGATGATTTGTTGAAAACGTGCTGGCACAGCAAAATTACGTAATTTCGGTACAGTTAAAAAAATAGCGAGAAAGACTATCGTAATTCAGGTACGATTTCTTACTCCGGAAAATTATGAAGTAACAAACATAAGATTTTGTCAGAAGGTAGGCTTATTGTAATACTTGCATATGTAGGGGAGCTTATCCTAAAATGACATATTAGAATAAAATGACACAGTGACTTTTATTCCAATTTCAAATTAAGTGCAAATTTTTGAAGCACGCCACTGAGAACAGATCTAACAAACAGTAATACTGAGAAAATTCCAGTCAGTTTGGGTGTTTTCTGTGAAAGCAACACTTCAATCAAAGAGTGACAAGTGATATTTAAAAAGGAAAGTGCAAAACTTCAGTTTTTAGAAAATCGAAAAGATGTTTATTAAAACGTGTTATTTTAGTAAAAATATAAGAATGTAACGCTATGTATGTGCGTAATTGTTTTAGTTATTCGATTTTTGGGAATCTTGTTTTATTGCAACAAAATGTCCAACTAAATTTAACTGTAAAATGACATATCATGATCAATCAGAGATATGTTTTAATTTAACCTAGGAACCGTAACTGTTATGGGACTTTTTTAAAATATCTTCAAATAATGGTTAAAATTTAGCTAGTTTTTTTTATTTCTATGTACCTGTTATAAAAGAGTGTTAACATGTTAAATGTATTTGTTTTGTAGTTGTTTTAGAAATAAATGTGTTTTAATTTACCTTATGTCATTTTAAGACAACTTCCCCTTCCCCCTTCCCCTTTCCCCCTTCCCCTTCCTTGGTACCGTCGATATATTGTCTTTCTTCATTATCATAACCATCATCGTTTTCAATACCCTCCAAGTCGATTTCTGGTCTATTCAGGAGGTTATCTTACTCTGCGTGTAATTGTCTCTTGCCTATTCTAAACTCCTGCGGCAAATAAGGCCCACCTAATTTGAAAATCCAATAAATCAAGTACATACATATTTGGTGATATAGAACTACAAGAACAAGTTTTCCGGGAAGTTTATTTATTTGCACAACTAAAATAGAAAATTATAACGAATGTGGGTATTTGAAAAAATAATTTAGTTTCATAAAACCTTTTTCAAGGGCCTTATTAAACTACCACAGTATAATAAGGCCCAAAGCAAAAATTAACTTTTTCAAAATTTTTAAACTTGTTAAAACTAAAAAAATCAACAAATTCGATTCTTTTTAATAATTTTGAATAAAAATAAAAACGGGCCTTTTTACGCCCCACGGGATAATAAGACCCCTACAGCTTTAGTTATAAATTTCTTAGCGTACAACAGAGTCAATCCAAACAGTCTTCATTCTTTGGAACAAAAATAATGTCACAATCATAATTATTTCATTGAGAATATAGGTTAGGTAGGGTAATAACATCCACGGTCTACTCCAGTGGGCCTTATTAGACCTATGACTAGATTTTACAAAATTACTCATTAATCAAATAAACACAATGGTGGGCGAAATAAACACCGAAATCATAAACTATATTATCTAACGTTCAAACTAACCAAGTTACTACGTATTTCTTTTATCAGGCCGGAATGAGAACGAGAATTGTCAGCACTTTGTGACATTTCCGAAGGAATTAGTAAAATCATTATAAAAAAGAAATACTTTGGAACGATTGTTACAGGTGTTGACATTTTAATCAAAGAATATCGCCCTAATGGTCCTCTCCATCGCACTCTACATGTACTCTTATGTATATACGTACGGTCTTTTCTAATTCTTCTTCAAGAAACAGCTTACAGAAATCATTATCTAAGATTCAAATTTGAGGTTATATTTTCGCTAATAATTTGAATATATACGTAATTAAACAAAATTATAAAATTTTCAATTTATTATCTGTCTCCAATAATAATTAAAAGACGTTGTCTACATCGAACTCATGTAAATTCCCAACTTCAAGGAAGTAAATGATTTCTCATGTTTTTTTAGTATGATCAGTCGGATGGCAAGTACTTCTAAGATCGTTCATTCCAAAAATTCCAAACTTATCTGGGGTTTAAAGGAATCGCTTGAAATTACGCACCCAGAAAAAAGAATATAAAGGAACGACATTCCAGAATGAAAGAAATAAAAAATGGAATACCTTGGAGTGATGCAGATCGATCTGAATAATGAAAGAAATACGCCCCACATAATTCCAAATTGCCATACTCCTCTCGGTGACGTGCCGTCGTTCGCTACTGGCAAAATGGCTGCGCGAGCTGCCAGATGCCCCCTCAACGGCGTTCGTGTCGCCTTAATGCATGTGCGCATAAAGTATGAGGACCCTGCCTAATTTAGTAATATGTAATTTTTTTAAATGTGGGCCTTATTACCTATTACCCTACGGGCTTTATTTACCGCAGGTACCTTATTGCTCTTAACATTTCTTTATTTATGATTAATTTTAATTAGTTCTCCATTGAATCACTCGTTTCCAACATATATCTTATCCTTATTGATTTCTATCATACTTCAGCTAGATCGTTCAAACAAAATTCTTATTCTCATTATTTCCATTATTTTTATTCTCATCCAATATTCTTCGTAAAAATCATGTTGCCTCTGATCCTGACTCATTTTTCAAACAAATACTTAAAATAGCAAAGCAATCCTGACAATATAATTAAACGCTTCCAGATAACAATCAAATTAATTAAGAAATGTCAAAATTCCCAAATGGAATAAATGGTCAAACACATCCAGTTTGAAAAAAATAAAATCCTCCAACTGTGCCACCTACATGAAAGTAATGAAAGCAACTGGTTTGTTATTTTGATTCGGTTTGACAGCGTACGATTTCGGTAAACAAATGCAGAAACATTTTTCATTTACATTTCAGAAATTGCTTTTTTATATTAGTTTTTTAAAAAAAAACAGAATTTTGTTTCATCAGCTTTATTGCCTCTTTTTACCCTAAATATGCTTTTTTTTTAAATCCCAGCTACCTATATAAAATCCTACATATTTCAAAATAACATTTTTACCAAGTGTCATCGTTTCTTTAATGACATTCCAAAACATTTCAAACTTTTCCTCTAACGCTTAACACTGCTATCAAGGAAAATGCCTGTGCTAACTAATGGAGAAAAGGACAGCCACACCGTACAGCACAGAAAAAAATTAATGACGGATTGATGGTGCACATTTCATTCACGCCCTTGGCAAAAACAATGATTTGCCACTAAAGCTTCAAACTTGCTCATGTTCTCTTTATAGAATGTGACGTAGGTGAAAACTGCCAAAGCTGCCAATGTGGTTAATTTATCAATTTGAATTCTTTCTACGTTCTGAGCGCCCACATATGAAAATTACATAGGACGTATACTTCCCATTGATATCCTTGGCACACTGTCACACTGTTAAGGATAGACAGATGCATAGATATAGATACTTATATAGGGGAAGACGGTGTAATTGCAATATCTTAAATTTTGAATGCTTTTAAAATTAGATGATGTTTACCTCAGTGCTTCAATATAATATGGATATTAATACAAAGCTATTGAGCTTAAAATAAATTTTTTCTCAAATTTTGATTATAGTTGATAAATGCGCATATAATGTACAAGGAATTAAAAACCAAGTAATTTGCAGTCATATTAAAATATATATATAACCTAATGCATGGCAAATTTAAACCCCTAAAATTAAGTTAATATAACATCGGCACATAACTGCTATTGTATAATTTACTACACTCTATAATAAACTTAGCAGTTCTAAAAAAAATTATCACAGACTTCCCCTATTTTCTTTTCGTAATTATAAAAAGTGATGCTAAAGTCAGAGCGCATGTTTGGACTTTGTGTGTAATGACATCATTTCTCCCTGACGACAATATTATGTATGCCGACAATTCCTAAAAAAGCTTACTCCAACAAATTTCCCATCTCCTCATTTTATGTCCAGTTATTTTCTTTGCCGGCACTAAATTTCTACTTCAGTCGTTTTATTAAAGGTCCTTAAATGTGACGATAGTTCAAGGCATAATCAACCACTGATGGAAGGATCATAAGTCAATTTATATTCCTTTTGTATCTAATCCACAAGTAATTTAATATTTCACTTTTTTTATAATTACAATACTTCCGACTGCCAAAATTAAATGATAATTAAAAATTAGAAATTTCTCCCTTTCGG
This sequence comes from Dioctria linearis, assembly GCA_963930735.1. Taxonomy (NCBI): domain Eukaryota; kingdom Metazoa; phylum Arthropoda; class Insecta; order Diptera; family Asilidae; genus Dioctria; species Dioctria linearis. The sequence continues at coordinate 330,777,201 of OZ005740.1, read as the reverse complement.
TGCGGTTCAGAATATCTCCGTCCTGCTAGTAACAAGAGGCAACTAAACTGGTTAGTCAATGGTTAGTAATTTTGTGAAATGGTCCAACATAATAGATTTGAATAAGGGTAATGGAAGCAATATAAAATTAAGCGACAGCACCCAAAACCTCTCGGAGTGGCTTAGCTACTGCTAACGTAAAAAAAAATCTGTCATAAAATAGTTAATGTGGAAAATTCTAAGAGAAACAGGATAAATACCGCCAAGTATATTTTAGTAAAGGTCCTATATCCAGCAAATACGGCATATTCTCCTTCCTGAAGGTAATAGCATTGACATCTAACCGGATAATGAATCTAATAGCTAAGAAGATGGAAAGAAGCTTCAACCAAATGGTTGAAGCTTCATTTTAATGCTAATAACTCGACGAATTATCGTATTTTAATATTGGCCATCTACCGCGACATGAATTCCCCACCATCGATTTTCTTCTGATTTCTTGAAATTCCTTTCGTGGATAATTCTTGTAAGCCATGAAATCAATTTAACTATACATACAAACATATCAAGACCAATTCTTATGATACCCCAGATGAATGCCCTTATGAATTTTCGTATTGTCACCCTTAGTACTAGTTTGATTTTTGAAGTGGTTTTTCGGATATATTTCTAGAATGGTTTGTCGGACAGAAAAAATTATTATTACCAATTTTATAGTATTTCGTATTCTGAAGAAGATTTTAGTGCAATACAAATGTCTTGGACTGATCGTTTTAACAGTATACGTAAAAAACCTAAATTTTTATATGGCAAGATCAAGAAAGAGTTGCCCAATTTAGTCCATTTTTGAATTTTTTTTTTGCTAGTACAATGAAAACTCCATGAACCAAATTTCAGTCCTCTACGTAGATGTGTTCTCAGGCAGTGTCCAAATATATAGTGGAAAACAAAATTTTTGTATGGCCACCCCACGAAGGAGTTGCCCGATTTGTCTTATTTTTGAACTAAATTTTACTTTTCTTTTCAAAGGTCGTGTACAAAATTTCAGCTTTCGAAGTATACGCGTTCTCGAGCTATCGTGCGCACAGACGGACAGACGGACAGACAGACGGACAGACGGACATGGAAAAATCAAAATAACTTTTAATATTATGCGTGGGTGCCCAATCCATTTTGCTCTATCATCATTATTTCGAGGTGTTACAAACGGAATGACAAACTTAGAATACCCTATAGATTTCATCTAGGATATAAAAACGGAGCTCTTATAAGATCGCTCTTATGTCCATCCATATATGTATCTGTCACAGAAGTTCTTCTTGAAAATGACTTAAAGTAGGAATTTGAAACTTGACAGAAAGTTAGTACTTTACCAAATCGAAGATTATGAAGTATTTTTTATTTATATTTTTTATAAGGAGTTTGGGCTCATTCAAAAACAATTTTTTTGTGTCGTCCGGGGTATCGCTTGAAAAGTCGATTTTCAAGAATTCCAATAACCTAAATGGGCAAAAAAATACAGCCCTCACCCATTGAACTCCTCTAGGTTTCTAAAGCTATAATTTTTATATTATCAGGATTAGTAGGTAGGTACTCGGCTCACTCTTGACCGATTTTTTTTTTACTTAAGCTTCGAGGGAGCAATCTACGAATTTGTTTCTAAAGGGACTTCGTGTCCATATTTGCGTAGGACATAAAAGAAACCTATACAGGCATATACCTACTGTGAGAAAAATAAAACTCTGGAAAATTAAAAAAATTGTGTTGATTCATATTTTGATAAAGAAAAAGAAGAAATTAGAATTTGGAAGGAATGAGGTAAATTGGGATAAATATTGAATTAGCTTAACGTTAACAGAACCCGGTGGTAGTACTCCCTCATTATTGTTAGTATCAACCAGCCCTTACAAATTTAATTAATGATCTAATCATGCAATCTCGTTTGATACATGTGGCGTTCCGTCTAGAGTCCGCAAAAGTTGCCAAAGGGGGCCCATGTTAACATGTCCCCTATTAATTTAAATGAGGACATCGCAGAGAAAAGCCCCCCAACAAGCGAGTGGGAGGGCTCTGAAAGAGAAAGGTATACAGGAGGATTTCACTGTTTATTTTATTTTTTATTGTTTTTATTTTTTTTTCAAACTTTAACATAAATATTATAAAGGACCAGAATGTGGAATAATTATAATAATTCATTATTTCAAATCTTATTTAAATTTTTTGCCGGTAAAAACAATCGTTTGTTAGTACAATTAAATTCTTTTCAAAGATGTGTATTCGAAAATAAAAAATTAAAAATCTAAACTTAATATATGATTGCTCTAAAGCTCTCCAATATCTCATTGATCTAATAAATGCTTGAACAAAGAAGAAAACACAAGTTGTGATTTCACAATTTTTGGCTTAACATAGATTTTTGTTGTTCGACACTGACTCATATTTCATGGTTGAGATTCGGTTATGATGAGATACTACAAGAAGATAAATTGATTTGAATCTTTCGAGTTGAAGTCATCAGAGTCTTCAGAGATACCCAGTATTTTGGAATTTTAAAAGTAAACTGAGAATACCTATAATTTCGGTTTTTATTTAATTTTAGTAATTGGAGGTTTTTTGGTGATCCTATCTCACTCATATTTTGGGTTGAGTTTACTTTTCATCTAGGGAATCTATTACCGAAATCTCAGGTATCTACGATTCAGAAATCGTCAACTTCAACAAAGTTACAAATCAACTTATCTACAATCATTCACAAAATTAGTTATGCACAGTAGTAGTTGGGTAATTTTTAACGGAAACATGTTCCCCAAAAAAAAACAAAAATATCTTATCCATGTTTATAAAGCTTTTATTTATGTACGTGTATCAGTAGAATAAGTAATCAAAATTTATTTTTCAACAAATAAATTGAACAATATGTCTCACAAAATTATTTGTGCTCCAATGTTCTTAACAAAATTATTTGTGCTCACATAAAAAATTATTTAAACAGCTTTATAAGTATATGCCGAAATTATACAGGGTGTCCTATATGTAGTGTTACACCTGACGGTAAAAAATGATATGGGTGTAGGGAGGGAAATTCCAACAGTTTCCGGGATAACGGGACTTAAAAATAGTTGGTGATGTTTTTATAGATTACCCTGTAAATTCTAAACGTTACACCCTATGATGATGGTTTAAAATATTTGTTAGTTTGATAATCGTTGGACTTTTGCAATGGTCTATTAACTTTTTTCCTTTCTCCCCTCTTAGTTTGCAGTTATGGCTGAACAATGTTAAAATTTCTGAATTTCAATTCGGTTTTTTGTTTTATTTAACTACTATTTTTATAAAAAAATACGTCATCCGCAACAATTTTTTATATTGAATTTAAGAAGTCCAAGAGCTTCGCTTTAACTGATCTATCAGTTTGCTCAGCTCATTTTATTCTTAGGAATTTACTTGAAATTTTTTCCTTCGAATTTTAATGCTCTATTATAATTGGTAGCCAACGACAGTCCAAAGGTGTTAGATTGCTTGATTCGAGTAGCTTCTCCGCTAACCGTTTTTATGAACGTAGATAAACATAAAAATTTCTGTCAAAATCTGCCTGCGAAGTGCCTGTAAAATGCCTGCTGAGACAACTTACAACTAGATGTGCAAAACTCCATATAAATCCGGAACACTTTTTGAAAGCTCTGTAACTTTTTATTCAACCAAAGAAAGCTATCATTGCGAAGAACTTATGTGGCATAATCACTGACTTATAACAATGGACTGAGCGTATTGTAATTTTCCTATAGGAAAGCATGGCACAAGTTTTATAGTTCTCTCTTTCGCCCTATGGCAGAGTTGGAGCTACCAACACAAAATATTGCATTCTGGAACGTTTGCTTATGCCATTTGATGTTTTTATGTTGGCTACAGATGCAATCACCGCAGAAGGAATAAGGTAAAGATAGTGTTTACCATACTCCGTCTCTCTTGCCCATAAGCAGGATTCAGTTAAGAATAACTTTTGAAAATTAAAGTCGGAATGAGTTTACTTCCTTATAAGCGATTAAGATATCACTTGGGCACAAGAAAATATATTTTTTTAATTAAATTCGATTTTCGGGTGTAAAATTTCATCTGATTGGTTGAGTTTTACATGTTTTTTATGTAATCGTTTTAAAGGGTGCTCTAACGGTGATAAACAGAAACACAATATTTTTTGTGCCACATGAAATAGCAAATCGCTCAGTCCATTGTTATAAGTCAGTGGGCATAATACAGCAAGAGGGAATGTGCAGAGCTTTCTATTAGAGGGCCATTAGCTCGTGCCTGTAAGATCCGTTAATTTTTATACCCTATATGACATCATAGGGTACAGGCGCGTATACAGCAGAAGGGTCACTGGGGTCATGACCCACCCCCCACCCCACCCTCAAGCACCACCTCACCTTCGCTTGAACTGAATGTGGAGCTGAACTGTAGAGTGAGTTGTAAAAGCTTAACAGGACGATGTTCGCATGGCACGGACACAATGTGGAGCTGACGTCAGCGATTATTGCTGGTGCTGTTGTAACGCACTTTTCAGATCTGCGGCTACAGCTAGCGCTGATTTGGGCGTTTACTCGTCTTCTTTTTAGTAGCAATAGTGGAGTTTGGACTACTCATTCGCTCGTAGCTCTTCATCTTTGAAACGTGTACATTTTTTTAAAAAAAAATTTTTTTGTTTTATATAACACAAGATACACAAAAGAACGCCTCATCCATTTTCATAGAAAGATTTAAATGAAGCGAACGGTACAAATAGTTCGCTTCAATCGACAGAACAATTTGATCTCTCTAGTATATGGGATTTCTAGAACAAGGTACGCAAAAGAACACAGCTATTGTGTCGAAAAGTCCATCTATCATATCACTGGATGGTAACTAATTTTGGAATACTACATATTTATTTTAGTATTTAATTATTTAGAAAAAGGCACGCAATGCTTAGCAGCCCGGCTATTATGATGCTTTTATATTTTTGTTGCACCGATTACTCATATATGTATATTGAAAAGCACACAATAAGAATTTGGTCAGCGATCATAAATTTATTTTTACCTATCTGATTTTCCGACATAAAATCGATGACAGGACAACTTGGTAGGGAGCTCGCAATAGAAGCATACAAATTGACTTAACGAGTTTTGACTTAGGGTTCTTCCTGTAGAACCCTAGTTCCATGCAATCATCAACGTATAGCCACCCCTTGATTTTTCATAGCGACACTGATTCATTAAAGTCTGAGTTGTTCAAAATTTTTACGTTAGTAGGGAAGCATTAATTTTTGCTTAGAAATATACTTGCAAATTGTTCCAAAGAATTTTAATGAATTACTATTCACCGACAACGGTCCAAACGAATTGGGGGATTGATTCTGGTGGCACAAGAATTCAGTTTTCTAAGAAATAGTTGACATTTTTTCTTTAGATCTTTTTCTTTCAAATTTTTATACACTATTGGTAGCTGAAAACCACTGACATATAATAAGAATTGACTGAGCGTTCTTGCTTCAAAAATGGCACAAATATTGAACTGGCTGTGAAAACCTTAAATTGCGTACAATTGTACACCGATTTATAATTTATTATTATTTGTCGATTAGAAACACTAAAAATGTCGAAAAATAGTATTACATTCCAATTATTTGGAAGTTAAAATTGTTTTAATTAACACAAAAATTAATTTTTAATGTTACTGAAAAATGTGCTCCTCTGCAGATTTGATGTTTGTTTATTGAGCTTGTAAGAAATAGACGCATATAAGCAATATATTTGTCTCAATTTTTATGTCAATTCCAATGCATTCTAATTAATACAGCCGTACTGTTTCCAAAATTGGTTACAGTTCCGTGTACATTTTGAACTTGAAAGAGACAAATAGATTTTAGCCAAAATTTGTGCATTTTTTACTATAGGAATTAAATAGGATGGCTCAGTCCAATCTTATTATATGTCAGTGGTGCTGAAAACCATCAGTTGGATTGATTCGAGTGCCGCTAAAATTGATTCTACAATTTTTCTTCAGAATTTTTACGGCAAAACTATACAAATAAAATCCATTCGCTTTCCTCTGCGGTAGCTCCCATCAGAAGAAATAGTCAGGAGCATAACATGCACTCTTTCTCCCATTCCTTTAAAGGCTTAAACACAATTACGACGACAGCGCGACAGAACGACAGCGCGACAGAACGACAGCGCGACAGAACGACAGCGCGACAGAACGACAGCGCGACAGAACGACAGCGCGACAGAACGACAGCGCGACAGAACGACAGCGCGACAGAACGACAGACGACAACGAAAAATTCGGTGCGAAGCTGGCAGTCGAAAAATTGGGAACACAATTGCAACGACAGGCGATGAGCGCCGATTGTGAAAGAAGAAGATATTGAAATTTCATTTGTTAAATGTTTCGAGCGTTTTAAATGAGATTTTTATCAAGAATATTTTATATTATATTGAAAGAAATGCAATGAACCAAAGTGTTGCAAAAAACTGAAAGTGCGGATATTAAGTAAATTAAACGCTTTGAAATATCCATCCAACCCACGTCTTGCTTGGCTTATAAACTACAAATTATTTTATAGATTTCGCATTTTCTCGATCAATTTTTCCTCAAAGCTCATACATATTTTAAAATTACCGCGGCGTGCTACCACCTAAAAAAGACAAAAGTGAATGTCACAACCATTTCAATCGATTAATTTTGTTGGTAGGACTGCAGCGACGACGGCGAAATTAGAAACTGATCAGTCCCGGCGATATTGTCGTCGATCGCTCAACGTCGGTCTTCGCAATTTGGTGCATTCGCATAAGATGCTGTGCTTTTTTCCCCGCGCCTGATAGGGTATAACATGCTTGTCATTCCGTTTGTAACGCACAGAAATAATGCTGGTAGAGCAAAATGGTTTGGACACCCACGCATAATATTGAAAGTTATTTTCATTTTTGAATGAACGTCCATCCGGCTGTCCGTCCATCCGTCTGTCCGTCCTTAAGATAGTTCGGGAATACGTTTACTTAAACAGCTGAAATTTTGCACACGGGCTTTTTAAAATAAAATAAAATTAAATTCGAAAATGGGACCACTCGGCCAACTCTTTGGTAGAATTGCCATACAAAACTTTCGATTTTCACTATATACTTAGACACTGCTTAATAAAGCGTCTATGTAGAGAGCTTAAATTTGGTGCATGATTTTTTCATTGTAATACTAATAAAATTCCAAAAATGGACTAAATCGGGCAACCCGTTTTTGGTGTTGCCATCTAAAAATTTAGGATTTTTATGTATACTGTGAAAACAATCAGTCCTAGATGTTTTTGTTGTACTGAATATAAAATCCTATAAAATTGGTTATAATCATTTTTTGTGTTCGACGAACCGTTCTAGAAATTTAAACGAAAAACCACTTGAAACATCAAACTTGCACAGATGGGTGACCATACGAAATTTCATACGGGCATTTATCTAGGGTACCTACATAAGAATTGGTCTTAGGCCAATTCTAGCTTTTTTACTTGTTTTAACCTAAAAATACTCCTGGTCCCTTTTTCACGATTAGTTTGTTTTTACACTTGAGTCTCGATATTCATGAACCTCTCAAGTCTCAACGACCTTATTTAATTCTTTCTGGCGTGGGAAAGAGTTATATTTTCTGATATTCAGCCTTAAAACAAGCAGCGGTTACAGAATAATATTATTAACGCTGACTGGAATATATTACTGCATGTATTATATAGCACATATTTCCCTAAAAAGAAATGGCCGGTAGGAATATACTACCTACAACCACACTAAAATAGTTTATACATAAGTATATCACATCATTGCTTCTTATTCATTTTAACATTTTCCCGCTCTTAAATTTAAAAATATATAAAGACATAAATGTCCTCAAGACTTGTTTCTAACTAACGAATAAGACAAATGGATAAAATAACATCCAACCAACAAAAAAATAATAACCCTTTATCTAATGAATTACTCAAAAGCTAGAAAGACTCCCACGCCTTAAGCTTATTTTCACATTAAAAAGTCATCCAACTGCTGCTCTGGCAAAAAAATTTGCTGAAATTAATTACGGGAGGATGAAAATTCCGCTATTTTTTATAGGATTATGGTAGCCGTGAGAAAGTTTTCCTCAGTAGAGTGATATTAGCAGCTTCGTCAAAATTTTAGGTAAGACAAAATCGTTAGTGAAAGTTTCGCAAGTAGTAAAGATTTAAAAATTTTTACATAAAAGAAAAGTCAGAATAAAAAATGTGTTTAAATATGGAAGAATTGCAGCGCTCTTAGAACATATGACAAACAGGATACGGGTATCGTATAAAATTCCTGAATTCCTGTACATGAATGAAACCAAAAGCTGCTCATAATATCTCGAAGGGACAAACATTCACGAAGGATGAAAATCCAGAGCAGATCAGATGCAGCTGCAAGCACAAAAAAAACAAGTAGCATGTAGGATCATCGGTCGTGAAACAATAGCAGTGTGTAGAAATGTAACATATTTGCACTCTTTTTAGAATAAATTGTCTGCTACTTCATGAATTCTTCTAGCTGCTTATACCTGGACTGTGCTCTGGCTCTCTCACTTGACGTCAATACAGCATTGGTAAAGCTTTACTTAATATGGCTTATAAGCATTACTGTTTGTTAAAAGCTCCACGGCTAACAAACGGCCGACTAAACATATTTAAATGCGGGCTCTAATCGGTTGTTTCATTCCTTTTTACCCAAAGGGTAACAACGAGAACCCTATTACTAAGGCTTCGCTGTCCGTTCGTCACCAGGTTGTATCTCATGAACAGTAATAGGTAGACAGTTGAAATTTTCACAGACTGTGTTTTTCTATTGGCGATATAACAACAGATAATAAAAATAAAATTAAATTAAAAATTAATGGGGGCCCCCATATAAGAAACGTAATTTTTTCGGCGCTTTTTTCCTCGTTTTACTCTCATTCATTATTATTATTAAAAGTAGTCATATTTTTTTCAAATGACAGCATTGGTTTTCACATGATGCCTACTCTCATTAAAAAAAAAAAAAAGTACTTAGTGTTAAATTTTGTACGATGGTACGGAAACCTTCGTGCGTGAGTCCGACTCGCACTTGGCTGATTTTTTTGCACCGCATCGTTTAGGCTAATTTCTAAAACACTGCACACTGCACACTGCATTAGCTGATATTTGTGTGTTGTCAAAAATGGAAGCAAAATTGGTGGAATTGGTGCGCGGGAGAGCTTTTCTCTACGACAAAAGTAATAAGTTTTATAAAAAAAAAATGAAAAAAGAGATAAAGCTTGGGAAGAAATCGGGAAAGAACTGGAAATTACAGGTAACTTAAATTTTAAAATATATTTGTTTTATTTTAATTAAAGTATCCATTTAGGTGACGCAGCAAAAAAAAGATGGCGAACTATGAAAGATAGGTTTAATCGTCTAAAATACAAGCAAAATTTACCGTCTGGAAGTGATGCTGACAGCAGTAAATTAAAAAATTATAAATTCTTCGAAATGCTGGCATTTTTAAACACATGCAGTAGTGTAAATGCAGCGTAAGTTGACAATATTGACATTAAAAAATAGAAATATAGTTTTATATATCCTAGAACACACTGTAGTTATGACGACGCAGGTACCTCTGAGCTTACATTCAATGAAATTATTAAGTACGAAGATCAAATATTTGACGATAGCGACTTGTTAAGTGGCGTACTGCTGAGGTAGATGCATCAAATGACGAGATTTCAAGTACTAACTCACAAAAAGGTGATGGACTACGGAAGACAAAATTTAATTTATAATTGGAGATTCATGGAATGTGTCATTTTACCCTAGTATGTCACATTAGGCCAGTCTCCCCTAGACCAAGAGCTCTGACCATATTTTCTTATAAAATTGGTAGCAATTCTACACCAATATAGTTTCACAAACGAAAGATTTTGGAGTTATTTTTGAATATGAAATATACTTTAGGCCTCATTTTGATAAACTTATAAATAGGGCTAATTATTTACTGGCTTTAATTAAGGTTTCAAGAATTCAGCGATGTTTCGGTGTTGAAAATCCTTTATTGTTGCTTTGTTCGATCCATTTTGGAGTATGCCGGCCCTTCTGGAACCTATATCACATTTCTCATATCGCACGTTTAGAATTGGTTCCGCGATGGTTTTTGTGTTTTGCGCTTCGGACCCTACCGTGGGTCGATCCTATATTTATTTATCTTCCACCATATCATCAAAGGTTTAATCATATTTCCGTAAAAACAATCGAGAGGCGTCGATAAATTGCTCAGATTCTGTTTTGTGATTTGTAATTGGGAACTGGTGATACGTTGAAGTATTAGGAAAAAAATATCTTTGGCACAGGGGAGGCAATCTCAACCGTTTCAGAAGTTACAGGGTGATTCAGGAAATATGATAGTTTTTCACAAAACACCCGGTTACTTTATTTTTATTCAACTTATGAATATAACTTTTAGCTCACATTATAGTAAACCATCTAAGCTTTTCAAGGAATATCGAACCATCACTTCACTCCCATCAGGTCGCTTTTATATAACGTCAAAGTAAAAAAAGCGAAAAAAATTAATTTTAGCAAAATTAGTAAAATGATGAAAATGAATGAAATTATACTTCATAAAACCAAGTTTATCTAATAAACGTTTGAATCTAGGTACATCTGTATGGTCATATGGAAGGTAGTGTTGTGAGGGGGAGTAGTGGTTCCACATTTGTTGGAAGGCTTAGAGGGTTGAGATTAAATTACTTTCATAGGTTGTATAACAAGGAAGTTACGGAGTGTTTCGTGGAAAACTAGCATATTTTTTAATCACACTGTAACTCTAAAACTATTGGGGATTCCCCCTTCCCCCCACCATGACATCTAATTTGTTGTTATTATCACTTCAACATAAATCACCTGTTTCATTTATGACCACCAATTACAAATCACCCTGTATACTTGCCAAGTTACCTATTGCTTCTCCAAGCCGTGTTTTAAGAGCTGGTCTGGATCGTTTTTTCGTTTAAATCATCATTGTACAATTGGTCGTTTTGAGTGTACCACTGACATTTACAGACCATTTAATGACGTAGATTTCAATTCAAATAAAAGAAACTGCTGCGTGCGTAATCAGGTAATTGATAAATCTTTCTTTTTTTTATTCTGTTTTTTGCTGTCATTTTTTAGTTTTTTTTTTTTTTTTTATAAGTCAGTCGACCCAACCAGTTGATAATAAATAAATAAGCGGTTGCCCGATTTAGTTTATCTCTACTGAACATGCACTTATAATTCTCATAAAAACGCCATATACAGAATTTCAAAGGTCACTTCGTCGACGCGTTCTCAGGCAATGTTCAAATATATACGAAGGAGTTACCCGATTCGTCCCATTTTCGAATTTAAAGCTGAAATTTTTTTTAGAAATGTCGTGCAAAATTTCAGCTTTCTAAATGACCGTATTATAGAGTTATCGTGCGGACAGTAAGACAGATGGACAGACGCACATGCAAAAATCAAAATAACTTTGAATATAGCATTCCCAGATTTATTTAAACTATTAACAAATGAGTTTAAACTTTAAGCAAATAAATTTAAACCTTGAACAAATGATTTTAATACCTTAACAAATAAATTTAAACCTTGAACAAATGATTTTAAACCCTTAACAAATAAATTTAAATCTTAACCAAACAATTTTAAACCTTTATCAAATAAATTTAAGTCCTTAACGAATGAGTTTCAACTGTTAACAAAAAGACTTAAACCTTTAGCAAATATATTTAAACTCTTAACAAATTTATATTTAAAATATTTTATTTCAACGTAAGTAAGCATTTCATACAATTGTTTTTTAAATTTTGAGTGCATATAATGATCTGCAAAACTTCTGACTTTTCAGTGCAACGGTTGACCATCTTAGGAGGAAGTAAAACCAAATCCATTATAGAGTTGGAACAGTCATTAGGTGTGATTTATTGCATGCTATACTAAGCCCTATCGAAAAATCATTTTCTGAAATGAAGGCACATGCACGTTCAGTTTTAGGTGACATGAATAGAGAACATAATCTTCTCTCAGTGATCGAAGATAGCCTGCAACAAATCACAGCTAATGACGTTTCCAACTCTATAGTGGATTTGGTTTTACTTACTCCTAAAGGGGCCTAAACACAATTGCGACGACCGACGACAAACGACAACGAAATACCGCTGTCAAACTTCGAAAAGCGCAGGATCTAAAGGCTTAAACACAATTGCGACGACCGACGACAAACGACGACGAAGTACCGCTGTCAAACTTCTAAAAGCACAGCATCTTATGCGAATGCACCAAATTGCGACGACCGACGTTGAGCGATCGACGACATTTTCGTCGGGATTAATCTGTTTCTACTTTTGCCGTTGTCGCTGCAGTCCTACCAACAAAATTAATCGAATGAAATGGTTGTGGCATTCACTTTTGTCTTTTTTATACGAGGGTGTGCAATGCATTTTGCTCTACCCGAATGGCAGCATTTTTTCTATGCGTTACAAACGGAATGAAAAATTAGTAGGTATACCCTATGATTTCATCATCTAGAGCGAAGTCCCTACTAGTGAGCGATTAAGCTTTCATGGTGAGAGCTAAGGGTCTTCGTTATCACTGCGTATCTAAGACTCACTAATGAGAGCGGGGTGCATAATCAACGTGGTCAATTCCAAAATATAAAGTATGACAGATAATGCTAAAAATCTGGTAAATCGAAAAGGCGTGGTATTTTAAGTGCGACTACGATTAATATTACAGACACTAAATTTTATTCAGACGTCTATTAGGTACCTATACATCAATGTACCAAATCCAGATAATAAAAAAACTTTAACAATTATGCTTATACAAATTAAGAAGAAGAAAAAATAATATTTCTGCAAATTTAGAACAGAACAGTAACGATGTTACTTTCGAAATGTCATCATGTTTTCTCAAATTTTCAATCCACGAATATAAATTCAAATTTTCTGTGTGTTACAAACATACACAAGTACGCTATCTACCAAAGTTTAAATCATCATCATAGGGTGTAACGTTCAGAAGTTACAGGGTGATATACCATATCTGTGATGAACATACCCAAGTCCCGTTATCTCGGAAACCGTTACGATTTCCTCCCCCCACCCATACAATTTTTTGTTTGTTTAAGCATGACCTATCCATAGCCTTCGGGTGCCAGACCACATACGGGACACCCTGTATATATGAGCACTGCCTGAGGACGCGTTGACGTAGAGAGCAACACTCTCCCACACATATAACATACGTAGAACAACAACAATGGATCACGCATTGTTCTTGTTTTACGTATGTACATCAAATTAAACCGGATCAGATCAGAGAGATAAAAAAAACTCAGCTAAAGTGTGTTAGGTCATTTTAAGCAAACGGTTTTTCGCTTCGTGAATTCGATGTGTCGTAAGTGATGAGTTTTTGAAAAACGGAAAAAATTTTAATTTTAAATGAGAAAAAATTAGTTGAAGCAAACTTAAATCTGGAGTTAGTAGAACTATCGAGGTTATTTTTCGTTTTAGAAAGATCAAGGAGATCTAAGTATATGGATCGACACTAGTTTTTAAAATACCTGCGAAAAATTTCTTAAATATTATAAAAATGGCTTAAAAGAACTGCGCCCTTATTGAGTTAAAAATCTCACACCTACCACCTCATCATCCATATGTATGTTCCTTGAGTATTATAGAAATGCTTTTAATACATACTCTCATATTTAAGTCATTGATTTCAGCCACTATCTATGAGCATTGATTATGTAATACCTATCCGAAATATGAATGACGTATCGAATATCAATTCAAATTAGTAAATGGGCCGAAAAAAGTTATGCATTCCTTAGTCATCTTATAAGATTCATGATCAGAAATTTCTGATAAGAAAGAACGCAATAGAGGAAAACCGAAATGATGGTCTTTTATAGGCGGCCTTTATTTAGATCTCAATCTCTCTCTATCCCAATTTTATTTTTTCTGCAGTAGGAATGTTAAGGGAATTTCATCTCCATTTATAGACTTAAAGAAATATCATTCAGTAAAGGTCATGGAGTGGGATGCTGAGAATTCCTTTATCTACACTTTTAATTTAAGGAATTCTGAAAAGTCGCTTAACTTTAGCTAGCTTTTCTTCATAATTAATACCAAGCAAGAAATAATGATTGTCGAGGTAATGGTCATCATTTTGGAAGAAAATATTCCCAGATGCCGACACAATTAAGAAAGTCATGATTAGGTTCATAAATAACAGCAAGTTAATTGCGAAACACTTTATTGAGAAAAGAATTTATATCCTTAATGATGGCACAGTCCTCTAGCGAATTTTTAAGGAATTTATAAGGAGAAAGGATGAGAAATCGACTGTTTAATGCTTACGACGAAGCTTAGTTATGGATATAATAAAGATGTGCTAATTTCTATTATCTTGGAATTTTCATCTTAAGAAGCTTCATGAGATTAACGGCTTTTGCCTTTGGATGGATATTCATGGGCTTTTATTGTACGAAAACTCTGGCATATCTTTTGATAACTTCTTGGTAGTTCAAATGAATTATTGCTGAAGGCAAAAAGGCATGAACTCTGCATAGCACCTTGCTTTTTAGGGAATGAATAATTTAATTATTTATTGAACGAAATTCAATCCTTTTGAAAATCGAAGAATAAGTTCTCCGGAATATTTCATTTCATTTGGCATTTCGGTTTTTATTTGTTTAGAATGGATGTAATGTTGCGTAACTAATGAGCCCATTTATAAGTTATACTTACAATTGTAAGAGTTTATTTGAAACAATAATTGATCGGATATTTTTCCGATAAACGAAGTGAAAGAGCGTACACACCGTAAGCTTGAATTGACGGCCGCTCTAATCGCCACTTGACTAAGCGATTATTTAAAAAGTTAAGTAAGCATTTGATTCATTCCGGTAAGATAATGACATACCTCACCCCAACTTGTTTGCTTGTATCAACTTCTCTTATTTTATAATATCCCAGTTAGCCAAAAATATATCCTTGATATATCACGAATATATCATTTAAATCATTTTAATCGTGTCACTTTTTGTCGCGTTCTCCTCGTCGCTACATATGGCATGGAATACATTTTGAATGAAGACATACTAGTACTACCTATATATTTACTTCTTATGTGAAGAATGTATATAAGATATATCTATCAGAATATTCAAATGTACACGACATTTTAAAGTATTCTTAAAGGAATTTCGTAGTAAATTTAAATTTTGATACTGCGTTTGAATATAATCACAGACATCAGATCGCCCTCAAATTCTGAGTTGTAGTTATTAATTGCATTAAATTGTAGTAAATGATTAAATTTAAAATTGACATTATTTTTCACTTATAATTTTCTTAGAGATTTATAGATTTTTCTCTACTATATGGTTTCCTTTGAATTGGAACAAGGTACGCAGGTACGCACCTGGATGTAATGTAGTCATGAATTTACTTTTTTTAACGTGTGTGTTTTTAAACAGTCAAAAATTTCATAAGCCAATAGCAGAATTTCTGGGAAAAGAAATTTATAATATTAAAAAAAAAAAATGTACTCAATTACAGATCGATTTCCACAATGCAAACCCAATATATCCAATCATAAAATATTTGTATTCAACGATATTTGGGTTTAGCCAACCGAACATATTGAGTGTAGGTATAATAACTACATACCCTTAAGAAAATATACAACGCAGATGCATGGTAACCTTTTTCATTTCAGACACTGTATCAAGTAGATATCAAGCTACCTGAATCCTGTAGATATTTATTATTTAATTATCCTTGTCGCCAAAAAGTTTTTCTTGCTTTCCTTACCTACCAATTAAGTTCAGTTATGTGTCGGGCCCAATGTCAAACAAATTTTCAGAAAATTTTACTTCTTACCTCAAAGTTCAATAGCTCAGTAATTTTAATCGACTTCTAGAATTAATTTAAAATTGAAAATTTAAGGAAATTATTTTATTTTAACAAATCAATTAATTATGCGCGCATTAGCATGCTTTAGGCAAATTTTAATCGCATTATTAAATTCTGTGTTATCATTCTCTGGCGATTTGAAGCAATCTGAAAATTAATGAAAACTATTTATTCAAGAACACATGAGATCCAAAAAATAAAAGTATCATAAAAATATAAACATACCGAATAAACAGTCCAAAAGGAAATTACATTCTGCAAATGCCTTTTTACCTTTGTATCCTCCCCAGTTATATTTGTTGGCGCAGCCGTCAGTAATTATTTAGGGAAAAACCTTCTCAACACCTTGTTATCCTTTTATTTGCTTTACGTATTGTATCTAAATAAAATAAAAACAAAAACATTACTTTTGCAACCTCTAAAATAAATAGGAAAGTAGATCACTTACAAAATTGTTGCGCTTTGCTTCATTTGCCTTTAGCATGTTTTCAAATTTCAGTAGTTCTTCTTCATTTTTTAGCGGAAGAGGTAAATTATGTGTTTCTTCAGCAGAAACAAGTAATTTTTCTGCGATTTTTTTTAACAAACCCGTCTGCTCTGCTTGACGCTTTCCTTGTTTGGATATGAGATGTTTCAAATTTAAAACTGAATACGAAACAGACAATCAAAGTACGAAAATAGCACATTTTCAGGAAGAAATCTGGCAACACTGCCTAAAACGAGGTAGATCGAGGAATAATTCCCAAGATTGAAATAGAAATCCATACGTGTGAATGATAGTCCGATTCTTTAAAATGTTTTATATTGATTCTTATGGAAAAGTGACGAGATATTGATTTTATATATGCTATAAAGTCTAAAGTACTATCCTAACGGGAAAATTGTCTTCCAGTAATATTAAGCTTGGCTTCTTACCTTTCCTAAGGATGCACGTATCTACTATATACCTTACTTGACAAAATAATAAAATAGTTTAAATTCAAAAGTAACCTTACCATTTTACGCTCAATAGCTAACATTTACAATAGTGTATGTGCGGTCGTAGTCCGAATATGTAGGCAGATTGATTCAAATTCATCGGACCACGTCACATTTGCATATTCAATTATTACTCAGTTGACATTTTTTGTTTTCATTTGGTAAAGATAAATGTTTTTAAATAATTTTGTTAGGAAAGGTATAAAAATTTTATTACGTTTGGGAGGATAGGAAAGTAAGTTTAAGATTATCAGAAGACGAATAGTAGTTTAGGACGCAGCAGCTATTCAAAGCAAAATTTTGTCAGTTTTACGTAAGAACACTACAAATATTTTAGAATGTTAGGACTAAGCTAGGTGTAAGCTAGGGTAAGCTCAGTATAATGGTTTCTCCAAATGAAATAATATAGAATAGAAATAGATGGTAATACAATATTTGTAATCTCTTTTCTGTCTCCCATACCTACTTTTAAGGATAGACAAAAAAAAATTGCCGAGTTTATTTGATCTTATAGAAGATAGATTTCAATGGCAGCAATAATTTCGAATATATTTAAATTAAGATAAATGTCACGCCTCTGCTAACAAAAGGTGACCCAAATGAAATAGAAAATCAAGCAGTATATGTTATACATGTCAATAGCTCTCATGTAGTAGTGAGGGAGTCTATTATTCCAGAGCTTGGGAAGTGCGTAACACCGGATGATGGGGGGACGGGAAGAGCATGGAAGGGGTACGCGCTGCACCGTGATCGTGCTTTTGCTGCGCCTGCGGTACAACAAGCAGCTTACTTTTTGCCGATTACATACATAGAAATATAATCAATCTTATTATGGTTGTCATCTCACTCTAAGCGGACTATTTAAAATTCATAGGAACGAAGGGAAAAGAAAGAGTTTAACTGAAAAAATTTTGAGAATTGAGTGAGAATAGTCGATAAGAAAAAGCAAGTGACTTAAGTCAAGGGCATAGACAAACTAATACATACAAAGACTGTAATCCAGCAATGCCACGGTCCAGTATGAAATCAAGGATGCCAGTAAAAGTGATGCTGATACTCTGAGATGTATATCACAAAATTTTGAGAATTTACAGGCGAGCCGGAAGAACTATATTTTCTGATTTAAACAAAAATATTGAATGGATAAGATATCCGTTCAACATTAATACAACATCCATGTCAGAAGGCTTATCGTATGCGGAACAAGAACAATTTTTAGAATTAGCTTAAGACCGATTCCTGAAAAATAAACATATGGAGTGTACTTTAACATCATTCTGGTTGCAAATGCAACATCTGTATCCAGTTTTAACAGAGAAAGTCCTGAAATACATCTTGCCTTTTCCAACTTCATATCTATGTGAAGTTGCGTTTTCAGCATTTGTAGATATTAAGTCCAAAAAAAGGAACAAGCTTTTGGATGGCAAACCGCTTCTCAGATTAAAATTAACAACCAGGCAACCAAATTATGATGATCTGTCATATTCAGCACAAACAATGAATGTTATTTATAATATAACTTTTATTTATTTTATTTATATTTTATTATGAGTGAATTTTATTTTTCGTTTATTATTATTTTGTTTTATGTACTAAAAACATAAATATATGTATTTTAATTGTTATTAGTGCATACATACATGTATATAAAGAACTGCTTGTTGAACCAAAAATGCATGAAAGCAAATGGCACCACTTTTATATTATTATATCTTTCTGTAAGAGCATTATTTCCTAATAAACTGTAGCGATAGGTAACAATAAATTGCTAAGGTTCAGCGGTATTTGCAGAAGGTAATCAAACCTTTCCTACCAAAACAAAATACCTTGTAAAAAACACTTCCTTCGAATCATAATTAAAATTTTAAAACAAAAATAGTCCCAAATACTATTGTTGTAAATTCGGTAAATCGCACTGACATGTATGTACACTGTAAAAAATAATAGGACTATTCCCTAAATTTAAGACAAGTTTTACTCTCAAAATAAATGTAATTTTCTCTTGTATAAAGGGAAAATCACTTTAATTTCCCCCAATCAATGGAACATTCAATGAATTTAGGTATTTTGCACCAGAAAACTTATGAAGTACGTAAAATTCCCAAAATGTTGAGCTCTCTTGGATATAAGGAAGAGAACATTCAATAAATTAGGTATTATGCTACATTTTTTATTGATATATATTTTTGTTTATAGGCTGAACTACAATAGACGTAAGCTTTACGAAACTGAACGAGACTGAGGTTTACTTACGAAAAATTGATATTTTTAGCCTAAATATATATCACATTCCGTAAGAGTTATTATCTTGATATTTAATGTTTTCAATTTTAAAAAGTGGTGAAAGTGAAAAATTAACAAATGGAAGTTGATGTAATTGAAGATTTGTGCTTTCTATTAATTCGCAGTACCATTTTTATTCCATTTTAATTTTTACATTCCACTTTTAATCATTTAGTAATAATTTAATTGTTTGGACACATCTCGTTCTTACGGAATGAGCGAATCTTAGCGCACTATACTAACGGAAAATTGGATATTTAAACTTAACGAAAGTTGCCCTCACAAGAGTTAAAGTTAATTTGTGTACGCCTGTTAAATTAAAGGGCGCGTTCGCTTTACTTAAGTAAATGTACTTATGTATACTTCTCTTGTAGTTCAGCCTTATATAATTCATACATTGTTTGTGAAAACAAGTCATATATTGTTTTTCAATATTTTGTTTGAACGTCCCCAGAGCACCAAAATAACTTGTATGGGCCATAAGAAATGAGCTATTCAGCTCATTATTATGTTTTTTTAAGAGGGTGGTATTCTATCAGCTATGGAATAGTGTGGTGTTATCACCTATTCCCTACTTTTTAGGAAATAGTCCCTACATTTTAAGGAAAAAAAAAACAAAACAAAATTTTAAAATTTTAGGGAAAACAATAAAAAAAATTTGAAAATTCCTACATTTTAAGGTATATTCCATAAATTTAAGGGGGGGGGCAAAAATTCCCTACATTTGAGGGCGAAAAGCCTACCTACATTTTAGGGATAAAAACGTAATCTTCGTTTTCCAAGGTGGAGCTTTCCCTAATCTTATCGACAAATACCTAACCTTTTTGCCACTTACTTTAGGAAATTCTTTTAACTGTGTATATATAAGTAAATCCCCAAATAATTTAAATTTGCCGCCAGATTACGACAGTTAGTAGCGTTGGTAGCATTGAAAGTGAGAGACAATGAGTTGGACACCCACGCATAATATTAAAAGTTATTTTGATTAGGCAAAATAGACTGTTCACACCGGGAGCGGCGGATTTTATCCAAATGTATTCTAGTGCCGAAGAAGAAATTCTGTTATTAGTAGCTCTGGTTGCCGAAAAACAGAGAAAAGGGATGAGGTTCGATTACGAATACTTTAGAATGCCGAAAGCCACATTTAACGAATTGACGGACTTATTGCGAAGGAATAAGAAATTTTGCCGCCAACGGCAACGACAAAATTGTGTTTTTGAGTAATCTCCAAGATCGCCGTGCGGCAACTAGTTTTCCGTGCCGCTCCCGGTGTGACTACAGATTTAAATTTTGCAAGAGCAATCGCGAAGCGGCAAATGAAAAATACCGCTCCCGGTGTGACACTCACTTTAATTTCGAAAATGGAGTAAATCGGGCCACTCCTCCTTCGTACGGTTACATTACTAAATTTTCCTTTTCCACTAAATATTTGGGCACTGCCTATAAGAACACGTAGCCGTGGAGAGTTCAAATTTTGTAGATAGCGTTTTCATAAAAATAAATACAAGTTCAATATTAACTAAATCGGGTAACCCCTTCTTGGTGTTGCTAACTTTGGGTTTTCACTTTACTTAACTTCTATTTTCTTCTATGCTCTTACACCCACTATAACTACGTACGACAAAAATCAAAAAAGTCAGGTCAATATTCTTCATATTTTGTAATTATCATAACAGTTTCACGGAACTATAAATTAATTACAATTTTAGAAATGCAATCGTATCTACTTCGTCATCGAAAGTGAACGCATAAATAAGAGTGACTGCTTTATTAATGACTCTCCAAAATTTTAAATTTGTTTAACCATCGGAGAAGAGGAGGGATAAAATTTGTACACCATTGGAGAGGTCTGTAGATGTAGTTCCTTTTTAATGTAATAGTTGTTTAGTACTTAATTTTGTTGGAGTCGGATGGAAAACAAGTATTTTTCACGATAATGAAATTACCGCAGTTGCAGAAAAGTAAAAGCGCATTTCTTCTTTGATAGTAGACTAAAAATATTTTAGTTTTAGATCATATCCAAAATTATTTCATTTCGATGCAGTAAACAGTTTTGGATATTATCTAAAATCAAAACATTTTTTTTTCGGTATGTATTCGGCAATTACAGTCTGAAGGAACCAATTAAAAATCACATTTGTACGCAAATTGGTGTAAAATTACACAAAATAGGGGTTTCGAATGCATTTCCGATCGGGGTAGGTACCTATATATCATACTTATGAAGAAGCTTGGTAAAATTATATTTATAAGTAATAATAATTACACCTCTTTAAAGGCACAAATATACTCCAAAAATATACGGGCCTCATTGAACACTGTTTCGGTGTTCATTTAACTCCGAATTTCTTACTGGGTAACCTTAATTCTTTTAATTAAAGAATTATTGACAACTGACAAATTCCTATTTAATTTTTTAGTTTTTCGTAATTAGTTACATTCTTTATGTACTGTTACACAGATATAGTTTTGGACATATACATATATTAAAGTCTATATTCGATGTCCTCGAAAATAAAAAGATATTCACTATTCATAAATTGTGATGTCGTCAACAACTCGTATTGTCCACATAGACTAGTGGCTATTAATTCCCCGAACAGCTGTCAGGAGTTATGGCTCTCTGCCACACTACTTCTTTGCTAGTAGTAACCAACTTACATACAAAACATAGTGCATGCTGCCACTCATCCAACTGTGGGACTCTTTTACCACTTTTCATTGCAATATTTTTTACGCATGCAAACCTATACTTAACCTTACTTTATATACATATATCAATAGAGTTCCAATATATTGCCTTATCACAAACATGACACTATGAAGTCTTTCATTCCCCAATCAAAGAAAGATCGTATCATATTGACAACAACAACCACAAAAAAAGCTACCTTTAGCTTATACCATCCAAAACTGGTTAAAAGAAGCTAGAATTCTTAAAAGTTTACCTTTACCCAATAAAAACTTCAAGAAGAATAAATTGAAACAGCACCACCCAGACTGAATTCAAAAGATTCATAAGCGAGTGGAATAGCTTGCATAAAGATTCTTTCGTCCGATTTGCAGTCCTTTGTGATCTCATTACGAGATACCAACAATCACATACAACACGAAAGTTCCCTTCGAAGCAAAACAAAACAAAATCCCCTCTGCAAATTATTCCGCATTCTTTCCCCTAAAGCACCCAAAAGCATCCTCTTCAAGAAAATGGAAAGTAAGATGATCATCACCGTTTATTGAAGAATATAAAGTGCGAAAATAAAAAATGAGGTCGACAGCACTATATATACGGTTAATTTATTATCTGACCTAAAAGCCGGAAAAATTATAGCCTCCTCTTTCGTTCATATTAAGCCTGACGACATTTAAGAAATCTGCAACCTTGTGGAAGCGAGAACGTTTCTCAGATAAAATTCCACAGCAAAGCTACTTAAAGAATACTTTTTCATAATCCTTTGAATTTATATTTATTGTCGAGTGTTGCACTTTATTTTAAAAGGAGAATGCAGGCACTTAAGTGCGATTATCCTGGGATCATATATACAATTTAACAAACAATATATGATTGCATAAGTTTGCTTTATCCAAACGCTGACCATGCATACATACATTGCATATAGTATATTATGCTAAACACTTATCAATACTTAAAATTTACCGCAATTTACTTAAGGGCAAAGTTATCAAAACCATCTAAAACTATACAAACCCTGAACCAAAACCTTCGAGAAATACTTCCCAAGTCATGAAACAGAATTTTTCACTATTCTAAAATATTTGCAGTGTTCTTACGTAAAACTGACAATAGTTTGCTTTGGATAGCTCCTGCGCCCTAAGCTATACTATTCATACAGAAAAGTTGTCTTATGATAATCTTAAGCTTACTTTCTTATCATCCCAACCGTAATCAATTTTTTATATCTTTCCTAACAAAATTATTTAAAACAATAATTTATCTTAACCAAATGACTGCGATTCCCCAAACAAAAACTGTCAACTGAGTAATAATTGCATATGTGAATGTGCCGTGGGCCGATGAATTCGAAAAATCTGCCTACAGATTCGGATTACGGCCGCACATAAACTATTGCAACTATTACTGAGTTAAGAGTTATTGAACGTAAATAGTAAGGTTCCTTTTTAATTAAAACTAAATGAAATCATAGAGTATACTAAGTTTGTCATTTTGATTATAACACCTATAAATAATGATGGTAGAGCAAAATGGATTGGACACCCACGCATATTATTAAAAGTTATTTTGATTTTTGCATGGCCGTCTGTCCGTCCGTCCGTCCGTCTGTTTGTCTGTCTGTGCTCACGATAACTCAAGAACAATTTCACTTTATGCCACTACAACCGCTCAAACAAATCGTACAACCAAGCCAAGTCGAACGATTTGAATGAGCGTGTGTAGTGAAAGTCGGATCTTGAGTTGAGACTGAAGTCTGAGATGAATAAAATCAGCCGAAACTATTGCGAACAAGCAAATCTTACGACATTGCTGAAAAATTGAACTAAAGGCTGCATAAAAGTCGTTGCGTGTGGAGGCAAAAGTTAACATCCAATTTTGTCTAGTTCAATTCTATAGCAAAGTCGTAAGATTTTCTTGTACGCAATAGTTTCGGCCGATTTCATTCATGCCAGACATCGGTCTCAACCTTAGAATACATATATAGCAAGCAGAAATTGTTGAATCGTGTAAAATTCGTGTACATGAGCGTAATTTGTCAAGAGCAGGACATTATACGTATGAGTAAGTGAGATGCAGAAAGGAACATTTGTCAAAGCTGACTGACAAGAAGTTGTCAAATGTGCTTTTGTTTTGTGAACAGATTTAGTCAATTTAAAATTCTTTTGTGAAATTTAACAAAAGTACCGAATCAATTCTTTTTAAAACTATTTATCTTTGAAGTTTATTTAGTGCAAAGTTTTATAGTGTCACTAGAACCGGTTAAAATCTTCATATTAATTAAAAAATAGAAATGAAGTGTTCGGTCAGTACTTGCGAATATAAATCGGATTATAAACTAGGGAAATCGTGTTTTAAGGGCAAGTGCACTATCTAAATTATCTTTTTTGTTAATAGAAGCAAAAATTGAAGATGTGAATTATTTCAAAATAAATCGAAAAAGAACATTTTTTATCATAGATGCTCCGCTCAAAACCTTTGTTTACTTTTTGCAAATTGACAAGTTGCTTAGAATAGGGATGGCGTGTAAATACATGTAAAACGTGGACTACCATCCCAACCAGAAATTCATTACGCAAAATCTGGCTTATCACCATTCCTGTTTGCTATATATTCTAAGGTCTCAACTCAAGTTCCGAGCTCGCCATACACGCTGATTCAAATCGTACCACTTGGCTATACACAAGGAACAAGAAGAAGTAATGTTTTTGGCGAGGCGATGATGGTAATATGGCCAACCCACACGTAGCTATAATTGTGTGCGTCTTTAATCAAGTTACAAATATCGATATAAATAATAATTGCATGATAGATTCACAGCACGTAATGATAATTAAATTATTATTTTAATACCTAAATAGCAGGTAAAGAGTTCCACAGCCGTCGTTACGTCCAACAGGATTTTCTCACAAACCTGTAGCAAAAAAATTAATTGTTACCAAAACTGAAAAGTGACGATAATATTGTCGAGTAATGGAGATTATCGTAAGGCTATGTCATTTCTATCACTTCAAAGGCAAAAGATTTTATCATTCTGAAATTCTATAGAGCCTCAGAAATAGCAAAGTGATTCAAGTCCTCTCTCATGTTGCTCAGAACTATCCTCTGTGCATGGCTCAAATTGTATAATTATTTCATAATTCACAAACTTGTACATATTTATATAATATATACGAATTATATAAATATATTCTTATTTTACAGCATTTTTATCCAACATTTCGGTATTTTAAACAAAACAATTTCTGCAACTATCACGATAAGAGATTTAACCGTACTTCGGTGAGGAGCTCTTATGTTAAGAGATATTTGACAGATATTTTCGTTTGCTAGAAAACCTTTAAAACAAATCTCCACAAAAGTTAAGAGATCAGCTGACGTCTGACATCGCTTAACTCTTTACGTAGAATAGCAATGTCTGCTAATGAGATTTGACAGCCCAGTTAAGAGGATAAGAGCTCTTATCTTTTATGTAGAATCGGGGTATTAAGTTGGAAAACGGGACAAACTATACAGGGTGTTTTCACCTAGGTGGTCCATAGAGCAGGAGGTGACAATACTCACCTATGCAAAAAAAAAATTGTATGGCAGGGGGAGCCATATCAACCGTTTCGGAGTTGCGGGATGATTAAGAACAAAATTTAACTTTTCACAAAACACCCTGTATCGTTAAAGTACAGTGTGTGCGGTCACTGTCGCAATGTATATAGAACTTCATGGACTTTGCAACGAATGCTCAACCAGCCGCGTATTCGTCTCCCCTCAGGTGTTATGGTGGTCTAAACTAAAAATTTCGGATTTTCTTACCTTTTTTTTTACTTAGACCCGTTTTTTTCACAAAGCTGTGGTTAACATACATTTTATTTTTAACAACATAAACTGTAAACTCTCCTGTTTAATTTGACATATTTCCCTATCTGCATCCGTTAAAAAGTCATTAGCTCAAAAACTATTCATGTCATACTCTCTAAAAATAAATTATTCTTATAAATGAAGTGTCCATATCGATCGTGGAAGGCGGTGAGGGACAGATTTGAAAATCATAAAAATTCAAAAAACGCGTCCATTGTAGAAATGGTTACATTATATTTGGATTAGCGAAGTGATTGCAAATGCAAACCAATTATCTGCCAATTCGGTCAATCATTGCAATTTTCAAAGAACTATGTGTGTCACATTTGTTTCAGTTTATTACTATAGGTAAATTAGTTCGTATTTTCCCACTTCCTCAATCAATTCTTCACTAAATTCCATTTTTTCCTTCAGAAATAAACAAAACTGACTAAAACAAAATAATCTTCCAAGTAACTATCAGTACATGAATACTTGACTTGAAATCCACTTGTAGCTCAGGTAGGGAGGTGGATTTAATTAATTCCAATTACTTGACTTGAATTTCTCTTGAATTTAATTTTCCAATTACTTAAATTGAAATTTACGTGTTGAATGAGCCTTTTCATGATATTTTGATTACTTCAAGCATACTTCAAGTATTCATGTAAACGTACTCGTATATCACTTTTTTTCTAAAATTTAACGCGTTTACGACGAAAGGTAGAAATTCGTCTAATTTTTGCATCGTGTTGCGTTCAAAACTCCCCTATATAACAAATATACTGTTGTGAGCGTGGAGTTTGTTTTTCAAACATAATTCAAAAACTGTCTTTATTACACTCTAATACAATCCAATTAGAACACTTTCTTCTATTTATTCGTGTTCACTTGTATTCAGCAATATCGAAGACAAAACTCCTCCTGCCGCTGAAAAGTGCTATACTATCAAATTTGCCAACCAAAACATCCCAAAGATTCCATTCCAGAAATATCGATTCTCCGAACCTAAAGCTGTTTATTGTCCGAACCACTAGTCAATAGAAGTCGCTTGTCCTCTACGATCCTAAAGCTGTTTATGTCCGTACTTAATTAGTCATTTTACAGGAAGTATCCTTCTCATTTTCTATTGGACGTAATAATACATTCGATACCAGGAAGAGCATGCACCACCACGTGCTACACGTTCAAAATTTCAATGTCGTTAGCACTTATATCTACTGTTGTAAAAGTTAAGTTAACAGCACCAGTAGAATACGGATCCGCCGTTTGAAGGGCAAACGATATTTATGCGTTTGTTATCCTTCTATTACCTCTTTCACATAAACATGGACTGGATTACCGTACTCCAGAATGACTCAATCCACTGTGTAAACAACAACTGAAACAATACAGTAGAATACCGGACCGGTCTTAATTCGGTAGTGGAGTGGATTTGGTTTCATGTAAAAACTGAGCGGAATGGAACGGATTAAATTCTGAAGTCGAAATCTTTTGAGAATGCAAGTTACAAAAATTATTAAAACTAAGTATAAGTATCAAAACCTGTAAGAAATGACGTTAGCTGCGTTTTTTATCTCTCTGATCTGATACGGTTCAATTTCATGTACGTTAAGCAACAGCAGTGCGTGATCCATTGTTGTTGTTTTACGTACATAAAATTGAACTGGATGAGATCAGAGAGATAAAAATACGCAGCTATTATAGCCTTCCTCAAACATCAACCTTAGCAACAATTCCCAGTAGAAAATCGAGGGATTAGTGAACAAGGTAATGGATTATTTCATGTACGACTGAATGAAGAGAATAGTCAAGAATATTCTAGATTAGAACACTCTAGAATAATCTGGAGAGTTTCTATTGTATAAATATAACAGTTGTCACCGCCAAAAAGAGAGAGTCTTGTCTTAGCCGTTGCAGTGGTAACAAGAGAAAGTAATAAACAGGCGAAAGTGTTATAATTGGATTGCGATAATTGAAAGGACAGAATTAGCGATAGTTAAAGTTGAGTTGATTAATCGAAGGTTCGTGAATTTTATAAGATTAGAGTGAAATAAAGAACCTGTATATTAAATATTTAATATTTAACGAACCAAAGGCCACGCTCGAAACAAAATATATATGCCACCGCCGCTTCTCACAGAGACGCCACTATAGTACTTTATCATCTGCTTGTGGTTGCATTGTCACCTCTAATGTTCCAGTTTCACCACAGCCAAGTTTCCTTTCCAACTTCTTAACAACTTCACGTCGATGACATCATTCTTTGATTAGTAGACACCAAGCAAAAAGTGATTACAGATAACTCTTGTAAATTAAATTAATAATAAATTGTTTGTTGAGTATAATAATATTTTCTTGCGTTTTTATAAATACATAGTTAGTTTGACAACAGTCAGAATTAACCATATGCTCACAAAAAGGTCCGCCATCTGCTAGCAAAACTTGGCGAATATGAAGGTTATAAGTTGTGCCATATCACACCAAAGAATCTAATCTAATTTTGTTTTTTCCGTTTTTCTTCTACCTAATGATGTGTAGAAATGTGTAATCTGTAATAAAGAAATTTAAAGGAATATCTTGATTAGTATCGAGATGATGTGAATGATTTGGTAAACGTACATGATAAGTGATTTACTTGAAGAGAAAGTTGCAAAACAGACAAAATTCTTATCTTGGCACTGGGGCACAGTATATTTATACAGTAGCCCAGCTTAGAACAAACTACTGAAAAGTGAATTTTAGAATTTTAATTACAAAAAAAAAACCTCAAAATTTCTCCCATAAGAGGGAACTATTAAGTATGATACGGATGTAAATGAACGAACAGGAGCTAGTTACACAATGGTTGGGAGAAGTATTAGTTTTTTGTAAGTACACATCTCAGCACCAGTCTGCAAATGTATTGTTCCATTACCAAACAGCTGTTTGATTGCAAAGTGGTGTTCGTTCCATGGACAGAGTAATAGGCAAAATGACTGTAATACCAAGCCCAATGGCATGAGAAGTGGAACAAATTGTTTTTAGCTTTTTTCTTTCTTGCAGAAATAGTTTTGATTGTCTTATTATTTTATTATTATTAAAGCCAAATTTAGCGCATTGATCTAGTACTGCTCATGCTAAAATTCAGGATAAATTTTCGCCAATAACTTTTAGCGCCCCAAGTTTTTATATAAATTTAGCTTAGCGCTGACTTTAGTACTAGTGTTGTGGCCCAGTCTGCTGGTACACGGAAGCAACAGGCTGGCAGGTGTACTGGTAGTAAAGTAGCAAGCAATAGCGGAACACTTTACTTCACACAGTAAAGTGCCCGCTTATTGCTAAATAATGTGATGATTGTTTACATTACGGCGGCAGTGACTAAACATGCTAATTCGCATAGAGCACGGTCATTTCCCGTTTTGTTTACAACAGCACAGCTGCTTGCTATCGGTGACATTGGCCAGCAGTCTCGTCATCGGTTATAGAATATTACCGCATCATAATAATTACATATGTTGAGGATCAGATTCTACTTCCGAGTTCCGTGTGCAAGTTTTCGTGGTGCACTATTAAATTGGTCAGTTCGATCGAACAGATCTCTTCTCATATAAACTCAAGCGTCTGCAGCAGGCAGAAAACCAAGCTGCACCGATGAGTGCAAGGTTTTCTGCTGACACGAAACGCTTGTTCTTCTTCCTTTTCTTCTTTTTTTTCGATTCGTTTCGAATAAATCTGTTCCTTTAAAAAAAAATTGTTTTTTCTATTTTTCTCAAACTTTTCATTTCTTTCTTCTTTTTTTTCATTTTTTTCATATGTTTTTCAAATCACTCAATTTCGCTATTTGGGACCTGTTGTTGTCAAACCATGACTTGAAATTTGTCACCAAAAAATTAATGGGTTGTGTGATGAAATAACAAATTAGAACATTTTTTAGCTTTTGCTATATACCGGAGAATCCCAAAAAATTCTTTCTTGAACAAAATTAAGTTTAACCCGGTAAAAAGTCCAAAAGAGTAATTCTTTTTATTTAAAACAAAGTGTGATTATTTTGGTGAAATTGAAAGAAATTCTGTACTTTACGTGAAAGTTCTTGAAGATAATCTAAAGCAATGGGACGTAAACTGGAAGAGCTTCGAGTGCAGGATTTGAAAGTGGAGCTATGCAAACGCTCATTACAAACGGCAGGAACGAAGAATGTTCTAGTCGAGCAAGTTATATAAGCTTTAGAAATGGAAGGGACGAATCCAGACTCATTTATTTTCGAAGACAATTCGCATGAACATGAGGCTGAAGAAACATCCGAGATGAACATGGAACAACTTTTAGGTGCTTTAATGACCAAAATGGAGCTTTATGGCCCGGAGATGAGGAATGCTTTTGAAGAACAAAAGAATTCTCTGGAATCCCGCTTAGATGAACAGAATAATGATTTGAATGAACAAAAGAATTCTTTGGAATTCTATTTGGATGAACAGAAGAAATCATTGGAAACCCGTTTTTACGAAGAAAAGAGAGAATTGTCTATAAACTCGCTTAGAGGAACAGAAGAATTTCCTGAAAATCACGTTAGACGAACAAAATTTAAAAATTGAAGGAATCGAGCAGGAAGTGGCGGAAGTTCTGCAAAATGTCACCGCACAGCACGACAACTTTAAAGTAGATTTGGAGAAGATGAAGCATCGACAACTTTGGCACAAAGGAATTGAAATATCCGGTGCAGGCAGACTGAAATCTCCAATATTTGATCAACATAATTCGTGGCATATTTTCAAGAGACTATTCAAAGCAGCTTCCGAAGTAAATGGATGGAAGGATGCACATAAAGCTACAGCTCTGGTATTAGCACTTCGCGGTCCTGAATTAGATCTATTACAAACTATACCGATTGAAAGGCAATGTGATTCATCTTCATTAGTACAGGCGATGGAGGTACGTTATGGAGATGACCACATGCAACAAGTATATCGCCTACAGTTACGCAACAGGACTCAAAAGCATGTCGAATCATTACAACAACTGCAGGCTGATGTGGAAAGATTAGCTTATCTTTCATACTCTAACGTAAATGCGGATTTCCTTAATGAAGTGGCAACAAAGGCATTTGTGAACACTATCGCAAATCAATATTTACGACAATCGTTAAGGCTAGCAGAAAAGATATCAACGTGTTATGGTCGTAGCTGAATGCATATAGCAGAATGCTACACTGAGACGTACTGCAGCATGTATGCCGGCCTGCTGCCAAACCGACAGCCCGAATGCACCCTAAAAGCGAAGAGCTCTGACTTGTTGGTTGAGAAGAAGAAGACAATCGTCTCTGTCTTGTCAAAGACTTAGAAATAGTGAAATCATAATTATCCGAAGACATCGGAAGAAAATCAACCCCGCACAAGAACATCCGCCACCTGCTCCGAAGTGAAACACCATCGAGACTCTGACAGCGTCAGCATCTCGCCGGTCGTAGCGAGGCTGTAGTTCAAAATAATTGCAAATTCTCAACAAAAGTCTGGCAAAATTGTTAGGGGATAACAGCGACAAAGTATTGAGCGCCTTCGCCTCAATCATTTCAAGGTAAAGCCAAACAATTCACGAGTGGAAGTGAAACACAGCAAAACAATCATTTCCTTTTGCATATCAAATGCAAAATCTTAAAAATCACCCCAACCACCACAACGATCTGCATAATAATCAGCTACCGAATCATCTACTTAAAAATTCAATAAATTCACAAACAACAATATTGAATAAAGGACCAATTTTCGGAGCAACAACGGGTGGCGGTGGTGCATAGTTGCACCAAAAATGTTATCCGGAAATAATAAGAAAAGTCAAGATCATCAATATCAGGAACTCCAGCTAATGCCCTGCAGGCTGTAAGATTTTTAATTTATTTCTATCTATATACATATGATAATTTTATCACCAAGTCAAGCCTAATAAATGTTAATTATGCAATAATATTATGGCATAGAAACTAGGCAATTCTTAGGCCATTTTCTCCAAAAAAGAAAATCAAACCTTTTTTTTTTTTTTGGTAATCAATTTGGTTCCTTTCTTGCCAAAATTCGCGTATGCAATACGAAAAAGTGATTCTCATTTATACAAAATAGATTGATCTTGAGTATTTTTGTTCTACTCCACCAAAAGAACGATTTTTTTTATTATTTTTGTCCTGTATATTAAGAATAATATTATACGAACAATAAGTACATTTTTTCCATCAGTGCTATAGTAAAAAAGTTATTTTTTCATGTTCACATTATAATTACTTAAATGCATATTTGCCGAAGTAACTTTGATAGACGTGTTTTATCGAGCTTTTTATTAAAATAGCACTTATTTAAATTTATATCATATTATTATGTCAAACGTAGGGTATTTAAAGAAATAACTCAGCGATTATAGGTAGGGTGTATGCAAATCACTGTCTCTTACCAAATGATTTACTTAGTATATCTCCGCCTTAGTGATTTTTCTTTTTGTTCACCATTCTTTCTTTTGTGAATTTCATTATTTCAAATATGCTTTTAAGATTTTCTTTCATTATTAGAATATACATTCAATTCATAATAATTTCATTAGAATTAACTTTAATTTAACATTTATTTCCTTAGGATGAATCCATGATTATGTATGTATATTTTTTCAAAAATATCTTGAGCAAGAATTGTAGTCTAGGACTCTCAATTATAACGTAAACATGAAGTGCTGAACGCTTTTATTTCTCCTTTCACTTTCCTGGAGCCCTCTCACATGAAGGTTGCCTAGGTCCGCTATCCTCTCTCTTTTCAGGTCTACCAGGGATACTGTTCAATATCGCCCGCAGTATCGTAGGGTGGTTGGGGCAACGGCGATGGAAGGCAGAACATCTGCGCCTTCCCACGGGATGTAGGTAATTGATGTAAGGGTCCCTTCAGGACCGAATGTGTGCCGGCGTTTTTTTGTATGTAGGCACGAATTTTTTTTGTATGTGGCAGGCAGCAGCGGCAGGTTTTCGTGGAACCTCCCCACACTCCCAGCTCATGCTGGCAGTCGGTACTTAACGTCCAGAAGTCATTCACTCAACATAGTTCCATAACAAACGGCAGAAGCACTAACCTATGCATTAGCGTAAGAATCTGTCAGGCAAACTTCTCGGAGTGCAGTACGAGTGAGAGAAGTTTCGGTGGAGGAATGTACTTCCAATAGAATGCAGCCATCTCAGAGCACTCCTTACGATGTTGGAACTGTAATAGGTCAGGACACCTCCTAGGAGATTGCAGAAAATGCCGACGAATGGAAGCGCCAGAGGAAAAGATTAGAGAAGAAGGGCAAAGATATCGAGCTGGGCAGCAGACTCGCTGCAGAATGCCGTCATCATAGACCACTCCTTCGCGTGATCTTCTTCGATGTTGGAAATGTAGTAGACTGGTACACCTTCAAAACGACTGCAGGAAACGCGAGTGTATGCAATTAACAGAAGAAGAAGGGAGAAGATGGCGAGCTAGGGAGCAAGCTATTAGTGGAGGGACTAGACTGCAATCTCATGACTTGAAATCCCACACCGCAAATGATGTATCCATGGAAAACCAGAAGCCTTTTCACAACGTCCATGCATTCCTGAATGGAAACACTGCGGACGGATGGAAGAAAAAGGTGACAATGACGAAAGTCAAAAGAAGAAAGGAACGAAACACAAAGACGATGATGACTACGATGATAACAGTAAAAAGAAGAAAGGAAAAATCCAAAGGCGAGGACAATAAAGGAAAGAAAAGGACGAAAAGTAAAGGGTTTAAGGATTGTTATGGTCGCAGCATACTGCATGCAGCTATGCTACACTGAAGCTAGCAGCAGTATACACAGTGTGACTTGACGGAACAAAAAAAACAATCCCAAAGCTAATTTGAGGTTATGTTTATCCGTTCAATTGCGTTAATTTCAGATTTTAATAAACTTGCTGCGTACGACTGCGTTTCCGTCCGCCCACTGTGCGCAACTCCATTTGAAAAGCATAGAAAGAAAACCGGTTTGACATTTCTCTCCGTTCAGTTGCGTTCCGTTACGTCGATTGTAATTCAGCCTTTACTCCAGGTGTTTTTCATATAAAAGTTGCTTGTATTTTGTTCAAACGCTATAATTTCCATAAATTTGTTCTACATGTTATTTTTTTTTTTTGTAAAATATTAGAAAGAAAACATATTTGGCTGCAATTTGCTTTAACTTCATTTTACTGTGGGAGTGACAGTTTTGGGCTTTAGGACCTGTTTAAGAAGAAATTTTAGTTTTTCCTCCATGACAAGTATACAAAAAGCAGTGAGAGTGAGCTCTTACTGCATGCTGTACCCGGCACGTTAAGGCCTTTTAACGTGGCGGTGCCTTCGGCGAATTCATGGCTTGTATTATATTCCGGGGATTACGGTTCAAGTACAACGGAAACTGAAAATAATAGATACATGCTATTGGAAATTTGTGTTTATATTTATAATGTTCTCTTTTGAGTGGGAAACGATAGAAAAGAGTTTAATGTACATTGTTAATTTTTGTTTTTTAGATAAAAATCAAGGAATAAATCCTTGGCCATAGCCCACACAGGGGAGGATATTGTTACTTTTTACTGGCGAGAAGTATTCGGGGGGTGGAAAAATGCCAAAATGCCAAGTTTCGATTGGGATTTGGGAGTACGGGCAGCATACCAATACTATAGCAAACCGGCCATTTTGAAATTGCACAATTTCTGAAATTTCTCATCGGACGGCTGTACAGATTTATCTGCGATTTGAGGTGATAATATAATAATTTAATAATCATTATGTGTTGTGGATTTGTGATACAGTTATTGTTTATATCAAAAACTGTGACTTAATTGAACACGCACACAATTAATTATTTGTTATGGCATGGCTTAGACAAGGGAAGGAAATTCCTTCCTTTCCTAAAAAGTTCTCGTCTGGGTTCGGCCTTAAAGTTATACTGAGGTCGAGGTTGGAAAATCTAGCACTGTTCGGCCTTAACAGTCAGTTCTACGGTTCTACCTACTCGTGGTCGTGTAATCGCCGGTAACTGAGAGATGGCTTGCATGGCAGCACTGCTTGACGTTTACAGTTGTTGTGAGAAAGAACACTGAAGAAAAGAAGCCGGACTGCCGTAAGGAGCATTATTTCGTTCAACAATTCTATTCCAATTATATTTGATTGCATTAAAAATGGAGACCTTTGTAAATAAGGATTTATTCATAGCTTTCCAAGAATACATGGATACGGAAATGGATTTGCGTGAGGTGAAATGAAATGCATTCGTGTTTTCTCATTGCTTACAATAATTTGGTTAAATTTCAGCGAATTAGGGATGTAGTGAAGGAGTTGGAGCAGCAGGCAAAGGAAACTGCTATAGTTCTACAAGTTATTCACACCGACATAGAAAAAAGTAATTTTTAATTTCATACTAAATTTTTACGTGTATTTAGACATATTTCATCTCGTTCGTTAGTATCAACAGCGTGCCTCCAAGCTAGGAAGCATTTCGAGTCTTGTGAAGCTAGCTACAAAAAATTGGCCAGTCTAATTCCGGCGGGTCAATATTACAGGTGAAAAAATCATTTACTGTATGAAAAAATTCAATAATGATAAATATTAGATATTGTGACCGATGGACGTTCATTACACAAAGGCTTGTTTTCCTAATTGCCCTAACCGTTTATTTAGAAGCTGGATTTCTAGTAACCAGAAATACATGTGCAGAGTTGTTAGGACGTGAGAAAGTTTAAAACGTTTGTGGTAACTGGTATCCACATATAATTTTTTTTTATTTTAGTGAAAAGTACTCAGGAAGAAGGATTCCATTTGGATATTGAAGACTACCTAATGGGAATTCTTCAGCTGGCATCGGAACTGTCGAGGTTTGCAACAAATTCAGTTACTCTTGGTGATTATGATCGGCCCCTTAATATTTCACGGTTTGTCGCTGACATAAACTCTGGATTTCGATTATTAAATTTAAAAAATGATGGACTAAGGAAGCGTTTCGATGCTTTAAAATACGATGTTAAGAAAATTGAGGAAGTCGTTTATGACATAAGCATAAGAGGATTGCGTCCTCAAGCAACGCGATCCGATGAAGCGACATAATTGTATTTTTGTTCAAAATTTTTATATCTTCAAAATAAGAATAATAAATAAGTTCCATTTTTGTGTGAAATATATCTTTTCTTGGCCATGTCCTTGCAGAATGTTGGTTTTTATTTCTGAACTATCTGGAAGAAGTCTAGAGAATATCTGTAGGTTGGACAATATGTATCTAATCTCCACTGAATGGCGAAAATGTCAGCTAATTCAAAACTATTCCGTTTCACTTCTATACTGATTTTGTATATTTGGTTATTCGTGTAAACTAGGTAGTGTGCTCGAGATGAAAGAGAAGTACGATCGTTTTGATTCGATGACCAGCTAGAGCAAAAGAGAATTTCACGGAAAAGCACACCCTTTAAATGGGTGAATTTACAGTAAATTTGCCATCATTATTTGGTAAGTTTACTCGCAGTTACCTAAAATTGAATTTCTCTTCGAATAGCATATACTTATCTTCTAAACACTTCTTATAAAAAAGCTACAACAATGGAAATGAGACATTTATACTTGGACGCGTGAGTGTTTTCTCTTCCGTGGTGAGCCGAAGTAAAAAAGATATGTGAATGTACACACTCATTATTATATAAGTGTTCACTAATAAATTCCAGTTGAAAGTTCTTATTAATTTTATTGTAGTCTCCCAATTCTACGATCTCATGCAGTACCTGCATGGGAGCTATGGAATTTATAATATTTAGATGTTCGCTGTCTGGTAGTAATTGACAAGGTTTTTGAGCCTTAAAAGTTTCTTCGTTGTGTTTGCGTTTTGTTTCCCCAACAGTTTTTTTACGACATATATTCTTTTTTAGAAATATATGCTTTGTTGTTAACAGGAGACGGAGCTTAGGCACAGTACACATCTATATGTATACATATATATACTGGTAGTTGTGTTTTCAATTACTTCCAAGGAGGTATTGTCGAATGCTCCTTCGATGTCCGGCAATGCATATAAGGCTGACTCTTTTTTATCCGCCAGCACCTGTTCTAGTCCTAGAACAATAGAATAGAATATAAAAGCATTTATTGAAGAAGATTAGGTACATCGAGTAAGTAATAGAAATAGTTGGTAAAAGCGATAGAATCAAATTTTATAAGAAAACTAACAAAGGAGCAACGAACAAACTAATTGCAGTAGAAATAAATATTAGTATTTTATAGGTACATTAAGTTAATGACTTCAAGCAAGACTGTAGAGCAGTTGTGGAAGATTTTCTTGCTTGGTAAGCATGTTGGTGTGGGTGCAGCGGTGACTGCTTGAGTACACCGGTCCTAATGTGTCTATCCAACACGAGGCTGGAAGACGCTGCAGCTTCTCCAATATACTGCGATCGTTTTATTGGCAAAATTTACAAGTTTTCAGTTGACTCTTATGTATGTATATCCAGAAAATCACCCTAACCTTAGACTCCAATTCAACATATAGTTCTCTACTCATACAAGGTCTGCTGAACCTGTCTTTTAGGTGTGGTTTTCTACTGTTTGGTGACAAGTGTAAATTGCCTAACACAATAAGAGCTTCTTTGGAAATTTGGTTTCGTCTAAGGTGTGCTGAATTCATAAAA
Source organism: Dioctria linearis (assembly GCA_963930735.1). Lineage (NCBI taxonomy): Eukaryota > Metazoa > Arthropoda > Insecta > Diptera > Asilidae > Dioctria > Dioctria linearis. The sequence continues at coordinate 330,739,783 of OZ005740.1, read as the reverse complement.
AAAATATCATGCATCATCAACATAAAAACTTGAGAGTCCACCATCAAGCTTTAAATTTTAATATTAATCCAATTAATGTTATTTTATATGGTCAATGAATTTTACATGGCACGAAAATATTAATATCTTTGGATTCGATCAACTTTTGACATGTTGTCAAAAGTACGGACAGATTACCATTCTTCTTGGATTATGTATACTTTGCCGCAATTGGTTCTTACTTGTGAAATATTGATTCCCTAATTTTCATTTCAGTTTTCAGTGCATCGCACAAGCTCTCAATGGGATTGAGATCATATCATATTCTTCTTGAGATGGGGAGGCATAATATTCTCTAATAATGGCCGCTACACACGCTCAAGCAAATCATACGACTGTCCCATGCATGGTCCAGTCGAATGAGTTGCATGAGTGTGTGTAGCGCAAGTCGGACCTTGAGTTGTGGCTGAAGTCTGTCATGAATGAAATCTCCTGAAACTATTGTGTACAAGCAAACCTGACGACTTTGCTATAAGAATGAATTAAAGTTTGAACAAAATTCGTTGCAAGTGGAGGCAAAAATTAACATTTGAATTTATCTAGTTCAATTCCATTGCAAAGTCATAAGTTTTGCTTGTACGCAATAGTTTCGGCCGATTTCACTCATGCTCTTTCAAGTTCAGAAATTCGCTATACACGCTCATGCAAATCAAACGACTGGACCATGCATAATTCGCAAGATTTGCTTGAGCATGTGTAACGACCTTAAGCTTGCCTTGTTTTCAAGTCTTTAGTCATGGTATCGGCTATGAATGATATTAAGGCCTATGCAATACCACGAAAAATAGCCCCACACCATAATATATCTACCTACATGTTTTTTTTTTTTTTTAAGCGAACATTAATTTCTTTTCCTTTTGGTTTGGCCGTCGAACGTAGAGTATAAACACAGGTATAAATAAATTTACTTATATCTCGTCACTCCAAAAGATATTCCGCCATTCCACAAGCGGTGTTTCAAAGTAGAGTTTTCTCCTGGACTAAGCAGTACCGTTTTAGCGATTCTTTTTGGTAGTTTGAGATTCTGGAGCCTTCGAGGAACTAAACTAACACTAACCTGATACATAATTTCAATTTGTATTATTTCGAGTCATTTGAGAAGAACTAATTTAACTACAAATTATTCTGAAGCATTAAATGACTAAAATTAACTCACTTTGAAAATATTTTCTGTTGAACCGTTAATATAACTATAAATTTTCGTTTTATTACGGTCACACACAACTATTTTTTTTAAGAAACTAGAAAAAAACTTTTCTGGAGAACGCATCACGTGCTAGAATCGAAATAAGAGTAAACAACATTGACATCGAAATTTTGAAGCAGACATGAATGAATGCAATTTGCTGCACGTTGATATAATAATCAACTTGTTTGAATGCAAAATTACTAAAGGAACGGATCACATCTATCTGTTTGCCCAGCTATGTATAGCTGTGTGTTGGTATACCTATGAAATCAACTTTCTATTTAGAAATTCCAAATGGCGATTGTATTTGCTATCTCCTCGCTGTTGAAGCAATTGTTATTTGTTTTCTTTGCACGCTTTCTAACTATCTGTTTTGTTTCAGTTACGAGAGTTCCCCTAACATCATTCTTATTCAAAGGCGAATTTGTATGGCGCGAACTACTGTGGCTGATAAGAGTCGAGTTACGACTCTTTGTTATGTTGCAATATTTAAATAAATTTAAGAAGAATCAATCTTAGGAAAATGAAATCGTAGTCATGATTATATGATTACATTTTTTTTAATACAAATGAAACTTTCCAAAAGATTTTAAAATGTTGTTCTAAGACCGTGAACCCAGCTGGGCTTTCAAGGTTAAATTCTGACATTTGTGAGGTGTTTTGTGCCTCAAAAATTTCCACCTCAGTTAGGACTTGCCTTAGGAAGATGATCGTAAGAATTTTTATTATAGAAAACTCCAAGACACTATTGGATTATGTATTAATTGGAGTCAGTGTAAGGAATGTACATAAGTGCTTCTATTGATAGAAACTCGCACATATCTGATCAGCTACTTATATCAGTGTGCAAAAAGTTTGCCACACTTTCCATATTGTTATATGCTTCTTCGAATGAACCCAAGGAGAGACTGTAACTGTTGCAGAATAAGGCACTACGAGTTTTTCTGAAATGCAGCATATATACACCTGTTAGATGTATGCTCGAAGCACTGCAATGGTTATATATTACTGACATAACAGCAAGAGTGAAGATGAAAGATCAGATTCACTAACTACCACATAATAAAACAATACAGTATTGTTTTTGATATGATAAAGAAGATTCTGACTCGGATAGCGAAACCGTAAAAGTACTTTTCCCTTTTTTAATTGCTCATAATACTGTTTACCAATCCGCAGACATTCGATATTCAATTACCATCCCACTACAGATATGTGCTTATACTCATTAGTTTATGTGCTATTACCGATTTCAATAATATATTTCGGAGTAGAAATACAACAATGTTTGTTTTCTTTTAACTGCAGTTTTAAAACTCTTGTAAAAAATCTAAAAATGTACCTAATCATGATTACGGTTACATTTGATTAGTCATTAATCGTCAAAAATTATTACTTTTCTGATGAATACATACTATCAATCTGTAATTAATATTACAAGATTGTAATAGTTATCATTAATCATCAATCAGATTACATTTTGCCCAACGCTGCCAACACCTATATGAATTAGTTGAAGTTCAGTAAAACAAATCGCGGCCAAAAAGCACTGCCTGCTAATAGGCATTTCTTAACTACACCTTTACAATAAAGACAGATGAATAAACCAGAGATGAAGCCAAATGAAAATTTGAGTGTTAATACAGTACGTTTTGCGTAAGTAGCGGAGAAACAAGAGACTTGGAGATGAAATTAACTAAATGATTTGCAGAAAAATTATCCAGCAATTCAACTGTGGACAATTACTTACAATAATTTGTCCAAGGCAGCTAACTATTTTATACATATTACTGCCGGAATGCAAATTCGGTAAATGCCGACGCTTTCGTTCTGGACTGTACAACCGATAATTCTCAAAAATCGCTGTAATTGCTGTAAACAAATACCTGCAAATTAATTTGAAATACCTTGCTGATTTCCAAAGGGAATTAGCTAGACAGGCCTAAAATAAAAAAATAAAAACAATTTTGTATGGGGCCAAATACCAACATTATAGCTAACACATCTAGAGCGAAAAAAGTAAACAATAAGTAGAAAATATATTCAGCATAAAAAAGAAAATAAAACGAGCTGTACTTCTAAATGAAGAACAACCTGAATAAAAAATAAGCTTATGAGGAACTATACAGCCGATACCGATGTTTTGAGTCCCAATAAACTTTAATTTTCAGAGACAGCACTCTTTTAGGCTTACAACAAACCGCCCGACATCCAGATGGCGAAGGATTGAGGCCAACAGTAATAAGGACGGCTTGGCTGTAAGGTCCAACGAGGTGCCTAGCCACAGGGACAGCTTAACGCCGTCAAAGGACGACTGCGTTTTTCTCTTGATATTTGAGGCCCGAAGCTGCTCAGGCACCACCATCAGGCTGATTAGATAGCAACTGATTGGACCGTTATTTTGTGAATACATTCCCCCAGCAGAACATTTCCACCACTGTGCAGACAGTCATCAATCATCAAAAAACAGCGAAGTCACTACATCCAATGAGGATGTAGTAATTGAGACGATTTGCCACAGCAAAAATAGGCAAACCCTCAAAATCCAAAAAAGAAATTATTTTAAAAAAACTTCATTATGATGTTTACATAATATTGGACCAATTGTATAAATTGTCAATAGACTAATTTGCTGAGGTAAAGTTGTTTATGAATGAATTATTGTTGGATGTATTTCAAGGATAAGTTTCTCTAGATGAATTGTTACTAGACAAATTTACCGGATTCGGAAGTGGACAATCCATGAAAAACCAGGATTGTATACATAACCATACAGAAACGTTCCACAAACTATGTACAAAGTTTGAAAAGACATGAGTTAACCAACCTACTCAGAAGAATTTCACTAAAAATTTCATGGGCAAGTAAATACCGCACTCGAAACTATGATAAAGTTACTGGAGCAGTAATGAACAAACACACAAAACATTTAACTTTATCATTTATATTTGTATCAAAATGTATTAAAATTATAAGAATAATATATAAAACAATTTAAAATATAAGTACTCATGCGATTGAATTTTAATATTAAGGAATTAATCGTACGATGGCTTTCTGTCTCTCAAAGCATGTTACAATGGAGGAAAAGCTAAAAAAAATTAAATTTTGGTTATTAAAAAAAAAAAATTGTCGCAAAAGAGTTCACAAGCTATCTACAGTAATAATATTGAGAAAGAAAACATAAAAATGGCACTTGTTGCTTAAAGAAAGAAAGAGAAAGTAACGCGCTTTGACTGCCGGCCACCATGACGAAATGTAGCAGTTTGGAAATTCTAAAGTTTTTAATTTAATTATTTTTATTTAAAACAAACAAACAAATAAAAAATGTCTAACTTAAGAGAGTTAACAAGAAAAAATATTACAATTTACTGTTTATCGCATAATAAATATTAACGGTAATTGGTAAGTAAATGTATTTTAGCTATTATTTTAAGAGCGGGAATTGTTACAAAGGCTCAGATTAGAATCAAAACGCTGCAGCACACATAAAAATCATGCAATCTGCCAGAACATTTCGTCATGTGAACCCATGAAGAGGAGAGATTTTAAAACTGAGAACCTAAGTAAAAAGCCACGTGATTGTTTTTGTTTTATTTTCGTTTTTTTTTTTTCTTTTTAAGAAATGTTCCGTATAAATGCATTTTAGTTTTCCCTCTTATTACATTACTTTTTATAAAAAACGGTATTTTAATTTTTATATTTTCAATATTCTTCTACTACTTCGTCTTCTTCTTATATAAACTTTTTTTTTCAATAACTTTTTCTTAATTGATTTTAGGAATATTGGTAACGACCACGGGCATTATTTTGTCAGTTGCCAGAGTCCTCGCCATCTATTGATTCGTTTTGAACGGAACTGTCGTCACCACCCCCACCACCACCACCTCCTCTTCGTGACGAAGTTCCAGTGAGTCGTGTGGAACTTAGGCCAATACCGGTGCGTCTGAAAGATAAGTGTTGCAATTAGTTAGATCTTAACAAAGGATAAAGAAATAAGAAAGAGTAATAATAATAATACAAAAAAAAAAAAAGTGGGAAAGAACATGCCTTTTGGATTTAAAATGGGGGCAAAAACTTTTTTCATAGCAACTTCAACTTTAGATAATTTTCTCAAACTTTATTGTAGTTCTTAGCGATAGTCTTGTGAACACCTTCTATAGTAAATAGAGAAATCATTTAGAAGAAAAATTTGTCGATAATCTTCTTTTTGAATACGTGCGGGCGATAAAAAATCCCTTCAAAATGATTTCAATATATATTTTACGATTTTTAGTAACTCTAGGTGGGCAGATAGGTAGTGGTTCTATATTCTAGGAAAAGCCTAAGTGTTGGGGATTTAACAATCTAATAATACACACAAAAATGTATAACGAACGCAAGACAAAAGCCGCTATAACCGAATTATACGGGAATATTTAATTAAAAATAATAAAATTAACTAAAGTATTTGCATAAATACATAATAGCAACGAAATCAGAAAATTTATTTCCTAATTTAGAGAATGAGAGAATTATTATAGCTAGAAGATCGAGTGCAATAATGGATCTGGTGTTGGGCATAGGCGAATTAAGGTTTATTTGATAGATTTATATACCAAGCTCTAAAAATTATTCTTATAAATGAAATGATTATATCAATTGTGGAGGACGGTGGAAGGCGTTATATTTGAAAATTATAAATAAAAAAAAACGCGATTTCCATGGCAGAAATGGTTACATTACTTTTGGACAACAGAAAAGTTATTGGAAACCAATTTTCTGTCAATTCGGTCTATCGTGGTAGTTTTGACAGAGTTTCTAAAAATCAAACAAATTAAATTCGTAAAATTAATGTCCATGGACGATATTAGGCTTAAATCAATCGTCTCGATGTGGCGTAGGGGTGAAATTTACCTGCAAAGGTTGCGCTTGCGCGCGATATGAACGGCATAAGCATAACATGGTTATTGATGGAGAGTTATCTTCTCCATACCTATTTTATATGAATAAATATATCCAGTATGGAACTCTTTTCCCACATTAAAATAGAATTTAAATGCTATATTTCCGTAACTGAAACTATTTGATGAAACGGACACGTCAGACTGACAGATCTTGCGCTACGATTGACCAATTTGGCATAAATTTGGATTTCAATGAATTAGGGACTCCACAAAGATAGTGGTATAATTTTCTGCCATGTAGCATTTTTTTTTTTTAATTTTCAAAAATCGCAGATCTTAGAGACAAAAGATTATTGATTATTTATTTATCAATCTTGGGTACCTATGTATGTAAATTACCATTCTCTTGAGTTTCGCATTTTTTTTTCTTCATAAATATCACGTTTATAATTGTCAAAACTAACGCCCTCCAGGATTTATTTGGACACTTCATTTACAAGAATATAGTATAATCTAAAAAAGAACCCTAATTTCTCCGTGGACAGCCCCAGACCAGATCAATTATTGCTTTCATGTCTTTAACTATTATGCGTATCCAGTTCGACGCAATGTGATTATTTCTAGACATAACAGGTATTTCTTAAGGGACCATCTCAGTGTAAAATTTTTGAAAACTCGTTTTTTTTCATCTTGAAGTACATATAGTTGTCCGGGTTCTGTCAAATTTTCAAATTAAAATTCGCATTATTACGGTCACTACAACCTTTCTTAGATAAAGAGATTAGAGCGTAAGGCGACGCACGGATGGGCCGGCCTACCGCTCAACCGTCATTTCTTTTGTTTCGTCCCGAACGGCACATCCCTACCTAGGGTTCTTACCTGCTCTTCTATAACCGAAATAGTGGTCAAATTCGTCAGGGATTTTGTATGGAGCTGGGATGGCCGATTGATTGTAAGTAGACAATTTATGTAAAAAAAAAAACCCTCCTTTCAACGCGTTTTTCTCGAAATGCCCTTTTTATAAACGGTGTCAACTCTCAGAGGGAGAGTTTTCAAGCTATCGACTTGAAATTTTTACGGAATTTTCTTAATTCATTGTTTATGTCCCTATGGAAGTTGCTTTTTTTTGTTGAAATCTTCCTATTTTTTCACACGAAAATTTAGTACTTTCCTTTGTAAAATTTCAAAAAAACAAAAACCTCCATAAGGACATAGCGGCTTCCTTACAGATTAATAATCAATTTGATTTTTTCTTTCAGATGCAAACTGCGGCCACAACCGTAGACACCGATTGTCCCCATTTTTTAACTCACTTTCTAAAATAATTATTAACAAGTAAAACTAAATAAAAACTAATGAAAAAAATGTTTTTGTATTGCTAAAGAGTGGTCTTATTCCTAAAAAAATCATCCCAATCCTCCCTCCTATCCATCCGAGAAAAAAATCGCGAAAATTGACAATTTTTTGGCCGGTTACACTGAGATGGTCCCTTAAAGGTGTAAAGAGCAACGGTATTCCTCAGTAACGAAATGATAATTAATTTTGAAGTCCTTTTGTAAAACTGCCCAATCGTACAACTGCATTTCGTGTCAAACTGCTTATCAGAACCCTGTACTCGAATGCATTCTGTGTCAAGACTAAAAGCTTCCTTCAAGCATAGTTTATAAGTCAACCTGTTTTTTTGTTGACTCCCAACACTATCTAAAAAAAATTCGTTGACAGACCGTTTTTCAAGTAATAAATGAACTGTAATATAATTTTTTTTTACATTATTTATTTTTTATGATATTGCCAAGTTCAGGGTAAATAAGAGGGTGGGCCTCTAAGCGCCGCGACCTAACAGATCTTTTGTGCTATGTCCGTGCCTTGATACCCTTTTTATGAAGGTTATTACCTCATTAGGATCAGTTTTCTGCTCGTCTGATCAATATCAAAGGGGATAACTCTATGATGCCCTTAAGACAGTAATGACAGGAAAGAAAAAAATTGGAGTAGGAAATGTGGGATTGCTACGTTAACTCATTGAGTATGTGCGGTGATAATGAGCCAGGGTTGAGGCTCGTCTGATATGCGTATGAGAAATTTTACAAGAAATTAAGCCACAAATAGCCATAAAAGTAAGAGAGTGATACATCCGGCGTTGCGGTGATGTTCCAGGAAATTAATATTTGCAATTATCATTTCATACGCGAACAATGCAATACGTCCATCTTCTGACTCAATATGGGATTTGTATCGTATTCAAGGCCTGATATGAGATTTGGGCTATGACAGAACGGATTAAAATATTTCTTGTATCTTTGCACACACTTGATTATCGTATCGCTTTACCTTAAGGGAGTACTAGGTCATTGTTAAAGCTAACAAAAACATGTGAAATCGATTTAAATTTACAGCATTTCTGCAGGGGTTCATTACACGGATATACCTTATCAAGGTTGTTGTCGTCTGCAAAACTGTGAACAGGATTGAAATCGAAAATTGGAAAATCATGGATAAAAATTAAAAAAAAAAAGTAGGTGTATATTGGTCGTGTTGCGTTGAATAATACTTAAATTGAATTGCCAGAAAGAAAATTGTCAATCTATATAAGGTGTGGACTAGTCCAAAATTGGGCTAAAAGAGTGAGATGATCAGATTTTCTGGAAGGCCTTCGAAATATCTAATTCAACGATTTCAGATTTACCAAAATTGGTTTCAACGTTTTTACTGCAGCATTTATTTTAAGCTGTCTGCATTCAAACTTTGAGGTATTGATGTTCACAACACATCCAGACCAAATAAAGTAGTAAGTATATATCAGAGGTGGCCAAAGTGTCGACCGTGTAACTATTCCTAGTCGCCCGCCTGTCTTATATGTAGGTACCTTCACATTTCGCTCGACACGAAAAACATGTTTTGTTAATTTAATTTTTTTTTAATTCTAGTTCCTCGTTCTAAATCTACAAAATCTAGGCGATGAATAAGGAGAGCTGCGCGTTTCTGATTTTAGTCCCTTTAAAAATTTAACGGATGAGAAATTCTTTAAAAATTTATCACTTGGTAAGAGACTCGATGATTCTTTAGTTTTCCTTCTAAATTATTCTTTCGAATGTTTCTAAATTTGTTTTTTTCATTTTTTCTTAATGTTTTTTAAATGTTCTTCCTCATGCCTATACTAGAACGGGTATGCTGAACAATTAACATTAATAAAACCAACATAAGACATGAACTCAGCACAGAATTATTCATTCTTTTCGATATATTTTCTTAATTTTTTTATCCTTTCATTCCAATTCAATGATGAAATAAACATAGAAGAAATATTAATAAAATTAATAGAATTTTTGGGTGTGGACTAGTTGAGAATGAAATCCTTAACTTAAAACTCGATATATTTTTGAAATCAAGAGCTTAACCTTAAAATATTTATTGGAATTTGCGAAGAGAAACATCCATGTTAATGTAAATGTGTAGCCACTCACCGATGATGATATTACGACCCGCTCTAACAAATTTTACGAAAACTATCTGCATTGACGACCCGCTGCCAGTCACCAGTGGTGATTGGCGGACGGTGCGCGGGTCGTCAAAGCACCAGCACTCAGCACAGCATCAGAGCCAGAGCCTGCATTTCGCATCATGCCCATGCATTGCATTGCGTGTTCTCTTTGCTCCTTTTACCTCTTCTCTAAGAAACCGGTTTCATAAAGAATACTTTGTTTGAGAGAATTTTCATTTACCATTGCATTGCAGTAGAACACAGGGAGAATAGTAAGATGAGCGGATGGGATAGGAATTGGTGGGAGGCAGCAGTCTAGTCACAATCACAGTCAGTTGCATTGATTCGTGCACTTGGGCTGACAATTTTCATGAATGTAGCTAGCCAAAATATGCTGTGCAAAAGTTCTTATGAAAAATTTTCGAGTATGTACATAACTTAATATAAAAACCGGTTTGCCACTTCAGCCAGGCAGCGGCAGCATAGTTTTTTATTCAATGGTGTACAGCTGTGGGGTGCCGGAGAACAGAGCAATATTCTCTCCGTCTCAAATCTTTGCGTTTTCCCGTCTGTTACCTCCCGACCGCATTGCCAAATAAGCATACAACTTGTGCATTTTTAGAGGCCAGATGAGGCTTTTTGTTAAGTTAGATGTTCTTTGGTTTTACTCTTTCGAGACCCATATAGTCTACAGGCAATTTTTCAACCTACTGCATTAAGGAGAGAATTAAAAGACAAGTACCAATGTACTGTCAGGTTGTTGGCTTAAAGCCACAAATCAAAATTTCATTAAGAAATTCTGAGAATATACTGTGTGTTTGGATCAGCAGTACAGGGCGATCTCATCACGAATGAAACCCTGAACTGCCTGCTGTCTGCACAAATCTGCAAGTGTAGTTGCTCTAAAAGCTCTGCTGCATTTGCTGCCTTTTTTTAAATGTTTAGACACAGCAATCTTCGATATTGTGGCAGAACGTAAAAAGCTGCGCACATTGGAATTATAATACATATAGGCACATCTAAAGGGGCTTCCCATATGTTTACTGCACTGTCATCATGCCACCCCAGAATTGCTATGAATTCTCCTGTCTGTCGCTGTTATTGCACCGGTGTCAAAAAATACTAAAGATTATAGAAAAATTTTACGAGATCATATCATAAAGTATGTCAATACTCCTTTGTTTAGAAATTTATATAATATTAAATCTTAAAAGATATAATGTTTTTATAAAAAGGTTTCAAATTAATTATATTGCCTTCATTCGAGAGGATACTGTTTATCCGAAAGCATGAACATTTTTATCTCTTTTACAGCAAATTCATTTGAATATGACTATCAACATGCAAAGTCGTTAATCACCATGCACGTATTGAAATCCTGTGGAAGTCGTATTTTCTGTGCCCATTAGTGAAAAGGGCTATACTTGTGTAATGCAAAAAAAAAAAAAACTTTCAGATCCCTTGGTAAGGTAGCATTCTATTTAATCGATCAAGAAGGGGAGAGGATCACTCGAAATATACTTTAAAATGGAATTATCAAGCTTACGTTTTCATTTACTTACAGACCATCGCAGTTCATAGCGAACATTGCATCCTTTTTAGGCGAATATGCCTTAGCTTGTTCTGTTTGAGCAAGCTGAATATTTCTTTAAAATCAACAAATGAGAAGTAAAATCAAATGTAAATTATTAAAGCAAAAAGACTCGTGAATAGAACTTTCTTTTCAATATATATATGAAATCTTACCTGAGCTTTGTCTTTAAAGAATCCACTTCCCTTGAAAGTGATTCATGGCTTTCAATCATGTCTTCGTATTCACGTTGTGCCTTCCGTTTCTGTGTTTTTTGGTTTTGAATTTCTTCCTCAGCTTCTTCTATTTTCCGTTTCAAGCTCTTCATACGACTGTTTAGCTATAAATGTAAAAATAATAGTGTTAAAATATTATATAGTTGCAATTTTGATCAAATAAATCTTACGCTCTCTATCTGTTCCTTATATTGATCCGCATGTCTTCTTTCATCTTCAATATTCATTGTTAATTCCTTGATCTTCTTATCAAGCTTACGATTGGCTTTCTGTTGCAGAAGACGTTCTTTAGTTTCATTATCGAGTTGTTCCTCAAGATTTTTGATTTTCGATTCTAATGTGGCGATTGCTGCCTTCATTTTTGTTCTTTGTGCTGTTTCAACTTCGGCCAATTTAGCTTTCAGCTCTTTGTTTTGACGTTCAAGCAAGGCTCGTCCATTCTCGTTCTTTTGAGAATTGGATTTTTCTGTAGCTAGTTCTGTTGTCAATTGTTCAATTGTAAGTTGGGCCTTGCGACTACGGTCAAGTAACATTTCTGAATTTGATTGTTCTTCTTCGAGTTCTTCCTCAAGCGTAGTTATTCTAGCTTCTAAACGTCGCTTTTCATCAATCATTAAAGACCCTTTATTAGAATTAGCACTAATTTCTTCTAAAAGTTCATCTCGTTCTGATTCTGCGGCTCGTTTTGCTCGTTCCGAACTTGCTAAATCTTCTGATAGTTGCATTACTTCGGCTTCAAGAGTTTTTACCTTTCTTTCAGCTTCTTTACTAACAACCGAGAGCTCTTCTTTTGCTGCTTTTGCTTCTTCAGCATCTCGTAAAGCATCTTTTACTTGTACTTGAAGTTTTTTAGCGTGTTTCAAAGCATCCTCCTTCACTTTATTATGCATTTCAAGTGTCGCCTCAATATCTTTAAGATCACCTTCCAATTTCTTTTTTGCCGCCACTGCAGCAGTTCTTTGTTTTCTTTCTTCATCCAGCTCAGCTTCAAGGTCCCTAATTGTTTTTACTAAACCTCTTCTTTTCTCCTCGGCTTGCTCTTCCTTGGCTTGAATATCTCGTTCAAATTGGCTACGAAGAGCTTGCATATTAACCTCTAATCTCAATTTGGCGTCTTCCGTTAATTGCAAGTCATCTTCGAGCTCTTCATTTTGTGCTTTAAGTTCGGCAAGTTGGCTTTCGAGACTACGTTTAGCTTTCTCCAATTCATGAACATTCTTGTCTGCAGTTCCTTGAGAATTTGCCAAATCATCTAATTCATTCTGGAGTGCCTTTCTCTTTTGCTCCAAATCTTCAATTTTATCATAGGCGTCATCAAGCTCTCGGGTTAATGATAATACTTTTGTTTCTTTTTCACGAGCTTCCCTCTCAGCTGTATCTCTTTCCTGAGCAATTTGTTCACTTATTGCTTTCTCTTCGGCTAGAATTTTGTCGAAATTCTTTTGTTTCTTTTCTAATTCAAGAACTTTTGTTCTTTGTGCTTCCAATTCAATTGTAGTATCTTCCAATTCAGATTGAATCTTCTTTTTGCTTTTATCTAACCTGTCGTTCTGAGCTTGCAATTCCTTCACTTGACGTTCAAGCGCTTCAATTTCCTTATTCAATTTCTTTTTGAGTTCTTCCAATTCTTTAATAACATCCGAATCCTCTTCACCTTTCTTCTTTATTTCTTGCATTTGTATATTCAATTCATTTAGTTTCCTTTCGTAGTTTTTCTTTGCTTCCTCATCTTCTTCCAATTGCTCTTGCAGAGCTTCTTTCTCCGATTCTATTTGTCGCAATTTAGAGCTTAACGACAATTTTTGTCTCGTTTCCTCCTCCAAGAGTTGTTGTGCTTCCGTTAGCTGACTCTCCATGTTGCTAGCTGATTTAACAGCAGCCGATGCTTTAAGATCAGCTTCCTCGAGTTGTTGGGTTATATTCTCGCATTCTTGTTGTAATTTTGTACATTTCTCTTGTAGTTCAGACCGGGCACGTTCTACTTCGGCGAGTTTAACCTAAAGGGAAAAATTACGATTATCAATTATTTAGATTATTTACGTTTGATTCGTTAATATCAAGATGTTTCAACAAAATATTTGATATACCTGAAGCTCGGAAATTTGCGACTCTGCTTGTTTCCTTCGTCGATCATTTTCCTGCCTAGAACTATTAACATTTCGCAATTCTGTTGCTAAATCGGCATTCTCTGCTTCTAAACTTTGTTTTGTTTTCTCGAGAACGGCTTTAGCTTTTTTGAAATTTTCAAGTTGATCGTTAATTGCGTTAATTTCCTGGGAATGTTTGTGTCTCATATCGCCTAACAATGATTCATGATTGGCAGTTTCTTCTTCTAGACCCTTCTTCAAAGTTGCCAATTCTTGTTCCCGTTTTGATCGAAGTTCTTGTTGAGCTATAAACAAAGATGTTAACACAGTACATAAAATGTTGATGCTTTTTAAACGTATATGAGAATAGAATGTTAAAAAAAAGTACTACCCGACGTAAAACTTACAACCCTATGTTTCACGCAAACTAACATCTCTTAAAATGGGACATACTCTTACCTCCGATTGTGTATCTCAAAATTGGGATTATTGCAATGAGCAAAAACTCTTTTTCATTAATGAAGAAATCTGAAAGCCCCTCGAAGTTATTAGTCTTTTATGAATTTAACTAAGACTTAGGGCAGACGGTTAGTCAGACTTTGAGGAATGGGAAGTACACAAAACACTATCTTAGCCTTGAAAACAACGAAAATTTGAAGGGAAAAACAAAAACAATTCCATTCCTCTAGGAATGGTTAGATTAGGAGTTGGATATTTACAAAACAACACTTTTATATAGCCCCGATAAATAAGTCAGAGAACTGTATTCTCTTATTAAAGATTTTTACATTTTACAAATTCTACAGTTATGCACAGAAGACTTCATATCGCTCAAAGACAAGCTTCATCTATTTTTTGACAATTGCACACAATGAAATAATTCAATTAACATTATGCTTAGTCCACTTCCTCATTTCCTCAATTGTCACACTGAATAACAATTCTTCTTTTCGAGCTGGCTGAGTGAACTCAGTGTCTCGAAGAAAGTTATGGATGCCTAACTCAAGCACCACGAAGATTTTCTTGGTTTTAAGACTTGATCGCTAGCCCAACTCTGAGTTATATCAACTCCAATGCATCTAGGGCACTTCAAAATCTTAGATATAATGCTAATAATAGGCACATTTAATGTTAACAGGCACTTGCATCTTTATCTAATAAATTCTAAAATAATTAACTGGGATGCTTCCTGACTATGTTTCACATATGCAAACATACATTTTACTATGTTTACATAAGACACGTAGAATAAAGCCTAAATAAATAATCCACACGATTAAACTCAGAGAATATTGAAATTGAATATATATGAACAAAAAGCGGACAACTTACGAGTTCCGCCAGGTTTGAATAGTTTTTTCCTCAATTCCTCACTTTACCTTCCTTCCTGGTAAAGGCGTACAGTAAATAGGATAAAAAGGAATTGGGATTAATTTGTGTCGACAACTCTATAGCTGTGTCCTTTTGTGTCCGGAGAACAGAGCAGAGCAAAAGATACACAAAAGAACGTCTCATACATTTCCATAGAAGATTTAAATTAAATTAAGCGAAAAATATAAATATTTCGCTTCAATCGATAGAACAATTTGTTGCCTCCAGTATATGGGAGTTCTAGAACAAGGTACACAAAAGAGAACACAGCTTATATCTCTTCTAAAAAGTATCTTTTAACAAAAATTTATCCAAAAAGCATTCATGAGATTTAAAAAAAAAACAGTTGCATTGAATTCTATTGATTTTATTAGTATGCAAACAATCTTGCCTTATTTATTCTATCAAAAGCGACCGCATTAGCACTATGAGCTGATCAGACATGTTCTGCTAGATAGTTCACTGAATTAGTTGAAAATTTCAAAAATTATATGAGTTACGGAATTCTTTTAGAGTGCGGTTCGCTTCAACAATTTTTGCTAGAACTGCTGCACCAGCACCAAAACATTTTCTAAACTTTTGCACCTATCGAACAGACACTATAATTTTGTGTATTTTAATCTTAAAAGTATTCGATTGAGTAGAAGTAGATTGATTATAATACGTTTATATTTCTCAAAATAAATTTCTTTTTATATGTGCTCCATGGGATTGGACTAAGCTTGGTCGTCTAGAATACGGACTAAGCCTAAACAAATGATGAGAGATAATCTAGATTATGACGAAAAAATTACGTATTCTTCAAGACAAGTGACTATATCTGATTTGCAGGACTCCCTACTAGAAATTCTGAGAGATGACTTTGTTATTGTAGAGCAGACTAGACATTTTGGCAGAGTCCCTATGATGGACATAAGTTTACACGCACAAAATTACAAAAGATAAAAAAAAAAAAAATAATCAAAACTTACCAGCAGTCGTATCCAGCGAATCCAATAATTCATTCTTTAACGCTTCTAGTTCCTCACCCAAGTCGCGACGAATCTTCTCTGCTTTAGCTCTTGCAATCTTTTCAGCTTCTAGATCTTCTTGTATTTCAACAAGTTGTGATTCCAATTCACGTTGAGCTTTTTGTGCGGTAGCTTTGGCTGCAGATTCTTCATCAATTCTCATAAGAGTTTGTGTCAATTCTTCTTCACGTTTTGCAAGTTGTGCCTGCAATTCTTCTACCTGCATTCGTCTCTCATTAAGTTGCTCCTTCAAATCCGCTACTTCAGTTTCAATCTTCCTTTTTGTTCTATCCGATTCTTGTCGTTGTTGTTGATCTTTATGTAACCTTTCTTCTAATTCAGCGATTGTGGCTTCGTGTTTTGCTTTTAATTTTGCTAAATGTTTAGCTTTTTCTTCTTCTTCGGCAAGCGTTTGAGAAAGATCATTAGCACGCTCTTCAAGAATTTTCTTTTCTTTAAGAAGCTTTTGATTATGATCATCGGTAACAGCTAAATCTTCTTCGTATTTCTTTATTTTAGCATCTAATTGAACTTTCTCTAACTGTAATTTTTGTCTAGCAGCTTCTTCTTCTTCCAATTGTTCTTCTAGATCTTGAATATTCAGCTCGAGTTTCTTCTTTTCATTGCCTAACGCAAGCACTCTTTCCTCTTCTTCTTCAATTCGAGCCTCTAGCTCTTGCATCATATCTTCTAGCTCCTGCTTCCTTGCCATAAGTCGAGATCTGCTTTCTTCTGCTTCAGCACAAAGCTCTATTTCAGCTTGCAATTGTTCAGCTAGAGCGGTTTTCTCTTCAATAGCTTGCTGATACTTTCGTTCATATTCTTGAGTATTTTTCGAAAGAACATCTAATTTTTCACGAACTTGCTTAAGTTCGTCCTCTTTTTGCACTAATTTCTCTTCCTGCTTGGTAACTTCTAATAGAGGTTTGACTTTCGTATATAAACGCCACCACTGCCAGTTTCTTAATTTCAAATAAGCGGCACAATTTCTTTGAATTATTCTAATTGCGTTAAGCTGTTGTAAACGTTTCTGATAATTTCTCCTGGCTAGAAAACCTCGACAAAATGCTTGGAAGTTTACAATTAAATCGGTAATTTTGTAATCACGTTCTTCTTCAAGATGCGCCAAAACACCAGCCCTAAAGAATATCTTTGATTGGCCGACGCGATATAAATTCGAATCCAATTCCAAAGCTTGGATCATCTTTTCACAAGCCTTCTTTCCATCCATAAACCCTTTTGGAATAACATTTGGTGTAAGCAGTTCGTAACGTTGGCGGAATTCTTGGAAGGGGATTCGATTTGGAAAGCCCTGTCGACAAATTCTAATTCCTTCTAAAACACCATTACATCGAAGTTGATCAAGAACTAAAGGAGCATCAATTTTTCCAGCACGCTTTTCATGATTTGGAATAATGCACCGAACAAAATTGGGATTTGTATTCCTTAGTGTATCCATAAGTTTTGCTAGTTGCTCTTTGTACAAATGAGATACAGTTCGGAACATACCCTTGCGAGTTCTCGCACCGAATTGTGTATCAGTTAAAGCTTGTTGCGCCATTCCTACAATTTCAGCATCTTTCCAAATTTGTACAACAAAAGAATCTTGAGAATTTTGCAGTAGCGACACAACGTTCTCATTCAATGGGTCCATATTCTTCATCAACCACTTAGCTGCAGAATAATCGACTTTACCGGCATAATGCACAATTGCAAAATCAGCCACACCTCTGAAATCAGTTTTCATGAACTTTGGATGCATTGAATGAGCTGACACCAATTTATCCACAAATGTTTTATCGGTGGCTTTGGGGAACCAACACTCCTCATCTAATAAAGCCATAATACCTCCAGGTTTATCTATTAAATCAATTGTCGGTTGCAAATCTAAGCCAAAGTCAATAAATTTCCATTCAATTCCCTCGCGCTGATATTCTTCTTGTTCAAGAATGAACATTGTGTGATTGAACAGCTGTTGGAGCTTTTCATTTGTGTAGTTGATGCACAACTGTTCGAATGAATTCAAATCGAAAATTTCGAAACCGGCCATATCTAGAATTCCAATGAAGGAGGCTCCTTGCCGTTTCGTTCTATCTAAAGATCTATTTATGCGATTCACAAGCCACTTAAACATGCGTTCATAGCACGCTTTGCCAATTGCTTCAACAGCAAATTCCACTTGTTCCTTGGTTTGAGCTTTCGTGACAAAATCTCTACCGACTTTGATACGTGGTGTAAGGAAAGCACGAGTCATATCGGTTACATTAAGTCCCAATAAATGAGCGATTTTCTGAGCTACAGTATTATCTGGAAGAGTTGCTTGATCTGAATTGCGCTCTTGGCGAAATTTCATGCAGCCAAAAAGTAGTACAGCACTAACAATACGAAAGATTGAGTTGAAGTCATCATTTGTCATGCCCATGATGTTCATGCTCTTCACGGTGGCTTGGTATTCAGCAAAATCATCCACTCCGGGAACTGGAAGACTACCATTCGATAAGAATGGATACGTTTTGATGTCATCTAAAATGAATTTTTCTTTCTGTTCGGGTGATGCTCCAGCCAATAGCTGATAGAAAATATGGAATGTTCGTTCGTCTTTAGCTTGACGAATGGCACGTGATTTCTCCAAAAGATATGTTTCAATATTTGCTCCTGATATATAGCCAGAAGCATCGAAATTAATTCGAATGAATTTCCCCTGAAATTAAAATAAGAATCATTAGAGAATGGATTTAATTGATTTTCTTTATTTTTATTTTGTAAAAGAAATAGCGAATAAATTACAAAGAAGTAAGAAATATAAACTTGGGCGTGTCGCATACCGTAGAAACTTAAATAATTATTATATAAAATCCACCACATTACAGTTTGTATAAATTCTTCTATTTGCTGCTATGGAGATATCAGGCGTTACAGTCATCATGTCATCAAATTAAAGGGCATCCATGAAAATAATTCAAATTAAATAGAATCGAGTCTAAAATGATATAAAAAAAAAACACAAGTTGTGGTTTCAAAAGTCAAAGGTGTCCGTGTGGAGCTCTTGTTGTGATGTGAAAATGCTTATTCGACGTCAAGCTTCTTTGAAATATTAATGATTGATTGATGGAGCATTGAGAGTGGATTACTTGCAAATTATTACAACAAAGATCAATTAAACTGACATAAATATGAATTTCGCGATCTCCAATTAGCTCTCTTTTTAGCTGTCTGACCCACCGGGTGTTTTTCATTTTTGAGGGTCATAGGGTGGAAAAGGTACAATCTATATTGTCTACGGTGCCGACACATAACACACACGTCGACAAACTTCATCTACATCGTAATACGTTTAGCTCACTCCAATTGATACTTCTGATAAAATAGTTCTATTCCGAATTGTCCTAAACGCTATCAGCAAATTAATGTTGGAAAACTTCCCTCGACAGTAATTCAAATTAACTTGGGTATGCCATACATTCGTTTATATGAGGATGGTATGCTGTCTTACGATCATTTACCTGCTCGTTTGATAAATGCGTTAGCTTTAATATTAAATTAGGATCTTTGACTTGTCTACAAGTGGTCGATCAAAAATAAAGTTAATAAAATTTCAAAATTCTGATAAATTGATCTGTTTGTCATATGGCGTACACGTGATGTGTATTTAAATAAATCCCCATTGAACTGTGTTAACTGGGTGAAGAGACTTGCTGTATTGCTAAATAGTCAAATGTATTAAAGTGCATTAGACATTAGTGCTTCGATCCTACTAATGTCAACACTCAGCGTTCTTTTCAAAGCTCTTACCATTTTTCTGGTATGATTCTTCTGGCTTTTCCGTGTCTCGACATTCGTCTTTCTTGCAATGACTGTGTTAAACGTATATTTGGTCTATATCGTTTTCGACCCACATATGAATTCTGTTCTTGACTATCCGTTGAATGTATATATTGATATACGCTTATTGTTATAACGGAACCCAAAGGGTCTATTATAAGTAATAATTTTGACTGCCTATTATTATCGGCTAGTATCAAAGTCCAATGTAAATTAAGAGATTGACTTTAATATCCAACTAACCAAATAATATAAGTGTCGGACAAAAAAAGTTTAGTATAGAATTAGAAATATTAAAAAAAAAAACGCAGTTAAGAATAAAGTCACTAGCTTTAAAATATAATAAGCCTCATTTTATTAAAAAATATGTGTTGAAATTCAGTTAATATGTTCTGCCAGGTGTACGAAGCCAATGTGGCTGGGAGTGTCATTTTTTCTTGCTCAACACATTTCACACTTACACAATAAATATTTTCTTGTAAACTCATCATCGCGCCAACAAAGTTTTATTGTTTTATCAGCAAATTATAACAAAATATATCCACAATATCCATGGTTACACTGTTTCGAAATAGCATTCGGAAAAAATAAATAAAAACAAATAACAAAAATTAATATCGGGCGCATATTTATGCGTCTTTTCGAGGCCTTCGATGTAATATGAATCGACCGTACTAACCAAGAAGGGAAAAAAATGAAAGCCGGCAAAAATGAATGATATTAAGAAGACTAAGAAAGGCATACATCTTATGTATAGTAAATGAGTAAAACTTCGTTATATTAATATAGAAGAGATAGAAGATAAATATAGTAACTTATAATAATAATGCATAAACTTACAAATCTTGATGAGTTATCGTTTTTTACAGTTTTCGCATTTCCGAACGCCTCCAGAATTGGATTTGCTTGCAAAAGCTGCTGTTCCAGCTCACCCTGAAATCACAATAAATTTAGTTAATAACCCTTTTTTGTACAGCTTTTATGAAACAGTTAAAATGCAAAACACAGTTAAGAAAATGACATGCAAAAAATGGGAAATGTCGTTTCAACAATTTTATTATTTAATATTTATTTATTTCAAAGATATGTATGTATATTTACAACACTTATAAACAACACAACAAATATAATACAAAGTTATACATAATATTGAAAACATTTCCCTATTCTGTTAAAATATGCGGGAGCTTATGTCACTTATCTGTTTTGAGTGTTGTTGTGTGAATTGTGTGAGAATATTGAATTTGAACGGGATCTGTATCGAATAGCCGCGAAAAATATTAATTTAATGTATGATTTATGAGGATTGGTTTAAGTTTAATAATGTTAGTAAAGCGTGTGTATCATAGTTGGAGTGCGTAAGAAATTTACATGTTTAAGGGTTAAATTTTAATTGATCTGTTTGAAATTTCACAGAATTTTATGTTTTCATTATTACCCTTATTACAAGTCTACTTCTATACTCTATTAAAATAAGGTAGATTTCATCACTGGAGTACGAGTAATACCATCAACAATACATAAATTGACATCATTACGCTTATTGGAAACTAAGGAAGAGTCTCAATTTGTAGATTTTACATGCAAACCTAACGAATCTTTATTTTTAATTAAAAATATGAAAAGTAGAGCTTAAGAAGAGCCGAAGAGTTGGCCAACAAAATTTCAAAGAAGAACAACCGACTCAAATGTCAAAGATGGCAACTGAGATTGAAAAATAAAAGCTGTTATATCACTTTTCTACCATTTCCTTAACTAAGATTTTCTATCAAACTCAAGAACTGCTTATGTAGTACAACGATAGAGTCGGGGAAGCCAATTACATCTGAATTCTGAAGTGACCATTTGAGCATTATATTGAGTCTCAGAAAATGTATGGCGAGATAGCAATATCCTAACAGTCTCCCATTATCTTTAGAAAAGGACTTTTGTGCAAATAAAAGGACGATTTCTTCTATATACACATCTATTGGGAAAAAACTGATTTTTTTTTCAATCTTGGCCTTAAAATGACATAATACTACGTCTACTTTACCTATTCACAAAAAGTTATTCAGACCTGTCACCCACAATTTTTTATTAAAAAATCGAACTATAAATTAATATCGCCGGAGATTTTGCTTCCACTACAGGTAGCAGCGCTGGAAGTTTTCAAGTGCTTTTAGCTGCAGTTAAAAAAAATTTTTTTAGTGTAATTTGAGCTTCGGGAAATGGAAGAAGTCACACGAACCAGGAGTATAATAGCTGCGGAATACAATTTTTTGGTTAAAATATCGATAACGCAGATGCTAGCTTTCGATTTTCCTTTTATTGGTAGCTGAAGTTTGTTGGAATCAACATAGTAAAAATTTTCTATTCTAGCTGCAGAACGAGGATCTCTTCCACACTCTCACTGCTATCCAAAAATCCCGTTTTAATTTTTCGTTAATTTTCTGTTGCATTTCCGGAAAGCTTCACGAGCAATCCTGCTCGATTTTTGGTTTTCTCATTATCGTAACGCGTCACTACTATAACAATTTATAGAACTCTTTTTAGAAGAAGATGAAACATGAAAAATGTAGTTCGGAGGTTACTCAGAGTATCGAGGAGCACTGGACTAACTGTGTTGAAGGCGATGGAAATTACATTAAAAATTATGCAAGTTGCTTTTTTTTTAAAAAAAAATCGCTTTTCTTTTTTCTTCCTTACACTATATTCTAACTTTTATTTAGATCTCCAAAGTTCTTCAAGGACATCGCGTTTTCGCTTCTCGTGGGTGTTTCAACTTCATTTCGGATATAAGTTAAAATTTCACTACTTTGAATCTGTTAATCGTCTTGGTTTTTCATTACTCAGTTGTTTAAATCAATTTCATTTGAAAAGAAACTACAGTTTTTTAGGTGTTGAACGGTATTCAAAAACGAAATATTTTAGTCAAGTATTATTTTGACATTTTTCAAATCAAAATGTTTACAGTTTGCGCATGGTTAAAATTCTTACTGAACAGGAGATTATCACCCAAAGGATGTTAATTTGAGATGTGACTTTCCGAAAATACTTCCGAAACAGAAAATTGATTGATGTCTGGAAAAATGCAGTTGTACCTCGTAGTTGGATTCTATTTTCTGATTTTGAAATGGAAATGCAAAGAATACATATATTTTCACCGCAGACAGCCAAAGTTTAAGTGGGATAAAGAGAATTTATAAGGTGCTGAGAATTTTAATCGATACGCGGAACGTTTCACGTATAATTTCGTAGATATTTCACGATCACTAATAAGATCTCGGGTCTTTACACCATTATACAACAAATCAGAGAGCCAAAATAACCGGGAGTATCTGCAGCAATTGTAGAAGTTGAAAGATTTAATTAGAAATTATTTATTAGAACTTATTGAACTGCCAGCAATTTCTGGAGTTTTCCAAAAACTGTATTCGCTTGGATGTTAGAGAGCTGTGATTTGGACAACTCAAATTTCTGGTTTTAACCCAATCGTTTATTACGACTAAAATTGGCGTTCTACCAAATATAGTTTGTTTTTAACATCAAAACTGAGACAAGCTGTATCCATATAATTGAAATACTAATGGTTAGTAAAATCTACAGCCTTGCAAGTAACGCAAACACATGAAAAACAATAATTTTACAAACATTTTTCAATTTTGATAATCTATAAAAGCTTTGAAAATCTACTTTACTTCTACAATTGAAAACCAACAAAACAGTATCAAATGCTACTTTACTCTATAGATGTATCAGGAAAACGTCAAAAAAGGTCCTTTGAAATATTCAACTAACACTTTTTAAGATGGTTACAATAATATTTGTTAAGAATAATTTTTGTTTTAATACTTATTAACAGTTTTAAGTTTTAAAGAAAAAACCAAAATAAAATAGGAAATGTCACAAATGAAGCCAAGAGAAAACGGATGCAAAAGTTATAATTATAGCAAAATGTGTACTCATTTACATGGCTATTGTGAAAATAATACTAATACGTACTAATAGTAGAAGAAAGAGTATTGATATAAATTAAGCGAGAATACTTTACCGCAAACGTTGACATGTGGCTCTGCAGCACACGACAGGGTGCGATAGTGTTTGATTTTGTTTCGTTTTTGTTTTTTAGGTTAGAGGGTTTTTGTTTGTCATTACAAATCGCATACAGGTGAAGCGCAGGTGTATTTTGTGTGTGTATATAACATTTTTATATTGCGCGCAAAAGAAGTAAAAGAAGGGGAATAACAAAAGTCTGTGTTAGATTTTTTGTTTTTTGTAAAAGAATATAAAAGTTTCTAAACTCTTAAAGATAATTATTTTTATATTTTTAGAATAAAATTTAATACTTACAATGATTAGTGCTGGATGCGGTCCCTTTTGTATAATACATAAACACAAACATGTTTATAAAATAACGTGGTCATAGGATAGAGACATCAATACGGAATGAAGTACGAATACACCAACCAACCAAAGTATATATATATGAAAATAAAAAAGAGAAAGGAAATAATATAAATATTATAGGTAAATCTAATTATTTACATGAAATTTAAAAAAATAGTGATGAATCAAGATATTGTAAAAATAATTAGACTTAATTTAAGATAAAAAATAATGTATAATAAAAAAAGTATAATCTAATTTTTCAACAGAAATTAAAGAAGTTTTTAATGATATTTAAAATATTTCATAGTATGAAGAGAAAAGTATCGGAAACATAGCTAAAACTATATAGACATCGTCCCTTATATGTATGCATGTGAGATTATCAAGTAAGTTGGTTGCCCTCCCATATACAAAAATTTAAATCACAGCAATGAAGGAGGTATAAATAATAATAATTATCCATAAAACACATCCAATGTTTCTGAGACATTATATTGTGGTATTTATTCCTCATAATATTTGTCAATGTTGATGTGCCACAAGGATACAATTTATCTCCGGTCCTATTCCTCATTAACGACCTGCTACATACATATATCTATATGTATATACTCTTAATACTATCCAGATTTAAAAACGACAGTATCCTGATATTCATTCCGTCTACTTGAATATTGATATTTTTTTTTAATATTATAATATTATTAAACCAAGTTCAGGGGATACCCTTCCATGCAAAGCGCAGCATGGTAGGAAGAAGGTAGGGAAACGATTAGTGGAGAGTGGCGTAGGTACTGATGTATGTCACTCTTAAACTTTCCTAGATTGTAAGCCGAAGGAAAAATATAAGATGGTAGACTGTTCCACATTCGCACTGTTCGCGAGTATTGCGTGCAGGAATTAATCTACAAGGGATCTGACTAGATATTTCATCGGAACATTGACCATGCATGTAGCGATAAAGGATTGAAAGACATCCAACATTGCGGCGGTGCTCTAGTGAGTCGATATAATAAATTATTGCCAAATCTCCAATGACATTGAAGGCTCTCTTTTAGCTGTGCGACCAACCCCCGGTCATATTAGATGTGGGAATCGTATTCCATTCTGTGTCTGATATAGGACTTGTAAAGGAGATCTAGATTTAATGGAAAAATTTATAAGATTTAAGGAATTTAGATGATCTTCCTAAGTTCTACTGGCTTACAAATGCAAACAATTTAAAAATATATACTTACTAAATTTGTCATTATATGTACTTTATTTAAAAAATAATATAATGCACCCAAAACCCAAATATTATCTATGATTTTAACACTCATAAAGGTATTTTTCCTTTGACGGTGTAGTAGTCTCTAGCTATGCTGAAAAATCTATATTTGACTTGATTTCTTCAATATTGCTTAGAAAATAGTTTTGTATCAATAGGAGTTCCTATAGCTACATATATAGCAACCAAAAAGCTATAATTGGTCTAAGACCAATTCTTACGATACTCTAGATGAATTCGCGAGGTGACCATGCAAAATTTGATTATTAAAGTAGTTTTTCGGATCTATTTGTTGAACTGTTTTTCGGACAGTAATAATGATTATAACCAATTTCATAGGATTTTATGTTCTGAAGAATATTTGAGTACAATAGAAGCATCTAGGACTGATTGTTTTCACAATATACGTAAAAAACCTCATTTTTGTATGGTATATAGTTATGATGGCTAAAATAAGACACGGTAGGAACTACAATAAATGGATCCGAGTATAAAAGTTGTTGGTAATTATTACTTTTAATATTATGCGTCAGTGTCCAATTCATTTTGCACTAACAGCATTATTTCTGTTCGTAAATTCGAAATTCGAAATTCGTCTAGAGTATAATAATATGACCTGGAATTGAATTCATTCCATTTCTTATGTACATCTGAATGCATTCATTATATGTTTGAATGGAACACATCCACATAAGGACGGAACGATTAGTTTAGGTTGTTACTCCTCTCGTATTTGGTTTTTATACCTTCAATGAAATTAAAGAATATGCAAGGCCAACTCCTCCGTAGAGTCTCATTCCCAAAATTTTCACTATATATAAATATCTAGTACTAATATGAATATATTTTGTCAAGTGATTTTTCTCTTAAAGGTAACCATAATATTATATGGGAAGAAAAGTGTGCTACAATTTTGATTTTAGACGTTAAAAAGTTGAAAATTATATAAAGTGTACGGCTATCGCTAGCACAGCACGTTGTTGTATATGGAACGCCTTGTTCGTGTTTGTAAGTGCCCTCTTCAATGGTCTGAGAAGCCCTATCACATTATATCCCTCAAATTAGTCAAAAAAGTCTACAAAGAGGTGTTTTCACGAATTCATAATTCCTTTTATTTCTTTCATGGTTGCTCTGCATCTCATAGTCCTGTGGTCCTCCAGACCAGTATTAAAAAAATCCGGCAAAGTTTATTAATACCTGCCTTCCACCAAGAGTAATATAATAGGATATCAACTATCAAAAAGACCGACAACAGACGATTTCAGATTTTGAACTGACTCATCCGTCAGTAACGTCGATGGTCAGAATATGAAAATCAGTATACGGGTGTAAGTCGGAAGAATAGATAACTTTACCCAATTTAACTGTCTAGGATTACTCGAAGCAGTTAGCTCTCACACAGACATTTTGGTGAGCCCAAGGCTTTTAGAGCTATTAGTAGCATCTTTAATAATGCCAACCTGCTTAGAATACATTCCATTATTGTAATGTTTCTGCCACTTGTGCGCGTTCGTAGTGCCACATCAATCATGTTCGTGCTCTGCTTTCAACCAATTCTTTTGCATGATATGTCGGTATAACTTTATCGAGGTGGCTTTTTTTAGTCACTTCTAAAGACAAGCTGGGCACATTATGGATTATTCTACCCCATCCGCAGCTGATATGACTGTAACTTTTGATTTATGGGAATACTAGGAACAGGTTGTCAAAGTAACGAACAGACATTTGAATGACGGTATGATCTCAACGTACTCGATTTCGTCACATCATTATTATTATTATTATTCGTATAATATTTGTGAATCCTTAAAATTAGCTTTGACATAGCTGAGATACAAAAAGTACAAATAATAAATAGCTTCACAGAAACATAAAGTCTACAAACACTTATTCTCAAGTTATCACCATTGCATTCAACTACTATTTACTTACTGAATTTATATTCAATATTTAATTAAAAATATTAAAATCATAGAAAGTCAATTTGCTTCTCTCAATCGAGTTCAATGACTTTAAATCTCCAACAACGAAATAATCGATAATTCTGGAAATCCAATGTGAATGTATAAAGATGCTGAGTGTCCTAATATTTCATATGGAATTCTAACGATATTTCCTGTAGCACTATGTACATTTAGTTAAAAAAAAATAATATTAATAAAGGACAGTGGTTGCAAATACAAACATTTTAAAGTTCTTCACTTTTCACCACTATTGGTATGTAATATGCAGAAAAAAATCATTAAAAAATGACTCAGAAACATATATAATGAGGGGCCACAGCTATTAAGACATGTCAAACAAATAATTCTGTCCACAAGATTCCATTTTTGGTAAGGATTAGCAATAGAAAGTATGTCACAAAGCAGAAAAAAGCTTTTTTCAACAAATATGGAATCATGAGAAGCGCGGACCCAATTTTGTCTCGGGGCTATCTATCTACAGCATCAACTGTAACTGCTACGAAAGCACAACCTGTTCACAACTATCAATTACTTCTATGGAAACTTTCTCGCCAGATGGTCTGTCACGTTCTTCATTGAGCAATATGGTGCACACATTTGGCTGATTGTTTCATTATTAAACTGACAGAATATAGGTAAAACGTGCAAAAGTTTGTTTATTCCATAAAAGTTCACAGGTTCCAATGTCGAATAAGTTATGCTTCTTGTTATGGCTATTAAACATTTGCAGTTTTTAATATTATCAAAACATGCTTTTTTCCATTTCATTTATGCACGACCTTATTTAAAAGTTCCCATAGCGTATTCAGAAACTCTGTAACATTGATTAGATTTGTGAATTACTGCATTTTACTATAAATAGCCACTGAATAATGAACCGATAAATCGATGATTCATTTAATTTCAACGTTTTGGGAGAACTGTGATTGGAACGTGTGAATTGATAGCATTTCAATGAAACTTTTCGATGATTTATTTCACATCTATTGACCAATTTATAAACTCAAGTCAAAGGCTCTTTATACACATTTTGACTAATGAATATAGTGCATATGGAGAATAAATCTCTAAAAAGATCTTTTCGCCTACGGAGGATAGTGTATTGTTAGTGCGCCTCTAATTAGCAGCACATAAATCGATAATATCTACTTCGGAATAATTGCTGTCAATTGTTACCTCGATTTTTGTGTAGCATACGGTGGTGTCTGGGAGTACAATAGAAGCCCGCTTATTCGAGATGAGATATGTACACTTCCACACATTAATTGAGACGCCTTCAGCAATTGAGATTATAGGAATTTGTTTTGGATTATTATCGATACTTTGCATATAATACATATTATGAAGGCGTAGTGAATTACAGTTGAATTCGTTGCAACTTAAGTTCAAGGGTCTGAGATAATTGTTTATATGTATTCTGAATATTCCGAATATTTTTTATTAAAGGTTTTTCCATTCTTGATTGTTTTGGAATCACCTTAAGATTTTTTTATGGATGGATCCATGAATATTTAACAAAATGTGCTCTGCGCACATTTTTTTTAATGACTATGACATACCCCAAAAATAATTAATTCTCTCAATATAAGGGGTGCGATGCGTAATCTCCAAATCAAGATCTCAAGAAACTCCAAGGTTATTAAAATCCCTAACCAAATTACTCAAAAATGATCAAAGGTCTAAAATCCCCAAGCATAGAGCCAACTACACTGGTATTCACATGACTCAAATTCACAATCATGAATGTGTCCAATCGGTTGAAAAATTGTACAAAAATCTGGTATAAGTATGGCAGTCCTTACACACTAAGGCCGTTTGCACATCGAAAGACGAAAACGCTGAGACGAAAAACTCAGTTTTCTACCCCACAACAGGGAACATTTCCAATTAAACTTAATTAAAGTCGAAAAATACTTATTTTTTCATCATTCAGGAGAAATTATTAATTTTTGAAATTGTTTCTCGAGAAAAGTACATTTCATTGTTTTTCTGAACGAAAATTCAACGAAAACATTGAAAAGAGCTTTTCTCGAAAAACAAAGTAAAAAATTAATAATTTCTTGTGAATAATTAAAAAGAATTTTTCGACCTGTTGGTAAAGTTTAATTGGAAATATTCGCTGTTGCGGGGTAGAAAAGTGAGTTTTTCGGTTCAGTGTTTTCGTTTTCGTCTTTCGATGTGTCAAAATCAGACGTCACCTTTTCAGATGAAACTGGGACTTTTGGATTGTATTGTATTATAAAAAGAAAATTACAGAATGTGGCTTGGACAGCACAGAATCTCTGTAAAGTCTTCTTACTGCATAAATATTTTTCTGTAATCAATCGGATTGTGAACGGTAGTCCCATTCCAGGTTATACGATTGCTCTCGCTAGGAAATTGAAACTTATTCTTGGGGATTTTAGCCTAAGGCCAGATAAAATCTCATAGGGTAAATGTATTGTATTGTATTTCGATTTCCATTATATTTATTTTGATACTGCTTGAAAATGTGTTGAACTGAAGAGCTGAAATTAAGAATTGTAGTTCCAAGTTCGAAAATGAGCGAAATCGGGCAGGTAGATTAGCCATACAAAAATGTCAGATTTTTCACATACATATATGTAATAGGAAAAAGCTCAGTGTTGGATATTTGTATTAAATATTTGTAGGTAAGTACTGAAAAGGTCTTCAGAATATGAAAGCCTAAGAAATTGGTTATAGCTATTTTTACTGTGTGTCGAACCGTTCTAGAAAGATATGCGAAAAACCATTTTACGATTAGAGAAGTGGCTATATTTATGGACATTCAGCTAGCGTATTGTCTTAGATCCGTTATAATTTCTTCCTTAGCTTTAAAATAGGCTAGTGTTAAATAAACAAAAGCAGCTCTAATAATTAGTGCCTACACAACATTATCACAGTACAATTAATAGGATTACTATGCAAGTATCATTGTGCATTTTTACAAGATGTTACTTTTGAAGATTCCTTTATGTTAGGAATGGATAATTTATGATTTTGAATTTGGAGACACGTTTGAGATTTTAACGCTGGGATTATGCATTTGGAGATTTTGATTTGATCTTTGCTTATTTTAACCAGCTTCCAATACAACAACTCCACCTACAGTATATGTGAATTTTAATCACATACGACAAGCATTCATTATGAACTAATCAAGTAAGCATGGGAATACCGAGAAACCTTGTGTAAGGCTATCGATTCACCAATGAGATATCCATAGGAATGGCTTACAGGAGTTCATAATGATTATTAAGCTCAGAAAACCGGGGATGCATTCTCATTATTTCTTTTAATCTGGGTTCAATTTTCGAATTACAAAAACCCAACATAATTTTGATAGGTAGGGATTATATAAAGCACAAATATATGAAGCATCGGTGGTGTAATGGGTAACGAATGATTCTATGGGCCTGAGTTAGAGCTCTACTAGCGCGAGCTTACTAATCATCAAACCATACAGGATGACTTAATAAAACGATATTAAAGAACTGGAAGTGCGAGCAATCGTTTTACATTGTGGTTCAAAACACAGCTTAAGTTTCAAATCAGGCGGATTTGCAAAAAAAAACATTAATTTCTACATTTGCCGCATATCATACTAAAAGAGGACTGTTTAGAATCAAAAATTCAAAGCAGATAACGACTTGAATGTTGTGATATGATTTGGGCCTGAAAATGTTAAATTTAATATGAAAAACTTTTGTTAATGACGTGTTTTAAGAAATATAATAACACCTAGTTACTGAAAAAAAAACTGAATTAAAATTTCATAAAAAAGAAAAAGCGCCATAAGTTTTTTAATCAATTTATAACTCAAAGCCTCATCTGAACTCTATCAATGAAATTTTCTTTAGTTTCTAAAAGTTTGATCATATACGAACGGTACACGTTAGATATTTAAATTTTAAACACTACAACGTAACATGCCAACCATGTTCAGCCGATACTTTAATTGACCTAACTCAATTACAAATTTAAGTATTTTGATGAAAAATTTGTAATTGTTATCTTTCTAAAATTCCATTTATACTACTTTGTTTTGTTTTAGAAGTATGCGTGATCACTAGTCATATTTCTTTACTTTAATCATTTTAGGTAATTAGTTAGTTAATTTCATCCAAAAATAAATAAAAATACATAAATTTGTTCATAGATACTGTCTGTATGGAGTATGTACCTACATACAAAATGTTATTATAGCACTGAAAACTGTCAACTATTTACCTTTTACGTTACGCAAATAAATGCACTAAAAATCTCTATCAAAGTAGACTGACACAAATATGTCGATCACGTTACTTAATCGAGCATGATATCGGTTACATATTAAACAGAAAGAGAGAAACCTAATCTTATTCCTTTTTTCTATTTTGTTTAGAAACACGATTGTTTCCTAATATGTAAAACGACCTCAGTCGTTAATGGATTTATAATAGTAATTAAATAAATAAGAAATGCGCGCTTTCCGTAAACAAATTTTAAAATGATACTTGAATGCTTAAACGCTTTTTCCACTATCCGACTGACTCTGTCGTGCTAATTTTATTTATAATTATTCATAGCATCCATTTTTGGAAAATAATGAAATAATTGAGGGGCAGATTATATTACACACATAGTTTCTATAAAGATATTATTACTCATAAAGCGCGGCAAGATATAAAATTACATGTCAATATTTAATGTTTAATAATATAGCAATAAGTAAAATAATATATGTATATGTATGTATGTACATACATATATACAAAGTAGATGAACATAATTTTAAGTATACACTGTATTTTAAACAATACTTATTTATATACAAAATTTAACTTTACGAGAAATATACATTTACACTTGGTATGTAGGAAGTTTAATTTTTACATGTCATAGGAATCAATTATTTAGAAAGTCAAGCAAATTTTTCAATGTGATTTGTTTAGGTACTAAGAAATCATTGGCAAAATTGTAATGAATAATTCGAATTAGTAAGTTTAGTCCGGCCTTTATTAATGAATAATAAAACACATCAAATAAAACAATTACATTTTTTATTACATATATAAACTGGCTACGCACATATGTATGAATATATAATGTAACTGCATATCGGAGATTGTCATATAAAAATTCAATCTTTCATATCTACTGACCTTATTAAGACCAATTAAAACTCATGGAGTTTCTACAAAGTGAGGACATAAAGAAATAACTGATTCTGAATGTACATTACTAGAACATTGTTGGAAAGCAAGGAGTTTTTCCTGAGCTAAAAATGTAGATAAAGACAGAAAATACCCCAAGAATATTGACTTAATAATAATAATGACTTACTGAAAAAGCTTATTTGCCCTTTTATTCCACAGTATAACGGTCGATGCACACTTACCGACGCAGCCAGGCAAAATATTTTTATATGAAACCGTAAGTTAGCTAAAGGTCGATGCACACTATTGCCACAGCACGAACCGGCACAAACAGGCAAAATATTTTTCTATGAAAACAAGACATCAACGGCACAAAATTGAAACTTCATTGCAGCTCGCTATCGGTGACTAGAACTAGACCGGCATTTGTCGGTTGCTGTAAAAACTCGAACCTCTAAAACTGTCCAAAAGTAATAAATACATAGAAAGAACATTTTGAAAAATTCGATCTTTTACCAATTAAAAAAGGTTCATTTCAAGTTTTTGCAAACCTTCAAACATCCTTTTCTCTCGTCTTTAATACCCCCTCCTCACAGAAAACTTTTTGGTTATATGTAAATTGTCCTTGTAGACATGTATACATGGTCAGTGGTTTCCGAATATTTTATTATTTACTTGGCGAGCTCTTATTAAATTGAAAGATTGAATCGGCTTCCGTACACGACATGAAATCATGTCACTATCGTAAACACTTTGACAGTTTTACAATCGGGCAACTAACGTGTTCCTTAGAACGTCTTACCATGAAGAAAAAAGGCTAATACTTTAGGCAAATTTTTCTTTACTTTCTGAGAGGAACTGCGAATATAGAGATTAATACACTCGTTGGATTTATAAATAGTTGCGGCTGATTCTAGCTTCCTTCCTCACCACAAGAGCTTCATTCAGCAAGGGTACGTGACGAATTTACGAAAGCCCCCACGGAAGTAGTATTACAGTCGACCACACCAAAGTCTATGTAAGGCTGACTTATTCTGCGGATAGTTGCAGTCACTATTATCTCAATAATCTAATTTAACTATCTAAAGAAAAATCCCGTTAAATAATCGAATGTTCACGTTACCTTATCAAGTTATTTACGTATATTGTTAAATAAAAAACAAAGACAATTGTTCGATTGAGTGAAGTTGAATGATTGATTCCACTTCAGGGCTATTGTGTGCATATTTCGAACTTCTGGAAGTACGTGGACCAAAGTTCAATTATATCACAAAATGCATACACTAGTAACGCAATCTGTATGTAAGTCTCGTATTCATTGCATTATCGTTCAGACAAGTCATAAATATTTTAATTGAGGTTAATTAAATTATCTTCGTTAAATTTATTGAAAACAAAAAAATAATAATAATAATAAAAAATATTCGTGAATAAAAGATTGAAATTTGTGTTTCAACTTACCGCACCAGAGCCTTTAGGTTTCGATGCTGCCACATATGCTAAATACTGAATAACTTTTTTTGTATTTTCGGTTTTTCCAGCACCTGATTCACCTGTACACAGAATTGATTGATCTTCCCGATCTGAAAGAAAAACAATCGGTAATATTAAATGGTAAAAAAAATTTAATAATAATTAGTAAATTAACACGAATATTTGAAAATATTTACATAAGTGATCATATTCAGCACTTTACGCTACATTTTAAAGCTGGTTATAAATATCTAATGAAGTGAAGACTACCCCTTATTTGTGCAAATAAAAAGCAGACAGGGAAATTATTAATCAGATCAGTTTCTACAAAGTGCTGCGACTATTGTTGACTTCATAAATGAATGCCTTATAGGTAAGCATGGATGTGACGGCCGGTGATCAATTTTTTCTAAAGTTACGAGATTTCTCTGCTACAAAGTTTACAAGGACCTAGAATAAAGATAGGAATGACTAACGACGACTTTAATACAGACAGTGATAGCGAGGAATTTCGATTTTATTTCTAAAATGGTTATCGTCATTTATATGGATAATATTACAGCTCGAAACAAGCAATGGCTAGCGTGATCTTTTCATACAAATTTTTAGCTTCCTTTGGCTTTATGTAAAACTAGGAAAAAAGGAAAAATTTGTATGAGACCAGTTTTGACAATGGCCCTAGACGTACATATAGCAATTCGTGTCTTAAAAATGTACTCAATTAGATGATTAAATTTGTTTTCGCATTTCTTTTTGAAGCAATTCGTGAGATGCTAAGAATGCCCCTGATCAATTTAAAATATTTTTACATACTAAAGAACTTTTAAAATGTTTGAGTTTGACCGTTTATCCAGAATACGGAAAAAAACTAAATTTTTGTATGGCAATTCTGCACTGTGGTTTGCCCAATTTAGTTAATTTTTGAAATTTTACCTGAAATTGCAATATAATTACTGTGCCCTTAGAATATAGAGAAAACTCTATACTCTCTATATTCTAAGACTGTGCCCAACATTTGACATCTATGTGTATATCAACGCATTCTCCTTCAGTATCCAAATATACGAAGAAAAACCGGAATTTTTGTATGACTACAAAACGAAGAAATTATACGATTTTGCTCATTTAAGAAGCAAAACTAAAATTGTTATTAATGAGTAACATACAAAATGTCAACTCTCTGAGTCTACGCATTCTAAACTATTATCAATATTTTCCTAAATTCTTGTATGGCAACAACACGAAGGAGTTGCCCAGTTTTGTCCATTTTTAGGGTTTAGGAAAAAAACTGAACCCTTATAAGATTGTTCGTTCGTCCGTCAGTCTGTCTGTCACAGACCTTTTTCTCGAAAACGACGAGATGTAGGAGCTTGAAATTTGCCAGAACGTTAGGTCTGCATAACGCGCACATATTTCGCGGTCAAAGATTATGATTTTTTTATTTTTAATTGGGTGCGGTTTTAAGGAAGGATTAAAAACATTATCAAAATTTTTATGAAGTGGCTATAAAGATATAGCCCGAAATATGAAAAAAAGAAAAAACAAAAAAAAATCCGTTCCCCCTGATATTTTAGGTTTTTTGTGAAAAACTAGCTTTTTTTCTTAATCACCCTGTAACTCCTAAACGGTTGATATGCCCCCCCCCCCCCCACCCCGCCATACAATTTTTGGTTCGTCTAGGTGAATACTATCACCTCCCGCTCTATTGACCTCCTAGTGGGAAGCACCTATATAGTTACATCTCTGCTCAATCACGCAGACGTCTGTTAGCTACGCCTGTTAGATAAGCAGGGTAACTGGAATA
Organism: Dioctria linearis; assembly: GCA_963930735.1. NCBI lineage: Eukaryota > Metazoa > Arthropoda > Insecta > Diptera > Asilidae > Dioctria > Dioctria linearis. Next base: position 330,704,072 of record OZ005740.1, on the reverse strand, counting down.
GTCTGATATTCTATATATGGGAAGAAACCAACCCTAGTGACTCGCACGCAGGCAACCATTAACAGAGCTTTCCAGTTTTCGTTAAACTACTCCCCCGATTCCATCATAAAAACTCAAATATTTAGATTTAACGATAAAAATTATCAATCAATTTACAGACAAATTAAACTGAAAACGACCATAATTTACTTTTTTCTTAATTTATTTAATCAATAAATGATAAAAAGTGGTGGAAAATTGGAGAGGTGAGCAAAGTGCAACCCAATTCCCTGCTTTTCTATTACAGCTTCTGATAATATACCACTCATAATAGGTGACTCACTCGGCACCCAAAACATCTTTCATTTAATTGTGTGCGAACATTTAATTACGTTCATTGTGTTGTCTAATAAATGAACGACGACCAAACAGTTATCCCATAGCATCAGCTATACATAACAAATAGAAGTTATCTGTCAGTTATAATACCTTGGTCCCCATATAAATGCATATATATGCACATATGTACCCCTGATCCGAAGCGTGCTTCTAATAAATGCATGCATCATTTTCAGGGAGACCTAAAAGTGAAGTGCAAACAACCACCACGATTAGAAGCATAGCACATGAATATGAGATCGCGGCTATTTCACTCCCGCTCTTGACATTTTAGCGTATGTAAGTCCATATATGAATATTATGCCTGCCACGGGCCGGCGGCGACGGCGAGTAAAGACAGAGCCTTATTGGTGAAGACCCATAGTTGATCTTATTGGAAAATATAGCCAAAGATGGAATTAATGTAATAGCTGCAAGATTTCTTGATTGCATAACTGGCACATAGATACTCAGATATTTAACCGTGATATTTAGTTATTGAAGTTGAGCTAGATATGCCCCAGGCTAGTTGAAGTTAGAGGTGGAGAATATTTTCGAGGCGTAGCGTATCAATGGTGTTCAGTATATGATTACGTTTTTAGAAAAGAATTATTTAACTCTATTGTGAAGTGTCGAGTCAACAATACATAAATTAAATTACAATTGAATGAAACTGTACGAAGCATCAATGACTGGTCGTTGGCTATATGTATGTTGGACAAGAAATTTCATGAGATTTCAATTAAATGTGAACGAATTGGAATGGGGGTCATTGAGGCCATATAGAGAAATTTTTGTAACATCTCCTTTATTACTTGAATGTTTCAGTAATTGTACTTCATATAGCAATGGATTTTAAATTAAATTGCTTATGCATATACATACAATACCCTCTTAAAATGAGAATATCGCGTTTATTTCAGTCTTTACTTACAAGAAAATAAGGCACGAGAACAAATTTATTCAGCAACAAAGATTTAGGCAACGAAATTTATATATGTAAGAGCATGGAAAGTAAGAACAATCGACAAAACAAGTACTATAATACCTTGGAATTATGGCTAAGATAAGCAATAATATAAATTAAATATAACCATAAAATATCGCAACAGATTGAAAGTTTCCACAAACATATCAGGTGGCAATACAAGAAGAACCTAAGAACTTCAGGAGATATTTGAAGAGTGAATCGATGAAATCACAAATATTATATTTTGAACCAATAAATGAGCGATTGCATATGCTAATTAATTCCGCGAATCCTTCATAAGCAGGACAGTACGAATGTGGAACAGTTTGCCATCATCTGTTTTCCCCCTTATCTATGGGCCGCAAGAATTCAATCGCAATGTACACCCTCACCTCCTTGACTCAACCCAATAATCCCCAATTCCCTACCCCTTCTTCCTTTCCTGTCAAGGCTGTGCTACGGATTTATAGGGTATCACGTGAATTTTTTCGGGACGAGTGAACTAACTCATATAAAAAATCGAATGTACATAGCCCGCGAATTTTGAAAAGTCATTTTACTTTTTGAACACACCTCGTATATGCTTATAAAGTAAACATGAAAACACTTTCTTTCTTTTTTGCGATTTCTTTGCCAAACATCTCACTTTTAAATGTTGCATTGTTGAATGCATTCAATCAATACTGAAATAGTCAACGACAAAGTGACAATTGTTGCTGCAATATGAGGCCAGAGGTCTAAAAGCCTGCCGGTCGGAAGTGTCCTTCCTACTAAATTATCTACCAACCGATTGCCGATCGCACACCAATACATAAATTCGGAGGGGAAAAAATTAAAATTATCTTAATTATCCTGTATAAGTATATCGGTAGGGCCACACCAGAGACCCCATGTTAATGCGGCTTTTCAAAATTATATTATTCTTTACCAAGTTATTTTCGGTATTAAAGCCCGACGGGTTTCAGTTAAAAGCCTGCTTTGCAATATAATTGTTGTCATGTTGTATTGTGGGGCCAATCCACTTTCTTCGCTCTATGTCCTCAATTCTATCCTGGTCTGTCGAAACGGAACATCTCAACCAATTCTTTGTTTGAAACTCGGTCTTGCCAGCGATACGACATAAATTTTTCGTTTGAAGCTAACTCGACATTCCCAGTGCAAGTTTTTAGGATACAAAAACAAACACCTATTTATAAAAGTTTGTGGATGGTACGTTATGTACATCGTAATAAGAGTAACTTTCTATGTCATATATTGGCATTAAAAATCCGAAGTACAGAGAGATAGCAAATACTCTTTCCCACTATCATTTTACCGTTTTTTTCGTGAGTTTTCGGAAAGGGAACTTTTGTTAATCTGCAATTCTTTCGGTTTTTGGTTGATTAAGTGTCAGATCAGCTGCACTACTTTCTACTACAACACAAATTTTGATTTATGGCGGCCAGGTGGACAATCAAATATCAGCGTAATTCAAATAATTGAGACGATTCATATATCTCGACTATTATGCACCTCGAACGAAACGAAATTTTCCTTCATCTTATAATTTCAAGTGAAATGGCAAATTAAAAATGGAAAGAAATAGTATTGTGCAATGCGAAGAGTATCTACAGGTAATTTTTTTTCTTTTGGTCCAGGGACCACCTGCATATACTGAGTTTCTATTCATACTTTCTAATTAGAATTTAAATTAGAAAAAAGCATCCTTCTGTTTTATTGTATTTGCAAACTTAATTTTCTCCTTGTTAAGGAAGCAATTTCTGTTCTCTCTTTGTATTGTTTCCTAATTATCTTAATTGCTTTATATACCTATATGTGAGTTTACATTTACCGCGTCCATTCGTTTACCAAATTTCAACTTTTCGGGCGAAATTAATGTCCTAAGCCGTTCATAAATGCAACGAAATTAGTGGAAAATGTTTTTAGAATCATCTATAATCCAGGAGTGTAAAGTGAGTGTTCTTTTCGTTTTAAGCTACTTTAAAAGTTTAAACGGAAGTGTAAACGAAATGAGCAAACATTTTTCCGGGTCGAAATAACTACTAGACTTAATAAGGAATAATAGTAGCGAAAGAATACATTCCTGTCGAACTTCTGCTTAGCCTGTCGGATACCCTCCCCTTTTAGCATATAGCACGTTCCATATTTGAATCCAACCAACAGAGTCGGTTTTGGGGTATATGCCCATTACTAAATAACCCAGCACCGATAAAATAATGCAGTGTCGAGAGTACCTTAATTCGACCAAATTATTTTTTAAATAAAAGCGAATAAGAATTCCAATGGAAGTCACATTAAATTATCACCATTATAAGTCACAAAATAAAATAAAATATGTAATACATTTTTCACTTATACATTTTACATGCAACGAAACACAGCTGACTCAGCCACAAATATTTAATGTGAAAGTTTTAAAATTTTAACATTTCCAACGAGCAGACTGAACTCTGCGGTTCTAAAAGTTATTGTCTCACATAAGAAAGCTGACTCAGGCGTTCTTTTTGGTGCCAGTCCTTTTTACTTTGCTTCCATTGAAGTTCGAATATCACAGGCACCCAATTGAGTCAATTCTACATGTCACAAATGTCGCATTGTATATACATACTAAATACGTACATGCATACTATACCTACATAATATGTATGTATATCTTAGCTTCGTTTCAAAGAAATAATTTTAAGAATTTTTTTTAGGGTGTAGTTAACGAGACATCTTTGTAGACATAAACATCATCTATCACGTCACGCGTATCTCTGTTTGCATGTTAAAACAATATTTACGCTAAAAGCTTCGTCATAATGACTTCCTTCAGAAACTAATGTTTGAAATATTAGTACGGTTTTTTCTTATTTCTATTCCCCATGTATTAAGAGTTCGCAAGTCTAATTATGGTAATTAAAATCCAGCAGATACTTCCGCGGTGATTGAATAGGAATCGTTATCTAATCATTACATAAAAATTTTATATAAGAAAAAAATATTAAAGGATTTTATTATCCTGCACCTCCATGCAGAAGCGAATATGATTTCAACAAATTATCATTATTTTCTTTTAATGGGCATGTGACAGTATTAAGTGACAGTCTTCAATTAAGTTTATATTCTGCCAGTATGGTTCCTCGGAAAAATGGTTCTAAATCTTAAGAGTTCCTCATAGAACCTACTTCGCAATATGTTCAATGCCATGCAGTAACGCAAGGCTCCTCCAAATTGATTTAGTCTATTATTTTCTGAATTACAAAGTTTTTGATTCGCTCTGCTCTTACTTATAAGAGGATGTCTTTGATAAATCCTTGCAAAATCGAAGTAATTGGAGTGCTGTCCTCGACTTAACTTTTATGTACGGAGCTCAAATTTGTAGAAGAGTTTGATGTGGTAGAGATTTCGGAGAAATCTAACAAAATAACAATGTCAGTACCAGTAAAGTAGGTCAGCTGTAACTTTTATAAAAGTAGTCTCATAACGATTATTGGATTTGAAAACCACATTGCAGTGTTATAAGGGAGAGCAGACTTTGATTATTGGAAGACGCTTATTTCAATTTCATGGGAAATTGGGGGACAACAGGAAAGCATTCATCATATACGACCAGATGGTCGACAAGCTTTTCTTCTATGACCACCAGTAGATTCCTGCAATAATTTGACAAAAATCAAAACGGTGTTGTCTCTATAGAATTAAGAAAACTTCCATTGGACAAGAGAGCAACAACAAAAAAGAGTGAAAGAAACACTTATCAAAAGGTTAGCGATAGACGGACTGACGCAGTTAACATATATTCTCTGCAAAGTAGATACTAAAGCTTATAGACCTCTAATAAGAAGTATACACCAGAATACGGTCTATAGGGTAATACAAAACACAAAAAATATTTAAATAACTAAATTTCTTAAGAGTACAGTATTATAAGATTTAAAAAATACATGCATAAATATTTGTCCTTATTTTACCAATAAAACAAATTTCTGAGACGGTGGGCTTACAAAAGCTTTCATTCCTACCAAATCCAGTTCACCTCATACATTTTCAATTTTCTCTATAATGTCGGGAAACTTTGCTTGAGGCAACATTATTGAATTGAAATCTCAATTTCTGAATTATATAGAATTAAATGCCGTAGCTTGTACAATAGAAGTACCAGCAACAACGGTTTTATCATCCGTAAGAGAAAAAACTTTCATTAAATAGCACAAAAAGAATCTTTCTCTATAGAAACAAATTTCCAACCATACTTTGTCAACTTACCTTGCAGCATAGATCTATAGGCAGTGTCTGTGATTGCAAATACATGAGGAGGCACTTCGTGTCTTTTTATACCCTTATACCGCTCCATAATTTTCTCCGTGTAAATTGGAAGTTTTTTATATGGATTTACTACTACACAAAATAGGCCGGAGTATGTCTGAAAAAGAAAAAAAGATAAAATTATTTTTAAATAAAATCTTGGCCTTAAGAAACGATAAAACATATAGAGAAATGCGGGATGCCTTTTAGATATTCGGCGTCTGGTTTTTATCAACGACATGGAAAAAATTCTTTCGTACATTAAACGGTTCAGGCAAGAAGTTAACACAACATTTTTTGTATTTGTATTATGGAGAGCAAAGTTCAGTAAATATTAGCAAAATTTAATACACTAAAAGAATAAAGAAGCATTTACAATAGATAGTGACATTAGTTCGAATTTTCGACAAATTCAAAACATTGCTCGTCATTCATTTCTATTACGTTGTATTTTAATTAAATTTATTAACCTTTATTAATGGATTTTGGGAATGAATGATTTCCGTATATTTGGCCTTGTAAAATTGATTTTATACATAATCTTCTAATTATTTCACAATTTTGAATAATATCAGTTAAATCTTTTATGTAATATAAACAGAAAAGATTAAGTAATGATCGGTTATTGATCGTTGTAATGCAACATATTCGATCCATAAATGAGTAACCAAACCAGCTGAGAGCATTTAGGACTTATATATGACCTTATTAACTTACACGAGGCATCTCAATGGACCATAGATGGTCTAATGTGGCTGATCGTACATGCATTTTACTATGGCCAACACTCTAATCTACCTTGCATGTGGATGTAAAATGTTGAATATAATAATTTTTCTAGATGTCATTGGTAATCAATGCTGTCCAAAGCTTTAAAGAAATCTAAAAGCTAATCTTGGTATTAAGAAGTGCCTCCCAGATTTCTGGAGTTACTATCAAAAACACCTTTACCACAGTTGCATGGTTCAAAGTTAACAGAATGGCCGATTCGACTGTCAATTGGGTGCTTACGTCATATGGCAACAGAATTGCAATATCAATCGCTCTTATCAATTTTCTAATTGGAAATATCTTTGCCTTCCCACCAGCAGTTAATTACTTTTCCTTAATTCTATATTTCGAATTGAATTTCTTTCACTAAAACTCATAAAATGCTTCAGGAAGGCTTTGGTTATCAATGGGAAATGCAATAAGATGTTCAGTGAAGGTAGGAAGTCGCCTAAGATGAAGCTTGCTTTGTAAGGCCTTTAACATCACCAGATAAGCTTTACATCGAACAAGTAAATCAATTCTTGTTTACTAAGGACAATTGACTACCAAAAAAAACATTCCTGATCATGTTGGAATAGATGATTCTTCTCGTTCGATTTTAAGAAATGTTTTGGAAGTGAAACACTTTGTTGTACAACTGTTCCAAAACGTTGAGTTGAGGTTACTGAAGCGATGTTATCCCAACCAAATAAAGTGAAACATCAAATCATAACTGGTGATAGAGTCTAGAGCCTATGAATATGGCACAACACGTCAAAGTCACTCAAAAATCAAAGTCTTGATCACTGTTTTCTTTGATTATCTTGAATCGAATCGCTTGTTCATGCAAACACTTCGATTCTCGTATCAAATTTTTTTGGCTAAAAGTCAACCCAATACGAATCCACCACAAGCTCCATATTATTTGACATATGACCAAGTGGTGTTTTTCTGTATTAGAAACTGAAATTGCGACTTCAAGATAATCACTTTCAGTTAATAGAAGAAATAAAACAAAAGTCTCAGTATCCAGTATCAGCGCTGCTTCGAAAGCTGCAACAAAACGTCTACAAAAGTGTATTGTAATTAATGGGCATTACTTTGAAGGCGACACAATAAATATTGATTTATTAATTAATTAACCATTTGCGTTTTATTTAAAAAGTTCAAATATTTTTTGAATGTGATATTATGATGTTGTTTTGTATCAAGTGAAAACAAAATATTAAACGAAAAAATTTCCGGTTTTGTCATCTTAGTAAGAAACAAAAAACTTCACTTGGATATCATAATTTCAACTCAAGCTAACGAAAGGGTTTTAAAGATAAATGATTGGATTCTTTTCAACCTACATACGTTATTTGTATTTTAAAATAAACCGAAAACACATATCTTACGAAAATCTGAGATAAATGCAAAATTTAACACCTTTAATAAGTTAATTTGTTTTTAAGTGAATTCGCTTTTATATGAATATAATCCGTCCTTTGATCATCATGAAATTTTAGGACAAATAAGTCAGGTTATACAAAAAAAAATTTTGAGAAAAATCAAAAATGAGTTTTTCGAAGAATCCAAAGGTTCGTTATCCTTGAAAATTTTTCTTTGGGAAAGATTACAATTTATATTTTTTTGAAAGTACATAGCCGGTATTGTCCTCTTTCCGGCATGCCCTCTTTCATTGATCTACGGCATGTAAAACTAAAGATTTGAGTTTTTGGAGTTCACTCAAACCCTGGATTTTTGGAAAAATTTTTACAAGACGTAGTATTTCAAGAGTTGTCGATTTTTCGTGGTGTTTTCTAAGGGTCAATAACTCTTAAAACAAACAAAAAACAAGAGCCGTGAACATCAAAAATTTAAGAACAAGCTGAAGTAATACCGATTTTTCATTTAATTAAGTTATTAAATTAATTATCATTTATTGATTTCTTTTAAATAATTATGAGCTGTCGAAAAACTTTCAACGAAATGTTTAAGTGATTTTGCTTCATAAATCCAACAATCTACATACTAGCACCACTGTCGTGTTATGAATTGCGAATGCTCTAATTATGTAATTGGTATTCGAGTGGCGAGCATATGTATAAAACAATCGTCTTCCTCTGATGTTATGATTTTTCGCAATTCATTTATTTCTAAAAATGTTTTCAGACGGATAAATTTGACTTGCACTGAGCTCTGTGTTCTTTTTCTGTTCTGTATTAATAAGTTCTCTCCTGATGTTATTTTAGGATTGTATGACAAATTAATTAACGCGTCTTCAAGAACAATTTTATCGTAAAATTTAATTTTTGCATGGATTAGCAAAATTTCACTACACATCGTTAATATTGTTTTATGTGCAATTCACACAGCTGTAAATTTTTAATTGACAAAATTAATTTGTTGCCAAATGTGAACGATGAAAGAATCTATCTATGATCACATGTGTGATAAGACCTACGAGCTTCAAGTTTTTAATCTGTTATTATGATAAAATCTTATATTTTGTCACTTTTAAAACACGTGATTAAAATCAAAACACTGTCGACCTTCGTCAGATATATTTCATATCTGAGATATATCAGCAGAAATTAATTTGTTTATATAAATTTGGGAAGCACTTTTACAAACAGCTAATTAGTCAAGACATAAATATGTTTTGGGCTGCGGGTATTTTGTATATAATACTGCACAACTATCTATTATTAATTAGATTAATCAAAAGAAGAAATTATATTTAGTCAAAAAGAATTCGTGTAAATTATTAATACATTAGCAAAATCCTATATATACATATAACGTATAACGAAAATTGCAAAAATTATAGAAACACTAGCCCAGTTTTTTCACCAAATTGACTCGCAGTATGAAAAAAAAACACATAGATATCAAACGGGACAATGTTAAGGACAAGATGAAGAATACAATTAAATACAATTAAAAGTTTACCAGATTCCAACATAACAGGAGTTTACAGGATCGCCCCATAGAACTATTGAAAGTCGACTTCAAATTAAGTTCTGAAATCCTATCTACTCCTAACATATGCTTGGAATACTATTAATTTTACCGGAGTGGAAGAAAGAAGAAGTTATAACCGAACTAGAGGCAACTGAAGAGGTATACATATGTCTTCTCTCGTGGTTACGAAAATAATTAAAAAAAAATAATAAAATTTGAATTTTGAACTTATAGAACAGAATTTTAATTTTATTTTTAGAGTAAGTAAGTTGTAACTTTCCTTTCTTTTTTTCTCCAGTAATTATTGATAAGGAATTATACTTGTGTTAGATGTACATAAATCTAGGCTAAGTACATACAAAAAGAATTGTATATTCTTGTTTTTACAACAATAAATGAATTGAAATTGAGATGAACTATTCAGCCAATGCTATGAAGAAAGCAAGTAAGATTCAGGGCCAAGAATCTAACATTAACAGAGCCGCCCTTAGATCTGGTCATTTCGACGAAGACCAAACGTACTGTCTGTAAAATAGGCTTATAAGCACATGAGTGATTTTTCCCAAAGAAGTGTGTCTATGCTGGAACAGGACAATCTTTTGGCTTACATTAAGATGTAGTGGTACCACAATTTGCCAGCCAAGCGTTGGCCGTTTCCGGGCGGGCTTTGTACAACCTTTAAGTTGCTTTGCATAGCTAAAGTAAAGGGAATTCTATATTTCAGTTCATGTTCTAAATCCAGTGAAAAGTGCCAATAAACTGCCACGTATAGACATTTTTCTTTTGTGAATGAACTTTGTAGAAAATTTTTAGATTTGCACTTAGCTCACAAATCATTTTTAAACCTAGGCTTAACTTAGGCTTCTTAAATGCGATAGAAAAACAAGCGAGTGTTTGCTACTAAATATTGCTTAAAAAATATCTCTATGCTATGGAACATATGTATATTCTAGCTATAACTAGGTTCCTTAAACTACAATAAAACTATAAAACTATGCAACAAAGAAAGAGAAAAAGAGAAAGAAAAAATTGTTAATTTTTCTTTTCAATGATGACGCACAGCAACGACATACTAGTGATAGGCGTACTGTTCGTATTGTTCTAAAAATACAGACTATATCGTAGAAAACAATCCTAATCACCCTCCTCCTTTGGGAGTTGCAAACTTGAATCTTCTTCCGCATAAAAGGATCTTCGATATGAAGACAATCTTTAACTTTCGCCAGTCAAAAGAGACTAGCTGATGACGTGCACGAAAAAAATTGTTTTTAAAACTGGAAGAAATTTTATGAGCTATCATATTCACAAGACTTTAATACCGATATATTATGTTATTGTTGAGCGTTTTCAGATGGAAAATATTTTAATCGTCACCATGCAAAAACCGACAATAACACGGGACGATCTACATAAGAACAAAAATTACCATACTCGAAAATTATTTAAATGTCAACAATTGGAGTTAAATTATGTAAAAAAAAAATTTTGATAGAATTAATGACACAATTTCAAGTAATTTTAAAGTTGAAAATCTCTGCATTCCAGGCGTCGAATCTTGCTGATTCAGAAAGAAACTCGAAGCATCATAGCAGAGACTGATAAAATTTAAACGTGCTTTCCAAATGATTCATGCATGAAGCATGCTTCTCGTTCTCCATTCGTACGACAACATTACAAAGAAATGCAATCTTATTCCTTATATAGAATTGTCCGTGGACTTCTAGGCCTGCTACACTGCACAATGCTGGTAGATTCATTTCTATGCTCACTGGCTGGCTCTTGACGCATGTCATTTTATCAAAAGTTTTTGAACTTTTTTACACTCAACAATGAAATGAGTCACACTGATTATAGTTAAGGGGCAACTGAGGTAGAGCAGAAAGGTAAACATAACGCTTGTGAACCCGGTGGTGTTGATTGTGGCGTTGGCGCTGAGTTAAAAACGATAATGTAGCAGCGACAACAGCACCATGATGAGGTGTTTGGGAAGTACATTTACAGTAGTGCAGGTGCGTTGATCCAGCCAGTCTGTTCGCATTCTTGCATTGGAAGTCATCCATTCAGTTTTTGGGTTTTTTCCATTCTTTATACTTTTGTCATATGCATGCTGCTTATAAAAACTGCTCAATCAGGAATACCTGCCTACCTACCTAACATCTTGGCATGAAATTTAATCTTCTGTTTTTCTTTTTTAATGAACATATTAAGTAAAACAGATGAATGTGCTAAATTTGACTGATTAAGCTCAATTGTTATCATTTCAATTTACTTCATTCATTATAACTTCACACCCCTAAAAATATTTATCATTTTAAACATAATGTAGGTTAGGTTATGGTTATTGCAATTATAAAAATAGTACTAACGAGCACCTAAATGGCTAATTAAATTCACGCTAGAATGCCAAACAATTACTCCCAAAATGCACGGGGGAAAACAATTTTTTTAATTAAAAAATGGAATTAGGCAAACATTTTTGAGTCATAATTATTTTTTAAGATTTTAAAAACCGATTATTCGGCAACAGTTCTCATATAAACTAAGGCTTATTTGACAATGAAATATCATCCTTGGGAACTGTAGAACAGAGGCTCAATGAGTGCCAATTCCAATATGGGCGTAGTTCGCTCAAAGAGTCCTGCCGATGTCCTCATCATCTCAGAAACCATCAAAGCTGTACGGAACATGTTGCTTGAGGGTAACTGGTGGACCTACAAAGACATCAAGTTATCCCTGAGCATATCTATGACCCGAATGAAAGCAGTCCTGCAAGAACCTCTAATCGTCATGTCAGGAAGATTTGTGCTCAAGAAATTCAAACGTATGCGACTAATATTTGCATAGTTAGTCCTCTGACACACGATGATACTTACTCGAGGCTCTAGACACGACGTAAAAACCAGTTTTTGTATCGAGTGTGTATTAGCCCATGGTACACTTAGCTTATACACAGTTGATACACGTTCTTGAAGCAGCAAAGATAATTCATCATTTCCATATGACCTATACATACATATGTAATAAAACACTCGTGTATCATCCGAGTCTAACCCTCTGCTCTAAATTGGGTTTTTAGTACGGTGTATCGAGTGTGTCTCATCGTGTGTCACCGGACTAAACAAACAATTAAAGTTACTGCGTCTGTCCACCTCACACTGTAATTTTTATACCCTAGATGAAATCATAGGATATACTAAATTTGTCATTCCGTTTGTAACGCACAGAAATAATGCTGCGTAATTTTAACAGTTATTTTGATTTTTGCATGTCTGTCCACCCGTCTTCACGATAACTCGAGAACGCATGTATGTACATAGAGAGCTGAAATTTTGCACATGGGCTTTAAAAAAAAAAGTAAATTTAATTTCGAAAATGGGACCAATCGGGTAACTGCTTCGTAAGCTTGCCATAGAAAAGTTTCGTTTCTCACTACATATTTGAGCACTGCCTAAGAACACGTCAACGTATAACATTTTATCTTGTTTTTAAATAACATTTCAAAAGTGTCAGTAGCCAACTCAAAATCTGACTTTTGTACTAGATTTTTGTACAATTTTGTAAACCAATAGGCCTTCCCACACGAGTATTCCTGATGCAGTATGCAAACAGGTTTTCTGGCGAAGAGGTGAGAAGAAGCAAAGAGATATCTCTCCAAAGTGTAGAGCATATTCTGAATTCGGCACATTCTTTATTTTAATAACCAGTGATGGTTCAGTGGATGGAAGGGATATGCTCAACGAAAGACTCATCGGAAGTTTCAGAAAACTTCACCCGCATTCAAAATAGAGAAATTTACACATTTATGCGCAATTTCCAAATGCAACAACACTAGTTTACATAGAATCCCCCGAGCAGGGAAGCCGGTTTTCGAAATCGATGAGCATTTTCTACTAGGGAAGATTGCGAGAAGTTTGCACTTTAAAACTTGTATTTGTAGGTGCCTCAGATAAGAAGTATAACTTTCAGTGATGATCAAAATTAATTCACCAAGTGATTTCACTCAAGAAAATCAACGCACTTGAGAGATTCGATATAAAAATTATTAAGCCTTGCTAATAAAACTGTACCTAAGACCTTGTTTACGAGCGCGATACGATACCGTGCGATATTTTGGTGACGTCCTGCTCTTCCTATATGTATATCGCTCGATACGTCAACAAGGTTAACAGCGGCTGTTTTGGTTTTATGGTGACAAGAAGATATTATTATATTTGCATATTATAGTAAGGCCCGAATTATAATTACGACTGATCAGCCCACGTGCTACTTTGGTCAAATGGTAAATGCATAGCATGATTAAAGTGCTATTTCGACTTCGGCTGCGACTGAAAGTGAACTTTGCTCAAAGTGCAAAGTTGGTGTCGGCTGCGGCCAACTTCAGTTCGTTTATATCTGTTAAATTAGTCGGCACTTAGTTTGTATCGCATCGCCTTACAAAACTTGGCTCATTTGTACTTTTCATGACACTAAGGCCCGCCGCACATCGAGCACAGCAAAGCACAGTGTAGGTTTTCTTGTGTTCAATACGCGCTTCGTAACACAATCACAGCAAAGAAATAGTTATATTCTTTCACTATGCATTTGCCTATGCTGTGCTGTGCTGTGTTTAATGTGCGGCGGGTCTAAATGTGTGGTTAAAAAATCCCTGAAGTTCCCTTTCATCCTTATCAAATACTTCTCGTATCCTTTCCCTTTAAAAATTACACATAAATTAAAAAAAAACGTCTCATATACGGCACAAATTAATAAAAAAATTTAAGGCGAACACAAAAATCCATTCTTCTTAAGATGTGATAAATAAACTGGAATTAAACATCAAGTATAACATGACAGAAACAGCAGATCAAGCTTTACTTCAATTTCAAATTTCACCTCAGCGTCACATTTGACTGTGAATTAAGCCGCAGTCGACTGATGAGTCGTAATTGTAATTCGGGCCTTAATTTTGACATCACTACGGAACTGTAGCACCCGATTACAAATGTTGACGCACCAAACTAAGTGCATTTGTGGGATAAACTTCTTGATCGCACGAAACGTAGAAAAAATAAACATGTTAAGAGACATTGCTGCAGCCAATCAGAACTCTGCAATATATCGTGCTCGTAAACAAACCTTTTCATTTTTAGGTTAGATAGACTTGAAGATTTTTACTTCACGTTTCATAACATATAGCTTCTGAATTCGTGCAATATTATATCGTAACTAGATCAGATTTCTCAAACAATTATCTGAAAAGTGAATTCCAGAGATCATCATATGATATAATATCGGAAGTCGAACGGTATGGCGTGTGGACGCGTCTCGAGCGGATGGATCAGTCATAATGCATATGAAAAAAGTTAAAAGGGAAATAAAGGAGAGTATTCAGTATTATTTATGTGAATAGCCTGGTCTTGCCAGAAAGAAGGCGAATATATTAAGCAAACTGTTCTTCTGTGAACTGGGGTAAGCCGTGAGCAAAAGAATTAATGAACGGGATATACCATCGACAGACGACCAAAAATAATTTCCAATTATGTAATTGAAAATTATTTTTAATTTCAAATTAAATATATGGTAACAGACGATTTTGCCATTAAATCAAATTTTGTTTGCAATAGCCAAAAACAGCAACCAACTGCTATGATTTACTAGGTGATCTAACAGTTCTTTTAAATAGACGTAAGAAGTTAAAAAGACGTATTTATAATAGTGCACGAAAATTTAAAGCAAATAAAATACCTATGTTTTGTCACCGTTTTCCTTTTCTTCAAAAAACTTGTCCTTAAACGATGCAATTTGTCATAAACGCCACGAACAGCTGCGTCTAAAAGCTGTAACTGTTAGTTTACAGAATCACTACTACGTGTTTTTAGTGGCGCTTTGGAGATAATCCTCAAAAACCAAACTCAATTATGTCAATGTCAAGATGTGGCGATTATGTAATACTTATTGGGACAATTAAAAGATCAGGGGTGACATACGATAGAGATTATCTTGTAGGTATGTAGGTAATTTAGAATTATGGCTATCGTCTGTCGAGGGTATTAGGCTCGTAAAAGATCGGCCTGACATTAAGTACATGCATCTTAAGATGCTTAATTTAACAATGATTTCAACTTGGATGTGACATCACAAACATCACAAGCTCTGTGTGATGCTGTAGATTATCGGAACGATGGCCGCCACTCAAATCTAGAAGCTATAGTCTAACATAAAGAAGAGGAATACAGTTGGCCGCCATTCAGTACTCTGAGATGTAAATTATGTGGACAACATCTGTCTCCTGGCATTGATGGCCTATTTACGCATATTCCATAAGGGTTCCCCAGAAAGAATGGATGCAATAGTGCAGCACTAATGGGGAGTTTTAGATTACGTATAAGAAGTATGCTACTAAATTTTATTAAGAAAAAATCAATTCCCCGATATACAGTGGATATTACAAGCGGCACAACTTTGTATTATTTTTTCGGTAAAAACTTTTATTCATCCATCTAAAATCCATATAAGGAATCAGTAGGCGCGCCTTGTAATTTAAAATTTTAAACACGCGACAGAAAAACAGCAGTTTGAAAATATTCGCAAAGCATATTTAAGAGCAGCTTGATACTAAACAAGCACATGACAGATACAAATCAAAATATTTTATTATTCACGAAAGGTAGCAATTCTTTACGTAATTTTTACTTCTTCATTACACAAACCCCATTTCAATGCAATCGACAAACTCTCCTATGCCTTTATTTTTATTTTAGAAAAGTGAGAGTTTAATAAGCATCACTTACTCATTGCTGAGCTCTTAATAAACGTCTCGTGTCAGACAACGTCTCCATAATTATTGTAAATTGATCGCGCTATACAGCCGTACTGTAAAATATTTCCGAATTCAATTAAGCGATCATTGCTCGGGTTGGCATAAAACTCACGCAAATAGAGAATCAACAAGAAACTGGGTAATACCAGCACTCAACAGCAACACTGCCACTTATACAATATACATACATATTACGTGTAGGGCAGAAAAACAAATCCATTAAAACCCAATTGAAATATGTTAGTTGGGCGGTAATTTACCGTGATCTTGTCAGTTTTATTTCAAAACAATAAGAGCAATATACATACAAACTCATTTCGTTAATTTAATTCCTTGTTAACATGAAAATTGTAGGTGAATTATAACAATAATTATGCGGTGGGTAAAAGCTTGCATCTACATTTATACATATTTAGAATGCCTTCAAGTACTTAGAGCAAATTTCGAGAGCTATGTAGAAGCATGATTTTGGCACTCATCTTGCTGCAGTACAGTATAAGGTTTTTTAAATTTTATTTTGTGTTGCCGGGTTACATTATATCATAGTTAATTACCGAAGGCCGCCAACCGTTGCTTCCTCGTTTTGTTCTAATTGCTGTCATAATTATTGTATGTGCTCTATAAGTAGGCACGAGATATCGAAGGAATGCAATAATTGCTAAAAGCGAGTAAAGATTTGCCAATAAAATTGGTTTTTAAGTACGAAAAATTATAGACATGACATGGGATTTTTTATATTTTTTATTAATGTATGTGAATACTCGTCGAGAATTCAACAACGTAGTTTGCTTTCATACGCATCTACTATATCACTCCATCGAAACGGTTGGTTATAAATTGTAGATTTCAATTCAAAACCATGCGTGCGCATAAAAACAATTCGATAGAGCACCGCTTCAATTCCTCGACCTATATAAAGAAAACCGATTTAATATGGGACGCTGAAAAGTATCCGTATTTATGGAAAAGTTCTGTCAAAATTCAGTTCAACTGCCGAAATAAACTAAGAGTAAAAACCATACTAGTAAAACAGTACATACGTTTATGAAGGTTAAAATGAATTAAGTCCTTAATACAATATTCTTCCTTCAGCATGCTTCTAGGAAATATTATTGAACGATCGCCCTACAATTAGTTAAAGCAAACTATACAAATCAAGTTCGCCGACTTTCGCCAACTTTTCTGTATACCATTCTGGTTGTACAGAACTTGTACAAAATTAAGCATTTGGCTGCTGCTTTTAAAAATTGATGAAAATAATTTTCCACATTTTTCGTTTTTAAGCCAACCAGCCATATGCAGAGAGCTGACATTAGGTAAGTGGTGTTCTCACAGCAATAGTAAATACTAGTTCAAAAATGGACTAATTCGGGAAACTCCTTCTTGGTGTTTCCATACAAAATTGTGGTTTTTCACTATATATTTCAACACTGCCTGAGAACGCGTCGACGTACGCCGCTGAAATCTTGCGGGGGGCATTTCTATAAAAATTGCAAATACAAGTTCAAAAGTGGACCACCAAATCGGCAACTCTTTCTTGGTTTTCCACGGCAACACCAAGAAGGTGTTGCCCGATTTGTTTAATTTTTGATTTTACTATTTTTGTGAGAAGGCTGTGTACGAAATTTCAGCGCTGTTCGTTGACGCGTACTCAGGCAGTTTGCAAATATATAGTGAAAACCGAAGTTTTTGTATGGCAGCACCAAGAAGGGGTTGCCCGATTTAGTCTATTTATGAACTAGTATTTACCATTGCTACGAAAACATTTTGTACTTAATTTCAAGTTTCTACGTCTACGCGTTCTTGGGCAGCGCCATAATGTGTAGTGAAAAACCAAATGTTTGTATGGCAACCCTAGGAAGGGTTTGCCCGTGTGCAAAATTTCACCACTCTAAGTGAAAGCGTTCTCGAGTTATCGCGGTATAACGTAAGTAATGCACATTTTCAGCGTCCTTGTTGACGTCTGCTACCACTTTCCCACCATCCAAGTGTCTGCCATTTTTACCATTTATCATGAGATATAATTCTCTGCTGCCTCACCAAAAAACCAGCCTTTATGAAATCACGTAAGTTAACCGGTTCATACTGCAGAACCGCGAAAGGCTATTCATTAAATATAGTGATTAGCGCGACTCGAAGTTAGAATTAAGGCAACGATCCGGAATTTTGAGCATTATTCGGGTAAACATTTTCTTTCGATAGGCTGCGTTATATGACACCTCCACTGTTTTGTACATTTCTCCACACCTTCTTAACCGTTTCTCTTCATTTTTTTTGCATATGGTAGCCAACCCTCCGCTCTTCATAATCAAGTGTGTTCCCCCCATAAGTGTGTTCTGAATAAATTATCAACTATGTTAAGAGAGTATGATAAAATGGGAAATTTTGTTTATGAAATGACGTAAATATTTTCGTCTTCAGCTCTTAGTCTATTAGAGAGAGATTGATTATTACAACAGTGTATATTAGTGAAGTGTATACGCTTGCATTTTTCTCAAATTCGTGCATACAATATTAAAGTGAAAAAATAAACAAACATCAAATAAATTATTAACGCGCCAATTGCGATAACTTCGAGGTGGTGTGGAACTCGTATATATTTTTAATATTAAATTTCTTATTCAATTTTTATTTATTGGTGTCATGCATTTAATCTTCTATGTGACTTTTTTTTTAATTAATCAAAACCACCTTCGTGTTAAAAATTGTTGTTATAAGCTTGAAATATTACTATGAATTATCAAACTAAAGAACATATTATAGAAATGAAGAATTTCTTTTTATGTATAACAATTTCCCTTCTGGAAAATATTTTTCTTACTTTGTGGGAGCACAAATCGCTCGCAAGATAAAAAGCATATTTTATGCTGGCTTCACTTTTTGCGAGCTGTCATCAGTCTATATACTGAAGTCTATGGGTAAAACTATGAAAATAGACATCTGAGATGCTCAAAATGTATACAAATGTATCAGCAGCATCGCCCCTTTAATATCTAAGAGCAAAAAACAACAAAAACAACATAGAAACCACAAATCACTTTGGGACAAGTAAGTGCTTGTTGAAATGCAAGTTAGAATCGTCTTTGCACTTTGTTAAGAACAGTTGAAATTGAAACGAACGAAATGAACACCATATGACGTAGCTGGCAAGTGACAGTTTGGGAAGAACATACCTTCTTATTTTGTATACCATCGTATCAGCTTACTGTCTGAATGAATTAGATGTCAGTAAATAATTGGTTGATAACAGGGTGCTATTACACGAATAAGTTCCTGCATGGATGACATCAGTACTTTGCTAGCCATCGCGAATAAAAAAAATAGAATATTGCTCTTTAATATTTCAATGAATTGGATTTTTTCATCTTGTAGTTGAGTTACCACTTATATTTTAGCCCAGTATTAATTAACTAAAACCAAGTTAATACACGCCAATACTCAGAGATAAACGAATAAAGCGCCACTCAATTCAGGAGTTCTCAAAATAATATGTTTGTATTTGAAAGGAAATTAGGTTCAACTGTTGACTTGCAATAGTGTAAGGTAGTGGTACCATGACGATAAGATTACAGTTATTACCTAGTAGACAATTATTCACCGCACAACTCATAAAAGAAATAAAGAACAAAAGTTTCAGTATGGAAACGTCACAGTCTTTAACTATTGTTCTTCCACTGTTTATTTATTGCGACATTTGGGCTCGCTTCACAAAAGTGTATCAAGAGTATTTAAGACAAATCATTGCTTGCTGGATGATTGTTTGAAATTTAGGTCATGTATGTTTTGGATAATCAAAATAGAAATTATAGCAGCTGTTATTTCATACTTTGTATAGTACTCCAAATTCTTGTTTTAGAATTTGAAACAATCTTTCCTTTCATGTTCACGAGGCAAGATTTTCTTTAAAAAATGTTTAAAAGTAGGTGGTAAGTAAGAATTCTTAATTTTTAAAAAATATTTCGAATTTGAAGTTTGCACAAGTCAAAATAGATCACATAACTAATAAAGATTTATCTTTACATACATATTTCAGTTTTGGTTTGGTTACGATATTGGTACAAATTTGCATAAATATAAATCATATTTCAATTTTTTGCCAATCAAGAGGTCCACCTTTGAGTTGCTATACCTCCAGCTATACTAAAAGCAATGAACTAGGCTGGGAGATGTGACTGGAATAGTCAAAATTTCTTCGTTAAAATTACAGCCACTATAAGGTCATAAAGGATTTAAAGGTCGGACACTACATAGGTACACCTGTAAATTTAAGAATATAGTTATAATTTATTCATTTTCCCACTTTGTACACACAACAATTATTATCTTATTTGAAATTTTTGTTATGGAAGCACGAGGGTATGTATAGATAGGAACTTCGAGTGAAATACACGAACAATTGTATTTCAAAGCACAGTTTAGGTATGTAGCTTTATTAGAATATGTGTATGCATTTATATAACGCCTTCCTAATAAAACAGTGACTAATACGAGTAATTCAATATTACGAACTTTTGAATATTGCATCAATCTATGCTTTTATTTTTTTTTCTACTTAAATTTAATTCATATTTATTATTTCATTAAGGCACTCAAGCAACTGCAATCAAAATACTAAAAACAAATTAATACTTACGTATATAAGCCCAGAATAGTATCTGTCTTTTATATTATGAAGCACAGAAGCTTCATTTAGACATGTCAATTCAGCCATGTCTTCGACTTTGTCAAATTTGGGCGGGTTCATTTTTTGTATATCATCACGTAGTACCATGACACGCTTTCCCGTCTCTGCCAAATCAACTTCCACTTCATCGCCATGTTCACGTTTTATACTGGCTGCCACAAAACCCTGCAAAAAAAAAATTCAAAATTATTTTAGTTTAAATGGGAAAAAAGAAGGTATTTTTTTTTGTCTTGAATTCTTTATTTTCTTCAGTTCATATGTACATACGTATGTCAAATCACTCCATGGAAAATCCATACAAAAAACAACAGGTCCGGGAATACAACCAATAAACATAATTCTGAAATTTTAACCTTAAATTTAACTATAATTCCGAAATGGAGTGGAGAGAAAGAAAGAGCTATAGATTTTAAATCTTCATCAAAGGGTGTTTAGTTCAGAAGTTATAGGGTGATTCATAAAATTGTAATGAACCTGGACTGTAACGCGGGTGCTCCAGACTAATATGACTATATTTTGCCAAATGAATCCTCTCGTCCAGACAAGTAAAAAATTGTGGGGGGGGGGGGGGGGGGGTGTACAGTCTATTTTAAGACAGCATTGTATGCACAGTTCAACGGAAATCCAAATTTGACGCATAATTCGGTTGAGATGGGTTTGAAAATCACGTTATTTTAATGATTGAAAGGTTCATATTACAAAAATTAAATTACTGTAGGTATAATCCATTGCCATTGTACGTAAGTACGTACTTCCCGTGATAACTTGAATGAGAATAGTAATGAAAATATCCCAAAAAGCAACATTTGAAGGAAAAGTTACTCCTCAAGTACAGATGATTTTTCAGTGGATACATTGAGACTCGTTTTATACAGTTTTAGTTTCCTAAACTAATCAGAAAGTTTTTCAATATCATCGAACTTTTTCTATACAAATCCTATTTAGATTTTTCCAATCACTTAGAAAAGCATCCCCTTTAGCACAAATTTTGCTCAGGCATAAATTTAACCTACGTAGAAATAGAGAACAAAAATAAATAGATACAACTACAAATTTCTATGGTAACTTTTGATTTTTTTTACATGGAGTTTCGTTTGACAGAAACTAGAACTAGACTATGGTCTATAGAAAAAAAAGTCTGTGCAGAAATTTACAATCACTATTAGAAAAACATACTATTTACACAGCACCAAAAAAGGTAAAATATTTAAATTTACGAAAATTATATACTTAAAATATTACTAGCAACAAATAATTTGGCATAGCAACGTTAGGTCGTTGAACCACAGTTTGGTGTACTTTTTTAATCGTTTTGTCTTACGACTCTTTTTATACCCTAGATAAAATCATAGCGTATAATAAGTTTCGTCATTTCGATGGAAAAACACATAGAAATAATGCTGCTAGAGCAAAATGGATCGGGCTCCCACTCATAATTTAAAATCGGTTTTGATTTTTGCATGTGTGTATGTCCGTCTGTCCTCACGATAACATGAGATAACATGTCATAATCATTTTTACTGTCCGACGAACCGTTCAAGAAATATATGCGAAAAACCACTTCAAAAATCAAACTAGCACATATAGGTGACCATACGAAATTATACGGGCATTCATCTACTAGGGTATCATAAGAATTGGTCTTGGACCAATTCTAGATTTTCTATTTGTTCATCTTAAAATTGTGTTTTCTTTATTTTCCCTTCTGCGTTTTACTGTATCAGTTGATAATAAAAAAATTTCAATTATTTTCTTTCTACTCTACTACTATTTATGCATCGGTTTGTACCATGGATGAAACAGGACCATTATGATTCAAAGAAGAAAGAAAATCAAATAAATCAACACCAAGGGAATATCAAGTTTGATTACCTTGAGAAGGATAAATCAATCACAAGAGCTTACTAGATTTACTGGATCAGGTATGTGAAACAATTAAAGAACAAGTACAAAGGATAGAATTGGTCTAAGTAAGACCAATTCTTATGATACCCTAGATGAATGCCCGTAATTTCATATAGTCACCCATCTAAGCAAATTTTATTTTTGAAGAGGTTTTTAGCATATACATATTTCTAGAACGGTTCGTCGGACAGTAAAAATGAATTTCTATCTGAAGAACTTTGAGTACAATTAAAACGTCTAGGACTGATCATTTTCATAGTATACGTAAAAATCCTCAATTTTTATATGGCAACATCAAGAAGGGGTTGCCCGATTTAGTCCATTTTTGAACATTGCTTTTACTTTTTTAGGAAAACCCCATGTACAAATTTTCAGCTCTTTACGGTGACGCGTTCTCAGGTAGTGTCCAAATATATAGTGAAAACACAAATTTTTGTATGGCAACCCTACGAAGGAATTACCCGATTTGTCCTATATTTAAGCTTAACTTTAGTTTTTTTAAGACCATGTGCAAAATTTCAGCTCTCTAGGTACACCGCTCTCGAATTATGGTGAGGACAGACGGGCGGGCGGACGGACGGACAGACGGATGGACGGACATGCAAAAATCAAAATAACTTTTAATATTATGCGTGGGTGTCCAATCCATTTTGCTATACCATCATTATTTCTGTGCTTTACAAATGGAATGACAAACTTATTATATCCTATGATTTCATTATCTAGGGTATAAAACAAAATGTCTATATTACCACGACAATTGACCATCGCATAAGAGCGCTTTGACGATAGTCAAATTTGTTAATCTGAGGTATGAATTGAATTAAATAATCCCTATTCTCCAGATTTCGTTCCCTCAGACTACCTTATCTTTACAAATCTCAAAAAAAAATTCTGGCTGGAAAGCGGTTCGGTTGAAACAAAGAGATGAACGCAGTTGGGGTGGCCAGCTATTTTTCAGTACCTCCGGAAAACCCCTTAGATAGAGCTAGTGTTCAAGAGGAATATATTTTTATAGCTATATTTAGTATGCGTTTTCATGTTCATTAAAATATATTGTAGGCAGGCATATTGTTTTTATTTAATCAAATATCTTGAAATTAATTTAATTTTTTATTAGATATACCTACTAGACAGATAATACTGCACAAGCCATGTTATTCTGATACAGTCCACGGTATACAGAAAACAAAATGCTTGATATTATATAATTATGTTGTAATATCAGACCTTGCATGTAAGTCAACAACAAAATTACAAATACAAAATAAAATATTCTAATGGCAATTGACTGCTTCAACCCACAAGAGTGTTTTCCCTCATTCGGTTTGCACGCGCTTTACCCCATATTGGACATTTTCTCTTCCTTGAACATAATAACACAAAATAAAAAAAAAATTCAATGTTATGCCGATTTCGACTCGAGCAGATTATAGCCGTTCAGGTTTGGGACCAAGTTGGTGTTTGTTCTAGAGATAAAACCAAGCCCCAATAGAGCTATGTACATACAGCTGATTCTAACCACCTCTAACCAAAATGAATGCACCCTTTTGATTAGACAAATTCATTTGACATAGATGTAAATAATATCAAATGTTTGCATTTAAATTTCTTAAAACAATGCTTTTTCTAAAATTAGTTGATCTAAAACAATTTTTATTATATATTGAATTTTATAGGTGAGACGTATAGTATCAAAACTTCCCATGTCCATTTTTAAACAATATTTATATATTTATTACAATCTAATTTGCTAGCATTTTTGATTTTAATACACACATACATAAAAAAAAAACAGTATCAAAACAGCTTAAACCTTTTGTAAATATATGTTAAAAATTGGAATTAATATTAAAAACTGCCATGTCCCACACTCGGTTTAATCTCAATGTTAAATTCATTTGCAGTAGCTCTAACAAAATTAATTAATATGTGAAAAACTAGCAGAGCAATTGTATTAGTTACGCTAGTAACATGCTACCGGTTTTTTTAAATTTAAAGATTTAAAACTTTTAATTACATTGTATACAGAATTACCACTGATGTTAAATGTAATAAAGAAATTAATTCATGACCTCATCCTAATTATATGCTTTCTAGCTTTGGTATTTGACTGTCATCAAATTAACAAAAACATTAACAAAAAGAGAGCTAGAAAAAAAGAATTTATTTAAGTATTACAAAAACTGGTGTCTAATGGCATTGCGAGTACGACTGATAAAAGCTAGTTCGTTCTTTTTTCAACAAAAAGTTTTCTGACGATAAATAGTTCGGTGAACTGACCCGTGAGATAGCTCCAAACTTGATAATTGCAGAAAGTTATGCACATACACCCCCCACTTTGATGAGTCATTTATTTCATTTTTTTTGTATTACTGAATTAGATTAAAGAGAATGTTAATTAAAAATTCTATTCTCATATCAATGAATAAATTTGCCACAACTGCGCCTACCTTTACATTTTATAACATAATTATGGAAAAAGTAGTTATAAGTTCAGTACAAAGCTCAAGCAGTTTTAAGCTCTGTTTTTGCATATTTCACATAAATAAAATCTAATTACGTCAGTAGAATGGAATTTTAGTTACAGCAGATTTTAACATGATAACGACAACGTTTATACTCCTGGAATGTTGAAAGTAAATAATTATTTTGGCAACAGTCTATAGGATATGTTCACGTGTGCAGTTATTAGTGTGCACAGCTGCAGCATTTTTTAAAGACTTCGCATATAGTTAAAGAAAAAAATTTCTCATAACCTGAGATGTTATAAATATTTTTTGGGAGCTTTCAAAGCATATGGTTGGCATATTTTTTTCTGTTATCTTTTGTTTGTACTGAAGAGTAGAGAGGGATTAGGATACGGAATATTTACGAGATATGAATGAGGTGTTTTTAGATAAGTTATTTGGCATAAGTTTCACAAAGTTTTATCTATTAATTAAATAATTTTATTCTCATGATCTGCTTACAATAAAAAGCACAGAACACAAGGAAGCATTACTAACGAGTTTCTATAAAAATATCTTAATTTACTCAAGACATACAGAAAACACAGAAAATAAAGAGAAATATGTAGATATTTGGAAATGGAAAGTACTTACATAAAAATGCATTGTCATGTGCGGAGAAAGACTCTGTCAGATCACTTTTCTAAAATTGATTTAAGGGCAGGAGATGAATTTACTTTTTAGAGTCAACGAATGTAATGTCCTTTATAACCAAATGAAAAAGCAGTGGTTTTTTGGCGAAAAATAGAGTGGATCGGATGGAATATGACAGTGCAAACGCTAATCGTTTGACAAGAGCAAGCTGCTTTATTTGTTCAAATTGTGCGTTACGAATGCTTAGGAAATCTTCTATAAGCAGCTAAACATAAGTCTCAATAAACTATCTAAATTGTGCATTATGATCGCTAAGGACATCTTCTATAAACAGCTAAATATAAGTCTCAATAAACTATCTCCCTTGCTTACTAGCAAAGTAAAATTTACATAGCAAAGCCTTACCTTATATGATACACTTTTTGTTTTACACATACGACTTCAAAACATACATATTATATCGAACTTCCGACGTGTACGAAAGCTGCCCTTCAGAATAATCTACCGTCAACTAATACCGCCTATTTTTGATTTTATTTTGATACTACACTTATACTACCTACAGTGATAAATTCGAGGATAAACAAAGAACACCTCGGCATCAAAAGTCTGCTTTTGCCCAATTCCAGCACCACCCTGAGATCAACTTATGGACTCAAATTGATTATCGAATAATTTCAAAAAAGTTCAGTCTTTTCTATTTACGCATCTCCCAGTTATTCTCCAATATTTTCAAAATTAATTAAATTCTTATATTTTTATGGAATCTTCTTCATGAGAGAAAAACTGAAAATCACTAAATGCCTTATTAAGATAGGAATTTACTTCTCCGAAAAAAAGGTGAGGTGGGTGACACATTGGAACAATAATTTATCTAATGAATTGCAGATGATCATCCTCTCGCCCTTCAAAATACTTTCGGTCGTACAGTAAAAGTCCATTATGCCTTTTATCCCGTTTTGTACGAATTTGGAACAGTTTATCATCTTCTGTCTTCCCTCGGGCTTACAATCTGCGAAGGCTCAAGAGGGGCATATCACCGCCTATCACTTTTATGTCCCCTAATCTTTTCCTTATATCCTTACTGGGTGCTTTGCATCATAGAAATCCCTCTAGCTTCAGTTGATAATATGTAAAAAGAAAACAAGAAAAAAAGCTAGAATTGGTCTAAAACCATTTCTTATGAATGCCCGTATGTAATTTCGTATGATTAACCATCTGCGCAAGTTTGATTTTTGAAGTGGTTTTTCGCATATACTACATATTTCTAAAACGAATTTTTATAACGAATTTCATAGGATTTCATAGTCTGAACAAATTTTCAGTACAATAAAAACGTCTAGAACTAATCGTTTTCAAAGTAGATATACATAAAAAACCTAAATTTTTATATGGCTCAATTAGCCCATTTTTTAAATTATATTTACTATTTTTATGAAATCGCCGTCTTCAGAAATTCAGCTCTCTACATTGACGCGTTCTAAGGCAGTATCCAAATAAATAATGAAAAACAAGATTTTTGTATGGCCGCCCCACGAAGGAGTTACCCGATTCGTCCCATTTTCGAACTTAAATTTACTATTTTTTTAAAGACTGTTTGTAAAATTTAACTCTCGAAGTACACGTGTTATAGAGTTATAATAAGGACAGACGGACGGCCTTACAAAAATCAAAGTAACTTTCAAAGTTATTTTTAATATTATGCTTGGTTGTCCAATCCATTTTGCCCAACTATTATTATTTCTAAGCGAAACAAATGGAATGACAAACTTAGTATAAAAATATATGTATGATTCAGAATTTTTAGGGTGATGCATAAAATCGCTTCGGCACCTCCTAAACGTTCGGAATTCCCCAATGGTCACCTACAGTTTCTTGGCTTTTTCGATATGCCCTGTCTTGGGTGCAGGGAGTGACACAATAGCTTGGACACCCCGTATATACTTGTTGGCATTATATCGATGAATCTTCCTAATCATCACATAGTAAGGTGATGTGGAAATAAACAGATCGTCACCGCTCTACCTGGTATCCAGTTAATAAGCTTTATGATAATTCTCGAATTATTTCTTGTTTGAAAAGCATTGCTTTGCATGATTTGTCATTGCCACAAAATGTGTCTTCTAAACCCATTAAGTCGGTACCATTTCAAATAGAACAAACACAATATGGAGAAATAGTGGCAAATGTTGGTTTGTTATATACATCGCCGAGTATGGACACGACAGATGGTAAACTTTTCAAATGTCAAGTAGGTATAATATGCCACACTAAGTGTTAACACATGGCTACATAACCAACTCAAGTATTGTCTGGAGTGCAACTGTAGACAGAACATTTACAATTACATTTAACTGTAAAATAATAAAATGTATATTTTCTTTTTTAATCATAATAATGCGATAATCCTCAACTGAATCTATACCATAATCAGCATCATTGTTACAGAACAAAATTATTAATTTATTAAAATAAAACTTCGAATTGCATTTATCTATAAAATCGAGAACTGCATTGAAAAAATACCAATGAAAGTAAATTGCATTTCTATCCCAATCAACCTATTTTTATCAGGCATGAAAAACTTATTTTTTTAATTCGAATTGTAACGAAAATAGTACACAGTAAGTTCAAGGCTAAACTAAAGGAATTTCTCTTATCTCATCGACAAAATGTCGTTGGCTCAGCTAGCAGTATTAGAATCATCTTAGAAAACGTATTAGAATTTATAGAAGACCGACAAGTTTTTTTTCATTAACAGCATAAGGTGTGTCATTTAGCCCGGATCTACAAGAAGTTATCGAATTCCCAGATATCACTCATAGTTTTGTTCATGCCGCGCGGCGGGCTTTAAAAAAACAAATAGAGAAAAGTACCACGAGAGATGAGTAATAGCTTTGAAGAAGCTAATAAAAATAACTCTCGCAATTATTTATGCATTTGTATACCCTAAGAGCTATACTTTGAGCAAACATTCACTCTCACTCGACAAGAGCTTGTGTTTTATTTTTCTTACTTTGATTAAGAAAACCGGCTGCCGGTATCAAACATTGAGTGGCAGTTAACAAATACCACACTGGTTTGCGCATAATCAGTTGGTAAAAAAAAAAACGTATGCATACATATAAGAAATACTCTCAAGGAAAAGAGAGATAATAGTATCATTCTGTAGCGCTGTGCGGCGGCTCAGATCGTCAGATCCCTCTACCTCTGCTATAATAAGTATTACATTCTAGTACTTGGCTTTTGCTATACTGCACTGAGCATACTCTACGCAATCGCCTAAGTGGTAGAGTGTGATAATATAGCTTAAAAAAAAACAGCCAACACATTACGAGCTTATTTCTCCTCGAAAACAAATGTAAGAAAAAGTTTCATATTTTCTGTAAAGCTTTTATTGAGCAGCTCTACTCTACATACCTATGTTGGTCGAAATAAGAAACAAGGAAAAGGTAAGTTTGTTGTGAGGAAGCGAAACGCGCCCACATGTTCTATTTTTTCGAATTTAACGTTTAAAATTTTTGCCGCTCAATGGAGCGCGTTGTTTGTTCACGTTAGATTGGACTTGGAATCTAAAGCCAATGACATCAGCAGACTTGAATGAATAATCGGAGCGGTGTCAATTTGTCATTTCAGTTGCGTTCGGTATTCGGCAAGGGAAACGTGATGTGGATTTGGTTGGACTGAGTGAAGATTTCTCAGATCTTACAAATTCTAGAATATTTGCCTTATTTAATCCAATCCAACTAGGTATACAATGAAAAGTTTGCCTCCATCTCTCTCTCTAAATGGCTGGATCATATTTTTGAAAAGGAAATCACAAGGTTTTCAGCGTAGCAATGAAAATTAGCCATTTTAAGAATGTAAGACCTTAAATAAATTAATAGTTTCACTAGCGGTAAAGTTTTAATGATGTTTGAATGGATTATTAAATTTTGAATGTAGTTAGCTAGATTAGAATAAAGTTGGTATGGTATATGTACATATATTTACGTAGGAAACAACTGGATTCTTACGCATTGTAAAATAATTCTTCCTAATTACATCAAGGCCGAATAAAAAATAAATTAAATTTGGGTAAAATCATTAATTGGATGCGTAATAAGTTTTCTGAATTTGTTACGGTGATTACTCATATACGTATGTACATATATGGCGATTTCCATCTATATTTCTCAATGTTCTTAGTGGTGTACCGCATAGATTTATTAGCGGTGAAATATTATTTGAAATCCTCAATCATTTGCTTAGTTCCACATGCATGTCATAAGTAATAATAATAATACATATTACAGTAGTAATAATAACTTCTTTTTGATAAATTCAATGCATAAGTCTATAAATCTAAATATATTTCTTTCAGCTCTAACACATTTTAGCTTATTGTAAACTTTAATCCCTTATATAAAAGTGAATTTTGAGAACTATAATTGTACGGCAAAAGTCAAATCTAAAGTAAGTGGCATTCCTCAAATTGCTATATAAATAATTAGATAATATGTTATTCTTAATCTTAAAAACTAATAACAACACACTAAAAATTATTCATCCCTTTCAATCCACTTAACATTAGTTAATTTTCATAGATCTGTTTTGCAATTTTTGTATCCTACTCATCATTTGTTTGTTAGTTAAAAACAATATAGATGGACAATATTCAAAATTGCTGTTAACAGTAATTCAGTTTTAGCCAGGTGTCCAAGGCGGATAGATCCTCCTTTAATAGTTTAATTTCTGCATTCAGTTCCTTACACTCTATATATGTATACCAATGTATCATCCGCAAACAGTACAATTTTAGAGTGCTTCATAACCGTCATTATGTCATTTATATAAAGCTTAAACTAAGAAGAGAAAAGTTCTCACTGTGGACTCTTGGGGAACCCCAATCATTACTTCCAGCCTGTCTGAGATAGTCTCACATACATACTCTAGGTCTTTGATACCTTTGAGATAAGTATGAGTTGAACCATTCATACCCATTATTTTTTTGCACCAATATTCATTGAAAACCGAAAAATACATCTAGCACTTCATTTTTATTTTCCAGTTCTTCCTTCAATTGGATTAACACCTACATAATTCAATGCTGTCTCACAGGAATGACCTTTGCGAAAGCCTGTTGTTCCGCGAAAAGCTGTTCTTCTCATACAAATCTTCGATTTTTTCATGCGTTGCTAAACATATTTATTTAGAAATTCTTCAGGCATGACTGCATTTTTAACTTTATTATTTATTACAATATGTATAAGGAACGAAATCAGCATATAAAAACCGTCCAACTTGTAAGCATTTTTGTTTGCATTACAGATAAAGTGAAGAACGGTGTATAGGCTTAGAATACGATTTTCTTTTTATTTCAGATATTTCTATAGCGTCAAAATAAGTGATGCTGATGAGAATATTTTAGTAGGTACTCCAGAGGTATTTTTATATTGTAGAACCCTTCCATAAATTTAATTTTATACCTATATGTTTTTTAAATTAGACCAGAGCTAGAGTGAGGTCCATATATTAAACTGTCCATGTTGACCACATCAAATCTGTGCAACAAAACTTTTTATGTTTTGTCCTTGGGCAACTCGACCCCGAAGCGATTGATAAAGACCCCATAGGAGAAACACTAAATCGAATTGTCATACTGCTAAACTAACGGTAATAAAGGAGCTTTGTCCTTTACAAAATCTAGAAGGAAGGAAAGTCATGTATTATATCAGCTTTCTTTTACGTGCTGATATTGAAAGGAAGACAACCATCTGTGAGAGGTGTCTATTTAAATTTAAAAATTGTTTGTATCATTAGAAACAATGCGATAATCAGGCTGAAAGATTCATAATTGAGGAGTGGGCGAACAAAAAGGCACATGTCCCATTCTTAAAAACTTACAGAAAACGCATAAAACTGTATCAATCAATGAACTTTCGAAATTATCCCACTATGATTTTCATAGTTTGTGCTACTTTTGGTGGCCTTTTGAAAGAACAGTGATTGCAAATAGATCAAGATAGCGGACACGATTCCGTCAACAAGCGACAAGCGGCCGACCACGGACATGTGACCTTTTGTTCGCCCACACTTCATTTGATGTAATTATACAATCGTAGATGGCTGCCCTGAGGAACATCGAAAGTGCTCTTTATTTATCAGAAGGAATGCGTATGAAGTAAATATAAAAAGAAAAAAGAAGACAAAAACAATAGGAAAACTAAAAATAGATAACTTTGAATTTTTTGATTAAAATCTGGAAAAACTCAATCGACTTGCTTTCCAAACAAGATTTTCATAGTAGATTTTTATAAAGCCATGCCTTTAAGAACACAGGAAGGGTTTGCAGTGGAACTATACAAGGAAACTGCATTACTTGAAGGTCAAAGGTGATATGGTCACTGAAATTGTATGTACGTAGTACCTTTTAAGGTCAAAACCAATAATAACATTTTCAAATTATCATTATCATTGGGATTACTTCATAAAAAAATAATAAAAAAAACTCAATTCGGTTCCATCACTTGGAATTACATATCTACTCTTACGACAAAGCTTAAGCTTAAAAGTAATAAATCAAAATGTTGGACCCATTTAAATAAAGATTTCACATTATCTCAAAAGGTAGTTAAAAAAAAACTAAACATTAAGCCCTCGGTGGAAGGAAGCTTTTAAATGGGGACTTGAGGGGATTGAACGTAAAAGAAGTCGACGCGACGTCGTGAAAGTTGCATAAGGACACGGAAAGAATACAATTTCCTGTACAATTCAAAAAGTGTAAAGGCATGTCTAGAGAACAAGTGTTTCCTGACTGGCTGTGATATGTAAACATGATAAAAAAAAATGGGGTCTCTTGCGGGGATATATTTAAAGTGACAATTCCTTTTGAAAAAACAATTTCCTTTCTTGCAATTCCACAGATTCGAGAGATAGCTCTTTAAACACAGCTTCATATTAACAAGACTTGCATTTTCCATTACATCCGAGATAACAAATAAAATTCAGTTAATAATTTCATAAGAAAAATTAAAGGCGAGGAACAATGAGTCTGTCTCGAATATTTTGTAAAGATAAAATTCATTTTGTGACTACCCCACAATCTCTTACAATACCGCCGTCCAAGAGTGATCTTAAAAATTATTTAAAAAATAAAAACAAAATAAAAAATAAAGCAGGCGCAGACAGAATGTTTAAACAATCTCAAAACTTCTGAATAATGATATACAATGAACATGAAGTACCTTAACTAGATTGTTGTTTATAATGATAATCCGCTGCTGATGTACTTACATACATGCATAAACATGTATTAGTTAGTCACTATATCAGCGCAACACTGAGTGGAAAAATCGAGATAATTTTTTTTCTTAATTTTTTATATAAAAACCATTCCAAGTGGTTTCCACTGAGTGTGGCAAAACAACAATTCTCTTCTCTGTTTACTTCATTTGTCAACTTTTTTTTCAGAAATTTCTAGCCGAGGAGATGAAATGTTCTGACGACGACGCTTTCATTCCCATCTTGCCTGATTGAATCTGAGAGATGCAATGAATGGAATGTATGCATACTTCAGAAATTTACTTAGGAGATATGTGTGGATTAATTTGCTTAGGCGACGTAATCTTTTTGTTTTTGCACTATACAAACACAAATACAAAATAGAATAAAAGATATACCTAATTGATCTAAGGGAAATTATAGAATAGACGATACACTCGATAAAGTAGTAAAAGTACAGGGTGAACATAGTTTCCCCTCTGTTTTGAAGATGTACTCGTAAGATGGCAAAGTTGTTTTTCGCAATTTTCTGAAAACGGTTCTCTAGCAATAAAAGTGGCCATATTTTCTGTTATTGCTTTTCTGTACAGTATGAATGTCACTGATGAACTCTTTCGAGGTCGAAAGTCTAAAATTTGTGTATACGTCAGCGCTAAGCAACATCACAATAATAATATAGACAAAAATTGATAACATACATAAGTAAAAGAGCGAAAATTGATCGTTAAATTGGTTTTCCGCATATATTTCTAAAACGTTTCGTCGGACTGTAAAAATGATTATAATCAATTTCATAGAATTTCACATTCGGAAGGACTTTTCAGTACAATAAAAACGTCTAGGACTGATCATTTTCACTGTATACGTAAAAAACTTAAATTTTTATATGGCAACACCAGATTTAGCCAATATTTGAAATTGTATTAACTATTTTTCTCAAAACGCCGTGAATAAAATTTGAGCTCTGCATTATCGAGTTTTCAGGCAGTGTCTAAATATATACTGAAAAACGAAATTTTTGTAGGCAAACTCGATTTGTCCCGTTTTCGAACTTAAATTTACTTTTTGTTTTAAAGCGTGTATGCAAAATTTCAGCTCTCGCAATCTCGAGTTATCGTGCGGACGGACATGCAAAAATCAAAATAACTTTTAATATTATGCGTGGGTGTCCACCCGATTTTGCTACACCATAATTATTTCCAAGTATAACAAACGAGGGGCATAAAATAAGATGAAATATCAATGCACAAAAAATCACTGTACCTGAGCGTAACAAAAATATTACATTCCTCCCTCCCATCTAAAGGATGAACCACAATAGCCGTAAAGATACATAAATGTGTCGAACGCGCCCTCTAAATTAAACAAACGTACCCAAATTAACATTAACTCGTCGGAGGGAAATTATCTTTAAGTTTAAATATCAAATTTTCCGTAAGTATAGTGCGCTAAGATCGCTCATTACTTACAGACGCGATGTGTCATACAATTAAATTATTATTAAATGAATTAAAAGTGCAATATAAAGACTGAAATGGAACAAGAATGGTACTACGAATTAATAGAAGGCACAAATCTTCACAATTAAATCAACTAGCATTTGTTAATTTTTTCACTTTTACCACTTTTTAAAATTGAACACATTAAATTTCAGGATAATAACCCTTACGGAATGTGATATCAGCCTCGTGGAAATTCGTAAGTTCTTTACGTCTATTGAGGTTGAACCTTAACCCTTCTACCTAAATATAAGGTAAACTCCTATTAATGTAATATTCTGCCGTCAGGTTTGTTTAGATTAGAACGAGACTTTTAAAATTTGTTTGCTATCTAAAAGCTATGTAAAAGGGATTTAAGGCAAATTCTTGGTAATTCTATTATAATTCTTAAAAAATGTCGAAAGTTTTCGTAAGTATTCTCGTTTAGAATTTGGTTTACATATTATCGTGTATAGTCAAAAGTATATATTTCCAAAAATGGATTTTTGAGTTATGTATATAAAAGTAATTGAAAAAAAAAATTCTCTGTCACTCTGTACTTACATATAACTTCACATCTCTTCACAACGATTAAAATGATAGATTCAAAGTGCATAACTTCAAAAAAACTGTTTAATACTTCGATTAAAAGCGCATAACTTCGTAAGTAGCACAAAGAAAATTTTTGGAGATATATACTTTTGACTAAACACCATAGAATGAATCCAAAATATTGGCAATCCATTAAGCTGCGCAGTCCTGTATCTAAAATAATTTAGTTTTAGGCGGTTTGTTTATTGTTCCGTCTGTCATTTTATTATAATACATTATGGGACATTTTACAGCGAAGTAAAATGTTTCTGAAAGTAACTACAATGATAACGCAATCCAATTATGACTGACCGAACTTCATAGTTAATTCCCATATCCCCCAACCTTTCCTTCCTTTCTTCCTTTCCCATATTCTTTAATTCCTACTAACAGAGTTAAGTGAAAGGTTATAGCTGGCGTGCTGCAACAACTGTACGACCAAACAAATAAAACATTATAACGAGAAGTTTAAAATAGCAAGAAAAAAAGGTCTAAGTTCATAGTCTAACGCATTAAAGACAAGTTATCGAGGGATAAATCCCATTAGAAATATTTTTTAGCTGAGCAATCACATCTGGCTCTACGAAAACCAAGAAGCAGAGCAAGCCCTGCTCTTCTAACAGGTTTTCAGTAGGACAAGTTGGGCTCAACCCCAAGCTACACAGGAGGTTCATAAAGAGACAAGACCTGTAAAATTTCAAGTACCAGTACCAGGATCTGGTCTTAAAATCTTTTGAGTACAAGTACAAATACCGGTAGTGGCAATTAAAAAATTTCCCACTTTTGGTACTTCAACATTTTTTAAGTACAAGTCCAGGTACTGTTACTGATACTTATAAGTTCCATATATAAGCTTAAGTCTATAAGTACCAAAATACGCACTTACTACACACACCGCCATAACCCGAAGTACTTCAGCTCTGTCCCTGCTCCTAATTAGAAGGCGTATTTAAAAAAATTTACACGAGTAAAGTAATTTGCGTTATGGCGGTATTTGTAGTAAGAGCGTATTTTAGTACTTATCGGGTACTTGAACTTTGGGACTTATTAGTACCAATACCTCGTACTTGTACTCCAAAAATTTTTAGGTACCAGTATCGGGAATGGTACTTGAAAATTTGTTAAGTACCAGTACCGGGAGTGGTACTTTAATTTACTTTGTTTTATCCAGATTGTTGCTTCTTTTATACATTAATACAGGCATCAACCGCAAAAAGTTCAACAAGAGCCTGCCGACCTTGTGTCTTCTGTAATCTGTTTAATGAGAAGTCTCGAAACCTATCTACTTCCATAATTTTTTAATCCATACTTTTCCCGCTTGAGACGGAATAGTTTTCGGATCGCTGTTTCAAACGCTCTTAAAAATCTCAAAAGGCGTATGCTATTTTTTCTGCATAGTCATTTCTTCTTTCCATCATGCTATCACTACATTTATTGCTATTTCACTTTAATGCCTTGGTTTGCTATAAACAAACAATCGTATTCCAGGTACTGCAACAAATGCTTATACGCAATTCTGGTAATATATGTATATTCTCTGGGCGGAAATCTTCACACCTTCTATCCTACTCAGGAAACTCCACTTGAAAATTACTTGTTTGTTATCGACATAGGTATGGACCTAACACTGAACTCGTCAAGTTTCAATTTGGGCTCATGAAGTTTCAATTTCGCAGTACTGCTGTATGGTCCAATGATTGTACTGGCGAATATACAGAATGAAGTCAAAAGGAAAGAAGCATTTCAACAGCGTAGGACAAAGTAGATGTAAGCTAGAAGGTTTTTTTCTTTTAGATTTTCTAACTAATAGGTTTATACCTAGTTATAATAAATCAACCATCACAACGCGATTAGAAGAGATGCACATATTAGATATTACCGCGTACTAACCTGTTTATATCCTCAAAAATCATTAACTGGAAAGTATTTAACGAGTTGTAGCTATCAGATCCTGCCTACATTTGCTTTCGGATCGAGCGTGGAATCCTTAATAATAGCAATTTCAGATTCTTAAGGCAACAGGCTGTATTCTCTACGGTGAGCTCCTACTAAGAACCAGTTTGATCGAAGCCACTAGACCAATAAATACGCCTCAAAACCTAGAAACTTAATCCTTAGCATTAGAGGATGCTATATTATTATATAGGTACAACTTCTAATAAGATTTCACTCTAATTTTAAAGTGGATTAGTTCATAAAGACATTAAAGATAGAAAGATAAAGTAATTAAAACTAGAAATAACATAATTCAAAATTACATGTCATTTCCTGGCATTTTTGATCAGCCTGTTATAGTTTACTATCCCGCAATTGATTTTTGAAAACAGATGAGTTTTAAAAGGATGATAATCAAATTTTTTCAAACTCAGTTTTGAATCATTGAAAACAGCAGGCATTGGAAATCCAATTGCAAACTGTTAGAATTTCACCCAACATCTTTCGTTAAAATTCTGACGTAATTGTTCTTTAAAACAAGAAACTTTTAATTAAACATCAGTCATTTGGGTTATCTTTTCTCGCTGGACAAAAATGTGTAAAACTACTCAGCTGCAGAATTTCCACTCGTTAAATAAATTCCTTTGTATACACACCAAAGGCTAAAGGTCTTTTTGCTTTCTTAAAATTGGCTTATTGCCTCGGTTATAGTTGCTTCACGATATGACCGCAAGTTGCCTTTGCAACTTTTCACGGCGAGCAGCTTTCAGAGCGCGATAAGAAAACAAACAAAAATTCATTCGTGCTAGCGCGATTCTACGGATAGAGCTACACGCTCACCCACTTCACATGATAAAAGCAGAGCAAACAGCAAACGTTGAAGTCTCAGAAAACACATGCAGAATATAAAATGTACGCTAGTGACTTTGTGGCCATACCGTGCTAGAGTGCCCATAGTCTTTCTGCTGCTGATATCACCACAGATTTCTTTTAGAATTTTTTGGTTGCCCTGCCTCCGGCCTGACTGACTATCAGGGCTCTGCTGCCAGCCGGCCATGGACCTTAGCTAGTAGCCTAATGGGTGTATTTAGAAAAACTCACATCGGTATGGTCATGCTTCCGTGGACGAAATTTGAAAATATACTTTGACACTAGCAGTTATGCTTAGCTAGTTGTGACTCTTTGCTGATGGCAGAGGCAGTATGGCAACTGGCAGCAACTCAAACCTGGGATGACTCATTTGAATTAAATTTTGAACATTTCCAACAATTTAACCTTAAAAGTTTTGAACATCAAAGAAACCACCCTGAATTTGAATCGCAGTCAGGCAAGTGCACATTGTTTCAGTCCAATTAATATGAACTCAAAATTACGGACGGAGACAAGAATTAAATTGGTTTTTTTAAACTAAGGTAAAACCACTGTCAAGTTCTTATGTACCGCTGTCTTTCAAAATCCCAAACCAACCAAACAAGATGTTTTATCAACAGATAAATATGCAGGCTGTTAACTTTCTACAAGAATTTAAAAAAGCAATTTACTTACCTGTGCTTCATGGGGCACCCAAACGAGGCGCTTCTGTGTCCATTCGGCCTGTGTTGCTGGATCATTGAATGGATTTCGTTCAACAGACAAATACTTCAAATCCGGATCATTACGATCGCCCATGTCGTCTGCCATTTTTTACACACACTTTTTTTCTCGTTCACTCCTACGTGCTTTTAGTGCGCTCGAGTTCGTTTCTAATCGAGTGTCTCTTTCGTATCTTTGTTTAAGA
Source organism: Dioctria linearis (assembly GCA_963930735.1). NCBI lineage: Eukaryota > Metazoa > Arthropoda > Insecta > Diptera > Asilidae > Dioctria > Dioctria linearis. The sequence goes on along the minus strand of OZ005740.1, from coordinate 330,665,226 downwards.
TATTTTTCAACCTTTAATCCTGTAGTTTAAAAATTTTTCTTAATTATATGCCGCTTCCGCAGTGATTCTCTTCAATTCCGAAAAACATGAAAAAACTTAAAAGCAAGTGGGAAGACATAGGAAGGTTGGAAGGCACATTTCGGCCAGAATGTCTGACGTCTGATTCTGGTTTGATGGGGGGACAAAAGAGATAGGAAAAACAAATATTAAAAATTCACAGAAGTTAGTTGCTTTAAGTAGTTAAGAAATTAAATCTAAACAAAGAAATCCTTTGCTGCCGACTATTAAATTTTGAATAAGTCAAAGCGTGATGTCACTTCTTTTTAATTCCTCAAATATATATGAAAAAAAATCACTGTAGCAAAGCAATAGCAAATCTGTGAAGCTGCGGCTTCCGTACTTTTGACGTTTCTGCACTTAAAACAATCACTATATTACCGACTTCTTACGACAATATTCTAATCAATACTACTTTTTACACTTATATTTAATATTAAACAACAAATTTTTAATGAATTATTAACACAAAACACTCACTAACTCGAAACGCGTCTCCTTTTATAAAATTGTTTCGAGTGTGCGACTTTATTGCCACTCCACACTTTTCCGACTGACCAGTACCGGTAGCTTTTTATACGTCGACTCAACTAGTTTCGATAAGTTTAATTGTGAATATAATGAATTTCAGTTCAATGGATTTTATCTTTTCTTTAGACAATTTTTCGATGGGACATTGGATAGTTATTATAATTTAAAACACAATTTTATGCTATTAATAAAAAGACTCACAAAATTTGGCGTTAAATAATATAAAGATATAAATCATAACTATCAAGATAACTAAATAAACTGATTTTTGTGTAATATTATTTTATTGTCATATATTCTTGGGAAATTTATTTTTTTATTTTTAATATATATTAAAAACAACTAAAAGTTGTTATAGCACCAAACTAGAATTTAAAGTAAAGTTTTATATACTACTACACTAAAAAGTGAACTAAAACAAACAATGTTTGTAAACCGAACTCTACATTCAGCACATTATTTAAAAATTGAAGAAAGAAATACTTCAATTTGCTTTTTTAAATTAGAACTTGTAACGGTCACAAAAAGTCATTCGTTTTCTTTTCGAAAAATATATATGGTAGCCCTTATACGCATGCTTCAGTTTTCGTTGATGAGAGACACTCGGGGAGAGGATTTTTTTTTGTAAGCCCTAGTTAAAGAGGTATTCTATTATGTATATGGAAAGATTCCATAATTTAAATGCGGCGTACTTATACTGAAAGTACCGACTTTTTGAAACTTCACGGTCCATTTTAATTCAAAGTAAGACTTACCCTATTTTTGTAAAAAAATACGATTCTAACATTTTCTTGATAACGTTATATGCTAGAGACAATTATTCCATTATTCTACAGATTATTTTACAGATTCTAAACAAGTGTTTTTAATACAAAAGCTCTATGTAAGAGAACGGAAAATGTTTCAATTTTTCACACAAATGTGTGTACAAAACAAATACATAGATAGTTAATCTTTTGTAGTTTTGATTTGAAGCAAAAGTTCCAGAAACCAGTTTTGAAAATATAATAAGAATAAGCAAAAAAATGTTACTAATAAATTTTCATTTGTACAAGAGGTGTGTAATAATTCTGTTATGAGGCATCCACGGCGAGTTGAAGAAATTTGAGTTAATTAACATTCTTAACGCAACTCTATTATCAGTACGTTTCCATGAACTTGAGTACTTGACTTTTCTTGAAATTTATCAAAAATCAATCTGATTTGCCAACAATAATCTTCTTTTCTTTGTGTTCCTCTTTACCATTTTCATAGCTCCAAGACATGAAAAATGTTCAAGTACTGCAGTTGCTTTTACATGAATTTTTTCAAATAAATTTTTGTGATTTACTTGACTCAATTCAAGTATACTTGAAGTCAATGCGCGTTTACATAATACTTTTATGATGATGATGATGATTGCTTTTGTTTCTTTATATTTTCATACACTTATTTTCGTCAATATTTAAATTAAACGTACAAACAATCTAAACAAAAAGACGTGCAAAACGAAAAATTCAAACATCAGAAGAATTTCAATTAACATGCAGTACGTTTACATGAATACTTGAAGTATACTTGAAGTATGATTGAAGTAACCAAAATATTATGAAAACGCTTATTCAATGCGTAAATTTCAACTTAAGCAATTGGAAAATTAAGTTCAAGAAAAATTCAAGTTAAGTAATTGGAAGTAATTCAATCAACCGCCCTACCTGAGCTTCAAGTGGATTTCAAATCAAGTATTCATGTAAACGTACTAATTGTTATGCGCCGAAAACAGTAAATCATCGCGAGAGCTTTGTAGATCCTGATAGCGATATAGGGAAAATATAAAAACATTTTTAGATATGTATTGGAGGTAAGATTCGAACACATGGATTTATGTCTGTCCGAGTTTTTGTGGTAAAGAAATGAAGTCCAATAAAAATGTAATGCTGATATACATTTGGAAAATGTATCAAAGGAAAACGCAGTAAATGTATAAATTAGAGATAACTGATTAATTTGACCACTAAATTCTTTACGAAAGAGTGAACGTAAAGTCAAAATATATCCCAATCAGTAGTTATTTATATGGAGAAAGAAGAACTTTTTAAGAACTTTTATTTTTAATGATTCTAAATCAAATTTATAAATACAAGAAGAAAACACAACCGCCTCGTCCGGGAGACAGATGATTTTCCCTCTTGCATTTATCAAATTTGTAACTAGCCTACTAAGCCGCATTTTGCTTTTAGCTGGCATCATTGAATAAATAACTAATAAGGCAACGGCATATCGGGTGAAAACGTAAGCATCTCGCCGAAATGTTTAGTGTGCTCTGTTTGTATTTATTTCGTCATGGCAGTAATGAAATTCTGACATTCTGAAGGGGAACATTTTTTATAATCCAAATTCCTATGTAAAATAAACAAATTTTTAGCTCCCCCTTATTTTCAGATAATATTTCTTGGCGTTGCCTTTGTATGACTGGAATAATTTAGCAACCAATGACAATTCAATTGTAAACAAATAAACCGGCATTGTTAAAATGTTAAATCTTTTGCCATGGCTCTTTATTTTTACAGATATTTCACTTTTATTTTGTTTAAAACAATATAATTAATAAGTAAAGCTATTAAGCTTACTTGAAGAATGATTTCCCACGAAAATAACTCTGTTCGTTCCTGCAGCACAGCACAGCGCACTTCATTATGATAATTTAGGACTCCGGAGTCTCTATTACACAAAATGTCGTTCACAAAAGAAATATTCCGCACTACTATTCATAAAAATCATGTTTAATTAATTATTTTCCACAATATCGCGAACTCAAATCCGAAACTTATTTTCAAATAATATGAAATGTCAAAATGTTCCGCTTTCTCTCAATTTTTCAGCAAAAACCGGTTTTCATTTCACAAAAGCGCGGGAACATTTTATCAGAGTAAAACGTGTAAACTCTGCGCTTTCACATTTTTTATCTTTATTCATAAAAGTTTTAAAGAGAGCTTGATTTTTTTTCATTTTAAACTGACACAAAATAGCAACGACGCCCTCTTGTCATTTCCCCCCCCCCCCCCCCCGTGATTTCGTGATTCCTTTATGACCCGAACCTTACGTTGGTGGAACAATGGTAGGATGTTTTCCTGCCTCAAGCAGGCCTCTGATGTTTATAAATATTACCTCTAATTTTTTTATTTCACGCTGGGGTACATTAAGTTACACTGCGGGAATATTTTGGATGTAGGTACATATTGATTACAGGCAATCTTTTTCGTGCAAACCCCTCTAACCATAAATGTGATTAGAACTATTGGAAAGAGATCAAGAAAATTATAAAAGATATACGGGGATCCCTCGATTTACGTTCACCCCGTTTTTCCGTATTTTCATTTTACTTTGAGAAATTTACAATCATTCCTCGGTATACGTTTACTATTCTCGATTGGTTAATTTTTGATATGCAAAAATATTTTGTTTTTTTTTCAAACTGAGTACAAAATATTCAATTCTGAAATTTCAATGACAGTTCAACATTTACCACGAAATTACAAAATTGGAAGTGTTTCATTTCGTCAAACTACTTTCATTTCCTCTGTTTCAGTAGTTATATTTGCGTGTAATATGTATTTGGATTATGTACATACATGTATGATAAATATGAACAAATTTCTTGCTTAATTTTCCTAGAATATTGTGTAATTTGATCCAAGTTGACCCAATCTAGGGGAAAATTACATTTCATGCGCACAAAACAAATAAAAAATAACTTCTTTGAAATAGTAAAATTAGTAACCTAATATGAATATGATATTTAAATACAAAAATAAAAATATCAATTGCTATTTACAATCTATTCGAGTAGAATCAAAAAGAATTTTTCTTTAGTAGGTATATAAGAAACCATAATCAATGAACTCAAGATGACTAAAGGACTAAAGCAATGTGTAGAGCTCTTCAATGATGAGATTAAGACTGAAAAAAAATTTGAAACTTAGTTCAACCAGAAGTGTTGGTTTTTTTAATATATTGTTTGCGCCCACTGAAACTATGATTGAACTCATTCTGTAAATGGGAAAAGAAAAGTTGGGATTGTCTTCAAATATTTTTATTCTTCCTATCCAAACTGATAATGCTACCTAAAAAATATAACTTGGAATATTCAACTAAATATTCTACATGTATATACAAAAAAAAAAAGCTTATAATTACTCTATTTTAGTATACTTTTTATTATAAACATGTTCAGGCAGGTTTGTATTAATGCCAGAAATTGACTGATGCTCTTCCCTTTGAGAAGTTATGTTGCCCAAATTATGTAAGGAAGCCTTCCAACGATCCGATTCATCGCTATTCGGATTGGTTGAAACTTCAGGCAAATCAAGTAGATTTGATTCATTCTTACTGCCGAATTTTCGGATTTTCCCGGCTTTTAAGTTATCAGAATGAACTTCAGACTGATAGTATTCATAATTGAAGGACTCTTCAATGGGTATGTAGGTGTTGTGTGAAGAGATCCGACTTAAAACTATATTATCCAACCCAGGATGGCTCGGTCAGAATTTTAAATCTTTAATAGCTTGTGGCAAATCAGGAAGTTTTATATCTTTTATCTGTTGAGGAATATTCATACTTTTTACAGCACTTACAGCTCTTGCTGGGGCTGCAGATAAGCCAGCCTGAAAAATACGATAATATGAAAAGTTCAGATTAAGCATTTTTATTTTTATCATGGCACAATTTACTTACTTCTTGTTTCACTAATTTATTCTGATCTTCTATGCGCGCTAAAATATCTGACATATTTGTTTGCAAAACCATTCCACCCATTACTAGCTCAGAAAGAATGTGATGGACAGCATCAGCATGAAAGATAAGATCGAGTTCACATACGTTCTCAAAACATTTATCTAGCGTTTCAACAAAAACTTGAATTAAATCTAGAATCCCCAATTCACTTTCGGACGAGTCCACGCAGAAAACAAAATACAGTGTTGCATAGTGGCGGTAGATAAGTTTATAATCTGATCCCCCGATTAGACTACGTGGAGAAATAAATAAATTCTTGGCATGTGGTAGCCTAGCTTAAAACATACCTTCCTCCTTCCAGAAAGTTACAAACATTATCATCCCTCTTAGATACTAATTGAAAAGTTTCCTTTATTATTTGCTGCTGCATATCTTCATTCTAAAAATACAATATTTCCATAAAAATCAATAACACAAGTTTTTGTGGAATATCCACTCTGGTGGAAATCTTACAAAATATTGGTAAAATTTTGAAAGACGCGGCTTCCCATGATTATTAAAGACAAGTATTGCTTTAATCATGATTCCTTTGTTAAAGACAAGTCGCAAGTATTTTACAAAAACTCCTCAGACACCTCAATAACACAGCACAATTCACTGCCACAAATTACAATAGTATATGCGATATGTCAGTCATTTCGACAGGATAAAATTGACAACACGAAATTTGAATGGATAATTCACAAATGCTAAGTTAATTTAGTAAAAGAACCAACCAAATTTCCAATACACCCCAACCCACGCTCCGAGCCGCCCTCCGGCGGGGCGTAGAAAAGCAAAAAAGCTCGTGGCGCCAACTGTAGCCAATAGATTTTTCACCCCCCGCGCATTACAGAAACCAATCTCCCAATACACCACCACCCACGTTCCGAGCCGCCCTCCGGCGGAGCGTAGAAGAATTTTTTGTTTTGCAACCCCCCAGCGGAGGCAAATAAATTAAAAAAAAAAATAAGAAAATAAGAAAGTTTCGGTTTTCGTTATTCAAGTTGTCGTTTTTTTAGGTGCATTGAAAATTGAAAGCAACAATTTAAAAAGTTTTTGTGAAGTGAGAAGTGAAGAATGTTTTTGAGTTTCCTAATTATAGCAATTTATTTAGAGTTTATTGAGTTTAGAGAAGTTTTGTTTTTGGTTTTTGTAGTGTAAGAAGTAAGAAGGTGGTATAAAGTTTTCTTTCTTGAGTTTCCACAATTTATTTAGAAAGTTTTCTACGTTCTTGAGTTTCCTTAATTTTGTGGTTTTTCTATTATCATATTTTGAGGTACGCGCATTTAGTTTCTTGTTCATATTTTGATTTGAAACAACAATTTATAGAATAAAAAGTTTTTGTGAAGAAGGAAGTTTTCTACGTTCTTGAGTTTCCTTAATTTTGTTTGCTCTAAGCCTCCAATGCTTTGCTCTTAATTGTTTGTGTTTAATTTTGCTAATATATGTTTGTATCTACTATGTAACTCGCTAAGATGTGCCCAACGCTCAGCGTGCTTTTGGCACGGGTGCTCAAATAAATAAATGTTTATGTTTATATGTCAGTGATTTTATCTGCCGAGACTTCATTCAAAATGTTTGATTCAGGTCTGTTTCTTAACGAAATGAATTTATTTGAAGTTACAGAAATATTGTCATATTTGCGCGACCAATTCATTTCCGTTTTTCTTACGTTTCGTCATAGAAGCAGTTATGCAAACTGCCTACGAATTTTTTAAATTTACCCTACATAATTACAAAAGCCTACAAATGACTGGATTTCGTTCCCTTCCTTCTGTACTCCATAGTTAGCTGCTCTTTTTTTGTCTATTTCCTACTTTTAGTTCCCTTTTTTGGTAAATGACATTTCTAAAAATAATCTTAACTTTCTTTCATGTTGCCTTTACCCTTTGATTCCTCCTTTTCAACAGAGTAAGTAACCAATTTATTGTAAATTTTCATTTTTCAGTGCTCATTCGTCCAAAGCTGTCCGTACGTACAAGGAGAACAACAATGGATCTACTGAAAATGCAGTTTTATAGGAAGAAATCAAAGATCGGACTGTAGATCATATTGATATAGCATTCGATCTTTCTAGTCCGAAACATTACAAACAAGAGAAGGTTCCAAAGTTCTTCAAGTCAATTAAAACAGGTTTTTATTGAATAAATCCCATTATTTTCTTTTAAGGCTAAATAATTATTTACAGAAAGAGGGCCGGTTATGTGTTCCTATAAGGTAGTAAATGCGTCCTTTGAAATTGGGGATTCCAAACTCGTGTTGAGGACTACATTCAGAAAGCCATTCAAGAAGTATTGCTCTTAGGACATCGTCAGGCATATACTTGGATCGATGAGTGGTACGAATAGAATAGAATAGAAAAGTTGTTTATTTTCAACCCTGGCCACTTAGCCACGTCCTAGGACGTTGGGTATTACGATGTTACAAAGATTTACATTGAACGAGTCTTAATTTAAATGAATACAAAATAAATGTTAAGATTATACGATAGCATATAGATAAAGATTTTAGTTGTATTAAAAATACAATGAATATAGGTGTTGCCGAACAAGACTAAAATAATTATGTTGAATTAAATAAATGAGATACATGTAACATAACAAAGTTCCCTAAACATTTGCAACGCGAAGATGCCCTGATTCATTGAGCATAATTAATCCAAACAATATATGCAAAAGTGAATATCAGGTATGTTATACTAGCAATAACTAATGATCAAGCGCGTTATAACAAAAGATAACTGGATATGACTAGATGACGTTAGAGAATATGAAAGGCAGAAGCAGGCAGAAACTAATGAAAAATTACAAGTAAACGTCAATGATGTGGAGATTATCAAGGACTCAAGTCCAACAATTACTGGCAAAAGAAGTTGCCTCTGTATAAGCCCAATTATTAAGATATCTCTACTTTCCCGAATAGATGAAATTGTAGAAATGTAGGAATGTGTAAAAAAAACAAAAAAACAGGTACCGATCCATACGTTGCTTGCAAAATAAAATTTGTATTAGGGGTAATCTGATCTCGAATTCATGCGCTCCTTCAGGTATAATGGTGTTTTTAAGGAATTAATTTGCAGATAATGTTTACCGCACTTAAGTACTTTCCGTGATGATAGATTAGGAAATTTTTGTTTCTTTTTTAGGATTTTACATACAAATGAATAAAGTAAAAATTAACAGCACACACTTAACCGATTTTTTCTCCATGATTTCAAATAAAATAAATTTAATAGATCTAAAATGCAAGTTTGTCTGCTATCCCTCTCTACACGCTTGGCTGATAGCAATCTTTTATTGTTTAATGCCGGAAATTCGCAGTACATTGCTTTCTATCACAGAGCAGTTGAGGCAGTGGCGGTTCGTGGGATTCAGAAGAAGGGAAGCAATACATTTTATTTATTTAAATTATAGCTCCGCTTTTCAGACTATTTCATTGCTACTAGAAGTAATTATATATGTATCAAAGTCAATGATGTCAATAACACACAATATAAATATTCATATTTATTCTTGCTCTTGAAAGAGAAGGAAGCCATTATCATCGTTAAATAAATCAGCGATGCAATCATATCTTTCATTTAATCTATTCACAGCAAATACTGCCTGCTAGATAATTAAGCAAATACAAAAATTTCACTCAATATCCCCTTTCACAACGTACGCAAAAAATCTAATCATCTGATTCATTCTTTTCAATTCAATAACCATTATTATTATACTTAAGTATACTCGTTCGCCGGAATACTCAAATAAAACCAAGAATTCTACATTCTCTCGCAATTAAACAGAAACGTACGTAATATTATAGATAGTCAATATCTTATTTTTGCACAATATGAATAAAATATGTTTAAACAAATTTTGTAATAAAAAACGTTCAAACATTTATAGTCAAACGAGATAATATAATTTTAAAATATTGTTATTGTGTAGATTCAGTTTTGCAATGAAACTTTTTTACTTAACCTATAATTTATTTATGAAAGTTATTTATTTAAAAAGTTTTTTTAATATACATATTTTATTTTCTAATCATTACATTTTTGCTAAAAACTCATATAACAGGACATACAGTAGGTTTACATGAATACTTGAGCATTTGTGTTGAAATCCACTTGAAGCTCAGGTAGGGCGGTTGATTGAATTAATTCCAATTACTTGAGTTGAATTTTTCTTGAATTTAATTTTCCAATTACTTAAGTTGAAATTTACGGATTGAATGAGCGTTTTCATGATATTTTGATTACTTCAAGCATATTTCAAGTATGCTTCAAGTATTCATGTAAACGTACTGATAATCTATCTAATATATGCATATTACCTCGCATCTACGTTCTTTTGCGAATGTTGTGATGTAATTTTTTACCTCTGCGGTAAGTATAGTTTAGAAGATTATCGCACTTTAATGTAAGTACTTCCATGTAAAAACGTTTTACACGAAAAAACTGGAAAATTTATTTCACATCAAAACCCATCGGTTAAACATATAAAATTTAAATGTTCACATGAGATACATATGTAAAACATTATGCGGAAGCGTTTAAAAGAAAAATCAGCCCCCGCAAGAACATACATCCTCCTTTGTACATAAATTCGAAAATCACGCATTTTAAAGATATTCGGGTGAAAAAAGTCGGTTGTAAAGTTTTTTATACAGCAAAAGAAAATATGCCATTTAATAAACCTCAGCAAAAGCTTCAATTTGGTGTTACGCACAGCCAAGATTGGACAACGCCATTGTAGCTACCACCCTCCCCGCAAAACCCCAAAAAACGTAAACAATTAAGCCCACTGACTAATTCTAAAACAAAAAATCCCATGTAAATCCATCCACGTTTACTATTCTAAAACTATTCCTAAAATTGCACAATATTCGTCACGAAGTTCGGTTAAATGGTATTTAAAAAAGCTACGAATTTATTATTAACATCTGGCAGCATTTAAATAAATCGTGAGCAAGACGGACACCCACCCGCACCGGCATATACTTCTGAATTTATCAATGAAAGTTATTATCACGGGGTGTAAATCAATTGGCAAACAATACGCTGCGGCCAGCGTACCATAGCAATGTACGCATGCAAACTCTTGAGTGAATATGAGTCTAAAAAGTTAAATGTATTTAACTTTTTACATTGGCTTTGTTGTTGTAAAAACGCTGTAGGGATTTCAGCGTCACTGCGATGCCAGTGGCAACGGTGTTTGATTTTAATGCCGTTCCATCCATACCACGCGAATATTATGTAGCTTGCTTGACAAGCCAATTCGGGGTGGATCTGGTGTTGGGTAGAATGATGGTGGGTGGGTCATACGCTACATTTTGGACAGCGTACCATACAGAATGTTAGTAGCGATATAATGACTTTGGGCTGGGCGGTATGTTCTTAGTTTGTAGGAGAAAATTGGGCGTTACTTATAAAATATTTCAAGATGTATCTAGTGATGCCAGAGGAGTAAACTTCTTTGAATTTAATACATTTTTTTAAATATTCTAAGAATATTTTAAAGCAAAATGTTATGTTTGGATTTTTTATTTTGTCAAGGGAAGCAGTGCTTCCTTTGCTTCCAATGAGGAACCGCCCCTGAGTTGAGGTATCTGATCTTCCTGTATTGTTAAATAACACAGTTCGTATAAAAAATCATGCCATCTTCCTCAATTCTAGAATGCAATGCTGTGATCATGTTAATTATATGACTGGAAGTATTTATGGTGGACTTCGTCAGCTGTGGTTGTCTTCGGGAACCTTGTCTACGAACACTCGTTTGATGCTAATTAAATCTTTGATTCTGCCGTACTCTTCCTATGGCAGTCGCCTTTTCCCTAGCTTGTGCTCCAACTGTTCTACCAAAATAAAATATTTTATTTTTAGTTTCGTATTTCGAACTTTTTATTATATTTGCTTGTTTTTGACTTATTCTTTTCCCGCTTTTCTCGTACTAAAAAAAGATATTTATATTTTTGCAGTACTTAACCATAATTATTTATTTATTATGAAATTTGAGTCAATATACATATTTGCATTAAATTATGACTTGCACATATCGCAATCTTGAATTTGAATCTTATTATTATATGTAGTTTATTTGAGTCAAACTACGTAATCTAAATTGTGCCGAATATCCCTATGCACAATATAATACGATATATTTTTCAGTTCAATTTCAGTCAGTCAGTATAAGAGTTAGGAGTTGGGGGAATTTGTATTAAAAATAAAAATAAAAAATAAACAATATATGAGTTGAAAGACGAAAGAAATTCTCGAATATGAGTTATTCAACAAGATACAATTTCAAATTCAAATTCATGTAAGCACTAAGCAGTAGTAATTTAAAACAATACATATTTAGTTTCAGTCTTCAGTCTTACTTCTAGTACCATTCATTTACAGTTCTAGTTACAGTAGTCAGAAAGAAAACCAGCCAGTGTTTAATCAAATTAAAATAAAAAAATATCCAAATAGCACAAAACGCTACCGTCAAGTAGAAAAAAAAATATCATTTTGCTAAAAAGAAGTAGTAGTGATCGTTGCATAAATGCTCCTGCATATACGCTCAGATCAGCAATCCATCGTCGTAACTCTTATCTTAGATAATAACAGTAATCATTCTTTAAAAATGACTGCATACCTAATCTCAACCAACGTTTTCACTACTGTCGAAATTACAATGATTTAAGCATTAAGATGCCAACAAACTATTATGAAGCAGCATTAAAGACTGTGGAGAGATAACTTTAACCTTGAATTAGCTAAGCATAGTTCCACAGGTGGATGAACCCCTTTCGAGTGTATACAATAGTATGACGCAGTTGTAAGCTTTGCTTTTGATTGTTTACTTATCGAACATTTTTTATAGGCGCCGCCCAATAGTGGAAGTATACATAAGTAAAAAGTGATTTCGTGTTTTGAGGGAATTCTATCTCCTCCGAGACTATACAGCTACAGCAATGACTGAGGTGTCATTCGACGCGTAGCAGAGCTACGCAGTTGTTAAATGTAAATTCGAAATCGAGTTTCGAAATTTTTCGAAAATCTGGAGGGAAAGTTGAGTCGAATGCCTGAATTTTTGTGCAGATTTTTCGAAGATTTTTTTTTCATTTTTGTAAAGACTAAGGTGTATAATTTTTCTCAAGAAAAATTGTATTAATATAATGTCTGTGAGAGCGGCAAATCGAGTTCGAAAATGACCAATTTCGAACATATTTTTTGCCATAACTCGAGTAATTTTCTACCGATTTTAATTAAATTTGGTATGTCCGCCGGATACTTCTACATTTCTACATTTTTCGAATTTCGAAATTCCCATTAAGTAACTATTCTAAACTTAAAAATTTTCAACATTTTTTTTTCATTTCTTCGAAATTTTATGTGATTTTCCTTCCTACTATTCGATAGACCCTTTCAATCTGCAAGTTTTTTAAACTCATTTATTTAGCGAAAGTTTCATCGAAAAAAGTTAAAAGGGTTTGAATTTCGAAATGGCAAAATCACTAATTTCACCATAAATTTTCGGATTCTATGCTGGGGCATGTACGGCTTTGTACAGATATGTGCATTAATAAGACGCAACTTTCTGCATACAAGAAATTTCAATTTTCGAAAATTTTCAGTACTAAACCTTCGATTTTCGAAAAAAAAATTCACTTTTGTTCACACACTCATATTGGAACTTTCCTTTCATACAATCTATACACGTGGGTACTCTGTGGAAGCTCCAAGGCCTCATCTTTCTGAATCTGGAAAAAAATTAAATTTTTTCAACTTTCGGGGGGAAAGGGGGGTACGAATGAAAATACTCCCAAATTTATTATGCAAAAACCGGTTTTCGATTTTTCTCATAATATTTTCACACTACCCTCGAAGTTTTTTTCCACTTATCCTATGTATCCTTCCCTCCCCTATGGTTTGAGGTAGTTTTCTAGTGCCCGCGGGGTAAGGGGATACATTTCCTAATAGAAAACTTCAAACAAAGATGATTAAAATTTGATATGCTCACAACTGCCTTAATTAAAAACCGATTTCAATAAAATTCAGACACATAATACAAATAAGTGGTTGCCATCTTTGGCGTTTTTGGATTTTCGAATTTAGAAAATTCTTAGTACTAAACTTGAGATTTTTCGAAAAAATCGAGGTATTTTCAGCGCAAGTTTATACTATTACTTATTATTCAATTCTAACATAATGGACCGCTAAAACTTACCGAAGATGACGGTTTTTCGAAGTCGAAAAAAAATTCGAAACTTCGAAATTCCTATCAGCGTAGCAAGAGCATTTATTTTAAGGTGGTAAAACTTGTGCTTTTCTTAATTTTTTTGTAAAATTTTCCGTCCACTGCCCAACATTTTTTCTTTGCCCTATATGCGCCTGCTTAGGGTGCATCTTTTCCGCGGAGGGGGAATTTTTTTCGGGGAAGGGGGACAATTTCTCTGAGTAAAAACTAAAAAAAACGGTCCCCCTTAGACTTCTCCTACTCCTCTATACGTTGCCCCTTCCTACCCCGCAGATATCCCCTATATACACTCCCCCACTTTCCCCTCACGTTTCCCCGCAAAACTTAATTTAGTTGTTTCACGTATAATTGTACTATTACTAATTAATCTATTCCAACATATTAGACCGCTAAAAGTTACCTGCACTAATAAGTTTAATAAATGTGAAAAAAAATTGGAATATCGGAGTTCCTATAAGCGGAGCAAGAGCATTTATCCAACGGGTGCTAAAATTCACTCTTTTCATTTTTCCTCACACATTTCCCCTACACCCCCCCTTTTTTTATACCCGTCATATATGCCCCTATTAAGCCTTCATTATTTACGGTTGGCAAAATTTTTTTCGGGGGGAAGGGGGAGATTTCCCTGAACAAAAACTGAAAAAATTACAATTTTCTCTTCCCCCACCCCCCTAATACTTCGCCTAAAATTATCCTTGGCCCTCTAGGGGCTGCCCCTCCCCATTCCCTAAATATTCTCCAAACATCTTTCCCCCGTTAGTCTTCACGTTTCCCGGCAATATAAGAAATTAATAAAATAACATCACAAGGTACGCTAAATTAGATTTAATTAACTGCATGCGTATGCATGTGTGCCACTCAAGTCAACACCTTGTTTCTCGGCCAAATTCTAGCCGATTTTAAAAATTCATTTTGATAAATTCATTGTGATTTTGATTTTTTGAGACTTACGGATTTCGTCCCTGGGTACTTCAGGGTGCGGCTGGGGGTACTTTTTATACACCATGTTGCATATCAAATGAAAGGTCTCGGCAAGTACTATGGGGCGGTGTATTTTTTCAATTTGGAGAACTTCGTGGAAAGAAATTTTTTTAATTAAATCCCCGTACAAGCGTACAAATTCATCCCCACTTCATAACTAGGTTAAATATCATCCCATTTGCAAAATTCCTTTTGCTAATTTATGTGTTTTTTTCTGATTTTTTGAGTATATTTTCTTTACCCTCCCGATTACGTTGCCAAAATTAATTTTCGACGGCCAAACTTTCGGTCTGAAAAATACATTTCGAAACTTATTTAAACGAATTGTTGAATAATCCATTTTTTTATTTTTTTATTAATGCGCGCCTATAAGGAGATTATCTATAATAAATTTCAGGAAGATCGGATTTCATTTACCTATTTAAAAAAAATAAAAACCTTACGAATTTTGCATATCCACTCACCGCCACCTACCGGTGGTCCCTGACAACTCACGGGCATGCCTGTTACACAGTTAGATAACTACATATCTCCTCTGTCATTGTCATTTTATTCGAAGGAATTTGCCGCTTTCGTTCACATTCCATGCCAATTTAACTGTGCCAACTCAAGCGAAAATTTGCAATTTTTACTTTCTCCCGAACCCTGGCATGCACTTTTTGGAAAGATCTCGGCGAGTATATTACAGAAAATAAATTACTTCTTTTTTCCACTCCAGTTTTCGTTCGATTTGGCGCCAAAAACAGTTATTTTTGAATTACAATTTCCAGAATTTTGCGAACTACTTCCAACATGTTTTTTTAGGTATAATAATCACTATTTATTTTAGAAAATTTATCTCAGTCCAATAAGACATCCCCTCGAATAGTTACAAACATATATTTAACCTGAGTACATAATCGGCAGCGAAAGGCTTTCCATTAAATATATCATATGACTCCTTAATTATAATTACTCTTTTATCTAACCAGGGGGGCTCGGGGAGTGGAATCCCCCGTTACGCGAAATGCTTTCCATTAAATATAGTGATCAGTGCGACTCGAAGTTAGCAATTTAACGAGCATCCACAATCTTAATTTTTTCCATCTGCTTTAGGTAATAATAAGATTTTGTGATATGACTCCTTAATTATAATTACTCTTTTATGTAACCAGGGGGTTCGGGGGGTGGAACATCCCGTTACGCGAAATGCTTTCCATTATATATAGTGATCAGTGCGACTCGAAGTTAGCAATTTAACGAGTATCCACAATCTTAATTTTTTCCATCCCTCTGCTTTAGGTAATAATAAGATTTTATCATATGACTCCTTAATTATAATTACTCTTTTATCTAACCAGGGGGGTTCGGGGGTGGAACTGGACTGGCTACTCTTTAACACTACCCATGATTTCGTTCGTCGTCTCGCAGGATACTCCGACCTTCCCGCGATCTGGGTCAATTCTTGACTTCTATGTCGCAATCTTTAATCTTATTAATCTCATTCCCCAATTCTCAAATTACGTCTGCACAGCGCAATGGCTGAATCTGATCACTTGGTAGTTGAACCCTCAATCACCCCCAGCTCGACCCCTTAAATATTTTGACTTCTGACCCTCAAGCCTCAACTTCATTCAAAGACGTTGATTGGCAACAATTTCAAAACAGGCTCTCTCAATTCTTTGCAGGAAATCTCCCTGATTCGCAACGGAATCTCACGAGCTTGGAAATTGACTTCCACATTGACTTCCTCAACAACGTCAATGAAGGAAATGTCGCCTTCTTTTCCAGTGTAGTGCCGAGCAAACACTACAAATACAAAAATCTCCCGCCTCAACTGCAAGAATTGTATAAATTTAGGCAGAAACTTCGAAAAATACTTAATCGTCTTTTTCACCGAACCCTTAATAGCCACAATCCAGTCTACAGAGCCGTGTTGTCGCAAATTAATTGCCTGTCAACAATTATTGAGGAACAAACGAAAATGTTTCTCGATCAAGAGTTTAGGAAGAGACTGACTTCCATCCGACCAGGTCCGCACTGCTTTCAGGACATAAATAGGGCTTGCAACAGAAAACCAAAACTCCCCAAAACCATTTTAAGCGGCTCGAAAGTTTACAACCTTCCCCAAGAAAAATACAACGCTTTTGCGGAATATTTCCAATTCACTTTCAAAACCAACTCATCTCTAAGCGATGCAAACTTTAGGACCACCGTAGACTCGACTGTTGATGATTTCACTGCCCAGGCAGTGGAATCCTCCACCACAAACACGTCCTTAAATCCGGATGATTTAAGCATCTTTTCAAATCCTGCTGACGTTTTCGCCCTAATCAGGACTATCAGAGGCAAAAAGTCCGCCAGCCCAGATAACATTTCCAACAAAGTTATCAAAAACTTCCCACCTCTCGCCATAGAATTTCTGACAATTATCTTCAATATTTGCCTCAATAATTCATACTTTCCTGATGCCTGGAAAACCGCGCGAATAGTCCCAATCCCCAAAAAAGGAAACTCGAAAAACCTTAATGAATCCGGCCAATCTCTCTTCTGTCCAACCTGGGAAAAATTTCGGCATATCCTCAAACTCGATGAGTTCTATAGAAAGTGGGGCATCAAAATAAACCTTAACAAATCTGAAATGATTTGCATCCGAAACCCCTCCACAAGGGGAAGACCCAACCTCGCCACACGAGCCAACAACATCGAAATAGAAGTCCATAACGAAAAGCTTCAGCCGTCAAAGAACACCAAATATCTTGGTGTCTCTTTCAATAATCTGTTCAAATTCAACAAATACGCCAAGCTGACCATGATGAAAGCCAACTACGCTTACTCCCTACTCAACCCTATTATCAGAAGGAGAAATGGTCTCCCGAAAGATACAAGGCTACTTATATATAAACAGGTCATCCGCCCAATCATCTGCTATTGCTTCCCCATATGGCACACCATTTCGCCATCCTATATGAAACAAATCAGCGCCCTCGAAGGAAAGATCCTAAAGACCTGTACAGGAGTATACAGGAAACCTGACGGACACTACTTTCCCAACACCTTTTTGTATGACAGTGCAAACATCACCCCAATCGAGGACTATCTCCTTTCTCTCGCGGTCAAACAACTTGAGAAGATCTCTCAACATCCTAGCCACCTCATTAGCTAGCTTTCAACGCAACTTCAAGTTGAAAACTTCCACTACTTATCACCTCTTCACCTAATCAACTCGGAAACGAGAAATATTTATTACCTGGGCGAAAGATTTACTTGCTTCACTAGCACAGGAAGCCTTCATCGTGGATAGAACACCATCCTGGCATTTCGATCATCGTGGGATCTATCAACGCTGGACCATTCTGGACTTTCAGGATATTTCTCATCATGTTGGAAGAAACGCCAATCTTCAACCCTCAGCAAGGTAGAGAAATCTATAACATTCCACAATTTCCCACTCCTTTCCAACTTCCCTATTCCTCTAAATCCCAAAATTGCTAAACAACAGACAAGAACACAGCTTGCCGTCGCGCAACAAGCTGTTAATAATTTTTCGACATCGCGTAGCCTAAAGTTAATAATTATTCGAACAATTAAATTGCAAAGTGAATCAAAGACAAAAGTGAAACCTAGGCCAAAATTAAAGCCTGTACGTAGATTTTTTCAAATATCCCGGGATATCGGTTCGGTTTATAATTTCGCCATAATTCGTTTAGTTTCGTAAATCGCTGAAGGACTCTGATTGATCGATTGATTGACTCGATCTCTTTTTCAGTTCGGCAGTGTAATGATTAACTTGACAATTTTTTCTAGTGGTATTTCCTAGTGTTGTAATTAATAAATCAGATACTTTATTTAGTTGACAACTAAAATATTATTATTACATTTTTATTCTGGGTTTCGACTAGATTAAATCTAAACCTAAGCACTGAATTCCCGGAAATTGTCAGTTAAATGTTTAAGTGTAAATTCTAAAATTCACTTGTCAGTAGCTTGTTCTAAGCCGTTCTACTGTATAAATATACTTGTAAATATTAAATCCCAGGATGGTATCATAGCAAGATTACCAAGACATAATTTTAAGACACCCTGCACTTCATATAACAAAAACATATCATCCACATATTTCGTTATGCAAACATACATAAAAAACCATCTATGTGGGATGATAACCTCGTCTGTTTTAGAAATTAAAACATCAGAATGGTGCAATCAGAGATTTCACTTTACTACAATTGTAGTAGATCTACTACACATTTTAGCGTTTTACTACCGTACTTCGTATTAATGGATTTCTACTACACTTTAGGAATTTTAATAAAAATTATAATAATTACAAAAAAACAACTACACCAAACAATAGAAAAACTTTGAAAAGATATTATTTGCATTTTCCAATAGCAATAGGTAATTGAATTTTTAAAATTCCAAGAATATGTTCATATAAAACCTACCCAAATGGCTAAAACTAATTTTAGTCATTGGCTAGCATTGCAAGAAGTTGTTAAGATGACTTATGCTAAGCAAAGAACTAACCAATGAACTTCAAGATGATGAAATATGGAAACCGACAAAGGTATTAATAAAATTTTATGAAGTTCAAATTTGTAGATAGCAAATATAAACTCAAAAATGAAACTGAAAATAGAATTTAAAAAAGTGTGCTTGAGAGGCTAGTAGTTATGGTTATGTGCAATCCAAGTGTAACGGATTTTTAGGCTTTAAATTAAATTCTGTAATGTGTTCGGAATTATTTTATGTTTTCTGTTAAAGTGGACATGTATGTATATATATGTTTTCAATAAAGTTTTATAAAAAGTGTTATTTTATAAAAACTTCTTAAAATCTATCACACTTTCATTAGTTTTACTACAATTTTTTTTTGGAATGTGCTACATAAAAATTTCACAAAGTGAGATCTCTGGAATTAACCCCTGTATCACGTCTACCTACTCAATGTCATTATAACATTGTATAATTTTGTGAAGATGAATTGGATACAGAAAATAAAATATTAATTAATTGATTTCAAACTTGATCGGTGTAAACTTCAACGTTTGAATTTTTCGGAATTGAGACTTAACACAGCCAATACAAAATTATAAGGATAAGCTCAAACGAATCTAACTTCATTCAATATTAATTACACCAAAAATTAGGAAAACTCTAGCTTCCATTATCGAATCTGGCACCACCAAATCAAGGATAGCCTTTTCTCGAATATACCGGATACAACCTAGTTAGAACCTTGTTAAAAATTAAGTATCTACTTTCCAACACGAATATGTAAACAGAGTACTGCAGAAATGAAATTGTATTGGCCACACAACGAGAAGCAATAATTTCAACATTGGAAGGGGTTGAAATCAGCAAGAGATACATTGTATAAGCAGATCTAGAAACACTACTAACTACCATTTCCGTCTCATGCCAATCGAGGGATTAAAGCACAAGTAAGTGATAAAAATTTATTGGGAGTATTAAAGTAAATTTATGACAAAAGTGTGCATTATATACAAAAATAATATTTATTCTAACAAAATAAAGAATGGTACAATCAATTACAGAAGAAAAAAATTAAGCTTAAAGTAAAAAAAAATATATATATATATATTGAAGGCACATCCAAAAAGTGGCTTGCTCCAAAACACAAAAACTAGCATGGGCCTATTAGCAGCATTTTACAAAGCGAATCAATCGAGCACACTAAGTCTAGAAAGATTACTAAGTTTCTACTATTATTATCATAAATTGTAATAAACTGAGAACACAAGTTCATAATATTTTACCGTTACGTATATAAGGATAACACTTTGTGGCTAGTGTGGTAAAAAGGAACAGAACAAAACAAGAACACTATAATGTGTAGAGCCTTGCGATTTTTCTTTTAACTTTTACGTTGTCTTAGGTACGTCATGACTTTTTTTTTTTAAATCTTAAAGCTAACCGGGACTGGACTTTTACTGCGTTTTTAAGGATACTTATCACAAAAAGTTTTTTAAGTTTAAATGCATTGAATCGGGATTTTTTTTTTCATTTTCTGGCGGTGATATTTAAGAGTAAGTGTTAATCCTTATGCTAATCGCGAGGATAAATTTTCTTTTTTATACGTTTGGTTGTTATCAACAGTTTACAGGGGCTCTTGTTGAAAGTATTCATGCTGAAGACATACAAGGGCTGATGGTCTTTCGCGTGGATCAAAAGATAACATTTTCTGTAAATAAGATAACAAGATAAATGCGAATACTAAATTTATCGGATTTTCCTAAATTTTAATTATACTTACATTTAAGAGACCATTTGATAATTCACAAAGTTCTGGACACAAATCTTGCGGTTGCTTTGGGGTTCGATTTGGGAAATTCTCTCGTGCCAATGATATTCCTGTAGGCCATTGGGATAATGTCGGCCTACCAGTTAATCTACATGTAAATAATTTATAAAGGCATATTATTAATATTACTTGTTTTCACTATTACGAACAGAAAACTCACTCAAATATTCTATCAAGTTGATTTCCTTCAGATGTCCCAGGGAACAACGCTTTTCTTTGGAACATTTCTGCAATAATGCAAGCAGCACTCCATATATCAACAGAACTATTATAGGGTTGCCCCAATAGAACCTCTGGTGCTCGATACCATAATGTTACAACGACTGATGTTAATTTCATTTCAAAATCATATGTTTTTGCTAAACCAAAGTCAGCTATTTTAAGATGTCCTTGTGATGATATTAAGAGATTCTGTGGCTTGAGATCACGATGTATTATTCTGTGTGAGTGTAGAAAATCAACTCCAGTTAGCAATTCTCTTGAAAGGCGCTAGAAAAACAAAAAAGAAGAAATTATGAGTTTGGTTAAATTTCAGATGTTTTTTTTTTGTATCTTCATGTATAATATTTACCTGGATTGTAGTTGGTGGCATTCCGGCCTTTGGAAGATGTTCAATTAAATCTGATAGATCCTGTTCTAGATGCTCAAAAACTAAAAAAAGGAGTAGTTGTCCTTCGCCTTCTAGTTTTCCATGACAAACTTCTAATAATCTGAAATGAAATTCAATTTTATTGAAATGTTTTCGGATTTGGAGCAATTAATTTAGCTATATTTACTTTCATTTCTTATCAGGGATCAATTGCCTTAACAAAAAACTGTACTCAATATATGTAGCTCGCGCCAAATTATTTGATAATTTTTCAGGCTTGGGAAAAATATTTGTACTATAAAACACTATACATGAAATTATATACGCATAGTTGCTTGAAGATTGTCTTCATGATACATTATCAGTGTGGGAGCTCTTATTTTCTGCTCATCTGTGGAAAATTATCAACTGAGCTGGCATTAACTCTATCTTAATTTGAAGCTATGCATGCCCCTATACTTGTATTGTATTCCTTTTGTGCTGGGGATTTGTTGCTATTTAGCAAAAAACAAAAGTTTCTCTTTCATTTTATTCTACATTTAAATCTCCTACAGTACGACATTTGAAAACACCTTTCCATATAGCATGACTTAATAACCTTAGGACTTATAACAAACAGGAATGCGGGTTTCGTATAAAATTCGCGTATTGAATGAAGCCGAAACCCCCCTAATAATATCTCGAAAGGGTAGGTGATAACAAGGAAAGGTTGGATGATAGATGAATGGTGTAGAAATTCCTACAAATTTGCAAGTTTAAAGAATAACTTGACATTAGGTGCCTGAATTCTGCTAGCTGTTATACCTACAATGTGCTGTGACACTAGAAAACTTGAGCTCGACACAAATATGGGTCCGGCTTCACAATATGTCGATTTCGATGTGATCAAACCAGTGTTGCACTTTTTCTGGCAGTGGAGCATTGAGGTGAAGCCAAAACCCTAACCGCCGAGAAATAATTCCCAAGACAATCGATAATGATTTGAAATTTCCTTACATTTCTGGGCTTATTTATATAATAAAAGAATGTAATAGGGGGAGAGATTATATGTTTAGGACGATTTCGACTTTGCCTTATTCAAAGCTTTGGTTTTAAATTTATTAGCACTGTCCCATAGCAGATCAGGTGCTGAACGATTTTTTCTCTCTTTTAACATAAATAATAAAATAACCGATTAAGTGATATGATGTGATTAACAACTCTATATTCTACTTAAACAGTATGGATATCAAAGGAACAATTTATTTGCAAACAATTTTTTAAGAGAAATGTTCAATTGATTTTTATATAAGATAATTTCCTATAATTTTTTCACGTGTGGTAACGTTAAAAAACTACACAACGGAGCTATTATTATAAGATTTTTTATACACATATTTAAAAAAAAATAATTCTAAAATTATCATATGAAATTTTGCAGAGACGAGACGATATGATATGTATTAGAGCATTTCAATATTTTTTGGGGGTGTTTCCGGAGTGGGTCAGAAATCCTTTTTTTGTAGTTATTTGAAAAGTCGCAGTTTTACCATTAATTTGAAATATCGTACAAAAGAATCGAGTAACCAGTAATCAGCCAATTAAAAACACGTCCACAAAAACTTAATTTGAGTAATCCTGTATTCAAGGCCTGAGGTCGGCAGACTAAACAAAACATATGGGTTGGGTCGAATATTTTTTAATTACCTAACTAATTCTGAAAGTTTCATCGAAATTGGAGGCGATCTGGGTCTAAAAACTGAAAATGTTGATCGTTTATGAATTGCTGTATATGTCATATTATAAATATGAGACTCCGTCTGTAAACGCGGACGAATCCGTACGGCTTGTTTTAAATTCAGAGAAAATCCCATTAAGAGCTAATAACTTTTTAACGGCTACATAGGTGTAATAGGTCAAATTAAAGAGGGGAGTCTACAGTTTACAATTTTTATAACAAAATGTTATGTTAACCACTGTTTTGTCAAAAAAAGAAGTCAAAGTAAAAAAAATAAAAATAACCGACCAAGTTCGAGTCGGACTCGCGCATGAAGGGTTCCGTACCATCGTACAAAATTTAAGACTATGTACCTACTTTTTATTTGTTTTTTCAAATGAGAGTAGGCGTCATTTGAAAAAATAATGCCTACTTATGATAATAAAACGAGCAAAAAAACGCCGAAAAAATCACGTTTCTTGTATGCGGGCCCCCTTTAATTTAATTTCATTATTATTATTTGTTGTTATATCGCCAATAGAAATAGGCAGTCTGTGAAAATTTCAACTGTTTACCTATTACGGTTCATGAGATACAACCCTGGTGACGGGCTGCCGTTGTTACCCTTTGGGTACGGAGCCCTAAAAGGTAAGAAAATCCGAAATTTTTAGTTTAGACAACAATAACTGCTGAGAGGAGAGGAGTACCGGATAGGTTGAACAGTCGATGGAAAGGCCCTGAAATACTGCATACCGTACACCCTGCACTTTTTGATATACAGGGTGCTTTTTAAAACTAGATTTTTTTTATCACCCTGTAACGGAAACAATTTTTTGTTTGTCTAAGTGAGTACTATCACGTCCTGCCCTATGAACCACCTAGGTGGGAACACCCTGTATATATAATATATCACGAATATTGCCGTCATCGTCACAGCATTGATTATTTATATAAACAAATGTTATCTGTTTCTTGAAAAGGAGCGGGTACAACGTAAATTTTATTGCCTGTTGTAAAGACAATCTTTGAAAAATGTTAATATACAGGGTGTTTCCGTCTAGGTACTCCATAGAGCAGGAGGTGAAAGTATGTACTCACTTGGCCGAACAAAAACTTGTATGGCAGGAGGGGTCTACATCAGCCGTTTGGGAGTCACGGGGTGATTAAGAAAACAAGCTAGTTTTTCAAAAAGCACCCTGTATCTTTAAAAGTACAGGGCGTAGTTGAGAGCCCATTGTATGCAGAACTTTATGACCTTTCCAACAACTGCTCAACCAGCTCCGTGCCCACTCCTCTCATGAGTTATGGGGGTCTAAAATAAAAATTTCGAATTTTCTTACCTTTGTTTTTACTTTGACCTCTATTTCTTTTTGCAAAAAGGTCATTAACATAACTTTTTTTATAAAAACTGTAAACTGTAGACTGTCCTCTTTAATTTGACCTATTACACTCTATGTCCTAACTGTAGCCGTTAACGAGTTATTAGCCCTTAACCTATTCTCAAACTTACTTTTAAACATATTTTGTTCCATTAGTGACTGAAAATCGTCTAATTTCGATATGACCTGAATAGGTTATGAGCAAATAACTTTTTAACGGCTACAGTTAGGACAAATTAAAGAGGAGAGTTACAGTTTACAGTTTATAAAAAGAGTTATGTATTACCTTTTTGCAAAACAAATAAAGGTCAAAGTAAAAAGAATAGTAAGAAAATTCGAAATTGTTATTTTAGACCCCCATAACTCCCGCGAAGCTAGTTGAGCAGTCGTTGAAAAGGCCATGAAGCTCTGCATACAAGTAGCTCTTAACTGTGACCGTACGACCTGTACTTTTCAAGATATGGGTGTTTTGTGAAAAACTAGCTTTTTTCTTAATCACCCTGTAACTCCCAAGCGGTTGATGTAGACCCCCCCCCCCCCGCGCGATACAATTTTTTGTTCCTCTAGGTAAGTACTATCACCTCCTGCTCTATGGACCACCTAGACGGAAACACCCTGTATATTTATTTTTTCTTTGAAATTAATTTTGAGTAATTATCTGATGTTTTCTACAAAAATGGTGCGACAAAATGATGACCCAGGTAGCAGTTACGGCCGGAGAAGGGTAAATAAAAAGGACTATATACTAAAAAATTTCAAAGATTGTGTTTACAACAGGCAATAAAATATAGGTTTGTTTTGTACCTGTTCCTTTTCTACTACCAGGTAAAATTTATGGGTCACGGAGTGTATATGGACGTTGCCATCTAATGAAGTTTATATCTCAACATTTTGGTACATTAAGGGCCGTATTCACCAAGCCATTTAATTGAAATTTAATTTAATTTCTGTTTTAGTACTCCCGTTAGAGAGGATTGGGCTCACCTAAATTAAAATTAAAGTTATATATGCGTTATTATGACATAAGATAACTCAACTTTAATTTTAATTTAATTTTAAGTGTGCCCTAACCCTCTCTTACAGGAGTACTAAAACAGAAATTAAATGGCTTGGTGAATACGGCCCCAAATGCCCGGAATGAACTGAACTAAGTTAGAATTTTATATTACTGAAATTAGATGCCTTAAATTTTATAGAACAATACCTAAGCATTTCCACAGAAGTTACAATGCAGGTAAATTACGACAATGAACCTTCTTAAGAGGTACAGCACTGTAATTTCTGCTAACGAAGTTTTTTGTGTTTTGATGAAATTTATATAATTAGTATGTGGGAAGAATTTATATATGCTTAAGCCAACTGTTCTACGCATGCAACTCGCGTGGACCTAGCAAGCTGACATGACGAAATCTCTAAGTTTGTCATTTGGATAATATGAAAAGTCATTTTGAAATTGTAGATTTAAGTTCGTAAGTGGGATAAATCTTGTAACTCCTTCGTACACTTTTCGTACTTCGTACTTTTCTGCTAGAGTAGATACTTGATTATATTCATCACAATAAAAGTGCATTTCACAGAAATAGGATTAGAAATTTTTTGATTTTGCCAGGAAACTTCATTTAAAAAAATCATATCTCGAGAATGAAATGTCAAATGAAGCCAAATACTTTTATGTTTTGCATAAAAAAATACAGCAGCACCGCACGATTTTGTTGTTGTTAATAATAGCATTTTTTATTATTTTGTTACTATTTAGGGCCTGTACGACTTTTTTATATATTTTATATAAACCCTTAGCCTTTATCTATCTAAGTAGGTACTATATACCAAAAATTGCGAAGATGATCGATCTCGTTATGGAGATATTAATTTTTGAAGTCGCCGTATACCCTAAGTTCATAGTTATGGGGAAGTACTAAGCCTGAATTAAAATTACGACTTCGACTTTGCCCAAATGGTAAATGCATGTGGCAAGATTAAATTGCAACTTCGACTTCGACTGAAACTGAACTTTGGTCAAAGTCCAAAGTTGGTGTCGGCTGCGACCAACTTCAGTTCAGAAATGTCCACGATAAGGAAAAAGTGTGGAAGGAAATCGTCATATTCGAAGTCGTAATTGTAATTCGGGCCTTACACTTACGGAAATCTTCATGGTTGTATCTTGTAAAATTTTATAAATTTATCTAGGGGATCTAGATGTCCTCTTACCTAGCTGTAAGACCTTCATACTCTTTCCAGAATCTACATTTTGTGTTAATTTTTTTTTAAACTTGCCATTTAGGTTTGGAATACAATGAAATAGTGAATGGAATTTGTAATGTCAGTGTCAGATTAAGTTTTAATTCCTGTAGATTTAAATTCAAAGAAAAAGACGATGGAGAAATTATTCGGCAATTGAAAGAAAAATTCGCAAAGAAGCAGACAAAGTGCTGAGAAGTATCAAATTCTCACATCTTTGCCACAAAGCTGGACCGTCTGCAAGATCAAATATGAATTCGAAATAAGTTATTGCTTGCCACACAGAGAAAAAAAATTTGCAAATTAATAAAAGTATATAATAGGTCTGTTCGCGTACTTCTCGTGCAAAAAATTTCTGGGTAAAAACTTAATCGTGTGGTGGGGGAAGAATGTAAAATGCATGAAAAAGTACGGGAACGCTTTTCATGCAATTTCGTGAAAAACAACAAGAAGAAGTGTAAAATAACATTTGCGAATGAGTGTTGTTTTATTTTTTGTAACTTGCTGCAGTCTTGTAAAGTCCAATGAGAGTATTAGAATACTTAAACAATCTTCATTCGACATTTTGATTGCGCTTTAAAAACTTTTCAGAAAATTCCAAAAATGATTTTTCCTACGACAGTTGTCAATTTTCCTTGCAAGAATTGTGCAGTAACTAAAAACTTCGGGTAAATTCATGCAAGAGGGGAAGCTGTGACGTATGTGAAAACTCGTGTAATTTTGTGTGCACGAGAAAGTACGGGAACGGAAATTGGGTAAGTTCATGCAAATTCATTGCAATGCATTGTCCCAAAACTGAGTACGCGAACAGACCTAATGTCTACAAAAATTGATAGTAATATTCTCATGGAAAAAATCAAAAGTCTTGTGACCAAATTTTATGAATTTGTTGAAATAAGTCTTATTTACCCGGTAAAGCGACATTATGAAATTAGTTTCCAGTGAATGTGTAAAAAATCAGCGTTGATTAGTGCCAGTCAATTAGGTTTTCATACCTCGGCAGTGTCACTCATGGCGGTAATTTCAGAGGAGCGGGATGAAGCTGAAAATTTCCACCATTCTTCTTCCATACTTTATTATAAATAATATAAAACATATATGCAAAACGAGGTCGAGCAACTCCGCGCAAATATATAAGGTTTATGACTTCGATACAAAAATATATTATTACCAAAAAATTCGGTTGGTGTTGCTGTAGTTTTTTTATGAAAGACAAGTATTTGATTTAATTCGACATTTTATCAGAAAAATTGATTGATCTATTCAAGCGATGACTTTTTTGAAAATTACTTCAGCGTAAAATAAAGGAAGGGGGAGGGGATGTTGTTAGAGGAAACAAAAAAATATGGGTGAGCTATTTTTGAATTTCATACAAACTCTGAAAGTTTCATACAAATCGGAAATGTTCGTATTCCAAAATGATCGGTATCGTGCCATATGCCGTCAAAAGAAATCAATAATAAACAAATTAATGGAAAATCCAAAACACTTTCCAAATAAAATTTTCTTAAGTGAGAAAGAAGCAGATATAAAATTTCAATTTAGCAAAAAATATCCAAAAGCAAACACTATACTATTTTTGAGTTTACCGTGTTATATTGTCTGAAATACGTTTTGAATTGTGCAGTGTTAAGTTGCAAGAACAACACCAGGCTAATATTTATAAAAACTTAGTTTCTTCGAGCAAATCTCTTTAGGAAAAGTAATTAAGTGTTTATGGTATGGCTGGGCCTGGCAGGTAAACCAGGATCGATTTAACGCTGGGCCATACTCTCGATACATACATACATATATAAAATTAATGAAATTGTTAGTTAGTTGTTTGTGAAATAATGAATGTCCTTACGATTCTGTATCAAGAAGGGCAGATGCAGGGGATATGGCTTCATTATGTGTGTATTTGTATGTCCTACTCACTGCGCCTTTTGTTCATATGTGCACTTTTTTATATGTTTATATATAAGACCTGAATTACAATTACGACTGATCAGTCGACTACGGCCTTTCCCAAATGGTAAATGCATGTGGCAAGATACAAGTGCAACTTCGACTACGACTGAAACTAAACTTTGCTCAAAGTGCAAAGTTGGTGTTGGCTGCGACCAACATCAGTTCAATCACAGAAATCTGGACTTCTGATTTGTTCAAGCAGTTGAAGCTTTAATTTAATTACAAATATCACCTCAGCGTCGACTTCGACTTAAAATCAAGTCGCAGTCGTCAGATCACTCGTAATTGTAATTAAGGCCTAAGCTAAGAAAACTTTCGAGTGAGAAACTGTTAGCTGCCAACCCGACTAGTCAATCCAGTTTTATAGGTATAGGACACCATTTTGACTCGACTATTCCAACAAAACGAGCTCGAGTCCAGCCAACCTATTATCAACTCGAATCGCAAATACATAGAATTGAAGCCGGATTTAACCATGATTGAAACCAGCATCTAAATGTGGTAAATGAGCAGTCAAATAGAATCCTCTAAAAGCCTAAAAATTCGTGTTATTCACATATTTTGAAGGCAGTAAGAACCTTTTAATATATTAAATTATTCTGAAATAAGCGCATGTTGCCTTTGTTTTAATTATTTTAATTACTATTATAAGTGGTTTTTAATAATATGTATGTACGAATAGATAAAAAGATCCATTTAACTGGAAATGTTACTAGACATAAATCTCAGGATTTACAAACATATGAAAGAAATTGATCATTATTCTATGGAACAAGAAAATCAGTCATTTACTGCAAGAAAAAGATTGTTCGAAAAGCTAAAGAAAATATTTTCGTCAGACAATCACAAAATTAAAAAGAACAGACTATCAGCAGATGCAGGAGCGTCCCATAGGTTTACACTGGAAATATGTGAAATTATAAATAGAGCTAATGAGACAGCGTTGTATTCGCAAAATGTAAAACATTCACCAGGGCTTAAATCTTGTAAAGGCCGCTACACACGCTTATGTAAATCGTACGACACATTTGATTCGATTTAATTAAAAATTAAGTTATTATGGAGACAGTCTGTCTAGGGTATAAAAGCGACTATTTGGAACGGCCAAAATACCTCACAAATAGGGATGTCTTCTTAGTTCTATTCTGTTTGTTTCTTATGTACATCAACATTGTTCGCGAAGCTCTAGAGGAGGCCATTCACATATGTAAATATGTAAACTTAACATTCTAGTTCTTAAATATAATGATATGATATTGTATTACTCAGTATCTCTTCTGAAAAATTACAAAATATAATTTAACCTCTAAATGGGTTGCTTGCAGTGTTCGTTGAAAGTTAATTTTTCGACGCTTAAAGTTATTATTTTTAGTAGATGTGGAGGTAGAGGGAAACGACCACTCAATAGTCATGGACCTATATATAATGGCAAGGCTAGAGTAATTTATTTATTGAACATATATTAGTTATTGTTTGAACAATAGAAATACTCATTTTGAAATAATCCTTACACCAGATTTGTCATATACGGAGTGCAGTGGAATGTCGGTTATCCGTCATTTCCCTTAACATATGACTGAATTTGTTCGCCTTAATTCCATTCCAAGAATACGAAAGATTTCATTTACAGTTTAAAGTGATAGCGATGAATAAAATCTGATATTTTGCTTGATATTTTGGAACGTATGTTATACTGTTTAAGAAGTACATCGTTTACTTTGTTCTTGACTCGCGATCGCATAATGTACGAGCTGGCAGTTCATTACAGTACAGTTTCAACAATTGATACTTTGTGAGCTTGGCAAATTTCACAGTTATACTGCCATTCTTTGTAACCTTGGTCGCCACAATAGCTTTCGTAAGTGTCGTCGCTCGCTCAAGTGTCTTCACTTTCATCGCTATAGTTTGCATCGCTATTGACAACCAGCAACAAAATTCTTTCTAATAGCAGCTTTTCTAGCCACTTATTGATCCAATCGAATGATATTTCGCTACTCTTACTACATTACATATCGGTCTGCCAGTAGAAATATACTTTTCTACGCTTGATTTTAGGTACTAACCTAATAAGATATTTATCGGCGACAGAGTAACAGCCGAGTCAACTCAATTCTCATAAAAAAAAGCAGCTCCGCGTTTCATGACCCGAGAACTATCTCCTTTGATGATATTATTCAATGGAAGGAGAAAGGTTTCAAAAACCAAATTAAGTCAAATGGGGTTGAATATGACCATGTACCCAGGAAATTCCTTAAAAGTGTTCTTTGTTCTTTATTCTTAATAGTCACTTAACTTTTCAATATGGTCATCACTGAAAAACTGACCGCATACAGGCAATGCACTTAAGGAGACCCATCTTATGACCCAGCTTAGACGGGTGAGTACGCATCTTCAGCAACACGAAACTTGTATGTAGGATGATGTTTCATTCCTACCTATATATGTATTTGTAGTATTTCTAAGAATTATATACTGTTACTATAGCTGATATGGGATTTTAAAACAAGTATTTTCTTTTCCCCAATAGGCTATAAAAATACATACAAAAGAATTCAGCGGACAAAAGTAAAAGTCTTAAAATTGTCTATTCATTACCTTAAGAAAAATAACCAATAGGAATTTACAACAATTAAAATTACACGTTTAAAAGTAAAACATCATAATATAAGTTTTCTTGTGGCAGAAGCAAGATACTGATACATCTAAACTGGGTCTACACAATCCATTATATCCGAGTTGTGTGATCCTTAAAAGTTATTATGAATCAAATTGTGCATTACTTTGACTTTGATAACTTGCTTTTATTATGGGTTTCTACGTACGCAAGTTATCAGTAATAAGCTTTCTAAAGCTGACCAAAGCACATGCCATATAGGTCTAAATTGAATTTAACCTTAACGTACTTCTTGGACTACCAATGGATTTTAACCCTGGAATGCTACCCGTGCCTTTCTACTTGAAGGCTGCACTGCTCTTCACGACATATGACACAGCGTCAGCACTTCGCAAGTGCATTGTCTGAATTGTGATTGTTAATTTAAGGAACGGAGAGCCTTCCTAGCAGGTCAGCCCTCATTGGCCGGGAACCCATTATAAGACTGAAATTGTGGTATAAAATCCATTCATGAGGAAAAAAATTGTTTGTAAATTTTAATTATTCTGGCAGGAATCCTATTTTTTCATTTTTCTATTCCGTTAAGATTTCAACTCTTTTGTTTATAATTATTCATTAAGCGAATATTAAGCTCTTATAATAGTTTTACTTATTTTATGCAGATATTGTCATTGACTGCAATGATAAGTCGACAAAATACAAGGCCAGGCACTCATCATGACATTCTTAAAACTACTCATACCGAAACCGTTTCCCAAGGCAGGTTTAGACTAAATATAACCAATTAGTAAATCAGGCTAGAATATTGATCTTATCAAGAACTGGTAATTCGGAGCAAGAAATTTGTATGAATACGGAGCTTGTCTTTGGAATTAACTTGGGTTTGTTTAGGATGCTTAATCAATTTAAGATTTTAGCTTTACTTTAAGTGATTAATCTGACTGATAAAAGTTTTTCATTTTTCAAATCGGTAGAAGCGTGCTTTCTACGAAGTTTAATCTAAAATTTGTCCATTTTAAAATGATGTAGGTAATGTACCTATATATATTTTAATTTGAGATAATTTGTTTCATTAGAATCACTGTATAGCTGCATATCAACCTTATTACCTGTACATCCATCCTTTTCCTAAACGTACCTGATTTTGAATATTTAGTAGGTATATAATTGTAATTTATCAAAAAAGATAGATTAAATGATAACATATTGCATTTCTCCTACTTTTCTTTGCGCTTATTGTGGTTGGTTCGAAAATTTTACTATAATAAAAATAAATGACGCCCCCCTTTTTACAGTTTGACAGCATCTGTATTAAGCTGATTCCACACTTTTCTGCATATTATTTGCAAAGACAAGCACCATTATAACAGAAAATTGTGTCATTGCTAACATATGGATTAACATCTCACTAAATTCTTAAAGCAGTTAATTGCTTGAATGAAGAAAATATAATTTTCACCAACAATTTTTTTTATAATTAATGTGCAAATTCAACCCAAGCATCAAGTATAGTAAACTATTCATTGAATTGCATTTCTTTTGGAATTTTAATATGTAGTAGTGAATATGATCATTTGAATCAGAATGTTGATCATGTACCTATTAGGCTTCCTCCAGATAATTCGAATAAAAGAAAATTAAAAATCGACTATTCTCATGAAGAAATTGAAAGTTTTCTGTGAATGGAAAACTCAATTAACTCTTGTTGAATTTAAATTTGACCGCCTTTCGCCGAAACGGTTCATGATCCACTTAATGACTGCATCGCACACGCACACCTTATTACATCACACACGATCAAAGAACTTTTTTGTTTACATTTGTGTGGGGATATGTCATTTGGGGAAATTAGAATTGATCGAGCATAAACAATCCAAATACCAGTCCCTTTTGGGCATTCCACTTACTTGACAATATTCGGATGTTTTGAAGCCTCCAATTGCTTAAGTAGAGCAATTTCCCGTAGAGTAGACATAGGCACTCCATCCTCGGTCAGGGCCACTCGCACTTTCTTTAGAGCCACTATGTTGCCGGGGTTATTCAAGTCTCTGGCTCGATACACAGTCCCGTAAGCACCTGAAACAATAAAAAAAGGTGCCACATTCAAATCAAGCAACGCTAATTACATCTTCAAACAATATCATAACTATAATTTGTGGCTGTTTGTTTACAAAATTTTTTCGGTCGGGTGGCAAGTCAAGCGCGGCGACAAGACAAAACTATTGGGCGACAGAGGCAAGTCATTGCGCTCGAATTGCTGTGACACTATGAGGCCTTCCTCCGTGGCGCTGGGATGCGGATCGGGGTCTGAGCATAATCAAATTCAAGAACCAAAACGCTCCCTTCCAGCAGCACCACTTCGCACTTTTTTTTATGTGTCCTCACTAAGAATTTTTTACAGATCATCTCCAGAGCAAGACTTTCTGTAGCCGTACGACCAAAATGATAATGGAGCACACATGCGCCCCATATTCCCCTTGAACACAACAAATACAGAACATTCTTCTTAATGCAATTTGACACTAGCTCACACCTACACACATGTATAACACAATGGAAATTATATTACCGGTTCCAATGACATTTAACTCTTCGTAATTCGATTGCAATCGAACAAATGAATTCGATTGCATCTGCTTGGACGATGACATTTTCCCCGCTGAACATTCAACCACTTGCCGTGTAAAGTTCCCACAAAACCTAAACCACCTGTGCACTGTTGATATCACTGGGAATTATTGGAAAAGTGTTTTTTTCGAAAAGTTTTGCAGACACGCAGGCTTTGTGACAGATCGAACGCGACGCGTGACTTTTTTTGAGCCGATTTACAGTTCTGTGGATGCGTTGGTAAATGGATTCAGTTATGGGATGTGGGATGCGAATTAAAGTTAGTGGAACGTGCCATTTCAGGCACAATTTATGTGTGGATTCGACATATTTATCTGTTATACATATGGCTTTTGTCCGAGTTAAGGTTTGGTGTTTAACTCCGGAGAACTGTTAGAATTTTTCTTTCAACTTTTCCCGCATGGAACGGAGAGTATTGAAAATATTGGCGTGAGTGTCGGATTCCTTTTTTGGTTTGGAGATTGGGTTAGGTCAACAATGTCAGATGTCAGAACCGGCTGTGAACGACACTCACGCCAATAGTTACATTTCGCCGTTCGGCAGCCGCCTGCCGGAGAAAAGCGAGAAGGCGAGAACAAAAACGCTCGCCGCGCCAACGGTAACGAGACGAGACCTTTTCGACACTAACGCCAATGTTAATCATTCTCGCCGTTAAAAATTTCTATCAAAGACATACGACTTTCGGACTTTTTAGTCATTTGTACAAAATAGGTTTATAAAAAATATATTCCTTAAGAACTGTTGGAATTTTGAGAGAGTAGAAAAGAATAAAATTGCAAAAACATAGAAAATTGAAATGTTCTCATGATAAAAGAAAAATCAACTCCCCCGCGCACCAATCTAAACCCCTCTGTACACAAATTAGAAAATCACGAATTTTGATATATTATATTCTTACAGAAGAAAAAAAATATACCATTTAATAGAACTCAGCAAGAACTTTAATTAACAGCTAAAATGGACGAACGCCACGGGGTGCAGTTACCACCTTCAAAAATGTCAACGGACAGGGGACAGACACACATGCAAAAGTCAAAAGAACTCTTAATATTATGCGTGGGTGTCCAATCCATTTTCCAATTTATTACAAGCTTTTCTCCGCTGGGGGCTGCAAAACAAAAAATTCTTCTACGCCCCGCCGGAGGGCGGCTCGGAACTTCTGGGGGTGTATTGGGAAATCGGTTTCGGAAACGGTTTCTGTAAGGCGCGGGGGTGAAAAATCTATTGGCTACAGTTGGCGCCACGAGCTTTTTTGCTTTTCTATGCCCCGCCGGAGGGCGGCACAAAACCTGGGTGGGAAGTCTGGGATAAAATATCGTAGAAAAGCATAAATTATTATTTATTTTACGTTCTTTTGCTTTTAGACGTCCCCAGGTCATTTTTAATGTCTTAAAATATTTTGTGAAGTTAAATTAAATTACATTTGTAAACTAATTAAGTATATTAACAAAAATAATGCAAATACTTCTCAGGTAGTTTGATGCGCATGGTACCTACTTCTTCGATCACAAGATAAAACGAATCTTAATTAATTTTTACAGTTCTTAGTCATTTTTAATGTGGTATCAAATATTTTGTGAAGTTAAATTAAATTACATTTGTAAACTAATTAAGTATATTAACAAAAATAATGCAAATACTTCTCAGGGCGCATGGTACCTACTTCTTCGATCACAAGATAAAACGAATCTTAATTAATTTTTACAGAAATAATTCTCACGTAAGTACCTAGGGTAGATAACAACAAATGCTATAAATAATTAAAAAAATATATAAAATACTCTTGGAGCTACTAATTTTTAATGGAAATTGGAAGTGTATAGGCGTCTATGAATTTTCGATCCTTTTATTTCAATTAAATTAATTGATCATTATCAATCAAGAGAGACGTAGGGCGGTAAGAATAGTTTCAATGGGATAGTGTTTTGTGCAATAATCTTTAGTTCATTTCAGGATCTTCCAGTTAATATACCTTCGTCGGGCCCTTTTGAAGTTACCAGTGAAGATCCTGCTTTGAAATGTTGTTATACCCTAGATGAAATCTCATACGGTAAACTAAATTTGCCATTCCGTTTTTAACGCATAGAAAATAAGATGCTGGTTGACACGTATACTCAAACAGCTGAAATTTAGCTCACGGCATTTTTAAATAAAACTGCCATCTTATAAAAGATAATAAAACTCTTCTCGTTATTTCCATCACGTACATATATATTTTAATTTTACATATAATGGTAACCGCCAACGGGTTTCGTGTTATTAGGGTATCATCAGTCCTCATATCGTACAAGAAGTCTTCTATTATCTTTTATAGGATGGCAGTTAACTTTAATCTATTCCACCAAGTGTTGTAAAATCTGTGATTTTTAAATAAATTGTATATTTGAGTTCGAAAATGGGACAAATCAGGTAACTCCTTAGTAGGGTTGCCATACAAAACCTTTGGGTTTTCACTAATATTTAGACACGGCCTGAGAACGCGTCGACGAAGAAAGCTGAAATTTTATACACAGCGTTTTCATAAAAGTAGTAAAAAAAATTTCAAGTATGAACTAAATTGAGCAATTCGTTCTTGGTGTTGTCATAAAGAAACTTAGGCTTTTTACGTATACTGTGAAAACGATCAGTCCTAGACGTTTTTATTATACTGCAAAGTTCTGCAAAATATGAAATCCTATGATATTAGATATATAATCATTTTTACTTTCAGACGAACCCGTTCTTGAATTAAATGCGAAAAAACCAATTTTACAATCTGACATTCACAGAGCATATGAAATTATGTACGGGCATCTAAGGTGTGTTGGGATCTACCATTTTGGAAATGTGCGTATATTCAGCATGAGAAAGTTCTGAAAATCAGCTGAAAATGGCGAGATGAGCTAAACATGAAATATTTATTTATCGCTACAAAAGAAGTAGGTACACCTGACAAATGTGTTCTTCTTAGAACATATAACAAACAGGAATGCGGGTATCGATAAAATTCGTATACACGATACGAGTGAAGTTGAAAATTCGTCATAATATCTCGAAGGTCGGAAAATACAGAGCAAAATGATGATGCGAGAAAAAAGTTTCAAGAACAAGTGGAAGGTTGGGTGATAAATGAATGGCAGCGGGTAGAAATATCTACAAATTTGCGCTCATATTAAGTAAAATAACTTGACTACTTTTCCTAAAATTCTGCTAGCTGTTTATATATTTAACATAACAAGACGGGTGTTGATAATTCAATGACATACTAAACGAAGTAACTGAAAAAAATGCGTACGGTATAGCCAATGGCCATACGATAAAATTTTGTATGGTAACGTAGCAGTCATATGAACAAAGATATATATATATATATATATATATACAACAATATAGTCAAATAGGTATATAGCCAGATAATCAAAAATGTATATATGAATCAATATAATCAAAAATATATGCATATATTGCCACAAAATCAAATGCAAATAAAATGACTGGATCACAACTTCGACTTATGTACATATATCCGGACCCTCGAAGCAGCTCCCTGGGGCGGTTGCGCTGTTCCTCGAAAGAACTTTTGTCGTTTTGTAGACATAAAACTTGAACTTAGTTATTAGCTGAAAAGAGGAACGAAAATCGCTGCAGAGTTTAACTTGCCCCCTGGTTCGAGATACTAGATACTAGAAACGTAATTTTTTCGACGCTTTTTTTTCCTTTTATTCTCATTCTTGATTAATATCATAAGTAGGCATTATTTTTCCAAATGACGCCTATACTCTCATTTGAAAAAATAAATAAAAAGTAGGTATATATAGTGTTAAATTTTGTACGATGGTACGGAACCCTTCGTGCGCGAGTCCGACTCGCACTTGGCTGTTTTTTTTTCTTTGTATGAAACTTTTTTATTCCCGATTTAGTTTTATTAAAAAAAAAGCTTTGTCTGTACGTTTCTCACTTTTCATCCCTTAACCTTTTCGAAATCACACTTTTCCTTCTTGTCCGCCAAAAACTCTTCTTCTTTTGTTTCTATTTCTTCAGTCACGTCACGACCAGGGTTGGTCGTGCCAAACTTATGGCAGAACCTCGCCGTGTGGACGATGTCAACACCGCTAAATATTTCAATTTCAATTTCAATTTTATTTATTTTTATACTGTGCAATTAGGACAAAGTCCCTTTAAGTTTGCACAATCCAACGGTATCAAATAAACTTATAACAATATACAGAGTGTATAGAATGCAACAAAGTAAAGAACTAATGAAGTAAAAAACTTAATAATGTACTTAAGGTACCTAATATTAATGTAGAACACAAATTAAGTAAAGAAAGCCAAAGAGAAAGCTACTTAAGAGAGTAAAGTATAGTAAAATGCTGAAACAATTAAATTGTCGGATTGAGGAAACTTGAAACGACCGAGCGACGTGATACTTTTTATATGATTAGGTAGAGAATTCCAAGCTTGAGCTCCGTGAACTAGCAGTGACGTTTTTCTTTGGGAGATAATATGAACTGGTATATTGAGGTTATTGGTACGAGCTGATGAACTAAATTCAAGTGTCAGATAGAGGTACTCAGGAACTTTATAATGAATGACTTTAAACATAAAGATAAGTGTTCTAAGCTTATAATAGATAAAAAGAGGACCAACTCAAGTAGGGGGAGACATGATCGTATCTACGCAACGAATAGACGAAACGTACGCATGAATTAAATGCCACATTGAGTTTGCGCTTGGACTGTGAGTTTGGCAATATATAATATCGGAAAAAAAGAATAATGGTAATACAAGTGTTTTGACGAGCCGCAGTCGAGTTTCAAGTGGAACAAGCTTAGCTGATAACCATAATCTGCGCAGAACACCATATATCCTACCCACAACATTACTAATATGATCATCACAGGTAAGTGTTTTATTAAATGTCAGACCTAAGCTCTTAACTTTGCTACAGTGGGGTATCACTACGGAATCAAGAAGCATGGGAGGAAAATAGGACGTATTAAGTTCATGCCTGTATATTATAATACAGTTCGACTTCCGGGGGTTTAAGAGAATCAAATTACTTACTGCCCAATCACTGATAATGCAAAGGTCTTCGTTAATTTTGCTTGCAGCATCTTCAATTAAACCAAGGGGAGATCCGAGATATACCTGGACGTCATCGGCATAAAGGTGGACCTGAGAGTGAGTTACTATAGAGGGCAGATCGTTTATGAAGCAACTAAAAAAAAATGGGGCCTAGGACAGAGCCCTGAGGAACCCCTGATAATATCAAGAGAAAGTCCGATAATGTATTATTTACAAACACTCTTTGCGTTCGTCCGTATAGATAACTATAAATGAGTTTAGCCGCAGAGCGAGAAAAATCAAACCTACGAATCAGTTTCGTTATTAATATGCCAAAGTCAACTGAGTCGAAGGCCTTTGAGAAATCAAGTAAAGTAAGAAAAATAACCAGATTATTATCTATATTGTTACTAAGATCGTCGACAATTTTAGCCAGAGCTGCGGTGCAGCTATGTCCTGTCCTGAACCCAGATTGAAATGTGGAAAGCAGGTTTTTGGAAGTGAGATAATCATTAATTTGCAAACACATTATGCGTTCCAGACTTTTCGATAATGGAGAGAGTATATGAATTCCTCTGTAGTCATTAACCGAGGAAGGTCGAGAAGTTTTAGGGATAGGAATAACCTTTACGATCTTGGACGAGATTGAAGACACTGCCAAAACTACTTCATCCCAAGTTACAGGATGGAATGAAAAACCAGAATCAACTGATGCCTCCTGCAAATAAGTATCAGCATGTAAATTTGAGGAACGAGAGTTATGACCAACGCCACATATAAGGTGGGAATTCATGTCATTAGGATCAACACAACAGTTCTCACGGGCTGCACCAGCGATTCCCATGTTACGAAGATTATTCCACAGGATTTTGGGAGGGAGATCGGCATTTAGTTTAGAGCGGAAGTAAGCACTCTTCGCATTCTTAATTTCCACTTTAACAAAGTTATGTCGACGTCATACATGTAGAATGCTGCTGCATGCAGCACGCTACGACCATAACAAAGGCTGAAAGTACCACACAAGTGTGCAAAATTCCATCGCTATCGTTAGAATGAACCAATTCTAGATTTTTCTTTTGTTGTTGTTGTTGTTGTGTCATAGTGTGTGTGTGGGTGTGTATGGCGATTTGTACTTTCTCAAAACCCTCGAGAATACTTCCAAAACCCTCGAGAATATTTCACAAGCCATGAAACAGACTCCCTCACTACCGCATGAGAGCCCCAACGGAGTACTAACATTCTAAAATATTTGCCGTGTTCTTATCTAAAACTGACAAAAGTTTGATTTGAATAGGTCCTCCGCCCTAAACTACTATTCTTACAGAAAAATTGTGTTGTGATAATCTTAAGCTTGCTTTCTTATTTTCCGAACCGAAATAAAATTTGTATACCTTTCCTAACAAAATTATTTAGAAAAATTGATTTGAACCAAATAACTACGATTCCTCAAACAAAAACTCTCAGCTGAAAAATCATTGTTTATTACGCTGCCTGCCGTTGTGCCTGCCGTGGCCCGTGGGCTGATATCAAATGTAATGTAGCTGCCCACAGATTCGGACTCCGGCTGCACATACACACATGCAATTACTACTAAGCTGAGAATTAGTCTGCGTAAAATGGTAAGGTTAATTTGTAATCAAAACTATTTTATTATTTTGTTAAGTAAGGAATATAATAAGTGCAGCTTTTGGGAAGGTAAAGCTGTAAATTACTAGAAGACTATTTTACTGTATGGATAGTAATTTAGGCTCTATAGCAAATATAAAGTCAATGTTTGGCACTTTTCCATAAGTATCAATATAGAACATTTTAGAAAACGGACTCGCAACGCACACATATAGATTTCTGTTTCATGGCTTGGGATACTAATTTAGGCTCTATAGCAAATATAAAGTCAATGTTTGGCACTTTTCCATAAGTATCAATATAAAACATTTTAGAAAACGGACTCGCAACGCACACATATAGATTTCTGTTTCATGGCTTGGGATACTTCCCAAGCCATGAAACAGAAATCTATATGTTCGTTTTCTGAAATGTTCCATATTGATACTTATGGAAAAGTGCCAAACATTGACTTTATATTTGCTATAGAGCTTAAACTACTCTTCATATACGAAAATAGTCTTCCAGTAATTTAAAGCTTGGTTCCTTATCTTCCC
The DNA here is from genome assembly GCA_963930735.1 of Dioctria linearis. Taxonomy (NCBI): domain Eukaryota; kingdom Metazoa; phylum Arthropoda; class Insecta; order Diptera; family Asilidae; genus Dioctria; species Dioctria linearis. Next base: position 330,624,059 of record OZ005740.1, on the reverse strand, counting down.
AAGGACTAAACTTCCTATATACCTTACTTAACAAAATCTTAAATAGTTTTGATGACAAAGTAATCTTACCATTTTACGTTCAATACTTCTCAGCTGAGTGATAATTGCATGTGCAGCCGGAGTCCGAATCTGTAGGCAGCCACGTTCGATATCATTAGCCCGCGGCATCCCATGACGGCACAGCGACATTGCAATGATTACTCAGTTGAGAATTTTTGTTTGAGGAATCGTAGTCATTTGGTTAAGATAAATTTTTTTAAATAAATGTGTTAAGAAAGGTCTGAAAATACGGTTCGGAAGATAAGAAAGCAAGCTTAATATTATCACCATTTTTCTGTATGAATAGTAGTTTAGGGCCGAGGAGCTATTCAAATCAAACTTTTGTCAGTTTAACATAAGAACACTGCAAATATTTTAGAATATAAGGACTCCGTTGGGCCTCGCATGTGGTAGGGAGGGAGTCTGTTTCATGGCTTGTAAAGTATTCTCGAGGGTTTTGACTTTCTTCGTTTGATTTCGTCGTCGATCCTTCTTCCTTAGTTTTTACAGTATTAAATCTCAAATTAGTTGACCTATGTCAAGACCCTCGAGAATACTTCCCAAGCCATGAAACAGTCCGTTATCTAAAATGTTTTATATTGATACTTATAGAAAAGTGCCAAACATTGATTTTATATATGCTATAGAGCGTTATGCCTAATCTACAATGCACGTCGTCAAAAAGACATGGATTTTGTGTTTGCTTCACAATCTTATGTCGATTTCGATGGGACCATTTGTTTTTACGTTTTCTGATTCTAGAGCTTTGAAGAGGTTACGCGCACAACCGTTCCGCTTCAAACCTGTCCAGGCTAACCACAGCCTAATGCCGAAGTTAACAAATTTTTAACGCATTGCAAGCAGTGCGTGCGTTGACAGATAAAATGGATTCATGTATGGTTGTTATACCATGCGAAAGTAATTACAACAAAAAATTAGTACGTGATGCTTAGTAACTTTTTAACAAAAATGTACCCAGACCATTTTCGTCGGATTTTTTACATCTTCTATAGTATTGTGTTCATTTTGCGGATAAATTTTGTATGGAAATTTAGCGGTGAAATTTAGTTGCGAAATATTTAGCCAAATCACTGAAGAAAGTATGGTATTGTGTTTTATCAGCTAAAAGTTTGTTTAGTTTTGACAAGTAGATGGCAGTAACTTCCACAAACATATATGTATGTATATGCATCAGATTTTTCCGCTCAATACCTTTTTTCACGCTAAAATTTTGACCTTTGAAGTTGAAGAAATTGGAATACAAGAGTGGCAGTGGATTTTTATTATTTTTTTCTGACAAAAAAATTCCGTCTTCATTTAGACAATTCTTTTGAAAAGAAATAAAATAGTACCTAAGTATAAATATAATTTTCTTTACTATTTCGAGATTGCGTAATAGGGTGCGCGGAGCATTATTTTCCAATATTGAAAAGTAGGCAGCGTGACCACTGTGTTTATGGATGATATCTGCTTGGCTTGAACCAGATTTATTTGCTTGCGATCGCAATTTAATTAGTTAAATTAAAATTTAAATATGGTCATGAATTGTTGTGTACCCCAGTGCTCTAACAAATTCAATAAAAAAAAAATTTCAAACAAATTTCATCAGTTTCCTAAGGACGAAGAACTTAAGTTTGAATGGATTTGTAAGTAGGTAAGTTAGGAAAGAAACTGTCCAAGTTATTTCGCGTTAGCAGCACTTGTGAGCACTTTAAAAATAGCGACTATAATATAACGTGGTTAAAGTAATCAAAGGTAATGCAATTTTCATTACATGAAAGTTAAATATTTTATCGAAGTTAGTTATACCTTCGAAAAACTCTCTATTAACAATTTATATTTAAGAATCATTTTCCTTGAAGCAAATAATACCCATAAGTGTGAATGTTCCAGTTCAAATAAAATTGATTTACATAATAATAATAATATTACCATAAATAATAATAATTAAAATAGCTGATTTAGCTCTTATTCAAATATACATATAATGGGCCTGTATGGTGCATCTAGGAATTGCTTGCAGCTAGGAGCAGGTATAATAACATGACTTCCGAGACAATTTATGTTTTTCCCAACGTTAACTACAAATTTATATTTTGATGTTATTTATGTATGTACATATATACCTTTTCGTCAATTTCTGTTTGTTACCAGCGGCTTTTACATCATGGAAATAGAGCTTTTCTTTATGTTACTCCATATTTTCTTCATTATATTTAATTTTTGAAATAATAATTGCAATATAAAGTAAATATTTCACCTATTTGACAGCTATAAAGAGCGGGCTGTCCATAAGCCCGATGGTGCTGCCAAGAATCCAGTTGTCAGTTTTACAAGTTTTTGCATGCCCCATTGCAATAGCTGTCTAAAAGAGCACGAAATAATATCAGAAATACACGACAGCTGATTGTCAAAAGCAGCCAGCTATAGTTCAAAACAATGAACAATTTTAGCCGTGGAAAAGGTCCCTGTTCGATTGCTGCTAAATATTTATCCGCTAAATGAACACAATTTCCAATTAAAGAAATATATTTAGGTGGAAAAGGAAAGGTCTCAGCATGTCTTTTAGAAGATAAAAATGTAAGTTCTAAAGAAATTTTAGAATTCAGAAACAATTGCTTAAAATTTTATATTGAAAGTGAGGTGCAAATAAAAAAATGGTTTCCATTCGATGCCATAAAATGTCTTAAATACTTTGAAATCTTAGATCCTAGTAATTTAAAAAAATGCATCTACTATTCTGTAGCAAGTCATTTTCGCAATATATTATGTGACTATAAATGCCTTATATCTTAGAGCACAAGCAGACGGGCAAAATCAATGATCATTCGTTCGTAACTGAATTTTTCAAAAATCGCTTTAATTTTGAATGTGAGTTATTAAAAATATGCTGTCAATTACATATAAAAATTGACAGTTATTTCGTTTTAATTCATAAAATCTTGGGTAACTTGATTTTTGAAAAAATCAATTACGAATGCATTGTTTTTGTCCGTTTGCCTAGGGTATTAGACCCTGACTACAGACTTGTTAGGGAATTACGAGAAATTCATAATAATTTGCCAACAATCGAGTTTCGTAGGAGGATTTGTCATAATATGAAAAAAGGAGTGGCACCTTTAATATTTCCTTATTTGAAGAAACTTCTTTCACATTTATTCTGTCGACCTCATAGTTCTGCAACAGTCAAGCTTTTTCTGTCATAAATCTCAACAAACGGAGATTAGGAATAGGTTAAACATCAGCCTCTACAGGGAATTTGGTGGACTAAAATTTTTTTTTAAAAAAACTAATTGTTACGAAATTGAAATAAAGCCTGTTCACTTAAAGTTATTAGATAAATATATGCATGACCCCGAAAATATGGAAGAATAGCCGTTTTTCATATATTCAAAATATAAATATGTGTATTTACAAAACAGAAGGCAGTTATGTTCATGTTAATAACTGAACATTTTTATAGGTATTTGTTTATGTCAATAATTGAAAATGCAGTTTCTTTATTTTTTTACTGAACTGAAGTTTGAAATAAACTGTAAACATACCAATAGTGGCATTCTGATGACTTTATCTTTGAAAAAGAGATATTTTAAATGGCACACGGATGGATGCAAAATGGAAGGTGGATCAGGCGCGGGAATATATGGATCAAATTACAGACTCGGGCACTGGGAGTCTTGCCTACCATTTTCCAGACGGAGTACCACGCCACGAAATCATTCATAAGAACATGTGTTGAAAAAAAAACAAAAAAAAAGGTGTTCGAGAAAACGGACCACAAACACTTATTTTTCCCGTAAACAGGTACGCAAGGCAAGTATGTGGATAATTTGAAACAGTTTTGTATGTATAAAATGATGAGCTTTCATTAGAAGTATTAATCGTCAAGTATGATTCCGTGCAATATGGCTACAAGTTAAAAAGAACAAGTAAAAAAGCTAGAATTGGTCTAAAACCAATTCTTATGATACCCTAGATGAATGCCCGTATTAAATTTCGTATGGTCACCAATTTATTCAAGTTTGATTTTTGAAGTAGTTTTTCGCATATATTTCTAGAACGGTTTGTCGCACAGGAAAAATGGTTATAACCAATTTTATAGGATTTCGTATTCTGCAGAAGTTTTTAGTACAATAAAAATGTCTTGGACTGATCGTTTTCAAAGCATACGTAAGAAACCTAAATTTTAATATGGCAACACCAAGAAGGAGTTGCCCGATTTAGTCCATTTTTAACATTTTGTTTGCTAATGCAGTAAAAACATCATGTACGAAATTTCAGCTCTCTACGTTGATGCGTTCTCAGGCAGTGTCCAAATATATAGCGGAAAACGAAATTTTTATATGGCAACCCCACGAAGGAGTTGCCCGATTTGTCCCATTTTCGAACTTAATTTTACTTTTTTTTTTAAAGTCCGTGTACAAAATTTCAGCTCTCTAAGTATACGCGTTCTCGAGTTATCGTGCGCACAGACGGACGGACGGACGGACGGACGGACGGACATGCAAAAATCAAAATAACTTTTAATTTTATGCGTGGGTGTCCAATCCATTTTGCTCTACCATCATTATTTCGAGGTGTTACAAACGGAATGACAAACTTAGTATACCCCTATAGATTTCATCTAGGGTATAAAAAGAAAAATAATAGTTTCCAGTTATGTGGAAAACTGTTGGACATTGGACATTCCCAAAAAGATTCACCCAAAAAATTGATTGTCCCAAAAACAAAAGTGCAAAGAGCACTTAGACACATTCGGAAGAATGTTAGAGTTAAGAGAAAGCATGGATCTGGCAGAAAACCTGGAACTCTTGATAAAAAGAACAACAAATACATGAATATTTTTGGAAAAATCCCAACAAGTTAGTCAGAGATCATTGGCCAATAAAACTGGTACTACATCTTCAACTGTACAAAGGCTGTACATGTGTTTATTTTCAAACAATATCAGTGTCAATGTGTTAGAAATCATTACATGATATTTGCCCATTTTCATGTTCTTTACACATTAAAATCTGCTTTGTCAACCACATTAAAAGCAGAAGCAAAAAAAGTTACTTGTCGAATACAAGTGTCCGGTGTTTTAATTTTCAAGAAGTTGATGTTAATTGTGAATTAATTTGTTTTTTCTAAAAAACTTAATTAATTTTTCTTCATAAACATTTTGCTTTTCTCGCATCAAACCTCTTTGACACATTTAAAAGAAAGGGCGCCAACAATGAAATAAAAATTTTAGCTTTCTTTTTATTGGCAGTACTGAGCAGAAGCAGAATTTTTTTAGATTTGATCTACTTTCAAGTTCCGCTTTTGCTACTACCGTTGCCTCTGCTTTCAGTTTGTTAGTGCTCGAACAGAATTGCATGTTTCTTTCTGCTTTTAATGTGTTAAATTAAAAACAAGAATTTTCCGGCTACCTTTTGATGACGAATTTTCTTTTTAGATTTTCGAAAAAACTATTATCCAACAAACGTTTAAATTAAGCCAACAATCACCAACATACGATCAACAATCGATATGTGTAATAAGAAAATAACAAAGTAAAATTTGACCGGCCAACTTGATGAAGCTTTTCGTATGGGAGCCAATCTGAAACAGAAATTCATAGATAAAGCGTTTCATTTCTTTGTTCAGCGTTTCGTGTCTACGTATGAAATAATTCATTAATCTATACCATTCAAGGAGATGAAGTAAAAATGTTTTGCTCCAATGTAAAACAGATTGAAATAAGGGTACAGTGATAAATTTGTCAAATTACAAATAGCAAAATGTTTGCAAGGAAGTAAGGATAAAAAAAAATCGACCGTACATTGTATTTCCCCACAAAAAACCAATAAAGTACATAAATATATAAATTTCCAATATGAATTTAATTTCTTAGGTTGCTTACAATAAAAAAAATAAATTTCTTAATTTGGTATTATCGTCGGAAAATAGGGCTCTAAAGTTGCGTCCTGAGGCCAACTAAGCACTTAAGAACTGCTTCTTTTGAAAGTCTCGAATTTCAAGTTTAATCTTCTTTACCTTCAATCGTCGTCGTCAGTTAATAAAAGTTTGCTGTTTTCACCAAGGAAAAATTAGAATGATAAAACTTGCAGTACTGTGAGATGATTCAAGTCATAGTGATATTTGCCGTCAATTTATTCTCTGCGTGTAACGCTTAGTATTTTTTACTTATTCCCAGGTAAACTTGAATATGTAGATTCCTTACCAGTATATGCTTCTGCCAAAGCTTTCGTTGAAAAAAGATCTAACAAATTTTTATCTTTTGTGCTCTATCTATATCTATCTATATTTTTAGTACAATAAAAATATCTTGGACTGATCGTTTTCAAACTATACGTAAAAAACCTAAATTTTTATATGGCAACACCAAGAAGAAGTTGCCCGATTTAGTTCATTTTTTACATTTTATTTGGTAATGTAGTAAAAACATTATGTACGAAATTTCAGCTCTCTACATCGACGCGTTCTCAGGCAGTGTCCAAATATATAGCGGAAAACGACATTTTTATATGGCACCCCACGAAGGAGTTGCCCGATTTGTCTCATTTTCAAACTTAATTTTACTTTTTTTTTTAAAGTCCGTGCGCAAAATTTCAGCTCCCTAGGTACACCCGGTCTACAATTCATTTTGCTCCACCACCATTATTTCTATGTGTTACAAACGGAATGACAAACTGAGTATACTTTATGATTTTGTCTAGGGTATAACAATGAATGGTAGATTCCATGCTATATACCGAACCAATAATCATAAATAATAGATGAAATTGGATTTTTTTTTTCTAGAAATTTCAAGATTTAATAAAGAAGAGAGAACAAGAAATTTATATAAATATGTTCAAGAAACATCTATGCACAAAATATGTATAAGAACAGCTGGCCCTTTCACACTTAAAATTAAAACTAAAACAGGATTTCTCTGTTGAACTGGTATCCGAGAGACCAACAATTTTACTCGTGAAGCAAATTCGTAACAAATGAAGCACTTACCTTTAAAGCGGAGGGACGCCGCCTGATGAAAAAAATTATATTAACAACAAATTATGTGAAATATTGTGAAGTTAGAATTATTAGAATAAATTAGGATTTGTTTTAAAATTGGAGAATAGAAGAATTTTAAGAACTTTTATTTTTAACGATTCTAAATCAAATCATAAATACAAGAGGAAAAAACAACAGCCGGAACGTTCCGCTTTCCGGGCGACTGCTCTTACCTATGAGCTAACGAGAGAGATGATTTTTCCTCTTGTATTTCTTAATTTGTAACTAGCCTACTAAGCCACTTTTGCTTTCATAGAGTGTTCACATCGAGAGTGGGAGATTTTATTCAAATGTACTCTAGTTACGATGAAGAAATTCTATTATTAGTAGCTCTGGTTGCAGAAAAGCAGATAAAAGTGATGTAGTTCAATTACTTAAGAATGCAAAACGACTCATTTAAAGAATTGTGCGGACTTATGTATTTCGAATGAAAAAGGAATTCTACCGCCAGCGGCAACTGAAAAATGCCACGCCGCTTCCGGTGTGACACCCACCCCGACGAAGCCGTTTTTTTTCGTCTTGTATTTATGATTTGATTTAGAATCGTTAAAAATAAAAGGTCTTAAAATTCTTCTATTCTCCATCTTTGACCGATTCTAACAAGTGTTGGTTCGATTCCCGTCCGGGAAAAATAGATTTGTTTTAAGTTCCTGTATGATCTATGTATATACAGAAGGGTTTCGCTCATACGTCTTGAGTTCTCTAATCATTAAAAATAGATCTTCGAGAGGGTCTTGATTTAACCGAGAAGTAATTATATAGCACTGCGTCTATTTTAAATCATCCCACAGCATACGCACCACATTTATGGTTTGTATTAGTTCATCAAAGTAGTATGGACGCTTCATTCTTTCCGTATGAACCCATGTGACAATCCATAACTTTGTTGCAGAAAGATTTTTGATCGTATTTATGTTTCTCTGCGATAGAGAATTTCTTTCAGGATTCTTATTGAATTCTGAACCAGTATTTAGCTGGTCAAATAGTGTATTCCTGCTTGCAATAAACTCTGCTGTATTACTTGCACGTAATTTTTCTGTAGATTCCGGCAAACAATACAAGCTTATCACTGCCAAAATCGCGCGAGTGATCGAGTAGCTAAATACCGGTGTCGCAGGTGTTCGGTTAAAATGTTTAGGGTCAATATGTTTATCAGTAAGACGACGTATTGCTTTAATGTTACCATTATCCATATCATAAGCCTTACGAATTATATCCCAAAATATTTCGCCTCCGTTAGAAATAATATTGTTATTATAAATATTATTTCTAACGCTCTTAAAGAGATGCGGTATATTGAAACACGCATACATTTTTTTGAGATTTATGAAAAAATAAGACTTTTCATATGTGCAGCCTGAAAGTCTATAGCACAATCTATTGTTAGGCTCCTGATCGCAAGTGATTGTTTTAATATCCAAACCAATATTTAGCAGTTTTGGGATAGCTTCGTTTAAAATCAATCTTAAGTCTGTTACCGGAAATGGATCGCGCTACGCATACTACGCTACATCTTGACTCCAATTTTTATTCAACCCACCCTCTTACCGTCAGCACGAGGATACTACAAGCTGGCTGTTTTGTGGCCTATAGGTCCTAAATCTGTCAATCCATTGATAATGTCATCTTTGATATTGAATTGCAATTCGGGTCTAGTTACCATTTCATCAAATAGTAAGACACATTAAGGTACTTTCACATCAAAAACAAGGATCAAAAAATGTAAACCGAAAAGCTCAATTTACTCCACTTTAAAACAAGATTTTTTTCTCGAATGATTAATGAAATCCAGGGAAATAGGATAAACTAAGAATTTTACTGAGAAAATAGTTAAATTCATTTCAGATTTAAAAAAAAACAACTTTTATGTTTTATTGGCCGAAAAACTTTTTTAGCTGAAGAATTCGGTCGATAAAACATAAAAGTTGTTTTCTTAAAAATCTGAGATAAATACACTATTTTATTAGTTTGTCCTATTTCCCATGATTTTATTAATCATTTGAGCAAAAGTCTTGTTTATAATTGAGTTTTTCGGTTTACATTTTCGGTTTCGATGTGAAAGTGCCTTTAGCTGGGTGTTTATCTCTCTGATCATGAGATCCAGTTCAACAATGCATCACGCATTTTTGTTGTCTTACGTTCATAAAATTGAACCGGATCAGATAAGATAAAAAATCGCAGCTAATGTCTATCAACCTTTGACAACCCAGAATTTTCTGTTTCAGTACATTTACGACGACGTTTGGAACACCTGTATCATATCTCACCATCGAATGCCATTCAAGGATGGTGTTTACAGGCAGGAGGCACATTAAAAATCCTGAATTCACCATTTCTTATATGATGTTGGAGACTTATTATAAAAGTTTAAGCTAAGTCCATTTCTTAGCAGTCCAAATGGGCTTACATACTCGTTTTTTCCTTCAAGCAGGATTTCCAAATCTTGATTTGTTGTTGGGAATTAGAAATAGGACTTGTCTCAGTACTACGAAACTGAGATTCTAAAATTTCTGTATATGAATTAGATATTCCCTAGGTTTTGTTTACTCCCAGTTTTATTGACAACTAACTAGGTCGGTATTCACAACTAGGTGTGTGGTGCTATGTGATGTACCCAGAATTGCTAAGCATACTTCATCCGTGTTGGTTTCTGACCAGGAAAATATTTCCGTATCAAATGGCTTTGATAATGCTAATTTCTTTTTCTGGGGGTTACGGTAGGCAGCTACATTCGATATCACAGCCCACGGCATGCCATGACGGTACAGCACAATGATTACTCAGCTGAGAGTTATTGTTTGAGGAATCGTCATTTTTTAAAATAATTTTGTTATAACAATTTAGCTGCAATTTTACTTACGCGACAACTCTCCGATCGCGCTGAAACTTTGCACATTCATGAAAAAACACCTAAAACCACAAAATCTGAAAAAAAAACTGAGCGGTTACTTCTACTTTTCGGGATATTTTACTTTAAAATTCCTAATATTTGCACTTTGACATTTTCACAATTCATTTACTCTTCTTCTTCTTTAAAGTAGCAACAAGAATGAAATTCATCTTATTGATGGGTATATATACCTCGTATAATACATACTTACCGAGCATTCGGGTTACCAGCATTGCATTCTTTTATTCATTCCGAATATTCAATTGATGTGTAGTAACCAGCATTTAGTTACAATGGAATAGAAAAACACTTATGAAAAAACTCACACACGCGCGCGGAGTGGAGCGCCAAAACCTTCGCGAATACTTCACAAGCCATGAAACAGACTCCCTCCCTACCACATGCGAGGCCCAACGTAGTCCTTACATTCTAAAATATTTGCCGTGATCTTATGTAAAACTGACAAAAGTTTGATTTGAATAGCTCCCCAGCTCTAAGCTACTATTCATACAGAAAAATGGTGTTCTGATAATGTTGACCTTGCTTTCTTATCTTCCGAACCGTAATAAAATGTTCATACCTTCCCTAACAAAATTATTTAAAAAAATTTATCTTAACCAAATGACTACGATTTGTCAAACAAAAATTCTCAGCTGAGTAGTCATGGCATGCTGTGGGCTGATGATATCGAATGTAGCTGCCTACAGATTCGGACTATGGCTGCACATACACACATGCAATTATCACTCACCTGAGAGGTATTGAGCGTAAAATGGTAAGGTTACTTTGTAATCAAAACTACTTTATTATTTTGTTAAGTAAGGTATATAGGAAGTGTAGCCTTTGGGATGAGTTAGTTAATTCAAAAATATTTAATTTGAGTTTTATTTAAAAATGACATAAAAAAAACATTGAGCGCTTAGTAATAAATTACAAGTTGGTTAGTTTAAAGGAAATAAAGTTTTACAATTACCTAAAATACACGAACGGAGCCTATACTTAAATTCTAAAGGTGGTGGATGGTCATGAACACCGCCCTTAGCCCGTATAACGCCAAAAAAGTGATCCAGTTCGTCCTGATTTAGTCTGGAGGTTAATACATATATATAACGCTGTACTTCTTTTTCAGGATATCAAATAGTTGAAGTAGTGACAAATTATTAAGCAGGATACCCTTTTGGAAAGGAAGCAAAGTTCTGCTTTTTGCCGTTCTAAGTTTTTTTTATTGTTTCAGTCATTTCAGCAATGATATCATTGTGAGCGTGAATGGATAGTCCGTAGGCTTTCACTCTATCCCTAGAATCAGCACATGGCCACCTCGTGTTGAAAATATCAAACTAGTCGTTAACCAATTTCATGAAATTATTACAATGCATGGTATTTGGTGATTTAATTCTGCCGAGCTCGGCACACCTGCTAATGCAGCTTGAGACATATTGAGAAAATAACTGTAGCTAGTTTCACTTTCTGACGCCCCGCACGCTTAACGCTCAGATGTACTTGTGTTAGATTATAACACATGTTTAAATCACATTGCTCCAGAAGCAATATCTCATTTACCGGTTTGGAATTTATAACCTTATAGTCTAAAACAAATCCTGAATCGACGAAATGGTTTCGAATTAATTTTTTTAAGTGCGGGGTATCAGCAAAAAGAAAATCTTGTCAAACTTATTCTCTGAACATTGAGTGAATGGTTGGCTCTCACTGATATGTAGTTCCCTCCATAACGCCACATTAGTTGGTCCCATGTCGGAAAATATCGCAACCACGTAGAAAAATATTTCCCGAAGTGATTCAAGAATAGTTTTCAAAACACTGACATAGGTGTGTCGAAATTATAATAAATTACTTGCTTCCAATTTTTGAATAGTTCTCGTACCATAGCCACTTGCCGCATAGTCGCTCGGTTGTAAAACCTGTCTTGTCATATTCATAGCAAGATTTAATTTCATCTCATTAAATGAAAGCACACCTTTCTTGTCTATTTCATTGTAATCAGCTTCCGCTAATAGCTTCATGACGTTAACCAATACTCCTGTCTTTAGAATTAATTTTGCTGCCCACCTCCCCAAGGTGGACCTGCCAGGCAGAGGATAGCTTCTCTTCCTTACCTTCAACTGTTACAAAATAAAGGGATGCGGGTGATTCTGAGAAGCAATATATATACTCCGATTCGAGTTATGCTGGAGAACTTACAGTGGATGGATGTTAAACAACGTCTTACGTACGAAGCAATGAAGCATAATTTACTACCTGCATATCTGCGAGAAAGTTTTGTAACTGTTGCAGAAGGCCAACCATATAACTTGCGTCACAATCAGAACTTTAGACTTTTACAATAACTTACCACCAGAATTCGATTTTTTAAGCATAAATTAATAAAATTCATCTGCATAAACGTTAATTAAAATAAGTAGTGAGAAGTACTCAAATGAATTATATAATTATTATTAAGTTTACAAATGTATAGAAAAGTTTTTTTTTTAAACTAATAATTAAATATAATACAATACAAAAAAAAACAATAACTACGGGACCAGCTGAATAAAGTAATATAGCAACAATCTTGTAGGTCCTTGTAATCTCCTTAATTGACCGGGAGTGAATATTTTGTCAACTGATGCAGCTCTGTCTGAAAACAGTTTGTTTTCTTAAGTAATTTTTTGTTTGCCGTCTTTAATTTAGGTACTTCAGCCTCTAACTAAACTTATTATTATAAGCTCTCGTTCACTTTCAATTTCTACCTTGAAATAATTCAATTCAACAAGTGGTAAATGAATAAAGTAAATTAGGAAATTACTCTGTTTGGACTGCAATATCGGCAAGGTTACTTATGCCCTCATTATGATCCATTTCTTCTTGTTTCTCACTGTCTTGAATTAATACCTCGTCTTCAATAAATTCTTCCTGTCTCTTCCAGTTGTTTTAACCTTTTTATAAAAACATAAGTTTAACTTAAATGTTGTAACTAACCAAATTAATTACATATCATACGAGCTAACCGCTTCTTGAGGGAGTTCTTTCAACCTTTTGATTCTGGACGAAGATGCTTCCATTTTGTTACAAACATTCACTGATGGCACACAATAGCATTATCTTTTTTGATAGATTGAAACGAATATCTTGTAGTCTGATTTCACTTTCTACAAAATGATCCGAGCAAACTCCATCGTTTTTTATATTAATGTTTTCTTTTTCTTTCCCACACGCTTTAATCCATTCACTTAGCAGTTTTGAGTTTTTGGGAAATGATTGATATCTTACATTTTAATCTACGGAGTCCTTTCTCCAATAGTTCCTACAGCACAAAGCACTCCATCATTTCCAGGAATATTTACTCGTTATTTAAGTCAGAAATCACACAAAATAATGCGGACAAATTTAAATAAAACCACGATACACAGATACAGCGAATTTTGACATAGAGCAGCTGATGTGCTGTGACGTGCTTCGTCCACTAATAAAAAATGAAAAGAAAAATTAAGACAATATGGCGGAACGGGGTTCGTAATGGGAATACTTTGTATTCCATATACCTTGAGGTGGACTAAAGTGGATGAGTCAATTAATATGTTCCAGAGTTATTGAAACGTTGCGTTGTGGCAAATATTGTTTGAAAATATTTGAGCAATTCCCAGCAATAATTAGTGATGTCAGTTCCTTCATGTAGTGTTGTAAATGGTGTTTTAAATAGGACGATTTCTTGATATTATTGTTCTATACTGATAACATTCCTATTTTCTGTTATTTCATGCTCAATCACTATTTGTACCAGAAGCAATTGTAGATAACAATCAGAAGGAGAATACTCAGTTCTCAGGTCGGAAGGAATTTATCTAAGAACACTACAAAACTGCTTAAACCTTCTTACTACACGGTTAATTGGTTCTGTTATTCGATACAATACAATTTTGGAGATAATGATCCGTGCCATTCATAACCGTGCAATTCGAAACTCGCGATCCATACAAATTTGTGCATTTGGTTCCAAAGATTAATTAAGCATTGAAAATAAGAACACAATTCTTTTATGTATTTTTAGTTGTACAAAATTAACGTAAAATTCATTCAATTATAAAAGTAAAACTTAGAAAGGTAAACAAATTTATTACGTATGTTCAATCACTCTCAGATTTGTTTTTCCTTGAGCAGGTAGAGGATCCTTCCTTATCAATGGAACTTTCTTGATCACTGTCGTCATTTAATATACGAGCTCTCTTTCTCCGAGTGGGTAGAAACTCGTCATCACTATGGAAACATTTTCATATAGTAACTTCTTTTCTGCGACAGTTGATGTTGGAGAATGACAAATTTTTTTCCGTAGTGTTTAAAAATTTCAAATACGGACGTATTGCGTTCTTTTTCTCCACAAAATGAAGTTCTAATTTCTTTGCTAAGTCCAAATCTTGTTTGATATCGGTGATGGAAATATTGGAAAAAGAATCTTTTGGATATTTTTCAACTTCTTCATTTACAAATGTGTCTTCATAAGGCTCATAGGCTCATTAATTATTTCCAGCTTCAGTCAAGTAGGTTCTTGTAACAATTCCTCCAGGTCTTGGCTATTCTGTCAAATTCCTCTCCACCTATTATGAGCAATATCAAGAATTTGATTGCGTAGAGTTTTCCCGGATAAACCAAAATTTTATTTTTGGACAATCTGAGGGAGTATGGACAAGAACCGTTAATTGTTGAAGGTTTTTTTTTCGCTTATGACAGAGGATATCTTTGTTATTTGCATTTTGTATTTTGTATTTTGCGGTTATTAGAGAATTTCCTTGTACAATTACGACACTTTACTTAAGACTAGTAATTAAGTTTTATTACTAACCCTCAAGCTCTTAAATTTGTTCAAATTTCTTTCTACTTTAGATTCTCTAGGTAGGCTATTAAACCTTTTTCAACCCATTAATCATTAGCATGTTTTCTGTTTTTGTTTTCTTGCAGGCTGTGATTCTGAAATCATCTATTTCTTAAGTCGTAACTAACTGTTTCGCTGATTATTGTATAGCACTTATCAACAACTTGTTTTTGAGTTTAAAAATATAAATGAGGAAAGTAAATACTTTGTTTTACAGTCATCCAGCGCAGCACTTCCTTCATTACAGCAAAAGGCGTTAACCTACTCCACTTCGGAATTATTCGCATTGCTCTATTTTGCAATTTGTATTTCCACAGTACGAAATTGTAGCGCAGTAATCAAAGTGAGACAGAAAAATGGTGTTATAAACGGATATTGTTGTTTTGAGGCCCAGAAAATTTCTAATTCTTTTCAGAAACCCTATCTTCATAGCTATCTTACAACACAATTTGTCAATATGAGATGAGAAGTTCAGTTTATTATCTACTACTATTCCAAGATATTTAAATTCCACTAGAACATCTATACTGGTTCCCTGTATAGTTAATGCTAAGGGTTCCCTGCCATTTATGAACATACAATTTGTTTTAATTTGTTCATGGTGTTCCTTATTGGGATATTTTCCAGATCCTCTTGTAATTTTTGTCTGCATTCGCTGAACGTCATTTCCAGTTATGTTCGCCAGCATGTCGTCCGCAAGTAACACTACTTTTGAATATTTTACCACACTAGGGAGGTCATTTATGTACATCACAAACAATAACGTACTCAAAACTGCGCCTTGGGGCACCCCAATGTTTGGCTTCCACAGGTGTAGAAAGATTAGACTCTAGTTTAGTCACTTGCGTCCAGTTTTGTAAGTAACTCTCGAACTATTTATTTTCTGTTGACTTTATGCCATATTTGTCTAGTTTTTTTAGGAAAATTCTGCGGTTAATGGTTTCAAACGCCCTCTTTAGATATAAGAACACTGTAATCTGAATCTTGATTGATGCTCCACAAGAAGATTATGTTTACAAGGAGAATCTACTGTTTTTTCATGATATTTTCTATTAATATTAAGCTGCTTATCGTCCTTATTTCTTCACACTTAATCGTATTTTTAACTTCAGGAATTGGCGTTATGTGAGATTCTTTTAAGCTGCCCGGGAAAAACTCTTCCTACATTGATTGGTTATTAATTTTTAGTAACGCTGGCCCAGTAAATTCAATGCTATCCTTTATCATGTTAACATCCAGGAATCAATGACATATGAGTTTTTTAATTTACTTAGAATGGTTTGTAGTCCATCAAAACCTATAACTTTCAACTTGAATTCAGCAGTAGACTCAATTCCTGCATTCACGTATGGTACGATTGGTATACTCTTTTATATGGTTGTGATACTTTTGATAAAATACGCATTTAGTTTTTCACAAATTTCTGGGATATCTTTCATATTAGCACCTTCAAACTCGATTTCTTTAATGCCATTTCCAGGCCTTGATTTTATTAATGCATTCAGAATATTCCACATGCCCTTTTGATCGCCTTGTTTTGACATTACATACTTTATGCCTAAAAGAAGCATTCTTATGGCCGGATTACATTAACAACGCCGACGTCGGCGTGGTCGTCGTTTTATGTCAAAAATATTTAGAGATAGTACTATTTAAGATTTACATCTTGTGTACTTAAATTGTTTAATAAATGAATTTGAATTTGAATTTGAATTACTGCATGTATGAAATGCATTACATTACCCACGTGTCGGCGTGGTCGTTGAGTCGACCCATTTCTAATCCTAAATTTAACGCTGGCGCTCCATTGCTGCCAATATACCAGATTATGAAAAAACATGACAAAATGAAACGATATTTAAATTTCTGAAAATAAATGATTTTATATTAAAAAAATGTGGACTTGAAGAAAAAGAAAATATATTTTTTATTATTATTTAAGATTTTATTGCAAACCGGCAGAGATTACAAGCAAATAACTCAACTGTAAAATGTAAGGGAAATTAAGATATGGCGCTGCCGCCCAGTGTTCATGTAACTTGCCCGGCGTTTTGTTCGGCGTTTGACGACGACGACCACGCCGGCGTCGGCGTTGTAATATAATCCAGCCATTAGTTTCTACAATTTTTGTCTTAGTAATTCGTGGCTACTTACCCGTTGTAGTTCCCAATTACACCATTCATTGTTGCCGTTGGTTTTTACTGTTTTCTGTACATTGGCGTTATACTATTAGCAAGAGACTTCTTCAGCTGCGCCGTGCATTCATTCACGTTTTCAATTTCCATAATTTCATTAGCGCGCATACTTCTGCTAATTGCATTTATAAATATTTCTTTACTGTATCTAATGTATTTTATATCTCTAGTAGCACTGTTTTATTCATTTTGGAGCTTTATTCCAATTCTAATCGACTTTTGATCACTAGAATTTATGTCCTTGTCAAATTTATATAATCATTGTTCTTAATATTAGTAACAACAAAATCTATAATCGTGGACGTATTTTTAGTTACCCTAGTGGGATTGGTTATAATTTGTTTAAAATTGCTGTCACCGCAGATTTTGTACAGCTTAGTTTTTGTCGCATTCTCAGTTAAAACATTTATATTAAAGTCTGCAACAATAACTATATCACTTTCCTCCGGCAAATTGTCGTCAGCCCATCTTTCAAAGTAGTTGCAGAAGTTATTTGCAGAGAAATTTGGTGACCTGTAGAAAACACCGATTAACTTACTTTCATCATTACTGTTAATTTACACTAAAAGTATCCATGTGCAGTAATCTACACCAATGTTAGCCAAAATATTGACTAGTATGCTTTGCTTGATATAGGCAGCTACATCACCAGTATGCATTCCAAAATAGAGAATTCTTTTCATGCCTGAACAAGCGTTGTAGCTCCGTCTGACTTTAATTTTTAAGATAATACTCCGAGGGTTGGAGAAATGATTTTATATTTCGGGAAAGGAATACAACCTTCACATTTGGATAATATAAGTCCTTTGGATGACTTTTGGCTTTATCTAATAGCAGTAAAACTTTGAAACTTTGCTGTCCCGCCAATGAACAGCTAGCTTAGACTTATCGATTATTTTTAATGGTCGGAGAGTGAAAGATCGGTTTATAATCATAGGCTTTAACATAAACATACATGACTGACATGTATACATATAAATGGACTGCTTGTTGAACCAAAAATGCATGAAAGCAAATGGCACCACCTTCATAATCCTGTCTCTTTCCGTGAGAGCATATTTTTCCCACTGAACTGTAACGATTAGGAACGAGATATTGCTTGTAAAAATCCTTGTAAAAAACACTTTCTTCGACTCATAATTAAAATTTAACGATACAAATAGTCCCAAATACTTTTGTAGAAAATTCGGTATATCCATATAAGTAAATTCGCAAATAACTTAAATATGGCGCCAATTTACGACAGTTGGTAGCATTGACAGTGAGAGCATACTTTCTGAAATAAAAATTGGTGCCACATGAAACAGGAGATCAAGCAGTCCATTTATATATATGTCAGTGATCAGTACACATTAAGGGCCGTATTCACCAAGCTATTTAATTAAAATTTAATTTAATTTCTGTTTTAGTACTCCCGTAAGAGAGGATTAGGGCACACTTAAAATTAAATTAAAATTTAATTTGGGTTATTTTATGTTATAATAACGCATATATAACTTTAATTTTAATTTAAGTGAGCCCTAACCCTCTCTAACGGGAGTACTAAAATAAAAATTAAATTAAATTTCAATTAAATGGCTTGGTGAATACGGCCCTAAAAGAGTAAACGCGAAAACCCAATGAACGCGGCAGGCGTCGCGTCGCTTTGACAGTTTAATAGAATATACGTGTTTAAGTACGTGCTGGACAAATGGCTGCCGCGCTTGCCGGATTCGACGCGAAAGTAGAGCAATGTTCTACTTTAAACGCGCGGCAGACGCTTTGACAGTTCTTTTGATTGATTTTAAACTGTTTATATGTTTAATAAGCTGCAAATTCAAGAACTGCCGCATCTAATAACTCTGATATATCCACTATTTCACTTTTAAATAATAACTCAAGCTTTTCTATCAGTTTTTCTTTTTATAAGTAAATCTTAAGAGTACCAACGCGACGCGTCCATTGGGCCTTGCTCAAATCCTACACGCGTCTGTCGCGGAGAACTGTCAAAGCGACGCGACGCCTGCCGCGTTCATTGGGCTTTCACCTTAAAGCAGGCCACAGACGATACAACTGTTGGTCCAACGGCTGTTGACCAACCGTTGGACCAACAGTTGTATGGTAGTCCACACACGATACAACTGTTGGACCGATTTCTTCAGCAATAATTTCTTCCGAAATAATGTCATCGGTTGTCAAAAAAAAAAAAAAAAATGTGCATTTGTTTTTCAGCTGTGATTATGTCTTTGAAAATTAATAATATATCAATAAACTCTTCCCAGAAGTCCTTATACTTAATTGACACCATTTGGTTTGTTTTTTACAACGCATTTACAATAAAAAACTTGACAGATAATGAAATCGGATCAACGGTTGAACAACAAGCCCACACACCATACAATGGTTGCATATACAACAGCGGTTGACCTGCATGCACATCCAACCATCCAACCGAGCTTGATTGTTGGATGCTTCGTACCAATTGGCCCACACACCATACAACGGTTGTATGCCAACACAGATTGGTACAACAGTTGTATCGTCTGTGGCCTGCTTAAGTCTGTGTTTATTTACTTGGAATCCAGGCACGGATTTTTGGAATTTTGAAATATAGGTTCGAGATGGCATCTTTTTCAAAAGAAAGCCGTTTTATTTACGTTGAAAATCTAATCCGCGTATATTGTCCATCTTCTACAATTTTTTGTAGTCTTAAAGTGAAAAGCCTGCAGCTTCTGCATTTGCTGATGCACTTTCACCTTGAAGTTTGAGACGCGACGCAACGAGTATCTGTTTCGAATTTATCTAGCCAGCCTTAACTCGACGAAAATGACTTTTGTTGTTGTTCTTGTGCAGATGAGCTTCCTATTTCCTTCAAATATTCATAGAGCTGTCTGATAGTAAGCCCCTCTAAAAGAAACCCTTTATCATTGCAATCTAGTATCCAAATTGCAAGAGCTTCTTCAATTTTGACAACGTTTATATCCTGTGCGCAGTCCATTCGCTTTGATGTTGTAGAGCAACCTGCTAAGACATTCTCCCTTATTTTGCTCTCATTTTTTTAATCGTTCGAATAGTTTCTTCGTGTAAATTTAGTGATTTGGCTAAAGTCGATATTTTCACTCCTTTTTTTAAGTTGTATAAAATTTCTATTTACTCCTTAAGTCCAAAAACGTGTCTTTCAAGGGTAATTTTTTTTCCCATGACATTTTACAAATCTAAGACTTTAGAAATTTTTTCAAAGCTGCGCAATCTTAGATTATATAGCGAAAAGGATAGGCTATGAGGAAGAAAAACTTAATCATTTTTCTTCATGTAGTAGAATCGCATCGATGTGTTCGTTTTAGTTATGGAAGTCGTAGCTACGATATTCGCTGAGCGGGCACATAATTTAGTAGTCGAACTTTATCAAGTATTGAAGGGAATTTATAATTTCCTATCATCGTGGTTCGAATCATTTTTAAATTTATAATTTTTTTATAACTTCTTACATTTTTAAGAATTTTCCTAATGCCCCATTTATTTTGCGATAATATTTCTTGCCGTTACCTTTGTATGGCTGATATCATGTAAACACCCGATGGAAGTTCAATTGTAAAGCCTAGTACGGAGTTTGAGTAAAACAGTGGGGAGTTAAGGTAAAAAGTGACATTTCCATACAAATTTTACCGCTGGTAAAATCCCACCAAATTTTTTTTCTGAGGTCCTTACTAGTCCAGTATTGAGTTCACTGGTGCCATTTTTTTATTATATAAGGTAGATGGAGTCTTGTACGTTTCCACTCATTACTGACCATTTTATTGTGCGGACGAAAACTAAAACGCTGAACTGAACAACTCACTTTTCTAGCCTGCAATATCGAATATTTCATATTAAACTTATACTAAAAGGTCGAAAGATTCTTATTTTTTCAATATTCGCAAGAAATTCTTATTTTTTTTTGTTTTTCGAGAAAAGCACTTTTCAACATTTTCTTTGGATTTTCGTTAGAAAAACATTTCTCGAGAAAAAATGTAAGAAATTAATAATTTCTTGTGCAGAATTAAAAAATAAGAAATTTTTGACCTTTTAGTTATAAGTTTAATTGGAAATTTTCGTTGTTACACGGTAGAAAAGTGAGTGTTTCGGCTCAGCGATTTCGTCTTTTCGAATTCCGTGCTATTCGAGGGATGCCTGTATTTTCATAAGAAAAGAATATATTTCCCACAGCGAGCTTCAAGAGTGAGATTCCAATTTACCACGTGATTAATTTGTATACTAATTCTGCGTGCGATGAACTTGTGATTGTTGTGGACAAATCGCTGGAACTTTTGGATCACAATCGTTAAATTTTATTTATAGTTTTGCAGTTTGTTCCATCCATAGCAAATATGTACTTGCTACATCTTACTTCAGCCATTGTGTGTCAGCTGTCGGACTGAGATGTGAAGTCCTGCTGCTCAGCTGACTTTCTGTGGCACTCGAAAGTTCATATAATCTACCAAACACATTAGACATAATTTATTGTTCTAGCAATACTAACGTGATACGTTATTCTATTTTTCCATTTTACTTTATTTTGCTGGATATATTTGCTCTACCGAATGCACTTCATCATACTCCTTGGTATTATATTATTTTATACTTTCTTAAGTTCTGTTTTGCAATCCTTGATCGAGCCATATGTATAGGCTAATGATTGGTGATGTGTGATGAATGTTTATGTTATGGCTGTTATTGTTACTGATTTTGGAATCAGTGTCTAGGCTAACATTGGCCTCAGTACAACTCCGGATGGATCATAATTAATGACTAAGTGTAGTTTAACTGTGAAATCTAGAGATTGTTATGACTATATAAGCTGTTAATTTAATTTAAACTAATTGAATCCTGTTTAAATTGATATATTGTTTCTTTTGCTATAAATCATGTAAACTAATTGATTGCTTTAAGCAGGGGTTCAAAAAATAAATGCACTTTGACTTTGACTTTGAAAACTTTTTATTCTATAAATTATTGTTTCAAATCAAAATATGAACAAGAAACTAAACTCTGAATTCAAATGCGCGTACCTCAAAATATGATAATAGAAAAACCACAAAATTAAGGAAACTCAAGAACGTAGAAAACTTCCTTCTTCACAAAAACTTTTTATTCTATAAATTGTTGTTTCAAATCAAAATATGAACAAGAAACTAAACTCTGAATTCAAATGCGCGTACCTCAAAATATGATAATAGAAGAACCACAAAATTAAAGAAACTCAAGAACGTAGAAAACTTCCTTCTTCACAAAAACTTTTTATTCTATAAATTGTGGAAACTCAAGAAAGAAAACTTTATACCACCTTCTTACTTCTTACACTACAAAAACCAAAAACAAATCTTCTCTAAACTCAAGAAACTCTAAATAAATTGCTTTAATTAGGAAACCCAAAAACCTTCTTCACTTCTACTTCACAAAAACTTTTTAAATTGTTGCTTTCAATTTTCAATGAACCATGAACCTAAAAAAAAACGACAACTTGAATACCAAATACCGAAAACCGAAACTTTCTTATTTTCTATTTTTTTTTTTAATTTATTTGCCAATGCTTTTCTCCACTGGGGGGTTGAAAACAAAAATTTCTTCTACGCCCCGCCGGAGGTCGGTTCGGAACGTGGGTGGGGGTGTATTGGGAAATTGGTTTCGGAAACGGTTTCTGTATGGCGCGGGCGGTGAAATCTATTGGCTACATACAGTTGGCGCCACGAGCTTTTTTTTTCTACGCCCCGCCGGAGGGCGGCCCAAAGCCTGGGTGGGGGCGTCTGGGATAAAATCTCTTCAAGTTCCAGATTCCACACATGAAACTGACCTAAACGAACCTAAACTGAATTACGTTCCCCACCCAGAGGTTTTGGCCCGCCCTCGGCGGGGCGTAGAAAAGCCAAAAAGAATCGATGAATTATAAGTTAATCCTGAAAATATGCAATCATCAAAATAGTTCTTAACAGGGTCTGTGGATCTAGTGAGTGCGTTCAGCGTCTTTTTTTGAGAAATTTCTTTCAAATTTGAAAACTAGTTTGGGCAAATTTTAACAAATTTCCTTTGTTTTTTTTTCATCAACATTTTTCCATTTTCCCAAATGTTTTATTTGTGAAGAGAACCAAAATTCGATACATTTGTAAATATATGAGACCTATAGAATTATACGTTAGTAACGACAGTACCGCCCGTTGTATTAAGGAATTATTGCAATTTCGACCAGTTGTTGCATCCGGACGGTGTATTTTTCACGCTTAGAAACAAATTGTTATGTCTTTCAGAAAGTATAACAATAAACAATGTCTACGAAATATGCACTGCTGTCAAATATAGAGCGAAGGAAAAGAATCGGATCATCGCAATTTTGAATACGTCAATGGCTGAATTCTACTATTAGGGATGGGACGAACTGCTGCATGATGTGATCATAACTGGTTTCCCAAATGTTCGCAGCTCTCTGTACCTATAGCTGTCCTGTTCAATATGTGCATTAGAAAAAGATTTTTCCTAAAGTTTTAAAATGATGTTTTAGACAATAGATATGCGACGGTATATCTATTTAAAGCAGCTTGGCTTTGATAATTTAGAAAATTATATATGAACAGTTAATCCATAAAAAAATGCTTTGATTTGTCAATACCAGCGTGTTATTGGAATTGCTTTGAATAGCTGTACACAAGTTGATTTTTTATACAATGATTCCATATTCTATATACAACAATAAATTGAAAAACTGTTACCATGAAAACTTCCTATCCCTTAATTTTAGTAAGTGCAAGTTTATATCCCTTTGTAGAAAATAGGAAAGGCTTCAATTTGAAAATTCTATAACTTATTGCTGCAGTGTCTGTGGTGCATGAAATTAAAGATCTTAGAGTTATTTTTGATGATAAATTATTATTTTTGTCTCATGTTAATTACATAACGACTAGAGCTTTCAAGGTCTTAGAATTTTATTTAGATCATGTAAATCATTCAAATCTGCACATTCACATATAACTATCTTTATCTGCCTTGTAAGAAGCATAATGAAATATGCTTCACTAGTATGGAATCCTTTTTATTCCATATTAGTCCACATGGTCTGGACTGTCCAGAATTAATATCGAAGATAAATTTTAATGTTCCATCTCACCAAACTCGTAATTTCATTAATTTTAATCTGTCATTCGCCAGAACTAATTTAAGAAATGTATCACTAATTTTCTGTATCCAAAGAAATCATAATACTTTTTTTAATAATGCAAATTTGTTTAATAGTACAAGCTTTCTAGTTTCAAGCGAAGAATTATAAATGGAATAGCCTTCAGCAATTGATCCCCGGTGTGAATATATATACTTCTATATTAGCTGTATTCTTCTGGGTATCCCCATATACTGGAGAGAACAAATTGTTCTGTCGATTGAAACGAACTATTTGTACTGTTAGCTTCATTTAAATCTTTCTATGAAAATCTATGAGGCGTTCTTTTGTGTATCTTTTGCTCTGCTCTGTTTTAGGAACAAAAGATTTGACGATTATTCTCATTAAGTTTTAAAGTAATTCTCACGTTACTTGGATTTTCTTTCATATTCTTATAATATATTCATCATTCTTCACCCTCTCTTACTATTAGCACAGACAAGTAATAACAACTAAAGGAGAGGCTCATGCCCATCATCAACAATTTTCGTGCCAATCTCAAAGATGTGTAAGTTTATACGCAATGTTTATATGCCTGCAATGCGGAGGCGGATGAAAAATAAAAGTTTATACAAGGGATTTTTTCGCGTTTTTTGAAAGTATGAGTAAAAAATGTATACCAGTAGCAGCATATTGAGTAGGTACCTATATTTTGTTACCCAGCAAACCAAATTTTCCTATTTCCTTTCGAAGTCGTAACGTAATGTCGAAAAAATCTTCCGATTTCGGAATCTATTTCGGCCCGAGTTGATTTCGAAAAATGTATGTAGCGGTTGACACGACTTCGTAAGAGAAATTAGCTAGAACTTCGGTAAGAAAAGACTGAATAATTACGAAAAACTTCTTTCCCTTTTGAAACTCTGCCAGTGGCGTGGTGGAAGCTCATTCCTGGGTGCCGTTGTCATATTGAGAGACGAAAACGAAAACGTTGGATCGAAAAACTTATTTTGCTAACCTGCAATAACGAATATTTCCCATCAATCTTTTTCTTTTCTTATTCTTTTATATTTCCTATCTTTTAATATGAGTTCAGTTGGAAATATTTGGTGTTGCAGGGTAGCAAAATGAGTTTTTCGGGTCAGCGTTTTCGTCTATCGATGTAACAACGGCACCCAGAAATGAGCTACCACATGTAAAAATCAAACAAAAATAGAGATTACTCTTTAAGATTTTTTACCGGGCAAACTTATATTTGTTCAAGAAGGCATTTTTTTCGATTCTCCCGTATATAGCAAACGCTAAAAATTTTTTTATTTGTTATTTCATCACACAACCCATTTTATTTTGGGTGACAAGTTTCAATTTCGCTATTTGGCTGTTGATGAGTCAAAACCAAGTCTTGAAACTTGTCACTCAAAATAAAATGGGTTGTTTGATGAAATAACAAATAAAATAATTTTTTTTAGCTTTTCCTATATACCGGAGAATCCAAAAGAATGCCTTCTTGAACAAATGTAAAAATCAAAGTAAAAATCATATTTTATTTTATACAAATATGTGTATTTCAAAAGCATAAAACTTACGTTTTTTTTGCACTATATTCCACTTTTAGTACTTTTGTTATTTATTTAACTTTTTAAAAAAATCACACTGAACCGCACTACAAGAAATCACAATTCGTAATACTGTGCGCTTCAATTCTGTAGAATAACAAATACAATGTAAAAATACATCAAATGTCGATTTCTTTACGAATTCGTAACGAAAGTTCGTAAGAAATTGTTATGAACATTCGCCCTTCCGAAATCATCTAGAATTCGTAAAGAATCGGAAGCAAAGTTTTTTTGCTTTGTTCAGTTTTCCGAAAATTTTCAGATTTGTCTCAAGTTCGGAAAGTTGTGTTTGCTGGGTAGTTAGACATTTTTATGTATTGCCATTATTAAAATTGAGCAAAAAACGCTAAAAAACAGGTGTCTTGTATGGAGGCCCCTTTAATTTTTAACTTTATTTTATTTTCATTATTTGTTGTTATAGGTTATAGCAGCTATATATAGTATTACTCTTGTGTATAAAAAAAGGTCAAATTTTTTTTTTGGAAATTTACTGGTTATTTTTTCTTAGAATTTTTATGTATTGGGGGAGGCCGACAACGGCACACATCAAAGTATTGTATCTGAAAATGACTAGTAGGTCACCAGGCTGAATAACATTTTTGCTGAAACATTTTCTGTAAATTTCTAAGAAGAAATGAATGCTTATATCTCCTCTACGCGTCTACGCTCATAAAAATTTTAGTGGCCCACCCCACCCCCGTTGTCAGCCTCCTATTGCATTATAAAGCAGGATTTACATTATGATGACATCCAATTTTTACAGAAATTGTGAGGGAGATAGTACATCGTATACGGAAATTTATTTACGAGTGACGAGAGAAGCAAACGACGTCTTCCCTACATCACGTTGCGGCTTCGTTGATTTTATATTGGAGCGAAGCGAGCGCCTCTACAATGCAAGAAGTAACTAAGTCAAACTTCGTTTCGCAATCACTATATATTTTATACACAAGGTGCAAGTGCAACAGTCCTGGATAGAATAATTTACAGTAAAATTAAAAACTTGTTTTCCAACAAAATTGTCTATGTCATGAGGACGATGATTGGATAAATCTGGCATGAGTCGCGCAAGGTTCCAGTGGTTGCTGCACACCGTCAGCATCATCATGTCCATCACTTGATGCGGAATAAAATTGGAAATTTTTCGTTTTTCCTAGAAAGAAAGAAATATATGACATATACTTTCGTCTTTGGCATGAATGGAGAAAAAGAACTGGGCTATGCATTCTGGTATGGTAGTGCAACTGAGACAAAAAGTTAAAAAACATAAATTGAGAGAACGTACGATTACCCGAATGATAAAATATTTTTGAATACCTTCAAAATCCTTTCAAACTATCCATAATAATATACATCGGGTCACACTACCTCAATTAATTTTTTAAGAAAAATATAAATTTCGCTTTGGGCAAGATGCTGAAAGGAGACGTAAAATTTCTGTCAAATAAAATTCTCATTTATCCCGAAAATATCAGACAATCCAGCATGAGTTAATCGCTTAGAGCAAAACGAATATTATACAATTACAGCAACAACCTTAGAACCACAACGTGGATTACAGTAACAACTTTGGAACCAATTCTGTCAATATTTCAGAAAAACCTGGTTTCACAAAAGCGCGGGAACATTTTATGAGAGTAAAATCTGAAAACTCCCTTCTCATTTATTTACGAAAATGAATCGTTCGCCATTCTGTTTCGTTCCATGTAATCTGCATTTTCACATTTTTTGTAAAGAGAGTTTGGTTATTTTTTGTTATTTTTATTTCTACTCTCTTGCTTTTCTAGCCGTGTGCATTTTAAACGTAAAACAGTTGAAATCTCTCCTGCTTCTTAACTTATTATACCGTAGATGAAATCTACAGGGTATACTAAAGGCCTGTCCGCATCCAAGTCTTCGTCTTCGTCTTCATCTTGTTATTACAGCTAGTGACGTAACATCGAGTCAAGCTCTATCCGAATCCATGTCTATGCCACCGAGCTTTGATAATTTGTATAACAGTTTTGACATCTGGTTAGCTTGATTACCGAGTCAAGGTTCGAGTTGACTTATTTAAATAGACAACGTATTGTGAGGTTATGTTTGTTTGCTGTCTGCGAAATCAAACTGAGCAAACAAACGAATTCGGACAGGTTAGCTTCGTCTTCGCCTAACTATTATAATAGCTGAGCTTGTTGTGTTACGTCACTAGCTTTAATAACAAGACCAAGACGAAGACTAGGATCCGCACAGGCCCTAAGTTTGTCATTTTGTTTGTAACGCACAGAAAAAATGATGGTAGAGCAAAATTGATTGGACACCCACGCATAATATTAAAACTTATTTTGATTTTTGCATTGCATGTCTGTCCGTCCGTCCGTTCGTCTGTCCGTGAGCACGATAAATCGAGAACGTGTGTACTTAGAGAGCTGAAATTTTGAACATGGACGTTAAAAAAAAAAGTAAAATTAATTTCGAAAATAAGACAAATCGGGCAACTCTTTCGCGGGGTTGCCATACAAAAATTTCGTTTTCCACTATAAATTTGGACACTGCCTGAGAACGTGATGACATAGAGACTTGGTGTTTTTATAGTAATAGCAAATAAAATTTAAAACTAAATTGGGCAAACCCTTCTTGGTGTTGCCATATAAAAATTTAGGTTTTTTACGGATACTGTGAAAACGATCAGTCCAAGACATTTTTATTGTAATAAAAACTTCTGCAGAATATGAAATTCTACGAAATTGGTTATAATCATTTTTTCTGCTCGAAGAACCGTTCTTCGGTGTGCTCCTGTTCTAGAGAGGAAACCGGTCCCAAATGTAATAAAATTAAAAAAGAAAGAAAAAGTAATCTATCATAATGTGAAAGTAATGTCTCGTCGATTGAGATCATTTAGGTATGGAGGCGAGTCTTATTTCATATAGTGAAGTGAATGAAGTAAACTATTTGGATTGCGATAATTAGAAGTACAGTACTAGCGATAACTAAAGAGTTCATTTGATTGTTGTGAATTTGTGAAAGTAAACAGTAGAGTTAAATAAACAGAACTTGTGAATTATAATTGAAATATTGTGTTTGAATAATGAACAGAGGCCACGCACGTAACACTATGTATGTGGCAAAAATTGCCGAAGGGTTCGACCTTTATTTTTAAAGCCACATATTCAATAGCGTTCAAGCTTTTAAAAGAAATCATCATATTTTCAATATATGTATATACATACGAGCATGCTCGAATTCATCAATTTACAACTTTTCAAATCCCTCAAGTGCTGCATATAAGTCCAATTCCATTGAACCATAATAATATCAAAGATTGTAAATCGTTCTCCCAGGACGTGTATACAGTGAGAAAATAATGAATTATACATTGCCATCGCGGCGCATTAATGGAAATTGAGCTCTGCACGTTGTCGCTATATACTTGTTTTTAACTTTTGCATCCAGAGTATCCTATAAGGAAGAAATTCGTTGCAGAAATCGAAAGATATGAATCACTTCCTCTTGTGATGCCTCCTTAAGATAGCACAGGGGAGATTTCAGTTCGAGATGTCTATAAAACAGAACCATTGTGTGTCAATCATTCGGAATGGGGAGAGAGATGAGTTGACAAAACATATCGGTCGCATATTGATTTTCCCCGCGATCTGTCCACCAGCATACTTTATATGTCGATTCCCAATTAAACGATTCTCTGAGACCATAAATCGCTTCAGTTTATATAATATTCTCCTATATAAGAAGTATCGATGGTAACCAGTCCTGGAAGAATATGTATACATCACAGACTTGACTAGAATACGAAATCTTTAAAATCAAGGAATCCAACGCCGTTTGCGTTAGCTTCTAGACGGTAAGATGGAGGTCTCCGCCTGTCTATCCAAATACTACACACACCATAGTTATAAAGCCCGCAGAGTATTGTTGGACTCTTTGTAATACAAGCGCCCATATGAGTTGTGACGATGCCCGGCTACTATGATTCTATTAGCCAAGAAGATCGTGTAAAACATGCAACAAGATAGAAGTTGTAGGCAGTAGGCTAGCTTGGCACCAAGCTACAACTTTGAACCGTAAATTATTTCAAAATGAACGGAATAGGTACATCCGTGAGGTGCATTTTATTGTTGATGGTCGATTACCCTCTGGGAAGCTTCATGATTACTTCATTGAAGGAGAAGAGAAGCCTATAGGATTCTTTATAGTATAATATAGAGAAGAACAAAAAAAAAACTCTTAATCCAATCTATCTTTCTGACTGTCATCGGGCAGCTGCTTGTGGGTTCTTGGGCATAACTATTGTAGATACTATTTTCCGGAAGACATTGCAATTTTATCGGGTCTACTAATGTCTCATCTCATCTCACATGTTACGTACTTACATACATACTTATATAGCATACAATTGATTGTAGAGAGATAATTCAAACTTCGATTAATGTGACCGAGGAAGTTTACCTGGAAAAAAAGCACAGGTACTGTACTATACATAGATACGGGACCGATTCACGCACTTAACATCTTTAGATACAAGGAGGAACCATTCCATGGTAGTAAGATTGCAGAGCACGCAAATAATGGCAATTGCATCGCAGATGGCAACAAATTAAAAGCGAAAACAAATAAATAATACCGCAATGCTGGCTGCAAGCAGTCCTCCTTCATGCTTCCTCCGCAGATCAATTACAAAAGCCGAACAGCATAAGGTGGTCGGGATCGCGACTGTCTCCGACTCCATTTATAGGAAAAGCAAACATATTGCAGTCATACCATTCGATTCACCTTGTCGACTTTCCTACTCAAGTAACTATGCATGTAGGCATGTACATATGTTCAATATCTGCAGCTTATACATATACCGTTTACTGGCTTTAAACGCGAAATCAGTATTAACCTTAACCTTAGCTCTGGATTGACTGCTGAAAATTCCTAACCTTGAAGCACTTTGAAGTATCCTGTCTTTTCTCATCATCACACGGTAGGAAAATTCTTGAAAATTTTTGCATTCTGAAGAATTCTTTGATCATCTAAAAGGGCAACATCAATTGATTTTTTTTTTTTTGCGAAATAACAAAAGGAGAGAACGCTACTGTTTTTTCCCCATCAGTATTTATGATAGCAACAGGTTTATTTATGAAGAGAAGAGAAATGTAGAAAAAGTTTTAATAATTCGAAATCGAAATTCACTTGTGTCCATTAGGAAAATAGTTGGCCATTTACTGTCGATACGCTTGTAAAATGTTGTTTTTTTGATCGAAAACGGCTAGGCGGTCGGTAAAAATTTATCATAAGCAGGAATGGTAAGTAAACCAGATTTTGTTGAAATGAAATTCTATATATAAAGGATATGTATGTGTGTGTATCTGTGCACTACAGGAATTTGATTAGGTTGGTTTCAGCAGTGATAACTTCAAAATGTCGTACTAGAGTTCCAAATAGCACTTATAAGCACTCTTAACGGCCCGCCCGTTGGTTGTAAGATTATGTATTATTCTTGTTCTGATGCGAATTCATCGGGGAATCAGAATTGATAGTAGAAGAGGTAACCTAAAGCTAAGTTAAATCGAGCCTGTGGAGTTAAAGAAGAAGTGGGTTATCAATTTTACCTTCTTCAGGGAAAAAAAATTACTTATAGGGCCCGAGAAATGCCGATCATTTGCAAAGAGTGTACATAAGGGTTTTCTTCGTGTTTCCATCTTTGCAGCTGTGGTAATATGGATTAAATGAAGCACACCTATTCTCTTCGCATTCCCAATCCAAGATAGTTGATCGTGCTCACCGGTACGATATGAATCTGACAATCTCGTTGTGGTTTCTGTCCTGCTAAGTAGGTCCTCTGTTTTAATTTTTTTATAGGAAGGATACATTGATCGTTCTGGATATGATTCAGGTATTTAAGATTTTCTACTTAGTGTTTACTTTTATAGTAGACAATATGTAAAAACCGCCCTCTTTATTATTTTCAGCAATCAGCGGAGTATTATTTTTCTTTTACGGATAAAATCGAAAGCAATGCAGAGCCCAGCCGAGTCTTATTTTGGCAGTTCGTAATTCACCTATATTCCTTTTTGTCAAATTTTTTTTTTATTTTAGATAAAATATTATTAGTGAATCACATTTTATCAGTTTCCTGTTATTCTCAAATTTCAGATAGTTTGTTTTTTAATTATTAATTTATATTTGGCTGAAATCCTCGCATCCACTGAGCGTATAAAATGTGCTATGTGCTGAATCCTGGATGTAGGGTATTGCCCAAAAAGCACAAAAGTGTTAGAATATATAAATTGTCCGTCGGAAATCCAGTGCGATCCCACTTAGGATATCCTTGGGAGGAACGAATATCCGGGGTTCGGATATCTCTGGTAACTACCATACCCTTGCCTTGGTTGTACGAAGGTGCAGTTATGGCATTAAATAATGTAAAATTCCCGCTGCAAGCGTAACTAGGACGTCTTACAGATCTCCTAGTTTGTTTTCAGGATGTGCGGGGGAGTATCTTAGGATATTCTTTGATATTTTCTGGGGATGTAGACATTTTTTTTATGGGTATATATATAATGGCTTTAAAATGTATGTCAGAGGTGTATGCACTTACATAAAACATGGAACACCAAATTAAAAAATCATATTCTGTTCTCATATGTTTTCCTTCAATAGGTACGCATTTTGTTATTCTGTTTTTGGTCTCTAAAAATTCCACAAGGAAGTACACTAAGCGAAAAATTATCGCTTTCACCGGAAAATAAGCCACGAGAATGGAACATACCGAATTAAATTCTGGAAGGGGGAAAAACGACTTTCCTGTGATTGTCCCAAAATTGTCCTGAACATCCCGTATGTATTTTGCTATACAATAATGAAAATGTTCCCATATAGAGTAGTCGTGGGATATCCCAGTGAATAAGTTACGGGAAATTTCTAATAACTCCTGGAACTAAAGTCCTAAGTACATACTGAGCATTTCTTGTTTATCCCGGGAAAGTTATGAGATCTATATGAAAAGAATGGGAAGTCCCTGGGTAATTTTGCGCTGCATGGGTGGTGGCCTGGAAATGAAGTAAATATTTAAATATATTTGCTATAATACATATATATTTCAAGGGGATTACCTATGTGTACATGTTGATTTCATCTTATTTAGTCTCTTCCAGTATTAAATTTGGTTGATCCTGCAAACATTTTCACATTACTTTCAGATTGTGAGATCACTTACCCTCCCTAAAGATGGAGACACCTTTATGGATTGCGAGATCGATTTTAAACAATACTTTCCTTTTCCTGGGCTGGTGTTATCAAGGATACTATCGCATCGCCGTCAGTCCTATAAGAAAAATATGTACACATAAGGAGAGCGAGTTATGCGACTTCCAAATAATACCTGGAACATATATCCACCGATATGCGGAATTCTTCGAATCAGAAAATCAATTCGCCTATAACCTGTTTTTCACGGTGACATTTCTACTCTATGCTGTATTTCGTCACAAACAGTATTGAAAACTCCAAGTTATTTATTTTATTTATTTTTATCTTGTCCCATACGGGACTCGAACTTAGCTCAGTGGTAAGAGGGTTCGCCTGAAAAGAGGCTTCAAAAACCGGACGAGGCGCTTGTTTTTTCTCTTGTAAGTATTTATGAATTTGATTTAGAATAGTAAAAATAAAAAGTTCTCTAAAATATCTTTAGAAATGGAAGAAGAATGACATTTATTCTTATTTGGGAAATTATTATTTTCCGAAATTGACAATAAGTTACCTGGTCCAGTCCTCCCTATACACGCACCATAAAGTATTAGAGCACAAGCGTTAAAATACCCTAGTCACCACGAATAGAAAAGCGACAAGATTTGTTTTTCACAACCTGAATTTTCCAAAGTTTTGTATCAATATTGGGGCTTGGTATGATACAAGGTGAGTGAGTATCAGTGGACGTAAAGCTGACAGCTCATTCCGTGAAAAGCATTACAAGTGCAGCGTGTCACGAGAGTTGTGGGGTGGGTAACCCAAATCCTGTCGCTGTCACGCACCATATACAAAAAAAAAAAATTGTGCATTCAAAAGAAATGCAACACCACATCCAATCCTGAAAGGACTGTTCCACCATTTACCTTGACTTACTGTGAGCCTCGATGTAATAGGCTCATGCCATCGCCCCAATCTCCCTCCAACATTGTGGGCACTAATTTGCAATGTCCCTATTAACCTGAACTAGTAGCGGAGCAGCGGACCTTCCCAATCTTTTAGCGGAGAGTGTGAAATTAGAAAACAAATAGATTTAGAGCTCGTTTATTTCGGCCTCCCCAATCTTCTTCAGCAGAATTACTGCATGGGCGCGAATGCTCATTGTCGCTAGATGTCATTATTACAGCGTGCTGAATCGTGTGGGCTCCGTCTGTGTCCTCGACAGTGAGCTCTCAGTGCCACAGTTGGGGGAAATACAGCAGCCTACTGCTACGTGTGCTACTATAACAGGCTGCTTGTAGGAGCGTTTTTGGCATGTAAGCAAAGTTCCAGAAATTGAATTTGAATAATAAATTGAGAGCACAACATTATTATTTTTTAATTTTTTCACCTCCATAATTAAGTTTTCTTCGAAACTCATTATGTTCAGCTTACAAAATGTTAAAACAATTAAAATATTAATCAGCTGTGAAACCGTAGGATAATTGCGATTAAGATGAAAGTCGGCCAACTTCTGCGTAGATGGCTCCAATGCACGTTCATTGTGCTCATTTAATGCCATTAACCTTATAACTTACTCCTGCGTGATGTTTAGTTACTCTGCCTGCGTGGCGACTACGTTGCATTCTATTCCAGGGATAAGAGTAGGTACTCAATTTTTCAAAAATCAGAAAAGCAATAAATTTTTGTAATATTTACAAAGGGGAATGCCCATTTTAAACCCGACACCTCCAGACATGAGAGAAGTTTTAAACGATGCATTATGATACTCTGAACATTTTTTTATTAGCAATGTTCATTCCTATCTAGCGGAGGAAAGCTGGGAGGAGGGGGTGGTATCAAATTTTGATCTTGTACATTTTGGAAAATCTAGTACAGAATCGAATTCCTTATGTCCGGAGAAGAGTTTTGAGTACCCATACTCCTATACTCGGCAGCTTATATAGCCATCCCATACTCACTTTTTTAGTATTTCCCTCTTTTTTATTCGAAATTAGTACTAGATTTTTGCACCTCAGATCGGCTCTCACTCGGTAGGGCTAGGTCCGATCGGAAAACGAGTTTTATTGTTCGCCTTCATCTCATTACCAGCTAGAAGAAAACATTTCTCTGCATGCTTTTAAGGGTGATGGGGGAGGGGGGGGGGGTACAAACCTCGGGGAGGGTGGTTCCAATACGGCATGTGGCATATTGTTTTTGTTTTGAGGCAGGGGGATAGGAGATCCCACCCCAAGCATGGAGGACAAGGCGGCCCATTGTGCTGTCCTGCTAGAAGCCCATTCACCAAACCTTCCTGTCCTCCTTGTTAGTGATCGTGAAAAGAGCTGTGGCCGGTGATGATGCCAACCACGGTTCTACATTGTTTCCTTTCGAGCCCCATAAAAAAAATCAGAGATATTCCTAGTGTGCCCATCAAGAAATAAATTTGTGCATCTGCAAGTATTCAGGTTCATCCATTTCTGCTGATGCTTCCTTTGAACATCCGCTTTGATGTGAGATCCGATACTCGAGGTGGCAACGCCTACAGCGGACTCCGGTCCGAGGAATGGAGAATCAGAGCCAGCCCTTTCATTTCCCATGATTCCCACGTGACCAGGAACCCACAGACGGGACACCTTGTTGTGGATACACAATTTATCCACAGAAGACCTGCAATCCCTCAGTAACTTATACGTTATCCGAGGGCCACTCAGAGCCATTAAGGCTGCCTGACTATATCCGAAAGGATAGCAATGTTCCTTTCCTTGATTTGCATATCATGGGTTATCATCGCTGCCGTTGAGATAGCGAAGACTTCAGTCTGGCAGATAGTAGTGTCTCTTCCAAGTAATCACTCCAATCTAATGTCATGTTTAGGAAAGTAGCCACCCGTCCCATTTCCCTCATTATTGAGAGAGCCTTCGGTGAAAATTTTTAATGCTGTATATCAAATGAAAGGTCTCGCCGAGTACTATCGGATGATATGCTTTTTCCCTGATTCAGAAAACCCTCTCGTGACGTTTTTGCTTTCGGAAAACACATTTTCATGCATTTGGATCATATACATCCCAGTTACTACATTTCACGTATATTTTTGCAGTTCTTTCTTTCACGGCCATTATACTGTCGTGAGCACTTCTCTCATAGGAAGTCTTTTTCCACGACGCACCAATTTCGCACAATCACAAGAAATAGAAAAGTCCAATTTTTCATCCAAGAAAGTCGCTCAGGCTACAGCCGATTACCAAGGCTTTCCCTCGCTTAATTGAAATAAACATTGTTAATAAAATATGTTCAAAGTATCATAAAGCTATCGTTTAAGGAGTTTGAAAGTTGGGCCTAAGGTTGTATGAAAAGTGGGCATTCACCTTTGTATACATACCTACATATATCAAAGACTATTTTTTGACGTAGTCGCCTTCCTTCTCAATGCATTTTTTTTGACGAAGGATGAACTGTCTTATCGATTCGCCAAAAATGTCTGAGGCCACTTTGTTTGACGATACTCCTGACCACATCGTCGGTCGCAAACGTTTTTCGACCTATAAGTGACTTCAGATAGATGAAATGATAAAAATCTGAAAGTGCCGCAAGATCAGGGCTGTTAGTGGGGTGGTTCGTTATGTCCCAAACGCTATGGGGCGATGTGAATCCTTTTATAGTCCACAAAGACGTAGGCCATCATTTTGAATTATTTCGCTGATAGTGAGGAATAATGTCCCCATTGCATTGATTGACTTATCGTCAACAATCACAATAGAGTCAAGCAATTGTTCACCTTCTAGTTCGAAGCGCCAGAGAAATTCCCGTGAAGATCGATTTTGTTGACTTGTGTTAATCTGTGAGCTGTTTTGGGACCACCTCGCACACAATTTTCGAAAACAAATGACTTTATTGAAAAGAAAGAGATCTGGATATTTCTGAAAACACTGCGTTCATTTCCTCCAAAGTAAATCGACGGTCGTCACGAACCATTTCCTCGGTTTTGTTCATCATCTCATCAGTCACGAATAATGGTCGTCCACTCTTTGTTCATCATGACCATTCATTTTATATACACTAGTATGGTTCATGACACCATCCCTATAAACAGTTTTTATTTCGCTAAAAATCTGTAACGGTATGTTTCCCTTTGCGAGAAGATACCGGATTATGTTTCTGACCTCGCAGCTGGCATGATTCTGAATCAAGACTCTCATTTCAACACGACACTACAACAACACCTTCAACCGACTGACATAAACGAACGTGCATTCCACTCCCAAGAGCTTGCCCTTGAACGCAGTGCTGCCAAGTGGAAATTTTGTTAAAAAAAAACCCTTTGAGCTTCAGAGGCTCAGTACTCTTACTTTGGACGTGCCTCGTACCTACAACAGCTTCTCAAAAGGAAAAAAGAAGAAGCTGAATTGATTGAATCTGAAATTGCTCCCGCGTATGCCCCTTGGTAAAAGATTGCAGGCTTTCATACTTTAAAGAAAATTTATTTTGGAATTCTCGCACTCAAAAATTATAAAAAAATCAATCCTAAGTCAATAACGAGAGAAAAATTTCACAAATCGTCACGAAATATTTATCGGGAGGACCAATAGCTTGCCATTAAGGATTTTATAGATAGGCCTTATGGTTAGCACTCTGTCAACCAATGTGGGTTGAAATTTTCAATTAGATGACTTAGATTGGACAGATTTCTTTTAGGCCTTGAGGTGATGTACCTACTTCTTTATATGTCGTCAAATGCTTTCAAGTCAATCCGGTGAATTTGCTTATGCTTAACCTTCTTCGAAACTAATAAAATTTTCGCATCGAATGATATTTCTATAATTTTCTTAGTATGCAATATGCGAGCATAGATGCATAAATTGACAAAAATTTGCAAGTAATTATTTAAATCTTATCAACCAAAAACTTGGGATCTTTTGGAAAAAAAAAACATGTCAGGCTTTATCGTCATGATTCAAGTAATTAATCGGTACACAAAAACAATTGTTTTTCTCAGATTAAACAACAAGATATTGGCAGTACAACAAGCTTTTTTTTAAATTAAAAACACGCGCTTTCTTGTTAAACTGCGCGTAGGAATCAAATAAGATTTCATGGAATTGCTATACCTATCACATCGCAAACAAAGCAGTCACAAATCGCAATATACACACTGAAAAGAAAAAATGATTTTAAAACAAAGTCAATCCCCTTTCTTTCGAATGATGAAGAGTCAACGAACCCATGGACATTTTCGATATCCGAATCTGTCCGAAATTGGAAAATTTATTCTGTATATCTAGATAGACAATGTGGTTGCCTTGCCCAGCCAACAGGAGGCTACCATTACCATATCATACCACCATTCAGGGCGCAGCACTTTGGCTTCTTGGCTAAGACGACACAATCCATATGATGTCCAACAAAATGTCTCATAGGTGGTAAGTAGGCGAAGTTTATGGCCGCGAACAATTCTGAATGAGTCATCGATTAACTTTTGTGCTGCCTTTCAATTCAATGACTCTTAACAGTACCAAGGTGAGCAAAATAAGGAAATCGCAAAAGCAATCTACATTCCTGACTTGCAGAATTACCCAGTGCATACACACACGCACACAGACACAATATGACGGCAGATAACATAATTTAGTGGGAAACAATGAATGAGCCTTGTCTTTTGCGTATAACTCCTTGTTGCCCAGAAGTTTACATCATGTCACAGATTTTATCGCCTCGACTGCAATTATTATTAGCTACATAAATATATCGAAGCTAGCTCGAAGGTAAGACAATAGGAAAGGAAGATGTCGTGTCGAATGTAATAATTCCAGAAACGTTTTTAGCGGCAATGGAAGAAAGGTGTACTAAGAAATAGATACTTCCGCACCTTTGAAGAATCTCGTTGGTGGTGGCTCACGCATAAATCTTCTGCATAATTCTTGTTTGCTTGCTTACTTGGGATTTTGCAAAATATTTCTGAACAGTTGACTTGACAGAATCTTTCGATCTACTTGGGAACAATATTAGGAAAAAAATGAAAACTTGTGTAGTAGTTAAATGAGAACAACAGCGCAATTAACTGTGCTGCTGGAGATTCAATCTGTAATACCTAAAGTAGTACATTGGGTTAATAAAAAAAAAAAATTGAAGTAAGCTCGTCTTAAGCACGATTTATTTATTTTTTTCCACTTGTTTTTTTTTAATGTTAATATATATCTGTATCCGTCGCACTGTCGTCTGATCTGTAAGAGAATAGAAAGTATGGGTTTGAGTATAACGATATTCAGTGGGTTTACCAATGCTACATATTCAAACTACTCCTTTCTGTTTTGGATCAAAAGTCAAACGGACCCTTACGATTGATCCACCATTCACTCACAATAACGGCAAAGCTCTACGCTATTGTACAAGAAGGACAGATAGATTTTACGAGAACGAGTACCGACCAGGCTCTTCAAACAAAAGCGGTACGAGTCAATGCTATTATCTAAGATCGAGTACGGGTCAGGATCATTCAGCAATAGCGGCATAAGCCAAGTTTCCTTTAACATATTTGTGATCGAGTATAGATCAGGATCATTATTGGGCGGACCTGCAATCAATGGGGTGTGCTTTAATTATTCCGTATCTATAACATAGTGTATAATCAAAAGTACTCCCCTTTCACACCATTCACACTATTTTTACTAATCTACTACTATATGAACATTTATGCATTCACTAACTATTCACCAAAGCACCATTTTCGCAACATTTAAGCCATTAAACACACATGAAACACTATTTCGGAGTATGTACCTTTTTACCATTTTATTGCGGCTTACTTCCAAAAAGTTCTTTGCACCATTTGTTCCCGAGTTATTGCCGTCTGTTGCCTCACTGTCTCTGCTTAACCCTCAGTCGATTTCTCATTTTATAGAAATGTTTCTGAAATGTAAATAGAATATTTACATGCATTTGACATAAACCTATAAAAATGAAAGGAACAATAACATTAAAGAATCTGAAAAATCATAAAATTAGTGTGTTAACTTTAACTCTCGAGAAACAAGTCGGAATCAGAACAGCAATGCTAAATTACAATTCTAAAATATTGGAACCAATGCAATAGTACCGTGCAGGCTGTGAAAGGTAAAAACAGTTTTGAAGTAAATTTTGACTAACTTTAGCGCTAATTTTAGGTACTTTGGACCTTACCAAAATAGAAAAATCTTACAAAATATTCGCTTTAAAGTTTTTAGCACTTTTTAAAAGGAAACTGTTCAATGGCATTACTTAAACACCTAATTTTGATAGATTTGCTGGTTTTTACAATTTTTTACCAGTTTTTATGCAATTTAACTTACAAAATGGTGAAATATAATAAAATAAAAAAATAATAATATAATAAAATATAATGCTTTCCTGTCAATAACAGCGGATAACCTTTCCTGTCATGGTTGACATAACTTTAAAAATCACGACCAATTAATTCTAATTATAGAAAATTAATAGAAGAGAATAAGGAGAACCAGACCAGAAAAACGAACTTTTTAGAACGTGTTTTAGATGCAGTGAAGCCTGGTTCACAATCGTTTAAGGTTACGTACCGATTTCATCTTTACAAATTAACAGGACAAAATTGGAAAATTAACACTTTTTCCCTATTTCCAAAGACACGATTCCAAAAATTTATGGAAAAATTTCCAACTTCTTGCTTTGTTTGATTTCAGTAAGACATTTGATTGTATCAATCATTGTAAGCTGCTGAGAAAACATTCAAAAGAATTTTAATTTTCTTCGTCAGCAGTGAAACTTGTCAAGAGGTTTTTAAGTGGACGTAGTCAATTTGTTGTTAGGTTTAATGAGGTATGCTCGGGTGAAACGTCTCTTTTATCTGAAGTTCGTCAAGGATGCATACTTTGCCCTTTGCTATTCTGTCTGTACTTGATGTAATATCAAATATTTGAATTCATCTATATGTTGACGATGTGTTAATGTATTTAAGCAGACCGATTGGCTTGGTGGAGACTGCGGATACCGATTCAATGATGACCTGTAGCGTGTATGTAATTGGTCACTTCTAAATAACCTGGAGTAAAGTCGAACTGCTTAGCGATTTATAGAAATGGAATTGATCCTAATATTATCCCACCAATATTCATAAATAACACCGTATATGTATGGAGCAAAAACGGATTTTTTTTAAATAACTTTTATCTATTCACAAACGTTTGACTAAATAACTTTGTCCGTAAGGGCGACGTTCGTGATAACAGTTTTAAGGTAGTAAACTAAGTTGGATGTACATGATAGTTTTTGATTTAGAATGAGTGAATGTGGAACTTTGCGATGGGGTAAAAGTTTCTTACGTTTTGGGGGATTTTGGAGTGGAAGTGGTAACTACACCCCTTGGAGTTGTCCAATTTTGGCCGTGTGTGATATCAAATTAAAGCTTTTGTTGAGTGCTATTAAATGGCATTTTCCTTTTGTTCTGTAAGAAACTTTATAACAGAGCTTTCTCACTCGAGTATCGTTAAAGTGAGTGATTTTCGAGAGGGGTATAGGCTGATGCGGAGAGTTGATTTTTCTTTTAAACGCTTAAGCATAATATTTTACATATTTCATGAGAACATTTTAGTTTTCTATGTTTAACCGTTATCTGAGTTTTGATGTGAAATAAATTTTGCCAGATTTTTCATGTAAACTTTTTTTGAAGTACTTACATTAAAGTTCGATAGTCTTTTAAACTGCTTACCGGAACAAATATTATCACACAACATTCACAAGAGAACGTAGATGCGAATTATTATCCATATGTCAGATAAATTATGTACCATTATATGAGTTTTTAGCAAAAATGTAATGACCAAAAAGTAGAAAATAAAATATATTAAAAAAACTTTCATAAATAAATTGCACTAAAAAGTAAAAAATATTTTTTTCCTTCTCAGTGATATACACAAGAAAAGTTTCATTGGAAAATAAGAAATGCTAGAACTTAGATTAAATCTTAAAAGCTTGGGCATGAGTTGCAGTTAGACAATTATGCTTATAGTTATGGATGCCCAAACTTTTGAGATTTAATCTAAGCTGTAACATTTCTTACTTTACAGCGAAACTTTTCTTGTGTATATCATTGAGAAAGAAAAATTTATTTTTTACTTTTTAGTGCAATTTATTTCCGAAAGTTATTTATTTTAAAAGTTTTTTAACATATTTTATTTCGATAAATCACGGTTGTTGAACATTTTTTAAAGCGCGAAGGTATCAGATATTAATGTATACAGTATACATTGGACTATAAGGTAATCGTAACCTTAATCCTGAAATTAATGCAACCTCAGAAAAAAATTGTAAATCGTTTCCTGATACCCCAGATCAATATAAATAAATATAGCCCTGGCTATGTTTCAATAATTCCATAATAAAAAAAAAGCAAAAAAAAAATATATTTCTTTTTAAAGAGATTTGTTGGGCAATAAAAATGCTATAATCATTTTCATACAGACTTTTCCCAATATATGCAAAAAATAGGAATTAGTCTGTGGCAACCCAATGAAGACGAAGCCTGATTTAGTTCACTTATATTGATTTCACTTGAGATTTTAAATTACCGCACTCAAAATTTGTGGGCTCAGTGTCAATTCGTTCTCAATTACTATGCAAAAAAAACTTGCTGAATCATAATCACTGAATGGCAACCTTACGGAAGAATCACCCCATATTGCCCATTTTCGAACTTCGATCTGTAATTCTTATGAAAGAGCAGTTTACAAAATTTCAGCTTTTTATGTTAATGCCCTTTGCAACAGTGTCCAAATTTATGAAGAAAAACATAATTTTTGTATGACAACACTACGTATCATCTGCACAATTTTTGCCATTTACAAATTTATAACTTTGGATATTGGAAATTTCAGTTCTGTTAGTTCATGCATTAATCCTTACGATAGCCTAGATGAGTGCTCGTATATGTAATTTCGTATGGTCAAGTCAACTCTCAGTGTTAGTTTGATTGTTGAAGTGTTTTTTCGCATCTATGTATTTCTAGAACGGTTTGTCGGACAGTAAAAATGATTATGACCAATTTCATAGGATTTCATAACTGATGAACGTTTCAGTACAATAAAAACGTCTAGGACTGATTGTTTTGACAGTAAACGTAAGACCTAGATCTTTTAAATGGAAACACCAACAAGGGGTTGTCCGGTTTAGCCCATTCTTGAAATTATATGTACCTACTATTTCTATGAAAACACCGTGTACAAATGGCCTTACAAAGGAATTACCCGGTTTATCCAATTTTCGAATATAAATTTCCTTTATTTTTAAAAGCCCGTGTGCAAAATTTCAGCTCTCTAAGTATACTGGTTCTCGAGTTATCGTAAGGACAGACAGATAGACAGATGGACATGCAACAATCAAAATAACTTTAATATTATGCGTGGTTGCTGATTCTATTTTACTCTACCATCATTAGATCTATGCGTTACAAAATACAATCAGAATGACAAACTTAGTATATTCTATGATTTCATCATCTATTAAGGTATAAAAATAGCTCTCTATTCTATATACGACCTCTCCATGTCAGAATTATTACTTGGATTTTCACAGATGCAGAAAAATCATATTCCATCCTCAAATTAATAAAATGGTAATTTTCATTTTTTGTTTGATAGAAAAACAGAAAAAAAACACAAAATCGCCTACACAGGTGTAAGTCAAATCAATTTTGATTTTTCCTCATGATCACCAGGTTTCTTGCTATTGCTCTCACCTTCTGTTGAAATGATCAGTTATGCAATACTTGCACGACGCGACGTTACCTTGATATGTATAAGCTTTAGAAAAGCTTTTTATCAAGATGGCTTAAAATGGAGAAAAAAATAATGAATGTCGATGAACGTGAATGAATCTAGCATTGCCAATAGTCAGATTTTGTTTCTTTATTTTTATATTGGCTATTTGAAGATTTCGTATTAGCCAAACATTTTGTATCCGGTCCCTTAAAGTGTGGCGAGCCGTAAACGTACAGAAAATTTTCATTTGCTTTCATAGAAGACTTTTGTAAACGTTACTCATTAATGAGCTACCGTTAATGGTGAAATCGAAA
Source organism: Dioctria linearis (assembly GCA_963930735.1). NCBI lineage: Eukaryota > Metazoa > Arthropoda > Insecta > Diptera > Asilidae > Dioctria > Dioctria linearis. Next base: position 330,580,089 of record OZ005740.1, on the reverse strand, counting down.
TATATAGAGTACCTACCTATGTCGTTTACAAGAATACTGGTACACTCGTTGATGTTAAGAGTAAATGAGTTTATAGAGCACCATCTATGAAAGATGATAGTATCCAAGTCAGAGTTTAAAAGAAGAGTCATTTATACAAGAGACAATAAGGAAAATCTTGTCATAAGATAAAATTCTAGTAATGGACATAGTTAGATCATTGATGTAAATAATTAAAAATAGTGGACCTAGATGGCTACTCTAAGGCACATCGTAGATATTAAATATTACGTTAGAAAGCGCGTCACGATGTTTGAAATATCTATAATCACTGTATTTAAAGAAAACACTTTTAACACAATAACTTAACAATTAATATAGTAATATAACACAGTTACCATTCAGAATAAGAAATGACTGAACATTGAGCTGTCACTTGTTCACCAAATTTCAGTAATACAAAAAAGACACCCATAGTGGTGTGGCGTGGCCATCCGGCAAGTACTTACACTTTATATATCGTGCAAATAAATTACTCGTTTTCGTTAGTGGTAGTAGTAAATGGCTTTTCAAAAAGTGAAGAAGTGCTGGTGGGAAATCAAAGAAATTCCAACTAGAAAATCAATTATTGACAGCTCGAGAAAGCCATACATTGTTAAGCATGTTCCTTGCCAAAACCTTCGAGAAATACTTCCCAAGCCATGAAACTGCAATCCATATGTGTGCGTGATAGTCTGATACTCTAAAATGTTTTATATTAATTCTTTTGGAAAACATTGATTTCATATATGCCATAAAGCCTAAACTACTATCCGCACAAGAAAATAGTCTTCCAGTAATTTTAAGCTTGGTTCCATACCTTCCCAAGAGCTAGAATTATCTACTATGTATCTTACTTAACATAATAATAAAAAAATTTAGATTAAAAGGTAACCTTACCTTTTTACGTTCAATAACTCTCACCTAAATAATAAATTGAAAGAGTGTATATGCGGCCGTAGTCCGAATCTGTAGACAGATTAATTCGAATTCATCGGCCCACGGCACATTCACATATGCAATTATTACTCAGTTGACAGTTCTTGTTTGGGGAATCGTAGACACTATTTGGTTAAGATAAATTGTTTTAAACAATTTTCTTAGGAAAAAAATAAAAATGTGATTACGAGTGAGAAGATAAGAAAGTAAGCTTAATTTTATCAGAAGACAATTTTTTTGTATGAATAGTAGTTTGTGGCGCAGGAGCTATTCAAAACAAACTTTTTTTTTCAGATTTTCGTAAGAACACTACAAATGTTTTAGAATGTAGAACTAAGCTAAGGCTCTCCTGTAGTAGTAGAGAGTCTGTTTCATGGCTTGGGAAGTATTTTTTCAGGGTTTCGACCATGCTATGGGTTCATGTAAATCGGTTATGAGTGTGTTGTAATACGCTTAAATAAATAAAATAATGCTTAAAAGGGTGATTTCTCATGTCCTTTGAAATTGTGGAACGTCTGTCGTGATTCGACTAAATGGAAGCATTTAGCTGTTTTTTTTTCAGAAGTTCTATAACTACATTTTAAATTTTATGTCACATCAATCAAATCACAAAATTTCATTCATATTTCAACATTAGGATATAATATGTAGGACTCCTCTAAACATTATGTACTGACGACGACATTGCGTGGACCAAAACTGAGGGGAAGAAAGCTATTACATTGGGATGCAAGAAACAACACTTGAAGTAGGTACACCTCTCGTGTATATCTTTCAATAGTCCCCTTATATAGAGATGTGTAAAATTGCAGCAACAGCTACAGCCCTGTCCCAATCTGTACCTGTTCCAACATTTTCAGAAAAGCTGTGACAGTACCAGTACCAAATAGTCTCATATTGTTCTTTCAAAGTAGTTGTGACAGTACCAATACCAAGTTTCCTATTTCCCACCCTGCAGGAAAACAGCAATGCGTTACCAAAATAAATAGTTTTGTTATAGTTACGTCACTCTGCACTACATGTATTCGAAAATGTAATAGGGGCGTTCCGGTTTAACTTCTGGAATATTTTTATGACTCATGTTATTGTTGCCGTTTGCAATCGAGCAGCAGTAATTTAAAGAACAGTGATCAGACGTGTTCGCGTAAGTTTGATTTACACCTGTGATTGGATCGTGAATAAAATTGTTACTCTGGATTTTATCTTTTAATCGTATGTACATAATTTTTTTTTATTTTAATAATATGTATAAATTACACTAGAAAGAAACAAAGAAATAAAATTTGTGAAACTAATTGCCATATTTATTTATACTTTTATTTAAAACGTTATGGGAATGGCTATACATATAACTAGTTCAAAATAACTGGTCCAATAACTAGGTACAAAAGCACACTCCTTCACTAGTTCGCAATAACTGGTCCAATAACTAGTTGATAAGTCTACATTGTAAACGACGTTTCCGGCAATAACAAGCAATGCTAAAAGTAATGCAAGTTATAATACAACACGTAACTACTGCCATAGTTACCGTAACTAGTTATGGAACTAGTCTAGGACGCGTTACAGCCTATACAATCACACAGTCACACCACACAAGGGCTTTTAACTTTATGCAACAGGAAGTTAAGAGTACGATATTATAGGTTAGGGTGGCTTGTAAAGTGAGTAAAATGTATCGTACGAAGCCAAAACAGAACTATCCCCAGCGGGAAAATGGGAATGCCTGACTTAGTAATTGTTTACTGCCAACATCATCTGGAATGCATTAGTAATGAGTGCATGAACATACCTTACGTTTACCAGCTTTAGGAAGGCAGACGTAATGTGTTGATGCGTTGTATTGTTGAGCATGTTACATATGTACCTTCCAGGGAATGCTTAGAGAAGGCTGAGGTAATGAATAGATATCTTTATTCGTGTTGCTATCGAAAAGAGATAGAAATTTGTGCGGCTATATTTTGTACAGGCTAGTTCGAGGGAGTTCGTGCAAGTCGAAATGAGTCGTATAGATTCATTGTTGTTCTAAGAACAATGAAGGCAAGAAATGCGTGCAGATAAAAAATATTCTGATTTGTTCATTATTTTAGAAGAAGCGGATTATTTTCATTTAAGTATGAGATTCGAATAAGTGGAGACGTTTCTATTTTCTACATCTATCTAAGAAAGCAGGAAAAGTTCTTCCCTATACCTCCCAGTGAAAATAGGAAGAATGTTTCCCTCCACCTCCATCACCAAAATTGAATGGTTCTTACCAACCTTCTGGAAAATTCATGCTTAATGGTTTCGTTCATTATTCTGAAATGGCAGAATGAATGCATCCACTGAATTTAAAAGGAGAACTCTTTTCACCATACAAAGAATTTAAAAGTAATGCTTCTTTTCAGCTTCCAAAAAACTAAGAAAGAATGCTTCCTTTCACCTACCAAAGAATTAATAAGGAAGGCTTCCTTCCACCTTACTGGTCATGTAGAGGTAAGTTGTCCAAGTATATAGCCACTTTATATACCTTCCCGTCGTATGACCAATGCATTAAAAAAATGGACGGGGTATCAAAGCGTATTGCTTCCAACCTTTAACATAATGTTTTCGGAATGCATCCGAAATGCTTCCATTTCCAGCTGGGCCTGAGTCATGCAACAGTGACAACATATGACACAAATAGATACAACATATACAATACAGTTAATTTATGCTGCATTTAATTCTACTTGTGTAGTTATATAACATATTTTTTAATTGCAATTGACCCAGTGTGTATCTGTATAGAAGCAGGTATGGAAATTCCTTTTAAATGAATTTAAATAATCTTGAAATTCTAGGAAAATTTATGGAAGAAAATGCGTTTTATTTACTGGTATGTTTTTGTTTTTATATTTTACTTTTTTCTGTATATATCCGTCGTAAAAAAACTAAGAGCTAGGAACATTTTCGGTTCAGTTTTCGTATTGCAATTTTAATATTTTAAGCGTTGATTTCTTAAATAAATTTAAATATATAATATTATTTTTTTGGGCAAATAAAATCTTAATATACAGAGTTGTTGTAATTTTTTTAGCACATCTTTTGTGGACCCTAAACCAATCGTCTTTTATTATTTGTACCAAAATTGGGACTTGTAACTGATACTTTGTAGCATGTACCTATATTTGATACTTGGAACAGGTTGGAACTGTTCCATTAAAATGTCCCAATTACCTATCCCTCCTTTATATCATTTTGAATTAGATACATTAATCTAATATTGCAAAAAAAAAAAACAAAAAACAAATATATTCCTTCAATCTGGCAGCTCTGTAAATTTTTTCGCATATTATTATATTATTGTATGAAAGAAAACTTACCATAAAACTTAGCACACACGTAGGCAATCAACCATGCCGCGCCGCTACCGCCGTCGCGCCGCTTCCGTCCTGCTAGCAATGCTACATAGGTAAGCTTAACTTACGTCTTACTACGTTAACCATACTTACTGAAGTCGGTTGGCCGGGCTCTGGCTGGTTTGATTCGATAGTTGCTGGTACCCACTATACCTACCTGTTGCACATTTAGCGAGACATTGTTAGTTTCTTGCTTAGTCTGGAGTTAATCGTCCGTCGGCGCGCAGACAGATTTGTCTGAGTCTTACTAAACTATAAGCCGGAGCTAAAATTAAATTATATTTCGCGAAGTTTTTTTCTCAACAATTCTCTGCTGTTTGCCTAAAAATTATTTGCTCAGTTTTATTTGGATAACCTTGGGAATTAATTAATCAAAAGTTAATTGGTAAATAATAGATAAATCGTCGTTACCTTAAATAATCGCGTGCAATAAATGTGGTTTAATACCGGATGAATATTAGTAAAATATAAATAAATTCACCTATCGATTTTTGTGTTAAGTGCTATTCCAATATAGTTATCTTTCCTCCCCTGTCTCTCTGTATTTTGTGTGCGAAGTGTTCTTTTTTTTTCTGGCTTTGGTAATTCTCTTTAAGTGTTGTGTGTAACTTATCAAAATGCAAAAGTTCCCGACATCGTTGATTTTCTTTTTTGGAATATTAATTGGATTTAGCAATGCAAAAGGTGAGATCATTTAACAGTTAAAAAAAAAACTTCTTTTTTCTTAATGAACATGTGTTTTAAGCTTATATGCATGTATTCATGCATGCATGCATGTGCATGCATATTGCAGATTGTATCAGAGAATCTTGTATAAACATGATGTCATATTATGAATTTGTCCCTGAAGGAAATTTCTATTCTAAATTTCGGATTTAAAAGGAAATCGCCTACCTGATGTATTTTTTGAAATCATTATTTTGTCAAAAAAAAAAAAAAACAAAACAAAACTGCAGAGGTGTGCAGTTAGCTATTGGCTGCGTTTTATTATCTCTCTGATCTGATCCAGTTCAATTTTATGTACGTATCACAACAACAATTGATCACACATTGTTATTGTTTTACATACTTACATAAAATTGAACCGGATCAGATCAGAGAGATAAAAAAAAAACGCAGCTATCATCAACATACTTTTGTAGTACATTTCTGATTATATATAAAAAGGAGTTTTTTGCCTCTCAGTAAGTTTACACATTCTCTCGCTTAAGAGATATGGATCGGAAGCAGTAGCTTTCCATCTTTCCGTCTTTTCTTCCGACAGCTTTTAGTTTAGTCCATGATCACCGAGTTGATTCGGTTTTTATACCCTATAGGGTATACTAAATTTGCCATCCCGTTTGTAACGCATAGAATGATTGCTGGTGGTAGAACAAAATGGGTCACCCACGCATAATATTAAAAGTTATTTGGATTTTTACATGTCCGTCCGTCCGTCCGTCCGTCCGTCCGCATGATAACTCGAGAATCCTTTCACTTAGAGTGCTGAAATTTTGTACATGGGCTTTTTAAAAAAAATGTTTATTTCTATCCGAAAATGGTCCAAATCGAGTCCTTCGTAGGGTTGCCATACAAAAATTTCGTTTTTCACTATACATATATTTGGGCACTGCTCGAGAACGCGTTGATATAGACAGCTGAATTTTAATATATATTTGCATAGCAATAGTAAATAAAATTTAAAAAATCGACTAAATCGGGCACTCCTTTTTGGTGTTGCCATACACAAAATTGGTTTTTCAATATATATTTGAACAAATCCGTGAAACACGTCGACGTATAGAGAGCTGACATTTTTTGCACAGCGTTTTCATAAAAATATTAAATAAAATATAAAATTGCAAAAATTAACAAAATCGGACAACTTCTTCTTAATGTTGCCATACAAAACTTTTGATTTTTCACTTTATTTTCATCTAGGGTGTATTATTATTGGTCTTAGACCAATTGCAACTTTTTCCCTCGTTGACATAATCTTCTAATACAAAAAAATAATGGTTAAGAGGGAGTCGGGCTCGTGCAATTAGTGTTCTTTCGCAGAATTTTATCAACAAAGAGTCGATCAAATTAAAATATATGGTAAGAGTTCCGGAATAAGTTAACACAAAAACATTTTTTTTCAGTAACTATGAGAATGAGAAAAAAGCGGCAGTTTTCCTATTGATAATATGAAAATTTTAGTTTTAGAAACGTAGAAAATTAGGGGAGAACGTTTTGTTTTCGCTCATTTTGGATTAATTACATCTTTATAATCAACCAACAATTTTGAAGTTTTTTTTTTTTTTGGTATCCTTGAAAGTAAAAATATCAAAAAAAACAACAAATAATACCACACACTATACCAAAAATAATATTTTTTTTTTATATGGACCAACCAAAATTAAAATATTTCATTATCTTCGACTCTCGAAATATTTGCGCGTTACAAAGACCTAACATTCTGCAAAATTTCAAATTCCAACGTCACGTCGTTTTCGAGTAAAACGTCTGTGAAAGACAGACGAACACACGAGCGATCCTACAAGGGTTCCATTTTTTTCCTTTTATTGTACGGAATTATAAAAAGGAATTTAATTAAAAAAGTTTAAGAAAATTGTGCTCCGAAACTAAATATTTCAAAACTTCCTCACTGATTGCTATAAATTGAACTCAACCAGAAAGATTAACTAAGTCGACCAGGTAGACAATTACATAATTATTTTATATGTACAAAAAACATGTGCATAAATATATTGGTGGGGTTATGGAAAGAGTCCAGCTGGATCTAGCAAAATTTAATGAGTTAACTTTAAAAATCAAATACCAACAAGATAAGCATAGTTTATTTATTTCATTTTAAGGTGCCATCAATGGCATCACATGTATGGAATATAATATCATTGGCAGCATTGGGAAGTCATTATACCATTAGGAATATAAAGTGAAACGAATCGTCTGACGAATTGGCTATAAACAAGGTTCGGTTCTACATTACTCACGAGCGGGACTAGTTTCAAAAGTAAAACTGCTACGTACTCCTATGGGAGGCATGCAGTTTAACTAAGTGTTCCTTTTAATCCATATTGAGTTAGCTCCAAGGACACCAAAGAAGCGGATACTCTTGTTCTATAGCTCTTCTTGTAATGGAGCTGGGCAAGAATCTTGCGAATAGTCCACCTAGGAATATTTACCATCCTCTTCGAAACTTCAAACTGGCTACCAGTCGATATAGTGCTACCATACGACTCGTACCCATCACACTTGAAGTCAAATTCGGCCGTACCATGAAATTGCGCGAATTCTTCATAAGGAGAACAGTACCAATGTGGAACAGTTTACCATCCAATGCTTTTTCCATCAGCTATCAGCCGCAGACATTCTAGCGTAATGCACCTTCTTGGCTCAACCCAATAATCCACTCTTCAATTCCCTAACCCTTTTTGCTTTCCTGCCAAGGTTGTGCTACAGAGCTATCCCCATAGTTTTGGTAACATCATTAAAAAAATAAACAAAATAATTCATTTCCTAAACACTACATTGGTTTGATTTACGGCGGTAATATTATAACTAGCATTCCTAGCATGATCCTGTACATAGCTCTAACCTCTTCAACTTCCACCGTATGAAGGAAACATATACCTATATGTATATTGCGGTATTAAAACAGTTCTTTCATATTACTGACCATTGAAACTAGACGGCTGAGCTCACCACTTAAGCCCACTAATCATCTAAAATATCATTGAGATGTCCTCCACGAGGTCGTTTGGTGGAATACATTCTAGTATCCGAATTTTCAATAATAGTTTCACATAAAGCCTATATTTCTCTAATAATGAAAATAATATTGGCCTTCAGGCTGTAAATCGTTCATGGTTTACTGTCATAAACTTATGATTTCACGTAGCTTCAGAGAAAATTATGCAGAGGTGGCATATTGCACGTTTTTGGTGGCCAATTGATATCACTATCTTGTGAAATAGTGAAAATCATGAAACTTTTCTTTCAATAAATCAAGTATTTCACACACGCTGAACGGCATCTTGCGTCATCTTGTTCAAAATAGACTTTGATTAAGTTAATACACCTCAGCCGAAAAAAAAAAAATAATAAGGTCCGATAACATCTTGCGGGCAAAATCTGTTTAAATGAGTCCATTAAATTCGAAAATGGGCTTCATCTCTGAAATGGATATTTCTTTCGACCAAAATTGGGATCAATACCAAGACATTTAAAGCCCTTTAAAGTCAGTTGTCATTTTCTCCGAAGTCAACTGGATGTAGGCCAAAGTCCTTTCGCAAAAATCACTAAGAGAGAGTTCAACTTTTTGCCAACTACGTCCCTAATACGACGAATATTGCCTTTTGTAGGTCGATTGTATTGACCAGAAATTTTACGTAAAGCACTAAAACTTTGGTGAATAGACCTCATATTTTCGTGATAAATCCGAGAGATTTCTATACTTTACAACTTCATGTTGAAATCCTTAAGGCTTTTATATGTAAATATGAAAGGTACTGGAACTTCATAAGATTTATTAACAACAAAAGACAAAATAAATTGAAATAAGTAAGAAGGCTACAACATAGAACTGAAATCGAGAATGAATAAAATGTAGTCATTGTATGCCCAAAGAGAGCGTAGGCCATTGCCAATCTTACGAATATAACCAAAGAGATAATTTGATCATCCCAAGAAAGCATGTCATGCCATTAAAATTTATGGCGCAGAAAAATCAAATTTATCTATTCTAGCACTATCTATTATTAGACGGTTTAATTTATTTGGATTAAGTTGTAATTTATTATCTATATTGGCTGGTTATGGAGAGCTTAGAGGTCAGTCGATTAGTTCAAGTGGACTGGTTAGGTACAATTGTGCATCATTTTGTTAGAGATACAGTTTACTATTTATAACGCAACAAAATATATATGTATGTATGTATATGTCATTGATTAACATTGTGAATAATAGTGGACCCGAAATTGAACCTTGGGTAATACCAAAGTGGACAAATAAACGAGATGAATGTATTCTATTATAATATACGTTTTGATAGAAAATTAATTTTATATTTTAGTATCAATTTATTATAAAAAAAGTTTGTTATTTACCATGTCAAACAAGAATTCTATTAAGACAAAAATAGTTAGTATATTTCAGATTCCATGGCTCGAACAATATATTGGTTATTTTTAAGATGTCAGTTACAAAGCTGTGATTTTTTCGGAAACCAGATTAATGACTACTTATAAGGGAATGAATGCATTTGTGTTGTGTTGTGTTGTGTTGAAGTTATGTTAGTGTTTTAGATAGATATTAGTTTTTTTTTCATAAATGGTAGCCTACCTACATACATATTGGGCGGTATTCGAAACAGGTTAGTGAAACCAATTTAAAGATAAGATAAGATAATAAAATTTACAGTACTTTTAGGTTTTACGGTATCTAAAACATGTATGAGTGGCTATAAAAGAAACGAAGGCAGAAATTCAAATTTTTATCATTCACAGAAATTTTGAATAAACTCAAGCAATACACAAAACTTGATCAGTATCAAGGATTTGTTGGTCACCTAATCTGTAGCTCTCTCTTCAATTGGCTTTTCTTTTTCTTTGACAGATTATCTTTGTACTTCTCCCAAAGTCCAAAAGAATCAGATAGTTGCCAAACATTGGCCAATCATATAGGGCAGCTGTTTTTAAGACAGTATCCCAAATTCATATCATACCCTAGCAAATCGAGTGACTTGCAAGCAGTTTGAATTGTCGGTTGTTGAACATCATTTACTGTGGTCAAAAATTGGAAGGATGGTCGGAGATTCATTGAGCAACAGGCGTAAATGATATTATTCCGTATTGTTCGGATGAATGGTGTACATCTTACCCTTTACTCATGGCCAGCGCTGGACGTCTTGAAGATGGTAGTCAACAGTATTGATTAAGATAGAGTTAAGTTATTGAAGGTGAAATATATGCAGGGACCATTTTCCAAGTGTAGACAGTACGAACGATGAAAAAAAGAGGAGGGGAACTTTTCATGTATAGAAAACCCAAAAATGCTTCACAATGCGTCAGTACTTTTTATATATTGGCCACTCTTGTATATTTTCATCTCATCTTTCTAATTTTCTAGTGTCAAACCTGCTTTATCACTGGCTTTGTTTACCTATTTAGAAATAATATACTTAATAAATATGAGAAATGCAAATAAGTCAAAGGACAAAAGATTGTAAGGCACCATCCAGCGATTATCCAAATCCATTTCATTTAGCTTTATCGTAATACCCTATTTAGCATAGGAGATCGCCTCCTATATTGAGAGTAGCTACCTTCAGAAGGGGCCTCAGATATCTCTTGTTGCAGGTGTGATATTTTATGCAGCGCTAATTATAAATTAAACTGCTGCAAGGACCATTTATCATATTCATCTTAACGATTTCGTTTGGGAGACGATCTTGTATCAGGTATTTCTGTATATATGACATTGGTGATTATATCCAAAGAGATACGGCTATCAGCTATATCAAAATGTGGATTTGAGGAAGACCCAGCTCTATAGATTACATAAAATATCACAGTCAATTCCCCAAATTTGTTATCTTTGTTCAAAAGAACTATTAATCACATTTTCTTTTTTACCTTGGGGTGGAAGACCCTGGCTATTGTATTTCATGGCGGTCGTGAGACTTTTTTTCAAGCAACAGTGCATATCTGTGATGTCATTCCACCTGGATTTGTATGCAAAAGCTAAAAATATATCAGGGCGGTCGTAATGGCAAACATACATATGAAATGAGTTCGTTGCGAAACTTTCCGAATCAGATAAGTCTAAGTATTTCGCGACCGATTAAGCGGATCCACTTTGAGGTAAAAACAGATCTTTACAGTACACTTCCAGATCTCAGACTTTCTTCCACTTTCCGACTTCATCAGTATTTCACTGCAGTTCCACTTTAGTTCCAGATCAGTCAAAATCGATTAAAAACATTTGATGAGTATGCAAGTGAACTACAAGTGCAATCTACTATGTAGTTGTACAATAATTTGACCAGCTTAAAGGTTGTTCAATAGAAACCTTCTCTCACCTCTGTGTTGAGCTGGGTCATAATTTACAGGCAAAGGATCCATGTATACGTTCATACAAAATTTAAGGTATACAACGGACTATCTGTTCGTCCGAGTATAAATTAGAATTTCATTTACTGAAATAGTAACTCACAGTTCTTAACATATTTGGTTTTACTGGTAAGTTAGACCAAATTAAACATAATTTTACATTCAAATAAAGTCCTAAAAATATGTATTCCACCGTTACTTATAACCTCGTTTTACACTACAGTGAACAATAAGAAACAAACATATAATAAAAACATAGCAATAATATATGAAAGAATGATTCAGAGGAAAACGTAGCATACATAGGTAAGCAATTGACTGACGTGCATGCAATTGAAAATATTTAAGGTGACCTAAAGCAAAAATAATAAGCAAAATATGGAAATTTCAACATTTTCGTGGGAACTCAAAGCGCTCTGTTTTCTTTGACTGATGTGAAAAGTTGTCAAGGTTCTGTATAAGATCAATGTCGAACAGACATACATACATATGATTGTGATCATACTGAATAGAGATTATCCCACGACATATTGTACATATCCGTTCTATAGGTATTTAAGATTTAAATGAAGCTATTTAGAGGCTACATATATAGATACCATTTGTTACCTTTTGAGAATAAAGAATTTATTCATTTTACAGATTTTTAAGTTTTTCATGTAAACTAAACAATGGTTTTGATGTTGGCTGATCTGCAATTTATTCGCCTCGATCACATAACGTTTTCCTAATTTTTGAATTAAATTAAAATTAAAATTTAATAATGGGGTCAAAGCACAATTATTTAGATTACATACTAAAAATATACAAGTTAAAAAATTGAAGAAAAATAACTATTAAAATATAATCTTATAATTACATAATAAACGTGCCGGAACCACCCTTATAAAATTGAAACATTTTCAGTCAGTAGCATTAAACTTCTAAATCTATCAGTCAATCCCAAATGTTGTGCATCAGCTGGTAAACTAGTCCAACCACGAATAGCACGATCAGAGCTAGAATCGTCCATTATGGAATAGTTAAATAGATATCTAGGATTTTTAGAGCATATAATTGTAAGAAGGGATGTATGAAGGCTACACTTCAAATATTCCTTCAGAAGACAACAAATGGTTACTGTATGGTGAAATGCTATCAAATCTCCTTAGACCAAACACGAACATCGTACAGTCATCAATTTATCGAACATACAGAATACAAATGGGGAAAAAATAGAGAGGTAAGGTAAGCAGGGACTTTACTAGCATTGATCGAATGTTCAAAGGCAAAATTGCAGAAGACAACCATAACCGCCGAAAATAAGCAAACATTTTATCCATTATACATATAATAAAAATGATCACAATATATTTATACTAGATTAGAGAAAATCCCTAGGATTTGCACGTGAGAGCAGTTGATGGTTTCAAAAAGAGTCCACAAATCAGAAACATCTCAAAGATCGTCAATAAAACCAAATGAACCGAGATTTTTGGGGATTTAGATGGAAACCATTATTAGTCACCTAACTCGAAACATTCATCAAGTCTGAATTTAATCGTTCAAGGCAATCTAGTCCAATATGACAGCTAAGACATAACTGCACATTGTCAGATAACATCAGAAAGTTCATTTATATAAATGCTGAAGAGCAAAGGACCCAAAATAGATTTCTGAGGTACACCACGTGTAAGAGTCAAGGTATCAGAGAAACAGTCTCCCATTTTTAACCGCTGAAACCTGCCAGACAAAAAAAAACAGCCGATAAAAGAAACTACAGCTGAATGTATTTGGAAATTAGTACATAACTACGCAAGTAATTTGGAGTAGCACCATACCAAATTAAAGAGTTTATAAAAATCAAAAAGAACAAAGGGCACATAGTTCATCCATATTTAACGAGCTGCGTATATCGGTTGTTCTACATCCCCATTTTGGTTGCTTAAAAAGCCCATTTAATTCTCGAGTATAACATTTTTCAATTAGGCAGGGAATTAGCACATAAAACCAAAGTAAATCACAACTACTTTGACAGCATTTTCATTATGGCAGGGTGCAGGACGACAACATCCTACACCCCATTTTGATTTTTTAAAAACCCCCTTAAATTTTCGAGTACAACATTATTCAATTAGGCAAGGAATTAGCACATAGTTAGCACATAAATTCTGTGTGAATCAAAACTTTGTTGGTAGATTCAATACTAGGGCGGGGTGTAGCTTAGCGTCGTCCTGCACCCTGCATTTTGAATATTTCAAAAAACTATTTTCGAGCACAATAATTTTCGCATGTTATGTTTTACCGAGTCATTTTATTGGTGGGGGGCTAGATAGATAGTTATATTTTAGTTAGATCTAGATGATAAAATTCCAGTGAACAGAATTTCGAATTAAGAGCTTCATTTTTATTGGTTCTACTGACTTTCGTTTCAATGAAATCTGCTTGACTGAAATTTTATATACATAATACTATTACGAGCGTGGCCTTGGTTCGTTATTTTAAAACACAATATTTCAGATATAATTCAAAAGTTCTTTCTTTATTTAACTTTACTGTTTACTATCACAATTCACAAACAATTATCAAATCAATTATTTAGTTATCGCTAGTACTGTTTTTCTAATTATCACAATCCAAATAATAGTTTACTTCGCTCACTTCGCTGTCTGAAATAAGACTCGCCTCCTGGATGTGAGAAGCGCCGTATTTATACTCTACGAATTATACAAGAACTTTCCTGAATATTCCGTTCTCCGAACCCAAAGTTTACTAAGATGTCACTAACCTGCAACAGATGTCGCTTGTGTCGCTTTTTCGCGCGTAACAATACTTTAATAGGATTGAAGATAAATAGCTAACATCTCAGTGCTCTGAACGGGCCTTATTATTTCTTATGAGCTTGTTGAGATTACAGATTCCAGAATCTGAAGAACTTGAGCTCGTATGCATTGTACTAAAACTCATATAAAAATACGTTTTGCGTTGGTTAGAGCTGCTATGTTGCTGCAACTTCGGTTTGAATCTAGGTGAGATTTGTGTTTTTTTATTAAAAAAGTTGTACAAATGGCAATCTATTACTTAGCAGTAATTGGGTATAATTCAACACAATTGTTGTTGATCGACTGGAATAACCTTTTTTCTCATTACATCATCCCACGATACGTTCATGCTAAGTCGATATTCCTTAGTTGTTTGGCTATTTTAACAAATATAACGGTGTCTCATCCTTTTTTCAATTCTGATTTAATCGTTTTATACAGCAGCTGGTGTTCTATTAATCGCCTTCAGTTGAATATTGATACTATATTCATCGCACGTGAAAAGTATCCTCTACTATAGGTACTATAACTATACCACGGATGACTTTTTTTTCTAGACTTGACAGGGCCAAGGACCAAAGTTCTGTGATTAAAAAATTTGTTGGAGTCTCATATCGACATTAAAAAGGCTAACTCAATTTTGGGCTTTGTCTATGGAATTGATACTTTATCAAACCTATTTAGGCCAATTTTGGAGTACACTTGCCCTCTTTGGTCCATTTATTATGCAGTGCAGAGTAGATCTATAAAATTTGCTCTTCATGATATTCCTTGACATGTCATATTCCTAACGGACTAAGATTAATTTCTCGAAACACAATTAAAACGAAGCGCAATTACTTCAGTGCAGGGATCATAATAACTAAAGTATAGTAGTCAAACACATCTGAACTATCAAATATAGTATCTATTTAATGCGCTTGCAAAGTCAACACTGAAAATCATTTATTAATTCCTGGTGCTGCTAGTGTAGAATATTATACTGATGGCGAATAGTCTTGTCAAAACAATCGAATAGACTTAGTAATATTTCCCAAAATTACAACCAAATTAAACAACGTGTGTGTATCCCAAAATTTTGGTACACAAAATAAATTTGACAAAAAATTTCAACATTTACAAGTTTTTCGTTTCACATTTATGAAAAGAGAAATTTTCAAGAATATATGCGGGATGCAAGAATATTGATTTCGTATGCTGCCAGATTTACCACATTAATGTGCCCGAGATTTTCACCAAACCTCGTATGTATATAAAACATAACTATGTATATAATTAACATGCATACAATACAACAAACTTACTCTAACAGAATGTCTATTAGAAGTCATTCTTCACTGCCAGAATCTCATTAGACTTTTTCGTGAGAGCTCTTAATTATTTCCTATCTTTTGTTTAGAGATAATCTTCAAGATCACATGCCGCATCTACTAAAGTCATAAAAAAATTATTCAGTAACCTTAAGATACCCCACAAATGTATCTATCTAACTGCATATTCCCTTCACAGTCAACCTTCGTGTTCATATTTTCTCTAAAGTAACCGTAAAGTACCAATAAAGAATAAGTCGCCCTACAGAAATGCTACAGCTATAGAGGTACTTGTACTCCGGCCTTATTAAAGACACTTAACTCGTTGCGAAGATCACGGAATATCACTTAAGGGTATTTGCGGTTTTCACGATAAATAAATAGAGTTCTTCGTTTAACTCCTTGCAAAGATTGATTCAAAGACATTATTTAGGTTTCTCGAGTTGTCACATTTGTCATCAACATTAGCATCGTTCCCATAGAATTTAAAGTTTTATGCGTCCCAGTCCGTATGTATTTTGATATTATTGCATTACCGCAGACATTTATGAATTATTATGGAAGTTATAGTTAGTGCGGTTTCTGAATGGATGGTTTATTTATTTGTTGGGAAGAACGTAAAGTCATATCTTTATATCTACATACATATATACTATATATGTGTCTATATTCTTCGTTTTATGATAAAATAAGAAAAAAACATACATAGAACTTAGCAAAGGATTTGTTAAAGGAAGTTTTGCTGCAAAGGTATTTCATTCAAGTTAAAATAACATGGGTTACTATGTGTAACTGTAGTATGCATTTAATATAATTTATGAATGTATATAATTATAGGTAGGTAGGTATCCCCTCTCTGCATTGCGATCACGTTTTATCCCCGTGAATTTGACTTATTTCACTATGAATTTCAATGGGTTAACTTTTCTGTCTATAAAAAATCAAATACTGCGCGAATTTCCAATTTTGATGATGATTGCAATGGACAGCCTAATATTAGTCCACGACTGATAACAGATGTTATGTCCCTGCTATGGTGATATTAGAATACAGTTAAATCTGGATAAGGCGGAACCTGAATAAAACGGGAACCTATCTAAGGCGAACAGAGTCACTGGTCCCAATACTTTAATACTGAAATTATATAGATACTGACCTGAATAAGGCGGAACCTATGTAATGTGGCGTGAATTTGATTTTCAACCTGCATAACACGGAACTTTTCAAGAAAACCTAACAAAGAAATGAATACCACATTTCTTAGAACTTTTTTTACCAAGCGCATAAAATTGACCTGAAGTAGTTCAAGAAACCGGTTAACTAGAATACTCGTCTCTATACAACGACTGTTGTTAAACCGGTTTGCATACTGCATCAAGAACAAAATTAACCTAATGACAAGTTAAGAAGCTGTAGAGCAAAATTGGAAAATTTCTGGTGTTTTTTTAGAATGAAACAAATAATTTCATATACTTTCGTCTTTTGCATGAATGGGTGGAAAAGAACTTGGGTATGCATTATTGTAGTGCAACTGAGACAACGAGTTAGAATGAAAAATCGAGAGAACATAGGATTACCCGAATGACAAAATCTTATTGAATCCCTCAAAATCCTTTCAACCTATTCATAATAATGTACATCAGGCCACACCACCTCCCATTTTTAAGAAAAAGATAAATTTCGCTTTGGCCAGATGCTGAAAGAGATGTAAAATTCCTCTCAAATAAAATTCTCATTTTTCCCGAAAATATCAGAGAATCCAGCAGGAATTTCTCCCACATAATCTCTTCACAGCAAAACGAATGTAAACAGAAGCACGTGCTGCTCAATTAGCATAGAAATTATACCTAACATGAAAAACATTGGCCGATTCTCTCAATTTTTCAGCAAAAACCGGTTTTCACAAAAGCGCGGGAGCATTTTATGAGAGTAAAACGTGAAAACTCCGCCCCTTCTCATTTATTTACGAAAATGAAACGTTTCGTTGCATGCAACTTGCGCTCTCACATTTTTTATCTTTATTCATAAAAGTTTTAAAGAGTTTGATTTTTTCTTTCTTTCTTCCTTTTCTTGCCGTTTGCATTTTAAATGTAAAACACTCGGAAATCTCACCAGCTTCCTAACTTGTCATTAGGTGAGCTTTGTCAAGACTACTCTTGTGGTATGGTCATTCCGCTTAATTTAATAGTGAATTCTTTTCTGTGACTCGGTGTAGCACGAGCACGAGAATGACATATTCGGTGGCAGTGTTAACACCGAACCGTAGAAAAAAATTCACTATAAGATAGTGGTGTTATTATTCTCCCACGTTGTTTTCATTTATGAGCATTTTATTCTTTTCGGGGATTAGACGAAATATTCTTGTAGGGCAACAGCATTATAAATTGCGGTAAAAAAAACACAATACAGTCAGTGTGGCAACGTCAGGCTATCTGTAAGTTTTATTTTGAGTTTGATATCTTCAGGCCAGAAATAGCAAAGTGAAGTTTCGTCGCTTGTCTTTGAAAGTTTAAACATATTTCAAATTTTTTAAAAAATAATGTGACTAAGAAACTGTATGATTTAGGAAATTTACATAAATAAGACGAAATGGCACCAAAACTGATAACACTATCATTGAAGGAAAAAATAGAAGTGATAAGAGAAAGAGAGAAAAAAGGAACGTCGTACAAAATTTTGCAATATATATTTAAATGCGGAAAAACCTAAATCTACAACATATTGAAGAACAGAAGAGACATTACAGAGCAATGGCTGTCAACACAATGTGATTTGATTAAGAGGAAACCCAAGGCAACTGGAAATGAAAGAATTAATCACAATATTTCCAATGGTTCACTACAGCCCGTGTCAAAAAAATTCCAATATTGGGCCCTATTTAGCAGGAGAAGGCAAGGGAAATTTCCAAATCATTAAATAATGCCAACTTTATGGCTTCAAATGGTTGGATTGAGAGCTTTTGAACTCGCCATACATAACATCAAATTTTCTACAATTTGTGGAGTCTTTCCACAATCTACAGTAGATGACCGGAATACAAAATTGCCAGATATTATCAAGGATTTTGACGTAAAAGGTATAGCCAACTGTGACGAAATTCGACCCCTTCCTAATAAAACCTTGTCATTAAAAAATGAAAAGATGGAAAGCAATCAAAAGAAAGACTTATAATGCTCCTTTGCACTTTTGCTGACGGTACTTTTGAAAAACCATTGTTTATTGAAGCATTGAAACCGCGCTGTTTCAAGAATGTAGATTTAATGCAACTTCCAGTAATATGGCGCGCTAATAGGAAGGCCTGGATGACCTCAGCTATAAAGGGAGAATGGCTTCTTCAACTCAATAGGCGAATGAAAAACCAGAATCGGAAAATTATACTTGTTTTTAGACGACGCGACATCCCATCCGAATTTTAGTTTACCAAATGTAAAACAAGTATTTTTTCCAGCGAATACTACAAGCGTGTGCCAACATCTTGATCAGGGCATTATTAAATGTTTTACGAAATTATGTACATACATATTTAGTAGCATATTTTAATTTTTTGATTATAAGCATTACTTAATAAATGAGAACTATATGTCAGATTTTTATTTTCCTATCCACCTTAACCCGGATAAGGCGGAAACCTGTTTACGGCGGAATATTTTTCTGGTCCCATGGAATTCCGCCTTATAGAGGTTTTACTGTAATAACAATAATTTCATTGCTGCATTAAGGATCTTATAATATCTGGTACAATTATAATGTCAGCCTAATAGCCTAAGACAAAATATTAAAAAAAACAAAACAGTTAATTAAAAAAAAAAAATTTAGATATAAAGATTTAAAATTATGAATTGAATTTAGATTGATTAAAGAAAATTTAAGTTATGAAAAAAGAGATAAACAAAACTCAAATAAAAATTCAAAAAATTATATTTCCAGTAATTAAATTGTATTTTTTAAACAAGGTAAATAGTTTTTATTACTTTCAGTAATTCATTCGATTTTAATTTGCCATCACCAAACTAGCCACCGTTGTTGGTCGATTTCCCTATACTACATAAAGCTATTGACCCTGCATTTAACCATTCCCGAATGGATGTTTCCTCATTTGCCTCATCATCCTACTTACCTCACTGATAAAGGCTTACAAATGCATCAAAGTATATTTGTCTGATGCTTTGGCAACATGTGTAGAAAAAAGAAAAGAAAATAATTCTTATGACGTAGTGCGGCCAGGTTTGTTCTAGTTTTGATGATTTGTAAAAAAACATTCATCGCAACAAAGTCGCTAACGAAATGATACCAACATGCTTGCAACATAAACTTTTTGAAAAGCGTAATAATGACTGGTATACACAAGAAGTTAAAAAAGTGAATTACATGACTCGTTTTGTACTTTAATTTACAATTTTTTTTTACAAATTTGTCGAACAATCCAAAAGCTGATAAAAAAGCGGAAAACATTAAAACCCGAATATATCGACTTCGAGAAAAAGTTGTAGTCCTGGCTCGAAAATTAACCAGTAAAGCGCATATTAATCTCAAGGGAAATTTTATGTGAAAAGGCCAGAGTATACTTTACAAAGCAATATGAACAGGAGAAAGGATTCCGTGCAAGTTATGGATGGTATGAAAAATTAGAAACAGATTTTCTATTCGTGATAACTATAAAGATTTGCGATGAATAATTATCTAACCAAACGGAGCTTGTGAAACTATTTCAGAATAAGTTGCTGAATATTGCTGAAACAAAAGGCCTAGTAGCACTAGTTTACAAAATCTTGCTCAATTAAAATTTAGTCCACGTAAAAGAATAAATTGGTGCTGGAAGGAAGACGTACAAAGAAAGCGTTTGCTGTGCAAATAAATCGGGATTACATGAATTATAAATAATTGCAGTGGGAAAATTTTGAAATCCCCCGATCATTTAAAAATTCACCGACGGTGGAATATCATTCTTCGAAGAATGGTTCTTTAAATCTTTTGTTTCTCAACTAAAATCTTACCAGGCGAACCACAATTTACCACGAAAAGCTATCCAATTAATCGATAATTCAAGATGGCATACAAATGAAGAATTAACAACTGAATGTAAAAATTGTAAGCTCTCTCCTCTTCTGCAATTTTTTATCTCTCTCCTCTAGTGCAATTAGGTGCAATTAGAATAACAAAATTGCAAGAGAAAAACTCAAAATTGGTTCAATACCAATAATATTATACCCTACATGATAATAAGAGTTAAATAAAGTGAAAACCAAAAGTTTTGTATGGCAACACCAACAGTTTGCCCAATTTAGTTCATTTTTGAAACGTAATTTAATATTTTTATGAAAACGCTGTGTAGAAAATTTCAGCTTTCCATGTGCGTCGACGCGATTTCAGGCAGTTCCCAAATATATGTATATATGTATAGTGAAAAACGAAATTTTTGTATGGCAACCCTACTAAGGATCTGCTCGATTAGTCCCATTTTTGAACTTAAATTTACCATTTTTTTATTTTTTTTTTAAATAAGCCCCATGTGGAAAATTTCAGCACTCTAAGTGAACGCGTTCTCGAATTATTGTGCGGATGGACGGACAGACAGGCGGACTGGCGGACAGATGGAAATCCAAATATCAAAATAGCTTTTAATATTATGCGTAGGTGTCCCACTTATTTTGTTCTACCAGCATTATTTCTATGCGTTACAAATGGAATGACAAACTTATTTAGTATACCCTATGATGTCATCAAGGGTATAAAAATGTGTTTATCCCAAATTGTGAATTCTCGAGAAGAGAAGTCTTTCAAAACTTTTACCTACCCTACTACAACCCTAAAAATACTTGTGTACTGCCTACTCAATCCTGGAGGAAAGTGGATGAAGAAGTAATCAGAATTTGCAGGACCAATTTATTTCCTCACCGACGGACTTCTGAAGACGATATATCGCTAGCTATTCTAATACATAGGAAATCGCAACAAACACTATAAGGACGCGTTTTGTTTTTCATACGAGACCATTTCAATAATGCCATGCGTGCAAATCTTCATCAAGTAATGATGAAATTTAAGAAAATATTCAACCTGTGTAGCGCATCAAACATGAGGAGGCAGAGGAGAACGAAATGAACACAACCAGAAATTACTATAATAAAAAAAAACACTTCAAAGATAAATATTTAGCAAGATTTAGATTATTGAATAACGACCTTGATAATATCCTCGCTTGTGGCAAACCGAATCGCGTCGAATTCAATGCATCTAAGTTCCAAAGCTGTCTCATGTCTTTAAAAAACACGATCATAATTTTTCCACTGCCGTTTCCTTTGATAGAGCACTAATTTACGATATACCAGCTTTATGCATTCTTGGCATTAACATTTCCAGTAAGTTAAGCTGGACAGATCACATCTTCTCAGTTGCCAAAGAAGCATCGAAATGTCTCAGATTATTTCTGAAAAGGTGTAAGAAATATTTCAGCGATCCTCTACAAGTCCTGCATCAGACCTAGAATGGAATGCAATGCCGGAGCGGTCGAACAGCCTTAGCTTCATTTAATATTGTTCAAAAGAGAGCCTCCAAGCTCATTGGCGATTTGGCAATAACCTGTCATATCGACCAACTCGAGCACCGCCGCAATGTTGGATGTTTTTTGCACCTTTATCGCTACATGCATGGTCAATGTTCCGATGCAATATCTAATCTGATCCCTTGTAGAATGATTCCTGCACACAATACTCGCCCTTCATACCGCTCACATCCTTTTTCCCTTCAAATTATTTTCGACAGTATACAGTAAAATTCCGTGATGCTTTTTTATTCCGAACTGTGCGAATGTGAAACAGTCTACCATCCTCTGTTTTTCCTCCAGCATACAATCTATAAAACCTTAAGAGTGACATACATCGGCACCTCCTCCGCTCTTCTCATGTTCCCTAATTCCTTTCCCTTTTTCCTTCCTGTCTTGCTGTGCTTTGCATTATACGATATCCCCTGTGCTTAGCTTAATAATACTATATATAAAAAAAACAAGTTTTTCCAACTATAGTGAAGTAGTATTAATCAAAATGGATAATACCTCCGAAATTCGGGATTGTGTAATGAACATTCATCGTATGGTCATATATACAGCAATATTTGACAAATGCATATTCGAAAAATTATATTAATATAAGTAGGTATGGTACAAAAAATATTGTAATGTATATTATAATCACCCGTTACTTTACCCACATAAACTCTATTGAATATGAAGTGATTGTTAATTCAACCATCCTTCGTGCAGATGTTATTCAACGATTCAATGCACCCACAAAAAATTCCAAATTGCGAATTAACGGGGAAAATTCACCGGTTGGAAATCCCTTTCTAAAATAATAATTAAATTAAGTCACACATGAAATCTTAAAGCGAGGTCAAATCGCTAAGAAAATTAATTACGCCCTCGACGAGTCGAAGGTATTTCAATCAAAACAACATCTTCAATTAAAGATCATTTGCCATATTATTTACCTTAGTTGGCATAGATGGCAATGAGAAACTCCATCTAAATCACTACAAAACCAGTAGGCGACTCAACTAATTTGATAAGCTCATCTCAAAGACATTTTTCTCTTCATTTAGAACTCGGATAGAGATTCACACATAGATCGTCCAGAGATATCGGTCGCCGTCCATAAATATTAATGCTAGTTTTTTGGTGTTGTATGTCGAGTCGATAGATGCTCTATCGACATATGGCTTAGAAGTAACTTTTCAATCTATGACAGTAAATTAGTTATAGGCACTTTTTGCTGCCGGAAAACACAACGAATAGATATTTAGTTTGCGGTTAATAGACGAAAACTCGAAGGTTCTCAAAAACCTGCTACTATTTAGTTATGGTTACCTTCTGCCAATATACTCTTTTGCCGATGTAATTTATGAGAACTATTCCAGAAACAAGTTTCTCGCCATTCTGGATATTTCGCTTTTATTTAAATTCCCTGCTCGATGAATTTCAATATTTCAATATCAGATAAGGAAAGTGCGTAAATATCTTAAACGTTCCTCGATTGTAAAGAGCGCTGCGCTTAAGACATAAATCAATAAATTTGCGTTATCTTCTATCGCTTTCGGGTGAATATTACCTATCTGGTGAAGGTATCTTTCAGTTTGTGTTAATATCACTGGAAATATGAGACTTACAGCTGATTTAAGATGTATTCATGTGTTGCTGTAGGTACTAAATGCAATTATTGCTTATCAAAGCTAGAATCTATAGCTCGTAATTGTAAGTATGCAGCTTCTTTGCATATACTGAGTTATACAAAAGAAAAGAAAAGAATGTAGATGTATGTTGTGCATTATGTATTACATCAAGCAATGATTGAGTTTCTTTCTTTTTTAGAATGTAGTCAATGCTATGGGAATGCCCTATGATTCAATGTTGCCTGCCACCTTTGAATATTAGAAGAAAATACGGAAGGGAATTAGATGTTAAGAGGAGAGTGGGCAAGGTATCATGTAGTCTGTATAAATGGTATGGAATATGAAAGAAGGTATACAATTTTACTGTCTTATACATTTGACAGTGATGTAATGCATGAGGTATTAGCGTAGATATTTTATTCAAATAATAATCACAGAAGAGCGAAAGATAATGCTCTAAGGACTGGATACTTGCTATTATTCAGAAGTTTAAAGCCCCCTTTTTTTTTGTCAAGAGCTTCTAATTTAACATGTTCGAAACAACTCCATTACTTATTCGAATCAAGGTCTGTTATGGAATTTATAGAAACTTGCCAGATCCGATGGGGTGAAGTATTTTTTTGCACATCCAGATAAAACTGAATTATTTCATTGCATTTTTAGCAATGGAAAATATGTGATCAGTTCAGCTTTTTTACCAAAATTATTAAGGTCGAAGCATCGGAAATCGATACTTTATATATTTTATCACATTTTAGTAATATGAAAGAGGAGCATTGTCATGCCTCATGCCTCTAGCGTGTATTTTGATGAACATCGTTGTTCAATAAATTCCAGATTAACTGCTATTGAATTTCTGGAGGAGTCTTCGAGGACATGAATTTGAATGGATACGATAGTCCGAAAAGGCATATATTATGAACAGATCGACTGACATTAATCGATTGGTGATCTGAAGTTTTGAATTAAGCATAATACGGCTAGCTAGTTCATGATCGATCTAAAGCTTTCAGTTTACCGACAATTTTGGTACATACGAGACAAAATCAAAAAAATTAGTTGCAGTCGAAAGATATTTTGATGTATGTTGTTGACAGTAAGCTATGTACTCGTATATTACTCTCTTTCTTAAATAAACTTTCTTTAATAAACTGTCTAAAATCAAATCGTATAGGTGCAGGTTAGTAATCAGATTTCTAGCCTTTCACCAGTTATATGTGGCGTTCCACAAGGTTCCATAGTGGGTGCTTTTCTCTTCACGCTATATATTAATGATTTTTGTTACGTCATTTATGATGCTAATATTAATTTATATGCTAATTATCTTCAAATATAGCTTAGTCGGTATACATCTTACCAAGAGGACTGCATTAAACATATCAATCTGTACCTTGCCATGATATCTTTGCAGACTTTGTGCAACGATCTTGTGTTGTACCCTGTAACACAGATCCTGTGTATTTGGATTTACCTCCTGTATGGTGATATATTGCTTTACATGAATAGTGTGAAAAGTCTTGGAATCCCAATCCATTTCAGCATTAAGTACTTCTTCCATATCTCTGATTGTTTAAAGTGCAGTTTTCATATACTATGACTGCCGGCGTCTATTTTACCTATAGACACTCGCTTCAGAAACTGGTAAAAAACTTATTACTGCCCCTTTTTACATACATTTTTCTTAAGTTCGATAGTAGTTGGTCAATAAGGCAGGATCTAGCTTTTAACGACTGTATTCATTTTCATCTATGACTTACGTTAGTTTGACCATGCTTCATTTATTAGAAACTCTATTTTTCGACCGTCCCTGGATTCCTATCTTAGACGTAGGGCACGGATCTTTATTTTAAGGCTTCTGCAGTCACAAGAACCGTCCAGCCTCTTTGATTTTCTTTGTTCTTTGTTCATATCCCCCTAACCAGTTACTACTAAACTTATTTTTAAACAGGAAGTTAGACAATTTTCATCATTGCTTTTAGGAGACTAAGTAAAATAAGAAAAATTTTATTGTACTGTTTACTACGTATTTTATGCTAAGACATAATCCAAACTTTATTCAACCGATTTTCAAAAAAAAAAAAAAAATTCATAAATATTTCACTAGTAGTGTCATGAAATCGTACATAATCATCACTTGCTGCCTAGCAAACTGATATATGTAATTGTTATGGAGAATATTCGAAAGCTCAAATGAAATTCACATTTTCTACAAAGCAAAATTTATCTGACTTTTTAAGTTATTCCTCTCGGTGTTCTTGAATAAAATATAACCGTAAAATTGAAAATCGCAAATGCCACTCTGAAAGTCAGTTCTAGGCA
The DNA here is from genome assembly GCA_963930735.1 of Dioctria linearis. Lineage (NCBI taxonomy): Eukaryota > Metazoa > Arthropoda > Insecta > Diptera > Asilidae > Dioctria > Dioctria linearis. The sequence goes on along the minus strand of OZ005740.1, from coordinate 330,554,062 downwards.
TCCATGAGCAAGCCGACTTTGAATTTTAATGCAAACACATAAATATTTATTGAGCTTATAGGTATAAGACATATACACTTTCCTGGAGTGAAACCATTTGAAAATCCATTGCTCTAACTCGCTACGTGGTAGGTACTACTTAATTTAAAGATTTTATCACACTTTTCAATATTTGCTTCTCTGAACTTCTATTCTAAAAGAAGAATTAATTTTAGTCTCACGTACAGATTTTCTCAGTACAAAAACCTATTCTTATGCAAATTCTTAATTTACGCGTTCAGCTCCTATGCATACATAACTAACTATAACTATTTCAAGTCTAGCAATAATTAGTCTGCATTTCTATAAGTCCGAACATCTATGCTGTCCATCAAGGTCCCTGATGTACATACTGCTTGTCTTATATAGTATATTTATAAATGCGTTCGTGGCCTTCGAACAAGTGCCTTTATATTTTTATTCTATGATTCTATCTTTATCTATATAACCGAGACGTCTTCGCTAGCGCTAGCCATCAGTCAGTAACGTCGTCGTCTACTTCTTACTTATTCTTTGGCCTGTTAGAGATGAGTCCACCTCTTGAAACCGAGTGTGACGAATTAATTCTGTCCGCTTGTTAACCTGAGAGCTTTCTTGACTGTAGATCGCGGTGCTATTTATTTTACTGATCGTGTGATATCAATGATCTTAACACCAAGATTTTTTTCTTCTATGAATATTCTGATCTTGCAAAGATCACTCACTAAAAGGCTATAGTTTGCCTGTTTGTACTTCTTGAAGGCTTTTGTTTTTTTTGTTTGCTTTTTTTTTGTTTGCTTTTTTGTTTTTTTTTTCATAGTATAATTGGATTATGTAGGTTGAGATGATTTTTAACTGAAATTTGACACTTCATCTTATTCGGTCATAGCAACTATGTACGAGTATGTAATATTTGAAGAATTTTTTATGCAAATAAATTCATAATTTGTCGAATCGAATTGTTGTTCGAACTTTTTTCCGCATCCGAGATAATTGTTTATTTGCTCTCGTTGGTATTTTTGAATTGAGTTTTTATATGTTTTGGGAATGTTAGATTGCTCTTTATTTGTGTGGACTGTGTGGCAACAAAAATATGCTAATATATTCGCAATAATTTGAAAATTGGAAAAATGATAGCCAGTGTAGAATTTATATTTTCGTTGAAATATTTACTAATGCAGTAATGTAGACTCACAAAAAATATTTTGAAAAACAAAAATTATGTAGCAGAGATATGTTCAAGGTTCTTAAAGGGTTCAACGTCTCCAAAGCAGCAATTCTCATATATGTTAATTAAACCTCATCCTTGGCTAAACCTCTACAAAAACTATTCAACTTGTCTTATTCGACAGATCCTTTCCAACTGCTTGGAAACTAGCGAACGTTCAGCCCATTTCCAAAAAAGAAGAGAGTAGCTATCCCCTAAATTATTGACAAATTAAAATCACTTTGATTCTTTCGAAGCTTTTGAAGCTATCGTTAATTTAAAATTAATGAAATATCTATAGAAACTATAATCAACTCATCAACGATCGTAAATTTGGCTTCCAGTCTAGCCGTTCATCTGCAGACTTGCTGATTTTCTTACAGAACGTTGGAAGCAACCGTAGTCTTCACAATTTTGATGAGTCCAAAATCGTTTTCTCTATCTAGATATTTGAAAGGCAGTTGAACCTCTTTGGCATCTTACCGTTTTTATCAAACTTAATGTACTTGGACTCTCCTCTTCTCTTCTATTATGGATTGAAATTTTTTATCTGGTCGCAAAATATATTAGATGGTGTTACATTTAAGTCACAGCATATAAATGTTGATGTGCCCTAGGGCTCTGTTCTATATCTGTCTCTTTTCTTAATTTCTGCTCATTCAATGCATCTGAAAATAAAACATACAAAAATGATCTAGAATGGAACTTGGATCGTATATGGGTTTGTTAGAAGTCAAAAATTGAGGTGCCTTCAAGAATTTAAATTGGCGTCAAAAAATTATCTGCGGCATTAAAGTAACTTTTTCTCCCTTTTTATTACTTTTGAACATGCAGAACAGAATGCAAAGTATCTATCATGTAGGTAGAGTAACTAAATATTACGCAAGAGTAAGTTATAAGACAATGCCATGAAGTGAGCGAAATGAACGTAGCCAACGGAGCCATGAGACAGAAGCTAACCGCACGTTGACATTTGACAGCTGATTAATATTCAATTTGTTTTAAAAATTTGTAAGCTGAACAGTTTCGAAGAAAATTTAATTATGGAGGTGAACAAGCTTAAAAAAATAGATTTTGCGGTTTCAATTAATTATTGTTGTCAGTTAACAAAACTCGTTGAAATGTTATCTTGACGTAGTCACCAATGGCCATTCTTTTCAGCATCTTGGTGACTGCGATTTTGACACTTTATCATCGCGCGGGATGGTTATGTTGTATTCTGTTCCAAGCATAATACCTGCTTTAGTTTGTTTTTGACTTGTATCCCACTCCCATCTATATGGAAGATAATAGCAGGATTGTTCAAAATATCATGGTTTCCAATTTATTGGAAAACACCTTGACAACCATGCCAACCATAAGCTCATGTTACTAGGAATAATCAATATTTTCTCGTCTTCTCTGAGCCTCACAAACTGTTGATCGACCTAAAGGTTGAAAAATCGGTACACATTGAAAAATACTTCCTCAGAGAACTGGTTGGTATATTGCAAATCTTACTGACTTCATTCACTCCCAACCTCTTATTTCGGTCTTTCTGCATTGCCTTGTTTAGAGTTTTTTTTTACCGTAATGTCTGAAGTGCAGTCCAGATGTAATTTTGAGGTATTCTTATATTAACAACGAACAAAAACAAATCTTTAATTACTATAAAATTAAAACACATTCCTGTAACTTTTTAAATTTTCTTTTTCTGAACATATGTTATGTAACCTCTCTATCGAGGTACTTTTTACGTGCAATGTTGCCGTCTTCTCAAACCTTTCATGCACATAACGCAGGATCATTTTTCTTGAATCATGCCGAAACAGCGTTGCCGGCTTCAGTTATTAAGGAGTTTCAGTGTGTGTCCTTTAAGGCAAGTGCCACACCAGACTACTGATGTACTGATGTAGTGATGGTGATATTTTAAAATAATCAGCAGCTGATATATTGGAAGGACATCACATCAGTAGGTTATTCTAGATCAAATTAAAGTCATACGCAAATATTGGGAATGTGCTGCATTACATATTACCCCGAGATTTTTTAATTGCATTTACAGCTGAAGAAGAACTAACTATGATTCATGATAAATGATGAAGGACAATATCTAACTATCAATCACGATCAATAATAAAATTGAGTTATCATTCATGATAAACGATAAATTCCAACTATATATCATTTATGTTAAGCCCAATGCCTCTTGGAAGGTGGGTTATATTCCGTGTATGGAGGAAAGAAGCAATGCTAATACCAATTATAAATTGCAAATTTGAACTTCAAAAATTGATTGGAAGAGCGTTTCGTATTGGCAGAAACCCTCATACTTTCAATACGGCGTTTAATTAAATAAAAAATTAAAAAAGAAAAACATACCATCTTTTCCAATTTGACGAAATTTCTCTACAAGCAACACTTTGTACTTATAGTTTGCAAATAGAATATCGACTGTGATGTAAGTAAAAGTCAGTAACATGCAGGTCACTTGCTGATTATCAGCAGATCAGTATCACATCAGTACATCACTACCTCTTAGGTAGATCGCACACTGCACAATCACCGACTGTAGTCGGTGACTAAAAAGTCAGTTGACTTTGCTCGACAGCGTTCGGTACCGCAAACTGTTCTATTTTATGTCAGTCAGCAACTAAAAAATCAGAAGGGAGTTGACGACTGGCAACTGACTGAATCGAACCGACGACTGTTGTGCCAAGTCTGGATCAGCAACCTTAATATCAATCAGTTGATTGTTGTTGATTGCTGCCGTCGTAAGTAAAGGTTTTTCTTTTGTTAAATCGTAATAAAATTTGTCCTGACTAAAGTACATATTTATATAAACATTTCAAAAAGGGATTCACATATAATATTTACGAGGTGAGATCTTATTGCTTTTCTGAAGAGAACATCCTGAAAATTTAAAGTGGAAAAAATTCGTATTATTTGTAAATTTCCTCGAAGCCGCCAGCAATTTAGGAATCTTACAGCTTTGATGAAATTTTCAACTTTTAAGTGAAGTTCCATTTATTTTATTAGATTTTAAATACATTCACATCTAAGATTTATGTTAATGCTCGGAAAGGATGGATGGATTTTCCACATCCTTTTTCTTGAAATCCTTCTTCTTCTTCTTCTCCTTCTCCTCAACCATAGTAAATTACTACAGGGTTTATGTTTCTAATTGCAATTTTTAAATCAGTTCCTTTGTATTTAACAACAATGAAATTTTAAAGAAAATCGAAATACCACTTAAACTCATTGTCTTTGACTGCATAAGCTAGCAGAAGACGATGCAATATGCACATGTGCTACGATAGTCAATCAGCAACGATTAAAAATCAATTATTCGATGACAAGTCAGTCAACAGAACAGTCGCTGATTAGACAATCAATTGACTCGGCAGTGTGCGGTCTTCCTTACAATGTGGCATGCCTCATTAAGATATTAGTGCTGCTGATAATCAGCACATCAGTACATCAGTGGCGTGGCACTTGCCTAAGTGTTCCTTTAATTTAGGAAATAAAATCAATCGTACGGTGCTAGATTTGGACTATAGTAGAATGAGTGATCTCAAATTTTCCAGCGAAATTTCATTAAAATATCTCGAATTTATCTTGAAGAATATGCTTCTTCAATTCTGTCAATACTTCATCAGCATAATAGGAAGTCACGATTGTTTTCTTCCCATCCAGAAAATCTATTAAAATCCTTCTTTTATAATCCCAGTAAATAGTTTCCATTAATTTGTTGGTTATTACTTCAGCTTTGAATTTTTTGGTTACGATAATCCACTTGGTAAGAATGTCGTCAATGTTTTCTTTTGATCCATTTAAAAACTCTTATAAAGTTTGTCCCCATTTAATCTGTTTGAAAAGTATCCATAATTTGCTTGCTGCTCCAGTTAAATCTAACTAGAAATTTAATGTTAGCATAGTTTTCTAGTTTCAAATCTTCTGGTATTATTATTATCGCAGAAAATTGGCAACACCCAGTACAAAAGCCGAACTGTGAGGACGGACGATCGGACGCTAGCTCGATGGGCCGGTGGTGTTCGGGCTGGTGATCATCGCGTTAATCGTGATCACACGGACGATCGTTGCGGATGCGGTAAGAGGATAACTATGAGTTAAAAATATCCAGAAATTTCCCACAACATTTATAAACACTGACAGGACGCGGAGCCCATGGTACAGAGAATACAAGCTACTCTCATTAAATGTTGATACATGAGCTGTGACGAAATTTCATCCACTACATTTCTATTGAAAAAACAGAGAGAGGAGAGTGTATTGTGTTCTCTGTACTCTATTCTACTATACAATAGACAGCATTTCATCTACTAATAGTGGAACGTGATTCGTAATGAGAATACTTGGATTGTGTTCAAGTTTTGGCTATAGCCGGCTATAGTTGAATATCATTGTCCATTAATAAATAAGCCGCTCTTTGCTATCCACACAGTAATAAACTTGTAGGTTACGTGACGGTAAAAGTTAAACAAAGAAACGTCACGATACTTTGTCTTCGCCTCGAGAGCACACACCAATTTGGCTACAGCCAAAAGTTGAACACGCTGCTTATATTCTATATGTACCGCGGCTTCAAAGGCATTCATTTTTTTAAAGCATTATTTTTAGCATCATATCATTTTTATTTCGAAAAGCGACTGGAAAATGTGTTCTTTGTCAGAAGGATTCAACTAGGCTTTCAAAGCTTTGCTATACCTTATCCTGAGTGTGATTTTAAAACAAATTCGAAATTGAAAACAAATATAAAGACAGTTTATAAATTTTATTTTTATTTTCCAATTTTTGAAAAATCAAGACATTTTATTTCATGTAACTCAATTTTGAAATTGACTATACATAGGTATACGTGGTCATGGTATATTACAGTCAGTTTTTACTTATGAAAAATTTTCAGTGTTAGAAAGTACCCAAAAATTAGAAAAGTCTGAATTGTTCCACATTGGGTGAAGTAATGGCATTGCTTTTATTTTACTATATTGGACCTAAATAAGTAAGTGAAAAGAGATTGAATTTCTAAGCCGTTACAAAAAATATGCAAAAACAATGAGTAGCGGAGCTCATTCCTTTCCCAGATTTATTTTGGTGTCTGAGGCAAACGTATAAATTTGATCTATAAAATTCTCAACATAATTTTACTTAACTTTATCTATTCTGACGTGGGTTGATCTATCAGCTCACTGAACAAAGTTGAGCAACAATTGATCATAAGAAGAATAGTAAATAATATTTATTGGGCATAAAAAATTATTAGTTGATATTAATTTCTTGCGACATACATACATATATTGAAAAACATTGAGGTGAATCAGTTTGATAGAAATATGTGCAAGATTTTATGGATGGACTTTTCTAGTTCGCGCCGGTATTCTCAAAACGATAAGCATTCCTGACATTTCTTTTCCCGTTTACAAAACAGCAACATTCGACTATTTATATTGACCTATTGTAGATCAGAGGTAATTTTTTATTAACTTAAATTTGCTGAAACTTCGTTCACATGAAGCTATCGTCATTGGCAAAATTAAAAAAACTCGGAATGCACAGGATTCTTGGAGGCTGTAGTCGTGAATTTATTGAAGCAAATCCAATAGCGATTTTTCTCAGACTATCGGCGTTCACTTTGCTAAGAAAATCGACAGAAAGGAATCCAAAGTCTTCGGAAATTTGTTCCAATATATCGTACCTACATGTCAGTTAGAATAAAAGAACATCAATCGATTCAAAAACTGGTGTACAATGCTTTTGCTTTCTGGCAATACTGGGGTCATCATCTTGTATCTTGGGTGGTGTATCCATATCTTTAACAAATTTTGTAGCACTGTCAAAAGTGTCTCCCATGTCAGGATCATGAACTAACTTCAGCCTTGTTAAGCGGGTAAGTTCAAATCGAAAACAAAAAATTTATTTAAATAAACAGTTATAATTCAAAAATAGTAGATTTGTCCAAGGCAAATGCTGTTATTATTATTTATTTCGTCCTTAGTAATTTTTTTTCTTGAACGGGCGGCACCCCTCCGATTCAACATCTGGCTAACTTGCTTTAGTCTTGTTACAGCCCTGCTTAACGAGTAAAATTCTTGGACTCTCGGATACTGTTTCCACAGAGAAATCCTTATTTAGTTTTAATTTTAAGGGTGAAAGGGCCAACGAATCTTTCAAATATTTAGTCCATACATATTTCCTGTATAAATTTCTTCTGTCTTCTTCTTATTTAGCATGGAATCTAATATTCATAGAAAACTTTGCTTGCTCTTCTTGTGCTTGGTTTAGTAGGAAAAAAACGTTATTTTTAAGACCCATGGGGCTGGCTTGTTGTCATTTTCCCGGGACGATTTGAAGACCCAGTCCGGCCCTGCTCAATATCTACACAAGAATACTATAAAATTGATTAGAGTTTGTACACGACTTCAACAGACTTTAATCCTTTTAGTTTGCACAGCAAACAACTTACTCCGATTACTGCTTATATAGAAACAGAGGCGGGCACAGAGTTATTGAGAAAAGAAGATGTACAAAACTGGTATAAGAAGGACTTAAGCTCGAGAAGTTTGAAATGTCAAATGCACAAAATTTATAATTTAAGAGATATACGAATCGAACAATCATAATGCAGATACAATTTTCATGGAAAAGTTGAGAAAATTTGTTATTTTGTTTTTATTTAACGATTGGACTAAGTATTTTAGTAAAACTACAATAGTATTTAATGAAATAATAAAACATTTTTATTCCAACATAAGAAAAATGGATTTTCACTGAATTAGTCCAATTACGAGGTATTGTTTCTTTACATGTTTGTTTTGTCTCACCGATAATATTCTAACAAGCCATTTTTACATCAAAGACTCATCCCAGATCCTTTGACAGCTGTTTTCAATTGAATCAAATCTTCCCATCGCCTTTACCAGAATATATTCAGTCCTGCTACACCTCAAGAAAAGTCACTCTCATCTACACGAGATTCATAGGTATCAGGAATTCTTGTTTTCTCTATAGGCTTCTACCGCCACAACCTAAAGTGGAGTGAAGGGCTGCGTTATCAAACTTCTACTGCAGCGCAGCACAAAAAGGTGCGCTACTCGAGGGTTGGAATGTATAAACATCTCTGACACCCAAAATGTTGTGCCTGAAGTTCGATTGTTTGGAACTTTTTCGTGCTGGCACAGTCTCAGAAGTTGTAACGTGTAAACATTTAAATAGAAGGTTGCAGACGCAGTATAAAAATATTAGTTTGGTTGAAATTTTGATGAGGTTGCGCATGCAGTTTTTTAAGATGTTGTCACCAAATTTTAATTCCAAATTCTTCAAATCCGTAATATTGTGTTTATTACTATTTTAAGGAGTCTGGATAAGGTAAATAGGAAAACCTGTAAAATAATGACTTACATGAATAGTTCCATCAATATTTATTTATATAAATCTTTTGCTAAAAAACTCAAATTTATAGTGGAAAATTTTGCTTGCCTACTATAGGTATCTTTTATCTTTATAAAAATTACAAATTTTTACAAAAATGTCATACCCAATACCCATACTCAACTCTTTCATTAAATTATTTACGGGTCCAGTACACTCTTTATTAGCTATCTATTTTTTCACCCATCAACACCTCTTCCTTTTCACCTTTTTATTGTATTTTTTTCACAAGATTAATGACAAACTAGCGGCAACTTGCACTTCTGGATCATCGAAATACATGAACTGTGTCCACCAAACGCATCAGAGTTTAACTGAGACTATTCAAAACAAAAACTGCGTGCAGCAAAACCTGCAGCTTGTGTAAACATTTTTACAACTTTTTTTGAAAGCTTGCAGTTTCTGAGCTGTGCGCAGCAAAAACTGCAAGTTGCGCGCAACTTTATTTCCCTACGACTTGTAAGCAGCACTGCAACTTTTGCAGCTGTAACCTTAAAAGGTGCGCAGTAAAAGTTGCAATGTATAACCGTACCTTAAGAAACGATCAGAAATTTTTATGTCTTTTTATAAAAAGTGCGGTAGAATAGATTTACTGAATCATTTTGTTGGAAAACATGCAGAGGCATCTACTACAATTTTTCTACAGTGGTTTCCACGTGTGGGGGAGGGGGGGGGTCGCTATATTCGCCCCTGTATAGAAGTGACAGGAACAATTCAGGAACTTCATACCTGTTCTTTTGATTACATCTGAATCTGAACTTATCCATTTAAGAAGCATATGGTCACCGTGGATATCTATCTCTTTTTCCATCTACGACTAATGTAGATTTGATTAACCTGGTCCGTCATGTGATCATTTCTAGATTCCGATATATATTTGTAGATATTCTAGTGGGAAAAGAGAGCTCCACCAATTATCATATTATGCTCCTGATATACCTCTATTATACCCTAGACACACGGGACATATCAATGATAATTGGTTCAATTACGTAATTGGACCAATGATCATTCCTGTTTTGGGGTGGCACACGACAATGACGATCTTCACGTAATTAGATTTGACAGACTAGTGCATACTGGCGATTACTCTAATATCTTTAAATTTCACAGACATATCCGCGTATATGTGGCTATTTCTTCGTGCCTTTCTCAGATCTTTTATATAAATGCGCCACAGTTCGCACAACTTATAATTTTCAGCAGTTTTCCACAATCTTGCTTTTTTCTTCGTCTCTTTTTCTATTTATAATGTATGAAATTTCTTTAAAGAATTCAATATTTTCACAAATGACATTTGACAGTGATGGCTGGAAAATCAGCTGATTTTTCCAATAATTTGCAGTTCCTCACCGCTGAAAGCGCGCTTATTGCTAAAAGAAATGACAAGCAATGCATAATTGCAAACGAATGAGGTTGTGGGGGCTTAATTGGTACAATGACGAAACGAATGACCATTGCGCCAATAATGCAGTGACACACGAGCTATGTAATGATCATTGCTCCGTCAATGATCATTGATATGTCCCGTGTGTCTGCGGTATTAGTAGTTCTTTGTTGTTGATTCTGTTGTCCATTCCGTTCTACAACAATCAATATAATTAATGATGTCTGCTCTAGAAATAGCATTCATAGTTGTCGAGAGCAGGGAGGAGAACTTATCGTTTTTTTTGTTCTGTTCGGGCATAGTTTTGTATAATCGTAATTTTACGTGATCTTGTATGGACTCATAATTTCATCCGATACTAAATTCCACCTGATTAGAGTATACTATTATTTCCCCAGTGTGAGTCTGTAACGTATGAGAAGTTGGCGCCTTTCTTTTACCGAGTAGAAATTTTGTTATACTGGTAAAGTATCGAGTTCTGTTAATTTGGTTAACGGAAAATAACATCATAAGGGGAGTATTTCGACCCAATGTCCCTGGCAGTTCTCTACCAAGTTCGAGCTCATTCCGTTCACGTTTCCTTGGAGCAGCACCACTAAAATTTAAGTAGCGAATGTTAATTAACAGTTTACCTAAATAATACTTAAAAAAAAGTGATAACTAAGGCATTAATTAGATTTAAGCATTAATTTATTATTAATCAGTTCATTTGTAGCAGGACGAGGACGAGCGTAGTTCAATTATAATCTATAAACCTTACTAATATATTTATTTAGTTAAGCGCTATTCAAGTCACAAGCCGACAGCTTTGTGAATTCTACCACTTTCAGTTTTCTTAATTACATGCAAGTTGAACAACACCTACTTAGGTCATGTTCAGCTTACAGGTAGTCTAACTCGTGTGCTCTGTTTCAGTTTTTTGAATCGTTTTGTTTACTCTGCTAGCTGATTATAGCCTGTAGTAGCTGTCGTAATGACGGTGCTGCTATCTATCTTTTATTAGGAAAAGCGCACTGTATTCGGGAGAGTTTTTGTCATATATAGACATTCCTTGGATTGACTTGTTTTCTCACGGTGAATGCTTTACAAATATTCCTATCAAAATGCTTTAAATGCTCGTTCCGTCGTTACTGAAAAAGGATGGAGAGAGAATTTTTGATAGATAGGGTAACAGGTAATATTGGAGAGAAAAAACTAGAAAAGTCGAAACGGAACGTGTTGTGATGGACTCTTGAACCCACTACCTTCTGGGACTGTAGTCAACTGACGGTATTATACCATATATATTTGAATTATACATAATATAATTATCACAAATACTTCATAAATATCTACTTATTATGGTTTAGAAATTTGCTTTCAATATCATATGAGAATTCATCCATGAAGGCTCTCTAATGTTGTAAGAATCAAAACCTTGTTTCTATGCCCAAATAGCAGCTAGCTAATATGCTGTCTTACTATTTTATTTTATGGTGAATAAGTTAGAAATTGTAATTGAATAATTGTAGGTATTTATTGTATACATGTTTTTGGAATGCCAATACATTTTTATTATTATCATTCTATTAACAGATCCGGATTAGATCTATAAACTCTTGGGTACCTGCACACCTCATTCTAACATTCTAAGCTGGAATTGGTCATAAATTACTGAATGGAATGTACATTTATAAGGCTTGTAAGTTCTCTGTAAACAGTACCCAAACCGAACCCACTGCAGTTACTCAACGGTGATGGGTGATGGTAACTTTTATGGATGGATGCTCTTGTTTACAGACGACTTAGTAGTTTTTGTACATATTTTTTTATTTATTTTATTTTTTTTAATATATACATACATATATCTTTCATTCAAGTAAGTACGCATGTTGTATGTCCATTATTACTGTTACTGACATCCATTTGCTTCTTATTTAAGGTAGAAATAAGATTTCCTGAATCAGTTTTCCATACAAGTTTTTACTATGTACGTATAGCGGACTTGAAAATCTTTAATCAAATCGCTAGACCTATAGTAAATAAACAACAAAACAAAAACAAAACGAAACATTTGCCTTTCATTCAAGTGCAAAAAGTAGTTAAATGTGTGTGTGTGTGTATATGTATAGATGGGGGTTTGTACTTTTGTAAAAATATGTGGGAAAAAAGGTTTGTTAGATAAAAACTTAATGATGATACTTATCTTTCTCTCTCTTTCTTTCCGAATTCTCATCTAATATAATATGAGAGGTACTTATTTTAATAGCCCTTGATGATTACGTAACATAAAAATAGCGTCCTTTACGAGAAAACCTATTAGTAATGTATGTAGATAAATGAAATAAGTAATTAATTTACCAACATTGGACTGCACTTAGAACTGAATAAAAAGCAGTAAAAATTAAAACGCGCACGCGCAAAAGATCAATCACGCAATTTAGCAAGCCAGATTAGCCAGTAAGCTCAGCTCAGGGCCAAAGTGTTTACACTTACATTTGTATTTTCAACAGTTTAAGGAATTGGCTTGATCGTGGTCTAAAGAGGCACATGGGAAGTCATTGACATTCCACTTAACTGCACATGAAGAATTGATTGCCAAAGAATTCTTACATCGCCGTAGACTGGACTGGACTGGGATGCCTGCTTGGATGGGCAGACGATACCAACCAGAACAAACACGTGCAACTAAGAAAATATATGTGTATGTATATAGCTACCCTATCTTGCCTATATCACCATCGATTCCTGTTTGTAAAAGAAGGCAACAAAATATACACAAAAGTACACACAATCTTGGTAATTATTTATGTTCTTCTGACAGTTTTTTTACTCTGTTTTTACCTTATGGGACTGCTTTTAACTTTTTGCCGATTTCTGCCTCGTTTGTAGGGAGTGGCCTAATGGATGTGTTCCATATTTTAACTGACGCCGCCATGAATGGAATGACCAGAGAATTTTGCATTAAAACAAATTCAATTCGGATGAAATGAACACTGATAATAGAAATCAGTATAAAACTATGGAAAGCAGCATGCGATAGTGGTTATTATATAAAATATATTTCTTGTGTAGAAAATCAGGAAAAGTAACTTGATTTGGTCCATATATATTTAATACCTGTATCTTATATTGTAGCCAAACTAAAACAAAAGAGTTGGATGATAAAAACGACGAACTTTTAGAAAACAAGAAATTTAGGTACTTACTAGCTTCCATCTACTTTACACCTAGTCCTTTTGCTTGCAACAGTTTTTAAATCACTTCAAGATATTCCTATTGATGCGGCTTCAGTTAAACTGATTTTCCTCTAAATATGGTTCTTTGCTTTTCTGTAGGTACGACATATTCCTGGCGGTTTTCAATTAAAGGCCTCCTGCTTTACCAAGGGGAAGTATTTGACCAATATTTTGTTCTATATTTTGACCTGACCGCTTTTATAACTTTTTGTTTAAGACTACTTCTACATAGGAATCTATTTATTCACAAAGCGCGCCGTTTGATCTGACGGCAATATAATATATGTCAAGAAAAAAAAAACATATTGGCTACCTTTAGTGGAGTGTGTAAGATACTCTCTTACTACTCTGCTTCCTGGTTATCTTTAAATTGTTGTTTAATTGTTTACTTCCCCGTTACATACATAGTGACTAGTATTGTCTGTTTTATCACATATTCAACTACTAAGATCTTAGTAGATTGAGTAATTTACTAGTTCCTTACTTATTCTGGCTTTGCAAAAAATAAATGAAGTATACGAAATGAAATAGTCTAGTAATTTGCATAATTTAAGAGAAAAATATAAGTTCCTTATAGGTCGTATCTTAGAAGAACTTATGCGAAAAATTAATATGAGAATAGTGGAAACACGCTGCAAAATTAGACAAAACAGCAAAGACTCTATCTAACAGCAAAGATAGAGACCCTTCGTAAGATTGTTGTTAGTAAGGTACCAATATGCTCTAGACTAGATATCTTTTAAAGCTTTTTGAGCTCTCTTCATTGGATATCTAGAGAGTTCTTTTAAGCCGCTATGATAATTACGCAATAAGTCGCAACTGCTATATATAAGTGTGTAGGGGATATAAGCAGTATTCCTTGTGCTGAAAAAAAAAAATACTTCAGAAGACACTATTTTTGTTTTTTTTTTCTATATTATTAAGCCAATCTTAGGGGATACCCTATGTTGCAAAGTACAGCACGGCAGGAAGGAGATAGGGAAAGAATTAGTCTCTCTTAAGCTTCCGCAGATTGTATGCCGGAGGAAAAACAGAAGATGGGAAACTGTTCCACATTCGCACTGTTCGGGATAAAAAAGCATCACGGAATTTTACTGTACGGCCGAAAGCAATTTAAAGGGTAAAAGGATGTGCGCGAATTGCAGCGCCAGTATTGCGTGCAGGAATCACTCTACAAGGAATTAGACCAGACTTTTTATCAGAATATTGATCATGCATGTAACGATAAAGGAGCGAAAGGCAGCCAACATTATTATATATATATATATTATTGCCATAGCACCCAGGATCTTGAAGGCTCTCTTTTGGACAATTTCCAATGAAGCTAAGGCTGTACGTCCAGCCCCAGTCAATATATGGGAGTTGCATTCCATTCTAGGTCTAATGTAGGACTTGTAGAGGAGCGCTAGATTTGACGGGCTGAAATATTCCTTACACCTTTTCAGAAATCCATTGCTCCATCAAAAGAAACGGGAGTGGTTGAGTTATAGTCTTGTTTTAATGAGATGAGACAGCTTTGGGTCTTAGATGCATTGAATTCGACGCGATTCGCTTTGCTTCAAGCGAGGATATTGTTAAGAACGTTGAGCTAAACATGCAATCTCGTTTAACACATGCGGCATTCCCCCTGGAGTCCGCAAGAGTGTCAAAGAAGTAAGCGAAATCAAGGGTACTGTCATCACCAAAACTATGGATGGGATGGAAAGTAAGGGAAAGCAGATCATTAATGATAATTTGGAGAGATAATAGAGCCTTGAGGCACACCGGCATTTATGGGAAGAGGTTCAGATGTAACGCCATCTAATACAACACGTATTTGGCGACTACATAGGAAACTTTCAATTAATAATAGAAGAGAAGGGGACAGATCAAGTGCTTTAAGTTTAGCTAAAAGGGCTGGATGCCAGAGTCTATCAAGGGCCCTTGAAATATCTAGGGCAATGGTTTTGGACCATACAACATTGTGAAGACTACGGTTCCGACGTTCCGTAAGAAGAGTCAGTAAGTTTCCAGATGAGCGCACAGCTCTGAAGCTATATTGGCGATCGTTGATGAGATGATTCTTATCAGAATCGTAGATCCTTTTAGTCGGTTCTTTATGATCTCATATCTGGAATCAAATTTAGATCGATGGCTGGGCATTTTTTCAGGGTATTCTTGTATATGTTGGTGAATGCCTTTGACAATGCAACCTTTTCTTCATTGTGAGAATTCTAGCTTGACTTTTAATTGAACTGAAGAATTTAGATCGCATGATGTATGTGCTCTAGTTACAGTAAAGTCAGAAGTGGTTAGGGCCAATCTGCAATAAAATGTAAAGAGGTTATGACAGAATTCAGGACTAATGCATAAAGCATGAACTGTCGGTCAGTCCTAAGAAATACTGACTATACGGTAGAGCTGTTTGCTGGAGCTGCTGGTGTATTGCTAGAAGTGTCGCTGATATTTGAAATTTAAACTGAAAAAGTTCTTTATTGGGTAACCTTCTTATTAAGCCTAGTACTACAATAAAGATACAATACGTGGCCCACAGAAACGCGGCAATCTGGGCATCATAGTTAGTTTTATTTATTTTTGTTTTATTGCCCCAAGAGCTATAAGAACTATAAGCTATAAGAGCTTTAAGTTCAGTTTGGCTGAGTTAAATATTTCGTGTTTCAAAATTAACTCTGTTTTTTCTGCATAAAATCTGCTTCTCTTTTGTACCTAAAATACATTTTTAATTTACTCTGGTAAACTCCAATTCGAAGATTCCATGTGAAATACAAGTAATTATTCCACGTGAATTTCACGTAATATTTCCACATTCTGATCTAGCTGATCGAGCACGAGTTGGAGTCACTAAATTAGCCGGGATGTTCAAATTAAATTAATTATGGTCTTATGGACGAGAAGATTTTTCCTCACGATCGAAGCCACTATAAATTTTACAAATTGTCCTTAACCTCTGCATGTAGTATATATGAGTAGTATAGTTTTTTATGTATATGTATAGTGGGTACGGCCCAGCATAAACCATAACCTACTACATCAAGACAATACATAAATATAAAATAAAAATAATAAAATTATTTTGATAGGAATAACAAGGTAGGCAGGATGAATTAAAATTCATGCATGCTTCTTTTCTCCCAGCACAAAGAGAAAATTAAAAAAGATTATTGCAGGGATAACAACCGCTAAGAGAGAGTTTTTGTTAAGCGGTCTTTTGGTACCTTGACTTTAATGAGTTAAGCTAGTTCGATGCCTTCTTAAGGCGCATCCACATATAACAGACACTCCTGAAATGTTTGACAAAGATTTGTAAAACGCCTGTCAAACATTTTTCAAAGGTTACCCAAACATTTGTCAAACGTTTGCCAAGCAATTTCCAAATATTTGATAAGAATTTGTGGAAAATTTGGTGTGTTTGGACGCCAATTTTATAGTTATGGATTAATAATAATTATAAGAATTTTGTAATGTAATGTAATAATGCTCATGTACAAAGAATGCAATGCTATCATGTACTTCTTCTATGTAATTTGGTAGATAATATTAGGAGAACTTAAAATTAGGCCTTGATTCTTCGACAAATTAAAAATATTAAACAAATAAATAAATAAACATAAATAAAATAATGAAGAACTAAATCATTGTGAAATAAAAAGAGAGGAAAAATACTAGTGCTACAATAAATATAAATGGGGATATAAATAAATAAATATGTCAATACGAATAAAAAAAAGGCAATGAAAGTATTACAAAAACAGAGAAAAAACCTACTTAAGCTCTCATTAAAAACTAATAATACATAAAGAAAAAAGGAATCAAAACATAAATAATAAAAATAAAATAAAAATATAGTGTTCTATTATAAGAAGAAAGTAAAAGATCAAGTACACAACAAATTTATACTAATAAAAAATGAAAAAAGTTAAAGAAAAAAGAGAAGTACTTAATAGCAAAATATCACAGTTAGGTAGGTATATATAAAGCAAAGCTTAAAATAATATAGTTTTAATTAAACGAAATAAATTGATTGATTTCCTACATAGTTTACATCATTCACAACTAAAGGTTATGTAAGTCCTTAATAATATTACAAAATGCTCTGCCAGAACTCGCACGCTGACCACCACAAGGAAGAAAGCTCCACCATCGAATTGTTTGAACAAGATAAGAGCGGTCGTCAAATCGTGATGAACATATAGGAGCAAGAAATGTGAGATGTCGTCTTGAATTTAGAAACTGTACTTTTTCATAAAGATATATTCTGGTGTTTTCTCATAAATCAACGTTCGCAAGAATGTTAATTCGCGACGTACTCGGTAAAAAAAGTTCCACTTTAATCCTAATAAAATGGAAAACATTAGATGTGGGTTAAAGTTTGTATAGTACTTTCAGTTAGTTTTCAACAGCTGTGGGACAATTTAAATATAATAAAAGAATTCTTAGATTCTTGCGAAATTTCGAAAAATTTTCGAAAATGTTCCTTAAACGTTAAGGCAATGCATGTTATTTCACTTGGAGAATACATGATTAAAACTGATTATTTCGAAAATATTTTTCACACAAATATCATATCAGATGTTTGGCAAATGTTTGACAAACATTTGGCAAACATATCACAATTATTTCTCAAATATTTGTCAATAAAATGTTTGTCAATTGCAAATTTTCCTCAAACGTTAAGGTAATGCATGTTACTTCACTCGGAGAATACATGATTAAAACTGATTATTTGGAAAACATTTTTCACACAAATATCCTATCAGGTGTTTGACAAATGTTTCAAAAACATTTGGCAAACATTTGACAAACATTTGAAGTTATTCAATGTAAAAGCTCACTCCATTTTTATTATTTTTATTTCGTAAATTGTAATTAGTACCTATACTGTAATTGTCAAAGAATTATGAGCAAATTGTCATTACTGTCATTGCCATCATTAGTTCATTTACATAATTGATTTCATTGCACAGAAAAAGCAAAACTATATAAGTATAAGCATTCTCAATTTTTAAAGTTTTATAAAATATCAATCCCGATCCATTTGCATGAAAAATAAAACACGGTGAATCACAAACTCTTCAAGAGCAAGATATTTTTCTTTTACATTTTCCAGAGATGTTGCTTTTTGAAAACTCTAAAAAGATAACTGGACACATTAATTGGGCGCTAATCGAACGAATCATAATATGAAGAAAATGATTAGAATGAAGAAGTTCTTTCCATAAATAATATGAATATGGACTAAAACCTTTATGGCCATCAGTCGATTAATAAAATTTTATTACTGTAACTGAATGATTGAAAAATCTGTTGGATAAAAGGTTGAAACCATTTTGGATCATTTTAAAGGAGAAACTAATCTTCAAATTCAATTCCGCTTATTTGGATTTATAACCGTAACGCCAAAGATTGAACCCACTTTACATAATCTGTTTACCACATCTTTACTGCTTTATGATGGATTTGATTAACAATACTAAAAAGTTCAATTATGAATTTGAATTTTATTGATCATAAGAGTTTTATAGAAGAACACGCCTACTTCGTATTTAACATGGGCCTTGAATATCAATTCCGAAATTTCCTTTACAACAATTTATTAATTGCTTATAATTTGACCGGGCTGGGCGGCGAGGCGCATGTCATGGTAGGGCAGTTATTAGTTTAAATACATCGCACATGATTATTCTTTTCGTTGATGATTTATCACCATAAGCTGCGCGGTGTACTTAACAAAGAACTTGAAGCATATTTAGATTTTCCCTTGGGCTTGGAGCTATAATAAATGTCACTGACTTCCTATTATAAGAGGATTGTGTCTTTTGATATTGAAGAGGAAAAACCGCCCATCGCGCAGGTACTGAAGAACTGAATTATACTAGAAATGATGTTTGCATGCGAACGTTTTTGTTCTTAGTTATACATAGAGGTGCCATTGTACTTTGTGAAAGTAAAAAAACTCTGAGACAATAGCTAATGGTGTCTTGCGCTTATATACAAGATAAAGAAATCTGTTGTTTGAAGTAAATATCTATGTGGGACCAACAGAAAGAGAAAGGAAAAAAAGCTTTTATTGCGCATTTCCCACCGCACACGCAGTTAGATTGTAATTAAATAATTTAACTTAAAAAATTTGTAATTGTTTTTTTTTTGTTTTTTGTATAAAATAATTTATCTACCACACTTAGCACTTAAAAATATTTATCGAAAGTAACTTGTAACTTATTTATTTCACGTTTCAACAACTACGCGATCCATAAAATAACCGAGTCGCATGTAGTATTTAGGTATTATCCCGGAATATTTCCCCCCTTAAAACAGGTCTTGTCGTGCATATTCATATGTGTATATAGTTTGTATCAATAAAAGGATTAAGAATTTCAATTAACAAAAACGGGACTGAATGCCTACACTATTGCCCACTTATAAAGTTCTCTTAATTGAAGTCGATGATTTTTGCAACAGACTGGCATGCAGCCGGTTTAAGCAGGTAAAAATATGTGAGGTGATAATGTGCATTGAGTGAATGTAGTAAGTGAAAAGTGTAAAGTTGATAATAACACGACGAACATTAATTCCAAGATTTAAGTGTATAACCCATGCCTGCACCTTTTATCTGGTTGTATGCACATTGATTTACGCCTTTTTATTGTACTACCTTCAGGAGTTAATTCGAAGATGATAGTAATATTGTTTCGTTGAGGTTATATGGTGCGGGGTTGAGTATACTATCCATGATTACCCTGTACTAGAATAAATATTAGTCTCTTTTGAATGAGTTACTTATATCATATTTGTGATGAGCTGAAAAAATATTCCGTTGATGATTAAAATGGAGAGAGAAGGTGAAATTGAGTATTTAAAGTTTACATCCATATTGACCATTCTGAATTCTGAATCAAAATGAATTGAGAAACCTGCAATCTTATTGAGTATTTGTTATAATGAATTTGAATTTTTAGAAAAATCTGTCCATATAATTAAAATGTACATTAAGAAATCTGAATGACTGTCGAATATTAGTTTTGCTAAGGCCAGGAAATTAGAAAAAAAAACTCGTGCATGGATATGATTCAGCATTGAAAGAATTTAAAGTTCAAAGAAAAAAAACAACAAAAGGAAGCTCTTTATAAAGAGTGCGCCATCGGCTGGTTTCTTTTTAAAAATGGTATAAAATAAACACTGTTCAAATGGCTGTCTCGGCTAGTTTGTTAGTAGCCAATCCTGCCAACTCAATGCAGTGGGTACATTTTCAATGATGTGAGGCCTTATTTCATGAATTGTTTCATCAAAATATTGTGCTTCAGTGAAACAGTGACCGAATCGTTTTTGTGTTGTTAGAATAACATCGATTTTAAACTGCATCGCGCAAATAAAGTCCGCGGTGGCAAAGTAACATTACTAAAAGGATTCATTACACTATTATTGAGCTTAGTGAGCAAAAGATCGATTGCTGGACAGTTTGTGTGACACGTATCGCCATCGTTCTGGAACCAATTTCTGAACAATAAAATCAGTTATGATGGCTCTGTAGTCTGTAGCGGTCCTTGTTGACTGTTGACAACGTTGTTGCCATATTAATCTTAGAAGGAAAATGTGCCAATAATGTCACAACTCCAAAAATCACACCAAACAGTTACGCGCTAGGTTTTCCGAGCCCTAAATACGGAAAATTTGATTGTTTACATAGATGAAATTGCCATCCGAAAAGATGATTTTTTATTTATTTTTTTGTAAAATTGACATCAATTTCTAGCTACTCTAAAGTCTAAACAGAGAAGCGATAACGAAGATAGTGGTAATTTTGCTTCAATTCCTGAGTCAGTGGGACCTTGTAAGGAAACAATCCGAGGTCTTTATGCTGAATTTTCCTCAGGCCAGCAGCCGCACTATACTCTCGGGTTAAAGCGAATATTTTTGGCAACAGAAGCACAGGACGAACACGAGGATAACATGTGTTATCAATTAATACGCCAATCTCACGAACTTTCTTCACAAATTTGCATACAGCAGGCGCTTAAATTGGAAACATTACAAGGATACAATGGACAAAAAGGTCTAATACAGAAGCAGCTTTTCTGATATTGACTGCAAAGACTAGATTCATCATTACAGGAGTATTACAAATTCTCCACTTATTAGTCCGAATGCCAAAAACACATTTGAAATGTTTACATACTTTGCTAAGGAATGACATATCAGTTTCTGGTTTTCGCATGTTTTTTGACGCATAAAACCGAATAATTCGCATTTTTCGGAATCAACAGAATACTTTTAGGTTTCTAATTACAAAATTTCAATTACTAACATTCACTTTCTATGTTTTTAAGGTTTCGCACTTCACACGGAAAAACGGAACCCTTATAAGATCGCTCTTGCGTCAATCCTTCTGTCTGTCACAGACGTTTTTTAGGTGTTAGGCCTTTGTGACGGGCACATGTCTCGGAAGTGAAAGATTAAGTATTTTTGTTGTTTTTTTTTTCATTTTTAATGGGGGTGAGTTGAACGTGCTGAAAAAAAAAATTTTTTTTGTACCGTGTGGCGATCGTTTGAATCAACTACATTCAAGGATTAAAAAAAATGTAAAATTGTTGGTGAATTGGTTACAAACATAAAGCCTATGTGCGAAAAAATACTCCCCCCCCCGATTTTTTAGATTTCTAAAACTAAAATTTTGATATAATCATGGTTTCTAGATATTGAGTCAGATAACAGATAAACTGCAGTTTTTTCATCAGTCTCATAGTTGCTGGGAATTTTTTTTTTATTTTATCTTAACCATCTTGCTTGACTATTATTGAAATTTGACAATACAGTACACAATATTCGATAATCGTATTTACTAATGTTCCAGAACAATGTGGCCCTAAACTGAGCTATTTAGTTTTTTGGTTTGCAGTTTTCGAAACAGAAATTTGTTGCACTACAAATTTTTTTTCGAGGTACAAAGGTTATAAGAGTGTACCCGAGTTTAAAAATCGCGAATGACAAAATTGCAACATCCCAAAGAGTCCGATTGACGTTTTTGGAAATTCCTAAATAAAATATTCCGAAAGCTTGAAGTTCACAACTATTCAAAATCCGTTTACGAAACATGAAAAGAGCTTGGCATATAGGTATCAAATCAATTGTATGCTAGCTCTTAGAATTGATGTAATGTTAGATCAGCAAAGGAAAATTTCTATAAATCGTCACAACGAGGACGTGGCCAAAAATAGAAAAATTTTAAAACGTCTCTTCGACGCTGTATTTTTTTCTGGGCATTCTTTCTGGGAGTTATCTTTTCGGGACTATGATGACTCAGTGCAGTCTGTAAATCATGGAAATTATATTGAATTATTGAATACTATTTCCACATACGATTAGACTCTGTATAATCATTTGTGTAGTCATTCCCTATTTAAAGGTATCATGTCCGATATTCAAAATATTTGATTTTATCCATAAATCAAGTAATATTTGATCATATTAAAAGTGAAATTAAGAGCACCTCGTATGTGGAAATTGTATTAGATGAAACATCTGATGTATCTAGCCAGTCGCAAATGTCCACTATTATTCGATTAGTGGATGGACTTGATTATATACAGGAACGATTTTTATTTTTCACTGATCTTAACAAGGTTATGCTCACATAGGGTAAATTTAGCTGTGTATTTGCTTCAGGTTAATTGAATTACATGTTTGACGTTTAGTATGACGCATCGGGCAGAGGAACCGCTGGTGCAGTTAAAAAGAGTAAAAATTTAAAAATTAATATAGGAACACATGAAATCACAGTTAAAGATAATATTAAATACCTAGGGGTTACATTCAATAAGCTTCTAAAAGCTAATATCCAAGGCAGATATGCCTTAAACAGGGGAATAAAAGCCTCAAAAATATTAATACCACTGCTGAAACATAACAGCCTTTCAACAAACACCAAACTCCTTATCTACAAACAACTAATCAGACCTACAATTACCTACGGATTTATATCCTGGTTTACAATATCCCCCACCATTGCACATCAGATCGAAGTCCTTGAAAGAAGGATCCTCAGACTCTGTACTGGAAAACATTTCCAATCAAAAACAAAAAAGTTCTCAAACGAATTTATATACAAAATATCCAACATAACCCCATTAATGAGATACATGGTCAACCTAAGCACAAAATTCCTACCCAACCTTCCTAATCTCAACAATATCTTGATTAATGAAATCTACAACGAAAATATAAACGCGAGACTATTGGATAGCTACTACCCCTCACCTGTTAGCCTTATAAATATTAACTCCATAGACCTACTACAAGACTTTAGCATTAAATATAGAATACCTAAATACTACAAAATAACCTCAATAATTAACCAAAATAGATAATAAAATTTTATATTTGTTCGAAAATATTAATTAAGATTAAGATGTATAAAATGTAATGAGACTGATTTTGTAATGGGCTCCCTGTGATAGAATACTCATAATAAGTCAAATGTAGTATTAGGGGCTGGATACCTCAGGCTCGTATTCCACTAGCTTATAAGTTATATATATACATAAAAAAAAAAAAAAAAAAAAAAAAAAAAACCAACAGGTCGGGATATTGTAATGGTCACACCGGTCGCAAGTGTGCGTTGTAAAATGTTGACATTGTCTAGTAACTCGGTTCTATAGTAGCAATACGCTTCTCGCTCGGCTGTATGAAAATAAATGTAAAACATATAAAAATCTATTGAGCAATACATTGCAGCTCATAACAAGTAAAAAAAATAGTTATAAATCTTATAAATTAAAAACAAATGTAACTTGAAGTCGAATAAAGGAATTGATTGACGTTTAGTATGGAGCACTGACATATATAACATGGGCTGCCTGATTTTCTATTTCATATTGGTCATTTTTTGTTGGCAGGGTTGTGACAAGTTACTTTACTACTCAAGTTACTTTACTATTCAAGTTCAACAAATTACAGATGTATTCGAAATTATTTCTACTCTTGGAAACTTATCTATTACTACATCAAATATATTTTAAACTTGATTTTTACAGAAATAAAATTAAGCAATTTTTGTCTGCCTGTCCCTAAAAGTAGGTATGGGGGACAGAGAAAGGATTACAAATATTGTATTGCCATCTATTTCTATTCTGTATATTCATTTGGAAAATCACTGAACTGAAACTGGACTATGGTGGATTTTGTATAGAATTTATTATTTGAAGTTCAGCGGAATAAAGTAGTTAAACCAAAAAGAGACAACTCTAGAAAAGTGATCCCATAATAATGTCAAATAATGTAAGCAATTTCAGTAGTATCAGCACTGACATATATAACATGGACTGGCTGATTTGCTATTTCATATGGGTCAACTTTTTTTGGCAGGGTGTGACAATTATCTTAATTTCAAGTTTTACTTTTGCTTTAATATTCATATTAAAAGTTCAACAAATTATAGAAGCACTCGAAATTATTTCTCTTCTTGGAAGCTTATCTCCTACAACATCAAATATTTTTTAAACTTGATTTTTAAAGAAATAAAAGTAAGCAATTTTTGTGTGCCTGCCCCTAAAAGTAGCTATGGGGGACAGAGAAAGGATTACAAATATTGTATTGCCATCTATTTTTATCCTATATATTCATTTGGAAAACCACTGAACTGAAACTGGACTATGGTGTATTTTGTATAGAACTTATTATTTGTAGTTCAGCGGAATAAAGTAGTTAAACCAAAAAGGGACAACTATAGAAAAGTGATCCCATAATAAAGTCAAATAATGTAAGGAATGTCAGTAGTATCAGCAGTCCATTTTATATATGTCAGTTAGTATCAGTAGTCCATTTTATATATGTCAGTGGTATGGATGTATAATTCCATTAATTCTAGCGAAACGTCAGCAGGCGATGCAGATAATAATTTTGGAATTGTCACTTTTCATATCCACTTTGGTTTTGTCTTTGCACTGTCTATCGCTGAATATGTGCTTACTCAAATTTTATATTTCTAGCGACTACCAGTTGGCGCTGTTATGAGGGTAATTGCAATTACCCAGCAATTTTTGACAATATAAAATACCCCGAAATTACTCGCTTGCTTTTTGGGGTATTTGTCAGAATACTCGGGGTATTTGGTGATAGATACGGAGTAAAATTAGTGTGTATCATGAGCATTAGATCTGCTAATGTAATTTCAAACCATGTTCTGAATATGGCTTCTTCAAATTATTTTAATTTTGGGCACAAATTATGCGCAGTGTTATGATGGGGCTGCGGTAATGTCAGGAAATTTGAATGGCACACAAGCTAAGGAAAGGGAAGTTTACCCTAATGCACGTTTCATTCATTGCTCTGCTAATCGCTTTATTTTGGTTTTATCGAAGCCTGTAGAGTTCATTTTACTTTGTAAACTTTTCTTGGTACTATGTCTAGTATCGCATCATTTTTTGCACACTCTACAATGAGGACTCAGGCTTTCTATGAACATGTTACAATAAAGTTTCCACAACTTGAACTTGAACTTTGAACACTGTTTGTCAGTACAGAAAGGACATTATCGAGTTTTTTGAGAAAATAATATCCGAACCAGAAAAATCGGACAAAGAAACCATTTCATCTTCCGGAGGATTTCCACATTTCTTAAATATACTTGATAATCAGTTTCTTCTTATTACTTTTGCAAAAATATTTGCTTTCACTGATATTTTATTTAACATCCTGCAGAGTAAAATCATGGATATTTGTTACTGCAATGAAAAAATTCATGAAACAGTGTCACATATTCGAAGTATGAGAGATAATTTTTCAATAGTTTTCGACGAAACCGTAGCATTGGTTGGTCCAGCTCAACAACGACGGCGCTTACAAAATTCAGACGAACCAAATACACAATACAAAATTTTATTTTTTGAGATAATAGACACCGTTTCTACCCAAATGGATATTAGATTTGAAAGTACGAAGGAGCTTGTGTTTATTGAATTTCTGAATAACAAGAAATTTGTTAGTTAATCACAAAGTTTATACATTTAATTCTATTAAGAATTCGTATAGATAGTTCTTTGATTTGTAAAAATTGAACAATGAGTTAATTGTGATCTACAATTCTAATGGTTTCAGAAATCTGTCATTCATCGAAATTTTAAAACTTATTACGCAAAATGAGCTTGAATAAACTTTTTCTGAAGTCTATAAAAACTTTCTTGCATTATATTAACAATTCCTGCTAGCATAGCTAGTGCTGAAAGATAATTTTTAGCATTAAAGCGAATAACTCTAAGAAAGACTGTCGAGATTAGGCCTATATCAATTGTAGAGCATCTCCTCAAAGAATTAAAGCGAAAAGAAAAATTTTACGAGAAAGTTACACAGGACTTTTGTAAGAAAAGTATGTGTATGGAATTCATTTATAAATGAATTGTGATTACAGTAATGTATGAAAGGTTAACAATAGTTTCTTCAACCGTTCTTGGAAAGTAACATAAGCTTCGCCCTTTCTTTTTCATATATTTCTATTTCTTTAATTTAAAAATCTTCCCTCTAAAGAGATCCGCCTAGGGCATATTTCGTTGTCTTTTAAAAATATGAGTGCACTACAGTTTGGTGTTAATTTTAGTGTTTATTGGAGCGAACTTATATATTAATTTCCCATTATTGTTCGATCCTGAATACCCGGCTTAGATAGCACGGCTCGCCACTGAGAGAGAATATTGTATGCTCTCTGTACCGTGCTTTCCTATACAATTTTACGATAATTCGTCACTAATGGCGGAACGTGGTTCATAATGGGAATAACTTTTGTATTCTACCTTGAGCGTTACCTAAATTTTTTCCAAAACGAATTTCTCAGTCTCCGAGGACGTTGATCTACAGGAAACCTTTAATTCATTCAGCGACAAACACCTCAGCTCCTTAGCGTTTTTTTGTGTTATATTTATACTTATACAGCATGATGCATATAACAATGTTGCTAAACAAGCTAATGATCGTTCGTGAGGCTTATTTGACTCTTGGTGTTGCATTTCCAGAATCAAGAATATTCACTAACTTTTTTCTGTCACCACCGTCGAGAATTGCATGTCACCACCAGCAAGCTCCCTTTTTTAGAAAAATTGTAAAAACTGTGTCCATATCTTGACCAGTGAGCGTATTTCGCACATTCGTGTACACACGCTTCAAAGTCTGATCTCCATAAAACCAATTTTTATTGAGGAAGGTCAAGGAAGCTATGTATGTTGTTTAAACCTTGTGATGGATGAATGGCTGCAGCTTTAAGTACAGAATTCAAAACAGTTATATTTTATTAAACAATTACGATAAAGAATAAACGACATGTATAGTTCCAAAAACTATTAGAATTTTCCTCCTCTCATACATACAAATATTTGTATCTCTTGACGACACTCTTTATCGCCCACCTCCGTTAAGGTAACCACATAAGGTATATAAAACATTTTACATAGGATAATTTATGCTTTCAATAATTCAAACCTCCTAAACCTTGATTGGATAAATATCATTTTCAAATTGATTACATAAAAATAACTTTGCAGTGTGTCTTAAGACAATCAATAAATGCAAAAAAAGTAAATTAAATTTTTCTTTTCAAAAGTCTCATTGACCACAGGCTATTTCCTCCAGAGAGGCGATCTAAAAGTATAAAATCGTGACTCAGAGGTGTGTTCATGACATTCCATTACCGTCAGAGTGCCAAGACAAACATTGGTTTTTATAATATGTTTACTCCCATCAATGGCGTACCCACCGCTCATCGTCCACCCGGTTCTTGAATTATTGGCTTTTTCCTTTATTAACTTCATTTTAGTTGTTTTTGATTTTTGTGCAGTTGACTAATTGATGACTCCTGACAAACATATACATGTGCACACATAGGTATGTACGTAGTATACAAAGTAAGTGAATAAAACGAAGACTTGCTCTGCCTAGGAGTCCATCCATACCACGCAAAAATCCAATCATTCGTCGATGTCGACCTTCCTTCCTTTATTCCTTCTCACGAGAAGGAGTTGACAAACGTCGCTGTGATCTTAATTAATTAGTTGTCGCATTCGCGATTCCCGGTTCTAATCCGAACTGGCATGGATTTGATCTCTAGAAGAAACCGTTAATCGACAAATGGTTTATTTATGGGTAGATTAGTTAGATACCTATATCCAGCCACGCGATAGATAACCCTATGTGCGAATAAAAAATCATCATCGTACAGCACAGCTATATGACGAAGATTTACAGAGCTACCATAGGCAATTCATCGGCTACCTTGCCTTCTTGTCGTAATCAATCATAGCTTTTCCTGGCTGCTAAGATTTAGTTCAAGAACAGTTTCTTGGCAGGAAGTTTTCTTGTAGGCTTGTTAGGTACTAGTTAGTACAAGCAGAAAGAAGTTGAAGCAATCTCTGTGACCGTAATTCGGATTACACGCTTTACTTTCGGTTGTCTTTTTAGGCGTTGTGATTGATGACAATATTTCGATTCCAAAGTAAATCAAAAAGTTTAATCAAACTGTTCTAAAGAGTTTTATCTGTGTCGTATTTTCGTATATTTAATTGAAATGGAATATACCGGTAAGAATTTTCCTGGTATAATGATTTTGTTTAAAAAAAAATTGAAATGCTAGGGTCTTGCTGATAATCCCGGAATTAGTTTCTGGTGTTTGTATATGGTATAAAAATGTTATATAAATGTATTTGAGATTAAAAAAAAATAATTGTTTTGTCTGTTCGTCATTTGTTTGTGAATTGAGATTCAAATATTGTTATGAAAACTGTGGATCTAGGTTCGAAAATCCAAACTATGTAATTTCTCCTTAGTCTTTTCTATACAAAATTTTTATTCTGTAATCTCTAAACGTAGAATATGTAGATAAAAAAAATATTGTGATTGATTTTTCAAAATGAACTTTCATTACAATTATGTATGGAAGTTGCATTCAAGTTTTGCGGATGGCAATGAATGTTTCAGAATTATTGCATTTTTTTATCGTTTTCCGAGATATTCGCTTTCGTGTTTACACCGTGAAAGTCGCCTGTTTCGTTGGCACCTAAGAGACAAAACTTTCATAGGCCACTTTCACTTGAGAGTTGTTAAATTTTAATTCACGCATTTTCTCCACCCAAGTACCAATTAGGGAACTATTCAGTTGTGGCATACTAAATGATTGTTGGAAGAACCTTTTCACAATAACAAGTTTGATTGTTAATAGTTGGCAATTTCTTAGTTGAGCTTCAGAACCAATTTCAGTTTTTATAGAAATTTGTTCGAACCATTTTTCCGAACTATTTATAAATAACCATCTAGTTCGCGTAAGGAGTTCTAAGAGCCATAAGTGAACCTATTTTGAGGTTATGACAACTATGTGCGAACCTTCTCTCCTTATCCACATCTGGAGGCCTGTTCTTGAATTACCAATTCGGTAAATAACGAATGGTTGAACCCTATTCGTTATATAACGAATGGTTTCTGTACGAAAATAACGAATAGGAATTTCAAGAATACCATATCCACATTCATTTCGAATGATTTTGACAGCTCATATACGGGTTCTCCCGTTGTTATTCAAGAATAGGGACCACGATCCTTGATCCATTTTACTCGCTTAATGAGTTGTAAGGACTACATGTGAACTTGGCCTGGTAACTAAATGCTAACTACAAGCCATAATTGTTAAATATAGTTGGCACATAGTCCTTACATCCATTCTTGTATTCTGCACGGAACCAACATTTTTGGTCTTGGCAAAAAATTAAACGTTGCTGTCACTCTTAGTCTCGACGATCTTATAACTATGCATTTTGGTCTGAACTAATAAATTTCTTAATAAATATAGATAACAATAAATTGTAAAACCGTGGCTACAACCATATACTCAGCAGAACTGCAATATATACATAGCTTCGAATCACAACTACATATTTCTTAGAGTTATAGAGCTGTAATTCACAATTAAGTAGTCTTTTAAAAACTATAGAGTAGTTCACAACCATGTAGTTCTCAAAACGACTACATGTGACCCATGATAATACAAAGATAACAAGGTATCGCCGATTTGAGAGGAACTTTTTGTGTTACTACGTCATTTGGATACAAATGTAATTTCCAGGGAATTTGTTTTGAGTTTTTCGTATTATATTGGCTGAAATACCTTTTGAATATATTAAAATACTAGAACGAGCCCGTCGGCGTTGCCCGGCGATAATATAGATACCTAGATGGGTGGGGGTGGGGTGGTCATAGATGCATAATATCTAAGCTATTAACTGACTCGATTGCGCGATTCCGTACTCTAGGGTTACACTTTGTGTGTGTGCATATATGAGTGTGCGTGCACACATTCATATGTGTGGGCGACTCTTGCTCTATACGTCGACGCGTTCTCAAGCAGTGCCCAAATATTTAGTAAAACACGAAATTTTTGTATGGCAACCCTACGAAAGAGTTTCCCAGTTGGTCCCATATTTGAACTTCATTTACAATTTTTTAAAAAATGCCCGTGTACAAAATGTCAGCTCTCTGCTTCGATTCGTGAAGCAGTGTCCAAATATATAGTGCAAAACTAAAGTTTTGTATGGCAGCATCAAGAAGTGGTCGCCGAATTTCAACCATTTTTGTAATTTTATTTACTGTTGCTATGGAAACATTATGCACCAAATTTTAGTTCTCCACGTTGACCCGTTCCCAGACGGTGCCCAAATATATAGTTAAAAAAGAAATGTTTGTATGGCAAACCCTACGAAATAGTTGCCCGAGTTGTCCCATTTTTGAACCTAGAGTCTGTTCAGAGCAACACGCTATAGTGACTTCGAAAGCGTTTTAAAGTGACTCTGTGAAATTGGAAATTGGTTGGTTGCTCTGAACGAGATAAAGCGAAAAAAACGTTTTGAAAGAAAATGAATATTTTCATATACATATATATACGGTCAGAAAACAAACTCAGCTTTTTTGCGCGTAAATTAGTAAATTGGGGCATTAATAAATTAAAGCTATAAACAGCAATAAAATAATTTTCTTCTTTACATCCATTTTAGTTTAATTCACTTTTTTACTTTCAATTTTATATGCTCTTTAACAATTTACATATTCAAACACAAAAGTGGCTATTTTGATAGTAGTCCTGAGTACTATCAAGAAAAGTTAATTCAATAGTGACTAGAGCGTCTGCTCTGAGCACATTTTTCTATCAAAAGCCAGAGGAAAAAGTTACCTTTTGGCTGCTCTGAACGCAAAAAGCACCTATAATCACTATAGCGTGTTTCTCTGAACAGACTCCTAAATTTACATACTTTTTTAAAACGCCGTGCATACAATTTGAGCTATCCACGTCGACGTGTTCTCAGGCAGTTTCCAAATATATAGTGAATAACCAAAATTTTGTATGGCAACACCACGAAGGGGTTTCCCGATTTAGTCTGCTTTCTAAATTTTATTTGCTATTGCTATAAGAACACCCGTACCAAATTTCAGCTCTCAACGTGCACTCGTTTTCAGACAGTGTCCAAATATATACTAAAAAAAGAAATATTTGTATGGCAACCCTACAAAGGAGTTGGTCGATTTAGTCCATTTTTGAACATGTATTTTCAAATTTTATGAAAACGCTTTCCACATCTAAACGTTATCAGGCAGTTTTTGAACGTCTCGACAACAGCGCCATCTATCGTGTCAAAACTATCCTATCTCTCAAGCTGGAACCAACCAAATATATTCGCAAAATTTCATTGAAATCGGTTGGGCGGTTTCGGAGATTAGCGTGTACAACAAACACACTGACACTGGATTTTTATATATTAAGATTTAAACAAATATTAGTTTCTTCGTTTAAATCATTTTGGGAAAGTAATTATGTATGTGTTAGTGGGAGAGCAAAGAAATTTCTAAATAGAAGGACGATTGTGACATTGACAAATGAGGCAAGCCAATATATATAGAAGACAAGGTATTCCCATTAAAATGTTGCCACATTGCAGCTGATAGCCTGTAACGTAATTCTGTGACTAATATATATACATTTTTATATGTAAGACAGAGAGAGGAGAGAGAGTATTGTGTTCTCTATACCGTACTTTCCTATACATTTTCACAATATTTTGTGACTAATTGCGGAACGTGGTTCGTAAAGGGAATACCTTGTATTCTATATACCTTGAGACAAGCAACCAATTGACAGATAATTCGGCCATACTTTGTTAATCTTTGTATCAATGTTGTGACCTGCAAGTCAGTAGCTCTCAACGCCACTATTTAACTGTAATATACAACTCTGGAGCTCTCAGGAGAAACACATTATATTTATACAGCCCTGTGGTTATGAATACAACTACATGGTTGTTATTGACAACTTTGAAGCTCTGAATAGAACTACGTGGCTGTTGGTTACAACCGTGTAGTTCAGAACAAAACGTAACGGTTTTTAGAGACAGCTGTGTAGTTTTAATCGAGAAAATTATATTTGGAAAAGAAGTTCTTAACTCTAGTTTACTACAAATGAAAAATACAAATTCATTTAAATCCTTTCAAATGGATTCATCTAAAATTGGACATTACATTTTATAAATATTATTAACACATTTCACGTATTTAAAACATATTTTGTTTTTCCATAAAAAAATGTTCATTTTCTAAATTAGTACAGTTTAGCACAATTCGTTCTGCTTATACATGTATAATAGATTTGCTGCTTTGACAGTAAATCCATGAATTTTGTACGTGAGTTAGTTATAAAAAAACAACCATTATGGTGTAATAAGTTAATTGATGGGACACAGTTACGATCCAGATACGAATAGGTGTGATACACAATGCTGCAATTATCAGTCACAAATAAATAGATACTTGTGGCAAAGTTAACTTAATGGTTGTGGTACATAAGAGGTGTCCGGAATGAAAAGTGGTCGGAGAGTCATAGTTTTAAATTTGTAAAAAATATATTTACTGGAGTAATTTTTTTTGCATATAATAATCAAAGTTTTAACTTCAAAATACAACAGCATCAAATTTATTCTAATTTCTTTTATCCATATAAAAAAAATTTTACTTTTTTTTTACACCTTACCATAACCAAAACTCATAGTAATTGTAACATTTACGTTTTTTTTTTTTTTTTTTTTTTTAATTTCAAGAGTCTTGCATTGCTTCTTTGTTCAGGTTTTGTTTCACATGCGCCCAGTAACGTTCGATAGGTCGATGCTCTGGGCAATTCACAAGATTTGCCTCGTTAGGAACAAGATTGATGACGTTTTGGTAGTAAAATTCTATTGCTGTCTTGCTACAATAGGATGTTGCCAAATCTGCCTAAAACATTACAGAAGTCCTGTGGAGCCTGATGAATGGAAGAAACCTTTTCTGCAAATATTCCTTCACGCTCCCTTTTGTGATAAATGGTTTGGATGTCCAGACCCAGGAACACATCGTTTGCCAAATAAGGTATTTTTGTGGGAACCTTAAACTTCACTCACTGAAACGCACTCTCAACTTTTAGGCTACTACTCTCCGACGTATGACAATATAAAACTCCTGACCTGGATTTTGGCTGAAGTCTGATTTACAATAACTTCTGTTATCCATGACATAGCAGAATAAGTTCGTTAAAAAATGTGTGTACAGCTTTCGGAGATGAGTTTTACGCATTTTTTGTTTCGCATCATCGCGATCAGGAATATTGGACACCTTGAAACTTTTCAGTATCAGTCTTTTTTCGTGTCCTGAATTGTAGACTTCGGTATTTTACGTTTCGCTGCGGCATCCCTGATCGATAGTTTTTGATGTCTTTTAATCATCTGCACTTTTGTTGTATCACGTTAACCCTTTTTTCGTCCCCGATCCAGGTTTCCTCTAAGTTGTTAGCCTTTCCTTAAAATTTTTTCATACCTTTTGGATGGTGCTCTTAGGAATTTTAAGAAGTTTCCCAAATTTGGTTGACTCAAATCTGGGTACTTATTGTATTTGGTCTGCTTTTCACTTTTTGATCCCATTCTCGTCACTACAGTGCCAAATGACTGACTGACGTATATATTTAAAGTAACAAGTGTGGGGAAGAAAGTGGAATAAGAATGAATGCGATCGATCAGTTTTTTACATTTTGGCAAACTGAAATATATGACTAATTTTTATTCCGGACACCTCTTATATGCACATCCGCCATATTTATTAGAGCAAATGGGCGTTTGTCCATTTTGGAAAAAATTTAGCTGTTGAAAATTTCAGTTAGTCACTAATTCGAGTACTCATTTTATATCATAAAATATATATTTTTTTTAATTTTCCAAGCATTCTATATATATTAGAAGCAATTTTAATGAACTCTAACAGTCTTACAAATTTTTTAATTTCTTAAATAAAATTTTATCTAATAAATGTTGCATCTCATTCCTTTCTTTTGTTCCTGCGTTCTTATAAGTTTCGCTCTCGCATAGCCGCATAGTAGTTGTTAAATAGTTCTATTAAATGGGCAGAACTATTTCATTGTAGTTATAATGCAGTTCGGAGACAATGTCCTAATCAACTCTCGCAACTTGTTGTTACATGCTTGTGCGAACCTAGATATTTCCGCCAATTTGGTTGCCAAATTGTGGTGAGCGCGGTTGTGAGAGCCATTTGCGAACGGTTCGAAGGAAATACAAGTGGTGCTGAAATCGCTCTCCGAACTAATCCACAACTACTTGGGAAAGGATCAATTCGTCTCTGAAATCATAAACAAGAAATTTTTCTTGAGTGTTAATTACATTTTAACAAATTGAAATAAGTTCTTTAAACATCTCTTCCGTCCTATCCCAAAAATTTCACCCATTACTTCCATCCCATCGCCCTTCCATCTCACTGCCAACCACCACACCCTTGACAACATTTTCCCTTTCAACCGCTCTCCTACTTTCCCCTTTTCAACCGTACTCCTACCTCTTTCTCCACACCAACCAACTCCAACCAACTTCAAATATGCATTCTTTTTATTTTTTGCTGAGTATAATTCGATGATCAAGTCCTGTATGTCAGTGATTATATGTGTTTAACAATTAATGTAAATTGGCAATTAATCCTCTATCATGTTACTCAAATCAATTTTTTTTTGATTTTCTGGTAAAGGAATAAAAATGTTCAGCTAATAAAAAACAATTGTTACTAATTACGGTAAGTTCTAGTAGTAAGGGAGAATTACATGAATTTGTAGTTATGAAATTACAAGTTCGCATGACCCCTAAATTTACTTTACAAACATAACATAGATAAAATCCAAGCGGTTTCTGAACTCGTCGAGTATTTGGATAGTTACTCGGACTCGGGACTCGACCAGTAAATTCGAAAGGTAATCTACGTATGTAGGAATGTTTTGATCAATTTCTAGATTTATGTTTTTCTCAATTATACACATTGCTGCAGACATTAATAAAGACTCGTCTCACTTCCATTATTACTGAATAAAGTCAAAGTTTACAAAAATAAAACTATACAACATGAAAATGTAAACATCTAATCAAATTGGTGTAAATTTGATCAAATTATCTTATAAAAGAAAACAAAACACTTTATTTTACATATTTTACATTGTAACCGCCAATGCGTTACGTCTTATCAGAACATCATCAGGGATCTTGTTGTAGCCCTGATGATGTTGTGATAAGACGAAATGCGTTGGCGGTTACAATGTATGTAAAATAAAAATATATATGTGTACGTTGCGGGAAAAATAAGAAGTGTTTTCTTTTCGTTTATTAGATGGCAGTTAAAATAAATCTATTCCAGCAAGTTCTATCTATAAAATCTGTGAATTATTCAATTCAATAAATAATTTTAATTTTAACAAATTTTAGTAATTTTTTTTTGTTACAAAAACTTCAGCAATGAGAATTGTTATTGAGCTCCAAAATATTAAACGTCTTTGGTTATTTATTTGAGTAGATCGAGACTCGACTCGGGTTCGACGAGTTTTAAAAATTTGGGACTCGTACTCGCCGAGTCCTGATAACCCTTTTGCTCTTGGGTCAGATACTGTTGTTGCTCATCGAATTCTTTCAAGTAATGAAATATTTTTGGATTGTGTTTGAATTTTGACTAATAGCGAGATATAGCTTTTCTGGCTTCACCTATAGATAGATCACATACTAACTTGGTTATGAAAAGCTATAGTCGGTTTAAAACTGAAACTTGAACACATCCTTGGTATTTAAAAATATATATATACAGTTTTCCTGTTTTAAATAGTTATTATAGCCATAAAAATAAAAATATGTAATTAAATAATTTCGAAGAACAACATAAAGTGAAGAAATTTTTGTTTTTAAATTTATAAATTTTCGAAATACTTACTCAATGAATTAATAATAATTATTTAATATTATTCAACAAATACATATTCCCGAATTGATTGGCTGCCTTAAGTTTTTCTTTAAAGACACTACTTTGGATCCAAGTTTGATAGTAAGCTCTCTACTAAGATCTTGTGACGAACTTTTAAAGATTTTGGTCTCAATAGATCTAGGAATTCAATTCATCGATATTGACCTTTATGATTTTTCATATGATGGTTTTTATTTGGACAGGTTGACCAGAAGATAGTTTTTAAGGCTGTTTTCTCGATTATCTCTAATGCAGTTGCCATAACTAACATATACTAAGTTTGCATACCGCGTTTGTAACACAAAGAAAAAAATCTGTTAGAACAAAATTGAATGGACACCCACACATAATATTAAAAAAATTTAGATTTTTTTTCAAAATTCTTTCGTAGTGCCCTACTTGCATTTTTCACCATATATTTGCACACTGCGTGAGAGCTCATCGACGGTGACGTAAATAGCTGAAATTTTGTACACGTAGTTTTCTTAAAACTAGTAAACAAAATTTCAAAAACGGAAGAAATCAGGTACCCCTTTTTGGTGTTACCATACAAAATTTAGGCTTTTTACGACTGTGAAAACGATCAGTCTTAGACGTTTTTATTCTACTGAAAAGTTCTTCCGAATATAAAATTCTCTGAAATTGTTTAGAATCATATTTACTGTCAGATGAACCGTTCTAAAAATAGGTACAAAAATCCATTTCAACAAATCAAACTTGCACGGATGGATGACCATACTTAATTTAACCCAACTACAAAGAACTCATAATTTTTGAGTGGGGGTTTGGTAAAAATATATTGTTAAATTTATCTTTTTAGTTTTTTTTTCTTCATTATATGGATTTGGTACCTACGTGGATGTTATACCTACTTAATAGAGAGCATAAATAAAATTATACCTAGTATCTGTAATATTAAACACAGGTGCACTTAAAGTCTATTTAGTTTTAATCTACCACACTTTATATTTTGATATGCGCCCCACCCTCGTCATTCCACTATAGTGTTAGATGCGCAGTGAAAGTAACTCCAGCATCGGACAAAAGCTATACTGTCCACCATGAAATCCTGAATCGCCCACTATTGAGCGGTGGGTTCCAGGTTGACCCCCTTGATCTATTGTATCGTAAGATTCTAGCGTTTTTCTTGCTTTATTTCTTAACATAGCAATTAAGTTATTTGCTTTTTATTATGCAAACGGTATGTGATGAATTACAAAATAAATTTACATTGACCACTAGTTGCTCTCTCTATATCTCTATACCCAACAATTTGATCATCATGGAAATACATCAACTTCAACAAAACCAGTTGATTGCTCCTTGATTGGTATACTGAAACTCGAATAATATGCAATTGGAACTGGGAATCTATAACATGTAGCCAGGGATGCCTACCTACATATATGGATTGCATATTTACCTATAGCTTAATTTTGTTGTATTTACACACCGTAACAACTCATAAATATATGTAAATTGTAAATTGTAATCACCGTACTGAAGTCACTCCTTACTTGAACCATTGCTAAGGAAATTGGCATTACAATCAGAGATTTGATTGAGCCACCGGAAATGACTATAATGATTGGCATTAATCTTTTTTTTTTATCTAGGTGGACTTAAGCAAAATATTTTTTCAAATGTTTAAAAACTTTTTTTCGATAAGTTTCTCGCGTTGTTTTTAAAAGCGCAGTTTCGTTATCGGTCGAAAGAGAAAAATTATGAAGGCTTCAAAAAGCATTCTTTTTGTGAGTACATTGGCAATAAAATATCTTAAAAGGTGGAAGTAACGGTCATATTCCAGCTGGGCAAGGGCAATTATGAAAATAAGATTTTTCTTTAAAATTGTACAGATGATTGCTACTAATCAGCATATGATACTACTATTGGATCGGTTTTACTATGTGATTGAATTTAAATTTTTCTGTCTAACAGGTCTTTCCTTATTTTCAAGGCCGTGAAAATATAAGCGTATTCCCTAGTGATTTTGAAACGTTACAAAATACTATTTTTAATTCATTCGCAACTAAGGCGGAAATGATTGCTCTCTAACGAACCATCCGAGGATACAACATAGAGAAGAACCATACTCTAAATCGTTTCTGCCTATGGCTGTTTCCTTTAAAATACAGAAACTGTTTGGAAATGTTGGTTCTATTTTTCATTGCTCTGGCTCGATCTTCAGTCCACTTTTTGGCAGTACATCTGTACAGCAGGGGAACGTTTGGCTGCACATGGGTCATGAAACTGAGCTTTGTGCACGGGATGTACACCTCGATAGTAAGCAATATCCATGCTCACGTATGCCTTTTGTGTATGGTGGCCGAAGATGCAAGTGGGGACTGCGATCCAGAAGCTAGCGAGCCTGCTAAAGCTTGCTTGACTGGAAAGTACAGACTCCATGCGATGCACGGTCTTGAGGTCCTCTCTTAATTTGCCACCTCTGAATCTTGTCATTCAGGGAGATGCCAAAAGAGCTCTGTGTAGATTGCGCCTCATATGGATGTTGAGAGGACGTTTGGATTGGATCTTCGCATTGCTCATTGGCGTGTGGGCTGGAACATAAAACCTTCTGACCCATATACCATTTTATGCGATGGTGCCGGAACTTAATTTTGGACGTCGCTTCTCTGTGGGTTTTGCTGAAATGTAGCCGTTGGCTGAGGTAAGAGCCTTATCGAGCCTTCCCCGGTCCACTTTAAAAATTTCCACCGACGGCAATCTCACTAATAAGGAAGCCGGTACTGGTATTTACTTTTTTAACCTGAGATTGGCATGAAGAACTCACTTGGCCATTCACACCATTGTCTTCCAGGCTGAGGTCTTTTCCATCGCCATCGCCATAAATGTAGCCCTTGATATCAAAATCAAGGGACAGGATATTGCTATTCTCTCGTATAATCAGGTAGCCTTGATGGCTCTGAGTGGCCCTCGGATAACATCTAAGTTACTTGACGATCTCAAAACGTCTGTGGATAGACCGCGTATCCACAAAGACGTGTCCCTTCAGTGGGCTCTCGGGTATATGGGCATTATGGGGAATGGGACAGCTGACCTGCTAGCCAATTCGGTTATTTTCTGGTTAATAACGTTTCTTTTCAAAGCCTTATAAATGTAAATCCTTTGAACTCAAATAGAAATCTTTGTGTAGGGGGTGTAGCGCCTCGCTACCATATAGTTTGTACCATTTTATTATTACGTTATTTATTATTATTACTTTTGGACCGTAAGGTACTTTACTTAGTTTTGCAATTATTTACTTAGTCATAAGTGTATAATAAGTTAAGTAACAACAGGCCACGATAATGTAAGTTAGATTAAGTAGGCGTTGTTCTAGTATATAAGTAGAACAAATTAATATTTTGGAATTAGTACTACTCAGGACTTCAATGGATTCACATCTCAGGATAATAAAGGCAAATTAAATAATATAAAAGCATTACAATGACAGGGGGTACCTGTTGGTACTCTGAAGATTGCTATACAATGATTATGTGGTATCCAACTGATTTTAATAATTTGAGCACGATCTTATCTATTTCAACAGTTTTATCTTCGACAATTGGTAATCCGCAAAGTTAGTATATTATTGTAGCTATCTTCTTTCAGATACGGTAAGAGGATCTTTTTATTAACTTTGATAGTGTTTCCTGTGATTACCGTGGTGTTTTCTGTAATCTGCGGACGATGCATTTTACCTCCTTGTGCAGTATTTGTTGTAAAGCTCACGTCGCCAATATCGCTAGTGGATTTTATATTATTATTCTTAAAAGCCCTACAATGTTCGATTTTTTGCTCAGGTTTTGTTAGTCCTGTTAACCTATTAGAACATATTGGGAGTTTATCACGCTGCCTTTTTTTAGGGTATGATTTGCTACTCTTCGTACTAATGCTCAAGTCTTTATCGTATGAAGCTAGAATACTCAACTGATCCGTATTGTATCAGAATTTTTCATAGTTATTGTTGTTACTAACTATGGTGATACTTAGTTTTATGTTAAGTTAAGATGGGGATGATTTTTTGTATATTTTTTTTATTATTGAAGTTGGTCCTATGTACAGTTAATTGGCGGTAGTTATAAAAATTTGATACTGTGGTCAAATATGTGATTAAGGACAGTCCTCATATCTTGTCTTCCAATGACATTTTCAAGTTCGTTCAGTATTAATATGACTGATTTGAGCACTTCAGCCAGTCGTTCACAAAACCATATCTCCTCTTGGGATAGAATCGAACACTCCATTTATCGATTTTAGATCTCGTCCTTAATATCATTTTCAAACAATTTTTTGTAGTATGGTGCCCAGACAGGTAGTAATAATCCTTCGGGAAACTGATTGCATACTAGCAAATGAGACGTCACTTACCTTAGTCATTTTCATGTTTGTCAGTTATATCTCTATGCAGAACATTATGAGGGACTTCACCTATGTCATCTAGCTGCGTTAAGTTTCATAACCGTGAGGTGGTATTAGCACATCCATTTTATGATTCAAGCGTACAGTTCAACATTTTTAAATTCGATTCGCGTCTACCATCGAATAGCTACAGTCGTCAATAAAGGATCAATTTTGTTTACTACAAAACCTCGATTTGCAGGTTTCTAGAAGTTTATCTTTTTCTGGGGAAGATCACTCTGAACGACAAAGCAAAGAGCCTAATATTTAGTCCAATATTAGGAGGAAAATAAGCAAAGAGTTTAATATTTAGTCCAATATTTATTAGTTCTCTACCATGATGAGGAGATATATTAAGCTTTTGAAGAAAGATTTTGAAAACAGCAATTAAACGCTGTTTCTCTCACCCTGATCCTTGAGCCTGACACTTCCGAAAGAATTCGAAGTTAGGATTTATGAATCAAATCCAAACCTATGGCTGAACTGAAAATTAATTTTCTTAAGTCCTAGATAATTCCACACTTCAATCTCAAGAATGTTTCAAAATCGAACTCGGATTATAGCGTTATAGCGCTAAGACGTTAAAAACTCTATAACAACCGGAATTTTTCAAGGAAGCATTTCTTCGATAGGTTTGAAAGTAAGAGGATATTTCACCTCCATTTGTATGAAGGAAAGCATAAAACATAATTACAGCTTTTAGGTAGGGTACTCAACGCGTCTTACAGTTATTGAAAACTCACCACATTTCCATTATTCCTTTATAATTGCCACCAACAGCAGTCTCATTGTCTGTGGTTAAGTGCATTCCGTCTATAAAATTGAAGACTTGTGCAACAGCTGCAGCAGCATCCACAATAAATCTTTGGAAATATGCAAAATTTTGTGGTTGCAATCGCAAATAATAACTTTCTTCACTTTTCTCTTCACGCGGGGCTCCACTTATGTCTGCTCTAAACAACTTTCAGTGTTCGATAGCCGGGCCGCAGTTGTATAAAGGCTCCCTCATCATCATCATCATCATCATCTACTAATAGCAGCATCACACCACACTGCAATCTTTGTTAGGCTGTCATCTAACTTTTACTTGCAGCTTGGTCAGAATTTACCGTTGGAGCGGTAATATTTCTAATTTAATGCACTCGATATAGGTAGGTACATCATCACATACATACATGGATATGTACATAGTACATGCCTGGAATCACTTGCACGATCTGCCGGCTAGTAGTACCTGTTCATGAGCATTTTTCCCGTTAAAAGATAACCAACTGAACCGAGCGAGCGGCTATCACATTATTATTGGGTCTCGAGCTAGGTCTCTGAGCGTTATAAGTCTGTTGTAGTGGTTTTATTTTTGCTGCGATAAAACGTATACTGTGGAGAATATACATATATATGGCTGCAATATAGCAACAGGTTATTGCATAAGTATCAGTGGATTATCCACTTTTAAAGTATTGCGCGCGCAACAATTAAAATGTCGGCTGCCAATTATTAACGCATTATTCGGGGCCAGGCTGTAATACACCGTGA
Source organism: Dioctria linearis (assembly GCA_963930735.1). Lineage (NCBI taxonomy): Eukaryota > Metazoa > Arthropoda > Insecta > Diptera > Asilidae > Dioctria > Dioctria linearis. Next base: position 330,511,551 of record OZ005740.1, on the reverse strand, counting down.
GACACAAAATTAGATACTTTGTTCATAGTTAATAAAGATAAATGTGGTGCAGTAATTAATATTTATGTATATTTCTTGGGTGGTAATTGAGGGGATCTCGTGTTCATTATACAGTTATATGTATGAACATGCAACCGTAATTGTATATAGTTATACTTAAAAATGCACACCTACTGGCGTGAATTCGAAACGGAAATATCAGTTAACTGACGACGGAACGCGACATATGAATTTAAAACCTTGTTCAGAGCTCATAAAAACTGTCCTCGGTTGGTTGTAGAGTTGGGACAGTTTGAAAAGACAACCTGTCACATAGTGTCATATTTTGTTCAAGTGCACTACTCCTTTTAGTTAGTCTTGGAATGCGGAAAAGTTGAGCATCATATGTAAGCTGTAGATAGATATATATAATATGTAAAGTAAGTAACTCACGTCGTACCTACTATATGGCTTGAAGCTATCAGAAAATCATTAAGATTTTAATACCCCTTCAGATTATTACGATGTGTCCTGTTGGTAAAGTTCAGATTGGTCACGGATGAAAATTGAGTAGCAATAAATATTTGTCGAGCGAATGAAAACTCGTCGATGTTGCGTTTGCGCGGGCAATGATAATTTTGAACGCACCCAGCAAATAGGTTTTGAGGGACGATGCGACGACGGTGCCTTTTTTAGAAGATATTTCGTAAGCCTTTAGGGTTAATGTTAACAACTTTGTAAGATTTGTGACATTGCAGATGGAGGAAAATATAATTTTATGAATTCCATTATGAGGTTACTGTAATATACATGTGTATAACGATTGTTGCCATTATATAGTTTGTCTTTTACAGAAGTTGACATGATCTCAAAGACTTTTTTTTGAAAATGTTGTAACTTTTGTGAAAGTAACAAAGAATGGCAGATTTCTTACTATTTTCTTCCCACTCTCTTGCATTCTTGTTTCATGTGTAGATGAATGAAATTAATTATGTATAAAAAATCTAGAATTGCATATATTGGGACGCGCAAAAGTACTGGCACTATAGAAATTACTTATATATTTTTTATATGACATCTCCTGTCATTGTGATATTGAAAATTGTTTAGTAAATAAATGTAAAATTACTAAAAATAAACATGGACCGTTATACTTCCCAAAAACGTGGAATAATCGTGTCAATTGCGCATTTCCAGGCGGACTCTACAGCATATTTTGGTCAAAAACTTGAAGATGTTTCCGTATAAAAAACTCAGATAACTCATCAGCTGCTGCCTACTGACCACCGAGCTCGTCTAGAGACAGACAGCGCGTCATAAACCTCAACCTTGAAGAGGATGATTTTTTTTTCAAAATTGGTCATGAGTCACGAAACGCATTTCCATCTCTCGGGGCATTTCAATAAGCAGAATACTCGCTTCTGTGGCACTGAAAATCTGCGCATTATTCAACAAACACCTTTACACCCACTAAAAGTTACTTTATGGTGTGGTGATGGTGTCTGTGCTGAAAGAGTGATCGGATCCTATTTTTTCGAAGACGCTGCAGGCAATGCGATAACTGTCACTGAGTTCTTGATACCCAGTTTGGATGAATTGGGGCTCGAGCACATCTGGTTCCAACAAGATGGCGCCACGGCACACAAAGCGCGCGACACTATGGACTTAGTGAGGGACGCTTTTCCATGCCGTGTTATCTCTAGTTTTGGCTATTTGCCCTGGGCCTGCAAGATCACCTGATCTGACCTGTCCAGACTTCTTTTTTTGGGGTTACTTGAAATCACTGGTGTATGTGACCAAGCCACAGACTCTCGCAGCCCTAAATGAAAACATTCATCAAGAAATAAGGAACATATCGCAGGAAGTGTTACGACATGTTATTTAAGACACATCATCTTCAAATCCTAATGCGATGAAATTTCATGGCACAAATATACATATTTAAAAAACTAATTCTATTTTTCTAATTTAGAAAAGAAGTTGTAGCTGAACCAAATAGGGTCATTACTTTTGCGCCACCCAGTACTAATCTAACTACCGTGTTGGGTTTCTATACCATTTTCACTAAAATAATACAATTCAAGGCCAGATGTTGAGATGGGCTCCCATAGTTTTGTATGGTATGCATTGGCATAACTATAGGTAGAGGTCAGGTTAAAAATTCTTAAAAAACATTCGTCAATTCGTACAATCTTTTAGACCTAATTAAATTAAATCCGTTCGGATCGGAATCAATAAGGCTGTAAATATATTTCTTTTCTTTAAGAAAATCTATTAATTTTTTTTTAATTTCTAAAAACTGCTCTGAGATTGTTCTGATTGAGTTTTGACAAAGGCGTGGGAAGATGTATTCCGTAATAGAAATCATGCAAAACTAGTTTGACAGTTTGTTTGGAAATGTTTTTAATTCATAACTTTTGATATCAATAAAATTTTGAAAATTTCGTAAAACTTTATTTAATTGCCCAGAAAAAAAGAGGATTTTTGAAACTTTTTCGAATCCTATCCCAACGGATTCAATAATAAAACTGATTATCTTTATAAGGAAGAAATAGTGCGCAATTAAAAAATGCAATAATAAGTTTGCAGGAAAAAAACCGTAAACTAAAGTTTACTTTAATTTTACGTGTCTCTTTATTGGTTCTTAATAAAAACGTAAATAATTGTTCTAAAATGTGTATCTAAATTTTTTTTTTTTTAAATTTATGTAGATGTATAAATACTGGGCATTAGACAGGGCGTTAGTACGATATCAGCTTCGTATATAGATCTTGAGGATTCTGGTTTATTTTCCTTAACGTGTGAGAAGGAAAGTATGGGAAGTGGAAAAATAGTCTTTAAACTACTTTCTTTTATTTATCATTTAAAATCGTACAAATTTTATTTTATTTTTAAATAAACGCTATACTTCCTATGATTTAAAAAAAAAAAAAATAAATCGTGTCGGATGTTTGGAGTGTGGTGTCTAACTTTTTGTGTAGGTACTAATTAAGGTGGATGGCATGTAGTTCTAGAATCCTTGAACTTAAATATAAAATAAAAATGGGGCTTTTTCCATCTGGTAAAACGTTAGAATATTTTTTCAATTAATACTGAAACCGGTCGAAACAGGATTATATATGTAACACAACAACAACAGAATCAGTAATTACTATTTGGCTTAGCATTTTTCTATATAAATTTTTTTTTCTATAAATTCAATAAAAAAAAGAGCTTTAAGCGTGCGCAAAAATTAAAGAAAAATAAAAGAGAAATATGAAGAATTACGAAAATGAATTATTTTATTTTTACTGGATTCCCTGTCTCCAGTTTTCCTTTATTTAAATTTTAGACATTCAGTCTTGCCTACTTTAATTTAATTGTTAAAAATAAATTATTTGCCAGTTAACTTGAAAAGAAAAATACACCGAACATTCCAGATCCAGAGTACCTTTAAATTTAAATCATTTTGACTCCCCCCCCCCCCCCCCCCCCATTGTATGTTTATTTGTTCTCAATCAGTTTATTTTTTATAAACTATTTTATATATTCTTGTATAATTTTTATTTATTCCGGTACAATCTGGAAAAGAATTTTGTGCCAAGGGAACCAATAATCTTCTTGCATTTTCTGGGAGAATTTGATCATGTGTTCATGTTCAGAAAGCTACACAAGTTGAAGTATAATTGAGCTTAACCCTAATTAGAGAAGGCAAAATCCTGAACGTTGGTGATCCTTATAAAAATGGTTTTTCATTGATTTTTGTATAGGTATGTGCGTTACCTGATTTCATTTCTAACAAAACAGTTATAAATTTAAATATTATTAATTAAAAATTTCTAGGTAATTCCCGACATTTAACTGATGATTTCGTAGCACATACATAGATGGTGTGTAGATCCATAAGAATTGGTGTTTAATTTGATTTTTTTTTTAAATTACTAAATTCCTTCCGAGTATATTTCATATACGTTCAATTCTCTTGTCTTGCTTCCATGAAGATAAAGGATTTTAGAGACTCACTTAAAGATAGTAATAGAGCACCTTAACATAAACTATACCTCTTTCAACTTTAAATGAAACAAGAGGTAAAACATTTAAGTTTTCAAGATAAACATTATTGATCCACATTCATGGCGCCATTTCCCATCTTTCAATATTCTATAGATGAATCTTAATTTTCATTATGCAAAAGGTCTTGTACTACATTTTATCTAGCCCCGTAGTGAGTTGCCATTTAATTGTTTTTTTAATTGAGTTATTTGGACGTAAATCTACTTTTTTTTGTAATCCTCTACGCTAAAAAAAGACACCTAGGTAATTGAAGTCCTTTTCCAGTCTTAATATCATAGAGAGGTTTGCAAACTCTATAGATTTCTCTACGATCTACTATCTACTTCCGCCCAAATGTATTATAACTATATAAATGCACTTTATTTGCTGACATAAACTCCTTTAATTTATGTTAATCTAAGCTGTCTACTTAAACGGAGCATTTGGTATCTTGTCTCATTTATTCCTCAAACGTGTATAATTGAAAGGAATTTTTCTCTCCGAGTTTTCTTCGTTTCCTTAAAATGCTACTGACCTCTCTGCTGATGCTGGAATTAATGTTTTCCTATGTTCATATATACTTCAGGCCATAACACTTATACATATTAGCACCTTTTTATTGCTGTTTTAATTCAGTTAAGCTGTTTTTCTTTTAAATTTCATTTCTTAAGTACTCGTATAGTAGTTACTTATTCTTTAACACCAGATCATTACATTCTTTGAATCGTTCCGATTCTTTTTCTCTGTGTATTGTAGAAGGCATCAACTTCCTGTTTCCCAAGTGCCGTAGAGTTCTACTGTTTCTCTTTGGAATTGATCTTCATTAATTCTATTAGACTCGGTACTTTTGTTTTGTAATAGCTTATTTTTCATGTTCTGCTCTTGAAACTTCCATCTACTCAACCTATTGAATATTCTGAATGATTTAAGGGAGTTATATGGGTAGTGTAGCGTGTTGGTTTTTTGAATATTAAAGTTGTAATTGAAATTGTTTTGATGATAGTCTTTTTATAGCCCTTTTAAAAGTAGATATTAACTGAATCTATATAAATTATAATTTTCAATATTTGATAGTAGTAGGTTAGATGTAAGATTTGTATAAGAAATTTCAAAGTTTTCTCTCTTAGAGAAAATAAATAGAAGACAATATCTGCATGCAACAAAATTTTCATCTTTCCTTCTTTCAACTAGCTTAAATTTTTCGTAGAACATAGACCAAATGAAGAAATTCATCTGTTCCTTGACAATTTACAATTCTTATTGGTCGGATTTAAATCATCGAATGAGATATTTCTAACACATTAAACCATTCTTATGGTTTTATGGTGTGTTAGTCAGAAGAATATCAAGGCAATTAGCATGTGTCGGTGGTCCTCGAACTCAAATCTCAAAAATCGCGAGGCAATTTGCTATCCATTATATACCACTGTTCCGATGTCTTCTGAAATAGTTAGGTAAGAAAAGAATAGTTATATGTTAACAAACCGGCATCCATAAAAAGGTGGAAGGCAACATCTATACGGACAAGTAGGAATATGGTAGATGGTATAGTCTCAATAAAAAATGTATGCAAGAATATGAAGAATTCTTTATTTATTTCTCAATGTATTCAAAAAAAGAAATCGGCCTGTTCTTGGAACACCCTTTATATAAATCTCGAAAAGACCACTAGGCTACTCTTGCATAATATTCTATAAGAAATTATCCAGAGTAAAACATTTGATGTTACGCCGAATTTCGAAAACCTGCTATAGCTAAAGATATATATATGTATGTCTAAACACTTTTAAACACAAGGAGCAGCTCTTAAAGGCGAAGTTAACACACACTGATAAAAAAAAAGTGACCACAAGAAAATATTTCAAAAATCGTTTGATTACGGTAACAAATGGCACTAAGGTTTAATATAATGAAATCGATCACGTAAAAATTTTGAATTAAAACAATTATTATCTTAATTTTTTATGATATCCTCTAGATTTCTTGGAATGGACAATATTAGATTTTCAATACAAATTGATGGAATTTCGTACCAAGCCATTTCATCAGCTGTTCAAAGTTCGTGGCTGTTGCAAACTAAGTTCCCCCTAAGCTGCGCGCAGAGTTGGGCAAGTACCAAAGAAAAAGTACTTAAGTACAACTATAAGTACCGAAGGACTGAGTACTTCAGCGTAAGTACAAGTACCGCATATATGAAAAGTACTTGCGAATAAGTACTAAGTCTATAAAAAGTACTGAGTACTTTTTGAAGTACTTTTTAAAATACTTTTTTTAGAATATTTGTACGTTGGCAGCAATATAAAGAAGTTTATAGAATTTAGTTAATAGATATTAATAAATAATAAATACCTTTTGAAAACTATAATATGTAACCGTGGCTACTATTTATAGTTTTTTATAGTTTTCGGCACTGCACGTAAAGTAAAACTTTCACCTCTCATTGCTATACTCATAAAAACTATTAGAGGTCCGCCCAAACACCCATTGTTACCTCCATTAATGCACAAAAATTCTAAGGAAAAAATGTCCACTAAATTTCTAAGAAAAAATTTAGGCTTTCCCTACATCAGGTCGAGGAATCGTTATTTTATATTCGAGCGAGCGAGACGTTACTGGTTTTAGTTCTACTTGCCCAGTGTTGTTTGTATGTATGTTATTAGTTTATCTAAGGTTCTGCCTTGAAGCATGAGTGCGGCACATGCTTTGACAGTTCTTTGCGTGCTTTAAAACTCAACAAAAAAGGAGTTGCGCTAAAGATTGTGTTTGCTTTTCTACGAAGAGTTAGATATTTGATTATTTGAAGGTATTAATAGACTCAGAAATACTTAAGTAAAAATCTTGGTACTTAAGTACAAAACTAAGTCTTAAATACAAGTAAATAGAAGCAAGTACTTATGTTCAAGTACTAAGTAGGGTATTTCAAAAGAATTGAGTAATAAGCCTTAAGTAACGAAAATGCACTTTAAGTAGTATTTAAGTCTTTTTTTACTTAAGTATTGCCCACTAATTTTGCGATAGTTGCGCAGCCGTTTTTGTATTCTGCGCACAATGGCCACTTTTTTAATTTCATTTTATAAAAGAATTGTATCTAAAAATGCAAAAACAACAAATTTCACAAACAAAAAGTAAAATTTCGAGGATCCACAAAATTTTTGAAATCGGTCTTTGAACCAACGATCATCTAATAATAAGTTAGAAATCAGGTGAGATTTCCGACTGTTTTACATTTAAAATGTACACGGCTAGAAAAGGAAAGAAAGAAGATGAACAAATAAAAAAAAAAAATTCAAACTCTCTTTAGAACTTTTACGAATAAAGACAAAAAATGTGAAAGCGCAGATTACATGCAACGAAACAGAATCTCAAATGATTCATTTTCGTAAATAAATGAGTAGGGGCGGAGTTTTCAGATTTTATTCGCATAAAATGTTCCAGGTCAGTTGTTAAAAATGTTGTGTTCTTTAAACCCGGTTTTAGTCTTCCGGGCCGCATGAGATGATGAATTATCCTGATGAAATATGTATGTGTTACTATTCGGAATATATTCCATAGCTGTTATCAAAAATATCAGCATTTATTTTAACGCCTTGATCCACTTTCGAATTTCAAGAAAACTGCAGCTGCTTAACTAAATATGGCTTTGTCGCTCATCTCAGATATCGTTAATTATGTAGATATTATATCAAATTGGTTATTTTAATTTCTATGAGTAATTTTCACTAAAATGAAAAGACGGTTTTCCACAAATTGTCTGATATATGTATCTCATTTAATCTATTTTTTGTTTCATGATTTTAACCTTTAAAAATCATAGTCTTGCTTCAATTTCATTTCCTACCACTGAGCAGTTTTTATAGTTGCTAATTCCTTGGAGAACGTCAGACTGTGATTGTTTAAAAAAACTATAAAATAAAACTAAGTAGGTATATTTCTAAATATACATAAAATTTTAGTCAAATTTGTTTTTTAAGAAATTTCAAATAAATTTGTATAGCAAATGTTCATTTGTTGAAGTTATTTTGCTAATATGTAGATCTTAAGTTAACAATCACCATAAATGGATTAGACACTTATGTATGCAAAAACATTTTGAATTTTACATCTTCAATCGTCTGCTTGTTTTTCTGTTCGTCTGCCTGTCTCTCTAAATGATAACTCTAGATCATTTTATTCCATTTAATTCATAAAGTTGTTTCAATATGACTTCACTTTACTTTTATTATTTCTGAACACACTTATCCTAAAAGTATTTAAATACAGGGTGTCCCGTCGAGATGGTAAAAAATTTTAAGGGTCGAAAGTACAGCCTATTTGCGATCGAAAATGTTATATAAAAGTTTTTCGAGTTCGCACTATTTTCGAAGTTATAGGCGATTTTAGATTTTTTCGCAATTTTGAACCTTAAGTCACCTTTTAGACCATAACTCAGTTCAGACTGTTCACAGGACGAACGTGTTTCTTGTGTTTTATTCGTAATATTACAGGCTCTCATTCGGTTTAACTCAATTTTGAAAACGTTCACACATAATTGAAAAATTGGCGATTTGTTGGCAAAACATTTTTTTCGTCAGAAAATGCATTTGTCTTCAAAGTCATAAATCTCGAAAAGTAACCATGCCAATAGATGATCCCGTTCTCATTGAAAACATCCCTCATTTATTATCTTTTATAAAAGTACAACACGATTAGTCCGCCTTAAGTATTGCGCCAGAGTTACAGTGAAAATTTGCCTGCAACATACCTATCATAACTTGAACAAAATTAAATCGAATTGCAAGGATGGAAGAAACAATGCACCTAAAGTTGGAAAATGTGAAATTTTTTCCCAGATTCTTAAAGTAGCGACTGCAAACTTTCCATAGAGTACCCACATGTCTACACTCTGTGGAAGGAAAGTACTAATATTGAAGGGTGTAAAAAAGTGACATTTTTTCGAAAATCGTAGATTTAGTAGTGAAAATTTTCGAAAACTGATATTTTTGGTATGCAGAAAGTTGCGAAGTATAAATGAGCATATCACTACAAAGTTGCAAGTCTCCCAGCATAGAATCCAAAATGCAATACAGAATTTTGTGATTTTGAATTTTCGAATTTCAACCGTTTGCAACTTTTTTCGATGAAACTTTGGCTGATAACATGCAGTGTAAAAAAGTTGCAGATTAAAAGGATCTAGAGTATAGGGGAAAGAAAATCGCCTAAAATGTAATTAGATATGAAATTTCGAAAAAATAAAAAAAAAATTGTTGAAAATTTTCAAATTTCGAATAGTTACTTAATGAGAAATTCGAACTTCGAAAAATGCCAAAAGTTGTGTATTTAGAAATCCGGCATACACACCGAATTTCATTAAAATCTACTCGAAACTGCTCGAGCTATAACGAGAAATATGTTCGAAATTGGCCATTTTCGAACGCGATTTGCCAGTCTCAGAGGGCAAATCGAAACAATTTATTAAATTGAAAAAAATTTCTACATCCTTGATATATATGAAAATAAAAAAAAATCTTCAAAAAGTATGCACAAAAATTCAGGAAATCGAGTCAACTTTCCCTCTCTAGATTTTCGAAAATGTTCGAACTTCGAAATTGAATTTAGCAAATAGGCTGTACTTTCGACATCTCGACGGGACACACTGTATAACTTTACCTTACGAGCCATCAGCAATTGGACAGCTGGAATTCGCGATCGGATTTACTAGTATCAGAGAAGATTGTATGAATGTATAACGTGAGATACAAATCCAGATACGTAATGAGGAAAAAAATGTTTCAATTCTCCGATGTTTAAATTTTTATACTCTAGACAAAAACATAGGGCATGGATTAAGTTTATGCTTGCAAGCCTGTTCATTCATCTGTCCATTCTTTCGTGAAGCGAATTGATGTTTTCTGGCTTGAATCTATCCTATAGCCACCTTTCTTAAAATTCATCTCACAAAACGATAAATTGTTAGCTTTGAAGGAACGTTGTTATAATGATCCCTGATTTCACGTAATTTTCGCATGCGGTTACGGAAATCGATGAATGATTTTGATAAAATGTTTTTACGATGAAAGCATGTTATTGAACTGATTAATGTTAGATAAGGAACTCGGAATATTTGTATCACTGTCAAATATTAACGTACAAAACATACAAAATTTGCATTCTAGTTCTGTCAGAGTAGTAAGTTTTCCCGTCAAACAGTCTGTAAAACGCACAAAATTTCACAACTTCTGTTGAGGGTTATCATATAAAAATTACGATTTTTCGCCTATATTTGGATTGGTACAGGTTGAGAACAGAGATCTAAAACTTTGGCTGCAGTAATCATAATTACTATTTCAAAAATTTGAAAAAAAGGACTATAGCATTTTCGATTTTGATTAAACCTTTCGCAAAATGAATTAAACCTTTTGCAGGAAGAATTAAACCTTTTTCAAACGAATTAATCCTTTTCCACAAAGAATTAAACCTTCTCCATAAAGAATTAAACAAAGTCCACAAACAATAAAACAAAAAGCTTTTAATTTATTTTGTTTATTACTTAGATACCTTATAGGTAAGATTTCACATACAACAGTTAATTTCGGATAATGTCGCGATACACAAGACAAAATGCTGTTCGATAATAACCTGTCCGGTAATAACCTACGACATAAATTTCTTCCAACATATTCATCTATGCTCAATCCTTCAGAGCAAGCATTTTCATATATTAAAGGAGCTGCGAACAGAATTCCCGCAAATACATCTTTTGAGTACTGTCTTACTTCGGTTATAGAAAGTAGCGTTTGGGAGATAAATGCTACAGATGCTGTAAGTTTCATAATGAATATGATGATGACAATTTGTCCTGCATCACGTGGCGAACCACTTTACTAACCAAAAACTATTTACAAATGTAAAAAACATATCAAAAATCATTGGTTTAATTGTTTATGAATTTATAGTTTTATTGTTTGCGGATTTTGTTTAATTCTTTATGCAGAAAGTTTAGATCTTTGTGGAAAAGGTTTAATTCTTTCTGGAAAAGGTTTAATTCTTTCTGGAAAAGGTATAATTATTTCTGGAAAAAGTTTAATAGAGCTACCATACTTAAGTTCACATTTTTCACATATACTGGGAAAATCGATCTGTCTCAGGTGTTTTTAATGTTGGTATACTTCTTAAAAACCGTTCTAGAAATTCCAGAAATAACTGAGTTGACGATTGCTTTGGGGGTTTTATAGGAGATGAATTCAATGTCGTTGTTATCAAATTATATTCAAAAACACTGAAAGCCAAATATGTCATATGGGTTGGGCAGTTACAAATATTTGACATGCATTTTATCTAGAAGGCCGACATTAATACCAAATAAGACCAACTAAATATATTTTTTTTCTATGTTATTTATTCGTTAGAGAGCATAGATATCATAAATCCATTGATTGACTGATTGCTGAAATATTATTGAAAGTTATATAAAATTTCACCTTCTTCCTTTTAAGGTAACCATGACACACCTCTGCAATTAAAATCTGAGTCATTTCACGCTACAATAATGACCGGGCTGTAGTATTGTATATACATACATAGCTACATATTAGAGATTTTCATTTTCCAAATTTGGAAAACGTTTGAGCTTTAATTAATTCGCAGTAATAAAATTGCTGCAACAAAAGAAAAGGTGATTTTTTTTTTACTTGCTGACAATTTAATTGGCTTCTTTAGTTCGATGCTAAAATATGTGGACAAATAACTAATTATGCAAAAGTTCAAGGTTAATGAAATAAAAATAAATGACGGGATAAAGGAAGGCATTTTAAAAGAATTTTTGTTTTGTCTTTTTCTTTTCATTATTTTAAATTATAAAAAAAAAATTTACAATCTATTGTCCATGGTCAGCAACTGCACCTGTTTTAGTCGTAATACAATCCCAATCAAAAAAAACTGATCAGAAGGTTTGTTTATAAAAGCGTTTTTGTTTTTTAGATTTTGATTGTGGGCTTTTGACTATTTGGTATTTGTGACCTTTTAGCAATTTTTTTTTTTTTTTGTAATGAAGAGAACCTAATTGACCAAACATTTCTTAAATTGGGTGTCATTGAGTGGTTGGTTGGTTGTCATATGTTAAGATGGAATATCATTTTCAATATGCTAATTCTGACTGAATCGAATCAAATATTTTCTCACACACGCTTTATTCTTAAAGGTTTCGTGTAATTAAAATCAGGTTACCTTTCGCTCATGTTATGATATTTCGTTGAGTATTACATTCTTTCAAATCCAATTAATATTGTCGTCGAAGACAACAAAACCTTGCAAAGAATTTGTAAATTATGTGTCAGGAGGTACATTATTGCATTATTGCTCTAGTTGTGTGTACATTATCGAGTACCCTAGGGTTCGATTTTCAGACCGGTTTTATGTACATTGATCATCAGCAAAGTAATTTGCCGGCTTTCATGTAGAATTTTAAATCTTTATGCAAATGACTTGTACATATATACATTTGCAGGACCCTTGGGCTATTAGAAAAAGTAATTTGTTTTATTTATTATTATTATTATTTACAACTAATACATAACTGTTCAATGTAATTAATATTAGTTGAAGAATAATTGGGAAAAATTTAATTGTGTTATTATTAATTGTGGATTTGAGATGATTAAGCGGTTATCTATCGAGTCTATCAAGCAAATTTCAATGAGATTACTTTGACTAGGACAACTTGCTTCGACATTTTGTTTTCACCTAGAAAATAAAAGGTTTAATCAGTATGTGAACTGTGATCAGAAATGCTGACAATATTATCTGTGTGTGGGGGGGGGGGCACACCTATGTTTTAGTTAAGAAATATATAAAACCGCGTCTCCATCAGCTCACAAGTTCCTTAAAGAAAGGTAAACAAGGGGAGAATGTATTTGATGTGCGGAGTGCTAACTATGATAGTTAAGGAGGCACCACTCAGTCAGAGAGAATAAAGGGGGTGGGGGCGCACTTTAACCTCTACTATGGTGCATTTTGGTTATTTTCCTATTTATCATGTCGCTAAGGAATCAGGAAATTTAAAGTGCATTACATGTGAATATTGTCCCTCTGCTTAACGTCTTATCCAACATGGTGGCAACTTTTGCTTAAAATTATTGAGTTTGAGTTTACTGCGATCATTATGCAAATATGGTGAATATAACGAATTTACCAGAAGACGATTACTTGGACACTATCCTTCCAACGAGCTTTGCTATTGTTTTTTTTCCATGTTCTCGAAGGTAATATGAAAGATGCGTATTGATGGGAATATTACTGCCACTACTAGGTCTTTTCCCCGTTAATATGAACCTTAGGCTGCTTAACAGCGCTGATAATACACTAGACATACCCAGCTATTGGACTCAATTGAGGGTCATAAATCAAATGGTAGATTCCCTCGAAAACAGCGGTTCCACAGGTTCAATACCCTTTAGTACATTTAAATATTTGTGTAAGTGCTGTTAGGTGGTGCACAGGCTAGATAAGGACCATATTCTGTTTTGCATGCCATGCTATGCTGTAGTCGTCGATCTACGGTGAGCATACCGATCAGACAACTGAGTGTGAGCTACATCGAATATTCCCAGATAAGTTTCAATGAATAGCTAGCTATTCCTCAGATATGATAATCTCGATTCTATTAAGAAGGAAATAGGTGTAGATGCTTAAAACATTATCTGTTTTTCAAAAATCACTTGTAAAGTGTCGGACCTCGTGGCATATAATACCTTTTCTGCAACATTTTTTTCAAACGCGTTTTTCTCGAAACGACTTTTTTCGAATTTTCGTACACTCTAGCCACTCTAGTTTAAAAAGTTTTCAATCGATCATTTTGAAATGTCGTATTTAGTTTCTTTATATAAATACACTTTATTTGAACCTGAATCCTCAATAATAGCTTTGAAATTTATTATTATTATTTTTTTAAAAGGTACGAAAAAATGGCAAAAACCGTGTTTAAGTTCACACCCCTCTAAAAAATACTAGTTGTTTTTTCTTTTAGAGAAAATTTAGGTTCACATAGAAGAGATACATATAAAAAAAGTAAATTCTTTGTGCAGTTTATTTCAGATAAAAATTGCGGCCTCTAAGATGTACGCAAACTGCTCAGTCGGATGAGGTCCTTCAATACGTGTAAAATAACGTCACGATATCAATAAATAATATAAACTCTTCATGGAAATCCCCCCTTAAGTGGGGAATCGAAATGTAAAAAGCAATGATTAATGAAGTGAGTTAGAAGTTTTATTTATATTTTCCACTCCCGCTGTATTGCCTTCATTAATGTCGGAAAATATTGTAAAATTTATTTAAATCTTATTTTACTTCAGATTTCTTTCATTCATAGATTAAGCTGCTATTATTTCTTCATAATTTTTCATAAGATTGTTTTATATCTAAATTATTACAAAACAAAAAATCTAGTTCTTAGAATTACAAGGTGATCATGAATTCTTGGTTGAAACATTGTTTTGATTCATATAATTTTTGAAGTAGGACTTACAGATTTTATTGAGATCATAAGATATGTCTCTCGAGATAGTCAACTACATTTGCAGGTTAACAATGGAGAATTTCAGAAAAAACTAATTAATTTATGCAAGATTTTTTTAAAATTTATCCGTGGACTAGGAGGAAACGGTCCGAGGGATTGGGGAATAAAAACACATTCGTCAGCGATACAACGATATGTGCATAATTATTGATAACTAATTACGTACATGTTACAAAATTTGTATATGAGTCAAAACTCTGTTGAAATTAGTAGTACTTCTTGGGTCACCCTAAAACGTTTGAGAAATTTGCTCTGAGTTTTACAATTTTCCTCGTATATAGTTACACCATGAAGCCATATAGTTTTTTGTGTAAATTTTTGAAGCACCCCGATTTCATATGATTTTTAACAATAAATGCTCCAAGTCCATGAGATTGTACTCAAAGAGCAGCATACAAGTATTTTTTTACCTTGCTTAAATGAGAAAATTAAAAAAAATCCACTTCTCTCCAAAATATTTTTCAAAATACCAAAATTTTCAATTTTACCTTTTTACCTGTCTATTTTTATATAACCGAAATTAATTTACCACCACCATACCGTACAAGGAATTATCTATGGATAAATTTTGAAATAGGGCCCCAATTCCGATGGAATTAATTTCGAATTAAACTTTTTCATTGATTTTATGAAATTCAATAATTTTTAAACTTTTAAAACTATTTTGCAAATAACTAAGATTTATTCGATTCTATAAAACAAATATTTCCAAAAAGTCAAACGAGAATATTTAAAACCAGTTGTCGTCTTAGCGTTCGTCGTCGGTAATTTTCATTATATCAGAGTGCCTATAAAATTGAACTTCTTAACGTAGTTATACAGATTTTAATCGATCATTGATGGATACTGAAAAATTACTCCTGTACCAATTTTGTCGTAAATATAGACGTACACACATATTAGACAAACCCAATTACACCACTTGCCTGCGTATTTAAGTTGAATTTTACACTCTAACGGTACTATCATGTATTTAATCTCTATAAAATACTTCATAATATAAGATGAATTGCGCTTCTTAAAAGTCTTTAACTTGCTGCGAAAATGATTGATTCGCTTAAAACAACTTAGGAAAAATCATGAATTGCTCTTCCATCTTGATCAGCTATTAAATAAATAGGGCAAACCTGTCCAAGTATAATTATTGTGCTCACCCAAAACTCAGTATGATGCCCCTGCTGGGTGTGTGTGTGTGTGTGTGTGAAGTACCTACCTAAATACATATGTACCTAGTCACATTATCTAATCAAATCAAACTGTTTCTGTTTGTAATACTTGCATTTTATAAAACCAATCAATTTCGAATAGGTAATGTTTATTTGATACCTACTTAATGGAACTCATTTAGCTTGGCATTGCTTTCATCATCATCATCCTCCATCGAATAGTAAATTCCGCCCAAGATGACCTATCGTCACCAACACCAACAACAACAACTGTAGCATATTCAACAATAACTACTTTAAGGTGGCAGACCAACTGAGAACATAACAATTAGATAATCATCGGTGGATACCTTTTGGGATAATAGGGTACATTTCGCGGATTTATTTCAAACCTTTCAAATTGAGAATAGTAATTATCGCTCAATTCAGACCAATATTAGATCTGACAGCTTCATTATGATATCAGTAGATAGTGAAGGGGGGTTAATTGCATAGGTAACATGAGATTTGGGGAAGCTGTGCGCTGCTCAGTAAGAAAAATTTCGTAGAGAGCTCCTCAAAAATAACATCTTTGCGTCTTCATTCAATAACTCAAATTCAAAATCCTAGGTAGGTCTAAGTACCTCAATCTGATTGACTTTTCTGTCTTAAACTGCTTCTTGTATGCTAACCATCTGACAGTAAGTAGAACAGGTTTCGCTTAATCATACATAACCTACAATTGGCTGTAGATGGATTATATTGTATTTGACTTTTAACCTTCTCACAATTTTGGGCGTCGTCGTCAGTCGGGCAGGTTTCCTTCTGACTCAGCAGCACCAGTCGCGAATTAGTTTTTTTTTTTTTTTTTTTTTTAGAATAGAACCAGTTTATGCAGATAATATTTGAGATTTTTTACCCAGTTGAGCCAGTTCAAGGTTCTTTTCATTATTCACTTTTCGGTGATGATATCTTATATGTCGGCGTATTGTGTTCAGATTTTCTTTTCTTTCGGGTTTTATTACCAGAATTTTTGAGATAAATTTAAACGTGTTAATTTCGTCTGTGGGTTTATATCAGAATTGGCATGTAAAGGGGTGTATAGTCGTCTCCTTCCTTTAACGATTTAAGTTGTTTGACATTAAATTAAACTGTGGATTCGGAGCTGACATCATACAGATTTTTTTGTGAGAAAGATAAATATAACTGTAAACCACATCGAAATAGATTTTATTGAAAAATTTATAAATTGATTATCAAAAGAGAATCATACCTGTCGGAAAATTTATGCAAAATTTTATTATACTAATTTACAAATTGATATTTAATTAAAAGTGTAATTTGTATTCTGAACAAAAAAAAAATCAAAACGAAAAAAGAGAACCATTATTACACGGCAGTGCATAATTTAACAATAACGGAAAATCTAAAGATATTTTATTACTATTAATTTTTTTTTTCCTGACCAGTAGCGGAAGATTTTACCTTGATTGTGTCTGGTTGTATATTTCACTATGTGTAATCAGTCAACTTACATTGTTGATGCACATGAGAAATCAAGCAAATAGAAACTATCCATTTACCTTAGTATTTCATGACATGGAAACTCTTGAGTGTTCTATTCTGTTTCCTCTCTGGTTTAGCAGACATTGAGCAAAAAAAAAAAAAGAAATTGATCTTTTTTTCTGATATAGTAAGTATTTCGTCATTAATCATGGAAACATTACTGTTTATTCGGCAATAATAATTTACTTTTCATTTGTTATGGTTTTTAATTTGATTCATTTTGCTTAAAGACCAAAAAAAGGTAAACATTAGCTACCTGGAGTAGATTTAATAAATAACAGTCCGACCGTTTGCGATAATTCAACCGCACACTTTTTGATTTCTTTGAATGTATCGCTTAAAATACAACTTTATACCAATAGATAATGGCCAAAATTCAAATCAAACTTAAATTTCGAATTTCGAAAATTTTCGAAATTCGACGTTTAAATAAAATTAAAAGGTCTGTCAACTGTACAATTATGATTAAAACTATTTAATTGTTAAGAATTATTCACTTTATAAGGGAGTTGATTCTTGGTTGCATCTCCAAGCAAACCACTAGGATGTAACTAATTGAACTAAAAAAAAAAAATTATTGACGGGCAACCAAATGTAATTTAAAACCATGTACACAAAAACTGTCCATGAAAAATTTCGAATAAATATTTCCAAATTTTCGACATAATAAACAGAATATTTTCGAAATCAAATGCTCTTGCTTATTAACCCCATTCAATGTCTATAAAGTGTTTTTATACCTTAAATGAAATCATGTGATAGATAATGGGTGTAAGCGGAAGTTTTGTACCAAGATTCAGCTATGTCGAAAATAAGAAAAACTGAGGTTATTTTCTCTAAAACATATTCTGGTAATAAAGTGACTTGTGAATCAAAATGTGAAACTTACGTCATATCAACGCTATAAATGCAAGTAAGATCTGATTTTTAATTTTCATTAAAGAATTGTAATACTCCATTTATATACCATACCATAATATACAAAAAGATAATAATAAAAAAACAATTAAAAGCACAAGTAGAAAGCTAGAATTAGTCAAAGAGCAATTCTTATGATACCGTAGATGAATGTTCGTTTGTAATTTGGTATGGTCACCCATCTGCGCAAGTTTGATTTTTGAAGGGGTTTTTGAATATATCTCTGGAACAGTTCGTCGAACAGCAAAAATTATTATAGCCAATCTTATAGGATTTCATATTCTGAAGAACTTTTCTGTACATTAAAACCGTATAGGACTGATCGTTTTCACGGGATACGTAAGAATCCTAGATTTTTATATGGCAACACCAATTAGGGGTTGCCCGATTTAGTCTATTTTTGAAATTATATTTACAATTTTTATGAAAACACTGTGTACACTGTGTGTTCTCAGGCAGTGTTCAAATATGTAGTGAAAAATTAAATTTTTGTATGACAACCCTACGAGAGAGTTACCCGTTTTGTCCCATCTTCGAACTTAATTTTACTTTTCATTTTAAAGCCCATGTGCAAAATTTCAGCTCTCTTAGTACACGCATTCTCGAGCTATGGTGAGGACGGATAGATGGATGAACAGACGGGCGGACAGACGGATGAACAGACGGGCGGACAGACGGATGGACAGTCGGACATGCAAAAATCAAAATAACTTTTAATTTTATGCAATCCATTTTGCTCTACCATCATTATTTCTAGGTGTTACAAATGGAATGACAAACTTAATATACCCTTTAGATTTCATCTAGGGTATAAAAACAAAACAAAGATAAATCAAACCAAAGAATAGCATGCCATAATTACCTCATAATATGGCAGGTTTGTTCATCCTCCGGATACTTACCTTTGATGGGCGCCTCTGATGATCCCCTCTTTTAAGGCTCCGTTCGGGATCCTCACATAATCTACTGCTGCGGAGCTATTCATTTCAGAGCCCGTTTTGTCCAACTCATTAGCCATAGTCAGATACCTAGCATAGGGTCACCTTGTACAATGTAATCAATTCATAAAGGCTGTTCTTGCATAACTGCGTTAATTTTGATTTTACCAGCACAACATTTAGCGCTTTAATGGCTGCCTGTTCCCAGTATATGCAGATGAGCTGTACAGACGCTCTGCACATAGATACCAATAGTGCCGCCTTGTAAATCGCTGCAATCTCCTCCTGAAAGACACTGCATTTGTACGGTAGTTTGTATGATTCGTGCCACTGGCAGTTTCTGAAGTACACTCCAGCCCCTGTGGCCGCACTCGTCTTGGATCCATTCGTAAAGATGGAAATATCGGATGTTACCACGATCTCCTTCCCATTCCGATCACTGGTGGGCATCATTGTTTCTTCCTTGCAATCTCTACAGTCTACCTTCTGGAGTATATTGGAATGCCCAAAGCCCCTCTTCATCCACCAACTCTTCGTTCTAAGTTTGATACCACTATTGCCACTGTACTTTTGCAGGGGAGATCTAGTGGCAATAAGTTAAGCATGACCTCCAGTGATGCCGCGGGCCTAGTGTACAGGCAAGTCATGATTTCAGTATAAGTGAACAATATGCAGCCAACCAGTATAAATTTGTATGAGGAAAAATAATGAAACCTCCGTAGCCAAAAACAAACTTGATACAACCATTTTACGCGCACAAACACTGTCGAGCTGAGGATATATAAGCCTTCCAAATTTAAAGTAAGGCAAAAGAAGTGTCTTGGTATTTACTAAAGACAGACTGCTTCCGTTCAAGTTGACAGTGGATAACTCATTTAAATCCAATTGAATATGAAATAAAATAATATTTTGTAATATTAATGCATTCAGCTTTAGCTGGTCGGCCAATAGTAGATGCTATCAATGTTCACACGAGCAAAGCTGTCTTCCAGTTTAATCTGATTGATCTACAGGATTTATTTGTACATAATCGGCTTACATGTGAAATTTAACATAACGAACAACTTTCGGCAAATCTTTTATAAATGTGCTAAACAATAAATGTCCGAGAACTAATTCTTGCGGAACCTCACAAGACAGTCGGAAGAGGCTAGATATGCTATTTTCAACCCTGACCTACTGCTACCTATCTGTATCAGGAACGTTACAAAGACAGAAAAATCAAATAGAGAAGGCAGTTAACAACAAGATGATAGTGGTTAACACTTTCGAAGGCCTTGGAAAAATCAGAAGCCAAGATTCATATCAAGCACGAGAAGCCTCTTCTATTCTAGGTATACTTAGATCAGTCCAAATATTAATATTTCCAGGGCTTTGGGCAGGAAACACAGATTGCTATTTTTAACATTCGCGGAAACGTAGAAAAATTAAAGCAGGAATTGAGAAATGTATTAAATGCATCTACCATAGAAAGGAAGGGAAGGATAATATATAATATATGAGGATAAATAGCATCAGGCTCAATTGAATCCAAACATATGTGATAGATGGCTTTGTAACTTCGATTACATTAACGCAACAGAAGAAAAATGTTGTCCTATAAGTGAAATTGGTAACATTACAATTTTGTGGTAATTTTAGCAGAGGTACACAACAAATTTACCTCGTCGAGGTCAAAAGCACGAATGGAATTGCCAAGTTCTCTGCCATAAATGGCAGCATGCTTGAGGCTTCTCCACCGAATCCTAGGAAGTAGATTGGAGTTTAGTTTTAATATGAAATATTCGCGCTTCGTTCTTCAAGAGGTTATCGCAACGGAAAAATCAAATACTCATGGTTCACTTGAATGTAAATTGTTTTGGACCTGTGTTATGAAAACTGGTTCCAGTCAAGCTGTAATAATCAAATAAAAAAGAAATCAAATTTCCATTACTTGGAAATTTTCAAATCTGGTAAAATACTTTTATATAGTTACATGAATTTGATTCGTGAAGAGATTTATTTTCTTGGCGTGTTGGAATTGATTTAAGGCTCAGCGTACAAAAAACGTTTAGTCTCTTTAACAAATAAATTCCAAATTTTGAACTTCCGGCGAAAATAAGATAAAGCATTTTTTTCTGTATGTGGTGTAGGGCATTTTACAAGAGATAGAAAAACATAGGAACTCGGATTTGGAATAAATACAAATTGCAACCCTAAACATTTTTTACATATTATTTTCTACTCTACACCCTAAATCCATCCGAAAGCCTCATGTTTCCTTGCGACCCTCCTCTGGAAAATTTACCGCCAAGTCCCACCAAATTCTGGAAATTAGCGTTAATCGAAATACAAATTTGTCTGTAACCACAACGCATACCTAATTTACCAAAGCAATTTCTCAGTTTTTTGATTGGGCTTACAAATCCTGAGCTCACGCTTGTAAGTTTTTGTAACTAATACTTTGTTTTTTTAATTTTTCATTTTTATCCTCACGCCCGCTCTGCCCTATCCACCACGATATCCTTAGATATTTTCAACATTTCTGTCCGTCACCCCATGCGAAATCCTATTTTATTATATTTTTTACTCATGCGTATATCTACATAAAATCTATGCTAGAAACATTAAAGTTAACTGACTTTTGAGAATGAAGCAAATCCATCTTGCCGCTTTCTTATGCTTTAATTTTTATGCAAGATATGCAAAACACGTTGGTTTGAGATCTTTACTATGTGACCGAAATGCAGATACATATCAAGAAGTGGACATCAATCGCAGCGCTGAGGTTGCACCTCAATCAGAACTGGAACAAGAGTTCGACATGAATCCATCTTTGAAATCGTGCAATCCATCGCCCTGACATTAGCAAGGACAGCGAGGTCCTTCTAGCGACTATACTGAAAAGCGAATTTAAATCAATAATTTCATATAGGGCAGATTGGTGCTTCAAACATTAACAAACCCTATTGACAGACGACTCCAAAATTGAAGAAAATACCGGAGCAGGTATTTTCTATGAGGAGCCTCGTATGGAAATCGCCCTACACCTTGAAAACCATGTCACAGTTTTCCAGGCTGAAATCAACGCTATTAAGCGGAAAGGTACCTCCTCAACGTGGATATGGCGTACAAGGAGATTGTCATCTGCTCGGACAGCCAAGCAGCTGTAAAGGCATTGTCAAAACTTTTTATAACCTCCAAGTTAGTACTGGGGTGAAAAACTACCCTAAATTCCCTCACGCTGTATAACAGGGTACTCTTTGTGTGGGTGCCAGGTAACAGCGATATCAGCGAGAACGAAAGGGCAGATGAGCTCGCTGGTATTGGTGCAAACTCAGAGGAATCTTCCTCTACAATCGGGGATTGCACCAAAGATTCTTGTATCTAAAATGTTGGCCTGGGCTGACTGCCAATACAGTCGACTCTGGCTGGATGATCCCACGGGCAGAACTACTAAGGAACTGTGGGGTAAGCCTAATCCAAATCTGACGAAAAAGATATTGGGACTGATCAAGCCAACTCTGAGAACACTGGTATTAGTTCTCACTGGGCATTCTGTTCTCAGGGGTCACCTACACAAGATGAGACTTGTTGATGATCTTATATGTAGAGGATGCGGAGAAGAACCCGAAAAGGTGACTTACTTCTTATGTCACTGTCCGGCACTTTCCGGTAAGCGCTACAGATTCCTTGGCTCACACCTCGTGGTAGAACTGGGTTGGGGGCCAATTCTGAATTTTTTTAGGGCGTCCGGCTGGGACCTATGAGCTATTGCTCATAATTCTAGAGGGTGAACAAAGGGCCTTGCTATAGCCTAAGTTCCAGAGTCTTCCCCCCGGAGGACTCAACCTCTTTTCAATTCATCCATCCATGTGACCGAAAAAATGTATGCTTTTATGACCTCAACGGAATTCAGTGAGCCACTTATCATTCTTTTCCACAGTTTCCTTAACAGGTTTTCCATGCAAAAAGTTGTGCTTTATCAGGAAACGGAACTCATTTTATTCCAATATATCAAGGCAACACAAATTTATCTATTAGCGAAGGCTCTCATCAGGAATTTTTATTTAATAAATCTACATACTTCAAACTTTATGTGGAAAATGTCAAAAATAAAATTTCTTTTGCGATTTGAGTGCCATCTATTAACAAATTCATAGACTTATCAAACAGTCTCTATACACAGAAGATCATAATTTCATAAGTTAAATTATAAATGTAACCTAACCTTGAAAAGAACCTATGAATTAAGGGTTCTTCAACTTTTAATTTTATTATTATTTACTAACCAACACAAAACCCAATACAATATGAACAATTAATTTGAATAGTCAGTCAATTTTTCAATCCTAAAAGATATCTTTAAGAAGGAAAAAAACAGCGATTCGTTTTATTGGTTTGACTGCTCACCAGAGTGCAGAATAGCGAATCATTAGTTTCAAGAAAATACCTTCAGAATGCTACCGCATAATTAAGAAAACGCAATCTTTGTTTCATTCTATAGGTGAATAAATTCGAGTCAATCAATTAGCATTGTACAAGTAATGAAGACTGAGATAATTTCTCATTCCATTTACCTCCAAAATTACTCAGTATAAAAAGAAAACAGTTAATAAGGCGCTATGAAAACTTCATAATATAAAAAATACTTACGCGATCGCAATTCCATTCTCTACGGAAATTAATAAATTGATCAAGTATCCATAACGAGAGAATACTGAGGGCATATCTTGGCAGTAGTCGCATTATCCAGGGGCTATTGCTGATTATAAATCGCATGATCATGAAATGTAGAAAGAAAAAAACACTACAATCAGAAATGAAGGACCAAGCTATGCTGGTCATCCGCGTGATCATGATAATTACATTGCAAGAAATATCACTCTTAAATATGATCTCGGCACATGCAAGGGGTAAATGCCCAGTTGAGTGTCTACGGTTCGGTACTCCTAAGAAACTTAACTCATATGGGTCTATTCACCGCATGAAGTAACATTTTCATTCATCACACAACACCATTTTTGGATGGAGTTTTTTGTTTTTGTCTTTTGATGTTTTTTCGCAAGTTTGTCAGCCCAACAAAACTCCACAAGAAAAACACAGGAAAACACGATCAAGTTGTGTCACGCTTTACAGAGTTCGACCTTAAGATAAAGATAACAATAAAACTAAATGTGTGTATTTTTACAATGCCATTAGAGAAATTTTAACACAATATCCAGTCACTTCTGTAACATTTTGATAATCTAACATCTACCGTTTCAAAGAAACAGATTTCTCAAATCAAAAATCCACCAGCGACTATCTTGACTTTTTAATCACCACAAGAACAGCGAAATAATTCCCCTGAAAAATGAATGTTGCTCCCCCACATGATTCCATTTTGCATCTAATTATGTTGTCATTCACGCACGCATTTATAAAATAACCATGGTGAGCTGAGGAGAACATAAAATAGTGAAACAAAGGAGACATAAAAACACGTAGGAAAGTGAAAAATAAATTCTGATGTCTGGATGCGAACAACGATCACCGTGATAAGCGCTAACAACTAAATTACTTAATGGCTCTGAATTATTGTGACAGGAAAGAGCGACGACTTCGCTGTGGGCGACGGCGACTGGCAGCAGTAAAACCTAGACACCTATAATAGGTGAACTGAAAATGAATGTTGCTGGAAAAACAAAGCTGTAATTGGAGACAATCTTGAGAGCTATGATTGCCCAGCATAGATATTACAATATGTAGCTGTGTATATGTAGTGAGTATATGAGGTACGAACAAAAACGAAAGACTTAAGCGATGAACTTGAAAGTAAAAATTTTCAATATTACTTTCCATTCTTTGAAGGTGCGTTTTCTATATGGATGAAGCAAGAGGTTCGATTTGTTGACGGACGGCTCAAGAATAAACTGATCTTAATCCTTATGCGATTATAATCACATTATATTTTTGATAAATTGTTGATAAACATCAATCATTTTTCTGCTACACTTAAACTCAGAAACGCTTTAAGGTGATCAGCTATATTTCTGGAGTGTGTTGAAGTTGTATGATGATATTTCAGTGTTTTGCATGCTCAATTGCAAATTTGATTTGCTGAAAGTTTTTCTATGTAGCATACGAATATAAATTGAAATTTTTTAATATATGTACGTAAAAATTGTAAATTTATGTTCGAGTTTTCTTTACGAAAATTTTTTTTAAGGTACGGTTAATTTATGGGGTAAAATTTTAACCATGGAACGGTAGCATGCGTATAATATTTTTTTTTTTTTTACTTCTTTTACAGCAAAGGGAGATTGCTTTTCTATACTATCATATAAAAACTTTTCCAAGAGAACAATATGTAATCAGACGTGTGGTTAATATTAGTTTTCTATACATCAAAACTTCTGGAAAGTGGATTAAAATATTTTATTTGAAACAATTAAATGTTGGGTGTTTTAGAATTAGAAAATGTGACAGTAACGCAGAATTCTCTGATGCCAGGTGATAGAGCTCTGTTCCAATTCTGGTATAATAATAATCGTACCATTTACGAGCAAAACGAAGTTGTATTTTCAAGCACTATATCTGGTATTCTAAAAGGAGGTCAAATATTTAAATATTATCTTTGATAGCAGACTTACTTGGACTTCTCGTTAATAAACAAATCCTGGAGAAGGCTGTTGCGACATGTATATACACTGCAGGCTTTTCGGCTGAACTTAGGAGCTCAAACCAAAAATGACCCTGTGGTCTAACATATCCACTATAGTTAAGTCCCATGGTCATATAGGCTATGTACCTCGATTGTTGGTCAAAAACAGTTCAAGTTAGTTGACAAAGGCCTCAATGCTGATGCCTTGCATATACTTGACCAAGTGTGACCTTACAGGGTATATACTGCATGTTAAGACGGAGAATATCCTGACCACAAGGGCCTTATATCTATCTTTTTTTAGATATAGAGCTCTGCACAATGAATCAACTCTGGTCGCGCGATATCCGCAGGGTCGCAGTGGCCAAATCACCAATACTTTCAAGCTAACTCAACCTGTATTCAACTCCTTGGCAATATCAACCTCCAATGTCCTCTTTTCTACTATTTTTATAATATTTTAAATAGAGATCAAAAATTGGGGATTCCTTTATACCATTTTAATTCATTTTTCAACACCCACTTAAATTTGCGCTTTCCCTTTTCATCTCACAGGTCACGATAGATGACTAAAATTGAAATTCTTTGTATCACTGTGATCTATCGCGTTGGTGTGAGCGTTTACATTCAAAACTATGCGTAGCGATCTATTGCTGTCACTTTGCTATCGCTATCGCTACGTTATCGCAATCGTTATCGCGGCGGTGTGAATCGTCCTTTACTGTCTCGAATAGCTGAAACAAGAAGGAACAAGATCTATATTTATCGGACATGATACTGATTTTAATTAGTCAGGGGCTGGATTCGCGTGTACACAAAATGTTGTGTACACCACCTTGTTCCGATTCCGTAAAAGTGGAAATGAGTTTTTCTGTCAAAATGTTCTACACTTTAACTGATATTCTCTCACGGCCATTTTGTCCGTGAATTTTGAAGAAGTACCTGTATTATTTGTTATGCTATTTATTTGACCATTCTATAAGCCGTAGTCGACTTAATACTAGTGAATTCATGTAATTCATTTCTTACAACTAAACTTAACTTCTTCAAAAAGACTATTTTCTCACTCAAACAATATTCAGCACAGAAAATTTTCATTCAGCACTTAAGCGTACACAGGTACTTACGGAATCGCTTGAAATTCAAAAGTGTACACTTTCCCTCCCGGTGAGTTCTTTAAATCGTGTACACTTGCAAACTCTTTACAGTTGCGGAATTCATCCACAGGCCTGGGAGGACAGAATTAAACTGATATATTGGGAAAACATTCTAGGGCTGAGACAAAAACAAATCATAACATATTCGCAACGAGCCTACTTAGTGGACATTACCAGCTTAGATACCATCTTAAGAAGATGGGTAAGATCGATAGTGAGACCTGCTATTCATGCAAAGTCCTCAATTTCGAATAGGCGCACTAGCACAAAAGACCTCAGGTGTCGCAGTAACGGATTTGCTGTTTCGTATCCCCCTTATTAATCATAATTAATTACTCCCAACCACACTACTTAATGAATTAATATTCTGTTGAGAATTTGGTCGCAATGCCAATACAGATAATAAGAAGAAACTGCAAAAATTGTATGGGAAATAAAACGAGAATGTCAAAACATATTCCTGTAGAACATTTTTTTTCTTTTTTTTTAAAAAGAGAATCTTATTGTTGAAAAATGCCCTGTTTCAACACATTTCTATAATTATGCATTTTCATCGTCAGATGACTTAGACTCCCAGACTTGTATTTAAAATGAGATTTGTATAGACAGCTCCGATATAGTCATAAGGAGGGTTTTCATGGATAACCTAGAGAACTGCAGTGACTTTTTACACATTATTGAACAGGACTTTTATTTTGGAATCGAGAATAAAAATAAACCCTTGAATAAATTTACTAACACTGGCCGACTGCTCTTACCACTGTGCTAACGAGACAGATTCCTTTCATCTTGTCGCATTTTTTTATATTTGCACACTAATTTGCTTATCCTTGAAATGAATTTTCTTTTCAATTGTCCTTTCATTATGAAAAAATTAAGAAATTACACGGCGACAACATGCTACAGGTGAACATTCTAACTCTTCATTTACTTCAACTGATGGCGCCTACTGTCTCATATGGAACCCTAACCCATAGTATACCTTCATAAGTTCATTGGTAAATTTTCCATTTATTTTTTTGCGTACGTTCAACAGTGATGAAAAATTTTGATAAACAACGGAGAATAACAGCGAGAATAACTAAAACATGACTTAACTTTTATCCGAAAAAAAAATTGCTTATCATCAGATTTAATTGAAGTATTAGCGAAGAGGATTAGAGATTAACGAACATTTTATGCAGATCATTCCCATTTTGTAACTTATAAGGGTCATCTACCAACAAAATTAACTTTGTTTTTTCTTGCCAATTTGTGAAATGTTGAAGGGGGATACAAATATGCTGCGACGATTACATATATGTACAACCCACTACCATATCACCTCCATCACCACTACAATAGACCTATATCTTTGATGAAACAAGAACTTTGAAGAAAGCCTTAAAGCATTGCCAATAAGCCAGATTGACAGCCAGAAACTATTCGCTAATAAATGGTATTTTTCTTGGAAGGAATAAAAACAAATGCGGCATTGAACATTTAGCGCGCATAGGTAAAACCTATGCTCTCCGCTGTGATGGTGTTAATATACCACGTTTGGTCAATTAAAAAGCAATTACTGGCGCACAATATACCTGCCATCTGTAGCAAAAAGAGAAAAGTTGAACACATAATTGAAATTTTACAGCAAATTCATGATTAACAGGAACAAATGTTGCAAGATGCCGGCTTAGGTCTGCAGACCTCTCTATATTTATGATTGAACTGGTGTTTTCGATTTGGCTCCTGCGCGGTGTTGGTGGCACAAAAGAAACCCACGCAGATGCCTATATTTTGCACTATAGTTTTCTTATATATGTAGCTATGTAGTTATACCTCCCTCTAGCATGTCGGCACAAGTTGCCGTAATCGAGGCTAATAACAACTGTCAATTTATTGCTGGCTAATCAAAGATCAGGTTCTTCTTACACTTATTGGAAGAGTAACAAAAGATGCCGCACTTATCAACGAGTTGACGTAAGCGAGTTTTCTATATTTTTCACGGTATTCTCTTCTCGGGTGCATGGGGGTTCGTCTTAGTCGTGATGATGGGGAGTTGCGTGTTAAGTAACTATGAACAAGTTCATCACACAAATGATTGCGCAATATATTCAATACGCTACCGAATACTGAATATGATAATGATGACCTGATAAGTAAACGTGTTTTTGGGCGTTGTTAAAACTCCTTAGGTGATGCCAAAGAACTAATTATGAATAAAATCACTGGGAAGCATAATTTGTAGAAGGACCACATATTTGCATATAGGAAGTTGCGTTGTAAGTCACGTTCTTGGTATTGAGAATATTTTTTGAGCATTTAATATTTTACAACAATTTCACTATTTTGCTGGAGAGTAACTTATTTGCTAAGGAGAAAGGGTACCAGAAATGGTTGTGTTTTCGTGTTAGAAATCATCAGATAGTTCAGTAAATCATTCTGGTTTTAGTTGAATAGCAAAAGCGTATGTGGAGTTTACCTAATAAATACAAGCACTTTAATAAATCGGTAACTATTCTTAATCTATGAGTTTTTATGTGCAAAATCAGGGACGATGCAACCTAAAATATACTGAGTAGAAATTAGTTAAACAGTAAATTAAAAGTAAACTTACGTTTTGGCTCGCGATGTGTTTGTCCTCTATGTCCTGCGTGTCATTTCAATATTAGACTCATGCTGTAAAGATATTTATTTAATTACAAGCTTGAAAAGAAAAATAACGGATGAAATGCCTGATATGGACGGAGGAATTACATGCTTGTATCTTGGTCATGGTTGTGCAGTTGTTTCAGTTATGTTATGCAGTTAAAAATTAAAAAAAAGAAACGAGGTCGAGACCTTGAAAAAAAAAATCACCAGGAATACCGGATTAGTTCAGTTCTGTTATGGCCAGTTTCACAGTCGAGTTTAAACCAAAGTTTAGTTTAAACCATCTTTCAAGTTTAAACGTAGTTTAAACCAAATCGGGTTTCACAGTGCATTCTTTTAGTAACGTTGGTAGTACTGATTAAATTGTGAACTAAATTAGATATCGCCACCATTGTGAAGCAATTTTGCTATCAATTAATCTGTCAATCGGAAAAAGTAAACAGACCAGAGAGCAAAAAATAAAAAATATGAAGTTATATGTGCTAATTTTAAATATGCAACATTCAAAAAGGCTGCAAATTTTAGCATAAGTGAAAGTAAGCTATTGCCTTCCCTAGTACATAAAAAATCACATATAATAAAGCGCAAGAAAATGGACAAGAATAGATTCGAAGACAAAGTGACAAAGTTCTTTACTTAAACGGAACCTAGCATAAAAATTAACGTCGTCCCACTCATTAAAATGATTTGGCGGATTTTTAATTAATCTCGATCGTCGATAGAGTTTTGAGTTTAACTCAAAAAGGCTTCTTCATCGTTAAAATTATCTAAATCTGAGTCTATGATAAAATTATTTTCTTGATACAAACAAACAATGCTACTGTCAAAGTAACATATCACACTTTTCAAATACTTTTATCTTGAGTTTAACCCGAGGGATGGCACGGTTTAAACCGAGGGATGGCACGGTTTAAACCGAGGGATGGCACGGTTTAAACTCTAGTTTAAATTGGGGTTTAAACCAAACTCTGAAACTCATTCGTCGAGTTTAAACTAAATATTTGGTTTAAACTCAGACTGTGAAACTGCCCATAAGTTGGTTAAGATTTATTTTGATATTAGCGTACAAAGTGTACAATTTAATAAGTAACTAGAATTTTATGAATTTATTGTAAAGTAAAGCTAAAGTATAGATAGTCCCAAAATATATGTATCTTAATATATAAAAATCCAGTGTCAGGATGTTTGTACACGCCAATCTCCGAGGCCGCCCAACCGATTCCAATGAAATTTTGTGAGTGTATTTGGTTGGTTCCAGCTTGAAATATATTGGATAATTTCGGACATGATAGATGACGCTGTAGTCGAGATCTAAAAAACTGCCTGAGAACGCGTCGACGTGAAAAGCTGAAATTTTGTACATTTTAATAAAATTTGCAAATATAAGTTCAAAAATGGACTAAACTGGGCATAGAAATATTTCGTTTTTTAGGATATATTTAGACACTGCCTGACAACGAGTACACGTAGAGAGTTGAAATTTGGTACGTGGTGTTTTCATAGCAATAGTGAATAAAATTAAAAAAAAAAAGACTAAATCGAGCAACCCCTTCTTGATGTTGCCATACAAAATTTTTGCTGGGAGAGCTGAAATTTTGTACACGGTGTTTTCATAAAAATTGCAAATACAGGTTCAAAAATGGACCAAATCGTGCCACCACTTTTTGGTGTTGCCATACAAAAATCCAAGTTTTCACTGTATATTTGGAAACTGCCTCAGAACGCGTCTACGTGGAGAGCTCAAATCTTATAAACGGTGTTTTTAAAAAAAATGTAAATTTAAGTTAAAAATGGGACAAATCGGGCAACTCCTTCGTAGGGTCAACGTGCAGAATTAAAATTTGGTATTTGTTGTTTTCATAGCAATAGTAAATAAAATTACAAAAATGGCCTAAACCGGCGAGCATCTTCTTGATGTTGCCATGCAAAACTTTTGTTTTTCACTATATATTTGGAAACTGTCCAAGAACGCATCGACGTGTATGGCTCAAATTTTGTACACGGCATTTTCATGAGAACTGCAAATACACGTGGACACCGCCTTTTGGTGTTATCATACAAGAATTTAGGTTTTCACTATATATTTGGACACTGCCTCACGCGTCGACGTAGAGAGCTGACATTTGGTACACGGGATTTTCTAAAAGAAAAATTTAAATTAAGAAATGGGACCAATCGAGAACTCCTTCGTAGGGTTTGCTACGTGGCCTTTTCATAGAAATGGTAAATAAAATTT
This sequence comes from Dioctria linearis, assembly GCA_963930735.1. NCBI lineage: Eukaryota > Metazoa > Arthropoda > Insecta > Diptera > Asilidae > Dioctria > Dioctria linearis. Next base: position 330,479,772 of record OZ005740.1, on the reverse strand, counting down.
CAAAAAGGGGCTAAATTGGGTTACTCCTTCTTAGTGATGCCATACACAACTATTGTTTTTCGCTATGTGCTTGGTAGCTGCCTGTGGAAAGCTCATATTTTGTATACGGAGTTTTCATAAAAATTTCAAATACAGTTCAAAAATGGGACCAATCGGGCAACTCCTTCGTAGGGTTGCCATACTAAAATTTCGTGTTTTACTATATATTTGATCACTGCATGAGAACGCGTCGACGTAGAGAGCTACACTCTCCCACAGAAATGAATGTATGCACACACACGCACACAACCCCACACCCACCCACCCACACACACAACCACACACCCACACCCACACACCCACACACATACACAGGGTGAAACTCTAGAGTACGGAACGACGAGGGCATACTACAAGAGAAATTTCTTGAACAGCTGATCGATAGAAAGAGATTACCCACGAGAATAGGACATCATTTGAAAAAATAAAATAAAAAAATGATTATAATATTTGAAAGAAAGAATTGCATGTAGCTTTAAGGAAATTGAGCATGTGTGTGACAAAGAGAAATATACTTGTTTTATGTGAAGTAGAAATGTTTACATTTTTCAATAACCAGGCACGTTGTTTTTTACACACTGGTGAATAAGGATGAAGTGGTTCACTGTTGTTTTTTACACACTGGCGAATAAGGGTGTATTGAACAGCTGCTCAAGAAATTTCTCTTGTAGTATGCCCTCGTCGGTACGGAATAGCGCGATCGAGTTAGATAATAGCTTAGATATTACTTATCTTTAACAAACCCAACCCCACCCTCACCCATTTAGGTATCTATATTATCGCCGAGCAGCGCCGACGAGCTCCCCCTACATATGCATATATAAAACCACATACAGGGTGTTCCGCAAGTGGTGTCATATCCGAAGGCAACGGATAGGTCATGCTTAGACGAGCAAAAAATTTTAGGGTGTGAGGGGGGGAGGGAGGGGAATCCTAACGGTTTTCCAGATAACGGCACTTAAAGATATTTGGGTATGTTTTTATAAATACCATATACTTTTTGAACTTTACAGCCAATGATGATGATTTAAAGTTTTGTAGATAGATAATTGTTGGACCTTTATAATAGTCTCTAAATTTTTTCTCTGCTGCCAACCTTTTTGAAGTTATGGCTCAATAAAGTCAAAATTTCGACATTTTTACTCGGTTTTTTTTATTTAACTACTATTTTTATTTAAAAACACGTCATCATTCATAATTTCTCTTGTTGGATTTTAGAAGACCAAAAGCTTAGCTTTAAAATGACTCTGTACCCAAAATGTAACCGTTTCTGCGTTTTTTGCACTTTTTCTTAAGCATATTCAGCAATTTGAGCCATAACTTCAAAAAGGAAAGGGTGAGGGAAAAAGTTTATATACCATTGGAAAGGTCCAACGATTAGCTATCTACAAAAATTTAAATCATCATCATAGGGTGTAACGTCCAAAAGTTACAGGGTGATCTATAAAAACATACTGAAATATCTTAACGCTACGTTATCTCCGAAACCGTTGAGATCTCCTCCTCCCCCCGCTAAACAACGTCTAACCATGACTTATCCATAGCCTTCGGATATGACACCATTTACGGGACACCCTGTATATATATTAACGTAAGAGAGAATCCCGATATAAGAAAATGCAACTTTAGCTAGTACTTAATATATAAGTCGTAGACATTTGACGTAACTCAGCATTTCACGAAAAGTCCAGACACTTCATGGAGAGTAGGCAAATAAACGCACCGCGCGTGTGTATGTGGGTGTGGGTGTATGTGTGGTATGTGGGTGTGTGTGTCGCAGGCCTAGGTGCGACCTCCCTCTCCACCACCCATCTCCCACTACTAGTATTTGGTTATATAGGGTGGTATTACAGTATCGGCGTAAACGCTTTTAGCATTTGATGAAGTGACTAAAAATTTCAGACACATAATGTAAAAAGTGGCTAAGTCAAAACCATTACATTATTTGCCTACTCTCCATGAAGTGTCTAGACTTTTCGTGAAATGCTGAGATGCGTCAAATGTCTACGACATATACGGACTCAGGCATACAACATACTCGTATCAAGTAAATAATATGCTGAGAATGCTAAAGTAAAGATGAGATCACCATGTTACTGCTGATCGAAACAATTTACTCACAGTATCTATACTCCCAACAATTTTTTTTATGGAATCTTTGGTCTACGGGCTTAGGCCAGAAACTAACAGTACCTCGGTACTTGTTTTTTTAATTTTCTCTGTTCATATGCAGTAGGTTGAGAATTGCTTGTAGACTCATATTTTGTACGGGTCTCGAAAGAGTAAAACACTCATTACCACTTCCCACTTAAAATATTATTATTATCATTGCACAATTAAATTTTAGTGGAAAGAGATGGTCACCTGGACCAGAGTTTTCTATGTTTACATATTATGAGACACTTTTTTCAGTTTAACATAACCTGGACGAACCTTGGAAAACTCCCGAATTACTCCTGTTTTTCATAATTCTCAAGTGGAAAACGCACGATACTGGTTTATCTGCACTTTACAATCCAAGGTAATGCACTTCATGTTAATTGAGCCCCGAAATTTATTAAAAACTGTAACGACAGAATTAAAACCAATTATGATTGTATGATTTACAATACAAAATTTTATTCTGGTCATACACAAATATATTTATATTAAATACAAAAGTAAGGTCTCTCTAGCTTCAACAAATTGAACCACTATGGTGGGCTTTAGTGCAAAGCTCTGGAAAGACCCACTCCAGCATTATTGCATCGCGTGCTCTATTTATAGTCCGGTGATGTCGAATTACAGGATCTCGGAGTTGCTAGGTCATTAAATAATGATGTCGTCTGTCGGTTATATGTACAGATGCGCATTAGCTGTGAAAAATAGAAATGTAGATGGTGATGTTACAACGAACTACAACGCCTTAACTAATTTTAAGCACGGCGCATTGAATACACGTTAAGACGTTGAATTTGAGAAGAAATCGGTGATGTCAACACCGATTTTCGATTAAGTCCCGAAATTTAACTAGTTTTCTGACATATCGGAAATTGGTCTTAACATCACATTTAGTGTGCCAGAAAATTGGTTTTTAATAAATTTCGGGACTTAATTTGCATGAAGTGTATTGCCTTGGACTGCATTTCCTGAATCTTTAATATATCTTTATCATCTTGGATATCATTCCTGTTCTGACCAAAGTTAGAGTGAAAACGCAATTAATGAACAAAAGGTGATGGAAATTATAATGCTAGTTTAAAGTCAAGCTTAACAATTCGACAAATATTATGAATTAATTTCTTATAGAATATGTAGAGTTCTCCAAGATTGCCAATTGAAATTATTGATAGAATTGACAAGTAAAATAGCTAGAATTGGTCTGAGACCAATTCTTACGATACTCTATATGGATCCCCATATGTAAATTCGTAGGGTACCCTCTCTTTGAAAGTTTGATTATTAAAGGGGTCTTGCGTATATATTTGTAGAACGGTTCAGCGGACAGTAAAAATGGTTATAACCAATTTCATAGGATTTCATATTCTGAAGAACTTCTTAGTATAATAAAAACGGCTAGGTCTAATGGTTTTCACAGTATATGTAAAAAACCTAAATTTTTATATGGCAACACCAAGAACGGGTTGCCTGATGTAGGCAATTTTTTCAATTATATTTACTAATTCTATGAAAACATTGTTTACAAAATTTCAGCTCTCTATACGTTAACGCGTTCTCGGACAGTGTCCACATATATAGTGAAAACGAAATTTTTGTACGGCAACCCCAGTAAGGAATTACACGATTTGTCCGATTTTCGAACTTAGCTTTACATTTGTTTTTAAAAATCAGTATGCAAAATTTTGGCGCTCTAAGTATAATCGCTCTCGAGTTATGTACGGACGGACTGACGAACGGACAGACGAAGATACGGATGGTCGGACGGACGAACATACGAATGGACGGACGGACAAACAGACTTGCGAAAATCAAAATGACTTATATTATACGTGGATGTTCAATCTATCTTGCTCTACTACCATTATTTGTATGCGTTACAAATGGAATGACAAACTTAGTACAACTAGGGTATAAAAATGTTACAATTGACAATGTACTCACCAATCACTTGTTCAAATTGGCTTCCTGTTTTACTGACGATTGGGATTGGGATATTCTTGCTTCAGTCGATACCCAGTGAAAAATTAATAAAGTGAAGTTAGTAACCTAATTCTTACGGCAGTCAATACCCACAGCGAGAATTTTTTATTTCCGCCGATACCCAAAACAGAACATGCAATTGTTAATAAATTGCCAACTGTAGTTGATAGCCACAATAAGAAACTTTATTTCAGTATATACCCGGAATAAGTAATATTAGTTAATAGCTAATAATGGCATAGGAATAACCAAATGGATGGTTACGTTGCCAAATTGGAAAAGAAATCGATAGAAGTCAAATTATGGTTTTTATAGCCAACGATTCGCGCACGCCAGCAAAGCACTGTTTTTAAAGGCGCATAGCAACTTTATGATGATAAGTTTAAAAAATTCTAAACACATTAATGCTAAAAAATTATTCCAAATTAAAATGCTCATGCAATTCTGCAGATCTGTTCCTTAGGTCGATATACTTGTATAAGCATCCAAGTCTTTTATGTGTTTTGCTGAATCTTCGAATCCTGAAGATCCTTAAGTGGATGAAACATATTCATATTTCCGTAGTATTCAAATCAGATAATAAACACGTTTTAATAATGCGTAAAAGTCTGCGGTGTTCCACAAGGTAACCATTTGGGACCAGTTTTATTCCAGTTATACATAAATGAAATTGGAAATGATTTATCATTATGTAGATAGATATCTTATTTATGGCATATGATCTCACAATTTTCTGAATCGTGCAAGAAAAATGATTTTTTATTAAATAGTTCGAAGTTTAAGGTTCTATCTTTCGCTCGAAGTCGTTTTCCTTCTAAGAATCCATAATAACAAAATGGTGTTGGTATTGTAAGGGTTTCGAAAATTCGGGATCTGAAGTAATGTTTTACAAGAAGGTGTCATTCCGCAAAACATTGTATTTATGTATACGTATTAATAGCTAAGAAGCAGGTAAGAATTGCTGCCGCTTATACTATTAAATCTTTAGGTATATAGGAATGGTACATTCCGTTTTAGAATATGCCTCTTCAGTCTAGGATTTTAGCAATAAAGTCTACAATACTCGGGTGGAAGCTATCTCACAAAAAAAAATACTTGTTTCGGTTATTCATCCCGCAATTATTTTACTAGGACCAATCGGAAAGAAATCCATACATTTGGCCTTAATAAAAACCTTTATTATTTCATATACAGTTTTAAATATTAATTCAAATTATAATTCCCTTCTGCTCTTATAACAGGTTTATCTAGTGACCAAGTTATTAAATCCACTTTTAAAAAGAGTACGTACTTTGAATTAAAAATTTAAAAAAAATCCATCAGAGACCTAAAGAGAGATCTAAAGACGTATTAAATCAGGTGAATAAGGCGGATAACTAAGAATTTCCCAGTTTATATCTGGGTTTTTTTCACATACCATCAATGCTGTATGGGGCCTTGCGTTATGCTGGTGAAGGATTATTTACTTTACATTTATTAAAGCTGGTCGTTTTTCTTTAAGTTTTTCCTTCAGTCTTTTCAATGGTTGGAAATAAAACTTTGCTATGCTGTGATAGTTTCACCTGGTTTTAATTGATCATAATGAATTATACCAAAACTGTCCGGCCAAAAATACACAGTAAAATCTTTGTTAAGATCAGTCAGGGATATGCAGTTGGAATGAGAGATATGCGGGTTGTAATCATTCGGTACAAAAGTATTCGTTACTTCTCTAAAAACTAGGTACCGAATACATACCCAAATATTTATTCGTAACTTGTACTCATATTCAGTTGACTCAATGTTTTCATTTCATAGTATATTCGGTATTCTATTACCTATACGACTACCATGTAATGACAGAAAAAAACAAATAATACGAGCAAATTACTACAGTTCGTTCTACGTAGGTACCCGATTAAAGTTTTCGATAAAATGTCATTCCTTTGAGTATTGTACCTATAGATTACCAACCAGGATTAATTACACTATTTTTTCCAATTATTCACGTAAGTAGGTACCGAATCTTTTTTTTTTTTTTGTATCACTAGTATGACAGCGGCGGTGAGAAATGAGCAATAAGCTGCAGTGGTGGTGACAAAGTTAACCTAATAAGAAGTTAGCCCAAGTATCGAGTTCGGGTAAAGTAAAATGTAATGCGGTCTCCAAATATTTCACATTAAAATCCCTAGTGAAACTTTGACGTAGATACGTATGTTAATTTGGAGAAAACGGAGTAATTCAGTTTTAGATTTTGATAAAACAATTTTAACTCTTCAATCAATACAAAAAAAAAAATGCAAAATGCCATAGAAATAGGAAAGGTCAAAATTTTACCAGTCATTTAATGCTTGCAGCTTAGATTGAATTTTAGTAAAATGTGACATTTCCATATAATTTCTAGAGTTAGTAAAATCGCAAGCAAAAATTGTACTGAAGATTTTACTAGTGCAATACGGAGTTCACCAATAAAAACTGAAGGTTTCCTTTTTATAAAATAGATGGCACTATACTCCACTAGGCATTTTAATGCGCAAAGCATTAAATGACTGGTAAAATATGGACATTTTCTAATTCTAAGAGTTAAAATTGTTTTATCAAAATGTAAAAATGATTTATTTTGTTTTCTTCAAATTAACATACGTAAAAATTTATTTTAGTGTGAAGTATTGGGAGATTGCATTAAATTTTATTTTGCCTGAACTCGATACTAGGTTTTGTGCATTTAAAAAGGTGTGGAGAATTTATAGTGCCATCTATTTTTATTTTATATAGAGGGAACCTTTAGTTTTTAACCAAAAACTCTGTACTGCACTAGAAAAATCATCAGTAAAACTTTTGCTTGTTATTTAACCGCCGTTAAAATTCGTATGTAAATGTCACATTTTACTCGAACTCGATACTAGGAAACAGCCACATGAAACTTGAAAAATCTTCGTTTGGTATAAACAAAGAAATATATGCAGGCGATTTTTGCATGAATAAAAGAATTTAATTGTGCATTGTCCTAGTGCGACTGAGAAAACGAGTTAAAAATAAAAATTGAGAGAAAAAAGCATTATCCGAATGGTAAAATCTTCTTGAATAACTTCAAAATCCTTTCAATTATTCATCGTGTCACCTTACCTCAATTTTTTAAAAAAAAAAATAATTTTCGTTTTGGCCAACGTACTGAAAGGAGTATATAATTTCTATAAAATAAAATTCTTACTTTCCACAAAACTATCAGAGAATTTAGCATGAGTCTTTAGAGCAAAGCGAAATTGCAAGAAAATGGGAACTAGTCATAAGAGATAGAAGGAATCGATTTTTCCAGAAAATGTTGAGAAATTAATCTTCCTTCATGCTAATCAACATATTTCTTAAAAACCATTAATTTACTGACAAATTTTATTTTATTTTTCAATTCTTGAATGCTAACTGGGTAATTTTATTTTCATATTTAATTAAATACTCCTTTTAACAAAAATATTGTTTAATTAAGTTAAGTACGAGTATGCTGCTTAAAGAGTATTTTACGTAAAGTACCGAATTAGAAAGAAACAAATTAAAAGTAAAGAATAATTTTCGTAGAGTAACGAATGATAACCGGGTAACAAAAGTAACAATATTGCACATGCCTAGTTGGAATAGCTGGAGTTTGTTTAGAAGAAAGCCTATTGCCCCCTTTTCATGTTATAACACGATGGAACCGTTTTTACACCTATACCTGTCAGAAGAGAATTGCAAATTGTTCTCCTCTGATCCTTATTATCGGCTGACAATTCATGCGCTATCCAAATTCCCGTTATGTTTGTTTTTTACCAAAGAGTTTTAAATGTTCTTGCACTGTTGATCAAGGAGAATTGTGCTTTCCTGATATTTCATGTCATATGTCATCAAAATACGATGGTTTTCCGGATCTTGGGGGATCCTGCAGGTTCCTGTTGCCAATTTTAAGTTTGCGAAACCACCGTTGATATTTCGGAGCTTAACGGAAAATTGCAAATATATACTAAAAAATAAAATGAATGAATACTAAAAAAGAATAAATTCTAAAGAGAGGTAGTTTTCTATCAGGAAGATCCAATGTGTGAAGTCGGTGATCTTGTATCCAACGCTTGTCCGCTAAGTTGCCGTGTACCACAAGGGGCCATACTGGGTTCGTTATTGTTCAGTATGTTTACAAATGATTTGCCCAATTCTATTGACAATTGCAATATTCATTTATATACTGATGACGTGCAGTTTCAAATTAGCAGACCTATTAGCCTCTTAGAAGATTGCTTAGATCGCATGAATTCCGACCTGGAAAATGTCTCTCGTTGTGCTACAAATAATAATTTAAAACTGAATCCACTCAAGTTTCAGTGTATTGACTTTTATCGAAATGATATTATGGTCTCTGAACTCCCACCTGTCAAGCTGTCATTTTAAACGGTTTTACTCTGCTTTTTTCTAGACCTGTCAAAAATCTTGGTATATTAATTGGTACGAATATGAAATGCTATGACCATAGGTAAAATCTATGGTGGCCTTCGGTGGGTATGGTTATCGGCCAGTATTCTGCCAATTAGCACCAGGTTATTGTTGGTCAGATCACTTATCCTTCCTTATTTTACGAATGGGAGCTTAGTTTTTCCACATTTGGATTCAATTTTTTTAAGAAGGCTGAATGTAGCCTTTAATGCCTGTGTTAGATTTGTGTATGGACTTAAAGGGTTTAATCACATCTCGTCTCTCAGTAACAACTTGCTGGGTTGTTCTCTCAATAAGCACCGTCAGAGAACGCTATTATTCTCTCTCCATAAAATTATATATACAGGTAAACCAGATTACCTCAGCAATCAACTGCAATTCTTGAATTCTGCACGACATTTTAACCTACTTATTCCTGTTTTCCAGTTCGATTGTTAAATTCAAGGAGCTTATAAAAAATTTGAATATGTAAACTGCAGGTATGTGCGGGGTTGGTTCATTAGTTGGGTAAATCTGTAAATCAATTTTACAATTTGGTTCAAAATTAATTTCATTACTCTCATTTTTTGTTAGTTATTTCTTTGCTTTAACTTTTTAATTTTTTACTTTTATTTTTATCTTATCTTATTTTTATATTCTTTTATAATTTTCTTTTCATTGTTTTATATGTAGGCTTACTTTTAGTTATTAATTTGTCTTATTTTAGATGTTGGCTGCCACTATTTTTGTGTACTAGTAATAAGAAATGAAAATATTCTTGTGTACACTTGAATTAATTAAATAAATTGAATTGGAATTGAATTGAATTAGGTCCTAAACACAACATAGACTGCCCCAAAGGCAAATATATTTTTATCGGTCTAGCAAAGCAGAAGGAATTTGCCGATATTTTATTAATAAAATAATTATGAATATTGCATAAAAAATTACTTTATATGCACCTATGGGAAACATCCGTTCACGTCAACAATTTATGAACGTACGATGAAGATAGCCAATATCACAGGAATCCATTTTAACTTCACCTAAATAACAAAAAGACAAAAGCACATATTTCCACATCCACATGGTGACCTATACCTAAACTCTCTGCGGGAATGTTTTATCTCAAAAATATTTGCTTAAGCGCATACATAGTTCCTAAAAGATGCTATTGGACCACATTATGCAAAAACGAAAAGCACCTAAACGTCTGGGGTAACTCTAACTACATAGCTATTCTTAAGATTCGCTACAAGCGCATAAGGTAAACCAATAGCCATCATCATCAACATCATCGTCATCATCATCATCATCTCGTTTTCATGGTCGTCCGTTGACCAGTCATAGGCAACTTTTCAATTCGGTGTCGCAAGGTAGAAGTCAAGTCATGACAGCGATGGCAAGCTGGCGATCGGCAGGCCACATAGCGTTTTCCTGCGAACTTAGTCACCTGCGATCACTATCAGTCGCAACGAGTTTTATGCAAATTTATTAGGGTCTCACTTCATTCCTCAAGTTGTTGTGGCGTTCTTCCTGAGAAAATAATTTACTTTTCCGCCAAATGACAGTGCGTGTGGGTTAATAGAGATCGTCCCGGTGAAGTATGTATGTATGTATGTATCTGACTAATAGGAAATTGCGCCGGCGCGAGCAGTTTTGTTCTTATTAGCCACACGTGCTTTCAATTTTTACTGCATAATTTGCCAGCAAAAAGTTGGTGTGGTGTGAGTTTTTAACTTATCGCCAAGATGATTAGCATTGAATCTAACAACTATGGAAATGAAAATCTGTGAAAATGTTGTTATAACAATTGGGAAAACTTATCATCAACAATTATAGATATTTTGCAGTGGTGTAGGATAAAGAAAACGTGACCAAATGTATATAAATGTATATGTAGTTATACTAAATGCAAATGGCAAAAAGATAGTCACATTGTGAATTTTAATTTTATTATTATTGGCGTCCAGCCGTTTTCACTGCTGCATCACTGAGCTTCGAAGGTATTCGCTTCCTAGTTATGTGCATTTGTATCTCCTCGTTGTCCATCCATGCATAAAATCTTCGAATTGAAGAAGAAACTGTTATTTGGCTTTATGTTTGAAAAGATTTAAATTCCATTTGATCGCATAGTTTGTATTCTCATGGGCGTACTCGTACATATGAACGCAGATGATACCTTTAAAATTGTGGTTAAGTTAGAGAGAACGAGGGATTCTCATGTCCATACTAAATCGGTTTGAAATTACAATCGTCCGAATCGTTGCTAATATTTTATGTTCTAAATCAGGCGTTAAATCTACATCTCATGGTTAGCCCTAAAGGTATTTTTGCTTCTTTCATTTATGTATGTACCTACATTGTATACATATGGATATATGTACTTATAGTTACTGAATTTGTATAACGTGAGCATAACAATACTATCTCGTCAATCGTATACTGTGAATTTTTGCATTCATATATTATGTATGTTAGAGGAATGAGATGATATACCCCGGTCCATGAAGGCTTGCATGACTTAAACTATTTTCATTCGGCGTGGCTCCAACTTTAAGTAAAATTACATAATCACATATCAAGGCTAGGTTGAAATAGCTCTTCGATTACGTTCAGCCTGCTACCTGCCCTTTCTGTCTTTCTGTTTTGATATTCTCTATAGCAATTACCCATTTGCTTTTATAGTAATGTGGTCGTATTTAGAAGTGATTGCCAAGAATTTACTAGATCTTTTATGATCCGCACTCCAGCAGTGAGTAACCTCTGTTAAATTACTTTTGATTGTCTTAACTGGCTCAGAGGCTATGGGCAATTTTTGATGCCAGCCCGTCCCTTTAACTCGTACACGAATTTGCCTGTCTGTATATTTATTTATATATGCATTTCTTTTTTACTATTTTCGACACTCTCGTAGACCCACTTCTCGTCATCACAGCGAGCTGAAATTTGGCACACAGGTTCATGTCACGTGACAATTGAACTTATCAAAATTTGAACCGGAAATTTCCATGGAAAGCCCGGAAAATCGGGGAAAAATCATTTGAAAATTTTGTACAAATTTGATTAGTGATAAATCCGTTTTAGGAAAAATGCAGAGTTTTCCGATTTTTCCGAAAAAAATTTCCGGATTTTCCGAATTTTCTGGTAAAAAAGTTTTCTAAATTATGCAGGATCAAGTTCCCTATCAACTGGCATCATTACTTTCTCTCCGACAATGGTGAAAACTTGCAGAAAAAATCGAGGAAAATTCATGTAAAACGCTTTCCCGGCGTTTTTCCGACCAAGGAAACGTTTGAGCGTTTTGCAACCTAAGACAAAGTTGTAGAGCGAAATGAGTTGCATAAAGTTGCTTTTGTGGAAAACTCCACGGAAAACCCGGAAAAACGAGAAAATCATCGGCAAAATTTTCATCGATATGAATAGTTATAAATCTGTTTCAGGAAAAATGCAGAATTTTGCAATTTTTCTGGAAAATTTTCCGGAATTTTCCGAATTTTCCGGAAAAAGTTTTATAAGCTATGCGGAATAATTTTTTTTCCGTTCTGGCATCAATACTTTCTCTTCAACAATCATGAAAACTTGCATGAAAAATCGAGGAAAAATCATGTAAATTTTTAAGAAAAATTCATAGTATTAGGAGATGTCTGTGGAAAACATTGAAAATTTGGGAAAATTCATGTTATATGGGATTAAGTTGGAATACAGATAAAAAGCTCTGTTTAAAATATAATTTGAATTTCAGAAAACCGTTGCAGTACTTCCACGATTTGATACTCGAAAAATTTTTGTTGTCGGATCGGCACCATACTTGACTTAAAATGTCGGTAATGATAAGCTGAACAAAAACTTCCAGGCAACCACGGTGCTGACTTCCAATCATCTCATTGTAACTGACTTCAAAATTTCAAATTTTTCGAAACCTCGGTAAACCGTAGTCCGAGTTATTGAAACTTTTCGGATTGTGTTCGAAGTACGGTCCATACGACACGAGGTATGGACGCAAAAAAAATTCACTACGAATATTCAAAAATTGACTCAAAACAAAGTAGAAAGAAAGAAATATAAGGATAAATATAAGAAAAATTAAAGGAAAACGGAAAATTAAAAGGAAAACGGAAAATAAAAAGAAAGTAAGAAACTAAAATAAAATAAAATATGTAAAAAACGAGTTTTCAAACAAAACTGAGGCCAAGCCGCATGAAAAAGTAGAAAATAAACTTTTTTTCACACACAGAGTTGTACTCAGATTTTTTGATTGGGACATTTCTCTTGAATATTCTTTCTCTTCATGAATCAAATCACTTATTACCTCTGATTGATCATACTGAAATATATCGGTGATTGTCAGCGAATAAAATCTGAGCCCACCTCTGTATGTGAAGAAAAGTTTATTTTCTACTTTTTTATGCGGCTTGGCCTCAGTTTTGTTTGAAAACTCGTTTTTAACTTATTTTTTGAGACTTAACAGAGCATGTGCAAGAAAATTAGTCACAAGAAAAATACAGAAAAAGTCGACTTCGAAAATGTTCAAATTCAATCAAATTTTTTGGATTGATTTGAAAAATTTATTAATAATATTTTCGACATTAATATCGATGTGACATAGTCGACATGCAGAAGAGCAAACATAGACGATAACTATTCGTTTGTTATGCAAAGAAGGATGAAAACACTTAGATAGAAAATTAATCTTAGATTGGTTATCCCCTCCTACGAGCAAAATGCAGCACAATTAAGATCTGAGAACATCCAAAAGAAGAAATTGGTGAGATTTATGCGAGGGAATTGATGACCTACCCACAAGAGCAAGACTCCAGCAAGTCGTTGCTAAAAATCAAAACATTGATATTGACCTTCTACAGAACATCTACACCAGTAGCCGGAAAGAAAGAGTAAGGTTGTTATTACAAATTCATTTCCCGATTCAGTAATAATTGAAGATAACAATGAAGATACCAAAGAATTAACATTTGAATGCAGGAAAAGGACCTTTATATACAAACACCATTGCTTGAGGGAACTAACTTGAAATTATCATTTAAAAGAAGGCATAGAAAAGGTAACTACGGTGATATGAATATGCCGCAGACCATTCGGCAATACTTGTAAAACTGCAACGGTTTGGATGGCTGGAAGTAACTCGTGATCGACTGCAACCTTGGTGGTTGTACTGGTCTCAAGGTATATAGAACACAAGGTATTCCCATTAAAATTTTGGCACATGTTCTGTGACGTAATTACGTGACTAATGTATATACATTTCTATAAGAAAGACGGAAAGAGCACAGAGAGTATTGTGTTCTCTGTACCGTGATTTCCTATATATTTGTACGATATTTCGTCACTAATGGCGGAACGTGGTTCGTAATGGAAATAACTTGTATTCTATATGCCGTGTACTGGGCCTACCTCCTCTACATCTGCATTTCAGTAGGAGGCCATTTTCAGTGTAATAACATTGCAGATGACAAATCTTCGCAACATCTTCAATTTAGAATGGGCTTCTTAGAGCACGTAGAGGTAATGTCACAAAAGATCTCAGAGGTAGCACTGACTAGATGAGAAGAGCAGCATCTGCCTTCCATCCCCCATAATAACAATAATAAATAATAATTCATGCATACCCCCGTAATAGACCAAAATATCAAATTTTCATAATTAAAATCAATCATGCAGTAATCTATTGTTATTGTTTAAAAGAATCTTTAATTCAATATTTATCCAACACATGGTAGAACTTGATCACAATTTCACTTTCCTTAATCACTTTTTTTTCCAGAGAACAGTTATATTATTTACAGTTGAAAGAAGCCGGAAACATTTCAAAACAACAACAACAATAAATGGCAATAATGGCAATTCAAAATGTATCAAATTTCCGGTTCACGCGCACAATACTCCAGTTATACATTCTAATACTATGTTGATGCTCGATTATTATCTCATTGCTCATAAATCATTAGATCTTCATTACGCGAGGCTCACGATTCAATTGAACAATAAATTCCTCGAAGAAGGAAAAGTAAAATCGAATTCGTGAATTGAGAAATGATGATAATGGCCGCAAGCAAACCGCCATCCATCGGAAATTCTCTGCGTGTAGAGAAATTATATAGACAAATCGAACACTGGTTAGCTGCGCCCGTCTCCGATAAAGTCAGGCCAACCAGCAATAATATTATAATAAACAAATAAATGATTTTAATGTAAATTGAATAATCTCTAACAGTCTTTGATATGGCATCCTCCATATATAGAAAATGATCATTGAGCTAGGTCCACATCATGTGCCTCTTCAATATCGCAAATTGATCAGATTCGAGCTGCGAACGTGCGAAGATCGTGGTCGTGGTCTTGCAACTTTTATGGACAAAGCATAAAGTCTCAGAAATTATGAAACCAATTATATGAAATTTGTTGTATCTCAGTCGAAATGAATTATGATGATGTTCTAATACCGCCTGTATCTCTACTCCACCGCTGCTGGTGCGCATCCGGCTTTCGCTTAGAAAAAGGATCATCATTCGAAAGTGAATTCTCTCCATTCTATACGAACTCCATGCAAAGCAATTTGTGTGATTTGTATAGGAACATTATTACCGGTTTATTGGGATTGTTAGGGACTTGTTTGGTAAACTCTATCCTGATGGGATAAGCACATAGAATATTTCAGATGTGCATGTCAAATTTCTCACTACCAGTGAATAATAATGCATTTTCTCAATTTACTATATACCAACTACTCGATGCAGGCCATTAGGAGTTATTGGTCGAAAATTAAGTTTTATGATTATTACTGCTCGGAAGTTACCTAATTGAGCCCCTATAGCGATGCACAGGTAGTTTATTGATACAAATTACTGCTGGATGAGTATATGGTTGGTAGAGGAAGCAAAACAAATGAGGATAGGAAATTTTAAAAGATCAAGAATATTTATGAAATATTATAAGAGGCGTATGACTGCAGGTAAATTCTAGATGTGGGAAATTATTAAAACTATCCATGTACCTATCCGAGCAATATGAATGTTATAAATTCAGACATTTCATAGAAATGGGAAGTAGTGTTTATTGTAATTATAAATCATATTGAAATTTCTAATTTGATAATAAAAAATAGATTGGTTTTGTTTTCCAAGGCAGGAGCTACACTTATAGCCACAGAACTGAGATTGAACTTTCAATCCTATGTGACTTCAGTCTCATTTTAGTCCGACCATGTAAGAGGGAATCATTTAAAGCAAAGCTTTCCATACGAATGGGGTAGTTCATGTACTGTTCTCTGCATCTTCCACTCTTTCCTCTTCCCTTAATGAGTATATTCTGGCATAGTACTTTCACTATGTATCTGTCAGATAAGAGCACACGTAATGTTAATTCGGTCTAAACGCCCGTTTCTAGATAGGATAGACACTTTCGATTGTTAACGAACCTATATATTTTTGGTGTAAAAAGGGTTGGCACCCAAACGAAGTCTTTGGTACACCTACAATCTCTTAGGTTCGCTAATATCCCTGATATTTCTTGTGAACATCCACTTTGATGAGATATTCAATCACTGAAGTAATAATGATTGTGGTAGATACCGACCTGTTTTATACACAAATTCCTAGCTATAGGTTATAAAACGTGAACAAGGCAGAAGTGGGGAAAATTGGTTATGTTTTAATGTATTGCAGTACTACATGTAAGGTACTAAAACCGATGGTCATAGGAAAAATAGACATGCCGACAAATTTTCGTCAGAACAAATCAACCTTTGTTGTAAAAATGGCATAAAATTAGATCTCTGCTCTGGTTTTTGAAGATTTTTTGGATTCTTTGTATCATCAAATTGGATAACAAAACAGAAAGATTATTCTATATAATTCTACCAGTCACAACGTAGGTACAAAAGAAGCAGATCAACGTTTTGATAAAATTCTTGCGCCCTTATTCAACATCGGAGATTCAATTCATAGATCAACAAATAATTAAAAAAAAGTGTCAAGGAAAAATATAGAACAATGATATCAACTAAGTGGATCAATAGATGAAAAATAGATTAAAAATTTCACCTAGAAAACAGAGCGAACAAACCATCCGGGGCTTTCGCAATATGTCGTAGTGCAATTAGGAGAAACTGCATATGATCCTATAGATATACACTACCGTTATCCAATTCATTCTTCCTTCTGAAGCTGTGGTGTAGTGGAAAGCGATGGATCTCGCCAAACATCGTAAGACCATATGCCTTTTAGCCTAAGCGGCACACTCAGGTCAACTAGTAATTGGACGCTTGCGATTATCCTTCATATACACCGCGTGCAAATTTACATCAAGAAGGAGTCGTCAACCGCAGTACTAAGACTGCATCTCAACCAGAGCTGGATTCACCCTGGAATAAGTATTCCACAAGAATCCATCTTTGAATTTGTGCAGTAAGTAGTACAGCAACAGATACAGCGATCACCTCCTTGAGACCATACTAAATGGCAAGTTCAAGGCGACAATTCCATCTAGGGCATAATGAGAATCACACTTTGTATTTCAACCATTGACATATTCTATTCTTTACACAGATGGTTCAAAATCGAAGAAAAACATCGGCACATGCCACAGAATCAACCGTCACTTAATCAACTGTCAAGATTGACTCAGAAACAAAATTAGACTCTGATCGATTTGAATGTAAGGATAACTTGACTAAAAATACTTCAATAATTATTATTCAAACAGTGCTCATTACCATAAATGAGCTCCTTGCTATACAGGGTGTCCCGTAAGCGGTGTGATACCCGAAGGCTTAAAGATATCTGGGCATGTTCGTATAGATCACCCTGTAATTTCTGAACATTACACCCTATGATGATGATTTAAAAACTTTCGTGGATAGATAATCTCTGGACCTTTCCAATGGTCTAAAAAATTTTTCCGTCCTCGTCTTCGTTTTGAAGTTATGGCTCAACAAAATTAAAATTTTGGAACTTTTACTCGTTTTATGTTTTTTTAATTTAACTACTATTTTTATCAAAAAAATACGTCATCAGTATTAATATTTCATATTGGATTTAAGAAGCTCAAAATCTTGGCTTTAAAATGTCTTTCTGTACTCAAAATAGAATCCTTTCTGCCTTTTTGCCCTTTTCCTTAAGCATATCCAGCGAAAATGGCTGAAAAAGTTGAATCAGTGCCAGAAAGTAGGCAATTATCTTTTAGAAATGACCTTTTCAAGCCATTTTCGCTGGATATACTTAAGAAAAAGTGCAAGAATCGCAGAAAGGATTCCATTTTGGGTACAGAGTGCGATAGGTCATTTTAAAGCTTGTTTCTTAAATCCAATATGAAATATTGATACTGATGACGTATTTTTTGATAAAAATAGTAGTTAAATAAAAAACACAAGTTAAAATTCCAAAATTTTAGCCATAACTTCAAAACGAAGAAGAGGACGGAAATAATTTATAGGCCGTTGGAAAGGTCCAACGATTATCTATCCACCAGAGTTTAAATTATCATCATAGGGTGTAACGTTTAGAAATTACAGGGTGATCTATAAACATTTACAAATACCTTGAAGTCCCGTTATATCGGAAACAGTTAAGATTCCCCCCACCCCCCATCCAATTTTTTTATTCCTATAGTATGACCTATCCAGAGCCTCTGGGCATCACAGCATTGACAGGACACCCTGTATATGCTTCAGTAAGTCAGCCGAATATAATCCCCGAGTTATTTAATGTTACAACAAAATTGTACAAGATTATCTAGGCTAATCCAAAGCCGACAAAGTTAGATGACTTTTTGAGGGAAAAAGAAACTAATTAATTTGCTTTTCCTTTTATTATAAAGTATATACTATATGTTATTATATATATGGATATACATACGTGGTAAGTCCAAATATTCGTAGCCTTGAAAGTTTCTGATGGCAATTTCCTGGATTTTTTTCTATCTACCTGATACCCTCTACCTTTTTGAGGGTATACAATCTTCCTTTAAAGGCGATAATTATTCTCAAACACGAATACTTGGAACTTTTTACAAATATGCCATTAAAATTGTTCGATTAAAAAACGTTAAAATGTAGATACATATGTATTTTATTCTGTATATGAACATTTGAATTTTTATTACTGAAGCACCATCGGTGACCAACGTGTAGACAGGTTTCACTGTACCTATACTGTTTAAAAAATGTAACCTTGGTTCTCACGAAAACCAAATAATTCTAAAAACGTAGAATCGGAAGTGGACTAGTTAGTGACTAGTAATTATGTTTTTAAGAACGTAAAAAAAGGTAGAGACGCTTTTTCCGTTTATATAAGTGAGTTTTATTAGCAATATTGGCACTTACAGCGAGATTGTATTTGAAGGTAGAATTGTATTAAGAAGATTACGATAAAGTCGAATTTTATTAAATTGCCAAAGGAATTGTTCGACACGTTTTTTCCATTATTTTTATCTACCTGTCTCTCTCAAATGAACATTTTTTCTAACCTAATATTAAATTAAATTAAAGCACTTAAAGGATTATTGCAGCATATTAATGTTAATAACTAGAGGCTTTCTCAAATAAGTCATATCAATTTAAGGCTTATAAAACATGGTCATGGATAACATACTACAGAGTTTTCTTTATGGCACAAATATACCCACCAACTTAGAATTGATTGGCATTCTTAATTCGTTTTCATAAAAAAAATAGGCTTGGGTAGTGGGTTTTTTTTTCAATATACATACTAATATATTTCCAGTGGACCACTGACGAGATAATGAATAAAAAAATGTTGTCCGAATAGTTGGCCGAATTATCAGAAAATTGGTTTCCAATCACTTTTTGGTCGTCCAAAATGTAATGTGACATTTTCTGCTCTGGATATCGGGTTTTTTTTTTTTTTAATTTTTAAAATTTTCAAAACTGACGCTTTCCACCACCCTCCACGATTGACATGGACACTTCCCTTACAAGAATAATTTTTAGGGGTATAAACTACCCAAATAACATTAATTCCTCCATGGACAACATCAGACCAAATATTGCATCATCTCTCTAGCTATTAGCACATTTGGGCGGGCATACTACTTAAAACCTCCATACAAATTTCCAGTGGGGCTAATTTCTGAGAAATTTTCAAGTTCATGAAGAATGAAAATATTAAGATTACTTAAAAATGTTTCAATTCATTTTGAACGGTACAATCTTGCATAAACGTGGTGTAGGTTTTCCGAGGAGTGTAATGAATTAAAGATAGATATAGATACATCTTGGAAAATTTCCTGATAGGTACTGATCCTTGTCCATTGCTCTTTCCATAAAAAAAAATCCAATTACCTTTCCCCAGTCTCCCGCAGTATGATTCCTGTGCAGTTTTGTCCAAATCATTTTATTTTTACGCATTTTAGGAGTTTGTTTGAGCTTTTTTTGCTGGTCGTCTATAATTTAGATTTCCTTCATAAAATCGTGTTCATAATATTCTGGGAAATATTCCAATTCCTTACGGCTCCATCTCTCCTCCATGTGTTGCAAAACGCTTTTCCACAGCTTTAAGGTTAATCCTGCGATTAGTTCATTTCGTGGTTTTTCTAACACTGTGATAATTCTGGCGCGCCAACTGATGATATATCGCAGGTCTTCATTCGTCCTGAAATTCTTATTAATATTTCAAGAGATATGGAGAAGTGTGCCTTAAATGGGATACTTAAGTTTCTACTTTGTATAAAATCCAAAGTTTATTCTGCAAACAGTTGGGATTTTGGTATATGTAATTAAGTAAGACACTTTGGGTACATGAAGAATGGAAATATTTAAGAACTGAATAATAAATTGTTATATTTAACGAAAACAAAAATGACTGTAATTTCTCTTTTTACCCGTATGATGCGTTTATTCCATTTTAACTGAAATTAATTAATTAAAAATATGCCAAACACAATTCATTTTGAAAGGTATGATATAAAATATATACTTAAATATATTATACAAATATATACCTACTAAGGGTCGCAGCAAAGATCTCAAACGAAATAAAGTTGATTAGGTTCGATACCCGCACAGGTCTCATGCACCCAATTTTTACAATTGCAACATTTTATCCATCCTTCTCCACTAGCTAGAGAACGTTCTATTGACTAAATTCGAATGACATGATTCTTTTGTGTATCAGCATGTATGATTCTGGGGCCATCACCCGATCTTACCATAGTGGGAAGCGGTTGTTGTATCCCATTTTACCCATATAACCCATTTTAAGCACGTGACCTATCTTTAGTCAAGTAACAACTGTTTCGTAACGTAATTATGTATGTAGTATGTCTCCATAAGCCAGAGCCGAGCAATAAGTTTTGCTGGCTAAGTTAACTCTATGGACTGCTTCTGAGTTGAGTGGAAAAGTGAAATATCTGCACTATACATACTTACAAATCCTTATACACAAAACCCAACTCAACTTGCCTATTAGTTTCGTGGAATTAACAGGGATTTAATGATACTCAACTTAAATCCTATTTATATAAGCATTAACTCGGACTCAATTCGAGTTGAAATCCGCATGGAAATATAGTAATGGTGTTCTTACAAAAATATCTACTTGAAAAATAAATGAAACAAAAGAGTCATCCTGCTCTGGTAAAATGTTGTCTTCTTTTCAGAACGATAATAGAGCGAGCTAAAAAACAAACTGCTCTGCTGGACTGTCTTCTTATGTATGCATGGGGAAATTTTTAAATTTATGCGTGGCATAAAAACGTATTATAGGAGAAGTTTGTATACATTTCAAGAGTTCCCAATAAACAACAACTAAACTTATCCAGCTAATTGGTGAGCAATCGGATTATGCGAAATTATGCTTTTTAGCGCTACTGCAGCTGGTCGGATCGCTCACTCTTAATCGCCACTCCAACTCCAGCAGCCACAGTCTCCGTTAAAAACTGCTCCAAGAAGAATTCGTGATACTTTTTTTAATAGGTTAATGGAGAAAATGATTGGTGTAAATTGCTACATAATATCGGCCCTCAAGATTTCATTTAGTTGATATCTGTGTGATATAAATCGTAGTCGTACAAGTATAAGGAATTCAAGTTGAATCCCTGCTGTGATTTTATGTATTGTGACCTGTTTGCGATTTTTTAATGGAGCTGCATCTTCGATTAGTTTATTTCAACTTTGCGTGCTGTTGATGTTTTTACAAGTAATTGATATCAAGATAAGCAAGTGAGAATTATAATATGTTTTACAAACCTATATATTATCATATCTGTAACATGTGGTAACCTTGCCTGTAGGCTATAGCTATTTTTTGTGTCAAGTTTATACATTTTTACGTGATGATAAAAGAGGAATTAATGAATGAAAACGAATTAAGCTAGTAAAATCCATTATTATGTAATACCATCCTTGGCCATTGAATTAGGACCACTGAAATAATTTATTTTTTATTTTTCAGAAATTCCTGGCTATTATTTTTTCAAAACTAGTTTTGGTTCAAGAACAATCATCAGGTTATATTGGTTTTAGGATAAGCTATGAAATAAAAATAAAACTGTCCATAAAAGTCTTATCCTGTTGTCCTTTCTTTTTTGCTACCCAGTATATGCATACTATAGATTGATAAGCATTCTATAATAATTTCATCTCAGTCATTATCTGACCTGTAAAGCGTTGCGGGAATTATATAGTAGTCGTATATACATTTCATTCATGTTATACTCGAGACAGTATGAATTCCATAAGTGGATGCTTCGCGGGGTGACATTAGTATTTTTATTCGAAGTACGGATATGTGTCTTTCTATCATATGATTCCTATACAATTGAGTGATAATATTATTGTATATATACTAAAGGCGGTGCAAAGGGTTAGTGAAGCACAGTGCTGCCAGGGGAGAATAACTGGATGTGAAAAGCCATATATATGCACAGTGCTTCGTGATCTGAGGACATTGACACATTTGATTACTGATGATAGTGCGTGTACCTAGTGAAGCCTATATGACCCAGTATACAGCTTGGTATTTGTACCTTGGTATGCTATAAGACTACTGGCGTTAGTCTCAAGCCTTTCCTAGCCTAAAGGGCGGATCATTACCTTCTCGTGGTCCACTGCTGTCACTTTATAAGTGATTAAGCCCGAACGGAGGTATCAATAACGTTTAAAGATCTGCATGAAGGTTCACTGGCAGTACTCATGATCGTATGGTCATGTTATACCAAGCCATACCAATTGGGTAGCCGACATTGCTAACTTGGTACTACGGGGTTGAAGAGCTCCGAAACCCGAGCTGCACTTAGTAGCAATATTCGCCTCAACTTGGGAAGGCCCCGTTGTGGGAGCATCGTAGTAGTTGTGGTAACCCATATGCGGGCAGAGAGAGATTGTCTGAGTCTGCATGACTTAGGCGAACATTCTTCTCTGAACAGAGTAGTTTGTTCTTTTGACAAAATTGCATACTGCGTCCGTAAATTTGAGGAATGGTCGCTTATTCATGTATGCTTAGAGGATTGGCTCTCGGCGTGGAGTTGCGCTAAATCAACCGGTAAGTCCAATGTCAAGCATGCACTGACATAAACTGGTACTCCGGAGACAGAATATTTATACTCTGCCTCTCGAGGGCGTTGATTGTCGCTTGTCTTTAAATCCGTGAATTAAGACTGCCGTGAGATTGTCTCAGATCCTGGAGAAATTAATGCATTCTGGCATATATAATTATCAGATCTTGTCTATCAGGATTTCGTTCACATCACAACTGCGAAATGGCTGTACTTAAAATAACAATTGACATTCGCTCTTCACTTGATGAAGATATGATGTCCATATGATTTCCATTAGATTTTTCTAAAGTATTTGATAGCGTTTGTTACGAATGGCTCTTGTTGATGTTATCATTATTATTTGGTTTTTCTCACTCTGCCACTCTTTTAATTAAAAATTTTCGGTTCGGTAGATCCAAACGTGTCACTTACATTCCTCAAATTTTTCGTCCATTTACTGTGGTGTGCCTGACGGCTCTATTCTTGGCCTCATATTATTCACTTTATATGTACATATATAAATTATCTTCCGCAAGTGACTCGTGAAGTGAAAGTTCACCTATATGCGGATGATGTCCAGCTTTATTTTAGTCGTTCAATAGGTCTAATTGAAGATTGTGTAAATCGTGTTGACCTTCAAATAATTTAACGCTCGTCGATAGACAGTATTCTTAGTGTTAATCTTAATGAATTTCAGTGCATTGCATTCTATCCATGACTAATTTATTCATCTATATTGCCACAAATTCTACTTATTGTAACTAATATCCCACATGTAAGC
The DNA here is from genome assembly GCA_963930735.1 of Dioctria linearis. Classification (NCBI taxonomy): domain Eukaryota; kingdom Metazoa; phylum Arthropoda; class Insecta; order Diptera; family Asilidae; genus Dioctria; species Dioctria linearis. The sequence goes on along the minus strand of OZ005740.1, from coordinate 330,455,885 downwards.
ACAACTTGAAATCTTGGAGTGTACTACCAGATAAATTGCTGTAATCATATAAATTTCAGACTATCTAAAGTCTATGCAGGCCTTCATCGACTATGGCTATCTGCTAGTATTTTGTCACCAAGCTTACACATCACTCTGCTCAAAGGGCTAGTGGTCCTTCATTTTACTAATGCGGATGACTTATTTTCTCAGCTTTGGATTCGGTGTGCTACAGAAAACTAATAACGGCATTCAATGATGGTACTAGGTTTACTTATGAGCTATGTAGATATGATAAAGTCTCCAATTGAATAACTCGAAAAAACAACTGAAATACAGAAAAATGGAAAGAAATGAAAAAAATGAAAAAATTGAGAAAAATAGAAGAAAAAAATTTATTTAACAAAAATTGAAAAAATCACATTAATTCGAAACGAATCGAACCTGTGTAAGCCCGCAATGGGCTTAAAAAAGAAAAAAATAAGCGTTTCGTATCGGCAGAAACCTTATACTCTTCAGTACGGCTTGGTATCTGCCTACCGTAGACTCTTGAAACAGATCAAATTGATCTCATCTCATATAAACTTTAAATAAATTTCAAGTGTGAAATATATGAGGCAAATTACTATGCGATGTATTACCGGATAAACTTTATATTTGTTCAATTAGGCAGTTTTTTTGATCTTTTTCTGACGGAGAAAAATGCCTTCTTGAACAAGTATAAAGTTTACCCGGTAATAAATTATAGTATGTATATTTGCTTGATTCACCCGATTTCCTCTTCAACAACTGAAACTCTATCGTCAGAATGAGAAGTATCTTTAACTGAGTCGACCAACTTCGCACCGATCGTGTCATGTTCACTGCACTCTACGTTATCTGTATTATCATCAAAATCACTACTAAAGTCACTGTCTTCTTCCAGCGAGATGTTCATTAACTTCACTAAAGTTGTAAGTAGTTGTGTTAATTGCAATGACTTTGCGTCTATTGTTGCTCTGAATCCCTTTCTAAGAGAAGAAAAAGATACTACTACATACTATTGTATACTATCTCACAACTCACTTGACGAATGGCAAAGTATTGAAAATTCAATAGATAGATGAAAACGAATGAGAAATATAACTATAAAATTTACCAACGGAGACAACGACAGTAGTTAAGGGTTAATAATTTTCAAAATTTACCATTTTTGCAAAGAGTTCATCTAATAAATTCCGATGTGGTGATTTTCTTTTTAAATGTCAATTTTTAAATTAACTATCTATTGGCATTCGACCAATTGGACTTTTTTCAAAGGCAAAGTATATATTTGTAAAAATACCAAAAAAATATACGCATGAAATTAACATCCGTAATAAATTTTCAATTACAAAAATAATATATATAACGTATTATGTATTAAGTACAACTGAACCGCGATACATGTCCAATAGTTGGAACATAATTTTTCAACGTAACTAATTATTTTTTCATCTAACTGTTTTTGGCAAAAAAACATAATCAACAATAACGACAAGACGAAAATTAGCGTAAAAAGAAAATCAATTAATATGTCCAGTAGTAAGTAGGAAGTCTTGAAAAGTTTTCATGAAGAATTTAATCCTAAAATTCATTTCTCGACCATTAAATTAACCGCGCAATCATAATCAGCCGTGCAAGTATAAATTGCTCTTAAGTAAGACTATAGGATTTAAGCCAGTCATTTTCTGTTCAAGTATATCCGGAAAGACGGATGGGTAGAGATACCTACATACAAGACGGCAGCTTCAATTTTGCTGTGATAATTTTTGGGCAGTTTAACATCTCAAAATGATATGCATCAAGTTACATAACTGTCATTCTGTTGAATTGAATACCGTTGCTCCTTTACTTATTCAATTTAAAATTGGAGCCTACATTTTGTCTTTAATCTTGATCAAATCTTCATGTTTCATGTGAATACAATTTTTCATCATTTTCCATCTTACTTAATTAATTTTATATCCATCCTACATAACTATATATATGTAATGAATGCTGCAATATTCCTTAATCAGTAAAAGTCAGATTATATACATAAATCTTGTATCTTGACGAACTAACTAAAATATATACCAATAGATAGAAATTTAATGTTGTTGATTGATGACTCAAGCCCAACAGACTGCTGATGATAATTAGAATTCTGAGGGATTTTAATCATCAATTCAGAAGAACGAGCACATTCCAATGTGTGTTTCCGTGCAAACATATCTCTTAACCCTAAGGCGGCATAGTTCGTCTTATCTAGATACATACGAGTAGAGGTACCTATAGCTACCTAGATATTATACATACATATATGTAAGTAAGTAAGTAGATGCACCACCTATCTAATTTTCATATCTGTGCCAGCAGCTCATATCTCATCAACAACAACTATGTGTGCAACTGAACTAGAAACATACATTATAGTATAAGCAAGATGAGATGATGATATGATTGCACTAGCATCAGACCTTATGCTAACCTCTTGTTAACTTGCAGCTTCAAATATATGCGTTAACGCACATATAACCGAGTTATGGTAATTGCAATATTTCTTTAATTTCAGGTTCACACAAGGTTCATTGCACGGAAGATTTGATGCGTGTGGAAATTGCAATACAAGATGGCAAGGCGAACGGTACCCAGATATACTTAGAAGGGCTCAAAGGATACCCCGACATTCGGTGTCAGCCCACAATCAATGAAACCCTGGCGGAGTTTCAGCTTTCTCTGAAAGACTTCTACGAGTGCGGAGTTACTAGAATGATTAATAAATTGACGGTGAGTGGCGAGCACTTGCATTTTTAATTATGGTCGTTTCGTTTGAGGTGTATTTGATATCTTCACTCACTTTTTATATTTTCTATTTATATTCCACCAGGGTAAAAAGGTTTATTACCACAAAATCATAATGGAGGAGGAGAATAGCAAAGAAATTGTTAGCGTCAAGTGTATTACGACGGGGCCAGTTTATAATGTGATGAATCAAACTCATACGATTATGCGCCGGGATGTACTACCAGCTGGATTCCAAGAGCCAGAGTAAGTATTAATGAATACCTTTAGCTCCTTCTTAATAAATACATACATATATATGTACATACATACACGACGACATATAGTTATTTGTTGAAATGACTGATAAATTAATGCATAAGCCAACAGCGAAATTATGTCCAGTTATGGAACAAGGCCGCCACTTACAGTTCAATTTCCGTAAATTCTGTTTAAAATTAATTCAGATGATTACTTTTGGCTTTAATTTATGTTTTGAACTTGCAATGAACTTTGTGATCTTTAACGGTTTATATATATGTATACCTATACGTCTTTATAGAAAAGAGTTTTACGTTTTACCTATATGAAAATTTAGTTAATGGAAAGCTCATCAGAATTTATTCCGAGTATACCAAGGTACTTACATAATGTGTAGAGTAGAGGAGGCTTTCTATTTCCACGAGAAATCATGTTATGTTAACCCAATAAATCTCAGCTGTAATTTATTTATTTATTACTTGGTAGGTACATACCTTGCACGCCAAGTACCTACGTGTAATCATTTTTCATATATGAAGATGAAATATCTATCTGAGCTAATTACTTATAATACATATGTATGTAGAGGAGTATCGTCAGGGTTGGATACTCTTTTGACTCTTGCCCATAACTTCCGTTTAAGAAAGAATTTAATCAATCCAAACACATCTTTAGAAAGGTCTGGGGAAAAGGAACACTTTTACGGAACATTACAAATTGATTGGGTAAAAAATGAAAAATATATAGGCATTTATAAATAAAGTGAAATGCTCAAAGTTGGCAATCAACGAAATATGTACTGAAATGATTGAAAATAACCTTGAAAAATTAATTGAATGAAATAGAAAACCGATTTTGTTGCATTTTCGTGCTTTTTTTTTTAGTTTAGCAAAATTTGAATGGCACAGCTCGTCGTTATATTGGCGCACTTCAAATGCACTTTTCTCTAGCATTGCCCAAGAAGGACTTTTCTGCGCTTGTTTTGGCGGGCATATTCCTTTAGCTGGTGTTTTATTGGCGGTCTTCGTTGGGTTTTGCTTTTTTTTTTTTTGAGTCTTCGAACCACACAATCACGGTGGGCAAACCCAAACTACAAAAAGTGGCCAACCTTGACGACACGCGCCATTGTAGCATCGCGTGACACCAAAACCACCAAACATGTCACAGGATTGAATTTTCCTCTTATACCCCAGTAAAATAAGCATTCAACCTCGGAATGGAAGCGAACAAGCTATAAATTGGTATAAGCCTTTGTTTGGACATTCTAAAGATTGGAGAAAAAGTCTCACATAATCTGGTGTCTGCGTCACCAGATATTCAAGGTCAAAGGTCGCAAAAATCGTTTTTTTTCAATTATCTAGTTTTCTATGGAAAATACTCCAGCTGGTTTGACATTCGATTCAACACAAAACAAGGGAAATGATAATTAACTCAAGCTTCCCTACTCATCTGCTTAAGTAAACAACGATTAAAGCAAGATGAAAACTCCTGGTACATAAATAGCATTATTATCGAATCTGCCGGTATACAACAGAAGAAGACATCTATTCCTATATAGACAGAGTTGAGGAGTTTTCTCAGCTGTCCCAGTTAGAAACTCCCAATTAAATCTCATAATTAGAAAAAAACTGAGATGGGCATAGTCTCTCAATTCATACATAACACGTTCACTGCAAACTTTTGTAAATAGGTGCGTATGCTGAAACACAAATCACAAATCAAAAACTTTAGAAATGATCAGTCGAAAACAAATTCAACGTATAAATTGGAAAAATAAAACTAATTTGGATATTCAGAACACTTCGGCGTAACTAAAAAAGCAAGCACAAGACTGGACTCTGTCTACTCCTATTATTTTTAGTTTAGTTTGATTGATTTGCCCGAAGTCCGAAATTAAGAAAGAACCTAGATGAAAAATGCAAAGCCAATGGTTAGGTGAAGGTCCAAAACCACAATCTCTAATTGGTACGCGCATGTCTGTGACCATATCTGACAAATTATTAGATGATAGATCAACTGTCAGTCAGGTGTTAACTTTATGCTAAATAATGAAGAAATACTGGTGGTGCAACTAAAAGATTAAGCTCCACGGGGAGAAAGTACCGCGAAATGTCGTGAATCTTCGTCGAGTCACTTTTGACCGAACCTCGGCAATATGTCGCATACGTATTACGTCAGACAAACGTTCAGAATTCGGTAAGGTCTAGAATAGACCACGCGCCACTCCCTGTTTCGATTAATCTTGCTTCTGGCTGATGGTTGAAGTGGACGTATAGTCAGACAATGCTTGGAGGCTCCAAATTAATGAAGAAAACACGATGTAGAAAGACAAAATCTTACGGTGACTAGGAAAAGTTCCCACGGACCATAACAGCATTATGCGTGTTCGAACGAACAGTTCCACGCTTTGCAAAAAAAAATATTCTTATAATCTCCGTGATTAGGCCCTTATGATGCGGCTGGATGATGTAGATAGGTTATTGGATGTTGCAGGTTGCTAATTTTAGAGGATGTGTTCAAGACCAATATTAATGTATGGAAACGATGTAGTGTGTGGTACTGTTGTCAGCAGAAAAGCCAGTTGGTAAATAGGCAGCTCCAAAAATTTCTATTTTTAATGGACAAGGGCAATAGTGCCAAAACATTTTCCTTTAAAATAAACAGATGAAACTGATTAGCAACGATTTAGCACCACTGTTACACTCACACTCGTAGGCGAGTTCACTGTTCTGGAGAATAGAAGAATTTTTAAGAACTTTTATTTTGTTGTCTATTTGATAAAAGTAACCGACTCTCTCTCACTCTACTTTTCTACCTGCTCAAATCATACAAATAAATCAAAGCATATTCTTTGTTGGTGCTATAGTAACCGCGGATAAAAATAAAATATAGAAAGGGAAATGGGGGGACGCCGAATTCAGACCCACATCCTCGCATCTCTTATTTTTGACAAAAATGTCTAAAGTTAATGCTTCTGAGATAGAATCACCCACATACACTCACCTTTCATTGAGTTTACACAAATATCAAGCCTATCAGTTCAAATTTGCACGTTTTGTTAATATTTCTTACTATTTCAGGGAGCTCGACATAACCTCATCGTTAACAGAACATGCACCAGAACCCATTCTCGGGGTAGGTGTCAGGCAAGGTGGTGAGATTGTAACCGGTGAATTAAATGTTAGTCCTGGTACACCACTTACAATGGAAATTTACTTAGATAAAGCTTCGGCGCCTGTATATGGCTTAGGAGTTACCTATATGCAAGTTACTGACACGAAGGCCCAAGAAGAGACTATCATTTTCAACGGGTAAGTTGCACGACGAAAAATATCTTCAATTAAATTTTACACGCTTTTATATTCTTACAGATGCTCTGTTGATCCTTATTTGTTTGAAAATTTCAACACTCTTGATGGTGATTTCCTAGACGCAAAATTTAGAGCTTTCAAATTTCCGGAATCTACTTATGTTCAATTCCGTGCCACCGTTAATGTTTGCTTAGATAAATGCCAAGGAACTCAATGCAGCAATGGACAAATTGGTTACGGAAGAAGGAGACGAGAAATAAGCAACATTGCCGATCCCAATAAAATCTATGAAATCTCAATGGCTACATTTATTCGAGTTGATGATATTGAAGGAGTTAATAAAAGTGAATTCAAAATCATTTCTTTAGGCTATAACGCAAGCAACTAACTAATTTTTTTTTTTTTTGGTTTTTTTTTCATACAGATGAAATCCTTGAACTGGAAGAAAAATTGAAACAGCTTAAAATCGCTAATCAAAAATTAGCACGCAACAGCCGAGGTAGCGCCTTAGAAAACATGAAAACTGTGGATCAATTCCGAAGTGACTCCGCAAATGTTGTTGAAGAAGAGACACTCATAAGAATGGCTGTCACTAGCTCATCGAGTATATCGGCCTGGTCAACTGCAACGATTTTAGCATTAATGGCGGCATTTATTAGATGCTGCTGCTTGTAAAATTACACAACACAAGATATGTGTGTAAAATTTTAACGACTGCCATTGTTTTATCTAATCCTAATAAAACTTACAATTTTAATTAAATGCCTACGTTTATATAGGAATAAATACTCAAAACCTGAAAATGGCAGGTTGTTGTAAAAACTTTTTAAAATTTATTTAACGAATACCTAAATTAGTTTTGTTTACAAAACCCGTGGCGTGTGAATTTCTCTGTAAATTTATGAAATTTGTTTTTACTAAAGAAAATTATTTAAAAATAAATTAACTCCGAAAATGTGATCTCCTGTCCAAGAAGTATTTCAGTGTTAAAGTTAGGCAGGACTTCCTTGAATTCCTTTACAATGGAAAATCTCGTTATTTGTACGTTTGTAAGTAACTTAAGATAATAACTAGTCTGCTAAGGTTAACATTTAAGTTAAAAAAACGAAACGAAACATAAAATTTATTACTAGTAAGGCTTTGGTGTTTTATTTAAGTTCCAAATGTGTAAGAGGAGGGCCTGTAGCAAATATTTCTTCAATGTGTTATTCAGTGTGAATATGTGTGTCCAAAATTACTCTGAGCTTTGCATGCGATGGAGCAAAAATGATCTACAAATTACAGTCTAGAATGAATTCAATGAAAATTGACGGATAGCTGATGGATCAGTCAACCGTCCATCGGAACATTGATGGATAGTGTGAATCACATTATATATAACCACATACGTAAAGTCTTAGCTATCTTCAACACATCGATTATCCATCGAAATCACGCTCATCTTAGCATTAAACACATTGCAAAAAAGACAAAAAAACAGTTGAAACAGTTGACGACTGGATTTGAAATTTAAGGACTCGCGGGTTATAAACGCTGCAACTCACACGCTGCAATTCACAAGTTTATTTGAATATCTTCTATAAAATGCAGGTAAAAAATTTAAGTATTCAATTCAGCTACAAATCTTAAGGCAGGTACACACACTCAAGCAAATTTTGCGACTGTCGAATGTCGGAGCTTGAGTTGAGAGAGCATGAGTCAAAACGGCCGAAACTATTGCGTACAAGCAAAACTTATGACTTTGCTATAGAATTGAACTAGACAAAATCGGATATTAACTTTTTCCTCCACTCGCAACGAATTTTATTCAAACTTTGATTCAAATCTATAGCAAAGTTTTGCTTGTACGCAATATTTTCGTCAGATTTCATTCATGGCAGACTTGAGTCTCAACTCGAGCTGCGACTTGTGCTACACACGCTCATGGGCAAAACCCTCGAGAATACTTCACAATCCATGAAACTACTACTACCGCATGCGAAGCCCAACGGAGTCCTTACATTCTAAAATATTTGCAGTGTTCTTATGTAAAACTGACAAAAGTTTGATTTGAATAGCTCCTCCGCCCTAAACTACTTATTCATACAGAAAAATGGTATTCTGATAATCTTAAGCTTGTTTTCTTATCTTCCGAATCGTAATGAAATTTTCGTACCTTTCCTAACAAAATTATTTCAATAATTTTATCTGAACCAAATGACTACGATTCCCCAAACAAAAACTCTCAGCTGAGTAATCATTGTAATGTCGCTGTACCGTCGTGGAATGCCGTTGCTGATGAAATCGAATGTAGCTTGCCTACAGATTCGGACTCCGGTTGCACATACACACATGCAATTATCACTCAGCTGAGAGGTATTGAGCGTGAAATGGTAAGGTGACTTTGTAATCAAAACTATTTAATTATTTTGTTAAGTAAGGTATATAGTAAGTGTAGCCTTTGGGAAGGTAAGGAACCAAGCTGTAAATTACTAGAAGACTATTTTCCTGTATTGATAGCAGTTATGCTGTATAGCATATATAAAGTCAATGCTTGGCACTTTTCCATAAGTATCAATATAGAACATTTTAGAAAACGGACTCAACGCATACATATAGATTTCTGTTTCATGGCTTGGGAAGTATTCTCGAGGGTTTTGGCTGATGACATCGAATGCAGCTGCCTACAGATTCGGACTCCGGCTGCACATACAGACATGCAATTATTATTCACCTGAGAGTTAATAAGCGTAAAATGGTAAGGTTAGTTTGGAATCAACACTATTTTATTATTTTGTTAAGTAACGTATACAGAAAGTATAGCCATTGGGAAGATAAGGAATCAAGCTGTAAATTACTAGCATGCTATTTTCCTGTATGGATAGTATGTAGTTTAGACTCCGAACACACACATATAGATTTCTGTTTCATGGCTTGGAAAATCTTCTAGAGGGTTTTGGAGTAGGCCATGCATATGTGGCCTTTAGAGTGTGGATGCATAAAATTCATAATAGAAAGTTTGACACTGCAACAATCTGTTTTGGTAATAAAAACTTTTTATATAAACCAATCATCAATTTTGAATACGCGAAGACGATCAGACATTGTTCTCGATTAACATGATGTGGTTTCAAACAAATAAATATAGCATGCAATCAAAAATTTCGAAGAACTTTACAAACTATAAGATTGTCTGGAAGATCTCGGGTAGCTCGTAGCCAAAAAAATATTGGTGCTGTATGAGAAAGTATGAAAATCCATGTACTTCGTTCCAAGGTGTCGGTGTTTCTGTAACATAATCTCAAAGTAAAAAGTTAAAGGTATTAAATCATAGCATCTAGCTATGCCAATTGACGCGTCTATGAAAACACATTACTAATTCAGGAAACTTCTGGCGAACTGAAATATTTCTTATGCCTTTTCAGAAATTTCAAAATCCTTTCGATGCTGTCATCTATCCAGTTTAACTTGCTGGAAATATTAAATCCAAGAATGCTTAGTGACGGTGTATTGGAAATTGATGCTCCATCAAAAGAAACAAGAGTAGTAAAATGATGATCTTATTTTAAGGCGATGAGACAACTTTCGGTATACTTTTGGCGCAACAAGGACGTAATGCTGCACTCGAGCGTTATAGAATTGCAACATGCTCTTAAAAAAAGAAAAACATCATCTCTACTTCATCAATACAGCAATTGCTTGGTACAAGGAAACTTGCCGTGCGCATGCTGCATGCATTTTCGTTTGGGTATTGATGTACAGCTTTTGATTTTGACGACGACATGATAAAATAAATTTATTTATAATTTAATCATTTTACTTGAAAGAATACGGTTCAATTGGTCTTTTGATGAGCGGCTTCTTTTGTGAGTGGCCTACTTAAGACGCATTGAATTTGACAGACGGCGATTTGCTTTGCCTAAAGCGAGGATATCGTGACGGTCGTTATTTAATGAACTACTTAATCATAATTATTCAATCTCTTTTAAACACATGCGGCATTCGCTCTGGACTCCGCAACAGCATCAAAGAAATAAGCGAAATTAAGGGTACTGTTATCAGCAATTAATAGGTGCGAAAAGTAGACACTTTAATTCTTACAGATTGGTTGTCAAAATTTTATTTTATCTTGTCAATAAATGCGAAATTTATACTTAGCATGTATAATACAAAAATTAGTTTGTATCAACAATTGATACTTAATTAATAGCAGATCAAACTAACCTAGGAAAATAAATGAGCACATTTTCTTACAATATATAATGTAACGTATTTTAGTAATAGTAATCTATGTAATTAGGTAGTCTGTCATTAAATAAGCTAAAAATTGAAAAACAAAGAAAAAAAATTACAATTTCTTAATGGATGGTAGGTACTGTAAGGATGAATTTAGATTACTATATAAATGATTGATACAATGGAAGATTAATTGAATATTAATCAATTCAAAAAATCGAACCAGTAGAAGTAGAGACGCAGCATCTTATTAATATTATCAATAATATGGAATGCAGATTTATGACAAGATCTGTTCTGATTGAATGATCAACTAGATAAAAGAATTTCTAATAAAATTTAACTAGAAGTAATGTACATTATAGGATAAAAACTGAAAAACATATATGAATTAAGAAAACTTTCGGATTAGACGTATTTTTCACGATATACATCCAGATTTTATTATGCCCACACTTAAGTTGTTTATAAAGTATGAGTTACGCAAGAAAGAGTAAATTTTAATTCATCTTAATTCCACGAATATTTAGTTAATATGTAATAAAATTCCTTTGGATAAGATAATCTTCTATAGGCCCAAAGATATTTGTTATATTTTTTTCTATAGATGCCTATAACAAGAAGAAATACAGTATAAGAAATGCAAATATTAAGTTAATTTAAAATTTTTTTTTTTTTTCAATAGTATGATAAATTATGTTATTCGTAATAATTTTAGTAACTCGTTCAGTTTCCTCAACTTTGAATTATTGAGTGACTTTTACTTTCGTTTAAGTTTTTCGCATATTCTGAGGAAAGGTTGCTCGAAACTCGACGATAAACGATTTCTAAACTGTTCAATATTTTTAGATTTGTAACCTCGTTATTTTAGCTTTATGAAAAACCAAACGTTTTAATTGTGCTGGCTGATGACCAATCCATTCAATTGATACCATTTTTCCAATTTTCAGCCAGCATATAAACGACTGCAGGAGAATCTAACGGTCGTTATTTGGTAGGTTCGTATATTGTTTTAGCATAAAGGCACTTTCACATCAAATACAAGAACCGCAAATATGTAAACCGAAAAACTGAATTTATTCCACTAAAAATAAGATTTTTGCTCCAATGATTAATAAAATCCAAGGAAATAAGATAAATTAAGAATTTTACTGAGAAAAATTCATTTCAGATTTTTAAGAAAAACACAACTTTTATATAAATAATAGAACTTAAAAACGTTGTCTCCCACACTTATTTGATAAAAATTATTTACCTCGAATGTATACCTGTTTCAGCTTTTCGGCTATCTTCAGTACACATAGCTTCAGTACACAAAGCTGAAACCGGTCTACAATCTACATTCGAGGTAAATAATTTTTATCAAATAAGTGTGGGAGACAACGTTTTTAAGTTCAATTATTTATAATGGCGTACCACACAATCTCCACAGTACAAATTAAAACAACTTTTATATTTTATCGGTCGAGTTTTTCCGCCGATAAAACATAAAGCTGTGTTTTCTTAAAAATCTTAAATAAATATAACTATTTTCTCAGTAAAATTCTTAGTTTTTCTTATTTAACTGGATTTTATTATTCATTGGAGCAAATATCTTGTTTTAAAGTGGAATAAATTGAATTTTTCGATTTATATTTTTCTGTTCTTGTTTTTGATGTGAAAGTGCGTTAAGAAAACAATCGAATTTTATATAATTGAACCATCCTTTCTGCGTTCAGGGTCCCGGAAAAGCAGACCCAAGCATGAACCTTTGCCGGGTGTTTTACTATGTTCTCCACTATTCCTTTACCTTGTTTGTCCAGTATTGCTAAAAGGGTATATTTTTCTTTTCGCCAAGGTTTTGGCATTGTCAATAAAAGTTTAACACCAAACTTCATCAAACGATTGCTCAAAGTGTGAATGAACACCTCAATACCACTGTAAGAAGAGAAATGGTAGGACTTTTCTTGATGACGTCACTCGCGCAGATCTTCTGCCGCCGTAGATATCAGCATTTCCTACCCCTTCGTATCGTTTACAGTAGTCCCCGCATAAAAACAACCCGTTTATTACCAAAATCCTTTTATTATCATATATTTCGAAGTCCGCAACATTTTCCTAGTAATTCTAAAAACTTCTATTGTGTTAATAGACACCCCACTCCGCGTATTAACAATACCTCCTTAATCCTTTGTAGCCATTAATAAATCATCTTAAATTTTCTATTTTCAATGTAAATTTTTCCGCATACGTATACATTAAGGTGACCCAAAAATTTATGGATTTGCTAAAGTGTTAAAATGTCCGAATGCTTCAGAATTTGTTACTGTTAAACTTCTATGAAAAATTTCAATGAAATTCATTAATATTTAGAGGTTGCTCAAATCGAAAATAATGATTTTTAGCTGATCTAGACTTTCAGGAAAACTATTTCAACATCTTGTTTTATAACTTTTTTATTTGACAATATATTTTCTTGATTCTTTTTTACAATTTAAGGAAACTTAGTTGTAAACTTATTGCAGTGGAAAGTGTTTTAGAAAATTAAATTTTTCTATTTTTTTATAAATTTTTTAAAACGAAAAATCGGACCCGGAACTGTAATTTTTTGATTCCGGGACAATATTTTTGTAAACAAAAGTGGTAATCTACATACAATCGATTATCTTTCTAGCTATTATAACTTAAGGGTGATGCAGTGTTCTCAAAATGCGATTTTCGAAGGTTATAGAATTGCCTATAGAAGATGAGGAGTTTAAAAAAATTAGAAAATCAACAAACCAGGAGATAATGGACGATATCTTTGAAACAGATTGTCCATTGGACGTTCTTGAAAGTGATGTTTCTACCAATAAGGTATCAAGCCGGAAGGATGCGATTCTAGCGTTGCACGTTGTGCACAACGTACAAAAATCTGAATTAAACAGGTAAAAAGGCTAGAATTGGTCAAGACCAATTCTTATGATACCCTAGATCAGCGGTGGCAAACCTTTTTATGTGCGCGTGGCAGAAAACTACAAATATTACATATCGCGTTGCTGGCGTGCCAGACAGTTTTTAATTAACAAAAAATTGATAAAAAACTGGAAAAAAATTAATTTACAAAAACTAAACTAAACATATATTATGCTTTTATACATAATGATTTTACCTTGTAACTACTACATAGTAACAATCTGTGGATGTACAAATAAATTTAAAATAAAAAAAATTACCAACGCTACAAAATACTTTTAATTTTCCAAAACGTACAAGACCAAAAATAGGAATATATTACTAGTATCAAAATTGACTGAACAAACATCATACCTATTAGCGCAGTATATATCATACAGTAGCCCAGCTCTGTCAAAATTGTCAAGCGAGTAGGATGGTTCTATAAAGAGACTATACTTTCTCTTTCAACAGTTTTAACTAACACAATAGTCAATTTCTAATGCAAAGGTTCCTATGTAAATCTAAAGTGGAAGAAACAGAACTTACAGTATGCACAAACTTGTACTAGAGGAAGAGGGACAAAATGACAATCAAAACTATTTCTGCAAGAAAAAAAAAGCTAAAAACAATTTGTTCCACTTCGCATGCCATTCGGCTTGGTAGAAATATCAAACTGTCACAAACATTATTTCCTTAGAATATGTAGCAAATAGGAATGGTTGAATCGTGTATAATTCGTGTACATGAGCATAATTTGTCAAATGTGCTTTTGTTTTGTGAGCAGATTTAGTCAATTTAAAATTCTTTTGTGAAATTTAACAAAAGTACGTAATCAATTCTTTTCAAAACTATTTATCTTTGAAGTTTATTTAGTGCAAAGTTTTATAGTGCCACTAGTGCCTATTAAAATCTTCATATCATTTAGAAAAACAGAAATGAAGTGCTCGGTCAGTGCTTGCAAATATAAATTGGATTATAAACTAGGGAATCCTGTTTGAGGCAACTGCACTATCTAAATTATCTTTTTTGTCAATAGAAGCAAAGATGTATATAAATTAATTATGTGAAATGTTTCAAAATAAAGTAGAAAAAGAACATTTTTTACCACAGATGCTCCGCTCAAAACCTTTGTTTACTTTTTGCAAATTGACAAGTTGCTTAGAATTGGGATAGCGTGCAAAAAAATGTAAAAATGGACTACCAACACAACCAGAAATTCATTACACAAATCTGGCTTATCACCATTCCTGTTTGCTATATGTATATTCTAAGGTTATTACAGCCATTTGCCTGTTATACTGTCCATGGAACGAACACCACTTTGCAATCAAACAGCTGTTTGGTAATGGAACAATACATTTGCAGACTGGCACTGAGATGTGTACTTACATAAAACTAATACTTCTCCCAACCATTGTGCAACTAGCTACTGTTCGTTCATTTACATCCGTATCATACTTAATAGTTCCCTCTTATGGGAGAAATTTTGAGGTTTTTTTTTGTAATTAAAATTCTAAAATTCACTTTTCAGTAGTTTGTTCTAAGCTGGGCTACTGTATGATATATACTGTGCTATTAGTTTGCAGAAAAATCAAAAAAATTTAAGGCAAGCAACTCAATTGAAACAAGGATAATCAAATAAAATCGAATTCTTAAAAAATAAAGGATTAACATTAAAAAAATTAAGAAAATACTAATTGATGAATTCAGTGGTAAATTATAACAATCAATGAGATTTTTCTTGTTGTTTATTGGTAGACAAATATTTTATGTCAGGATCATATTTTGATACTTTTAATAAAATACATGCTGCGCTGGATTCCTGAGTCATTCAATTTCTAAACTTGTTTTTAATTAAAATTCAATTCAGAAAAAACTGATTCACACACACATGTCGAAGAAAAAAATTGTTTGTAAAGAATTTACTTGTGTTTGGAAAATATTTAAAATATTAATATAAAAATATATTAAAAATTTCTAATTTAGTTTAGAAAACTTTAATTATACCAAACATTATAATAATAGTCTTATTACAATCTTGCATCAGTTTCAGATTTAATTTATTTAAGTACGAACACAAGTCGGCACAAACATGAGTTTTGAGATCCATTCTGTTTCGATTAATTGGTTAGTTTGTTCAATTAATATCTTGTTATTTAAAAAAAAATCTAATTTCATCTAAACAATAAACGAATCTTTGAAGAACTCTTCCGAGACTTAACCATCGAACGTTGTTGTACTTCAATAAACCATCGTACACAGAATTTACCTCAGTTAATAGTTGAGAAAATTTTCGTTTATTTAAAGGGCGTGCAGATAGATATAAAATTGACTAATTGTGCAACAAGAATCATAATATCGTCCAGTGACTTTAAACCGGCCTTTGCAGACAAAGCCTGCTGATGTATGATGCAATGGTAACCCAGAATTGAATGTCCAACGAGCTGAGCAAACAAGCTCAGAAACCCATTTACCTCTCCAGTCATATTGCGAGCACCATCAGTCGTTACAGAAACAATTTTGAAAGGATCTATGTTTTTTTCAACAAGTGCATTTACAAATCCTTCCTTTTGTTGTTGTTGCTAAAGATGTTAAACATGCCATTTCTTCTTTGATATTATTTCCAGCAGCGTAACGAATAAAAATTGCTAAACGCGCTGATACAGTCATGTCAATAACTACTCTGATCAAGATAGAGAAAAAATAAACCAGAAAAATTTAGGTATGCCCATTTTTTTGCTGGTGACTTATATTTGTAACCATTTTCAAGATCCTTTTTTCACAGTGTTTCTAGCCAAAGGAATAAATTTTATTCTTTCGTTGATTTTTTCATTGTTTTCAAAATCTTGAAATAAAATTGGTGCGCTTTTTAACCATGCTTCTGTTATATGTATATTCGCCATCACTAAATGCTTTTCAGTGTTTCGCAATTACATTAGAGGCAACAAAACTTGCACCAATTTTATTTGAACGACTATCCATAAATATCAATAGAGATGTTGACTGAGCATTTCTAAGTTTAATTTCTCGAGCAATAAATTCTTTTCATTTTGCTCTGAAGAGATTAAGTGGGTGTAACCGTGTAGCTCATACTGAATTCTCTGATATTTTCGGGGAAAATGAGAATTTTATTTAACAGAAATTTCGCATTTCCTTTTAGTACGTTGTTCAATGCGAAAATTATCTTTTTCTCAAAGGATTAACGGTAGTGTGACCCGAAGTATATTATTATGGATAGTTTGAAAGGATTTTGAAAGTATTCAAAAATATTTTATCATTCGGGTAATCGTACGTTCTCTCAATTTTTGTTTTTAACTTCATGTCTCAGTTGCACTACAATAATGATAGCAAAGTTCTTTTTCCCCATTCATTCAAAAGACGAAAGTAAATGACATTATTTGTTTCTTTCTAGAAAACAAGAAAAATTTCCAATTTTATTCGTCTGTGTCCTATCTTCTTATTAGGTTATCTTTGACCTGGATTATATGTAAGTGCATGAATGTACACTTTGCAATGACTGCACGGGTTCATTTTACAAAATCTCACCCAACTTCATCCAAAACATGGTTTAATTTTAAAGTTAATCTATATTGAATCCAATTTAATAATAAATCGTTCACTTGCCAGCAAAACTTTCGTAAGTGCCCATCTCTAGCCCGCGTGTCATATGTTCGCCGCCCTAGATGAATGCCCGTATGTAATTTCGTAAGGTCCATCATAACCTTGTGATGGCCCAATATACGGAAGATTCTTCCAGCAGCCAAGGGCGCATTTTAGTGAAATAATTAGCAATTGCTAAACAGTAACGTCGCATTGTACTGTTCTGCAACTGTCGGTTATTTTGCTGATTAGCTTAACAGCTGGCTGCGATGAGCGCTTAGTGGAGAAATCGACGATTACAATAATAATTCTTCCAGTGAGCCGTCGCGTTGCATAGTGGTGTCAAGTTTCCGTTCGGTGCGGCGTACATAGTAATTGTTAAGATAGGTCAAGTTTTAGTAAATAAAGATTTATAACGTGCACGAAATTCGAGCGTTGTTTTATTCGAAGAAAGTTTTATCGCGGTTAATTATTGGGTTTTATTGATTGATTGCTTTTGGGACACGACAATTTGGCGCAGCCGGTAAAAGTTTAAGTGTTGCTGTAATACAGATAAAAAGTGTTAAAGTTAAAATATAAGAAATCGGTAAAAGTGGAAAAAATGGCAGATACATTTGAGAAAATCATGGATATGGTGTCCAAATATATTCCCATGTTTTCGGGAGAAAGGACACCAAAGTTGCCAAAGGAGGTATTTCGCTTCCTCAGCTGCAGTAAGTTCTTGCACGACAGGCTGGAACCAACGGAGCAAAGCATTTTGATTAAATGCATAAAGTACCGCTTATCCGATAATGCATATTACCTGATAAGTTCTCAGGAGCCGAAGGACTTCAAGTCTTTGCAGCAAGCGATAAAAACTGCATACTTGCCGAGAAAATCTTTCAGTGAATTGCGGATTGAAATGCTGGCATGTAGACAGAGGCCTGGAGAGGACATCAGGGAGTTTGCAGATCGAATGAAAGAACTGCGCGATCAAATTAAGGAGGCTGTCTCGGCCAAATACCCGGGAGGGGAGAAGGGACTACTAACCGAGTTGGAGGCCGATATTGTAGCTACTTTCAAAGCGGGTGTGATGAGTAGACTCACGCAAGTGTACCTTACAGGGCGTAAATTTCAGTCACTGGAAGAAGTGAGAGAGGAAGCCAGTTATTTTGAAAAGGATGCCAAAAGGCTTCAAGTGAGAGAATTAGGAATATGGCAAGAAAACCGACAGCCGAGCACAGAAAATGCATCAAACAGATGGGCAACGGGGAAATATAGCAGCGAAAAGCCTAGACAGAATTCGAGACCATTCTTACACAGAACAGGGCCAGTGTCATCAGGAAGATACCAAGCATCTTCGACAAGGAGAACACCTCCCAGATCTATTGAGTGTTTTCAATGCGGACAGCGTGGACACTTTGCGGGAGAGTGCCAACAAGTACCCTCCTGTACTGAATGTCAGGAATATGGACACGAGGAATCCAATTGCCGAATTCATCACGTCAGAGTGGCAAACTGTGCAGCTAGCCTTCAAGATGAACTCCATTCAGGAAGAGAGGGGCTTTATTGCCAATTCTGCCGTACATGGGACCACTACGCGGAGAACTGCCTTAAGAAATATTTAGCAGAGAAAAAAAGTGAAAAATTGAATTCAAGAAGTAAATTTGTGATCACAGTGCCATCTGACATAGCGTTAGAAGGTAAGTTTAGACTTCTCATTGACACTGGTTCCACCTGTAGCTTAATCAAGGGCTCTAGAATAAAAAGAGATACAGCTATAAATACACACCATAAAATAAGAATTGGGGGACTCTTTGGATTTACCAGGAGTTCCACAGGCACCTGTGAGGCGAAGTTGTTCATAGACAACGGTCAGCAAGAATGCAATTTTAACGTCATTGGTGATACCGACTCGATTCCAGCTGATGGTATCCTTGGAATGGATTTCCTCAGTGACAGAGTTATTATTGACTGTGTAAATAGGAAACTTTGGGTACAAGGTGCTGGAAAAGGCAACGAGGCAAGTGCCTCTGGTAAAAGTGTTGCAGCTTGTGCACGTGTGGGACCCACAGCTTGGCAAAGTAGCAGTCAAGGAAGTCCGTTTCAGGCCAGGATAGAGGAGAATAACATTAAAATAGCAAGCAATGCAAAGAAATCTTTAGGACAGAGAGAGAAAAGTAAACCCATATTGGAGGAGCCATTCGGGGCACAATTATGGGAGAAGACTTTGTCCACAGCTTATGATAGTGCGTTATTTCATAATGTAAGTGTCGACGAATTTAGTGAGGGGAGGAGACAACCGGAACATAAAGGGTACAGTAGAAATAGGCTGGAGGATGACCATGCATTCGTAAGAATCGCCAATGCAACAGCCTATTTTGTAAAAAAATCCTGATTCCTCGCACGGGCAAATAGGACCGCGCAAATTTTACAGACGACCTGCATGGAATCATAAGAACAATTACAGCCGACGGCGATCTCAGTGGATCTTGCCGCAAAAAGGTAAAGTAAAGCTACAAAAATATAGCTTGCAAACGGGTACGATAGCACCGGTGCGAAGTAGGACCGATATGAAGAATATCACGCCTAGCTTGGCCAGTCTATACAAGGTAGGTAACGGTTATGACCCAGGAATCGGGGAGCTTAACCACAGAAATGTCAAAAAAATTCCCTCCAATTTCAGAAGAAATTCGATGAGCGGAGTTTAAAATGAGCCGGAAAATATGGAAAGGATATAAAAAGGTAACCAAGTGGATCCAATGTAAGGTAAATCTATAAAATAAAAGGTACAAAGGTAAGGAAATGTCTTAAGAAAAAAGAGAGAGAGCAATTGAATAATGGAAATTTGAAAATTTTAAATAAATAGAGATTTTAAAAGAGAATGAAATTGAATAAAAAGGAAGAAATAGAGATTTTTTTTGAAAAAAATAAATAAGATATGTAAAAAGAAAGAGAAATTGAAAAAGAACCAAGAAAGAAAAAGTTAGAAGAATAAGAAACGTGTGAAGATAATTAATAAAGATTTAAACTTAGAAATGTAAAGCTAACAATCAGCATAAGAAAGATAAAAAAAAAACCCAAAGAGTAATGAAAATAAGGGAAAAAGAATATTTTAAAAAATGTTGATTAATAAACGAAGAGATTTTTAAAGATAAGAGTCAAGAAAAAATTGAAAAGTTAAAAGGAATAAGAGATTTAAGGAGAAGTTTAAAAAAAAAATATATAATAAGAGTTAAAAAAAATGCTAAATTGAACAAGAGTTATAAGAAAAGATTTAAAACATATATTATAGTATATAGTAGAATAGAGAAAAATAAAAGTGGTTGCCAAAGCTTAAATAACTATAGGTAAGATCGTTAAATCTACATATTCAACGCTTCCAGAGCATAGGCGGTAGCAGAACGAAAGGATCAGTGAAAGAATATATCAACCATAGTAGATACGGATCAACATTACTGCAGCTCAGGGTATGAGCGAAGAACGAGAAATTAGTAAGATGCAGCTGATAAGGATATGTACGCTGGTGTCTTTGAGCTTCGGATAGTTACATCCACGGAACATGAGTGAAATAATCATTTGAACATGAACAAGATATATACTATTCTTGTAACAGTGAAGTCCACATATATTATCTCCATAGATACCGAATTTGGAGCAGCAGTGAAAAAGTCCCAAAATATAGCTACATCTTAGATAAACTTTTAATGGAAAGCTATAATCAGGAAACCTGACGGAACTCTGAGAGCATAATTTAATACTGAGAGGTCTGTAATATATATATACCTACTAATCTACAGCCTGAGATATAAAAAAAAAAACAAATCTTTAAGTACACGTGGACTCTCAATATAATGAGAGAACTCCATCGTACTTAAAAGAAATTTTTTTTTGAAAAAAAACCATTTGATGAGTCCGTCCTACCACCGACCCTCAGAGCAACGATTTCCATTGAGATGTTTCTTGAAATGATGATCACATCTTAAAACCTACAAACTGATGTAATGGTTTCCTGAAATGGCAATGTAGATGAAATTACTCTTACCAAATAATTAATGGGATAAAAGTAGCATTTCACCGTAAAATCTTATTTGAAATTTAAGGAGATCAAGTGCCAGGCAGCATTATCGAAAGAGTGTACCGTTTGAAACGTTAGAAAAGTGAAAAGTGCGAGCGTTCATCGGAAAACCATCAAAAGGGTCAATAAATCAGAGGTTATCCAAGCTAGCAGAGGCCAGTATATAGTCATCATGTCAAGAATACCAAACCTGCAAACAGTAAATTTACCCTCGTCGGAAAGCAGATGGTGCAATTAGAGTAGCCATAGTATTGTAATTAGAGAAGTTTTGGGCACCCGTAGAAAGTATACTCTTAGATAGAATTTTTGTGTAAGTAATTTTGTTATATATAAGTGCTATAAATACTTGTAAAAAGAAAACTTGTAATTTTTGTTATTTTTGTTATTTTGTCATTATACCTATAGGTAGTAAGCAATGTTTTCTAACGGGATAATACGTGTAAATGAATTAATGAATTCTTGTCCAATAGGTACATACAATTTTAATGTAATAGAAATAAATAACTTATTACGATAAGTGGGAAAAGTTTCAAAGTAAAAGAAAAAAAATTAATGAATTCTTGTCCAATAGGTACATACAATTTTAATGTAATAGAAATAAATAACTTATTACGATAAGTGGGAAAAGTTTCAAAGTAAAAGATATGTGAAGTAAAAAAATAGAATAAAGAAATATAATAGAAGAATGTAAACAAAACACAAGTATGCAGTTATTTATATTGTTGTTAATTAGTAAAAAAAAAAAAAACAGTAAATAAACTAAAAGAGAAAATAGAGATGTTGTGAGAACACAATAAAAAAGAAATGAGATAAAAGTAAGAAAGAAATTAAATATGTAAAGGAAGTATTGAAGTTAAATGTAAGAAGAAAATAAAAAGAGAAATGCTGTAAAAATAAAAAATGTAAGGAATGAAAAAGGAAGATAAGACAATTTAGATAGTAGGTATGTAAAGAAAATGTAAACAATCTGAACCGAACGAGAAACAAAATATTCTCAGTTGTTAATTAAGACTGTTTCACTCTCCAGATCTAGTTCCCTGCGGAAACTAGTTTTTCCAAGGGGGGAGGGATGTGATGGCCCAATATACGGAAAATTCTTCCAGCAGCCAAGGGCGCATTTTAGTGAAATAATTAGCAATTGCTAAACAGTAACGTCGCATTGTACTGTTCTGCAACTGTCGGTTATTTTGCTGATTAGCTTAACAGCTGGCTGCGATGAGCGCTTAGTGGAGAAATCGACGATTACAATAATAATTAACCTTCGCATGGTAATTATTATGTAAAGCGATTGTTTACTACTGAGCGACTCAGGTGCTGCAACCGGTAGAACAAACGGCAAGGTTGTTGTCGTTTGTTTACATCCGCGTTGTTAAGTAAAGTCTACTTCCGAATATTGGTGCATAAAAGACCAATGACTGGACTGGCGAGTGCCTGTAATATTCTATTCTTCCAGTGAGCCGTCGCGTTGCATAGTGGTGTCAAGTTTCCGTTCGGTGCGGCGTACATAGTAATTGTTAAGATAGGTCAAGTTTTAGTAAATAAAGATTTATAACGTGCACGAAATTCGAGCGTTGTTTTATTCGAAGAAAGTTTTATCGCGGTTAATTATTGGGTTTTATTGATTGATTGCTTTTGGGACACGACAACCTCTCTGTGAAAGGTTGAAGTGGTTTTCCACATATATTTATAGAACGGTTCGTCGGACAGAAAAAATGATTATATCCAGTTTTATAGGATTTCATATTTTGAAGAACTTTTCAGTACATTAAAAACATCTAGGACTGATCTTTTTCACCGTATACGTAAAAACATTTTATATGGCAACAGCAAGAAGGGGTTGCCCGATTCAGCCCATTTTTGAAATAATATTTACTATTTTTATGAAAACGCGTTTTCAGATAGTGTCCAAATACATATAAATTGAAAATGGAAATTTTGTATGGCAAACATACGAAGGTGTTACCCGATTTGTCCCATTTTGAAACTTAATTTTACCATTTTATTAAAAAGCCTATGTGCAAAATTTCAGCTCCCTGAGTAGGCACCCGTGTTCTCGAGTTATCGACGGACAGACGGACGGACATTGCAAAATCAAGATAAGTTTTGATATTTTGCGTGGGCGTGGGTGTGTGTCCAATCCAATTTGCTCTACCATCATTATTGAATGACAAAATTAGTTTACCTCCCTAGGATTTCATCATCTTGGGTGTAAAACCCCAGATTTACTCAAAGAAAAATTTATAGGAATGTCCATAAAGTTCAAGGCACAAAAAAAGAATTCTGATTATTTTAAGTGAATCTTATCAATGCAATGGGTATAGGTGTGTTTTAAATTTTGTTTCCTTTTATGTGTATCTTTTCCCATATGTAGGTACATGAGTACATATGTAATAGATTTGCTAAAAAACATTTGCCATTGTTCTTGATTAAAAATATTTCTTGACAAATTTATGTTATTTTTTTCAAATTTAGCTATAAGAAGCTACTCTACAAGAAATAGTTCGTTTGTTGTATCTTCAATCGCGAATTTGTTATATCTTTCCAGGCGGGAAAAATTGTCAGGCCTTCCAATGGAAAACTTATGAAAGCAAAGTACTTTTTCTCAATTGCTTCCTTCCATGTTAGTCGCGTTGAAGCTTTGGGGAAGGGAACTCAGCGGAAAAAATTGTTAGACCTTCCAATGGACATGTAATATTAAAAAGAAATGAGGTGTCCAACAAAATCCATGCATCTATCAGTACGTTTACATGAATACTTGAGTACTTGACTTCAAATCCACGTGAAACTCAAGTAGGGTTTTTGGTTGAATTAATTCCAATTACTGGACTTGAAATTTACTTGAAGTGACATTTTACCTCTGACAACTCTGCATTCAATACAGAATTGCAGATTTTTAGATAAATATCCTGAGAAAAGTGCTAAAAATCACAGCCTGTATTATCAACAATAATCTTCTTCTTGTTCCTCTTTGCCGTTTTCATATCTCGCACAAATGAAAAATTTTTAAGTACTGAAGTTGCGTTACGTAAGTTTTTTCAAGTAAATCGAACAAAATTTTGTGATTTAAGCGGCCCACAGACGATACAACTGTTGGTCCAACTGTTGTACCAATCTGTGTTGGCATACAACTGTTGTATGGTGTGTGGCGTGGGCCAATTGTACGAAGCATCCAACGATTGCAAGCTCGGTTGGATGGTTGGATGTGCATGCAGGTAAACCGCTGTTGTATATGCGACCGTTGTATAGTGTGTGCGCTTGTTGTTCAACCGTTGATCCGATTTCATTATCTGTGAATTTTTTTATTGTAATTGCATTGCAAAAAACAAACCAAATGGTGTCTATTAAGTATAAGGACTTCTGGGAAGAGTTTATTGATATATTATTAATTTTCAAACACATAATCACAGCTGAAAAACAAATACACATTTTCTTTTTTTTGACAACCGATGACATTATTTCGTAATACTCAGTATGAAAAGTTACACAAGACTGACAGCTGAAGAAATTGGTCCAACCGTTGTATCGTGTGTGAACTACCATACAACTGTTGGTCCAACGGTTGTTCAACAGCCGTTGGACCAACAGTTGTATCGTGTGTGGGCCACTTTACTTGACTCAAGTATACTTGAAGTCAATGTGCGTTTAGATGATATTACTTGATCTCTACTTGAAGTATACTTCAAGTATTCATGTAAACGTACTGTACACCTTCTGAGTACAGCTTCCGCTTGCGTCCTGTGATGCTTCCAATTCCCGCTGGGTGTGCTCGTAATCGGTTATCGCCACTGACTTATAACAATGCACTGAGCGATTTGCTATTTCATGTGGAGCACAAAATATTGTGTTTCTGTATATCAGAGTTTGAGCACCCTTTAAAACGTTTACTACATAAAAACATGTAAAACCCAACCAATCAGCACTCTTATAAGAAATTAAACTAATTCTTACTTTAATTTTCAAAAGGTTATTTTTACCTGAATCCTGCGTATATACAAGAGAGACAGAGCATGGTAAACACAAGGTATATAGAATACAAGCTATTCTCATTACGAACCATGTTCCGCCATTAGCGGACATTAGCGTATAAAAAAACGCGAAATGTATAGGAAAGTACGGTACAGAGAACACAATACTCTCTCTCTCTCTTTTCTATATATGTAGATGTATATCATTAGCGTACAAAATTACGTCACAGGACATGTGTCAAAATTTTAATGAGAATACTTGTATTCTATATACCTTAAGGTATACTAATTTAGTCAAATGCTTCCGAAGTTGTGACAAAAATTATAAATTATGGTAAATGGATATTCTACACCAACGTAAAACAATACAAGTGGTAAATTCAAATAATATTTTTGAATTTGACATGTGACGAGTCAAAGTTCATTTCATTTTGTCGTATATTCTGACATTAAAGTACGACAAAAGATCAGAATCACCCTACGAGTAAGTAACTAGTTTTTATTAGTTTCTTACTCGTAGGAATCACCCCTCTGGTTAAAATCACAAATATTTTGGGACCTGATCGTTCATGTGGTTTTATGCGGGGACTACTATATTCCATTGCCCCATTGTTGTGAGAAGCTCTTTAACTTTTTCAGCACGCAGCTGCTCCTTGACACAAATTTTGGGTCCTCTCCGATGCGAAATAAGGAATACTGCTGAAAAACCACTTTAAAAAAATCACACTTATTTTAATTACGTCTGCACTACTAACTATTCAAAACAAATTCAGCAAACTGATTTTTTGCGAATTAAATAAGACTACCTAAAATGAAAACTATAATATGTATGTAGTTTGTAGTAACTAGTTTTTTTCTCGTATTCTTTCTTGGTAGGCACACTGTATATTAGGAAGGTATTTTTAATTTATTTTAAAATCTAATAATTTCGTTTATTTAAAAACGAGAACCATGAAGTACATTCCTTTACAATTATGGGCAAATATTGTAAACTACATAGTAATAACTGCTTTCCATTGGTATTGATTTATTTCTAATAACTAATATGGGTATTCTGTGAATTAAAAAATTTAGTCTGCTCTAATTTCCGAACATCTCACCTTTTCTTTACAATTGTTAGTTTATCAATTTTATAGTTAAATGTGGTTGAATTCTATCGCTTTATTGTACATATTTATCAAAACCTTTTGTTTATTCGATGTTCCTACAAGGCACTTCGATCTCTATTAGAAAGAAACTATTTTTTAAATAATTCGTTAGAAATTTAATTAAATTTAAATATCTCATTCAAGTTACGCGCTTTATTTTAGTACTTACAATTTTAATCTACTACAAATTTAAAATTTATCTTTTCAATTGGCGGCATTGTAGCTGGCTGTCAATTTGACAGTAACAATAAAAACGTCAACTGTCAATAGAGGCGAAAGCTCTTGAAAACAGTTTAATCCACGTCGTGTTTTCAAGAGCAAACAGGCGAATTTGTCAAGTACTTGAATCTTTGATACTTATTTTCCAGTGAATTTAATTATATATTTAGTGGTGGCAGCCTTTTTTAGCGACACGATTGTTTCGGTACAAAGCTAAAGACTTATCGTTTTTTACCACAGTGGATTTGCCATGGATTTTCAGAAAAGCGATGATAGTTTTGTCGTCAGAAGTAGAAATGAGAAAACATATTAAGCTAAAACACACAAAGTAGTTTTGTAAAGGTTTTGCTAGGACAAAGATGCGATCACGGAAAATATTTCTTATCGCTTCATTTATATGCATATGGACCTTTTTAACTTATTTCTTGCTCTTGAGGAATCATTCAGATTTCGGATACCACAAAAAAGATGTCCTCAAGAAATTAGACTTTCTAGAATTTGGTGTCAAAGATGAAGTCAATAAGCAAAATAAGTTAGTTCAAAACCTTGTCGAATTACTGAAGTCTAAAGTTGAAAAGTCGGTTTCAACAGAAATTTCTGATAAGGAGGTTAAGGAAGATCAAGCAATCGAGAGCGTCATCAAAGAGATTCCGCTAGATGGTAATAATAACTCTAAGGAAAATCGAAAGTTGCCGCCTAGTTTTGAAAAAAAGATAAGTGGACCAGTGATACCAGTTTTAGTGTTTGCGTGCAATCGTGTCTCAGTTACCAAATGCTTGGACAATTTGATTCAGTATAGGCCAAGTATTGAGCAATTTCCTATTATTGTGTCACAGGATTGCGGAGATGAAGCTACCAAAAAGGTTATTTTATCATATAAAGAGCAAGTTACGCTGATAGAACAACCTGATCTATCTGATATTGTTGTGCCTCCGAAAGAAAAAAAATTCAAAGGATACTACAAGATTGCTCGACATTATGGTTGGGCTCTAAACACAACCTTTAAGCAGGGATACGATTTCGTTATTATTGTCGAGGATGATCTCAATGTAGCACCAGATTTCTTTGAATACTTTTTAGCGACATATGAATTGCTTCAGAAAGATCGTTCATTATGGTGAGTTTTTACAAAAATTGTCGTTTTGAGAATTACATTCATTCATTGTCCGTTGCAGGTGTGTATCTGCTTGGAATGATAATGGAAAAGCAAATCTCATTGATACTTCAACTCCAGAGCTTTTGTATAGAACAGACTTTTTCCCTGGTCTTGGATGGATGTTAACTAAAGAATTGTGGAAGGAATTATCAGTTAAATGGCCAAAATCGTAAGCATATTTTCCAGGGTTTAACTACTTTATTTCTTATTAAGTAAGTTAAAAAGTAGTTTTAAGGGAGTGGAAGTGGTATATTAACAGTAAGTGATCACATTACTTTTACGTCTCTCTGTGTATAGTTTTAAGAGTTATCTATATTTAAAATAACGAGATCAATTTCAAAGCACACATATATGTACCTGGGCACCTGTCGCCACTCAATTTAATAGTCTGCGGAAGCTAAATATACTAATCGGTTTTACACTACAACCTTGTAGAGACAGATGGGTAGATTCGCTTAGATACAGTTGGCGTTTAAGCTGAAAGAAGATAATCCTGTATGTTTTTTGGATCTCTGGTACGGTTAGTACCTAGCTCTTTTCAATGCCAACAATAAAGCCTTCAATAGGTCTGTTTAATGAGCTGCTCTAGGTTACTCTATAGTAGAATAGAGAAGAAAACCGTGTTTAATGAATTTAGATCACTGCTCTAAAGTACTCTAAAGTGAACTGATTTGTGCATAATGAGTCTGCTTTATAGTGAACTGGAGTGACCTATAGCAAGATTTTGGCTGTACATTTTTCAAAATAGTAACGACCAGTACCGAGATTCAGCTAAGTCAAAATTGTGAAAAAGTGAGTGAAGTGTCACTTCTGCAAATTTGATTCTGCTAAGAAATTCACTCACTCACTTCACTCACCTTCAATTTCGCGGTGAGTGGGAGTGAAATCATCGTGCAGCGATTTTATTTTAGAAATAGCAAGCACATATCGTTATTAATTGTCACTAAAATTGTAACTCATCATTTTCATACTAAAAAGTTCTGATGGACTAAAATAAAGCTATGATTTATTAGAGTGGAAGCTCGTTATTGCACGAGGAACCCAATGCATGGGAGCAAAGAGCGGTAAAATTAAATTCTTGCGATATGTTATATATTATTCGTCATTATTATCCACATAAAATATTTAGAGGATAATAATTAGAGGCCGCGTTCCTTTTCCCACAAAAAAAGCCAAAAAGCTGTGAAATTGACATTCGAAACTTCTCACTTTTTTAAAGGAATCATTTTATTTGCAAAAGTTAGTGAAGTGAAATACTAACAAATTAGCTGAATCTCGGTACAGGCATTTGACAAATTCAAATCCAAAGTTTATTTATTACAAACCCCGGCATAAGCACCACGCAAATAAGCGTTGGGTACAACGATTATGTATTAAGAAGTTAATTACAGAGCTGTATATAATTAGGACAATTGATGCAATTGAAATTATTGGGTTATTTAGTGCCAAAAATAAACTTCTGGACTATTCTAGTGGAATAATGTACATAATAATTGTGTTTTTGAAAAGTATACAAATTTTATTTCGGTTCGGAAGATAAGAAAGTAACCTTAAGATTATCAGGCCACCATTTTTCTGTATGAATAGTAGTAGTTTAGGACGGAGGAGCTATTCAAATCAAACTTTTGTCAGTTTTACATAAGAACACTGTAAATATTTTAGAATGTTAAGACTCCGTTGGGGCTCTCATGTGGTAGTGAGGGAGTCTGTTTCATGGCTTGTGAAGTATTCTCGAGGGGTTTGACAAACGTAATATTTGGTGAACTGGCAGTATTACAAGTATCAAATGTGTCAAACTATTTGCATTATATGCACATATAAGTATTACAAATTATTTATGTTTCAGCGTCATCAGTTTCTCAAATTGAGCAGCAGTGCTACTTTTCTCCAAGTTAGGAGCAGCTATATGTATTTTTGAAGATTTGAATGCCAATTAATTCGCGAGTGTTACATATTTTTGTTGTCAATATGGGCACAGACACAACACCAATTGTAACGCATTTAAAAAAAAAAACAAACAACTTGAAAGTATTCACTTTGCAGGAATATACCAGTAAGACACATTAAGAGCTCTCTGCTTAGTTCCTTTGCAGAGCAACTCAAAAGATGGAAGTCTTAGTTGAATTTTAATTTTAAACAAAACAAGTGCTTCTCAAGGCATAAGCTTACCTGTCCAGCAATACCAGGACGCCACATCAGAATGCATTGCGAATTACCAGCTACAGACTAAAACTAAAATGCTTTCCACTATCAAAACTTTTATCTTTAAAAGTTTGAATAGGTATTCCTTCATGGAAGTAATATTGACTAGTTAGTAAATTACTGTGGTGAGAACAGTATTTACCGTTGGCGGCTTTGCGGAGCCCTGTACAAGCACAAGCAATGTTTTTTTTCGAGCTTGCCGAAGCGTTCCATATACATAAGTGCTGTAGATGTTATATTGATATGGGTTCTAAATGAGAATTAGTTTTGTTTTGGCTTGTTTTGGGATCGTTTTTCTGTGGTAATTGAATCTTAAGAATTCGTACAAACTGACACCTATATAATGTATATATTTAGTTCTTTGTGTCGGTTTGATTATACCTTGTAGTCAGTATCTATTACTTTGATATTTTAAGATTGCCAGTTTCGGCTGGCAGAGTTTCCAATGTAGATTAATTCAGACTTTAAATATTTATTCCAATTCCTCACTTTTTGTGATTGAATGATATTAGGTCCATAAGGAAATCTAATGAATCTGATTCAATTGTTTCGAGTTAATTTGTGTCTTTTATGGCCCACGTAGCATTTTCTAGCCGTTAAAAAGCTGTTGGAATTCGAATGTGTAGGAAAATCAAATCGATGTAGTTTAAACATTAGCCCAGTTGTGAAAGCTATGAATACCTGTTGTTTGTTACTCGGTTCTGTGTTTTGATCTCTTTGGAAAGTTTCTTGATAATGGGAAAGAGGCTTAAAATTTTTCATTTTCTCAAAAAGTTTCTGTTATTTAAGCAAATATTGAATGTGGCTGCATGATTTATGGGAGGCAGACTTTTTATAATTGCATTTGAAGTTGTATACCATTTTATTCTTTTAGTGGAGGAACAGCTATTGATGGTACATCATGTGAATAAACTACTCGGTGACCCAAATGTGTAAAGTTTACATTCGTGTAGAAAACTGAATTCCTAAAATTGAGTTATATGAAATGTATTTTGAAAATATGTTGCGAAAGCATCACAGTTTTTCTGGGACTAGCATCCTCGATAGTTTGTGATGGTGTTACAATTTCCTGTTTCTTGCGTTTTTTTTTAACTGTTCTAGTGTTTTTCTGATAATTCATTGGGTATATCACATGAAAACGTAGTTTTTTGGTTACGTTATTGAGCTTGGATTTAAGTTTGTTTATTTATTTTGTGCTTTTGATGTATGTATGTACATGATTGCCGTGATGTAATCTTATTTTCTGCCCTTAACTGTTATTCTCTCTGCGATTTTACTATACTTTACTATATTTTACTATATATTTTGGGTATTTTGTAGGTGTCTGATCCCTGTTAGGGAACCCTTGATAGCTTTAACAAGAAAGAAGAAATTGGAAAAATAAATTGTGGAAGAGTTATACTAGGGACAAAGACATCAGTAGTCATAACAGCTTCACACGCGGAATTTAGAGAAAAGTCGTTGAAATTAAAGAATTTTGTTTTGCATTGAATGGCAATTACCCTGGTATGACCACACTTCCACTGGTGCTAGCCTTTTAGCTATTCAATTTGAATTCAAAAACGAGATAACGGAGCTAGAGATTAACTTTATAGCTGTTTCCACTGCTTATTTTCCGTAGCATTTCTTAACCGGGATTTGCGTATAAGAAATGTTTTTATGTCGAAAATTGATAATGAAATAGTTTAATTAAATTTTTTTTTATATAGATTCTGGGATGATTGGATTCGTCATCCACAACAAAGAAAAGAGAGATCATGCATTCGACCGGAAATATCACGAACAAGGACATTCGGTAAAATAGGAGTATCCAAGTAAGTATATGGCGATTAATCTTTTGGAATGATTTTTAAATATATTTATCCAACCAGCGGGCTCTTTTTCGATAAATATCTTCAACACATTAAACTCGGCGAAGATTTTGTATCTTTTACCAAATTAAATTTAAGTTATTTATTGAAGGTGAGATAAATATAACAAAAAATTTAATTCTAATAATAACATGAATTATTTTCAGGACAATTATGACAATACATTTGTGAAACATGTTTACAATTGTCCAGTTGTTACATATGAAGAATTAAGAAGAAACTTAGTAAGCACTACAGGCCCAGTTAGAATACAATACAAGACCAAAGATCAATATAAGAAAACTGCGAAAATGTTGGGTCTTATGGATGATTTTAAGGTAAATTTGTGTAGAAATATGCTGCAAACCAAACAACCTCCAAATTTCGAGTTATTCATTTATGTTGTCTGTAGCTGAATTACTTGATATTGTTTAGTTAGAATTATTCAGTTTTCGCAGTGTTAGTTAAAACTAACTAGCTATAAAAATTCTCTTTGCTCCTTTAAATGGAACATATCGCTGTGAAATTGTTATGTTTCTAAATCTGGAGGATTAGGTGTGAAGGAGGTATGAGAATGTGTACCAACATTTAAATCATTCAGCACAAAAGGCCTGTTCTTTCTTGCTTCTCCCCATTCTCGCTCGAAATTTTCACGTTTTTCTATAACTTTGTTTAGTCGAAAGAAAGTTATGTTGTTATACTCTTGACTACTGAAATGAATAACTTGTCTACTGTTTCTTTAATTTCTCTAAGTATACATCGCGGAAACGATAGCCTCCACCTTTATTCAGTGCTTTTAACTCATTTTATTCGAATTTATTCGAAAGTACACCGTTAAAGAATAAGTACTTTTTGATGTGGCGAAGTATGCATACCTGACAAACTCCAGAATTTATACTAAAGCTTTGACATAGTCTACCATTCTGATAATCTCAGCACTTTCAGTTGGTATCAAATACCTTTATAAACTTTCTATATTTCAATCTTATCTACTAAGTAGTAGTGACCTTTCATAATCAGCAAAAGCTAGTTATAGTGATCCTATTTTTTTATTTACTCCATATTGATTCCAGATTTTTGTCTTCCAATTGTTTGATTATTCCAAGAGCATTCGAGTTAGGATTTTGCACGTAATTACTTTATTGTCCTTTGGAATTTGCGAGTGTTACGATTGGTACGAGGATATGCTTGGATACATTTTCAATAACTTAGATGATATGTTGTCATTGGTTTAAAATTTAGTAGCGGGTATTATTTCCGTTCTAGAAGGTGCTCGAACACTAATTCGTCAGAGTTGCATATTCTTATTACTTATAAAACGTTGAATGACCAACGGGGAGAAATAGCTCAGCAGGTAAAAAGACCACCTGGTAAGCTGTTCTTCCTTATTGCTATTGTAGAGTACCTTCCTGATTTGTAATCTTTTAACATTAAAACTTCCGATAGAACTCATTCCTAGCGTCTTTTTTTGTCTCTTCAGGTAGAATGTCATATCGCACAGTTGTTAAGTTTTTCAATTAGGCTTTGCTCTCGACCAAGTAATGCATAACAGTTCTAAGGAACAAATTTCCAGTAAATTTCTAAAAAAAAATTTAGGGTTTTCCCTACATCAGGACGGGACATCGGTCATTTTACATTGGAGCAATAAATTTTTTTCAATTCGTAGAAAAGACAGAAACTTCGAAAGCCCTGGATACAATGAGTGTTTTCTTGTAGCGAAACTTTTTGGCATTTAAGATAAAATGAGAGCCACGTGTTGTTTTTTTACAATTGATAGTTCGAACTATCTGAGGTGTGTTGATGATTGGCGTGGCTAACAGTATTTAAACCTTATTTAAATGAAAGCCATTGGTTTAAAGTTAGTTTGTGATTCGTAATAAACGCGTTGTGCTCATCGTATTCAAAGCTTAAGTGCAAATGTAGCGCTTTTTGAATTAAGGCTGGAGTACACAACGAAATGGAGAAAACTGTCAAACAGTTTTGTTATTACTTTTCAATGGAACTGTGCACAATGGACGGAGGCAGTCGTAGCCGTACGCAATAATATCGGAAATTAACGCAACTGAACGGATTAATGTAACCTAAAATTTACGTTAACGGATTGTTTATCTCGCTCCTGCGATGCATAGGTGCATAATAAAATAAGAGGAAGAGACATGTAGAAATTTGAGTAGCGTTAATAGCTGCTGTATAGGAAAATAAAACCATTTATAATAAAGACAATGGATTTCAACAAACTGAACAATAATTCCGACACTGGTATTTTCATTCTTGTTTGTTTAAAAAACTCCTGTGGGTCATTCTCTAATCATTCTCCTAAAGGCAACGTTGTAATATCCCATAGCGCTTCTATTATAAACAGCAAATTCAACAGAGTTTTATAATTTTCTCAATATTTTTTCGACTCAATTTTGGCTCAAATTTCGCTATCACTCTAAATTAAATATACGTCCATTGTAAGCAGCTAGCGTTCAGCTCCGTTTTACTACGTAAAATTGACATTTCTCTCCGTTGCGTTGCGTTCATTGTACTCCAGCCTTTATTCTTTTTGAATACTGTAGAACATCACTTTCGCACATAGGCGCAGGATATCTGTCATTACTTATTTTTGGTTTCACAGTTCATATCACTAGACGCTAACTTTCAACTCCTCCCTTTTGTAAGACCACAGCCTTTGACACTTGTTCAAACTAAACACTTGAGGAACTGGAGTCCATAGTGCTGAATGGATTGCATATGTGGAAGTCATCTTTATTATTAAAATTAATAATTTTACTTTCTTCCATGAGATCTTTAGCATAAGTTGAAAACACCTGGTACCTCTGCGTTTGTTGCACCAGAGTGCACATTAGTTGCAGCACTAATACACTTTAAACCGACAAACAAATCCAATCATTGCTTTTCTGTCGCTTGCCATCTTATTTCCATACCACAAAAACTTCTAATAATTTTTTAGGTCATATTTTCTTGAAATTAATAAATATTTGATTTATTTTAATTGCAGAGTGGAGTCCCACGAACAGGTTATCATGGAATTGTATCGTTTTTCTATAACAATCAACGAGTATATCTTGCCCCGAATGTTAATTGGAAAGGATACGATTTATCTTGGAGCTAACGAATTTTATTTGAGTAGAGGGAGAACAAAGTTTTTAGACTTAATAATTTAACGTATTTTTTACAAAACAAAAAAACATTGATAAAACAAGTAAGTAGAACAATAAGATTTCTACAAAATACAATAACAATCGCAGACCACCAATTACAACAGTAAATAAGTGAGAAACGAGAAAAAATTAATATTGCAATCTTCCGGTAAAACATTCCTAAATTTACCTTCGTGAAGTAAAACAATAGATTTTTGTACAAAAACATTTTTGTATTTTTCTACTCTTATTCAACGTTCCAGTGAATCCAATTGCGCGTGCTTTCAAAACCAAAACGTGTTTTTTCTGTTATCAAATACGTTAGTGAATTGATAATTTTTCTGTTTGAATGCTTTAATGTTATCGAAATGCTAGTAAGCTGCATAGTAGTCTTAAGTAAAACTTTTATAGGTGCAACAGATGTGTGTACACTTTCAGTTCAGTAGTGAAAAGTTAAGATAAAATTATAATTTTTTAGATTATATTGCAAATGTACGGATTTACGTAACTTTAAGCTATGATTTTACATGGATTTGTCTGCTTAGAACGTTTTTTTTTAATTCGAAATCACATTACATAGACTTATATTTACATGTATAAAGACACCCAGTTAAAAATTACGGGTAGTTTTTCAATATGACTTGAGAGTGAATACTAACAACTTAAGGTCTAATTATGGAAAACGACATGAATTGATATGATAAGTTTCCAGTAAGTTTCTAGTCTGCTCAAAATCCTTAAATATTTTTAAAATTACTAAAACTTTAGTGGAGTATGCTTTTTATTTCTTTGATTATCTTATTTTGTTACATTAATTTGTTATAATCGCCTTGAACACGGCTACTGTGTAACGGAAGTAGTATTTATACAGTTCAAACAAATTTCTACCATGACTGCGGTCTGAGTTCGATTTTTGGTCGGCTAGTACAGTTCTAGTGGTTCTAGTATAGGTATTTTAATTAAATGTTAACAGATAAAACTCGATTAGCAACAAATTAGACATAACATAATTGTTCTGTTAGTCTTATTGAAAAAATACGGAATGCCGGTGTGAAATTGGTATCATTGATTTTTTCCTTATCCCTCACTATACTTCGCACCTTTCGAGAGCCTACTAAAAGAGTGGCAATGGCGTATAAAATCCGTAATTGTGACAAAAATATTTTAATTAATTCCTTTCTAACTCTAAAATACTCCTCTCAATTTTCATGTACTTGTGTCCAGACAAGGGGCCTACTCAGGGATGTCAACAACTCTAATCTTTGTTAGATAGGCGTGAGTACTGACCACAGTTCTGCATAACTTTCTTTCATATCCAAAGAGAAAGTCAGTGAAAATCTTATTAAGCTCATCAAGAAAAACTTTCGCACACCTGCTAGTGTTCAGGTTCGACCATCGCTACTGAAACTTCATACGAATATCCGCTTTGATGAGGGACCCGATAACTGAAGTGGCAACGCCAATAGCAAGCTCTGGTTTAAGAAAGCAAGAACAATAACCGGACCTGAATAGCAAGGGCGCCCTGTCATTCCCCTCATGATTTTCACGTGTCCAGGTACCCAATGTAGAGACATCGTGCTTTGCATACACAGCTTTTCCAAACATGTCCTGCAGTTTTCTATTAACTTAGATGTAATCCGAGGCCCACTCAGAGCCAGTAAGCCAACATTATGTCTGTTCCTTTACTTGAATGAATAACAATTGATTGTAATTTCTTATTTCTTTTTAAATTTACTGAAAAGGTAAAATGAGATGTGTTCGGAATGACAATTGTCATTCAATCAAACTATTAAGGATAGTGAAGAAGGGGTGGAGGGAGAGAGAATTTGCTGTGAGAATGACCTATTTGGGATGTAGAAAACATAAAATTCGTGTGCGTGTGCTCAGCTCACGATTTCTGCAATAATTGCATCGATAGTAGGTAGCAAAGCTGTAATTGTATAACATTGCTTAAAGGAAATAAACAGTTTCTAAGGCAAAGAAAATGTTGTTTTTATACTTTGCTGTAGATAATTACAGAAACTGTGAACAGTTTTTCTTTTTAAAAGTTTGTGTGAATAAATTCATCATTCTTATTGCAAAAATATACTTGCTATAGCTCTCTCTGTAACCACCAATATTTGATTTTATTGAAAATCTTTCCTCGTGTATTAATTTGTTACTCACAAATGTTTACTATGAATTGGCGTATCAGTGGTCCTTTGCAAGATTGTTCTTTAAAATTTCATTTCCACTTAGTTATTAATTACTGTTACATAATTCCATTTAAGTAATTGAGTAGTAGAATTTTAAATATTTTTTCGTTTTGATTGCGTACCATTGTAAGTTATTTAGGTGGGGTACTTCAGATATTTTCTTTTTTAAATTTGTTAAACCCAATTGCTGCCTCATCTGGAAATGTTCCTGTGAGTTTACATAAACTTTCTGACAATACATATACAAATATACTATACTCAGAACTGCTTTTTTGCTTATGGTTTGCAGTTACGAAAGCTATCTTGAAATCTTGGATAAAAAATTACAAACAACCAAAAACGTAGCTAGCAGCTTTTTGTTACTTTGGACACACAAATCATGAAGGAATGAAGAAATCTTAAACACACCTATAATTTCTTTTATTTTTCATAAATATATGTTAATTGAATTGTCTTACGGGGAATTTGTCAAAACTCCTCTATCATTACAAGAGTAGTGAAATTTTTTTTTTGTTTTGTGGCGAATTTGCTCGATTTTAAAATTGCCACACTATTTTGACGTATAAGCCTTTTGGTTTTTTCCTATTTCCTCCCCACCTCCCCATTTTGCCATAGCCTTGCAATTGGTCTGTTCCTTAAATAGTTCATAAATAATCATTATTATAAAATTTGTGATTGAAAAAATAAGATATAAATATAAATGATAAGACTGTGCGGATTAATTGCAAGTGATTATCGTTGATTGCAGTTTAGAATGTTTAAATCGATACTTAACGATAATTTTTTTTAGATAATTCGATAACGATTTTTATTTATTTATCATCAGATTTTTTTCGTTTTTGTTTGAGTAATAATTTACACTCTTCAGATCACGACCTACTGAAAACTTACCGAAGTTTGAAGTTTGTTGCCCTATACATATAATATGTATATATATATATATTTTTTCCAAAATACAATTTTTAATGTGGGAGACAATTACTTGATGCTTATTATGAGGATTCTTTTCAACATAAAGCAAAGTTGGAGTATTTATTATTAGAGTATATGGAAGAAAATAAAGAAGAATATGATATATGAGACGGATTTGAAAGACTGCTATGTAGGATACATATGATTATTTGAAATTGATTTCATTAACTTAATAACAATTTTTTGTGTACGCCATTTATGAGTTTTAATAATAATAGTAAACTAGAAAATACTTAAAGGGTGATAATTTGTTGGCACTTAATTGTAATTACTGGTTTTTATAAATTTACTACCCATTAATAAAATCCAATAATTATAAGTGAGTACCAGTAAAGTACTGGTAAGTACTGGGAGATACTGCGAAATATTGGAAAAGTACTGGCACTGGACATTACCAATATTTTTAATGGTACTGGTAAATTTTCGAGTAAAAGTAAAAAAATTTGACCTTAGACTAAATAACTTTTAACTGACTGTTGCTGTTTACTAACTGTTGCTGTTCACTGACTGTTGCGGTTCATTGACTGTTGCCGTTCATTTATTATTGCGGTTCATTGCCTGTTGCGTTCATTGGGAATCAAACTCCACTACGGGAAGGTGCTTATGCTCCAAATTAGCTGCCAGTTACCACGACTCCGGTAGTTATTCCTGTTAAACTTTCGCTCACATGAGGTGATATTAGTAATATAGATATGTGCTTCAATTGAATATTTTATGGAAGTATGGAGACCAGGTTGTGATGAATTAAGCTTGAATAACGTTTTTAGAGTTAAATTGTTCATACCTTTTGAAATTGAACTTGTACAAAACGTTATAATTATATTTTAAACAAAACTTTAGGAAATTGAACATTTTTTTAACCTATTGCGTGAATCCTTTTAAGCTCAATAAAACCAGAAACACAGTGCTAGTTTTTCCAACCTCGACTTTTGCAATTCGAATTTGACAACTTCTGTATGATAGATTAATTGATTTGTTGGCTTCAAAATTCAAATTATTTTGTAATAATTTATTACAGAAGGAATAACTTTTGACGGTAAATGTTTACCAATTTTTTTTTTTCAAAAATTTCCCGTACAGTTTTTCCCGTAAACAATGCTGGCACTCAGAGACGGATTTGGTTATTTGTCGACCCCTAGCCTGAAAATTGTTACCTACAATAACCGGGTTGTTAAAGGTATATAGAATACAAGCTATTCTCATTACGTTCCGTCATTTGTGTCCGAAATGTCTTGTAATGTATAGGAAAGTACGGTACAGAGAACACAATACTCTTTCCCCTCTCTGTCTTTTCAATAGAAATGTTACGTTATAGGACGAAACACGTCACAGCTCTAGTGTTAAAATTTTAATGAGAATACTATGTATTCTCTGTATCGTGGGGTTGTTGGTAAATTTCGCATACCTTTCTTTCAAATCTGGCATAACTGCGTATAAACTTTATGTGCAACAATACTTGTTCTTAAAATATATAAAAAAATTACAAATCGCAAGACTCTTGAAATGACGACGACAATTTCGCATTCATTGTACATATTACGTCTGCGACAAACAACTACGTCAAATGCCGTGACAATTTCGTGTTGCATTCATTATGTTTCAGTCTTGACTGGTGGAACTATCGGCGGTGATAATTGCACAAAAATAATTACGCGCGTTCGCTGCAAGACATTGGCGCTAGTAACGAGACTAAAAAAAAAATTATACCCAGGATTTATATTATCCCTGTTGTATATGGTACTTAAAAAGATTGAAATATCTTGTGCATGTTTTATTTATAATAAATATTGTACTCTATTCTATTTCATCGGGAATTAACGGGCTTTCCAGCTTGAATAAAAGTGGATTTTTTTGTAAATTGTGTAACTTTGATTTTCTTACAACTCCTAAAATATTCAAAGTTGGAAGGCCTTCACAGTTTTCGGGTATCTGAGACATTTTGACGGATTTTAAGGTCCGTTTATCGTGACCCTAGTTATCACCCTGCTTTCT
Organism: Dioctria linearis; assembly: GCA_963930735.1. Lineage (NCBI taxonomy): Eukaryota > Metazoa > Arthropoda > Insecta > Diptera > Asilidae > Dioctria > Dioctria linearis. Next base: position 330,415,917 of record OZ005740.1, on the reverse strand, counting down.
GTAGAACTCTGAATTTATCTTTGCGTTACTAATCCAAATAAGTACGTTATATCCAATAGCTTGCTCTGGTGCAGATCCAGACATCTATTATAGGAGCAAAGACTGTGTTAGTGCTGGCGCTTCATTCTACGGACACAGCATAAAATTATATTTTCTTACTTTATGTTTACAACAGCCAAAATTATGACTATTTTCCTTGGGTTAAGTAGTACTGTCATACTCGTATTTGATTTTGACAAGCATCGGATTCGAATCCGATGCCGCTTTATCCATGATTTTACTTTTATTTTAATTTATCTTCGTATCTAAGTGAAGAGGAATTGTTTTATTTATGAAAACTTGAGCTTATAAAAGAACTAAGTGCAACATTCATGGCAACCGCTATAAGTTGACAATATATAATTGGTTTTCATTAGACTGTAAGTAAGTAATTAATATCTGTAATAGTTTTTCAACTGTGTTCCTAAAAGAAATTATTTATATTTATGTACAATGTGGAATAAGTTCAGTTTGCATTTGCTCTTTTTTTTCTTTAACATGTTTATTTTACAATAATGAGTAAGTAACAGGAGAATTGTTCTAAGGCAACGTGTGTGACAAAAATATAATTACAAACAACATGTATGACATACAAAAACATAGTCAATTAAATCTTAAGTTAAAAAAAATTATAATAAAGGGAAAAATGTGTATAGTTATAGTTATGCTCAAGGTAGTTAGCAATTATTTGTGTTTTGTGTTCTGTTTTGAAATTCGAAGCAATCATGCATTTTGTTCTTTAGAGAAAGTAATTTACCAGCAAATTTTCTTTTATGTGTTATGCAAAAATTAGCCTAACTGGCTGTGATATATAAATAATAAAAACGAGTTGTAAAAATATTAAATCAAGATAAAAGTGATTTTTGTTTTAGTCTATTTTTCTTATTTCCCCCTAAAATGATACACACTCGTACTGAAGAAGATGTCTATGTGTAATTATTTCGCTAAACACCATTATCTTCGTCAATTTGCTCACAATCTATTTCACTACATTCCGAATCAGATGCGGACGTATTATTTCTAGAACATCTCGGTGAATTTCTTTCAGTCTCTCTATTACGATTTTGCAGATAACTTGGATTCGGATCACCGAAAACACGTTCTAGCTCTGCTATACCACTACTCGAACATTCTGGTTCAGGTATTTGTGCGGGTGAATTAATAAAATTATTTGCTGCATTATACTTGAGCTGAAAGTATATGTCTGATTCATCAGTTTTATAGCATAACGGATGATTTTTTGCTCCATAGTTATTATAGACATCGAGGGATGGAATTTTTGAAGGTATCACAGTAGATTCAAATGGTCTTGCAATTGATGACTGTGGGCGAGGTCCATAATTTAAAGGTAGACCCTTATTCGATAATGCAGCAGTATTAAATGGCATACCAAAGTTGAGTGGTTGTCCTCTTGACAGAATAGAATTTCGAGCGCTATCAATTATCGAGCTGTGACCTATAGTTGAAGTTGGTGGATATGTTCGCATAGGTGAATTAATTGATGTAATTCCCAAATGTTGACCTCCATTCAGCATAATAGATTGAATTGGCGCTGGACCACTTGGTGTTTGACTAAATAGCCACAAACGGTCACCAACTACCATTGGTCTTGCCAATCCTCCAATTCCAAGCTGAGCATAATAGTGTGATGCTAATGTTTCTACATCTGCTGTATATTTTCGTTTCCATTTTGTTCGGCGATTTTGAAACCAAATTTTTATCTGAAAGACAAATTTATTTTTAAATTGTATTTTTTTTTATTTATTAATTTTTAAGAACAATTAAGATATGTATCGATAAGAAATTGTACATTGATTGGTTTGAAGGCTTGCTGGAAGCTACACAAAAGGTTATTAGTTTTGAATTTTTCGTAGATTTATGAAAAAAACAAAAATTGAGATAAATATGGACTTGTAGACAGGCAGACGAGCAATCTACTATCTTCCCTCCTCTTAATTATCCAATCATATAATGAAGCTAAATTGGGCTAAGTGTCGTGGGAGTTATTTTAAATAGCATTCATTAGCACGGTGGCACCTCTTAATTTGAATTGCAGATAATTCTAATGGCTTCCATACGTATATATTTGGGGACAGGTCATGTAATATGTATGCACATGCCCAACCACATCAATCTTCCCATTTTATTTGGAAGTCTAGACGATAGGTGGCCCATGATGTACTTCAACTGTCAGGCAATAAAGAACTTAAACTTTTTGAAGAATGTCAGGTGAAGAATATGAGGATAAAGATTTAGGATACTATGGAAATTTAGTACAGAAACGTGAGTGTAGGCCTATCTGCGCTGAACTATTATGTTTCCAAAGCCTTAGCTGCAACCCTACCCTCTTTTAGGTAGAAAATATCTCTGGAACTGCCTGAATGTAATGATGGTCGCATGAAAAGGCAGCCTGAAAATTTCCGGCTGAGCTGAACTTATCTCTCCAACTATACTTCATGGTATAGACGACGCGACGATGCCGCGTAAAAGACTTGGAGCAAAAATGTGGACGGGGAAGAAGAAGAAGAGAAGGAAAAAGGTTGTCAAAGAAAGGAGCTTGGCAAGTAGGGTATGGGAAAAAGGCGGTAAAAGATATCAAAAAAACCCGGAAAATTGGGGTTTTTTGAAGCGTTTTGTTTTTGGAATGGACGGGGAGAGCGAAAAGAGTGAACGAGGAAAGTTTGAAAGGAAGGTAAGCTTTCGGATTTTAAATAGAGGTTGGTGCGCCATAGAAAAGGTTCCAGTTGTGGACCGCCAAGGGCATACGTGCCTAACACGTTCGTATAATTTCCATGGGCAGTTAAAGTATTCATCTGCACCAGTATCAGGCACTTACTAAAGGACAAGTGCCTTCTTTTTTAATAATATGGATCCCTAGGTTGTGGGGTGGTTAGAGATGCATAATATCTAAGCTATCATCTGACTTGATCGCGCGATTCTCTATTCAAGGATTTCACTGTGCGTCTGTATGTGTGTGTGCGTCTGTATGTGTGTGCGTGCGTGCATGTGTGTGCGTGCATACGTTCATATCTGTGGGAGAGTGTAGCTCTCTACGTCGACGTGCTCTCAGGCCCGCTTGGTCCTATTTTCCAACTTAAATTTTCCTTTTTGAAAAAAAGTCCCATGTACACAATCTTAGCTCTCTACCTCGACGCGTGAGGCAGTGTTCAAATATATAGTGAAAAACTAAAGTTTGGTATTTTAAAATCAAGAAAAGGTTGCCCGATTTGGTCCACTTTTGAACCTGTATTTGCAATTTTTATGAAAACTCCGTGTACGAAATATGAGCTCTTCTCCACGTCGACGCCTTTTCAGGAAGCTTCCAAGTAATATATAATGAAAAACCAAAGTTTGTATGGCAACACCAGGAAGGGTAACAATATTTATTACATTTTTGAATTTTTAATTACCATTATATGAAAACACCATGTATAGGAAATTATTAGCTCACTACGTCGACTCGATCTCAGGCCAGTGGCGGATGCAGGATTCCGGTGGGGGGGGGGGGGGGCGAACTACGGTTTAAAAATGGTATATGCTGAAAACTGAACAAAAGTTTGAAGACACTCGCCACCAATCGCAAATGTCAAATGCACAAAATTTATCATTTAAAGGATACGAGTCGAATAGATTAGCAAGTGGCTACCACTCGCAACGAAGAAAGTTGCACAAGGTTCTTTGCCACTCCGAAAAGTCAAAGGGGATGTTGTATTATTCATTTTGTTTATCACCCTTAAACTTTCGCAGATTGCATGCCTGAGAAAAGACAGAAGATTGGAGACTGTTCCACGTTCGCATACGACTGAAAGTATTTTGAAGGATAAAAGGATGTGCGCGGCTTGCAGTGCGAGTATTTCATCAGAACATTGATCATGCATGTAGCAATATAGGAGCGAAAGGCAACCAACATTACGGCGGTGCTCGTATAAGTCCATATGACAAGTTTTTGCCACATCGCCAATGAACTCAAGGCTCTCTTTTTGACAATATCCAACGAAGCTAAGGCTCTGCGACCAGCCCCGACCTACATATGGAAATTGTATTCCATTCTAGGTTTGATGGTGGACTTGTATAGGAGCGCTAGAATCGATGGGCTGAAATATTTCTTACACCTCTTCAGAAATCCAAGATATTTCGTTGCTTATTTGGCAACAGAGAAGAAGCTTAAAATACTGCAAATATTAATGTCAAGAATGCATAAAGATGGTGTATCGTCAAGCAGTGCTCCACCAAAAGAAACGGGAATGGAAAAATTATGATCTTTTGTTAAAGCGATGGGACAGCTTTGGAAATTAGATGTATTGAATTCGATGCGACTCGGTTTGCTCCAAGCGAGGATACTATCATGGTGGTTATTCAAGGATCTAATCATGCAACCTAGTTTGACAGATATGACGTTTCCTCTGTAGTCCCCATGGGTGTCAAGGGAGTAAGCGAAACCAAGGGTACTGTCATCGGCAAAACAATGGATGGGATTGAAAGTATGGGAAAGAAATATAAGTTTTATTCAGGGAGACAACAATCACTTCATTGTAAAGTAGTGAAGGAATAGAGGAGCTGCTGAAGTTTTGATCTGGGACGAGAAACCTTTGCTACCTTTGCGTCTTGCCAATATTCTAACGTTCTGGTCAAAAACAAATTATTCTCTTTGGATAGGCTTTTAGTGCGACAAGCAGACTATTTCGCTTTTATTGCTTGGTTGTACTTATCGTTAAACCAAAACCGATTTTGCTATTGTTAAGATCTGCTGTGTAACTACCGAATGTATTCACTCATGCCAAGACTTAAAATTGTACTAAATTCAACTGTGCATTCATCAAGATCCCTTAAAGCAAAACAGACCGACCAATCAAATTCTCTAGGATACTAATTGAGACTTTCCCAATCTGCAGATTTATTTTGTTTTTATTTAACGTTTGGGCTAAGTATTCTATAAAAATCATTGCATTTTACGAAATAATAAAAAAATAAAAATTAATCTCTTGCTTTAAATGTTACAATAATGCATAATGCTTGTTGGCCTTTGTTGTGTAATTTCGCTGAATTTCTCCAATTACGAGTCATAATTATTTCTTTAAATGTTTCTTTTGCCACGCCGCGCCGATAATGTTCTAAGAAGCCGTCTTTACATGGAAGGCTTATCAAAGACCCTCTGGCAGCTGTTTTCAATTAAAACAAACCTTCCATCGCGATAACATGAATAGGCTCTGTCTTGCTTCAAACACCCCGAGCAAAGCGACGCTCATGTAGAGGTATTCGCACTTCCTGTTTTCTATATAGGCTTCAACAACCATGACCGAAGACCAAGGTGGTAGCCAGGGCCTGTGTTCCTAAATGTACCATATTGAACGCTTCCAGAAATTGTTACGTTTTTTACAAAAGGTGCAGTAGAATAGATGTGAATCATTTTGTTAGAAAAAACTCAGAAGATCTACTGCAATTTTTTTCAGTGGTCTTCAGGGGGGGGGGCCCGCGCCCCCTAGCTGGATCCGCCCCTGTATCAGGCCCAAATATATAGTTAAAAACGAAAGCTTCTTATGGCAACCCTACCAAAGAGCTGCCCGATTGGTACCATTTATGACGCGCGAGGCAGTGTCCAACTATATAGTGAGCCACCAAAGTTTTGTATGGCAATACCAAAAAAGGGTCGCCCGGTTTAGTCCATTTTTGAACATGTATTAGTAATTTTCATGAAAAATGCGATTACCGACAAACACAATTAATTTTTATTTATATAGATCACCTGCTTTGGTTTTCACGAATTTTCATGGAATTCTCTATATCCATATACATTTATCATGCGAATTTGCTTTAACGGGTTTAATTTAAAATGTAGTTGTTGTATCAGAAAAATCTCGATCCAGGTATATATGTATGTATATCGCGCACCTTTGCTGGTGCGTTCAGGAGCGGTATTCATGATGCTAAATTTGTACATTAGCTTAAGCTGGACAGTCGGTTTACCTACGTTCAGGAATTCAAACTTCGATTAATAAAGACATATTCTACAACGTAATGGCATCGTAAAGTTTTGTTTCTCCATTCCTCTCCCGGAGTTCCTCTCATTGATCATGAAGATTGACTAGGTCCGCTCCTCCACACATATCAGGTACATAGGAGCATCATAACCACGTGCCGGGAATGCCATGGGAGGCTGAAAAAAGGTGCCAAATTGATCACCAACATCTGATCCTCGCCCAAGTTGGAAAATCCAAGTGTGTACTTCGGTTTTTGATTTTTTTTTTATAGCACAACATTTTTGTCTATGGTGCATAGTAGCACAGGTCTTTATTTCATGTCCACCCCCCCAAAATCTTTGCAAATACCAGAGGTGCTAGCATGCCAGCCTAAGCACAATGCTACCACGGAGTGAGCTATCAGCATCGGCTAATAGACTGGACTGTACGTCCACCAGTACTCACTCACATATAAGTAGCATAACAAAATCACTAACAAAAATTAATAAAATTGTCATATGGGAGCCGGGGAATGGCGGCATTGAGAGTAACTAGTTAGGTTGCAGATTATCTGGCAAGGAAGCCTTTTCTTAATCCATAGTTATTTTGGGGTATTACACAAAGTAATCTAAAACCAACTATCAATCTAAGTTAGGATAACCTAAAGTGCTCGTATCATCATAAAGGTTTATTTTTAGGATAGGATTAACAAGTAACTTTCGCTTAGTAAATAAGAGTTGAAAACCATAAAGAAGTTCCACCCCAAATAGGTGAATAGCTGTTGTCAATGTAGTTAGTCCCTTTTTTTCTGTTATGTTACATAACTGCCATATTTTTACTGTGTAGTATTAATATTATTGTAAAAACACTAACCTGAGTTTCGGTTAAGTGCAGTTGCTTAGCCAAAGCTGTTCTCTTTGCTACAGATAAGTATTTTCCTCGTTCAAACTCGCTTTCAAGAGCTTTTATTTGTGACGCAGAGAATGCAGTTCGAGGTCTTTTCTTCCTATCGTCATTTGTATCTGAAATCAAGAAATAAGCGAAATTAATATTTCAGCAGTTACATATTGCTAGTTTCAAGTAAGCTCGGTATATAGTAATTTTTTAATTAGAACTCGATATAAAATGGTGCCACAATAAATGATAAAAATTTCACAATATTAAGGCTACTACATAATTGTAAAACACAGACAAGGTAACGATCCTTTCATATACAGTGTATAATACTGTGCAATTAATATATATTCTTATAAAATATTGATTAAAAAGGGTAAGACCATGAGTCTTTTACAACAGGTAGAAAAGCAGCATAGGGAAGCGTTCAAGTTTAGTTCACCTGAGTCGAAATCGCATTCATAAGATGCACCCCTAGGGCTTGTAAGTTTTGCAAAAATTTGCAGAGGCAGGTTTTTAAAATTTAAATTTAAATTTACCATTTATATTCACGTAAAGAACATACAATTCTGTCAGAAAACGAGATATATAAGTGTAAAAACACAACCCAAACGGAGTAGCCCATTCGCTTCTTGTTTCATGTTCGGTAAGACAGCCTGCAGTGCTCCAGAAGGCCTTCTAGAAATGTTATTCAGTGTGTCGTGAATCATTGGTATTTATGTCACAATTTCAACAACTTAAAGTTTTTTTTGCCAAGAGAAGTCCCATTGAGTTGGCTCCCTGCTAGATTAGTATATGTAGGTACCATGAGGATTCGATAATAAGTACTACGGGGATGATTTTAAGAAAAAAAAAAACAAAACAAAACATAAATTGTGGTATAGCCAATAAATGATATCCGTCTTGCTCATGAGTCGGTAAAGCAAAGGTTTTCCTTTGCCCTCTCCTCCAACCGTAGCCTTTTTCTGTATTTTCTCTTATAGGTGACACAAGAAGCATCAGTCAACAATGCGCGCTAACTGGTGCTGCAGGGAGGCTGGGACATGGTACTGTAAGGAGAACTGCCATAGTATCCTCACCATCATCATCATCTCCAGGTAAGTCGTGTAAGTTCAGTGTGTGTTTGGCGGGTATTTTTAAAAGGCAACTCCAAGGTTTACAGCATAATGTAAAGTATGGCCGATTTGAGAAGAACTTGTTGTGTTGCAACGTCATTTGAAGACAAATGTCATTTCCAGCGAATTTGTTTCGTGTTTTCATATTATATTCATTGAAAGACATTTTGAATTGTACAGTGTTAGGTTGCAATAGCATGTCCCGACTAAATATTTAATAAAAACAGTCTTCGTGTAAAACACTTTGGGAAAAATATAATTGTGTGTTGGTGGCAAAGCTAAGAAATTTCCAATTAGAAAATCTTTTTCACTATTCAAACAGAAAAATATGGTCTTCTTAAGCTTGCTTTCTTATCTTCCCAATCAAATTTTTATAATTTTGATAGAATAGGATAAAAATAGTCACAAATTTGTTCTTTAGTTATTTTTTTATTTTAATGTTCAAGTGTTTCTTTAACAGTTCACTTATTCACTTCTTATGTTTACTCCTTGCCAGGGGGAGGGAAGGCACGCTCCTGTACACTATTGGGTCCTGCAAAGTAATTGAGAAGTACAAATGAGTATTACACTCAGTGAGAGGATTTTCAATTCTACTTCACACACTCATCCATTCAATAATCGTCTCGGACATTCGATCACTGAGACCGGTAAATTGGTCACTCAGACCCTTAACCAATTTGGTCATTTAGACCTTGAGACTATTAAATCAGTCACTTAGACCTTTTATCGATTGGTCACTAAGACCCTAAACTATATCTCACAGACACTCAAAATAATCAATCATACCGCTATAACAATCACTAGGCTAACACAATTAACATCTAATACTATATATTACACACTGTAACTACACTACTATAGTAATATTAAACCTAAATAACTACAAATATCCACTCACCAAAATTATCGATTCCAAATATGTCTTTTTGCACTCACTACTTTTATTAAATTATTTATTAAATATCTCATGCACGCGGGAGAACTGTCTGACGACTAAAACACAGTCTCAGTTTCTTGGTTAAATTTCACCTCCATGGCTTTAGCCTGTTTTGGGAATTATTTCCAGGAAGAGGAACCCGAATTAACAGGGGCAAAAGTAATTACTTTTACAAGCAGGCTCTCTTCACCGGTGCCGTCTTTCGTTTCAAAGGCAAGGACACTACAGGAATGGTTAATTGGTTAGTTTTTATTATCTTTTATTGAATGCAAAATAACTACGCCTAAGGGATCTAAGCATTTCAGTTCATTTTATTCTATTGTCGGCGTCTACCTTTTATGTTTTGTGACAATTTTCTTATCATAATTATTTAAATTTTTTTATCTTAATCGAATGACGACGGTTCCGCAAAGAAAAACTCTTAGCTGAGGAATAATTGCATATGGAAATGTGAAATCGAATGAATCTGCCTGCAGATTCGGCCAATTGCCGTGCATATATAAAACGAACTACGAATGTATGCAAGTACCTAACCTATTCGGTCAGGTCCAGTGTTATTGTTTGTACTCCGATCGGAGTATTTGTACTCTGAAATCTAATAGCGTACTCCGATACTACTCCTCTTATAAAAGTACTCCGTTTTTGGTATTAAGGAGTCTATTTCATTTTTTAAACTCCTGCATTTGCTATCAAACCAAGTTTATTCAAAAATTTTTATTGGCATAGATGGGAAGACTGAGTTGAGTAACTATGCATGGTCCATGGTGCAGGTCGAACTTAAAAAAAAAAACGGTTTGGTAGATCATCTAACAAACAGGATAGGATATGCTGAGTAATATTCGTGTAGGTGTGATAAGCATTTTTTTTTGTACACACACAGGGGGGGGGGGGGGAAATGACAAGAGGGCTGGGGTATTTATTTGGTGGCAGTTCGATACTTCTGACATTTCTGAAGTTCTTTGAATTTATCGAAAATAGTCCGGTGTTTTCGTAGTGATTTTTCCTTAAAGAAGTGATACAAAGTGATTTAGTTATACTTACTAATAGTGAGAAAGAGCAGTGAAGTATTTGTGTAGAAGATTTTATATTATCGAGACTCCGGGAGTCTTGAATTATGGTGAAAAAAGTGTGTTGTGCTGTGTTGCAGAAATTGCCGTAGGAAATCATTTTTCAGGCAAGTTTAATTTTTTCAAAAAAAAAAATTAAAGTGTTTTAAATAAAATATATGTGAAATACTTATAAAAATAAACAGCCGTGGCAAAAAATTTAAAATTTTCCAATGCCGGTTTGTATGTTTACTATTGAATTGTCATTGTTAGTTGACGGAAAGTTTAGGGTCATTTATATTATGTCAGCCATAGAAAGGCAACGCCAAGAAATATTATCAGAATATAAATGGGGCACATAAAAATTTTAAATTATTAAAAATTAATAAAAACTGCGATATAATAGGATTGATTCTTTTACTAAATTTCGTTTATTTGCAAGTTATTGTTTGAAGATAAATGCGCACACATGCAGAGCAACGGACATTATATCTCGCTTCTCAAATTAATAACTGAAAAATATTTACAGACCAGGTGCTATTTTTTGGACAAAAAATTTTCTGAGAAGCCAAATTTTTTAACCATATAACATCCAATATAATATAGTTTTATTCGCAACTTTTTTTAACATAAGATGTCAAAAGCAATAAATGCTAAAAAACCACTGGGGACTAAATGAGGTACACGATTCGTCCAGGAGGCATTTACAAATATTTATTTTGTAGAGGATGGCGAAGCGCTGGTATAACACCCGTTACAGGTAGTAGCAGTAAAGAACATATTGAGCTCATTTGCGTCAAGGTCACATACTGAGACATCACCACCATTAACTCCTAAGCCACGTAAGGCACTCCAAAGCTTCTTTGGGGGGACCCTGCAATCTAACTTGCAAGTATAGTATAAAGACTTTGCATCTCTTACTTTTTTGTTTACAAGTTTACTAGACTTTTTATATAAAGACAGGCTGGTGGGAGTTTTAAGTCTTTCATACTGATGATAATCGCGTTCAACGATTAATTTCTTAATCTCAGGTGAGAACCAGGGACAACCTTTTATTTTTATACGTTTAGTTTGAATGGGGGCATATTTATTTAGTAAGAATGAGAGCACATCATTGAAAGCGAGTACTTGTTGGTCTAGAGCGCGTACCGGTGGTCTAGAGTTCTGCTCCAAGATTACGTTCCAGTCTATATTACGGAATTCCTCAAATAAGCAATCGGTATTTATAGATTTGAAATTACGATATTTATTAAGGCGAAAAGGAGTTGATTGAGATGGAATAGGAAATTATATTTAAGGTATAGGATGTCGCGATCAAGAATTGCAGGGGGGGGGGGATAGTTGCGAATGGCGTATTATACATGAGGGGTTGGTGGTGAGTAAAAGATCTAACTGAGAAGGCGATTCAGTATCGACTCAGATAAACAGATCATGCTCACAAATTCTCTCATCAGTGTTGCCAACTTAACGGATTTCACATCTAGTGGACTAGTGTGAGTAAAAGCGGGGAAAAAGGTATTCCAACGGCTGACGGATTTTTTAACGGAACAGATTTTTCAGCGGAATCGAACCGAATTGAATATTTTTACAAATTGAGTAGTATCGGGAGAAATTGCTGTACGTTCCACCGCCGATAATCGTGATATATTCTTATGTGCATAGAAAACCCGCCACAAGATTGGTGGTATCTATGTATGTATGTAAACTAAACACACTTTTCTGCTTTTTTTCTATTTCAAATAATTGGCACTTTCAGCATTATCAACCAACACTTCTAACTTTTTCTACTTGGAATGTTTAGGTATAGCTTTGCCCCCGCACTACAATTCGGGGGTATAGAAACAGAACTCGCTATGTCAATATTTTGCTAAAATTGAGTTAGCATTGCACCTAATCCCTTTTTTACACGGTTTGTTTTTATTCGATTTTGAAATAACACGATCGACAAAAATAAACTTATCCTGCTTTTACACGTTTTTTTTAGACGGACAAAAATAATTCTAAGGATTTCGCTGTTCCTTGTTTTTTTCTTTGATTATCTAGTTAGGGGATTTAATATTTACACAATTCTTTTTACATTTTTTTATTTTCTATTGAGTTTTGAACATGAAAGATGTAAGTGAAAAATAATATTTAGTGAGAAAAAATATAGAAGTAATATTTTTATACCCTAGATGAAATCTAAAGGGTATACTAAGTTTGTCGTTCCGTTTGTAACACCTAGAAATAATGACTGTAGTGCAAAAGTCATTTTAATTTTTGCATGTCCGTCTGTCTGTCCGTCCTCATGATAACGCGAGAACGCGTGTACTTAGAGAGCTGAAATTTTGCACATGGGCTTTAAAAACAAAAGTAAAATTAAGTTCGAAAATGGGATAAATCGGGTAACTCCTTCGTCGGGTTGCCATACAAAAATTTAATTTTTCACTACATATGTATTTGGACACTGCCTGAGAACACACACGTCAACGCAGAGCGTTGGAATTTTGTACGTAGTGTTTTCATACAAATAGTAAATATAATTTCAAAAATGGACTAAATCGGGCAACCCCTTCTTGGTGTTGCCATATCACATTTTAGGATTTTTACGTATCCTGTGAAATAGATCTAGGACTGATACAGTTTTAATGTACCTACTGAAAAGTTCTTCAGAATATGAAATCCTATAAAATTGGTTATAATTATTTTTGCGGTTCGACCAACCATTCTAGAGATATATTCAAAAACCACTTCAAAAATCAAACGTGCGCATACGAAATTACAAACAAGCATTCATCTAGGGTATCATAAGAATTTGTCTTAGACCAATTCTAGGTTTCTTACATGTTTCTTTTTTTAATTTAGGTTATTAGAAAACTTTTTTAATTTTGTGGTGCTGTTTATTTATTGAAACTGAACAATATGTGTTTTGTTTGATTTTTATAAAGTAAGTTAAACTTTTCATAAAACATAATTTATTTAATAAATTAAACATTTTTTTAATTCAGCCATGAAATTGCAAAAACGAACAACTATTTCTTTGGAAACAAAGATACAAGTTCTGGACCGACTTGGAAATGGTGAAGGTACCAGTTCCATTGGAAAATCTTTGAATTTAAACGAAGCGACAACCTGCATAATTAAAAAACGATTTCATAAACCGTAACTTTTCAAGTTGAGTGCTAAGTACTCTTCGTATACGAAAAATATAGTTATTGAAAAAATGGAAAAAGTTCTGTTGTATCCATGTCAATATTACACCCAAAAACGTATACCACTTGATACCAATACCATAAGAACTTATGACCAAATAAAAAAAAAACTTGAACCGTCAACGTCTTCGAAAACTACCGACGACAATAAAAATAAATTTGTTGCTAATAACGGATTGTTGCAAGAATTTCTAGAAAGGCATGCAATTTATAATGTCAAGATCAAAGATGAAATAGCTTCTGAAAATATTGCAGCTGTCAAAGAATTCTCTTCGCAGCTGGCCAAATTAATTGAAGAAGGTGGACACAATAGTGACGAAGTCTTAACGCGGATAAGACCGGCCCTTTCTCGAAAAGGATGCCAAGCCGAAACACGAAAAAAGTGAAAGTGGCTTTAAGGTAGCAAAAGATACAATTACGTTTTTGTTCTACAGTAATGCTTCAGGAGACCGCATACTAAAACTAAATCTAAGATGTGAATTTTCTTATTTTTAAATTTTCTTATTTTTAAATTTTCTTTTTATTTCTTAAACATTATAAAATGGACATGGTATTCTGAAGAACAAAATTTTCGTTTGTTTTGCCGAATTGTTAATTTTTGTAGGTCTTTTGAGGTTGTTGAACCAATCTAATATTTTCTCGTATTTTTTATACGATATTCTCTGGAACATATATACCGTGTAAAAACACTTTAGGTGTAAATGGAATATGAATGGAGTGAAATCAAAACTAAGAGATAAAATGAAAAGACATATGGTTAATGCAATTTTAAATATACGCTCAGGAGTAAAATAATGTGGAAAAACCTGTTATACCGATGACTTGCCAGAGAAAATAATTAATATGGTTGGAAAAATTCAAAGTAATATTAAAGTTATATCAACCTTCGACCTCTACAGCTAATGCAAGTATAGCGGCTCGAAAGCACCAAAAGTCATGATGATTTTTGTTTAATTTTGAGTTATCATTAGTTTAATTATAAAAATACAATAAAATATATATTTTACTGTAGTTATAATGCATTCTATTTTAAAAAATTATCTTAACGGATTTTATTGATGGAAAAAAAGTAAGTCTAGCGGATTTTTGAAGGAATTTTATTATAAGGCGTATTTCTTTTATCAGGCCGGAACGAGAATGAGAATTGTCTGCACTTTTTGACATTTCCGAAGGAATTAGTGGAATGGGTTATAAAAAAGAAATACTTTGGAACGATTATTATAAGTACTGACATTTCAATCGAAGAGCGTGTAATGGATATTTTTGTTAAAAATTTAATCGTGGAAGTCGCAGGTAGTGATGTGAGCGACGATGAGCTTTTTCGTCGAAGGCGCCAAAGACGTAAAATAATTTTAGAAATGCTACCGGAAAGATGGAAAATTCCCAAAGTAAACATGTATATAATGGTATTAAGATAATGTAATTTAAAGTAAAAAAGTTATATTACCGGCTCATTTTAGGTTGAAAGATAGATAGATAGAAGATATCTGTTCATTGTCATCGGTGGAAAATATCGACGTGTAGGAAGTCTTAAACCAAAGGACGGAACGTAAAACGGAACGCCTTTGTGAAGAGTTATTTCAAAATAAATAATTTAATTCAAGAACTTTTTTAAAAAATAAAGCAAACTATTTTCAACAACTTGTTTTTAACATACTAACACTAATTAATCAAAGGACACAGCCTATTTGGTGGAATCTTGAAATTATATTTTCCTTTTATGTTTCAAGATTTCTTTTAAAAGTTTCATTTCGTTCTTCATATAGCACATTTTGCTTTCTTTTATAATTGGAGCTGCTGCAGATTTCACTTGCATCACTTTATATATTTGCATATATTTATATCTTCGCGATATCCAAATACACTATCCATTTCTACAAAGTGTTCCCACGTTTCGCTGACTCTCCTGTCGATTTTTTGTGCGCTACAGTCCTGCGGTATGTTGCCAATAATGACTTAAATTTATTGAGGCAATCTAGAGCCGTAATATTATTATAACCACTCTCCTTCATCCGCCGAGCAAGTTTCGAATAAAGGGTTATCTTTTTTGCCTGCCGCTTTTGAAGCAGGGCTCCATTTCAAGCCTTTCTGTGAGAAAATATCGAGTACCATCATCATTCCATTTAATATCAATTCCTGGTCTCTGTGAGACTTCATCAAAGTCGCATCCGTCCTGCAAACTTGTGTCACCTAGTTCTTCTCCATTGCACTCTAAAGGTACTCTGGTATAAGTACATACGGTCTTCTTTAATTGTTTCTCAATAAACCGCTTACAGAAATCATTATCTAAAATTTAAGTTTGAGGTTATGTTTGTGCTACTAATTTGAATAAGTAATTAGACAAAATTATAAAATTTTCAATTTAGTACCTGTTTCCAATAAGTGTGAAATAGTGTTGTCTACATCAAACTCGTGAATACTCCCATCTACAAGGAAATAAATCATTTTTTACATTTGTTGGTAGGTAGATATATCAGATGACAGCAGGGGCGGATTTGATCACTTGGCCGCCCTAGGCCTATGGAAGATTGCCGCCCCCCTACTCCCTGTAAAACACGAAAAATTGAATGATCTATATCCAGTGAAGGGACCCCAGGCTAGAATTAGCGGAGTAGGCTGGCTCATAAATCGGAGTAGATTTGAAAAAATGGAGTAGAATTAAAAATAACACTTTCCAACGAAATATTTTATTTAAAAAAACGAAAAAGTATAAAAATGTAATGAAATACCCACAACTACAAGAAAAAATCAAAAATCCCACCAAGTTTTGCCGCCCCCTAAATCTGCCGCCCTAGGCCCGGGCCTACTCGGCCTTTAGGGAAATCCGCCCCTGGATGACAGACACTTCTGGATACTTTATTCCGAAAATTCTAAACTTATCTGGGGTTTAAAAGAATCGTTTGGAATTAAGCACCGAGAAAAAAAGAATACGAGAGAACGACAATCCGGAATGAAAGGTATTAAAAATGGAATTCCTTGGAGTGATGCGGATCGATCTGAATGATAAAAGAAATACGCACATAACTTCAACGGAGTTTTCAAATTATTATTGGCAGCACTGTTTCTCATTTGTAATTAAATAAGTCAGCTTTTGACAGTCGATAGAGGCGGTTGCTATGGGGGCTTGTTATTTTTTTTTTATTGTGTAGGGAGTTTCTACATAAATAGGAGAGAAACAAGTCATTAATATTTACAAAAAAACTTGTATACATAACTGATGCATGTTGTGTATGAATAGCAAAAAGAGCGAATGTATGTTTTAGAAAATTGCCCAAATATTTCCAATGCGCCAAAAATTATCAACTGTCTTGAAACGTACTATATAGTTGGAGTTGTATATAATCATAGTTTTACCGAGTAATTGTAGTTCGTAAGTAATTAACGTCAAAGCTTGAAGTCTAAATAACATGGACGCGCGATTTTATTGCCTTTGTTCGCTTCTCCAGAAGCCAACAGTTCCTAGTCATTACAAGCTTTGTTTCCAATTAAAATTTTGACATTAAAGATACCACAATTGATTGCAGCAAGAAGCTCCGTATTCTAGATTCCTTAAAAAATAATTGAGTTGGTAGAGTTATCAGCTGGGAAAGCTCTTATAGGTTGCCAATAGAAATTTAAGGAGTAACACAGAGTAGATTGCAGAGAGTGTAGGTCGTTTAGGTCTTCCTTGCTTAATGGCATACCTAGTTGCTTTTTTCACCTCATTTTTGTTTTTTTTCTATTGAATGGATCTTGATGTTAGGACGATTTAAAGACAATATTTATTGATTTTCATAAAGAAAACTATGGCGGTCTGATGGATCTGATTGAGAAAACATACATACAATAGAAATTTTTGGTTCATGACTTATTAATATTTCTCGGTGGTTTTAGTCCGTCACTATTGATTTTGACTTCCCACCATTCATTCATTCATTCATTCATTTACCAGCATGGCATTTTTAGAGATGCAAGCAAGATAAAGCAGATTAGAGTAAGCGATATGGATAGGTTGTTTCAATTGAAACTCAGCTTGTAAGAATATTGTCGGGAGGCAAAAAAAAATAATTATAACTCGTTTTTGGCAAAGTACCATGTAACCAAGTATTCTTGAGTACCTTTACACAGTCCAATAAATACCTACAGCTGTTATATATATTTTTGCGCTGATATATATATTTTTCTCGGTAATTCCAAAGAGGAAGATTTTTCTTAACTCATATATAAAATTCCATTTTCATTGACTGGAGGCCGACGACGAACACGAACAAACTTGTACACTTTACGACTTTACGAATGGCCGATGAATAATTTATTTTCGAAATGTTCTCTCATCACATAAAATGCCAGAGGATGCTGTGTCAAACTCATGCGACTTTTTAAGCTACATGACAAGCTGCAAGATTTGCTGTTTCTTTCACTTTGAGATAATTAAGTGTCCCATGGGCAATTAGGAAACAATTAGCGGCAATATTTTTGTAGATTCCCGGTATGTCTTTGAAATACAAAAGTTTCGAAAGTTTCAAATTTAGAGAAGACTTTGTTCTTTGAAGTTGATTTAGTCAAACAAACGTGTGTGTCTATAGCCGCTTGTATAGAGAAAAATCTCTTTTCGCTTAATAAAATTGTTTTATGTAAATGTCGTGCAGTTTTTATTATCTAAAAATAGTAATTTGTAAAATTTAATGACTAACTGCATCAAAAACATTATAATCGCAGCACTTCATTCATCATCTCCGGCTAGTTGCAGGTTCTAACACTAAGTTAGTCTACACTCATAGCAGACCAAAATAGCTAAACCGAAGTGACTAGACTATTTGTTGTTTGCATCGCAGACTCGATAATTAGAACTTTTGAGGTCTTGGAAGTAGATCCCAATTTTTCTGGAATTTTTTCCAAAAATTTCTCGATAGTGGTTGTTTCCCGCAGCTATGGAAAAATTCTTTTATCATACCTATCCACAGAAAAGGTAGGAAAAATGAAATTTCGGCTCCATGAATTAACTCCGCAAGAAATAACTCTGTACTCAAAAAATGCAATAAGTCTGCATAGATTGCGGTGTTATTCCATAATGCAATAAGTCCGCAAAATTAAAATGGAAATAGTTCCGCACGTGTCAATTAAAATGGAAATAAGTCCGCAAGAGAAGTGGAAATAAAGCCGCATTTTTGATTTTTTCTTAATTTTGCGGACTTATTTCCAAATGTAAAAAGACCTTAAATTTAAAAATGGAAATAAGTTCGTAAATTTAAACTAATATAATTGTAATATCTTTTCGCTCCGTTTCATGCGGCCCGGTGAGCCTGCGCCCCGTCGTGTTTTCGGCGAGCTGCGCCACGCTTTCGTGGTGCCACGTCTGACCAAGCGAATGGAGCGCCGCTCCGGTCGCTTGACCCAAAGTGGCACTCCGGAAGCATGGTGCGACTCATCATTTCCCATCTTAGCGATTGTATAAAGCAATTTTCACTTTCGTTTTTCAGATTAATTTTAAATTATAAATTTAAAGTTGAAGCAAATAGTTTATTACATTTTAATTTACACATTGAAAGTTATTCCTTATGAAAAAACTTGGATTGCATCCTCAACAACTGCTCTGCAATATGGACAAACCGCAACTGCTTGAGCTTGGATTGTTAATTGACATTCATTGCATATTTTAAAATGTCAGTAATGCAAGAGAACAATATTTGTTGGATTAACGAAGCAAACACTGCACTTATTTTCAATTGCTTGTGATTCGCACAAGTTTCCGGGCACAGATGCATCTTCGGTACCAGTTGAATACGAATCAAATTCAGCATCTTTTTCATTGTCATTGGTTAATAAATCGTCATCAAGTAGATCAAAAGTCATAAATGTTTTATTTTCTTTGTATGTGAGCCTAATTAAACATGAAATCATTGTGTAATTTTTCACTCTCAATAGATTCGCTTACCTATTTAAGAAAGTCATTGACGTGATCTTCCCACATTCCAATAAGTAGTTTGCTTCCTTAATTTACTCGTTCCTTCCAACGCTATACTTTTTTTTCTTTTTTGCACCAAAAGATCCACCACTTTCCACAAGTGTCTCAAATCTTTTGCTTTTATGAGATTCCTCCTCTCTAATTTTTTGGACAAATTTAAAAAAATTTCCATTTTTCTTTATCATGTTCCAAAATTAAAAAAAAAAAAAATTTCCTATCTGATTTTTCGGACTTATTTCATAATGCACTAAGTCCGCAAAACTTAAAATGCAATGATTCCGCACAAAATGAATTTAACTCCGAAAAAAAAAAATTTCGCCAAACTTGCGGACTTAGTATTGCATTTTTTGATTGCGGAGTTATTTCGTGCGGAGTTAATTCATGGAGCAAAAATTTCTAACTATTGCAAAATTATCTTACATGCCCAATTTATTCGAATCTATCATTTTCTCTCAGCTACCAATTTCCTGAATGAATTTGATCTCTTCAAACTAAGTTGGGTTTATTTTGGGTCAGGCCTATAAACACTATCAGCCTTCGAAAAGTTAGCTCAGTCCGTGGTACTGTTTAAAATGGAAAAGTATGGGTTTCCCTTCTGATTTTGAGTTTTCGGATTCCTCGATTTGCCTTGTGGGTTCTGTGTGTCTATGACTTACGTGGCAAATGTAACCAAAAATTGAATTTTATCTTTCACATAAACTACATAGTATCAAAAAGTAGTTTTATGCTGGGCTTTATTAAACGTTGGTCTCAAGAGTTCTCGAATCCCAACACAACGTTGTGTTTGTACATTTGCTTTGTGAGACCACTTCATGAATACGCTAGCCAGGTCTGGTCTCCATTTTACGGTACACATCGAGTATACATCGAGTACAGTATCGAGTCTGTTGAGCGGAACTTTCTATGATTTGCCCTCAGACACCTACCCTGTAATAATTAATTTATTCAACCACCCTGTGAAGATCGCTTGAAGCTTTTAAATGTGCAATCGCTTGAAAAATTTCGCATGGTTGTCGATTTAACTCTTATGCATCTCCTTAGTATTACTTGACAAATTCTCTTTTCGTGATAGTACGCACAATTTGAGAAGGCTAACTCTGTTGCATCCTCAAGGTCTAACTTTAATATGTACGAACCCATTAAGCACATGAGCATTGCTGTTAATATTTAGGCTGAGCATTTTGTTGTTGACATTTCTAAGCGTGTTTTAAAACAACTTCTACATAATGCTTAAATCTTTTGTTCTGTTCTTTGTGGTATTGCATGCCATTTTATTCAGAGTTTGGTTTATATACTAACACCGACCAAGTGATGTAAAGCATGTATTGTTGACCATTTTTTATTAAACCCCTGCAAACATCATGATTCGAAAACGATTTGCTAGCAAATCGTAATCTCTGGGTTAAACTTCGAGATCGAACTCGATATCGAACGGAAAACGCACTATACCCTGATGGTGTTATATATTCAGAGAAGCGAGCTATTCTCGTGTCGTAAGCGATTCCCGCAGAGCGAGTTTTTATGGACATTTAATTAGAGCCGTGGAAATGGACATTTATTCATTTTAAGTGGAAAATAATGTCCGTTGACATTATTGTCTTGGTCACTTCATCGCACCTTTAATTATAGCACTTCTTATCAGATGAACACTATACTAAATGCTAGCTACTAAACAGATAAATTATTTTTGTTTTGAACATTAGACTGAACTACAATAGAAGTAAATAACTTTACGAAATTGAACAAGACTGAGATTTACTTACGAAAAATTGATATTTTTACATAGTCTAAATAGATATCACATTCCGTAAGGCTTATTATCTTGATATTTAATGTGTTAAATTTTAAAAAGTGGTAAAGATTTGTGCGCTTTCTATTAATCCGCAGTACCATTTTTATTCCATTTTAATTTTTACATATCACTTTTAATCATTTAGTAATAATTTAATTGTTTGGACACTTCGCGTTCTTACGGAATGAGCGATTCTTAGCGCACTATACTTACGGAAAATTAGATATTTAAACTTAACGAAAGTTCCCCTCACAAGAGTTAAAGTTAATTTGTGTACGCCTGTTAAATTAAAGGGCGCGTTCGTTTTACGTAAGTAAATGTAATTACGTATACTTCTATTGTAGTTCAGCCTATTATCAGTAAGTGATGAATCATTTGAATCTTACTCAGAGAAACGAAGGAATCTCGCAGTAAATTCGAAGCATAGACGCACGTAGTCTCTCATCATTTCATTGTAATTCCGAAATCAGAGAAATAGAGAAATCTCGGGCAGAAAGCGGAATTGTCGTGCTTGAGATCTCTATTTTCCTCTCATTCGTAACAGAATCAGAGAAACGAAGGAATTTCGGGAGAAGCTCGAAATTCTCATTTCTTGCTCAAATTCGAAATTACTTCGAGAAAGCGAGCTGTTCGCTAAAATGTTTGCAATGACGTGTCACCACAGCGAACATGTGTTAAGCTGAATCTGATAGTCGTAAAAAGTTTTACCTTGTTATAAGAAGGCCAGATGTAACGCATGTTATCGCAGATTATTCCAGTTGAAATCTTAAAGTAAAAAGTGTGAATATAGGTATGTCTCACTTCTTATCATCCAACGTTGTTCCGCATGGGATTGGTGGTGACCAAAATCTTGTCTTGCCAGTCGATCAAACTATTCTTTCTGGGATTTCAAGAACCTACTTTACCAATTTATCGTTTTAATGAAAATTAGTCTCATTTTTTCGTGTTTACAGATTCTGGTGCATTTAAGGAGAAAGGAATTTATTAAAGGTGGGTAAAGGCAGAAACACATTCAGGCCTCAAGGCGCTGTCAAAAAAAATTCCAGTACGGGTTTTTAAACGAGGCAACACAAAGCCGAGTAGCTAGCCGCAAAATGCTAACCACAATGCTAAATGTTCGAAGTTTTGCTCTGTCAGGCCTATTACTGTCAACAGATTTTTTTATATGTAAAAATGACAACGATAGCACCGATCGGGTGTGATGTAGTGTTGTTTTCAAATTCTTTGAGGCAAGCCCACTGATATGTATATAAATGGGCTGCTTGTTGATCCAGAAATGCATGAAAGCAAATGGCACCACTTTCATATTCCTGTCTCTTTCCGTGAGAGCATACTTTCCCACTGAACTGTAACGATTGGGAACGATAAATTGCTTGAAGTTCAGCGGTATTTCCAGAGCTGGCAACTTGGTAATCAAATTTTGCTACCAAAACTGCCTTGTAAAAAACACTTCCTTCGACTCATAATTAAAATTTAGTGATACAAATAGTCCCATATACTTTTGTGGTAGATTCAGTAAATACCACTGACATCCATATAAGTAAATTGCCAAAATTCAAATATAGCGCCAGTTTACGACAGTTGGTAGCATTGAGAGTGAGAGCATTCTTTCTGAAATCAAAACAGGTGCCACATGAAACAGGAGATCAGTCAGTCCATTTATATACATGTCAGTGGGTAAGCCTTGACGAGAGCTGCGAGGAAGCAGAGAGAGGCCAGGCCCAAGGTTTTCTTGGATGTGTTTCTGCCTTAAGATAGTGGGGAAGGACATCCCATCTCTTTAGAAGGCCTACTTGAACAACTAACATTTGAACATTTTTCTCTAAGTAAGTAGTGACTCAGGCCAGTATCTAGAACCAAATTAAAGGTAGGGCATCAGAAATTTGAGGTAGGGCACAAATTTTCGGTGCATTTGGGATACATCCATTCAGGTCAAGGGACATCTTTTTAAAAAAATATATTTCTAGAACCCTCATATGATTCCATCTTTTATAGATGACTAAAACAGGTACCTACAATAAGAAGAAATAAATGGACCAAACAAGAAACACAACGGTAAAAATATTCAATATAAATGCAGTCTACGATTTACCACATTTCGTAGAACTTTGTCAATATCTATTTTGTATGTTCTTTTCCGTTCATATACAAGAGACCTGCCATCATCTCGTGAGCTATTGCTAGCAAGCAATTAATGTAGAAAAGGTAGATTCACACGAAACAGAACTACTACTACTCTGAAGAATTCTCTTTGTCGGTATAGAACTTCAACTCACCCAAGTACCTTTTAACAATAGTAGCCACTTCTTTGGAAGGAGTTTTTTATTACCTAAAAAATAATTGCAATTTGCAATTACGGATTTGTTGTTTTTTTCTCATTAATTTTCTCACAACACTTATATATTTAAATGATGAACAGATTTAAATTTTGTTCAACTCATCAAGACACAAAATTTAATCTAGTAGATCCTCATTGTCTGGAAATCTTCTTTTCATCTTAGTTGTTATTATGTCTACAGTTTCATAATATTACTTTGCCAATCAAACTTCCATGTTTAACAACGCCTTTGATGTCAACACTTTTTGAAATATCATCACCATTGAATTTTCCAGTTTTCATTTTATCAGGAGTCTTCAAAATCAGAGAATTATTTTCATATACGACTCTTGTAACAGCCAAATGTTCTGACCAAAGCTGTTTAAGTAGTCGACCAATTGTCTTACCTTCATTCAAGGCAATCAGAGCTGGGAGGTAAGCAGCTCAAACATGGCCGATTAGTGGCTGACTGGTCAGTGCTGCCAATCCTACAGACTCGTCTGACGACTTTTATGACGTGACGCCGCTGCAGAATACAGAATAAGTTGGCAATTTTTAAGTTAGGGCACTGTCTTTTTAAGGTAGGGCATTGCCCCCCTATATCCTCCCCTAGCTACGGCCCTGTAGTGTCTTAAATGCTTTAAGCCCTTTCAAGGGAATTCTTAAAAAAAAATACATTCCAATTTGTTGTATTATCCTTGATCCCATAAAAGTTTTACATCAAGGACATAATTTTCTTCTTCTTTTGATTTCCAGTTTTTTTACTCTTCGCATAACATAAAAATATTAATAGCTTTTGAACGGAAGCAGATATTGACCGCACATAATCGTAATATGTTGCATATCGCTATAAAAGATGAAAGGTCTTCTTTGGAAAAAGTTTTCAAATTTGATCCTGTGATATTTTTGAAAGGACTTTGAGCATTTACAATACTTTTGAAAAACGAAAAAAATTCAAACTTAACTTTGAAGGAAAATGAGTTAATTTAAAGGGTGATGGGGTCTAGAGCAAAGGTGTGATCAGGACACTCCAAGAAATCCATTGGCATAATCCATCCTACTTATTTATCGAATACCCTCTATGTAACCGATAATACTTTCAGCATAGTCTTCCTAAAATTTATTTGTTGTGTCGTAGCAGGAGGCAGGTTTTGTTTGAAACCTCCTCCTCACAATCTACGCTAATTTCGAGCATGCCGGCATATTAATAACTGTCAGTGAGGCTTTAGTTAGTAGGTACGTACTCAGTAGAGAGGACTTCATGCCAAATCCGAAATATAAAAGATTAGCACTTCTCTTCGAAGTTTTGCCTAATAATCTTAGAATTTTGTATGAATCAAAATTTGCAAAAAATGTAATCAATTCACGAAAGAATTGCATCAAAGTGAACAAATCAAAAATAATTCAAACGATGCGCATATGTCAACCAATAATCACCACATCATCGATTTATATCATCAACGTCCTAAAACTACAAAGGCAATATACACAATTCAGTATCGATTAATCTCTTCGACACTAATTACTCCTAAAAATATCGACGACAAATAAAAGGCGGGACCCGCCTGAAGTTTTTTTAAGTGAGCTCAACTTCTAAGTCAATCAGTCAGAGTCACTCTGCTGACTTCTATCAACGGAACTCACTGCAATGCAAGATGTGCTATTTAGAGCAGTGCATTTTTTACAGGAGTGCTTCGAATTTCTAACAAAAAGAATAAATCAGTGTGGTGAGCAGTCGACAAACGCCCAAAAATTTTGGCAGCCAGTTTATGCTAATTGTCTCCAATTAATTGACAACGCATAGCTATTCTCATTAATACGAGAGAATCGCCAGCAATTAGTCAATCAAAAGGATATTTCAGGCGCACTCGCTATTCTCGCTATTCGAATGCCATCAATAATCTGTTACTTCGTTGGATACGAGATGAAGTTTTGGTTTTATTGGAGCATGCGCGTTTATTGTTTCAGGGTTTGATGGGCGCATATGTGAGTGTGATTAGTCCGTCTTAGTAGATATGTACCTAGTGAAATTGTTGCGATTACTATTTTTGTAATGTCCAATTTTTGATTTATTTGTTCAGAAATGCTGCGTTTATGAAATCTACTCACCATTCTAGCATTACTCATATTGGCATCGATATTCTTATAAAGTAAAGTGCGTAAATTTTTATGGGAACTAACCTCACCGTGGCATCTAAGTTACTGGGGGTCTATAGGTTGTCCGTGGATAACCTGCGTATCCACAACAAGGTGTCTCTTCAGTGGATTCCTGGTCACATGAGGATTATGGGAAATGAAAGGGTTGACCTTCAGCAGAGATGAGCGAACTTGACCACTTCTAGTTGCACAAAACTTTTTCTTGATGGGCCTAATAGGAATTTCTCTGATTTTCTCTTGGGGCTCGGAAGGAAACAATGTAGAACTGTGGTTGGCATCATCACCGGCCACAGCTAACTTCACGCTCATCTAATAAGGATGGGAGTTGTTGACAACCCTGAGTGTCTGTCCTGCCTGGAAGGAGAGCCTGAGACAACCGAACACTTTCTGTATGCTTGTACGGCATTTGCGCGGGGCAGGCTGGATACTATTCGGTATGCCTTCCTATCTGTGCATGAGCTGAAAAACTTATCTCACCAAGAGCTACTGCGTTTCATTAAGAGGACTGGACTCTGGGCTTTCGAAATTGTGTAAAAAAATTTTATGTTAGTGGGGGTATTTTAAAACAAAAAAACGGAATAATAAGAAAATACCGTAATTTTGAATTTGAAGCGTAATAACTCTGTAGTGGGGTATGGGGGTGGTTGAGCATTTATAAGATAGGTTCAAGGTTGTGCATATAATGCAGTCTTAAAATAGATCTTATACCTTGTATTTTTGCAGATATAGGTGTTTAATAAAGAAAAAGCATATTTTACTAATCACCCGGTAACAACTCGGTAGGATGACAGTTTGCCCCATCCTCCTTCCCTGCAATTCAATTTCTTACTTGTCTGGACGAGAGGAATCATATGGCAAAATATAGTCATATTAGTCTGGCACACCCTGTATAACCGAAGCTATATTATTTTGGTAATGGAAACATTACGGTTAAATATAAAAAAAATTATTTCTTGGAATTGGTGCGGGGATTAACAACGTGGTGAGCTCCCAGACTGGGCTTCGAAGACTAGGGTTTGCTGGGAAAAGCCATGTAGGGCTCGCTTTCTCATCCATTTACTGATATTGTCTGATTTTATATATACCAACAAAAGAAATGAAAAAACTAAGCTTGACTTTTTGTGGCACAGCTGTATTTCCAAACGAACAACCTATCTCTAACAGTAATGAAAACCTACGGGCGTCCTGGTGCCATATATATAGCTAATCTGTGGTTTAAGGATAGTATTTGTTAAAGATTATTTAATTAATTATTTATTGGAATTGTTTAATTACTTGTTGAATGTTTAGTTATAAAGAAATTTTTATTAGTTTACTTGGATGGAAGCGGCTGCTGTCCTGCAATTTTAACACGCTGGGACTGGAGGCAGGTTATATCCAGTTGCTGATGAATCTAATCTTGAGGATTCATCCCTCGGCGATAAACATTGCCCCGGCTGTCAATACGATTCTTTTTCTCTCCCTTTTTGCGAATTTAAATTGTTTTTTTTGAAATTACTGCAGCTTACTTTTAAAAATACTTCTAGTGCACATTCCTGTCGCCCAAATAGAAAATCGACTTATCACCTTAACTTCAATCTTTTTTCTTTTTCCTTGAAGTTGGTTGAGCTTAATTCTGGCAGTGTATCATTCAAATGTTCCGCATCAACATTTGTACGGTTTTCGAGTAGTGTATGTATTTGTTTATTTTCATTTGTTTTATTTAAATCCAACTAGTTTTTTATATTATTTATTTTAATTATTTTATATGAAAATGATTATGTGCTTATTTTATGACTTAAGCTAAATTTCCTTAAGTGCAGGTTGCTCATGATTCGTTCTCTGCTATGTTCAACCAACACACATCTTACACATACCCGGAGAATGATAGCTAGAAGAGCTCCCTTGCTAGAAAAAATGCCCCCTGAGGAGGGGGCATTATGGTCTTAAGATGGTTCTTATGAAATGGGATAAGTCCAATACACCGGAAAGGTCAGGTTAACCCAACGCAGGAGAGAATACACTTCTAGTTTGAAAGTATCAACAGGACAACGATTTTAAGCATATTTCAAAATTATGTACATAGTTTAAGATTGGTTTATGCAGGAAAATGTCCCTATAATGAGATTTCCAAGCGTGAATTTACATTTGTATCTATTTTATTGCTCAGGTGTATATCTCATTTTCGAAATCAACGATAGCAATAGCATGATTTCGAAAATAAGATATACATAAAAGCCTTAATTGGGATCATCTTAAGACTATACTATAACTATACTATAAAATTGAATTGATTGAAAAATCGTTGGATGGAAGTGCTCCAATTGGGAAATCCTGGAGGCTATTTGTCCAAGGGGAAGTAGAAGCAAGAAAAGAAATTAACCTCTTTGGTATTGTTAAATTGAAAAGTATTCGAAGTATTAATTTCTTTAAAGCCTTGAAAGTTTTGGGCGGAAATTTTGAAAGTTTTTAAGAGCTATCTTGGAGAAAAAAGACTTAGCTGGCTTAGCTGCCTAAAATAGTAGAATATAATTGCTGTTTTTTCTATATTAAATTCCAAGCTTTCCCCTAAACGGTTAAAAATTTCAGTTTATTTTTAAAACCCGTAGAAAGTTTTAAGGTATTTTAAGACATTCTTTTATAAAAACAACACCCAGAAAAATTTGCCTTCGTTATTTAATAATTTTTTCACTATTGTTTTAATGTGGCGAAAATTAATAGGAATTCCTATATAATCAATTAGAAAAGGATTGTTTTAAAATGTTTTCCCATGTATCTTCATTAGGACGAAACTTATTATTTATCAATAAGGCAACCTTTTATTTTAATATGATATATTATTAAGAATATACACATACATACAAACAATTTTATATGTTGTAACATTTTAAAATAATAGTGTGTCCCAATAGAAATTAATAACTGTAAACTATTGAAATAACACATTAAATTAATATGCTATCTAATAAAAGAAAAAGGTCTGTTATAAAATTAATTTGAAGTGAGAATGAATTTATCGGGTATCTGCTAAAAACAATAAGATTGAACCTAAATAATGTGATATCACATAAATTTAACCTGGCAGCATTTAAAGTAAAACAAGCAAGATCAAGAATTCTGCTGGCTGTGGTCGCCATTACTGTACAGCTATCAGGAATTTCGGTCCCCTTAAGAACTTATGGTGTTTGCGTTTTGAAGCCGTTCACAAGGCATATAAAGAATACGCCAGGGCAACTTATTCTCGACTTAATATACAGTTATCTCTCAGTATTAAAGCAAGTCTGAAATTTGCTGCATTATTGTCTTCAGACTCATTTTTTGCAAATGATTTGTTCTTTGAAAAAAAAAATACATTTTGCTCCAATCTTAGTATTAAATATGACTTAAGACAATGTGAAATTAACTTATCCGAAGCTTTATGTACCAGTGAGGCATATTTAGAGGATTAGTTTACAAAACAAAATTTTTCTTGACCATATTTTTCAAAGATCATTTGAAGCTTTTTGAAATTGAGGATCTAGTTATAAGCGAATCAAATTTGTATGTTGTTTGCTGCGAATGGAATATTCTATATTTTTGTGAACATTTACAATCTTATGTTGTAGGAAGAAAGTCAACTAATTACTTTTTAAAGAATGTTAAATGTTTTGATCCACATATATTGTACGAATAGCGATAAGAAATGTATTAGAGTTAAGAAATTCTGAGGAATGAATATTTATGCATTAAATCTTTAATATTCATATTACCAGTGTATTTAATTTTCACTTCTATATTAATACATTTTTCGTGGTTTCCATAGCCCTGAAATAATGAAAATGCTTGCTTTTATATATATTCAGTTCAATTAATCCCAATTTGAGAATTGATTGGCATGATCTGTAAAATACCTGAGTTAAATCTAAATAGCGTTCACTCCTCGTCCTTTAATAAGAATCTACATATTTTGATCTACCATTAAATTATCCATTCCGATGAATCGGAGAATCGGATGAACTTCGAATCAAAATCGAAAATTCCGAGCAACGAGTTCGAGTAAAGCGCAATTAATCTTTTCAATCTGACCGAATTCACTTGTTCGGAACTTTTGAGTTTGATTCGAATTAATAATTTAATGGTTTTCTCCCATAATTTAAAATGATAACCCCATAGATTTAATATGGAACAGCACATTGATTTAATAAGATATCATTTTAATTCAATGTGCTTTTCCTTTGCTTTTAATAGGCAGAGATTGTAGAAGTAATAGGTTGAACTATTGACTTAATATCATGCACATTATTAAATTGATAATCCTATCATATTACTCTAATAGTGGAAATAATTAAAGCAATACTTTAAACTTAGTATTATGTCATTTAAGATTAAACGGAGGATCACATTAAAAATTAACTATACATCACATTATTTTAATATGAGGACTGTATAATTTTAATGTGACGACCTAATTATACGTACTATTACTTATTAATGGTATAAATCCTATTGACCAAAATTAATGGGAATAACTATTAAAAAACTATTGATTTTAAGTGAGTTTTCTCTGAGTGAATAAAAGGTACAAATTTAAAACTTATCATATCAGTTTCGTCTTAATTTAAAACTTTGTGAATGTCTTAACTTCTCTGTAAACCTGAAAGTTTAAAATAAGATCTAATTTTCTCTTATTTTTCAATTCATACTTAAAGGGTTAATTTTTAAGTCTCTTCTAGTCTGAATCGTAAACAGTCACGTTTATATCAAACAATTATTTCCTTAACTTAAAACTCATAAAAGTCACAACTTTTTCTAAACTCAGAAAGTTTTAAAATCCGTCCGAAATTTTCCACAGAAAAGAACTAAAACAAACGAAGTTTTATTTTTATACCTTTTTCAACTTAAATAATAAAATCTAACGGGATTGTTGAGATAATTAAACTGAAACGGTTTTAATATTTAGAACAAGTGCGACTTTTGTTAGTGAATCAGTTGATCAGAAGTACGCATCCGTGAGTGAAGTTGATTTTTTATTTAGTGGTTACATTTTATTTTTCATCTATGTATTTTTATTATATTTGTTTATTACATATAAAATAAAATAATATTTTTTTGTTATATTTCTGGAAATTCATTTAGTAGCATTTCATTTACTCTCGCGCATTTAAAAAATTGTCACGACATACATCATGGTAGTAAAAATTTGTGTTTGAAGTGCTTAGTATCACATCAATGTGAGAAAACTTTTTCGACTTATAGCGGCTTATCGAAACATATTAAAACTTGTTTAGAAAACTGCAATAATCTATCTCAAAGTAGTTTTGTTCCAAATATATTTTGTCAAATATCGTAAAAACTTAAAGGAAAAACATTCAGAGGAGATTTTAAATATTCCATTTCACTACTGTTATCCACAAATGGTAATTATAGCTATTTAAATTTATGTCAAACTATTGTGAATAGATATTTAGTACATGTGTCACATGAAATAATAAATAATTTTTTTTTATATTTATCTTACTTTCTAGATATTATTTGATTTTGAGCTAATGTATCCAGATAATAGTAACAAAATGATTTTAAATTGGGGAAGATATAAAAATATTATTTTTAAAATTTTAGATGACTCCAAAATGTCTTTACAGGATTGCGGAGGTATAATAAAAATGTTATCACAATAAATTTGGTTGCTATAAATCTATTTCTTTACACTGTTTTAGAATGGAATAATTCAAATAATTCATTTATAGCACTTCTGAAGTTATTACCATCAGTTTCTATGGGAAATAAATCAAAATCTAGAGAATCATTTTCTCAAGCCTAGCACAAATAAATAAATTTGGAAATGTAAGTAATTTAAAGAATAATAGAATGTTAATTTTGCAAATAACTTTAAATATTTCTATATATTTAGATTAACACTCCCAAAGAATTGGACCGAACGCATCAGCAATTTCATATTATTTAATTTATGTTGACAAACAATTTATAAGGGTACCAGATAGTTTTAATATTATTAAAACAATGGACGTTTTTTTAAAATTAGTTTTTATATTTAATCTTACATATGAAGTATTTTTGAGAAGATATTTTATATTTTTACAACATTTTATATACAAAATTGAGTTACCTCAATTAAGCACGCGTATAATTGAAATTTTCAAAATATTTAAATAATACCGAATAAAAATAAAACATTTTTTGCGTATCGAAAATGCACTTGACTGAACATATTTCAGTAGCAAATAAAAGTCCAACTAATAAACTTACAAACCAAAATTGAATAAAATGAAAAAAACATTTATTTTGAATTTACATAAAATAACTAATGGTACATGAATTTATAGCAGAAAAAAATAAATAATAAAATTGAAACCAGATAAATTTTCATTTTTTTTTAATCTCCCATGATTTCAAGTAGAATTTTACCACAATGAAAACCATTAAAAAAAATATTCTCCAAAATTCAAACTCCACTGTCTCAAATTGAGATAACTTTGGTTTAGATTGGAACTAAATTTTCTCTAAAATTTAAACTCGACTGGTTCAAATTCAGAAAATTTTTAGTTTAAATTTAAAACCAGATAATTTATTTAATTTTTAACTTGACGGTTTAAACCTAAGACAATTAAAAGTTTTAACTTCAAACTATGTAGAAATATCAATATAAAACTGATTCGTCTTAATAATTTTAAGACTTTGTGTAAGTTTTAATGTTAAACTTTTTCGGAATGGAATTATATTATATGCAAACCCAAAAGTCTTAATTTAAGCCCCGAATTTTTAACCGTGTATATAAATAGTTTTTTTAGGCCATCAAAGTTCTTAAGGTGTTTTGTTTGGTTGTGATCATGGATTCGTACAAATTCATATGGCGGCCTACAAGAAAGTGTCTGTGTGAAATCTGAGTCTAGCTTTCTTGAGTTCTAAGTTTAAAGCTTTTGAATTTTTGGCTAAGTAATGGATTTGAAGCTATCTACTTTAAATTAATATAGTTACAGGAAAAATCAAAATGTAAAAAAAATATCACAAAGGGAAATAATATATTGAAAAATCAAAATTTTTTTCAGTTTTCTGGCCAGCTCACAAAAATGGTCGTAAAATTAGTGTTTTCTTTTACTTTCCTGAAACCTGATTACTATTCCTACAAACAATTAGAACATTTTGAAAGTCCTAGCTCATTTCCTTGAATTAATAGTAAAACACTTAATAAAAATACCTCTAAGCTGGAAATTCATCGATACAGGTTTATATGGTTGAGCTGTCGCAAAAAATTCCAGACGTTCGAACCCGATAATTAACCGGCTTGGAAAATACCGATATTTACCCATTAAAGAATATGTTTCACCTTTCTATATTACACTCCAAAGCTGTAAAAAGAAATGCTATCGCCAGAAAATTGTTACCTTTACAAACTCGGTTGAGAGGGAAAGCCGGAAGGATAAAACAACTTGCAAGCAGGACCAGTAAGCGAATCAACCTGCAGATAAGCAATCAACTGAAGTTTTTGTAAGGTGGATATTGAATGAGAATGATGATCGAAGCAGCAATTTCATTCAGCAGGGGTCACCTTTGACCTGGATAGCAAATAGGCATAATATTCTTAGTTTAGTTAAGTATTAAATTTGTTTGCTAAATTGTCATTGTAACTCTGGATAGCGCTAGCAGTACTTAAGATCTTACAAGTCAAATTTTACCATATTATTATCATTATTTATTATTTGTATTAAAATTAGGGATCCAGATATAGATTCCGCCCATTATACTTACAGTCACTGCGACCAGTTAAATCTTTTTTGACATCACCCCTAAGTGCCCATTCGAACTTGAGGTCTTTTTCAAAGTCTATAACGGTCTTGGAAGCCATCTTTGCAACATCCTCTGGCAGTTGAAATGACTTTTTTTTAAATGTTTTGGACTTATGCGGTTAAGAGCACTACGTTCTAAGTAGTCTCGTCGTCTTTCGTACAGAAGCGAAAGTCTCTTTACCCATATTCTTGAAATGATCTCTAAGTGGGCAATGCCCAGTAAGTAGGACTGTGTTATGAGCCTTAATTCTTTCCTACTGAGCGTGAGGAATATTTTTGTCAGCTGTTGGGAATACATAATGAATTTATTCGATTCTCTTAGCCCTGCGGTGTTTTCCCAGTGTACCAATTTAATTCTGTCATCGCAAAGTCTGAATTATGGCTCTTTGGATGGCAATAAACAGCAATATCTTTGCTCCGGATGCCTTCATGTCCTGGCATCTAAATCAGCTTAACCTTATTTACTTCAGCACAGTAAGACCTTCTCAGACTAGCGTAGATTCAAAGGTATACGAATTTAATGCTTTGAGTGCTGCTTGGCTGTTTGATATAATATACATTATACATACATATATTTATATTTTCTCCACGCATATTCTAGACTGATTCTGTGAGCGCAGAGTTCTATGGCGTAGATTTATGATTGAAAAAGGGTTGTAAGCATTTTTACCGCTATTAAAAAATTTTGAATTAAAGACACCTGTTTTTCCTTGTTGAACATATTCAGCACGTAGGCGTATTCGCTACGCTATCAAAATAGTTAGAGAAGGGCGAAGTGGAAAAAAATTACTGCGGGCAGACATATGATACAGTTTGAGCCATTATGCATTGGTAAATAATACTAATATTAATAAAATATATAATAATTAATATTAATTGTAGTTATAACTTTCCAAGTTTAGTTTTCATTTCTACGATCGAACTTCGGTAACGCTTACCTACCTAGCGGATATAAATTCTTTTTACAGATTTTGTAACAGTAAATCGAGAGTTCGGAAATTATAGTTAATTGATTATAATTATATTAATTGAGGTGCTAATTGAGATTGTTCTAGGTCCTGATGGGGTTGTCTAAGTCTTTAATTTGGAGGATTGAAAAAATTAAGGACTAGATCCTAACCATTTTCTCCAACTACAACATCTACAGGAACCGGATTTTAGCTTTCGTGCTGTCTTTCCCAGAGAGAATCCTAATTTTGCAATAAATATCATGTGGATGAGGTTAAATTCACCCGTACAGGTATCACACACTTCAGGAATCTTCATAAACATTGATCAGGAAAACAAGTTCTTCATAATGAAAAAACACATTTTTGTTGAACGAATCACGAAATATTAATTAAGCTCTTGTTTGCTAGTACAAACTTAATATCTCCAAGAAATAGATACTTTGTAGTTGTTAAATGCAGGTAATTTGGCAGTGTAATAGCTTCGCCTGTAACCAGTACGGTATCTAGGGGAGGGGGGCGGTCCGACCCGGGCGGCACTTATCTTGGGGCGGCATTTTTTTATATTTCTGTCTAAATTATTTGAAAATTAAGTTAATAACATAATAATGTTGTAATCCACAGAATCATTTATTGTAATTAGTATTTAATTTCACAAAAATGCGTGCTAACTCCGATGTTGAGATTTTTAAGCTTAATCACGTATGTATACAAATATCAGCTGTTAATATTTTCTTTACCGCCATTGTTGTTATTGTAAACACAGCCCCTATCGGTCGCGGACATCGAAAATACGGAAGAGGAACGCTTTTGTTATCTCATGGTGGTTGAAGCAAACTTAACTTAAGAGCAAGTTAGGAAGTAAGAAGAGATTTTCTTAACACTAGATTGCTTTTTAATTTCGTTTAGAAAAGAAATTGTGTCTATAAAGATACGATTTATTAGAATTTGGAGACTTTGTATACATGACATAAATGCCCTTGTTTCTGATATAATGAATGTGTTATGTAGCACATCTATACGTTTGACTACATAGTAAATTAGCATAGATAGTGTACTGTAAACTACACGCTAAAATTTCATCGCATCTACAGACACCTTGTAAAAATAAAATGTATAGAAAATAAACTAAGTTGCTATAAATCTAAGTACACAAAAAGTTTTAGAATATAAAGGATGTCAACGAAAAATTCAGATTCTCAAAGATCTTGTTGCACAATAGTCAGAATTATAGAGAATTAAAAATAATATAAATAAATCAGTAAAAAGAATATAAATGGAATAAAAATAAAAATATAATTATTCACCTCTAAAATTGCCAAAAAAAAAAGATTACAAAATATGTATATAAAAATAAAAATAAATCTTTTTATCCTTTTACTAATACCAGTATATAATTGTCTTTATGTTTTGGACATACTTTAAAATAAACATTTGGATAAATCGATGTGATGAGTTGCGGTTAGCATCAACAACCCCCTCACTATCGATAGCTATACCTACATTTGAATATTGCCCAAAAGCAGTCAATTTGACTGCTTGAGTAATTTAAATTAATTAAATGAATTTTATTATTGAATTTGGTTATTTTTTATATGACCAGTCCACCCCTGTATTGCAATTTAATGAGCAATGAGACGATCAATAAACATTTATTTCTTCTTATGAATTTACATATAATATTTCGGCAGATTTTTTATTTACTTTGGTGGTCGACTGGAATTATTTTCAGTCAATCATCCAATTTTGCAAAATTTAATTTTTTTGCTAAATTTGATAATTTTTGTCACCGGTCAAGATGTTAAGGGCAGTGTAGAAACTCGTTGGAACACAAGAGGTGATGCGGTGACTATTGTAAAAAAATATTTATTAAACATTTTCAGTGCTTTGGAAAAATTGACATCTGAGGAAGAAAATATTAAAACGAGATCAGACCCTGGAATGTTACTCAGCTCAATGCAATCTTTCTTTTTCTGTGCTACCTCCATTTATGGGAATCCGTCATTTTGAAAATTAATGACGCGCAACAATACCGGCAAACAAAGGGATTAAATATCTATCAATAACTGCGTCTTTTTATATTGTTACGGTTCATTGGAAATTTCAAATTGATTTGCTTCTAAAAAATTTCTGTAGGTAGATATGATTTTACATCTTCACAAAACGTCAAATAGAACCTGAATAAAATTTATTGAATAAATAACTAATAAGGAAACATCATATCGGGTGAAAATCTATGCCACTCGGCGAGATATATAAGTGTGCTGTGTTTGTATTCGTTTCGTCATGGCAGTAGTGAAACCGTGAAATTTTGAAGGGGGACATTTTTTATAATCCAAATTACTATGTAAAATAAACAAATTTTTAGCGCCCCCTTATTTTCAGATAATATTTCTTGGCGTTGCCTATGATAATTTAAGGGACTTGTCACAATGAAATGTCAGAAATCAAGCAGAATTTTCAAATAGAGACCAGCACTCTTGTCATTTCTCCCCCCGCTCTATAGGTTTGACTCTCTTACGTACACTGTATTCGCACGAAACCCCGCTTTCTTATTAGTTATTTATTCAATGATAAAACTTGGTTCAAATTTTGAAGCTTTAACTCTACAAAACCTTGCCAATGTGATGATTTCTTATGAATTTAGAAAATCATGTAAATTTATAGCCGATTTTGATACCGACGTCAATCGATAATCTCCTTTAATCCTGATCACGAAAAAAGAACACGGC
The DNA here is from genome assembly GCA_963930735.1 of Dioctria linearis. Lineage (NCBI taxonomy): Eukaryota > Metazoa > Arthropoda > Insecta > Diptera > Asilidae > Dioctria > Dioctria linearis. The sequence continues at coordinate 330,379,086 of OZ005740.1, read as the reverse complement.
TAATGTGATTTAAAACTGAATTCTTTACAAATATATATCATTGGACAAAGGGACACCCGTGCAAAAAGCAGTTACAACAGCCAAAAAAATATGTGAAGAGTTGGAAATATCCAACGAGCGTCGAGTTAGAAGGAAAAAATTACGAGTGGTGAAGATCCACAAGACGTGGTTGGAAAACTCTGTTCCTAACATATTAATATTGTTAAGAATTTTTTTAACAATAACCATCAGTGTCGCTAGTTGTGAACGGAACTTTTCCAAATTAAAATCAATTGAAAACTATCTTCGTTCCACAATGAGTGATTTAAGATTACGAAATATAGCGATACTGTCCATAGAAAGACAGCAGATAATATAAATTTTGACAATCAGGTCTACCAAGGAATTCGATTCGATCTAGATTCTAACGAATCAAGGTTTTTCATATAGTATTTTTTACTAGTAAAATTAATCACATCGAATATTCTTCAGCGCTAATCAAAAATAACCGGCAATTGCCATTTATTGAATCTGGAAAATCTTCGATTCAATTTTATTAAACAGTAGAAAATGCTCCTTGAAAAAATTCGATTCGATGTAGATTTGATCGAATCGAATTTTCCGGTAGGCCTGAATGTCATTCAAGACTTTTGTAATATACCTAAATGCAAATTTTTTTTTATATTAATCAACATGCGTTTTATCATTATGTGTACAATCTGTTTAAACAAAATAAATAAATGATTTTACCCATTTATTTATTTATGGTCAATAATTGTTAATAACCACTCTTGATTTTCATTAAGTTAGAAGGGGCGGCAAGTTCAAGACCGCCCCAGGCGACAAAAGCTCTAGCTACGCCACTGCCTGTAACACTGTATGAAAACAGAAAAGTACTATGTATTATATCGAAAACGAGTATAAGCGAATATGGTTATATGTTAAAATTATTAATTACCAGAGAATGTGGTAGGTCCCGGCTTCAAAAAGCAGACGAGGCGGTTGTTTTTTCTCTTATAATTAATAATTTGATTTAGAATCGTAAAAATAAAAAGTTTTTCTGAAATTTTTCTATTCCATCTGACCGATTCTAAAATTATTAATTCAAGTCCCGCATGAGTCAAGGTTGAAAATGAATTAGCTGCAAAAGGAACTTTCGTGAGAAATCTAGATGGTTTTATTGGCATTAATGTAGCGAGAGGTATTCTAAATAATGATTCTCCTTCCTTACCAGTAGATAACTAGTCGACTTAACAGCTTCGGAGAAGGTATACCCATAAAAGTTATTAAGACTGAAAGTCAAATCAATGTAGAATTAAATTATAATTTAGTAGGTAAGCAGGCAAAAAGTGCAAGTAAATTTATTTTCGCTATATAAAATATAAAAAGATAATAAAATGAAATATTTGAAAATAACGACAAGAGTTTAAACTTGGATATTTTTTGGTCGGAATTAGAAGTTTGGTGACCGAGAACTACAAATTTTGCAGGTTTTTGGAAAAACTCAAAATTTTTATGATAATAATATTATTGGCATATTTTGATTGCACAGTAAATACTAAGAATACAATCCTTTTTCTTATATTAATAGTTTGTTTCAACTACCGATGTTGCTCAATTTATTGTTGAATATTAAAGTAAAAAAAAAAAACAAAGTTAAATGGCTGATAGTTAGGTACTATACCTGACCTAACTATATAATTATATATTGACTTACTATTACTCTCATCTGATGCAGCCTCACTACAACGATCATCCAAATGATCATCGCTATAATTTGGGTCTGGTGCTGTAACATGATTGCGATCTTTTAATTCCACACTGTCTGGTATTCCTGTTGATTGCCCAAAGTTTACTTCTGCACATTCACTAGTTTTTTGTACACTTTTAGTAGGATTTTCGAAAATATTTGACACTTTATGATCAGGTCTAGATAGAATATTTTCTATCGAAAAACTATTTGATAATCGCTTCAATGTTTGAGCCTCCATTGTGAACCTATGCTTGGATATATACCTATATGAATACACAACAACAATAACAAATACAACAACACTGATAATCACTGAACAAAAACTGAAACTCTATAGAGTGATTAAATCTCGAACACGATCATCCAATCTTGAAAATTCTCGCAGAACTGAAGACGAGATTTCCCTTCATGAATTCTCTTTTGCGGTTCTTGTAAAGATGTCACATCTCTCGAACAAGTCTCATTGGTGTTAAAAGATGAAAGTTTTTTTTTCATCTGATGAAACATTGGTTCGTTCTATAATTAGATGGGCGGGATAACTGTGATCGAGCGTAAAAATGGCTTTTCAAGTGGGTTGGGCTAATATCGGAACGGATTGCTGTGAAATTGTGCAGGGCAAAGATTTACATCGGCGTCATTACAGCAATTAGTAAGATTAATTCTAGCCAAAAATCATTAAGAATTAAATTTTCCTCAAGTACCTACTAAGTATTAGCAGAGCGACAATATATTTTTGAATTTTTGTTGCAATTTGCGCGTATAGTATAAAACGTTCCTTATGAGTTGTGTGAATTTGTAAAGTGGCTGCCGCATATGTTATACTGCTTCTGCATAGGTGTCAAATTGACGTGTTTTGTTTAAATTAATATAATTATTTCTATAGATACATTTTTATTTGTTGGCTTTGTATCTATAATGCAGATATTTCTTCACCAGGGGTAGGCAGGTAGGTACTTATGTTTTCTATAGACCAAAATTTACCTTTTACACTTTTCAGGTCTACTAGGGTTTTGGACACGGTGATCTCTTGTGTCTTCGCTTAAAGCAGTAAGGCTAAATTTTACCTCTTTACGGATACTCGCGTCTTATGTGCTTGTACGGCTCGTCATCCTCTTCGCATAGTCGCTATTGGAGGAATGGTCTATCTTCTTCAAAAAATACCGGAAGGGGAAATGTGCAGTGAGTGCATTAATAAACAGCCTATTTACGAAGCCCAATTAGTTTGCTCGTCTGATGACGATAGAAGGAGAAGAATGCCTTTACTTGCCTCATACCTGACGGGCTATGCTAGAAGAAATCCACTTACATTTCTTTCAATTTTTGTAGTTCCCCTTTAAATGGCTTTTTGGTAGGACAAATGTTGGATAGGGCCCAGTATATTTGGTCCGTGGATTCAGATTTTAATCAGATCATCCATTTTTTCAATTTTCTTATCCCCTTCATGGCCAGGACTCTGAAATAGGGTTACTTTATTATATTAGAACATGAAAGATAATAATCATGAAGCAAGCCTCTCAAGCTAGCTGGCTACAACTAAACTTGTGTTTTCAATTGCGGTACTATATCCTCCCTTGATAGGTAGGTACAAAGTGATACACGATTCGTTTTGGCCACTAAAGCTCAAAAGCTCAACAAATCTTTTTTATGTTGAATTTGTGAAAACTTATGTACATCAGATAATAAGTTCATATCAGTATTATCTAAATAACAAAGGAAGATTATATCGGATTTGCAAACGGTTATTCATCGCAGCTTTAGACATAAGCAAGCAAAAAATGCATTACTATTTTTTTAAAAACACTTTCAAATCTCAGACAGGTACCCCCCCAATGGAAAAAAAATAAGGGTGTACAAAATTGAGGTATCATTTTGATTTTGCCGCCATTTTTTTCTACCAGGAATTTTTATACGATGTTTCTTCCGGTATATTCTAAATACATTCCGGTTAGTTAATATGGAACGTTACACGAAGGAACAACCTGTTTTTGTTATTAAAACATTTTTTGAAAATGGTAAAAGTTCTCAAGATGTAATTAGAAAATTTCGAACAAAATTTGGTAGAGAAAATGCTCCAACAAATCGTGCCATCAAGCTGATGGTTGATAAATTTCTAGAAACTGGATCTGTTACTGATAACAGAAGCAAAATATATCAACGTAGTGGCCGTTCAATCGAGAATGTAGCAGCTGTGAGAAGAAGTGTTGAAGAAGATCCAAACACTTCCATTCGTCATCGTTTGCAGCAATTAAACATCAAACCATCCACATTATTCCGTATTCCAAGCCGAGGTATTAGCCATTGAAGAATGTGCCAATACCTGCATTAAAAGATCCATAAATGGCTCAACCATTCAGTGGCGTAGATAAGGCACCCGCAAACCCCGCCAGGCGGGGGGGCCCCGGAAATTTAGGGGCCCCAAACTGGTAACTAAATTTTCAAAGAATTCCAACATTTTACTCTAAAAGTATACATATAATAAAAGTCATGAAAATTTCAGAGAAATATCTTTTTTTTCCAGATATTTTCAATTTTATTGCTCATTTTACTACTGATTTTTATAGATTATATACCATTCTCATATCCGGAATTCAACATTACCAACACATTTTTCATATTTGGCTATTAGCATAGACAAACTAATACATACAAAGACTGCGACGATGCTTCAACGTGATGTAGGGAAAGCCTCAATTTCTTCTTAAAAAATTACAGAAAATGTTTCGGCAGAACTTTTGTTCACTTTGGTGGCCGACTGGAGCTATTTTCAGATACAATACTTTACTGTGCGTCGTTGTCAGCCTCCAAAAATGCGTACAAATTTCAAAGAAAAGATTTCCAGTAAATCTCTAAGAAAAAATTGTGGTCTTCCCTACATCAGGTCGAGGAGGCATCGTCGCAGTCTTTGTATCTTATTAGTTTGTCAATGCTAATAGCGAGGCAATGCTGTTGGCCTCCAATAATGCATACAAATTCGAATGAAAAATGTCCAGTAAATTTCTAGGAAAAAAATTGAGGCCTTCCCTACTTCAGGTGAAGCATCGTTGATTTTTGAACTGAATTCCTATTACTGAAATTATAGAAAATGAGCAATCTGCCTTAAAACAGGCAAATTTTATTGTTTTTCTGGGAATCAGAAAGATAGCTGCGTATTTAAGTAAAAAGTATTTAGATTTTTTCAGTCTAGATTTGGATGCGCGACGGGATATATCCATACAAAGGATACTCAAAATAGCACGACTTCATGTAAAGTGTTTCGATTCTCATTGGAGATTATATTATTTTATTATTAAATTGAGAATATAAGTAAAATATAGAACTTAATATTCAAATATTTTTCATATACATTCGTATAAGTGTCGTGCAAAGTATTTTTGTGTGAAAATGAGTGAAAGGAAATATATGAGTGGTGCACAAAAACGAAAATTGAGACAAGAAAAATGTGAAAAAGCACATAAGTTACCGAAGATTAGTAGTTTCTTTGAAAAAGCCTCAGAAGCTAGTGCGTCTACCTCAGTTAAAATTATTGGAGCTGATGAAAATGTTGCAATTGTCGAACAGGAATCAAATATAGCTGCCTCAGAAAACGAAGATGAATGTGATCAGGAGGATCTAACACATTTTGTTACAGACAGGGCTTTATTTTCGGGACACCTATCGGACGATGTAAAACGAAAAATTATTGCTGCAGGTCCAAATAAACCCATGGGTCCATTTCCGAAGAATGAAAATGACAATAGAGCCTTCAGCACTGATTACTATGTGGTTAAAACAAGAACTGGCCAACAAATTGATCGTTTTTGGCTTTGTTACTCTCAGGCATTGAATGGGGTTTATTGTCAACCGTGTTGGCTTTTCTCTGATAATGTAAAAGCAGTAAGTTGGTGTAAGGGAACAATTAATGACTGGAGAGGCTTGAGTAAGAAAATTAAAATTCACGAAGAAAGTCATGCTCATTTGGAATCATGTATAACCTACAGCACTTGGGAGAAAAATAGAACCATCGATAATCGAAGAAGTAGTAATGAAAAAATTAAAGAAGTTTTAATAAGAATCTGCGATGTGATAAGAACTTTATCAATTTGCAATATGGCTTTACGAGGTCATCGAGAAAGTATAAGCGCTTACGAAATTGGAGCAACGAGTGGTAATTTCTTAAATATTATTGACTTAATATCGCGATATGACCCCATACTAAAAGCCCATTTGTCAAATACCAATATTCGAAATAAGTACTTGAGTCCTGACATCCAAAATGAAATAATTACACATCTGGCTAAAAGCGTTTTAGAAAAAATAACGGAAGGTATCAATGACGCTCCATTCTTTTCCCTTATAATTGATAGTACCCAAGATATATCCAAAAAAGACCAACTAAGTATTGTTATACGGTATGCAAGCATAAAGCCAAATGCAGATAAAGGAGTACATAACAAACTAGAAGTAAAAGAGTCATTTATTGGATTTATAGAACTAACCGAACAAAATTCACAGAACCTTGAGAATGTCGTTCTTACTGCCTTGGATAATTTTAAAATTAAAATTGAAAAGTGTCGGGGACAAGGATATGATGGGGCTGCTAATATGTCTGGAAAATATAGCGGTTTGCAGGCAAGAATCAAGAATCGAGTTGCTACTGCTGATTATGTGCATTGCTCAGCTCACAATTTGAATTTAGTTTTAAATGATTCGGTTAAGAACATTAGAGAGATTCAAAACTTCTATGGCCTTCTACAAAGTATTTATGTTTTTTTCAGTGAAAGTCTCCCGCGTTGGCAAGCACTAAATGAAACATCATTACATGTAAATAAAATGAAATACACCCTCAAAAAACTCTGCCTGACAAGGTGGTCCTCTAGATATGAATGTTTACTCTCTATAAGATATAATTATCAATCGGTGATGCAATGCTTATCAAACTTCATCTTATTGTGCAAAAAACCAAATGATAGAAATGAAGCAAAGTCTTTGCAGAATAAAATGGACAGTTACGAGTTCATTTTAATACTCGTGTTTCAAAGTAAAATCTTAGAAGCCGTAAATTTAATTTCAAAACTACTACAGAGTCCCTCATGCGATTTAGAAAAAGCTTGCGAATTGCTCAACACTGGACAAAAGAACTTATCACAACTTCGACACAATTTCGATAAACTTGAAGAAGAAGCTAATAGCCTAGCAAAGTCTTGGAATATTCAGCCTAAGTTGAAAGAAAAACGCCAGAAGAAATTTTTTGATGAATTTGAGGATGGCTGCGTAATTCCTAATCCCTTGAAAAAATTTCAGATTGAAGTTTTTAATGCATCACTTGATATTATTATCAACCAACTATCTAGAAGATTTTCCTCTATACATGAAATTGTGAAGCTTTTCACATTTCTCAACCCTTCAAAATTTATCAGTTTAACGAATGAAGCAATAATGGAATGTGGAAGGCAGGTTCTGAGCAAATATGGTGATGATTTTTCGGAAGACCTACCTATTCAGTTAATTAATTTCAAGACTGTTTTCAGCAATGATATTAAACAAAAGTCATCTATTAAAGAACTGGCAAATTTATTAATAGTGGAAAATACATGTGTAGCAACTAGTCTTCCAGATTTGTGTACATTATTTCAATTATATTTAACATTACCGGTAACATCCGCAACAGCAGAAAGATCGTTTTCGAAACTGAAATTGATTAAAACTTATTTACGCAGCACTATTAAACAAGTTCGGTTAAGTGCTTTGGCTGTTATAAGTATTGAACATGAACAAAGTAAGTCCGTCAATCTAGAAGAGCTAGTTGAAAACTTTATGCTTCTGAAAAAAAGACGCTTTTGTGTTTCATCTTCTAATTAAGTCGGGTAAGTTCTTGTAATTTCTTCTTTTTATAATTCACTGTTTAATTTAACTGCACTTTTGAGCATCTGTATCATCCTCAGATATAAGAAAAATTTGTAATAATATTTTTGGATATTATTATAATAAATACCAAATTTTACACCATACTTATTATTTTACCAGAGAGGATTTATATATAGGTATAATATGTATATGTATTAATACATGCATAATGTCCATACTTAACTAGGAATATTTATATATTCCACAACTTTTTGCTCTCAATTATGAATGTCTTGCGTTCTATAAAGTACAGTATCGACTATACCTGAGGTCTAAATGTATATTTAAAAAGGGCCCCTAAAAATTTTCGCGGGTGGGCCCCTGAATTCTTATCTACGCCACTGCAACCATTAATATCCTCTCGGACAGCCAAGCTGCCCTCAAGGCCTTAAAGTCCTATACTGTCAAGTCAGGGATAGTCTGGGAATGTCTACAAACCCTCAAAAATCTATCAAGGAGAAACAAAGTTATCCCCATGTGGGTACCTGGACATGAGGGCCACAAAGGCAATGAAATTGTGGATGGCCTAGTCAAAAGAGGAGCGGAAACTCAGTTTGTCGGACCAGAGCCATTTTGTGGCACTTCAAAGTGTTATCTCAAAGCTACCCTAAATAACTGGGAGAATAAACAAAAATCTCTGTATTGGGAAAGGCTACAAGTACTTCGTCAGGCAAAAAAGTTTATCGACACCTCTGGCGGAAAAACAAAAGAACTCCTACTCCTTAGAAGAACGGAGCTCAAAATGATCACAGAGCTCTTAGGCTATTGCCCCTTGAGGTATCACCTAAACAAGCTGGGTTTGGCTAAGACTTCATCCTGCCGCTTCTGTCAGGATGCTGACGAAACCACGGAGCACTTGCTCTGCAACTGCGAAGTATTGGCCAGGCGGAGATTACTCCACCTTGAACATGCTTTTCCTCCACCAAGTTACGTATGGAACGTCAAGCCCAGAATGGTTCTAGACTTTATTAACAGTCTAAACCTATAAATGGAGCAAATTCAACGGGGACTCACAATAGATCTTTCAGGTCGCAGTGACTGCGAGGCTAACGCCTATACACCCCTTTACAAATCTAATCTAATCCACATTATTCAACATTTTGCATCGTGATCTCCATTCAAAGGCTTATAAGATCCAGCTGACGCAAGAATTAAAACCAACTGCATGGTCAGTTACGTCGGCAATTCGTTTCTTGGGCAATCGAAAAACAAGAAGAAAATGATAATTTTTTTAACAAAATAATCTTCACCAACGAAGCTCATTTGCAGATCAATGGCTACGTCAATAAACAGAATTACCGCATTTGGGGTGAAGAGAATCCAAGGCTTATCTTAGAGCAACCATTACATCCACAAAAAGTTACGGTTTGATTTGGTTTGTGGTCAGCAGGAATCATCGGACCATATTTTTTGAAAACGCAAATGAAAATGCGATTACGGTCAATGGAAATCGCTACAGGGAGATGATCGGAAGCTTTTTGTGGCGGGAAATTGATGATTAGGACGTAGAGAATATGTGGTTTCAACAGGACGGTGCCACTTGCCACACAGCAAGAGAAACAATGGATCTTTTGAAGGAAAAGTTCGAAGATCGCATTATTTCTCGTAGAGGAGGAGTGAATTGGCCACCAAGATCGTGCGATTTGACACCAATGGATTATTTTTTGTGGGGTTTTTTGAAATCGAAAGTGTACAGCAATGATCCCACAACAATTCAAGAGCTTAAAAACAACATTATCGAGCAGATTTCAACGTGATTCAGAATTTTGGTAAAAGATTGGGAGCCGTGACGTGATTCAGAATTTTGGTAAAAGATTGGGAGCCTGCCGAGCCAGTAGGGCGGGCCCCTTGACCGGCATAATTTTTCATTATTAACCGGAACCTATTTGTAATAAATAAAAATAAAAATATATTTAATATTTAAAAAAAAAAGTATTTTTTTATTAAAATTAAAATGATACCTCAATTTTGAACACCCATTATATATAGAAAAGTATTCCCGAATAGTATGTTGCAGAATTAAAGCAACAACACATGTATATGGCTGATATTTTTATCGTGCAAATACATCTAAGCAATATTTGGCGCCAATCCCGTAAAGTTTCTAATATAAAGTTCCTTACATGTAGAGAAAAATTGAAATTCACAGCAAACGCACGCCTCGCTTAAAATGCACATTCGATAGAATTCGTTTCATTCAATTGATTTTCTATCAAATCAAACAAAAGCATTTTTAAATTGAAAGAATTTTCCAAAAGCGCGTGAATGTCTGCGCGCTTAAAAGACCCTTTCATTTTAACAATTCACTTTTAAATAAGAAAATAATTCATATTGAATATTTTGACGTTCAGTATAATTGCTAATGCATTTAGACTTACATTAATCGATCTGTTCTTCATTTTGAAAGTAAAACGCCTTCATCTTGATTTCAACACAGTTTAATTTATTGTTAGTTTTGTTACTTTGTTTCAGTTCTTTTTAACATTTCGAGTATGAAGTTAGCTTTTCGCAACTTTAAGGTTATTCTTTTAATTTTTGTTGTTTCGTCTACACATTCGAATACCCTCACTCATTTGAATACCCTTCTAGAAGCTCAAGTTTGAAAAGAAGTTCTAGATTTCATCATCTAAGCGCAGATTACCGAAATTTTTATATAAATATTTCAGGCAAAATTGAATTAGTGTCAGAAAAATAATTTGGTTCAATTGTAAGTATGTGAATTCTTGGAACTTAAATATTAAATAATATTGTTTATTTCTTCGTCAAATAAATTACAGCCGGATGTTTGAACTGATGATACCGGGTCTGCGCTTAGTTGGTTTAATCAGTTACCATCAACTCCTTCGCAATCAACATATTTTTAGTGAAACACTTCTCCCGTACAAAGGTAAAAGGCTTTATCTCCAAAAACATAGTTTTGAGAAAACGAAAGTTGAAGTATGAGGCGTGATTTAGGATACATTGCCATGGGAATTCACCTTGTAACTTTTATTAGATCTATCTGAAAATACATATAATGACTTTCGGAATAAATATTTAAGTTCAAAACCATGAAATTATTTAATAATAGCAGAGTATTTCTTTTTCTATGTTTTCCAATAGTGCAAATTAGACCATGTTTCAAAGGTAAAACAATGTCCTTATGGCCCTTTTATATATTTGACTTACTGCCTTATATAAAATCTTTTACAGAGGAAAAAAGCTTTAAGCGCCTATAGCTTTTCGCAGGAGCTCAATTTTTCATTATACGTTCAAAGGAAAAAAGCTTTAAAAGCATGTTTTCTTCAATGTTAGTCTTATTTTTAAGAACGAAAATCTACTAAAAGTTATTACATAGGTCATCCTCTAAGAGGTCTTTTGTATTTTCGTTTGTTGGCTTGATGGAAATTTGTTTGCCAAGTTTTTCAAACGAGTATTTTTCTTATCTTGAGATACACCCCTAAATTTTTCCTCGATCCTTTGTAAACTGAAATAACTTTTATTAGATTTCAGTAAATTCACGGTAAATTTGTAGGACTTGTCACAGAAACATCCCTTCCACTACATTTCCAACGATCCTTTTTCAAACTTTGCCTCAACAATATCCTTAAAAAAGGGTATAGTTTCAGATTTGGATTTGTTTCTTTGTCTAATACCAGCATGAATTTTTATGATATCAGTCGGCTTCATTAAAATAACTTTGGATCTGTTGGAAGATGCGTCGCAAGCTTTTATATAATCTTGAAGATCGTAGATCATTGTTGTTCAATATGGCCATTAAGCCCATAAGCTGCCATAAAAGTGTGACCAACGGTCAAATATTTCAACGTAATTGACATTGTAGTGGTGTTATGTTCGGAATTCAAATATGTAATGAGAAACAAGTAGATGTAAACATTTTTATTTTGTCCTCTACAATTATCCATCCATATTATGATATGCTCCGCATACCTATTTTGAAGTAAAAACATGAAGAACGCATTAGAAACGTCCTCCTTTTTTCTTCCCGTTACGGCCTCACGCCATACGACAAACATGTGTTCGCTCCTCTTACTTCGCTTCATAGATGCAAAGGTTTCATTAAAAACTAGAAGTCTAGAAACGAAAAACGATTCTTTGAACTGAGGCATACGTGACAAAAGGACGACTTTTTGCATATCGGCTGAACACAACACTACACTTAAGTCGTTTGAATATTTTTCGATATCGTCCTGATATTCCTTTCGAGCGGCATCACACTTTTAAATTTTCTGGAGTACTGTTAACGTCTACCGCAGCACGCAAGCTACATACCTCCACGTTCGATTCATAAAAACTTATATTAATTTTTTTTATTTGCTGCCTATAAGTTTCATATGACACTGTTATGAATCCCTAAAATAATCCAAATAATATGATCAAGCAATAACCACTTCAATTGCCTCTGATTCATAACGCATTACCTAAAAAATCAAGGAAGCATCTCCCATCCATAAATCACGGTTATCTGATCCCACAATGAGAATCAAAACAATAAACAAACAACTATGCGCACACGACTGTGGTCAAGTTGAAGCACATAATGCGTAATCGTTAAGCCCCGTTTCCACTTATACAAATTGTGCCAACTTGTTCGCCAACATGTTGTGTACTTGTTGGGAGCCGACATGTTAGCTTAAACGCACAAGCGTTTCCATTTAAATAAATTCTCGCGAACTTGTTGGCTTAACTTCTTACGTTCTACTCCATTGCCTTCCACTAGTTTAGCCAACACAACAAATGAGCGTTTCCACTTAAATGAACAAATCCACCCAACAAATTCTGCGAGTTTTTACAGCTAACATCGAACAAGTTGCCAACATGTGTCTGAATTTTCATATAGCGTTTCCACTTAGACAGAATGTTTCCAACTTGTTTCAAAACTTGTCGGGTAAGATAATTTGTATAAGTGGAAACGAGGCTTTAGATGTACCCATGTCCACGGTAATAATTCTTAGGTAGACAAGGCCTGTCACCTTTCTTGCTTGAGAACAATCAGCCAAACGTATAATAGAGCCACCTGATTAACTCAAAGCGATAAGAAGTAAAGCATGGTACTCGCTAAACGATTTTACCTCACACCCGCTGTGCAACATATTGACCAAAAGAAATTGCCTTAGCGGAAGCGCCGGTTTCAAATTTCTTTTTGTCATTTGTACGTAATAAAGCAAGTGAATTATTGTTTTGGGACTCGTGTGAAACCGAAACCGTTGTTTCGATACAATTGTTCTCAATTATTTTTTATAATTTGCGGGTGAAAAATCAAATTGTATTATTGCAATAAATTTTTCACCTTTATTGGAAAAAATGCTTGATAGGTGATTTTGGGTTATTTTTCACAAAAAAATGCTCAATACGTAATTTTTGATTGGTTACCACGAAAATTGCTAAATAATCAATTTGCAAGTGGAAGGGAGTATTAACCACTGCAGATTGATTTTGAATAAATAGAGAGTTCTGATGCAAGGCAAATCAGAAATATTCTAAACCCGAAGCTAAGAGAGTCCCCCTACTCAAAGCTAAGTATAAATAAATATAAGTAGAGACAGAGGCGAACAAAATTGGAATTTTCCGTGTTTTTTAGACTGAAAGAGGTAATCTCATATACTTTTGTCTTTTGCATGAATGAGGGGAAAAGTACTTGGCTATGCATTATTGTAGTGCGACTGAGATAACGAGTTAAAAACAAAAATCGATAGAACGTAGGATTACCCGAACGACAAATTTACATTGGGTAACCCTACCTCCATTTGGCAAGAAAAAGATAAATTTTGCAATGAACAATGCACTAAAAGGAGATGTAAAATTTGTGTCAAATAAAATTCCCCGAATCCAGCATGAGATTCCCTCACTTAATCTCTTTCGAGCAAAACAAATGTAAACAGAAAAACGTGGTGTTCACATATCATAGGATTACACTAACAAACATTAGAATTCCTGCGAAAAACATTGGGACAATTTCAGAAAATCGTGTTTTCATAAAAACGCGGGAACATTTTATGAGCGTAAAATCAGAAAACTCCGCCCATTCTCTCTTATTTACGAAAATAAATCATTTGCCTGCCATTCCATTTCGTTGCATGCAATCTTCGCTTTCACATTTTTTGTCTTATTCGTAAAATGTTCAAAGAGGGTTTGATTTTTATTTTATTTTTTTCTCTTCCTTCCTTCCTTTTATCGCCGTGTACATTTAAATGGAAAACAATCGGAACACTCTTCTGTGTCCTTTCTTTTATTTAGTTATTCTTTGCCCAACGTAACGCCTCTAGTGGAAAGTCAAAGAAAGTTGTGAAATAGAAAATAGAAAACAGAGTTTAATTAAAGTATAGATTTTGTCAAAGTAAAAATTGTTTAAAGTAAAAAGTTAAAAAAAGTGTTAATAAAGAAAATCGTGAAACCCAAACTTAGCCCTCTCAATTTTTGGAACCAGCACATTTCCCTTCGATACTCTACGGTTGATTGACCCTTGTTGCCGGCGTGCAACAACACCCTTGAATTTGGATAAGAATCATTAAAATCGTTAAGCGTAAACTTAATTGTCAAGTCAGAAGGCAAATACAGTCTGTGTGCTGCATGTTGCAATTTTGAAATGCGATTTCCTTGGACCAAATTTTTTAATATGCTCATGCAAAAGATGTTCATCCTTTTTGTTGGGCGGAGTGCTTTTATCTCGTAAATCTTCTCGAGGAGTGATACGTTTTAAACCATTTCATCAAATTTCGCTTTCAATAAAGTGCTTATGACTGTGTTACATTTGTATCCTAAAGTTGTTAGAAAGAAGTTTTGACAAACCTGATGATAACTGCATTCGCCGTGTATTTTAGGAAATTCGAATTTGATAAAATTATTCCTTTGTTTAATTCGATTCTTTAATTGTCTTTTAATATCTAAGACTTTAATGCAGCCATTAAGCCATAACCTTCTTTTGTTATTATTCTGAGACCAATAAGTTTCATTAATTAATTTTCTATCAATATAATCGAATTTAATCTCGCATTTAAAATTACACTCTTTATTATGATTAAGCACGGAAGGAGAAAGTAAGGGATGCTTGTTTCTTTGTATCACTATTTGCTCACTATTTTTACGTGCCCGCACCCTACGCCGTTTTTGTGCGGGCTCATAATTAGGGTCATCTATAAAGTCTGCTGTATGACAAGCACCGTCATCACATTTACATCCTTCAGTTTCAGGTTCAGTTTGCTCAAGAATTTCCAATCCAATTGCAGTATCTTCCTCCATGAATTCGTATTCTTCTACACTCACTTGAACGTTTTCGCCGTCAGTAGAAGGAAGATCTTGTTGACTTTCTACAATAACTTCATTCGGAAGCCTGGAGATTTCAGGCACATCGATCATATTTTCCTCACTACAAGTGCGCCTGCTTCAGGAGGATCGATATACTGGGAATTATCCAAGGTTGAAACCGGCTGTAATACATACGATACAGAGAACTATAAGAACGCTTAAGGTGATTGAAGAAAAAGTTCACACCACACACTAATGAAGGAACTTTATTACCTGTTTTTGAGTACCTTCAGCGTTCTGGGGCGGCATTGGAATTATTTCGTTCATAGAGGTCTCAGTTGCTAGTTGAATGGTCATGGGGCAACTTAAACTACCCTGATTTTCAGCGTCCCTATATTATATCTGCAATGGGGAAGTGATTAATCCTTGCACAGTATAGGCAAAGAATATGCTAACCGACACTTACCACCATGTTTTGAATATCATTATGGTTATCATCAATTTTGGTTATCTGCTACAACATTCTTTACGAGCGGCTGTTTACGTCCATTATGTTAACTTCACTTCCACGAGCTAAATTAAAATATCACAAGTATTCACTGTAATTAAAATCTATCAAAAATAGACCACGATGTTTGTTCTGTACACCTTCACTAGCAGGCAGATCACACAATTTAAATGACAATTCAAAGGAAGCACAATTTAATACACAATAGCGTTTTATTGTGTATTGCTATAGGTATTACAATACTATGGAAAAAAACGTTATCGATGGATAATTTTTTTTCCTCGAGATTACTTAATCAAACAAAAAAAGGTATTCTGGGGAGGGACAATTTGTATGACTATAAGTGACTCTTTTCCGTTGAAAGTGAAAAAGTTTCATCAAGAAATTGTAAAATAATTTGAAGGCTTTTACTGAGTTTTTCCAAATTATTGCAAGAGAAAACTTATTCGGTTATACATTTTAAAGTTACATAACTTTTTTCCCATTGTTATGTTAGCCAAAGTCACGCAGATAACTTATTTTGCCATTTTTTCTTAGAAACTAAACACGATATTGCAAAACCGATTGCACCACCATCTTGGATATCAAAAAAGGAATAAAAAAACGGTCCAAAGCAAAAACATGTTATCGTCGTTTAAAGCCTTTTTCCTTCGCACGGGAGACTTATATTAAATAAATGAAATTTTATTAAAAAAAAACGCAAGTTTTCAATTACAACTCGCTCGAAACATAGAATTTTTTTTAATTTTTTTTAACAGTTTATATTGATGTGACTACATATTTATAAACGTTTGAATTTTGACTGTTAATGAAATTCAATTTGCATGAGAAAAATATTCCATTTCTTGAGCATTTTATATGATTGAAATGAACAAAAGGTTGTTTGATGCGAATATTTTTGCAATCAGGATACATACGTTTAATATGAGCGTTTACTAAGTATTAAAACAAACGTTAAGTTTTGAACTCGAAATCGATGGGTTTGAACAATGATTTCGTTCAATTTGACATGTTCATTTTTTTCCGTGTAAAGAAAACTATTTTCTGTTAATATGAACGGAATCAGTCAGAAGGTCTATAATAGTTATAGCGTCATCAAATTTTCTCTGCTTTGGAAGAATGTGTCAAAGTTTTTCTTACTTACTTACAAAAACTCGTCCAAATTTATTCAAGTAAATTGTATAATTTAAATAAATTGACGTACATATTCCAGTATTTGGTACGAATTACAATGCGGACGATTGGGACTTTATTACATTTGGTACAGAGTTTTGGAGAATATTTCAGAAATAACGTAATTCATGTTGTGGTCACATTCTTTTGCCCCATAAATCAAAAACAGATTGACATTCTTTTGCACGCCTTGACTGCTAATAATCACCAAATTAGAAGTATCACTGAAAAATATTCGGAAAAAGGTGGCAGTGGTTCGCTTTCAGAAATTAGATTGTATTAATTGAGAAGAAATTAGTTAATTTGGGGAACTATAGCCCGGTTTTCTTACTAACACTGCTGCGGATAAAACTAATTATGAAACAGTAAAAAAGCTAGAATTGGTCTAAGACCAATTCTTATGATAACCTAGATGAATACCCATATGTAATTTCGTATGGTCACCAATTAGTGCAAGTTTGATTGTTGAAGAGGCTTTTCGCATATACATATGTCTAGAACGGTTCATCAGATAGTAAAAATTATTATAACCAATTTCATAGGATTACATATTCTGCAGAGCTTTTCAGTACAATAAAAACAACTAGGACTGATCGCTTCCACAATATACGTAAAGATCCTAATTTTTTATATGGTAACACCAGTTAGAAGCATGTTCGAAGCACTGCAATGGGTAAATATTACTGACATGACAGTATGAGTGAGGATGAAAGATTAGATTTACTAAGTACTACCTAACAAAACGGTACAGTATTGTTTTTGATATCATAAAGAAGATTCGTATATGAAATTTTTCATTTCTTAATTGCTAATAATAGCGTTTACCAATCAGATATTCAATTACAATCCCACTACAGATATGTGTTTACAAACATTAGTTCATGAGCCACTTCCAATTTCGGAATAGAAATACAACAATGTTTGTTGTTTAATGTAATCAACAGATTTTTTTGTTGGCACTTGTTGAAACCACATTTTCAATTAAGGAAAACTAAAACACTTGTTAAGTTTCACAGAAAATATATAAAATGGTTTATTTAAATTTAGTATAATTTATGCCTAACGAGTTTCGATCTCAAAGATCATCATCAGAGGACTAATTAATCCATACATAATGAATAATGTTGTCACTATAGATAGATGTCGCAATAGTTTTATCATTTTGTTTTGTTTTATTAAATAGACTTATTTCTTTTCTTGTTCTGTGTTGATTATGTTAAAGCCTATAAGAAGCTTATTGAATAAATTTGAAATGAAAAAAAATCTGCTATAACAGTTATATTGATTTCTTTCCCTCTTCTGTATGGAAATTGAATTTTACGAATAACTGTGCCAAGGACTGTACACAGGGTGTAAAAAAAAACAAAAACAGAAACTCTGGAGTGAGGAAGGGTATGCGGGTGATTGAGCATTTATAGGAAAGGTTCAAGGTTGTGCATACAATGACGTCTTAAAATAGACCATACAGAGTGTACTTTTGAAGATATATGGTATTTTACGAAAAAAGAGCATATTTTACTAATCATCCTGTAACTCGGTAGGGTGACATTTTGCCCCCTACCCCTGCCACACAATTTTTTACTCAAGAGGAAACTATTAATGGGATTAAAAGTAAGGGGAAGTAAATCTTTAATGACAATTAAGAAGATAAATGGAAATATAACAGACCCCTGGGACATATCGGCATTTATAGGTTCTGGTGAAACCCCATCTAGTACAGGTAAAAAACTTTGAATGTATAATAGAAGAGAGACCAAGTGCTGTAAGTTTAACTAAAAGGGCTGGAAGCCAGACTCAATTAAAGACATTTTAAATATCTAGAGCAACGATTTTGTATTCACCAAAATTGTGAAGACTACGGTTCGAATGTTCCGTAAGAAAAGTTAGCAAGTCTCCAGATGAGCATCCAGTCCGCGGAAGCCATAATGGCGATCAACGATGAGGCAGAGTTTTTATTAACAGGGATGGAGAAACCATCAGGACTACCTACGGCTTTACGGATGTATATTGGCTCTTATATAGAAAATTTAAAGCGAATCTACCAGAGAAAATATTAGCTTGATCCAGGGAGTCAACAACCACTTCACCATTAATAGGTAGTGTAGGTATAGAAGAGGAACTGCTAAAGTTGTTCCTGATGGTTTTTACCAGAGACCAGCCTTTGCGGCTTGCCAAGATTCTTTGTCTCACACTCTGGTCAAAAAGAAATTTTTCTCTCTTGATAATGGACTCCGTGCGGTCTTGTAGACTTGTTTCAGTTCTTGACATGGATGCAGTTGATAGGCGCGAAAAGCAGACTCTTTCGTTTTTATTACTTTGTTGAACTTATCGTTAAACCAAGAGTGATTTTCCTGTTTTTGAGACCTGCTGTGCCTATCTACCTTTATTTTCAAACTTATTTTTGAAGTTAGTGATAATGCTGTCCATCACTTGGTTGTAAATATGTATCTTCCAATATTCGGATGGCCTTGGCTTTGTATCTGATGGAAAGTATATTAAATTGCTTTTAGCTAGAGTGGACTTTATCAGAAAGTCTTTTATCTCTCCGGTTGCCTTTTCCTTTTCGAGACTCGAGTAGGTTCAAGAGAAATTTAGTGTTTTTCTGTGAATTTCTCGGTTTCCCGAAGTATTTATTGTCTAGAGTTGCTAATATAGTTTTTTTCATTCATAATGTAACGTAATAAGAATATTATTCGAATTTTTAATTGCACAGTAAATATTTCTTCCTTATAATGATACTCAGCCTTATTACTAAATCCGTTGGTTTTAGAATCGAAAAAGCTTAAAAAAGTCTTTTTTTTCGGAAAATTAAACAAAGTTTTACATAATTTTCAAGATTTCCTTAATATCAAAGGTTATTAATTAAAATTTCCACACAAACTGTCAAATTAGTTCTGCAATGATTTCTCCTACGGATCACGCGTTTGTCAAAATTCAGTGGAATCAGACCAATCTCAGAATAGTTTTTAAAATTTTTAAAAAGATTTTAATAAGTTTTCTTGATGAAAAGAACTTGTTAAAGCCTTTTCGATTCTGATCCGAACGGATTCAATTTAATTAGGCCTAAGATTGTATGAATTTACGAATGTTTTTTGGGAATTTTCATAATTTTCTGGGAAGCCACGCAGCAATGTGGGGCCTCGCTGGCGCCTACGTAGTTACGCCAATATTCTTCATCCACCGTCGCCGTTTAACTCTTCGCATTGTGCTTAATCTTAAAATTATACCAATGCAAGCTTTTCTGCGAGGATGCATTGAAAAATTTACACAAGATAAATAAATTTCTCGCTGGTTGCATTGATAGGTTTTGAAACAAATACAGTAGTGTAGGTAGACTTAGAGTAATGGAAAAAGACTTTCGGAAGTAATAGCATTACTAGTAATGTCTTATTACTCACCGTGTAAGGTCCGCATAAAACAGCTACACATACTCTGTGTTTGATGAGTACTATACCTACTCGTTATCGCTTCATTTTGCGACACATTCTTAAAATAGAGTGACACAGCAACTGGTCTTAAGTATAGGTACGTACCTACATATAAAAAATCATTATTTTTAAGTAGATTCCAAAATTTTCACATGAAATTTTGCAGAGAAGCTAATACAAAAATTCGATTTCCTAAACTAAGAGATGAACTTCAACTAAAAAATACGACCACAGTGAAAACGTTCGAATTTCAGCCACCCTATATTAAAGACCTCAAGTCGAAAGGCTAATGAAAAGAAAATGGGTTGAATATAAAATAATATTTAACTAATTCTGAAAGTTTTATCTAATTCGAATTTTTATTCGAATAATTTATATCGAATTGCTGACTTCTAGTAAACAAAATCTGCTTCCATTAATTTTTCATTTCCTCTGTGACATTATTTTTTTCCAACCCGAATTAAAAACAGATTCACAAGAAGCAAAACCAAATTTTGCTTCCCACAAACGATTAAATTTATGCGCTCAATTTCCTCTTCTCGGAGCAGCTCCCGCGCCAGGCCACGGAGACATGTTAAACACGCTTTGTAGTTTCTAATTTGATAATTGGTTGTAATTTATGGTACTTTGCGAGTGACGCCTTCTTCACGTTCTTTGGACTTTATTTCCCACTTTGTACCGCCTCTTTTTTCTTATTTTCATTTTATACAAACACATGTTGGCCTTAGCCACACTGCTGGAATTGAGAATATTTTTATCTTCCCGAATTTAAATTGCAGGCACATTTGGCTCGTCTAACTAAAATAAAATAGTTATTACTAGCAGGATATACAGGCAGTTGATAGTAATCCTTTTTGCGCAGAAATTGCAGTTGCATTTTTGAAAAAAAACAAAAAACCAAAAAAAATTAAAAAGTCATTAAAATTAATTAAATTTATTAGCCTGAAAATATCTGCTTTGATTTATTAAAATTTTAATTGCGACATAATGTGATGAAATGGGAGGACTTTGTCTCTGATGATTTATGGAAGCGTTCCACTTCCTTCGAGTATTTTTTAGGGCGAATTATTATTTTTAAACGCTTTGATGGTGTATATTAATAAAATACACATTTTGTATTATATTGATATCAACCACTTTAGTCGGCAGGTTGTATATTTTTCATTCTTGATTTTTGAGTTAATCAATGTCAACAAATTTTTGGCAAATTGCTCCTTTTAAATTTCTATTCGAATTTATGACATTATTAGAACTTCTGTACGTGCTCCTCTTAAGATCTATCGCAGTAATTAAATGTGATTGCGGTCAACATGTATAATGACATGAATTTATGATGAAATATTAAATTTGAACGTTTTTCAATATTTTAATTGAATTTTTGTAGAGTGAAATTGTATTAAGAAAATTAAAAATTTATTTTTCGCTTTTTAAGCATAATCTGAAATGGTCTACAATGTTCTGGATTTATAATTTATTTATTATCTATTTATTCACGTGTAAGAAACAATACTTTTTTACCAGTAAATAAAAGTAGGTAAATAATGTCGAATAAGGAATTATAGACTTAAACTCTGATCAGTTCGTAAATGTTTTGAGAGTTCAGTTAAAGATACATTTTTTTTTGACATTTATAAATGGTTGTTCTACTTCCACTAATTTAATTCTTTTCAAGCGCTATGTCTCTGTTGTTATTGAGGATGCGTTTCAGGTGGATTTTGTAAAAGCTTTTGTTCGTGCTAATTTAGCACTTCCTATTATAACGCTTGAAGTGTTGATTTTAATTCTTGATTGGATGACTTCTGTGTCTTACTAATCACTTTCAGTATGTAAAAGTGGATTGCTTTCTGTATCGGATCTAAAAAGTTTTTTTTTTGTGCTCCTCAAGGAAGCCACTTCAGACCATTATTGTTTGTAATTTTTATTTAACGATATACACAGAAAATATTTTTCGATCCGTGCTACCGTTAATATGGTATATGCGGATGGCCTTAAGATTTTATTGTCCTTTAAAAATTCATCTAACATTTGCCCACTTCAGTCAGATCTTGATCGTTTACAGCAAAGCTGCTTTTCAAATAGTCTTGCTCTAAATACACGCAAGTGTAAAAATTATAATTTCCCCCTTTTGTTAAATTCCCTCCATTTTGAGTAGGTACGTTTCTGGTAGTGTTTCCATTGAGCGACATAATGAGATTTTGAATCATGGTGTCGTTTTTGACGCGAACTTGAAGAGTATTATTTCGCAATTGATTTTAAGACGCTTGGTTTTATGAAACGCAACACTAAAGACTTTAAGGTAGGGATTCTAACATTTCCTTGCCGTTTTAAGTAAAGTCCACGTTTGTCCTTTTTAGAAAAGTTATTAGCTCATTAGAGCCAGTTTTCCGGACATCTGATGGAATTACAAAACAGTCATTCGCAGAGTACGTGCTAAACTCTTTGTATGGACAGTTAATGAAATTATTCTCGTGCTTTAGTCCATGAACTTTTTCAGTTTTGGACATTATTCTTACTGCTAGGGGACGTTTTTGTAAGGTCGCCAAATGGTTCGGGTCCAATAAATAGCGATGCTGCTACTTTCCTTTAATTAGTCGGCAGTCGCATTACCTTCATCCCACTTATGGCCTGGTACCCACCTAAGGGTTATACTTTATTGTCCTATGATTGTAAATCTATTACTTCCCTATAACCCCAAACCAGCTTTGATGTGAAGAAAATGAAGTTCAATGCCCTTCTCACGATTTAGTTGTCGGATTTTATATATACCGCTCACCGGCTGCAATTGTGGCAGAACTCAAAATTCGGGAAAGTTGTGCCAATACCTGAACTTGAATTAAAGTTTGATGTTCTATATGTACCTGCGAAACCAGCATAATACTGCCTAGTATGCTTAAATTCTGTCAATTATGAAATTTTTATTTTCTGAAATGTTTTTAATACAACTATTGCATTTCGTTTCCCCAGTAATAGCCCATCTAAAAAAAGTTGTGAAAAATTGCACCTCATCGCATGAATATGCTCCAAATATACCATATCGTCTTATCTAGTTAGTGTCCCTTAAGTTATCTCTAAGCTCTGATTTTTTAATTGTGCCACTATTGCAGCCGGTGAGCGGTCTTCGTGCCGATAGCGTCTTTGTATATTAATTTTAATGAACTTCCTGTGGCAAGAAAATCAGTAGAAAAGTTCATTTAATTTTCTCGTATATTTTGACATTACAGTACGATAAAAGATCAGAATCGGTACCCAATATTATCAACACCCCGAGGGTGATGATTTTGATCCTTTTTCGTACTTTCTTGTCGTATATTTTTGTTACATACTTTGACAGTTCACTACAAATTTTGTATACCTTAGTTTTCACTCACTACAACTCATTTCGTTTTATTCATTTCATCTACCCAACAAAATTAATTAAAAAATTAAATATATTCCTAAAAGTAGGTACTACAAATTAGTCAACTGCTCCCGACGTAGTGACAAAAGTTTTCAACTATGATAAACCCAAACTATGATAAGCTCAAACTTAAAATAATATTTTTATTTGTAATGCCAGACTAGCTGTGCTCAAAATAAGCAGAAGAAAAGTTCATTTCATTTTGTCGGTGGTAAGTTTTGAAATTTAAATATGAAAAAATATCAGAATCACCCTTATAATATTTAGCAAACAGAAATAAGTGAAACGTGTATAATTCGTGTACACCAGCGTAATTTTTCAGAAGCAGGGCTTTATACATTGGAGTAAGTGAAATGCGAGGAAGGTCTATTGTCAAAACTGAATTAAATAAGAAAAAGTGCACCAAACTAAAAACTTTTTTTAATCGTTTACAAATTACTTTTTTCCTCTCTAAGCCACAAAAACATGGACCACCAACAAAACAAGAATTTATCACATGGCTAATCACATTCCTGTTTGCTATATAGATATTGTAAGGAATCATCCCCAGATGCAGATCATATGAGTGTATTGAAACTGATGGTGGTCTTGATGACAGAAAATTGGTTCCAGATTCGTACGCTATAGGCGTGTTCAAATCTCCTAGTGAAAATACGAACATATTTTTGTGATGCTAAGTTTAAGATTACTTACCATGGTATTTCGCTACAATTTATGAACTCCTACTATAAAAATACAAGATAAATTTAGGGTTTCGAAAAAAACCTAAGGAGATTTGAATTACGTTGGATAGATCTGAAGAAAAAAAAAGTTCTGTTCTTCTTCCACATACTCTTTCAATGTATTTATAAAAGTCCGAAGCTTTTCTTAAAAGTATGATATTGCAAAAATTTTTGTGTGTGAAAGAGATCAGTAATTTAATTAAAATAAATTTAGTAGAATTATTTGTTCTTTTCTTACCTATATCAGCTTTAAGCCTTTGTATACAATTCAACTCATTATAATTTACTTTTTCTGGCTTATTAATTGATAAATTAATTAATAATTTTAATGATGACATATTATTTACATTGTTTTCGTTTATTTGCGTGTTATAATTATAAGCAAAAAAAAAAAGCTAAATACGCATAAATTACTAACATTAGGAAAGCAAAGAAATATTTTTACGCTTTGATAAAAACGATTAAAATTGAACGAACTAATATGTCACCATGTGACGTGTCTGCAAATGGACAGTTCGGGAAGGCCATATCTTGTTTATATTTGAACTATGATTACTTCCTATGGTAAAACGGGTCTAAATTATGTCATGGCTGTATTTAACATACTTTGTCTCAGTTGCAGTTTGTTGCTTCATCACTTCTTCGCGTCCATTACTCCCTAACCACTTCAATAAGTAATTAAATGGCTTGCATATTATGAGAGATAGATTAAAGAAAAAACTTAAAATGTCATTCATAGCGGGCATCAAAAGTTCAAAGTTGCCCAAACTACGCTAAATCGCCAGCTACTTACTGTAGGGGTACCATATGAATCGTGCTTCTATATTTTGGCAGCTCTTATTACTACACTAGCGGCCTATTGTGTTCCTAGTTATGTAAGTGTCATACTGTGTGCCAAAGTTACTATCGATCCTAAAGAAGATTGATATTAAAAATATTGAGATCACTTTCAGGAGCTTATTGTATTTTACAAAACTTTTAGTTTTGAAAGTACCCTCACTCTTCGCCGTCTTTACCCGTAGCCATCAGGAAGGCTTACAGTATCATTTTTCAGAAGAATACCTTTATTTCTGTTTAGTTGAGATAGGATTCGAACCCTAAACTTATAAAGCCATGGGCCAGTCTGATGTTAGGTACTAACTAACCCATGAGAAAATTTGCAAAAAGTATCAGGTGATTCTCAATTATATGTAATCAAGCATAAGGCACGTTGCGCACTTTGATTGTCTGGTTGGGTTTGAGTAAAAAGGCACATCTGCACATGTTTAAATGTCAGAAAACTTACTTGAGCGAAGCTGCTAAAGTTGAATTTAACAGCTGTATAAGATAACTTTGTCTCATTGTGGGAGGTCGAGCTGTGTCATCAGGTTTTTTTTTTAAATACATATACTGAAGCGAAGCTCATGTGATATGCATAACATGGTAGCAACGAGGGAGGTAGGAATGTATTATGGGTCATGAGAAGAGTAGCGGAGGTGTTGATATATGTCGCTCTTAAGCCTTCGAAGATAGTAAGCGAGAGGAAAAATGGAAGATTGCAGACTCTTCCACATTCGCACAGTTCTGGATAAAGAAAACATCACGGAAGTTTACAAGCACGGCCGAAAGCAAAGAGTTAAAGGATATGCGGGGCTTTTAGTGCGAATACTGCGAATACTGCGTGCAGGATTTAATCTACAAGGGCTCAGATTAGATATTGGAAATCAGTGATGATCTTCTTTTCAAGAGATGATATAGCTTTGGGTTTTAGACACTATGAATTCGACGCTATTCTCTTTACCTCAAGCAAGAGTTTGCACAATTATGTTGCTGACTTTGCTTTTGTGTGACTTTTTTTTTGTGCGTTTATCAAAAAATTAATTGATTTCCTCAGCCAATTAATTAAAATGAGTCACGGGCGAAAAATATAGTTAAGAAATCCACCTTTAGTCAGCTCTGCAAGCTAGGCGCTAGCCAGGGTTTGCAATTGATGAAGTAGTTATCGGTCGAATCACAAAATCCTTCCTAAACATAATCCTTAAAGGAATATAATTATTATTTTTCGGAAACTTAAAAACTTAAAAGTTTACTTTAAAAAAACTGCTCGAAACCCTATATGAGTAATTCTTTCTAGAACATACTCTTAAGATACCGTTATTTTTTTTTAAACACACACTCGTTTCATATTAATTACCATAAAAAGCAGTTAATCTTATACTAACGATAAAAAAGGAAAGCAATGAGGTAATACAATACATTATCCACTGAAATCCTTCACATGCATTCCCGAAAAGCAATTAATTTGAGCAATTACTCAACCTTGTCATCTAACTGCTTGCCCTTTTACGAGGGAAAAACTGAAAAGCGAAAAGTGAAAAAGACACCTAGAACCAACCAGCATGACGTGTATGTAAGTAATTTGAATAGAGCTCGCGGAAAGAGGAAAATCTTTAAGCATCAGATTTTTCTCCGAAATCAGATTCCCCCAGCTATTTTCATCCGTCATCCGGTCTCTTTTCGAGTTCAAATTAATGAGATACCGGGGAGCAGCAATTTTCCTGGCGCAAGTGACTAAAGGGATGACAGGACGTCTAGTCAATTCATTTAAGACGGGTGCGCATGAAGAGTGAATATTCGATAGCAGAACAGAACTGAAAGTGATACTAATTAGGATAGGATTAGTAAGACCGCAGTTCGATGTATTCCCCCTTCGGCCGCCCATACCCCAGCGACACGCATAGTTGAATTAAATGTGATAATTGCGATGGCAGATTTATAGCGGCGGTAAGTAGCATATGTTTTAATTAATTTCCACGAACGCTCACTTAGAATTCAGCCTGACTGACGTCTGTTTGAAAATTTCTAGCAAGTACTGAAGGGCTGTCCGTGTTAACAAGTCATAAACTGTAGTCGTCAGCTTGATAATATTTATGTCGATTTGTGTTTATGTCGAACTAAGTGTGGAAATTGTAACAATCGCAGTACATGAAATATGCACCTGTTTGGATTATTGGCTTAGCATAGTTTACAGATTTAGTGGAAGGCATTGAAGTTACTTTTTGTTAAGAACACTCCCATCCGATAGTCGCAGCACGTGGTTTTAGTTGAAGGAAATTTACTGCTACTATGATACTACTCCATCATCAAGTGGAACTTCGAAATCGAACGAATAGAACAATACTTTTAGAGCAAAGGCACGAATTTGGAATGGACCCTGATTGCTAATAGACAGCTTATTGAGAGCCATAATTAGATGAGCCATTTCATCAAGGTTTGTGAGGGTCAGCGAAATCGGAAGGTATGATGAGCATATCTGCCAAAGTGAAGAGGTCGACTTATCAGGGTTTATAAATAACGATTATTTTCTAAATTCTCATGGAAAAAATCACACAGCAATATTTATATAATTAAAATCTTTTCTACACCTACTTGCTGAGTGGCTCTGTTCAGTGCTAGTGAAATTAAAAAAAATTTTGATCAATAATATAAAAATCATAGTAAACCAATTAAGTATTAAATTTTTAATAAGAGTAGAAGTCCCAACGAAACGGTTAAACTTTACTTACATAGGGTTTCAGTTCTTGCGAAATCCTTATGAAAGATTTTTATTTTTTTAAGTCATCAATAATCGTTATCAGATGATTAATATTTTTTCCATAAGGAATAAAAATCATTTCCTGATTTATATTTCTCCTGATCACAAATAAAAGTCACATCGTGATTTTTATATCTCTTGATTAAAAATAAAAATCATGAAGTGAGTTTTATTTTTCCGGGCGACAAATAAAAACCACCAAGTAATTTTTATTATTCTAATCATCAACTATTTACGGCGCTCATGAAGTGATTTTTATTTTTCGGGTCGACAAATAAAAACCACCAAGTAATTTTTATTATTCTAATCATGAACTATTTACGGCGTACTACTGTAGAGATGTTCAAATGAAATGTGAGGTCTAACGATTAGTAACGAAAAGTTTAACATCTGAACATTTGCACTTACTAATTTGTAGTAATTATCACAATGTACTTTTGTTTTGTATTGATTGATAACTTTATCATTCAAAAATAAGTATTATATGTCAACTAAAAGTGAAGAAAATCACTTGGTGATTTTTATTTGTCGCCCGGAGAAATAAAAATTACGATGTGACTTTTATTTGTGGTCAGGAGATATAAAAATCAGGACATGATTTTTATTACTGATGAAAAAAATATTAATCATCTCATAACGATTATTGATGACTTAAAAAAATAAAAATCTTTCATAAGTATTTCGCAAGGACTGAAACCCTATGTAAATAAAGTTTAACCGTTTCGTTGGGACATTTAAAGTAAAATTGAACAATGAGTTTTACGATAAAACTTATAACCGTTACGATGCCTGCGACTTATGAATTTTTATTTTGCCTCCTACTCCGAGAGAAAGCCAAATCCAGCCAGAATTTATAGTGCATTAGACAGATCACAGATTGACTCAAAATCTATTTAATTCCCCGAAGTATGCGTTACAACTCAACGACGATGGGCTGTGCAAATTAAGTCCCGGCTAAGTTAGCTAATATGAAAATAAATCGTGTAAATGCTCTGTATAGACAGAATCTTTCAGTTCGATCCAGAGCCTAAATTGGCATAATTTAAAAATTGTATTTACTTTAAATTTTTCACTTCACTCATTCCAATTCACTTAAAAAATATTTCTGTATTCGACTTGAACGTGCATCGTCTGCTTGATATTAAGTTTTTTACTACTAAAAACATGCATTTTATGAGAATTTCGCAAAGAGAAAAAACTACAAACCGTTAAACAGTCATTTTCAATATACTGGAATTCCAGCAAAGAGTTATTCAACTAATTAAGCCAACAGATTATAACCTTTCAGGCCAAAAGCATTTGTTTTAAGCTGTGTTCCTGCAATGACAGCGACAATTCAAAGCAAACAGACCGAAACGTGTCAGAATAATTAATATGAGTCCATTATAAATCATCACATTTCAGTGTTCGTCTCATATGGCCATAAATTTCCCGGGCGTGAGTCCCAACACTTTCTAATTATAACCGGAGATAGATCATTCAGTGTGGTATTGTAGCGTCAAAAGTGTCAAATTATTACAAGGATGCGGTAGATACCTTTCGAAAAGTACAAAGATCATCTGGACTTCTAGAGTCTTCATCTTTGATTGAGTAGATTTCTCCGCCCCCTGACATTTTAATACTTGTGGGAACGCATTAGTTGGCGCCTTTTAGCATATTTCTTATTCAAGGGTTCGTGACCTTTCATTCAGTATTTACTTAAATGATTAAATTTACTAAATTTTTTTTAAGTCTAGTAGTGAACAGATCTAATCTGGTCATCAATGTGATCATGACATGGTCCATTTAAATTTTCTGCTTCAAAAATCTACAAAGAATCTATATGATGTTAGTTTTCATCGCTTTTTGTATTGATTTAAAGAGACTGGTTTTAGGTTTTTGTTTGATATTTTTCTGGTTAATGAAGAGGAATACAAGGAGGCGTAGGAACTATATTTCTGTAAAGAAAAAATGTATGTGTTTATATATGAGACGTTCAGAAATAAGGTTGACTCTTAGATTGTTTTAAGCAAATTAGATGAAAATATTAAACTAATTTAATAATGGATCTTTAGCCCTTTTTCATATACATATAGCTCTCAAATCAATTAAGGTTACGTAAATTAATATTAGTACATCAAATTTGAAGTAAAGTATAGTTTTGCATATGATTTTGAAACGACGTCAGGTGATGATGAAAACTGTGATAATAGTGTGTTCTAGTTTTTCGTTACTTATATACAGGGTGTCCCGTATGTGGTCTGGCACCCGAAGGCTACGGATAGGTCATACTTAGACAAACAAAAAATTGTATGGGGGGGGGGGAGGGAAATCGTAACGGTTTCCGAGATAACGGGACTTTATGATATTTGGGTATGTTTTTATAGATCGCACTGTAACTTGTGAACGTTACACCTTCTGATAATGATTTAAACTTTTGTAGATAGATAATCGTGGGACCTTTGCAATGGTCTATAAATTTTTTCCGTTACCCTTTCCTTTGACGTTATGGCTCAACAAAATTAAAATTTCGGAATTTTTACTCGTTTTTGTTTTATTTAACTACTATTTTTATCAAAAAGTACGTCATCAATATCAATTTTTCATATTGAATTTAAAAAGCCCAAAAGCTTAGCTTTGAAATGACCTATCAAAGTCTGTACCCAAAATGTAACCCTTTCTGCGTTTTTTTTAAGCGTCTCCAGCGAAAATGGCTGCAAAAACTCAAAAAGTGCCAGAAAGTTGGCAATTATCTTTTGGAAATAACCAGCCATTTTCGCTGGAGATGCGTGCAAAAAACGCAGAAAGGGTTACATTTTAGCCACAGAATGTGATAGGTCATTTTCAAGCTAAGCTTTCGGGCTTTTTAAATTCAATATGAAAAATTGATATTGTTGCTGTGTTTTTTGATAAAAATAGTAGTTAAATAAAAACAAGCGAGTAAAAATTCCGAAATTTTGATTTTGTTGAGCCATAACTTCAAAACTGAACGGAAAGGTTAAACGATTATCTATCTACAAAAGTTTAAGTCATCATCATAGGGTGTAACGTTCAGAAGTTACAGTGTGATCTATAAAAACATACCCAAATATCTTAAAGTCCCGTTATCTCGGAAACAATTACAATTTCCTCCCCCCACCCATACAATTTTTTGTTTGTCTAAGCATGACATATCCGTAGCCTTCGGGTGCCAGACCACATACGGGACACCCTGTATAACAGCTTTCATTTCTACTGTTCCTTCTTCGTTTTATTCTTCTTCTTCAAGAACATCTTACAGGGCTTAGAGCCAAATTATATATATTATATGTTAAAAAAATGCACGCATCATAATACATTGATCAAAAGATCAACTAACGAATGACCTGTCTGAGAAGGTCCTTACAGCAACTAAATGCCGGCGCTGATTGTAGGAATGAACGTATAGAATTTTTCTTTTCAACTTCTAAACAATACTGGTGGCTACACCTGCAATTTTGTCACTCATAACACTGGCTCAAAGGGCGAGTGAGGTTATTTTATTTTGTTTTTTGATTTTCAATGTTGCCTTCGTGAAAATGGATGAATACAGATTTTTAGTAGTAGTCACTATTAGCAACGAGTGCTTCACTGCTCCATCTTTAACATAGCGGATAGTTATGGCTATATTTTCCCGGTTATTTTCTCCCTGGTTTCATCTTCCATCAGAGTAATCCATGGAACGTCAGATTCTTGAATATCCGTGACAATAGATCCTCGAACAGTTTGCACTATTGCTAGGATTATTTGATTTTGTATTTCCGGGGATCGATATTTTGCCTGTTTTGTAATATAAATAACAGCGTTTTCAAAGGTTGGGTCTTTATTAATCGTATATTCAAACAGTTACGAAATAAACCTTGTTCCTTTTCTTCGTCTAATATATAACTCCCTCGGAAACCTATAGTTCGTTGATTGCCAGAAACAGAATCACCTCACTAATACTTAATAGACTTCACATAATATCTGTTTTTATACCCTAGATGAAATCTATAGGGTATACTAAGTTTGTCATTCCGTTTGTAATGCACAGAAATAATAATAATTTATTAGCTTAATAAAACCCTTTTACAACAATAATTTACATTTTCTCTCTTACATAAGATATAATATTCTTTCTGAAGTTTCTAAAATTTATTTTGTACTTTATATATCCGGCAGCTCATTAAATATATGTAATTCTCTAAACATTATCCTGTTCTGAGCTCCTGAACTCCGAAAAGATGGCAGTCTGAAGTCATTTGCAGATCTCAGTTCATACGGCTGGATATCACGCACGTAATTTACTTGTCCAGTTAAATACTCCGGTAGCATGTTGTGTCTTATTTCGAATATGAATACAAAAACGTTTGCAGCTATTCTTTGCTTTATACTTCGTCATTTCAGGGCCTCCAACATTAATGTAATAGCCGTAGATCTGCTACATCTGAGACTAATTCGCATTGCTTTATTCTATAAGTTGATAGGTTATCTCTAATTCTTCTTAGGAAGTCAATATTTTTCGCTATTTTTTTAGTGATATATATTCAATATTCTTCGAAAATTTTATATCCTTATCAATAACAATCCCAAGATATTTTATTTCTTTGACAGCTTCTATTACTGATTCCTCGACTATTATAGGTTCAAATTACCTTCACCGTTAATTAATAATGACTTAGTTTTTGATACATTTAATTTCAACGAAAACATGAGTGTCGATGATACACACTCGAAACCAGACACGACGTAAAAACTAGTTTTTGTGTGTATCAACTCATGGTACACGTACTTTATACATGGTTGATACTCGTTCTTGAAGGGGCAAAGAAAATTCATCATTTCCATATGATTTATATGCACACAAACTGAGTACACGCATCCACATGTAATAAAACACTCGTGTTTCATTCGGTTCTAACCCAGTGCTCTAAATTGGGCTATACACGAAAATGTTCTAAGATAGTGCTAAGAAAACCAGTTTTTAGTACGGTGTATCGAGTGTGTATCATCATGCGTCAGCGGACTTAGTTCTGAACTCTGCGGCACCCCGCTATCGAGCGATACCTTTTACGTTGTTGCTTGTCCAACTTTCGTTTTCTGTGTTCTCATAGTCAGAAATTCTGTAAACCAGTTCAATTCCTTACCTCTTATTCTTAAAAAGACAAGTAAAATTAAGTTCGAAAATGAGACAAATCTGGCAACTCCTTCGTGGGGTTGCCATACAAAAATTTCGTTTTCCATAGTATACTTGCACAGTGCCTGAGAACGCGTTGACATAGAGAGCTGAAATTTGGTACATGGTGTTCCTCATAGTAATAGGAAATAAAATTTCAAAAAGGACTAATCGGGTAACCCTCCTTCGTTTGCCATATAAAAATTTAGGTTTTTTTGTTTACTGTGAAAACGATTAGTCTTAGAAATTTTTTTTTTGTACCAAACACTTCTTCAGAATACGAAATCCTATAAAATTGGTTATAATCATTTTTCTGTCCGACAAATCGTTCTAAAAATATGTGCGAAAAACCACTTCAAAAATCAAGCTTGCAGAGAAGGGTGGCCATACGAAATTTCATACGGACATTCATCTAGGGTATCATAAGAATTGGTCTTAGATCAATTCTAGTTTTTTTACTTGTTTTTTCTAAAATATTTTGGTTAAGCAAAGTTCCAAAGTTTACATTGCTTGAATATGCGGTATTGTTTTCTCATGTTTAGGGAAACCACAATTTGAATCACTATAGCATTTTCCCATGCAATCCCATGCCAGTGTACAAAGTTTGTTTGCTTCCGTGCGGCAGAAATTGCTGGTGTGGATAGTAAAATGCTGCGTCACTTCCTACAGAATAATGCAACCATTTGAATAGTTTGAATTGAACCAATCGTCTACAAAAGCTTTATTATTTTCTCCTCTCGAATAATTATTCATAATGGCTTACTCAATTTGAGCTATAGTATATCAGAAATTCCACACTAACATTAGAACTGTTTTACATGTACGCGATTTTTTTTTATTCTTTTGTAATTGAAAATTCATTGGTGAGACATCTGTGTAAATATCGCTGCAGGAAAGTCAGACTTTCAGGTGTTTAATTCAAGTTGCCTTGAGTACGAGTGAAAATTAAAAAGTGTGATAAAAAGTGATTGTCTTTAGTAATAGGAATATCCGGTTAGTGGTGCGTGTGCAGTTTCTAATGATCTTACGCTATGTTTTTTTTCGTAATAAAATACATCTCACTATTAGAAAATAAATTTGTTGTATTATCTCCTTAATTTTTTTTTTGCAAAATATCTTCAGATTATGTGATTTCTGAAAGATATTTTTATCTTATTTTCCAAATTTCCAAATATTTTCTGTGTCGCAATAAGTCAATAACCGATTAAACATCCTTTTCTATTCAAAATCCACTCCTTTTTTCTGGAACGCTGCTAAATAATTTGAATCGAGTAAAGTCAAAACGACTTTTAATTATTAGAAATTTAGCTATAAGAAACCGTTTTGACTTTACTCAGCTCAGGATACATAGTTCCACCCCTGCTGCTTGAACTATTTTTATTGTTGTTGTTACATTGGTTTCTAACGGCCTGAAAAAAATTCTCCATTTTTGAGAAAGAATGCCAAATGCATTCTCCACCACACGTCTAGCCGTACTGAGACAAGTATTAAATCTCTCCTTTCCTGGATTATATCTCGAAACTCTGTAAGGAAATGGTCGCATAAGGTATGTTTTCAAAGGGAAACCTTCGTCACCAATCAATACATAAGGAGTAGTTGTTGTTTGATTCGGTAATGATTTTGCTGCCCAAAATCAAATTCAAATTCATTCAAAATGCCAGAATCACTGTTTTTCCCGTACCCGCCTACATCTATACATATAAATTTGTAATCAGGTCCAACAATATCCAATAGAACAAATGAAAACTTTTTGAAATAAGAAAAGTACATAGATCCGCTTTTTTGGGGACACTTAATTGTAACATGCTTTCCATCTATGCTTCCGACACATTTCGGAAATTTTCATTTTTCTAGAAATCCAATCGCTGCTGCTTCCCATGTATATCTTGTAGGCTCGGGTAAATAAGCAGATTGCATTCGTTCCCAAATTGCTTGACAGACTTCTCGAACAATGCAGCCTTTGGTAGTAAATCCTACTCTGTAGCGACTGCCAATTGTCTTGAAGCTGTCACCAGTAGCTAGAAATCTGAAAACATATTTTGTTTATTAATTATAATAAATTTAATTATTGTTCTTTTTAAACTTCAGGAGGAGGACTAAAAAAACATTGGAAAAATTTAAGAGATTCTTACAGCAAACATTTAAGAAGTATAAAAACCCATATAGGCCTAGCAGCAAAAAGCACGAACGCTTACAAAACTTGGATGAACAAAACATATAGATTTTCTAAGGCGTTTTTTAAAATTTGCAAAATCGGTAACAAGTGTTCGCAGCAATCGTAACGGCTCTAATGATGAATTGCCTGAAAGTGAGTATTTATCGCAAACAGATAGATGAAATCTAAAAGGTATACCAAGATTGTCATTCCATTTGTAACGCACAGAAATAATGCTAGTAGAGAAAAATGGATTGGATACCCACGCATAAAATTGAAAGTTATTTTTATTTTTGCATGTCCATCTGTCTGTCCGTTCGTCCGTCCGTGCGCACAATAACTCGACAACGCGTGCACTTAGAGAGCTGAAATTTTGTATGCGGTCTTTAAAAAAAAAGTTAAATTAAGTTCGAAAATGAGACAAATCGGGCAACTCCTTCGTGGGGTTGCCATACAAAAATTTCGGTTTCCACTATATATTTAGACACTGCCTGAGAACGCGTTGACATAGAGAGCTGAAATTTGGAACATAGTGTTTTCATAGTAATGGAAAATAAATTTTAAAAAGTGGAATAAATCGGGCAACCCATTCTTGGTGTTGCCATATAAAAATTTAGTTTTTTTACAGATAGTGTGAAAGTGATCAGTCCTAAACATTTTTATTGTACTAAAAACTTCTTTAGAATATGAAATCCAATAAAATTGGTTATAATCATTTTTCTGTCCGACAAACCGTTCTAGAAATATATGCGATAAAGCACTGCACAAATCAAAATTGCTCAAATTGGTGCCCATATGAAATTTCATACGGGCATTCATCTAGGGTATAATTAGAATTGGTCTTAGACCAATATTAGCTTTTTTACGTGTTATTTGTTTATTTCAGATTACTTGTGCGTAAGTATTTGTGCACAACGTCCAACGCAAAAATCACTTTCGAGAACGTCCAAAATTGTTTTGTGATTGATCTGTTTCAGGGATATCGTCCACTATCTTCTGGTCTGTTAATTTTTCAATTTTTCTCATCTTCTATGGGCACTTCTATAACATTCGAAAATCGCATTTTGAGAGCACTAGAATGATAATCGGTTGTAGATTACGTTATAGTAGAAGAACTTTTCTTTACAAAAAAAATTGTCGCGAAATCAAAAAAGGGGAATGCCCACTTTTCATACAACTTTAGTCCCTACACCTACAGATATGAGAGATGATGCATTATGATACTCTGAAGTCTGAACATATTTTATTAACAATATTTATTTCTATCTAGCGGGGGAAAGCTTTGGCGATCGAATGTAGTTTGAGCGATTTTCTTGGGTGAAAAAGTGGACTTTTCTACTTCTCGTGATTGTGCGGAATTGGTATGTCGCGGAAAATGACTTCCTATTAGAAAAATGTTCACAACGGAGCACTAATGGCCATGGGAAGACAGAACTGCAAAATTATGTGCGGAATGTAGTAGCTGCGGTGTATGTGACCCAAGTAAATGAAAATGGGCTTTTCGTCAGCAAAGACGTCCCGAGGAAGTTTTCTGAATCGGGAAAAATATACACCACCCACGCTAGATAGAAATAAACATGGTAAATAAAAAATATTCAGAGTATCATAATGCATCGTTTAAGACATCTCCCATGACTAGAGGTGTTGGCCCTAAAATGGGCATACCCCTTTGAACTCCGGGTCCGAATTTTCATTTTAAATAATTTATAAAAAAACAGAAAAATTTAATTTTCCTTCGACTGCAATAAGCTTACATCTAACTTACCTTAAATTGCAAAAAAGAATCAAGAAAAAATATTGTCAAATTAAAAAGTTATAAAAGAAAATGTGGAAACAGTGTTCCTGAAAGTCCAAACCAACTAAAATTTTGCATAGAAATTTAACATTACATTAGCTAACAAATTCTGAAGCATTCAGACATTTTAACACTTTTGTAAATCCATACATTTTGCTATTAACAGAGTAGAAGTGTTCGAAATTACTGAGAAAATGTTGCAGACTTCGAAATATATGATAATAACCTTGTCCTTGGGTTTGTAACTACAGGTGAAGTAAACTGAATAATAATAAGTTGTTGCTTTATTTTAATAATTTATTCTACAAATAAATTCAATATTCTGTAGAATGCCATCAGGAATGCTTGCGATTTTTTCCTTGAACGTTTTCGTCATGTTTTCAAAAAAAAAAATCCTTTGGAATGTATCCAAAAAATGTCTTTGGTGAGCGTTGTTCTTATGTAATAATATATGTAGGTATTCCCAGTATATTTCCAAGAAGTTTTTATGAACTATTTCTAGATCTCAATCCTTGGACATGCAGAATTCCTTATTTTTTCTTGAGTATTGGTAATTAGAGACACGCAGGATTAATCACATCTGTGGAGAAATTAAAGATAAGGAGTAAAAACTTCACTGCTTAATGTAAAATCATCAAAATTACCCCGTATATGCATTATTACTTAATTACCAATTAACCCCCAAAATCAACATAAAATTTACAAATATTTAATAAATTGCTCATTTAATAGTATTTGATTTTACAGATTCAATAAAAAAAAACATATAACTCAAAGAAAAAAAAACCATTTAAATATAAAGCCCACGAGGAATTTTCAGTTTCAGTCAGACGAAACTGCTTGACAAAATCACAAATAATGCAATAAAAGGAACAAATAGAGAATATCTATCATGTCTAAAAAAAACAAAAATGTTTTAAAAGCAAGGCATCGTACGATAATTAAGAATAATTTTCTATTCCCCTCCATGTGGTGTTAGTAAGTAAGCGAATTCTAGAAGCACTGCGCACCACGATTCTTTCTTCGCTGTCAGAATATTTATGACGGGCACAGCACAGCGCGGTCCCTTAATGAATTATGAAATCGCATATTTAGCATCTTATGAAGGAAATAATTTGGCTCTGCGCCAGTCCTGATATTCCATCAATTTCACTTAATTAGTGGAAATTAGAGGCCAAGTGAAAATTATAATGTCACTTCTAAGTAGTTAATGTGCTGGGATTTGTGCTCCTCAGATGACATTTTAATCTTGATAATTGCGAATAATGAATTAAAGTGAATCGCTCAACATATTTTATGTAAATTGGGTTTGTCTGCAACAATGCAAAGGAAATCATTTAAGTTTATTGTGATCGTGTCATTAGAATGAAATTATTTTTCGAATAATTATTAATTTTTCTTTTTCATATATTTAAAATATATTAATTAGTCTCTTTAGATTCGAGTATGGCAACGCTTCGAAGGAGTTCCCCAAATTAGTCTGTTTTTGAAATTCCATAAAAAATTTTAATGGACCCAAAATTTGAAGTCTCCGTGTCAACGCATTCTTAACCACATACAACGCAGAAACTCGAAATTTTTGTATGGCAACCCTATGCAAGAGTTGGCCGACTTTGTCAATTTTCGAACTAAGGTGTATAATTTTTGAACTAAAGTCGTATAGAAATAATATTCATGGTGATATGCGATGAAGATAAAAATACAATTCACATACTACATATACTTAACCTTAACAAAGAATTCGACTTGGTATCGCATAATCTGTTTGAGATAAGCTTAACTCATTATTTGGACTCTTAAATCTTTGGTTCAACCTGCACATTTATCCCTTACTAATTAACAAATATGACAGCAATTGGTCAATAATTTGTAAAACTCTCCTTTTTACCAAAAAATAGGAGCAATAAACGATCGGTTTCACAAATCAGGAATTTACCCATCCTGGTCAGAAAAGTTCGACATTATTGTCAACGGAATAAACATACTTACCACAGCACTATTTTAACAATCTATTTTAATGACAAATTCAGATTCTTTGTTTTCGCGTTTTCTCAAAATCAGCGGAGATGAAATAATTGCATTTTAGAACTGGCATTTCAATTATAAACTGAGTATTTGTTTAAAGTCAGGATTATCAAGTAATCGTTCCCAAGACTCTGTTTAAATACGGAAATTAATATAAATAATATCCAACAAAAAGTATTTATAATTTTTCTACATTACATTTACTACACATTTACAGAAATAAGTCGTTAAGTCGTTACCTTTCCTCAGTCCCCATAAATTGAAGATATTACGGTATATATTTTTCCTGACATTCCCAATCATATTCCCATAAAATCTCAATATTTTTAAATGAGGAAAAAAAATCTGAAACATTCCATAGTGGCGCCAGTATTGCCTTTTGATCGCAAAAAAAAAATCATAATTACCGAAAATAGTTTACCAAAATCTAACATCACTAGCATATGTAAAAATGCAGACGGAATGTCAGCAGTATCTAGAACTTCCTCAAAAGCCGGCGCCAAAATACCGCTAATTGATATAAGGAACACGATCAGTGTGTGTTAAAATGCGCTAAACGGAACTAAATATCTATATAATGCCCGACCCTTACAGGTCTGCAGCTCGACATAACACCAATTACACGACATTCTAGCACCTGTAAGTCATTCCACATGGACAGGGTAATGCAATAAATTTGATTCCAACATTTCGGACGATAAATCCACATTTAAAGCTGGTGTAATTCTTGTCAGAACCCACAACAAACATCAGTTAATGCCGCGCTCTAATTAATTTATGACATCCCTCCACCCGAAAGTGTGACATGTGAGATGATTTTTTAGTGTATCTCGTTCTACCAACGAGACAGAAGCATGAAAAGTGCCGTTCGGTATCCCATCTAAAAGGTGTCATATGACAACTTAAATCTTTGAGATAATTAGCAACTGAGAGAGAGAGAGGAGGAGGTTTAGCTTTGATCAGTTGATTTATTATTGAAATTTAATAAAAATAAAAATGTTTTCTTTTTTATAATATCCTTGTCAGAAATTGTTTTGTTTCTATACATTAACTTTTATTATGCAGATTTTATTATGCTTAATTTATGTAGTAGCAATGGCGGATGATCATTAAACATTAAGTGCAATCATTATCGGCGACTTCCTACATGGACGGAATGAACTGATGAATAACGTACAATATGTCAATCAAATTAACAACATTAATTATTATACAGTTTTAAAAACATATCTGTAATAGCAACGTAACAAACAGGAAATATTCGGACTGTGTTGCCAATTTAACGACTTTGATTTTTTAGCACCGATAGTGACAAAACGTTTCATTTAGTGCGTAGCGACAAGTTCAGCAGTAAAACTAAAGAAATTGCATTCAAATGTATGGAAGAAGCAAGGCAAATATATTTCGAAGTGATGAAGCTCTCCTATCCAAGAGTTGAGTGATTTCCGGCCAATTAATATTTTTTATTTCCTTTCCAAAACTCTGTAGTTCGTTTCTGTAACTGTAACTATCAAATAGAGAAGATCTCTACAGCAATTCTCTATTTCACGTCACTTTGTTATCATTCTCCACCATTGTGTTTCTGTATGAAACTCTACTTTATTGTCTATTATGCCTACTACAGAACTCTATTCACAATATGAATAGACAGCTAGAAGTGTTTCTGTAATGCCACGAGTAGGGCGTCGGCACAGATAAGATATTTCTTCGCTGTGGTTTCACTTCTCTATCAGTTGGTAATATTCTCGAAATGATGCTCCTTAAGTGCTCCGACTCCAATATACCTTTCCACTATTTTCTCCATTGTTTTAAGAACAAAAGAAGTCAGGCCTCTGGGACGATACTACATGGGCTGGGCTTCAGATTTGCCTCTTGTCTTAGGTCTATATATTACACCTTTACCTTCCTCCATGCTTCGGGATATATGCCCATGCAAAGCTTGTTTTAAAAGTTTTGGTTAGGATTGACAGAAGTTCATCCAATCCTTATAGCCCATTTAAGTGATTGAAGTGATTATTATGCCAAGATTTTGGCAGCGGCGAGCCAGCTCTCTCCCTTGGGAAGATAATCGTCTGCCAGGGAAGGACTATTGTACTCCGCTTCAGCCTCATTTACTACAAAACCCGGAAAATGCTTTTGTATAAGAAGCTCCGAAGTTTCTTTTACTGTTCTAGTGTGGATGCCATCATCTTTCTCTAATAATCCGAGTGTGTTAGGGGATCTTTTTGATGAGGCCTTATGACAGGTATTTCATTAATACCATCTGTTAATTTCCGCCATGATGGCATTTTGGATCTTCTGATTTCCCAGTTATACTCGGTTAGGGCTTGTTTGTATTTTTTCCAGTCCGATAATTTGTCTCTTACTTTTGCCCTGAGTTTAGTAAGCTGGTTATTCCACCAGGGGCCGGATTCACTAACGCGGAGAGTTGTGGAGATGACACTTAACTCTCCACTCGGAACTTGGACTTGGGCGAGGGAAAGCAATCAGATTATAAATTTACAAACGCGTTAAATAATCATGCACTCAAAAGTTATTGCAATGGTTCTAACAAATTATCTATACGTCTCTCGATAACTGCTTCTTAAGTACCCAAGGACTTATTTTTTGAATTGTTGTCAACAGGGAACTGCATCGACTATGCAAAGAGGGAAATAAAATCTTGAAGGATATAATATGTGAGTGCCCCCCCCCCCCCCGCTTGCAACTTTAAAGTTGAAAATCACTGAAGAAACATCTCTTCAAATGAGGTTTGCAAGCTAACTCCAAAAACAATAATCGAGCTGCTCGTAAAAAAAGAATAGATCTTAACTACTCTAGGGGAGAACACAATAGATCAACTCTGGTCGCGCTGTCCGCAGAGTATTAGTGGCCTTGTCGCCCTACTCTTAACCTTAAGCTTAAGCATCTAAAATCAAGGACGTGAGAAGAATTAAAGAAGTGATCATAGTAAGGTGGTAATGTATGTACTTGTATATTACACACTCTGTTTCAATCAGAGCTATATAAACAAATTTTAAGTTTTCCGTTTTCTGGAAAACAAACGCAATGATGAATGGTTATCAGATTATCGAGAGACACTTTGACTGTTCGAACGCACCAACAACCTACTGTCAGGTAATTTGTTTATTTATTTGAATTAAAAGTTAAGGCGACAGTGCACAGATTTTTATAAGTCCAATTATTTACTACCACATACAAAATAAAGAGAGATATAAAACTGAATTTTAGTTGCTATAAAATAGTAGAAAAACGAATTATATATGTCATTATTTATAATAGTGTTAAATACTACAAAAGTGACACATACAAGGAGGTTATTTCTTTGTGATACAATACAATAAGTATTACTTCAGTCATTAAAAATAGAATAATTTCGCAACACTAAAACTATTATAGTAACGAAAAAATTCAAATATAAAAGAGATATTACACAAAAAACTGTTAGCTACGAAACTAACAAGTAAAAGGACCCACATAGGATGATAATTAAAAAGAGAGAAAGGCAAAATACTCGTACCAATAAGGATCAATTTGAAGTTCAAATTGAAAAAAGAAGAGGAAATGATTTCAAGAAGACTGAGACTGAGTTCACAGTAGTATAGGCAGCAAGGCCGTTGAGG
The DNA here is from genome assembly GCA_963930735.1 of Dioctria linearis. Lineage (NCBI taxonomy): Eukaryota > Metazoa > Arthropoda > Insecta > Diptera > Asilidae > Dioctria > Dioctria linearis. Next base: position 330,336,674 of record OZ005740.1, on the reverse strand, counting down.
GCTTCATTGCTGTCCTGATGAGATCGCCCTGCACTGCTGATCGAAACACTCAGTATGCTCTCAAAATTTCTTATGAAATTTTGATTTTCGGTTACAAAAGCCAGTAAATGACAAGAACCTCGGTACTGGTATTTTAAAAATTTCGTATATTATACGGATATCGAAGCATTCAACCCCCCCCCCCCCCCCCCCTAAACATAAGAAACCTTGTAAACTTTCTTTGAACAGATTCGATTTAAGTTGAGTATGAGGCAGAGAAAGTGCTCCATACTTGGCAGGCATATTCAACAATACCTACTTCTCACCAAAGAAATTACAATAGATGACGTATTCTTAAATGATTTCGTAGTGTGAAAAAGACAAGACGGAATACCTTTGATGTTATAAAATTAATATGAGAGGAGTACACAGTTCTGCCGATATATTTATTTTTGATGTTGTAATCGAAAAAGTGGGTTCCAGCTTTTTAGTATAAGTCGTCACCTTGCACTTATCTATATTAAGTTGAAGCGAATTTACATTACGCTAGTTCGCAAGTTCTATCAGATCTTCCTGCATGTGGAGACAGTCATCAACAGTATTGATTACACGGAAAATATTAGCATCATCAGCGTAAAGCAGACAGTTAGAACTTAATTGGGAGAAAAGGTGATTAATATAGATCAAGAAAATGAAAGGTCCAAAACCGGTCTGTTGTTTAACACCAGAAGTTTACTTGCAGGAAGCAGAACGAGATCCGTTAAAGACTACAATACTTTCTCTGCCCCTGAGATGATCAGAACCAAGCAACAGTACTGTAGCACATCTATACGTTTGACTACATAATAATTTAGCATAGATAGTGTACTGTAAACTACACTGTACTGTAAATTTCATCGCGTCTACAGACACCTTGTAAAAATAAAATGTATAGAAAATAAACTAAGTTGCTATAAATCGAAGTACACAAAAAGTTTTAGAAAATAAAGGATGTCAATGAAAAATTCAGATTCTCTAATATCTTGTTGCATAATAGTCAGAATTGTAAAGATTTAAAAAAGTAATATAAACCAAATCAGTAAAAAGAATATAAAAGGAATAAAAATAAGAAGATAATTATTCTATCTTAAAAGAGTCTTATACAAAAATATTACAAAAAAATATATAGATATATATAATAAAAATAAATCTTTTTATTATTTTATTAATACCAGAATATAATTTTCTTTCTGTTTTGGGACATACTTCAAAACAAATATTTGGATAAATCGATGTGACGAGTTGCGGTTAGCATCAACAACCCCCTCACAACCGATAGTACTATTACAAAACCCCACTTGTTCCATTTTGACCAATGCACGTTTATGATAAATAAGTACAGAAAACTCTACTCTATCTCTATATCGACCTCCGCCATATTGATATTATTAGTTAGATGATTTACGTGCAATTGTTTTTGTAATTTTGCTGTAGTTGTCGAATTAGTTCTGTATATCGGTATGCAGGATAAGTATAGAAGTAGCCCACAAGGATATTCGATGAACGGAAGAATTAGAATTGTGAGAAGTGCATTGAACGTTCATTTTTGTGTAATTTTTCTTTAGCAAAGCGGGCCTTTACTAAATCCATTGACGCAGTTTACACAGGTCAGTATACTGACTCTGCCGCAGGAAATCTGTAGGTAGGGTGATGCTTCATTCCTGCCCCAATTTTACCCATAAGTTTTCGTGAGGCAAAGGCAGCATACTGACCCATCTAAACAGGGTCATTCGAAGCTTGGGAACCTTATACCAAAATTTTAACGTAGAAAAAATATATTGAGCGGATAAATCTGATGCTAAATATATGATTGGGGAATTTACTGCCATTTACTTGTCAAAACTAAACAAACTTTTAGCTGATCAAACACAATACCTCTTTCCCCAGCGATTTGGGTAAATATTTCGCAGCTAAGTTAAAGTTATCCTCAATATGTAAATGAATGTGTAATACATTCAAAATAGTTTTTATAGAGTCGTATGCGCTTTATTTTGGTTATATTCCTATCGAATGTTTTTGATAACAAAATAAAAAAATTATGTAATATGCACAATTACACATTATATTTTACCTTTCAACTATCGCAATCCAATTACAACACTTTCGCTTCTTTATTACTTTCGCTTGTTAACACTGCATCGTCTAAGACAAGACTCTTTTTCTGGCGGTGACAACTGTTATATTTATACCCTAGAAACTCTCCAGATTATTCTATTCCAGAATATTCTTGACTATTCTTTTCTGAACCTTCCCGAAGATTCCATCATCGATTCTCCGAACCTGAAGTTGTTAACTCTCCATTGACAGTTGATGTCACCAGTTGTCTCTTTCTATTGCACGTAACAATATATTATATATTATTATATAAATATTAAAAATAATTCAAATTTTCTAATAGCTTTGAAATTACAGGGTTTTACACACAGGGAACATTATGACATAATAAGTGTAAAAAATACAACTTTTTCATTTCTTTCAAAATTTATTAGTTCACATTTCCATAAAAAAAAAGATTTATAAGACTCTTCAAAACAACGAATAACTTGACTTTTCATAAAATAAACATGTAAAAAAGCTAGAATTGGTCTAACAATAAGACCAATTCTTATGATACCCTAGATGAATGTCCTTCTGTAATTTCGTATGGTCAACTCTCTGTACAAGTTTGATTGATGAAATGGTTTTTCGTTCTAGAAATATATCTAGAACGGTTCGTTGGGCAGTAAGAATTATTCTAATATCATAGGTTTTCATATTCTGAAAAAGTTTTCAGTACAATAAAATTATCTAGGACTGATCGTTTTCACAGTATACCAGCAAGAAGGGGTGCCCGACTTAGCCCATTTTTGAAATTGTGTTTTCTATTTTTATGAAAAGCCATGCACAAAATTTCAGCGTTCTACGTCGACGCTTAACTTAATTTTACTTTTTTTTCCAAAGTGCAAAATTTCAGCTCTCTAAGTAAATGAATTCTCGAGCTATCGTGCAGACGGACAGACGGGGGTATCCAATCCACATTACTTTATTAGAAATATTTCTGTGCGTTACAAATGGACTGACAAACTTAGCATACCATATACAATTCATCTAGGGTACATATAAAAAGAAACTCAAATTAGGGTTATAAGTAAAATTTATCAATTCGAGAAAGTATCCCGTACTTTTTGTGATAGTCGACAAAACAAGCATCAAACATAGTCAAATACATTTTCCATCTTTTTACAAGTCATTGTTAGTAGATGTTCTATGCCGATTCTGGCCCACAGTTTTTGCTTCCAGGATTTTGCCACCACAGATGGCGCCACCGTCGCTAGGTGGTTGGACTTCATACTAAATATGTGGTTGTGTCTTTACTGTACTGGTTTATGTCTTTTATGGCCATTGGGTCTTGACTGTACTGGTTTATAAGCCTTGGATGTACGATTAAGAATTAGTTATTTATATATAGATGTGCACAGAATAATTGACGTCTTAGAAACGAGATGTCGCTCCTTACCAGTCATTAATAATTCTTTTATTAGAAGTTTTAAAGCTGGAAATAAAAAACGAAAGACACGTAGCGCCATCTCCTTTCTAAGACGTCAATGATTCTGGGCACATCTATTTATAAATAATCAATGCCATTAAGTTTTGACTGGCTTATGTCTTGGTTGTGCCATTTGGTCTTGACTACACCCTAGCGGTATTAGCCGGTACTACCAGCATGCCTTGGTTTTGCTGTTTTTCTTGCTTGACTGTGGCGCGCCTAAATTTAGACTTTTTTATTATGGTTTTGCTGTTTTCAATTTAAGGTTTCGTTGGTGGCGGGGGTATTATTCCAATATAGGATAGGGAGGGGGGATCAAATTTTCATCATAAATTCTCTACGGGATATGGTTTCCGAGATATTAGCGATTTTACCTGGATGCAAGTGTTGATGAGAATAAAGTGTTGCGCCTAGGCTGTTACAGGATTCGAGTGCAAACGCAATTTCTTGAGTAGGGTTCCCTAGCGGCACTAGCCGGAACTCTAGCCTACCATGGTTTTTCTGTTTTCTTTTATTAGCGAGGAGGTTGTAGATATCAGCATGGGCCTAGGTTTTTACAGGATTCGAGTGTAGACACTGTTAGAGTACTAAGCAATGAAAGACAGGCGGTTAACTTAAGCACAACTTTATTGGATGGCAGTCAATAGCTAACAACACGACTAATCTCTAAGAGCTTACATCTAGGTTAGAACTAACTGTCATACGCTTATGTAGTAGTTAGTGTTCATTAATCACAACAAATATAATTCAATGCGTATGCATGTATGTTAACTACAGAGGTGTACTTAGGGGTTTAGTAATATACAACAATTCTCCCCCTCATAAAAAAACAATTACAATTCCAAACTCTTATTTTCTATGAGCCTAAAAATGATTTAATACCTTAATCTATCTGGCTGCTTAGTAATTCGCTTAGGTCTACTCTCTAGTACAATGTTTTCGGTTTGCGATTTCATTCTCTCTTTTTGATTGATTTCATTTCTAGTACATGGAATTACAATTTTTTTAAATTTTTTTATTTGATTTTGATGTGCGTTTCTTAACTTATTATTTATTAATATTTCGTAAACAAATGTGCTAATTCTTCTTATTATTCTACCTGGAATCCATTTACAACTATTATCAAAAACATTTTTGTATAAAATTTCTTCATTTGGAAAATAATTCGTATGATTTAATTTTTGGTTCTTAAAAACTTGCTTGTAATCTAATTTTCTATCTGTTTTTTTATTGCATTTATAATCTTCGTTTCTTTTAATTTCATATCTTAATTTTAATGAATCTAAAGGTAGTTTTAATTTGTACTTAAATATTTGTTCTGCAGGGGTGCAACACGTTGATGATGACACCGTGTTTCGATAAGTAAATAAAAACTTTTTAACTAACTTTTTACTATCAAGATTTTTAGTTCGGTTATCCAGTAAGAATTTCCTGAAACATTTTTTTACTGTTTGAACATTTCTTTCAGCAATGCCATTGGATTGTGGGTGGTAAGGCGGAGACTTAATTAATTTAATGTTGTATTTCATTGCAAATTTTTTAAACTCAAACGAATTAAATGGAGGTCCATTGTCCGAAACTATTTCTCCAAACAACCCAAATATCGAAAACATGTCTTCTAATTTTTCCGTTACACACTGAATCGTAGTCTTGTTCATTAATTCCACGTTTACATATTTACTAAAGGTATCCACAATAATTAAGAAAACATGACGACCAAAATGAAAAAAATCTAAATGAACCCTTTGAAACGGATACTGTGTATCTGTCCAAGAATTCGTTGTGACTGCAGATGCGTTTTGCATCTGTTGACATGGTTGGCACTTTCTTACGAAGTCCATTATATCAGCATCAATGCCAGGCCACCAAATATATTGCCTCGCGAGCTGTTTCATTTTTACCACTCCTATATGGCTTTCATGTAAGTTACTAAGTAACAACGGTCTGTATTTCTCTGGAATTACTACTCTATTTCTGTATATAATGCAATTTTCGTCTAAACTTAACTCATTTTTAACACGAGAAAACGATCTAAAATCAACCGGGACCATTTTTGGCCAGCCATACTTTAAAAACTTACTAATTTCACGTAACTGCTTATCGCTAAGCGTAGACGCTTTGATTTCTTCAATATTTATGGGTAACTCTTCTGAAAAATTTAAGAACTTAATCACATTGTCTTCATCGAAATGTTCCTCGGTTTGAGGTAACGGTAGACGCGATAACGCATCAACATGCATCATGGATTTTGCTTTACGATGTACAATTTTATACGAGTATATGTTTAATTTAACTGCATACCTTTGTAATCTTGCTGCCGCTACAACGGGGGTGCTTTTCGAAGGACTAAAAATTTCAGTTAGCGCCTGGTTATCGGTGTGCAGCGTGAACTCATGCCCGTAGATATATTTGTGAAAATGCTCAACGGCAAATACTATGGCAAAGGCTTCCCTGTGTAATTGGCTCCAATTAGATTGCGCCTTAGTGAGAGACCTTGATACAAATCTCACCGGCTTTTCAACCCCATCTACCAAATGACTGAGAGCCGCCCCAATCCCAAATGGGCTGGCGTCAGTTGATATCACAATAGGCTTTCTGGGATCGTATAACTCTAATACAGTGTTGCTTTTTAACAGCTGCTTACTTTTTTTGAAACAAGATTTTTCTTTTTCAGACCACCTAAATTTCACATCTTTTTTCAATAAATCATACATGGCCCTTAGTTGTGCCGAACAGTTGGGTATAAACTGTGAATAATAATAGAAGAGACCCAGATACGCCTGTAACGATGTTTTATCTTTAGGCTCCGGTGCTCTATCTATTGCTTCGAGTTTCTCATCTGTGGGACTTATCTTTCCCTCTTTTATTACATGGCCTAAATATTTAACTTCCTGTACTAGAAACTTACACTTTTCTACATTAATCCGAACATTGTGTTTATCTAACCGTTCTAGAACTTCTGTTAATCGTTCTTGACATTCCGCATATGATTTTCCACCAATCAAAATATCATCTAAATACGCAATCGCATTTGTCCCTAACAGAATCTGATCTATAATCGATTGCCAAATGGCCGGACTACTACTTAATCCAAATACTAGTCTCGTATATTTAAATAAACCTTTCATAGTATTAACAGTGAGAAGATCTTGTGACTCGTCATCAACTTGCACTTGAAGATATGCCCCCACACAATCTAAAACACAGAAATATTTATAATTTGAGAGGCTTGCAAAGAGATCTTCTGGAAGCGGTAAGGGATACTGTTCAATATCGATGAACTTATTTAATGTTTTCTTGAGATCTACACATAAACGCACTTCGCCTTTTGGTTTTGATACCGCAAACATTGGTGACGCCCATTGAGCTGATTTAACCGGCACAAGAATATTTTGAGACACTAACCTGTCAATTTCATTATTAACTTTATCTCTTATCATAAATGGCACTTGATAGGCTTTGCAAAATATAGGACGCGTATGCTCATTTACTTTAGAGAGATTAATATTCGCTTTAAAACCCACAATTGGCATATTAAGACTTTTATCACATATTTTAGGAAATTTCTCTTTAATTACCTTCAAAAAATCTTGATTATTTGACTCTAGATGCACTTTACTCACAATATTTCCTGAAGTTGCAATCAGACAGGATCTCCAAGTAGGTTTTATTATATCTAGTACATCTCTTCCCAAAATTGGCTTACATGGTGGGAATTTTTTAACGACCAAAATATTCACTTCATGTTTCACATCATCATGTTGCACCTCCGCACAGAAACTTCCCATAACCTCAATTCTATTCCCTGAAAAAGAAAATATTTTAGGAACTTGATTACACAATTCTTTATGTCTAAACTTATTTTCGTATAATTGCTGGTTTATTAAGGTTGAACACGATCCTGTATCAATTTCAAATGGAATTTGATGTTCGTCCACAATTAATTTGCAAAATGCTACTGGAGAAATTTGCCCCTGATTAATTGTGTTGATCTGTCTTATACAGGCTGCTGCTACATGTCCATAATTTTTACATCTATAACACTGCCAATGAACTGCTGGACACGAACCATAATGCATTTTATTACATCTCGAACACTTTTTTTTATGCTGGAACCCCGAGTTAAGGTTGTCAAATTTTTTGCCTTTATTATACTGTGGTCTTACTGGAACTCTCTGATGTTGATGATATTGTGCATTGTTACTTTTTCTTCGTTCTTCGTTTGCCGTAAAATTTCTCTTTGTGCCCATAGAATTATTGTATGATAGCTTATGTACTCCTTGATTCTCTCCAAATTGCAATATTCTTCAAATGTCTTTGTTTCCGGCTCTGACAACAATCTTTGCTTAAGAGAATCATCAGATACTCCTGTAATTAATTTATCGCATAATGCCTCATCAAGAAAACTATCAAACTTACAGTTTAAAGAAAGTTCTTTTAAACGGATAATATATTCATTAATTGGTTCTCCCATGCACTGATTTGCTGTGTAAAATTTTATACGCTCGGTCCTTTTATGCGTTTTTGGAGCATAATGATCTCTTAAAAGCTTTAACAACTCATTTAACTTCTTACCTTCTGGTTCTGCCGGATAGCACAAATTTTTCAAGGTCTTATAAAGGTCACCTCCTCCCAATGTTAACAATAGAGGTACTTGATTCTCAACGGCAATATCATTAATTTTCACCAATTGTAGAAAACGTTTTTCATACACACTAAAATCTTCCCCTGGCACAAAAATTTCCAAATTTCCGATTAATCCCATAATTTTTTTTGGTGCTTTAAGCAATTCTTTTGGAATTTCTTCTTTTTTTATCTCTTTATCTACTTCGAACATCTAATAATGACACGTGCACACACTACTTTATGCCGATGATTTTATTCCGGTAAGTAAATTACTTTTTCCATGGAACGAACAAATTACTTTTATATACAGCATTTACTGCATTTTTGCACTTTTTTAACTTATTTATCCTCGTCGCCAATTGTTAGAGTACTAAGCAATGAAAGACAGGCGGTTAACTTAAGCACAACTTTATTGGATGGCAGTCAATAGCTAACAACACGACTAATCTCTAAGAGCTTACATCTAGGTTAGAACTAACTGTCATACGCTTATGTAGTAGTTAGTGTTCATTAATCACAACAAATATAATTCAATGCGTATGCATGTATGTTAACTACAGAGGTGTACTTAGGGGTTTAGTAATATACAACAGATACCATTCCTGAGTAAGTTCCCTAGTGACATTAGTCGGTACTACCAGCATGCCTTGGTTTTGCTGTTTTCTTTAATTAGCGGGGAAGTTGTACATATCACGTATGACATCATCTTGGTTTTTGCTGTTTTCAAGTGCTGCACCTAAATAAGTTTTCCTAGCGGTAAAGTTTTAGATATCAGCATCATTCGAATTTCACAACATGACATAACCTTAGTTTGATGTTTCTTTAGCAAATTATTATTGGGTCTAGAGTGTGCGTGTATTGAAAAGTCGCAGTTGCTCTATCGAGTACAAACACCATTTCTTGAGTAACTACATATGTTGTTCATCTCGGGCTTGGGGATACATCACTTTCAGCACTCTCCAACATAGGGAAAGAGCATAGGTATTCGATTTTGTTTCTGGAGTTCACTTATTTTTCATCTCGGTGATCGTAGCTCTAAAAATTTGTGAAGGGGTGGGAAACTTTATTGGTGGAGATTGCTGGTTAAGTTTGATCTGGTCTTCGGTACTACCAGCATGCCTTGGTTTTGCTGTTTTCTTTTATTAGCGGGGAAGTTGTAGATATCATGTATGACGTCATCTTGGTTTTTGCTGTTTTCAAGTGCTGCACCTAAATAAGCTTTCTAGCGGGAAAGTTGTAGATATCCTGAAATCGTGCAATAGTCCTGATACACTTGCCCTTGTATGAACTTTATACCTCATATTTATGAGGTTTGCTCTTAGTATATACTGGTCTACCTTTCATCAGGCGTGGTCTTTTTTATATTAGTTTTTATACCGTCAAGCAATGGATTGACTTTAAACCTTCTTTCATAATTCTCTTTGCATGTTTGTTTTGTTTGCTTGTTTTTGAAGTATTATCGTTAAAATGTGAAAACTGCCTGATTTGCATAAATCGATTACGCAGCAAAGCTTCATATATTAGCGTAAAACAGGAATGGGGCTTTCAGACAACTCTATATACCCCGGTACAGAGAATACAAGGCATTATCATTACGAACCACGTTCCACCATTAGGGGACAAAATGACGTGTAATGTATAGGATAGCAAGGTACAGAGAACAAAATACCCTCTCTCCTCGCTCTGTCTTTTCTGTATAAATGTATATGTCGTAGGCGCTTGACGTAACTCAACACTTCATGAAAAGTCTAGGCACTTCATTAAATGTAGGCAGAGAGTGTAAAAGTCTTCGCTTAATGAGTTTTTACACAAAGTATCTGAAATTCTTAATCACTTCATGAAATGCTACAAGCCTTTACGCCGATTGTATAATACCACCCGATATAACCAAATACAAGGAGAGGGAGATGAGCGGTGAAGGGGCTTGGGAAGTATTCTCGAGTGGAAGTATTCTCGGGGGTTTTGACTCAATCATCATCTAGAGAAGGTTGTGTGGGTGCTGACTCCAGTAAATCACTTGTTGGTTCCGACGTGGAGAATCATCATATCATATTATCAGTAGAATGACTGTTATTTTTGGGGATGAGATAAAATCTCTGTAACCTGCTCTCCGCGCCGTATTTTTGGAAACTATACTAAAGAAAATGTATTCAAATCTGTCTTTCTAATGAAAATATTTTTGTCTTGCTTTTTTAATTTTTGTGATGGCTGGAGAGCTAGGTACTGTACTGCACCCGATTGTATCTTTATGATAGGCGTTTAAGACATAATTGATCTGCTACTAAAGATAGACAAATTTATTTTGATGCATTTTTTCATTTGATCCTGCGATAAACGGGTGTTTAGGAGGCTCTAAAAAACGGTTGCATGAAGGTGGGTACACTTGCAGGTTCAAATGAATTCTTTACTCTACAAAAGCATTGCATTGTGATGATCATGTACATTTGTTCTTGACACTCACGTCAATCAATAATCTCCTTTGATCCGAATCAGGGAAAAGGAACGCAGCTATTCTGAGGTATCCAAATCTTGCAAGAGAAGGCTATGGTGATCATGCATTTTGGCGGAAAATAGTTAGAATTTTAAAAAATTAGCTATTTTTTTCAAGTTTTTTCCCTTTGACGTCCTATAACTGCCGACAAAATGGGCATGGAGACTTGGAGAGGTGATGCAATATTTATTGGAAATTTTACGCGTCGGTCGTACAGGTGAGGGTATTGCCATCTATGTAAGGGACTCATTAAAGGCTAAGTCCATTGTCTGTTCAGATCCCGGCGTTATCTTAGAATTTCTCTGTATAGAAAATTACTCAAATGGTTACACATGTATGTTGGTTGCCGTCTATTGTCCACCCAGTTGTTTTGGTGAGCCTATCGCTGCTAAGTTTCAAAACATCATAGCTGGTATATCAACTCACTGCAGGAATGTTATTGTTGGTGGCGATTTCAATGTTGATGTCCAGCGAGATGGGAGCTCCTCCCGTTGTTTGAAATACGTATTGCATACCTTGGATTTAAAAATCATAAACTCAGGTCCAACATATTTTAATACAAGAAATCCATCACAAATGGAACTACTCTTAAGAACTGACGCAGACTCAGCTTTACTTGTTAATCAAGTTAGTCCTCCAAATAACTTCGACCACGATTTCATCTTCATTTTCAAGTTGAGACAATTTTTCGTATCGTGACCATTGTAACATAAATTGACCTATTTTCTGAATGCTCGACTATACCTTGGGTAAATGTTTTAACTGTAGTACTGTCGATGATAAAGTAAGATGCCCAACTGAACACGTTTATTATTTACATAATAATATTTTTTTTATTAGAGTTTATCACAAGCGAAATGTGGCATGTGCTTGGTTTACAATTGAAAATCGAAGGGACTACTGATACCACGTTATAAAATCGTACGTAATAAGGTCAATACTACGAAACATGCAGCCAAAAGAAGATATTTTAATTCGAAGCTAGACCTTATGGTTCCTTCTAAAAATCTTTGGGCTAACCTTCGGAAATTAGGAGTGTGTAGTAAGAATTCATAATAATGTAATTTCGACCCCTACAACTTAAACTCATTCTTCACATCTACTCAATCCTCCGCGAATGGTTGTCCGGAATTAATATCTGGCTTTGAAAGAGAGTCTGAGTCGTATATTGGCGATGGATTCTCATTTAGGTGTGTCGATGTGCCTGAGGTATCTAAGGCTATTAATAAAATTAAATCGTCTGCTACAGGTTCTAATAATATCCCACCAAAATTTTTCGTCAAAAGTATTCTGTCGTTTATTCTACAAGCCTTGACACATGTCTTTACTGCATATTTAACTACATCGCAATTCCCAGTGCACTGGAAAAGGGCTGTTATTCTGCCGATTCCAACAATTTTCGCCAGATTTTGAAGCAAGGCTCTCTAAAAATTAATGAATGATCAAATTACCACATATGTTAACCAAATAATGGTAACCTGTTAGCAATCCGGTTTTCGACCACGGCATAGCAGTGAATCTGCGTTATTCAAAGTAGTAGCTGATATTTCTGAGGCACTAGACAAAGATCATATGGCTATATTGGTTCTCCTTGACTTTAGTAAGATATTTGGTTTCATCAATTATGGCCTGCTCTTTTTCAAACTTCAATTTCTCGATCACAGCTAACAGATTGATAAAAAATGTCTCAAGGTTCCATTCTCGGACCTCTTCTCTTTTCGCTTTACATTAATAGTAACGTACACATGGAGTTTCTGATGCATCAGTTCATCTCTATGCTGATGATATTAAAATGTATTTAGATAGGTCAATTGTGCTAATTGAGGACTGTGTTGAGCGGCTAAATGATGACCTGGTTAGAATTGGTGAATGGCCCAAACATAATCAGCTTATATTCAATCTCAAGAAAACCATATATATGCCAGTGTATTGAAGAAGATCTTTCAGACTTACGTCCAATCAAGGTAACCAACACCATTGTACCTTATGTAAATTCAGAATCTTGGCATAGAGTTAAATAAAACTTTTACTTGCTGTAATCATGTCTCAAAAATGATTAGAAAAATTTAGTCTTGTCTGAGAATGTTGAGATTTACTGACAACATATTGTTCCGTCAAATGCGCATGGTACTCTCAAAAGCTATTGTATTACCACATTTCACTTTTGGAAGTTTAACTTTTCCGGAGTTAGATTTGTAATGCCAGCGCAAGCTAAAAGTGGCACACTGTTCGACTTATTCACGGTTTACCCAGAACTTCTCATGTGTCTCCTTACACTAACTCATACCTGCGTGTCTAATGGAAAGGAGATTAAAATTTTTATATAATTTGGTATATTCTACGGAGCCTGCATATCTGTGTGATCGTATTCAGTTCCTAGGTTCCTCTCGGCACCGTAACCTATTAACTTTCGAACTCAAATTGGCGAACGATCTTTCTTGGTGCAGGTTATACGTAAATGGAATAGTCTAGCCACTAGCGTTCGAAAAGCGAGTTCCTTGAATTCTCTCTTTTTTTCCTTGATTGTATTAGTGGACGCGCGTTTTTGCTTGGTTACTCTGCGTCTCGTTTTCTTTAATTTAGTTTTTTTCAGTCTATTATTTTTTTTTATTTTAGATTTAGATGATTTTTTAGTAAACAATATTCATTTGTTCTTCTTTTTTTTTATCACTGTATTTTTATATCTACTTCTCGTGTCTCTTTCCGTATAATTTGCATTGCTAATTTATTTATGGATTATTAGAGTTAGTTAAATATCCGACATTATTAGCCTGTGTGTATTACTACTATAAGATCTTAAAATAGTTTGTATAAAAATAATAAATAAAGCTAAAGTTAAGGTTAAATCTGAAAACGACTAAGTAAATTTAGTCGATTCATCGATATTTTTTTGGCGATTTTTTTTTAGTCGTCAATGTTTTCTATAAATAATCGAATTAGTCGACTAATCTATACACTATTAAAATTTTCTACATCACTACAACTGGCGAATAAACTGCTCATGGAATTTTCTAGATATTTCTTTATTGCATGAAGTCCGATAAACAAGTGAATACAAAAATCTGATTTCTGACTGATATTTAGCCATGTACACAATAAAACGGTTAGACTAATTAAATGTGGAATGTGCAGATGTTCAAAAATTGCATTAAATTAACAAAACCTAACCGTAATACCCTAGGCTGACCGGCAAAATCAATGATCATTCGTTCGTAATTGAATTTGTCAAAAATCGCTTTACAATTGAATTTGAATTTTAATTATGAAAAATGTGCTGTCAATTACATATAAAAGCTTACAGGAGTTTCGTTTTAATTCACAAGATTTTGGGTATCTTGATTTTTGAAAAAATCAATTACGAATGAATGATCATTGATTTTCTCCGTCTGCCTAGGGTATTAGCATTAGTAAATTATTTAGCAAGCAATGATAAAGTTAATGTTTTTTTTTATATCGTTTCCACCATGAAAACGGCTTACGACGACGATGGCCGATATCGAACTTGTCCTGGCGCTTTTCAGTTGCAAGCTTGCGCCCTATCCCCATTTGTTTCATTTTATTTGCATCCGGATGCTTTTGCTTTGCATTCTTATAATATCGGGATTTCTTTGTAACCTCTGGCTTCGACGGTTCATAAGAATTAATACGTCGTTGTATTTCCTCAGACGGAATAACCTCAATTTCGTGTATTTTGTAATCTTTGGCATTGGGATCAAATTGAACAATAAGCATTTGTGATACATTAGCATTATAGTTTTTCTCCATAATACACTTATACAAATTTAATTGCATTGTAAATGGATTTTTACCGATGTTTTCTGGAGAATTTAACTGGCCTTCTCCTTTGTTATGGAGCAGTTTCGAAATATCGTGACTAGACCGTTTCCAGTCCATAATGATAAACCGGCCATCCTTAGGATCTACGAAAAGCATATCAATCCTGCCGGAAATATTATTTTCCACATCTAATATATCGCATTCGCAATAGTTTGGATAAAATTTCAACCCATCTTTTTTACGATCTTCTGCAAACTGTAGAAATTGGTTAAATGGGATATCGTTTTCAAAACCTTCTGGAATTGTGCCCAAATGTTTACAGTAATATTCTATTGCTCCATGCAAGTCTTTCCCTTTTTGAAGGTTATTTTCGTTAGTATATTCAGATTTATACTCTTCCCTTATATACGAAAAGTACGAATCGCTTATTTCCGAAACTGTTAAGCGTTTCTTTTCATTACTAATGGGTTTTTTTTCTCTGTCATCGTTTGATAATTGGTTAGAAACATTTTTGGATTCGTTGACATCGTCTTTGTTGTGATGCTAAATAAATAAACATTATTTTTTTGACATTTTTAAAAAATGAAAAGTTTCTTACTATATTTTTTGTTTCCTTTTCACATGTAGCACCAGTTACATTTTGATTTCCACCATTATCAGTACCATCGTTTTTTCTAGTTGCTGACAATTGGTTAGACTCGCTAATATCGTCCTTATTATACTAAATAAAAATAAAAATTATTTTATTTTACTCGTGCTGATTAAAATTTTCAAGTTTGTATAAATTAAAGCTCGGCATGAATAAACTATAAAATGATTTTATTGAATGTGCGAACTCTAATCTTATGTATTTATGATATACATATGAAACCAACAACAAATGAAATACATACATACAAAACTGCTATCTCTGAATTAATGTTTTGCATTAATAATAATATCAGGTTATTGACGAACGGCATAAATTTGTTCCAGTATGCAACATTCTACCCACCTAGTCAAGGACGAAAAGTAGATGAAGTTCTCTGTCCACCATCTTGTGGGAGAAAACCTTCAATTTGTTGCTGAGATGAACATATGTAGATGTCTGATAAATTTAAATTAAAGAGTCATTTAGTATAGTAGCACAGAAAGTTTTGTAATAGGTCGTTTGCTATAAGTATCTTGGTGTTTTATTATCACTCCGTGGATTTTGCTATCTGTTCCTGGATGTGTCCCAGTTATGCATCCAACTGGCTATTTAGAGGGTGGTACACGATCATCCTTGAGTAGTATCAGATCATTTAATCTCACTGGATACTGCTTAGTTGAACAATTAGGTCTCTGCTGTACATAGATGGTGAAGGTAATCCTTCTGCCATTGCCGCTAGAATTGACCGTACATCCATCCATTGATGAGCAATTCAATTAATATCATCATAACATGATTCTGGAACTTTAAGCGGAGCAGTTGCTACAAAGAAATGCGCTAGAGTGAAGGAATGTCATGGATTATCACTGATGGGTTGAAGTGCTCTCGAATTTAGGCATTCTTCAGTTTGTGCCGGGAAGGTAAGCATTACAATGTGTTCGTCATTGACTTAAAATTTTAAGATGATGTTTCAAGGAATTAACCTCTGCTACTTAGATACCTCCGTGATATGAAGCTGCAGGAGGAATGAAGCGCCAATCCATGTTGTTGTTGGCAAATAACTTAGCAATACGGGGTTGTTACTTAAAACTTGACGAAAGTGGGCTGCCAATTCTTTATTAGCTGCATTTGTCACATTTTTGCTATAAATATGGAAGCAGTATCCGCGTCTTGAGACAAATCGTTTCTATGTTCCGACGAACGCATCGAAGCAGTATGACTTTTACCCACAATAAAAAGCTTTTGTTTAACTCCGTAGTAATTAAGTATTTTAATGTGCTTCCTTGACAATTTTCGGTAAACCAGCAAGCAGTAATACGAATCAATTTAGTACATATGTAAGGAAAATTTCTTTGAGTGTTGCAAAGCAGAATTTGAAATCTTAATAGCAGTATATGAAAACCTTTCGATTTTTTCATACATTATAAAAGTTTTTCTGTTGTTACGATGATGTCCTGATCAATTATAGGCGGGCTGAAAGAGCCATTTTGGGTCATGCAGGCACAGAGTATTTGCATTGAGTTCAGAAGAGCGAAGACTTCCAGATGCGCAGTCGACCGAATTATACTTACTAGAAACGTGATGCCACTGATGCCATGCATCATAAATTTCAGAGATCCTGGTGGTCACTTGTTCTAGCGACTCAATCCGCTCGAGGCATGAGCATTTATATGTGGCATATTAAGAGACTCTCTAAGCTGATTAGTTAGTCGACAAAGGAGGTTATTTTAAGGTTTTAGATGAAACTAATTATACTTGAGTGTTGTCTCGTAAGTACAGAACTGCTCCGTAAGCCGTCACATATGCTTCATAGAATGGATGAAGCTCTATAGCAAGAAGATTAGACGATGTATCCAACCAATTATTGATTTTAATGTCCTGAAGACTTATCAATTCGTCTCTTAAGTTTAACAAAAGGATAAATTATCTTGAGGTAGAGGATCATCAAATAGCCGACCAATATCAGATAGTACGCCTCATTTTGTAAAGTCTGCTGAATTCCTTTTCAGATTTATATTGCATTTTAACTGGTCATTTGTAGGATCCCATAGCAGACCTATGTTTCCATTTTAAAGTAATTATTTGCTGCGCCGGAAGAAGATCCGTTATCTTATCTTATCTATCTTGTCTAGCTTAAAGAACTAAAGTATGAAAATTTAGTTTATATTGAGGATCAACTCTCGAAATCAATTCTAGATTAACCAGAGATGCTACGCAAGCCGTATCAGTGTATAGATATACACACGATAAAAGACGTCGCAGTATGCTAAAGCAACCAGAATAATTACATTAAGATAAAACAGGATCAAGGTGTTACCCGCCAATAGGCCACGGTTAGTCCTACTAGAGAGTTAAGCATAGAAATTAATTAACCCAAAATTCTTTGTATACATTTCAAAATTCTTTCAAAACTGAAATTGCAGTAAAAAATAATTACGGGCCTATTATAGCTGTACGAGGACTACGGGTCTGACAGTTCATCCGGCTCGAAGAACCATGATTAAAGAAGAAGATTTAAAGAATTCAAATAGATACTGAGTTAGATCTCGGTATGAAGAAGCTTTAAAATGATTTTATTCAATGTGCAAACTTTAATCTTATGTATTTCTGATATACACATATGAAACCAATAACAAATGCAATACATACCAACAAAACTATCTAAATGAATATTGTGCACTGTTAATAAGGCCAAGTTATTGACAAGTGGCATAAATTTATTGCTATTGCTTTTGTTTGAAACACGTACAAAAATAACAAGCTTTCTTACGGCGTCCATTTAAAATGTAACTAATGTACTACTATACTTTTATGTTAAAATGCGTTATAAAAACTTGCACTCTTCAAGGATATATTTTGTGGCTGTAGATCGCAACTGAGATGCGAACTAACTGCGAATGATTCAAAAGAAAAATTTCCGGAACTCCTTTAATATCAGGAGTGAATATCTTAGATACTTGATGTTGTTGTTGAATGCATTTGAAGTATTTAAATAATTGCTTAACAAAATATAACTTAATCGAAAGAGTCATTTAAAAAATTATATGAGGAAAAAATTTAGAAAATGTTGTTGAATGCATTTGAAGTGTTTAAATAATTTCTTAACAAAATATAACTTAATCGAAAGAGTCATTTAAAAAATTGTATAAGGAAAAAATTTAGAAAATTTTGTTGAATGCATTTGAAGTGTTTAAATAATTGCTTAACAAAATATAACTTAATCGAAAGAGTCATTTAAAAAATTGTATGAGGAAAAAATTTAGAAAATGTTGTTAAATGCATTTGAAGTGTTTAAATAATTGCTTAATAAAATATAACTTAATCGAAAGAGTCATTTAAAAAGTTGTATGAGGAAAAAATTTAGAAAATTCTAGAAACCGTGACTGTTACTTTCTGTACCCTTTGCTTGCATACACGTTCAAATGCCATAATATTCTTCCAATGTATGAGTCAACTCATGTGCATTGCATAAGTTTTCTGCGCCACGTCACCAACCAAAGATTTTTATTACAAAACAGCAAGTATGTCCGTGATAATATCCTTTAATGGCAATTGTAAGCGTAAGTTTTCTAGCAAATTTTAAACAACATCGAGTAAATAACATTACAACGTTTAGTTTTAGATACTTTGTAATCTTTGATTTACTTTACAACGCCGTTAAAACTTTGATCGTAAACTTATTATTTTGTCATATTTTCTTAATATTTGCTAATATTTTAGCCCAAAAGATTTGAAAGAGAAAAATTATCAACCTCTTGCTTTTATAATCATATTATTAAGTTTTTTTTCATAGAGAAAATGACTTTCACTTAGCTGAAAAGTGGTGCAAGAAATAACAGTTTTTAACACTTTTACAAATTTCAGATCATTATATAATAATTTCTGGATTAATTTGGAGAATTTTTCTCCACTTGTCTCACGGATTGGACTTTTAACTAAACATTGAAATTTATCCGGATTAATTAGACACAACTGTTCTCGATACACATACGAAACCAAATAAACAAATGATAATAAGATCAGGTTATTGATGAGTGGCATAAATTTGTTGCAATTTGAAACACGTACAAAAATAAAAAGTTTCTTACCGGATTGTTCTCGTCCATTTTAAATGTAACTTGATTCCAACTACTACCACTTCCAACTGGGCTGCGAACAATCACCGAATGATTTAAATAGGTTCAAAAGAAAACTTTCTCCAACAATATAGTTTTGAATCACTTAGTCTTATCAATTCAGATAGTAATTGATTTTTATTTTGTTGAATGCATTTGAAGTATTTTAATTAATTGCCTAACACAGTATTACGTAAACGTACGAATCATTTGCAATATTGTATGTGCAAAATTTCGAAAATTCTAGAGATCGTGACTGTGTGATGCATCCATCTTCACCTCTCATGTAGGCACAATTTATGGTATTGATCCAAACATCGAATATAATAAAATAAAACTTATTTTATTAAGTACTTATAATGAAATTGGCCACATGAACTTAAAACTATCTTTTTAATTCAACGGGAAAATTCAAGGGAACATATGTATATGCGAAGGATATTTTGTAAAATTGTGCATATGATGTGATATGGTCTCTACAAGTGTTTACAGTAATGTTTTATTAAAAGCAATTCTTTACGTCTTCAGATACATTTTGATATAAAGATAGAAACAATGTTGACAATTAAAACTATAATGTAATACATATTTTACATATTCAATTTTTTATTCTCTCCAAAGCAATGCTGTGTAACTCCATTACCTTACCTGAATTAAAGATGAAGCAATAAAACATTCCTATTAGTAATTAAATTTTTTAAATTTCCTCTAATTAATATTAATGTTGGCAATAAATATAAGATATTCTATTTATTGCATTTGTCATAATCTTAAATCTCAGCAATTAAAATAAAATAATACAAATCCTTTAGTTTAAAAATATTACTGATCCTTTCGTTTTAAGTTTCCTGTACATAAATGCATAAGACTAAAATAACATCATTTCTACTGTTTTTAAATCGTGTTCTTATTAAACTATTTACGTTATTTTATTTTGATTTAAATAACCAAATTATTTCCGGTCAATTCATTTAATATATATGTTTCTAAATATTTTTTTCTTACCAATATAACTTTCTTAAATCAGTTTTATATTAGTTTTTCTAACATGATAACTGCAGCGGGGGCCATCATAATACAAGGAGTCAAACATTTCTAGCAAAATATCAATTTCATTGTTATTAACAACACAAATTTTGTTCACTAAGGCATAGCTTGAATAAATGTAATTAAATCCTAAATCGATATTACACTTTTATTTACCGTCAGTAATGAATTACAAATATGAATATATATAATATATCTTAATATATAAAATTTCCGTATCACTGTGTTCATGCCCGCTAATCTCCGAAGCTGCCCAACCGATTTCAATGAAATTTTGTGAATGTATTTGGTTGATTCAAGCTTCAAAGATAGGATATATTCTTGCACACGATAGATGGCGCTGTTGTCGAGGTCAAGAAAACTGCCTGAGAACGCTTCGACCTGAAAAGCTGAAATTTTAAACACGGCGTTTTCATAAAAAATGTAAATACAAGCTCAAAATTGTTTAAATCTGGCAATTCCTTCGTAGGGTTGCCTTACAAATATTTCGTTTTTTAGTATATATTGGGACACTGCCTGACAACGAGTAAATAAAATTTAATAAATGGGCTTAACCGGGTAACCTCTTTCTGGTGTTGCCATACAAAATTTTACCTTTCACTATACATACATGGAAACCGTCTGAGAACGCGTCGATGTGGAGAGCTGAAATTGTATGCACGGCGTTTTCATTTAAGTTGCAAATATACGTTCAAAAATGGTTTAAATCGGGCAACGCCTTCGTAGGATTGCCATACAAAACTTCAGTTTTTCACTATTTATTTGGAAAATGCCTGAGAACGCATCTACGTGGAGAGCTCAAATTTTGTAGACGGCATTTTTAAAAAAACTGTGAATTTATGTTCAAAAATGCTTGAAATCGGGCAACTTCTTCGTAGAGTTTCATACAAAAACTTCGTTTTTAACTATATATTTTGGCACTGCATGAAAACGCGTGAGAACTCAAATTAGGTACTTTGTGCTTTCATAGCAATAGTAACTAAAATTACAAAAATGGTCTGAATCGGGCAACCTCTTCTTGAAGTTACCATATAAAACTTTGGGTTTTCACTACATATTTGGAGACTGCCTCACGTGGCGACATAGAGAGTTGAAATTTTGTAGACGCGACTTTCAAAAAAAAAAAAAACATTAAATTAAGTTCAAAAATGGGACCAATCCGGTAACTCCTTCGTAGGGTTGCCGTACAAAAACTTTGTTACGCGGTATTTTCATAACAATGGTAAATAAAATTTCAAAATTATCCCTCCTTGGTGATGCCATACAAAACTTTTTTTTTCACTATATACTTGGTAGCTACCTGAGATGGTTTCGATCTGGAGAGCTCATATTTTGTACACGGCGTTGTCATAAAAATTGCAAATACCGTTCGAAAATGGGAACAATCAGGCAACTCCTTCGTGGGGTTGCCATATCAAAATTTTGTGTTTTACTATATATTTGGGAACTGCATGAGAACGCATCGACGGAGAGAGCTACACTGTCCTACAAAATATGAATGTATGCACGACACCTATGCACGCACACACACACATACACACACACACGCACACACATCCATCGAGTCAGATAAGAGCTTAGATATTATTTATCTCTAACCACCCCACTCCACCCCCACCCATCTAAGCATCTGTATTACCGCCGGGTAACACCGATGGGCTCCCCATACCCCTAGTATATATAAAATATGAATATAAAAGCAAAGATTATCTGTTCCATTAACGTTAAATGGAAACTGCGACTTTTGAGATTATACATGTTTTTTTTTTTGATATTTTTGGACCGAAATTATTAATGTTTTCAATTTTACTAAATAAGAAATATTATTATTATTTTAAAACAGTTATTTCAAAAGTTGTCATGCAATTATTTTTCCGCGGTTGTGTTGATTGCTATTGTTTCATATTTACTTTCGAAACGCATTGCCCATACTTTTGAGTTAAAGGGCCAATGGTTTTCATGACTGCAATAATGCAACAGAAAATTATTTTCCAACTAAAAAGTCAAATTGTAAGTAAATACTTCTAAATTTTTCATGATGTTCAGAAACTAGTCCTTTAAGCAGTTTTATTGAATTTTCTGAAATAGAATGATTAAGGATTATTTCCATAATTTTTTCAAAATCAAAAATAGTTCCCATTTTGGATCATCTTTATTAACCCAATCGCCAATCATAACGACAAGGTATGTAGAAAACCATATCATTTCCGACACACTACTTGTTGTTGTTTTTTTTTTTCAATTTTAATGCAATTTTTATTTTCTGAGATTTATTCATGTGTAATGTATGTCTATACGGAATAGAATTGATACGATTATTTAAATCGTCCAGGTTGAAATATTTTTCATTTTGTATAAAATTAAGTAGCATAATACCCTAGGCAGACGGACAAAATCAATGATCATTCGTTCGTAATTGATTTTTTCAAAAATCAAATCACCCAAGGTTTTGTTGACTAAAACGAAAGTCCTGTCAATTTTTGTATGTAATTGACAGCACATTTTTAATAATTAAAATTAAAATTCAATGGTAAATCGATTTTTGAAAACTTCAATTACGAACGAATGATCATTGATTTTGCCCGTCTGCCTAGGGTATTAGATAGACAGCTCATAATTTGGCACGGTATACATAGTAAAAAGGTATGATGGTACATGCAGGCGCGTATACAGGGGGAGGGTCACGGGGGTCATGACCCCTCCCAAAGCACTAGCTCACCTTTGCAGTGAATTGAATGGGACGCTGAACTGTAGTGAGTTGTAAAAGTTTAACAGGAGATTTTCGTATGGTATGGATACAATTTGTAGCCGACGCCGGCGATTAATGCTGGTGCTGTAACACACTTTTGCAATTTGCTAGCGCTGGGTTGGGCGTTTGTTTGTGGGTGGGAATAGTCATTCGCTCATAGCTCTTTGTCTTTGAAACGTGTACGATTTTTTTAGAATTTTCTTGTGTTTTATATAGTGTCGAAATGGTAGATAATTTAGGAATACTAAATATTTATTTTAGTGTTTGATTGTTTAGAGAAAGGCATGCCATGCTTAGCAGCCCGGTTATGAAGATGCTTTTATATTTTTTTGCACCGATTACTCCTATAAATGAAAAAGCACACAATTTCGAGATTTGAAAGTGTTATAGTTTCTAAGAAATTGGTCAGCGATCATACATTTCTTTTTACCTATCTGTTTTTCTGATATAAAATCGATGACAGGATAACTTGGTGTGGAACTCGTAACAGAAGCATACAAACTGATTTAATGAATCTTGATTTATGGTTCTTCCAGTAAAATCCTAGTTCCATGCAATCATCAAAATATAGCTACCCGTTGATTTTTCATAGCGACACTAATTGAAGCGTGAGTCGCTCAAAATTTTACTTTCGTAGGGAAGCATTAAATTTTCTTAGAAAAATACTTGCAAATTGTTCTTAAGAATTTTAATGAATAACTATTCACCGACAACGATCCAAACGGATTGGTGGATTGATTCTGGTGGTTCACTCCTTCGGACGAGGGCCACAAGCATTCAGTTTTCTTAGAAATATTTAAAAAAAAATCTATTCAGATTTTTCGTGCACTACCGGTGGCCGACCATGGCTCTAAAGAGTTATATTTATTCAGGTGCATTGGCTGGTCTTGGTATCTAAAGATATTTATGAGCGTTGGTAATCATACATTTGGTCTTAGAAGTTTACTTGAAAGTTTTTCTTTCCAATTTTTATACACTATTGATGGCTCAAAACCATCAATTGGATTGATTCGAGTGCCGCCAAAATTGATTCGAGTACCGCCAAAATTGATTCTACAATTTAACGTCAGAATTTTTACGGAAAAACTATAAAAATAAAATCCATTCGCGATTGCTCTGTGATAGTTGGCGTTACTTGGCTTGTACTTTCGTATTAATTCAAGTAGTGTTGTTTAATTTAACTTCACGTTTACTTTTCATTTGTAGAAGAAGGATATACTTTCTAAATTAGTTAGCGATGGAGGTAGAAATAATGACGAAAGTATACAGCGGAAGACTGATAAGACTATTGATAACTTTTTTCAGAAGAACGCAAGATCAGTTAAGTTTTCATCAGATTAAATAGTCAGTAAAATATCATGTATTTCTTCTCCATTCCTTTGGATGTGAATCAAGGTGCAAGCTCACTCTCAGTCAATTACTTCACCCGTGACAGATTCGCTTGGGACAGCAACTATTTTTCTATCTCTCCATGAAAAGGCGTATCGGTTATGAGTCCTTAATGTCCACCCTGAGAACGACATTGATGTGCATAATATTATCGATAGATTTTCCAAATTAAACCGAAAATTGGATTTTATGATATAACGTAAATATGATTAAAAAAAATTTTAAAAGCGACTTCATCTGACTCTTTCCTCCTCCTCGAACATTTTAGTTGTGACACCCCCTAGGTTGCAGGTCTGGATACGCGCCTGGGTACATGGTAGGTGTTTTGATACTTAAGTTGAGTTGTCACGATATTACAAAAAACGGGTAATATTATAGTAAATAAAAATTACAATATTTAAAATAAAATTATAAATACCTGGCAACATAATAAAGAAAAGTAATACCTTTTTCAAGCTACCAGGAAGTCCTGTAGGACAATCGTGTGATGCTGTGACGCTCAAGATGGCCACCACGATTCATAGCAGTCATACCATGTTACTGTCAGTATACCTACCGTAATAATTTGGGATGCTTTCAAAAATAACATGCATTGGTTCAACACAATAGTTCTCAATTACATGGAAGTAGTTTCATATATTTACGAAACTATTTCAGTTTCTTTTGTTCAGCTTTTCAGATCTCTTATAAGTGGCAAATATTGTCAAATATTGTGGATCCTCCGTGGTAGCAGACTTCATTTGAGCTTTATTAATAGAGCAAAATCGCCAGTAATAGGTTGCAGTAAAACTCTCTGTAAGTAGTAATAGTAAATTCAGACATTTATTCTGACGCATACGGCCAAAATGAATAATACTTGTGTAATTTACTCGCATAAAATATAAACACAAGATCAACTTTAAAATTTAAAAACACTATATTCCTAGTTACTCGGTGCATAGCCGGGAAAAAATTCACCTACTAATTTTTTCAGTCCTCTTCTTTACATTTCTCAACTTTCAACATTTTCTAAAAATACATATCCATAATACATCTATCTGATTGAACTAAGTGTAATAAAATACCTAAAACTATCCCATGCCATGTATTCTTCCTATATGAAAATACATGCCTCGACAGCGGATCATGAAATTACTAAAAGGGTCGAGGTTGTAAAGTACTTATCTTAAAGTGGAGGATTTTAACAAGATTTTCCTTGTGACTGCAGCTTACACTTGGATATTTTCCACTTGAATTCCCTCAGTTTTAAGATAATGTAATTGGGCCATTCCACACGAGTATTTCCGATGCAGTATATGTAACCAGGGTTTCTGAGGAAGAGGTGAGAAAAAGCCAAGAGATGTCTCTCCAAAGTAAAAAAGAGGTGAGCAGCTCTTCCCAGAGAAACCGGTATGCATACTGCATCAAGAATACTCGTGTGGGATGGCCCATTTACTGGTTTTCTAGGGAAAACGTAAGAAGAAGCAAAGAGATATCTCTCCAAAGCGTACAGATATCTCTTTGCTACTTCTCACATCTTCCTCAGAAAACCTGTTTGCATACTTCATCCAGGAATACTCGTATGGGGTGGCCCATTTCTGATGCAGAAAGCAAAACGGTTTTCTAGGGAAGAGGTAAAAGAAGCAAAGAAATATCTCTCCAAAATGTAGAGATATTACTTTGCATCTTTTGTTTGCATACTGCATCAAGAATACTCGTGTGGAATGGCCCATAGATAGGTCATGCTTAGCAAAGTAAAAAATTATATGGGTGAGGCGAGGAAAATGCTAATGGTTGCCGCGATAATGGGATTTAAAAAGATTTGGGTATGTTTTTATAGATGACCCTGTAACTTCTGAATGTTACACCCAATGATGATAATAATTTATTACATAGATAATCGTTGGACCAATCCAATGGTAGGTATATAATTTTATCCCCTCCTCCTCTCCACTTTGTAGTTATGGCTCAACAAAGTGAAAATTAATTAAGAAACCCAAAATCTTTGCTTTAAACACTCTGTACTCAAAATGTAACCCTTTCTGCATTTTTTACACTTTTTCTTGAACATATAGTTATTCAAAAATTCTAGTAAACTGCTTTGCAAGAAATCTTTTTCAACTGAATTGTTGTTAACATTTTCATTTTGTAAAATAAATTTTGAAATTTTACTAGAACCATATTATTATTGTTTTAAACTTTGGCCATAATATTATTAGTAATATTATGATAATGTCCATCAATTGAAAAGAATTAATTTTCGTAAAATATCGCGTATTTGGACAATTATAACATTTTAAGTCTTTTTAATCTTTAATTTGTGAAATATTTTGATATGCGGTGTATAATCTTTGGTATTATAAAATCGCCTTTTACACATAAAATATAACTATCATATAATTATTCTTAATAAAACTAAAATTTTAAAACCAGAATTTAAAATACCTAATTGTCTTCCAAACTGGTAATTTCAGCAAATTGAATTGTTCAAACTTTGATCAAACTTTGTTGAAATGTCATAAATATATTTTTGCAAAAAACTTCATTCGAGTAACAACAATTCAGCGAATTACATATTTTGAAGCAATAGTCACAGTCTGAAGTGCATCCTTGAGTATATGAGGTATCATCCAGTAATACCTGGGCTTTTCTATTTTATCGAGAATAATAAAAGTGCAAATACATAGTTTAAGAAAGAACAATACTTTCTAAAAAGAATAAAACTATGAAGTGTTTCGATTAAAATAAAACGATTGAACTAAAATATTTCCGACGATTATTGACGTCAAAAGCTTGAAATCAAAATAATCTCTTGACGCTTGTATTTGTTCAAGTAAATTATCAATTATTTATCTACACAAAATGCTTGTGTATGTAGTGAAGAGATTTAATTATGAAAATGTGAAAGTTACTTACCATAAGATTTTCCGATCGAAATAATTCTAGGTTTTAAAGTTTTTTTTTGTCTCGAATAGACTTCTTTTTTAGTTAATTAATTAATTCTTCGTCTATTATTGCCACTTTTGCGTAAATTGAATTCGACAAAAAGTTAAATGAAAGAAGCGAACCTATGGATAGACAGTTGCCGTTTATTATTTTCGAAATTTCGGAATTATTTTTACATTTCTTTGATACAAGCTAAATAAATTTTTGTTCCATAGAAGGCCATTTGGTATAAGATTTATTTCCATTTTCGTAGTATGCTTTTGCAAAGTCTTCACACAACAGAATTGATCCTTTATCAGATTTTGAAATAGGAAATGTTTCATGATTGTTATAAATCGATTCACATTTTTCTAAACTTGAATATCTATGAGTTCCTTGTTTAGTTCCAAATTTCTTGAATTTTATCCCACCGCTCGAAAATTTTCTCGATTTTGCGTCGAATTGTCGTAG
Organism: Dioctria linearis; assembly: GCA_963930735.1. Classification (NCBI taxonomy): domain Eukaryota; kingdom Metazoa; phylum Arthropoda; class Insecta; order Diptera; family Asilidae; genus Dioctria; species Dioctria linearis. The sequence continues at coordinate 330,308,930 of OZ005740.1, read as the reverse complement.
ATATAAGTAGAACTTTAAAAATCGGAAACCGTTATTTTCTGGTTACTAACTTCAAAAAGCTTATGTTAAAAATTTATTTAATTTAGTTCAAATTTGTGACAGCCCCGCTCCGCAAACCAGAGAAATTAAAAAAAAATGTTTGAATTTTCATTTTTAAATCATTTTCAATAAAAATTGGAGGACAAATTTTAAAATTAGAAAACGTTAATTTGTTGCCTTAGATGTTTAAATAAATATTCCATTAATCAATTTGCGATTTATTCAAAAATCTTAACGCCACGCCCATCTTGCTAACTGTGCACCGAGTTGTCCCAATTATGACATAGACCCAGCCTTAAGAGGAGTCAGTACCAAGATTTGCAAGTTTCATACATTTTTCAATGCAAATTTCTGACAAACTATTTGTAGCAGAATAATGTTTTATATCTTAAATTAAAGATAATGAAGAGGTCTAGTGAAAAACGTCGGGAAAAATAAAAAAAATATTGGAATGGAGATATTAGCTCGAAAACTTCTAAAATATGGTAAAAATTGAAGTTTTTTAAATCGAATTCCTGTTAGTAGGTATTCTCATTTCTTTAGATTGTGACTATTTTAGAAATACAAAGCCTAGAGCTAGTGAATAATGTCGAGCTTTTTCATTTTTAGTTGCGTTTTTTTTCAAATTATTTGGCTCTAATAGTCCTTGTTTTTTCTCCTGATATTTCACTGACGAGAAATTGTAATATTTCACTGAAAGTTGTTGGAATACAAAGTAAAATGATATGATGGAGAAAGAAGAATTTTAAGAACTTTTATTTTTAACGATTCTAAATCAAATTTATAAATACAAGAAGAAAAAACAACCGCCTCGTCCGGGGTTTGAAACCGGGACCTTCCGCTTGCCGGGCGACTACTCTTACCTAACTAGCTAACGAGACAGATTATTTTCCCTCTTGCATTTTTTTTTCTTCTTATATTTATAAATTTGATTTAGAATCGTTAAAAATAAAAGTTCTTAAAATTCTTCTTTCTCCATCATTGACCGATTCTAACAAGTGTAGGTTCGATTCCCGTCCGCGGAAAAATAAATAAAATGATATGTTGAACAACTATGTGAAAAAAAATGTAGGAGAGTTAATTCTCGTTAAAAATTCTCAATTTCGTTAAACTACAAATTTTTATTTTTCGTCTTGAATTGTCGCATGTTGGGTTTCTGTCTTTTACACTAGATGTTTCTAATGTGGTCTGTAGTCTAGCTAGGCTAATTTTATATGACTTTTCTCACTTTCAAGACATAAACCTACGTATAGTAAATTATATTGCCTACAGGCTCGCTGGTATCTAAATTGAAACTTTTGTTGAGTACTGACTCCTCTTAATTGTTCAACATTTTCAGTTGGTACAAGTACCTACAGAAGTACCTACCTATTTGATTTTCCATGTTGCAGAGTTTTTGTTTTGAATGGTTATATATTAAATTAGTTTTCTCCGTGTGCTTTTTGATGAGCAATTTTATCATATGGTGTGAAATAGAGTCGTCGTTTCCTCAGAAGGAAAACTATCTACAATATCGTTTAAATTTTTTTTATATCATGCGCTATGGTAATTTTAAATTTATCAGGATAATCATGATATTTTGTGCGGTCCATAAAGTTTTCGAGAATGTTTTCCATAAAATATTTCAATGATTTTCCCTTCAGTACAATTACAGAAATGCTTAACAATATTTCCAGAATGTTGATGGTTCTTCGATAAAATAAAGTAGTTGTGTAAATGTTCCAAACTACCAAGTTTAAGATTAACACACACTTCTGATGTGTGATTAGATGCATATTATGGTAAAAGACTTTCATTTTCGCTTACTTCAGTGATAGTCAAAGCTTGTTTCTTTCATTATTCATTAATGATAACATATACATATGTAAGAAACAAATCAATTCACAAAAAAAAAATGAAAAGTATTGCTAGAAACTTGGCCCAAAAAATGGTTCGCAATCCTAATTTTTTAATTAAATTTTTCACTCCTTGATAATCTAAGCCATCGATTGTTTCTTCATCGAATCCTCTCTCTAAATACAGCAAAACAAAGCCCATCATAAAACTACTCTTTGATACCTTGAAGTTTATATGGAAGACAAAATTCAATCTTTGGTATTATTTGACACCCAAGTCACAAACAGAACTAACACGAGGAATCCGAAGGAATCATAAGTGATAGGTTTCTGATTCCTGTGGAAGGTCATAATCGCACATTTGTCGATATTGAGTACCAATTAACAATACTGGTTTTTAAAAAGTAAGGACTGATTCAGAAGAAAACCGACAAGACCGAAGAAATCAAAAAGAAAAGCGTTTTTTATTATCAAATAATATTTATTAATCGTCTGCATTATACCAAAGAATATCTAACAGTTAAGTTATATGTTCTTTGATTATACACAGCCGCGATGATATAATTACTGCGTGATATAGAATTGGTGAACTTTTTGCTTTACGTTCTTCATTCAATTTTGTCCAGAGACAGTATAAAATCTATCGACAATCTTTTATGTAGCCTTTTAAAAGTGTGTTTTTTTTTTTGTTCTTTTTTATTTTATTTTAATATTAGCCCAATATTTTTCAATTACTTCGGGACAATTTGGAGAATTCGCTTCCTTGGGTACTACTACGGGTATGTTTTGGGCATCGTAGAAATCTCTCGCTTTTCTCAAATAGTTACAAGTGGATAAATCCGGCCGAAAGGTAATGATTTCTGGCCACACGATTTTTCAACTTCGTTTCGTTTTCTGATGTTCGGTTCGATGTTTTCTGAACATGGAAAATTGTGTAGGCCTTCTCTTCTTTTAATTCGATGGACCGTAGCAGATAGCGTTCCGGCCTTATCAGCCATATCTCTCAACGACATGTTGGAATTTAATTTAAAGTTGTCTACAACTTTTTTGGCAAATTTTTGGTCGGTTGAGCTCGATTTTCTGCCTGAGCCGGACTTTCCCTGGACACTACAAGATTCCCGAAATTTACTGAGAACATTTTGTAACGATCGACTCAGTTCAACGAAAAAACATTAAAAAAAAAGAAATAGATCTTCCCATAAACATGCACTGGACTCGACGCAGATTTCTGCCAGAACTGCGATATAAACGCACGCCCGAGACCATACCTTAATACCATAATCTTAGTGAGAATGAAAAAGGTTTGATTATGGATGGTAGTGGTACAGACAACACACAACTAGATTAGAAAACCTAGACATAAACCCAGAAAACGAGCTAATGGCCCTCTTGTTATGAAACTATGTTGAGTGACTGGCTTGGACGTAAAGTCCAGACTGCCAGTATGAGCTGACAGCTCACTCGACGGACAGCGTTCACTGCAGGGTGGCACGCTAGCTCGCCGCAGCTCATTGGCGGAGAGTGTGGGGAGGTTCCACGAAAAACCTGCCGCTGCCGTCAGCCATAATCAAAAAAAATTTCATCGTGCCTACCTATCAAACAAAAGCCGGCACACATTCAGTCCTGATGGGAATGTTACGTCACTTACCTATATCCATCGTCGAAGGCACAGATGGTACACCTTCTTTGCATGCCCCAGCCACCCATCTGACTCTGAGGGCAAGATTTTTCAGAGTCCCTTTGTTGACCTGTAAAGAGAGAATAAAGTGCGGACCTAGGCGACCTTCATGCGAGAGGGCTCCAGGATTGTGAAGGAGAAAATTAAAGCTCTTAGAACATCATTACGTTATAATAGTTCATTATTGTTACTCAAAATTTCCATTCCTATTAAATTTTTCTCTACAATTCACTCCTACTACATTATAAGGTACCCTGTACAATATTATTCTTCGCTTACCTATCGGGCACAGTACTACTTATTATATTAAAATATAAACATCTACTTTAGACTTAGGATAAAAAAAAAAAAGACAACCTGTTTTGCTGACATACAATTAATTGTGGGAATAATATATATATTGGCGATATCATATATGAGACGTTGAATCAAATCATAATAATTTCAATCAAATTCAATTTCAATTTAAAATCCCAATACATAAAATTAGCTTGTCGAATTACATTTCCCTTAAATTCTGGGTTACTTTTAAAGTGGTCATCTTGCTCAGAATATGAAAAAGTTCAATATAAAGATTTTATCGAGGCTCTGATATTTCGGCTATAATTTAGTTAAAGAAGACGAAGTTATTGACGCGTCCTCTCAAAGTAACTTAGAATAAAACAGTTAATACTTTTACGAAAACATTATAAAATTGGAAAGTGTCATACAATTAGCAAGTATAAGCCATATAATTCCTTAATCAATCGTATCCTTTCAGGACAAACAATAAAGTTCAATGGGCCGAAATAGATAGGAAACTTTGTACTGATGACTGTGAAACAAAAGAAACTATGAAATCGCAGATTCTGTTTTATGTTTGGAGCATCAAATTCATTTAAAAGTCTGGTAATCTGTATTTAATCTTTCGGACTTAAGTTTTCAAATAGTAGTCCTTATTTAAAACTGACTAAAATTGATAGACGAAAATAAGTTTTGCGATTTTACGTAAAAGAGAACCAAGATGCTCAGCGAAAACTTCTAATGTTTTTGTCAATTACCAATTTGTCGTGAATTTTCGATTTAATTTTCACGGGTTACTTAGATTACGAATGTCGAGTAGATTAATTTAACTCTAGTCTAGAAAGATCATCGGAATATTGTAACAATATTTCACAGAAAGGTACAAGTAAGAATCATCATAAGGTAAAAGCAAACATATCATAATCGCTTGCTTGAAAGCCTAGTACGATTTAGACTAAACATAAAATTCAAACTGATTCTACAACAACGATCGTTCCATTTATTATGAATTAGCTTTGTACCAACTATATACCGGACGAGAATGCCTAATTGGAATATGTCACAACCTGATCACGGACCTTTCGAAAAACTAGTGCTCCCTAAATACATATAAGCAAGTCGTACCATTTATTTCAAAATCCTTTAAGGTCTAAGCAAAACAAAATGAAGTGTCCAGTACGCACAAATAAAAACACAGACGCCCAAGGCACAATACTACACGCGTCTACGGGTCCTGGCTCATTGTCTGCCGCCTACTTACAATTCGCTGAGTAGATTTTTACAAGTTTTTATTTACTCGTCACTTAATGGTTTGAATTAACTACCATAGATCGCTATTAACTAAATTATTTCGTGGTATTTACTTGACAAATTGACAAGTGACATTGCAATGTTCATATGTTGAAAGAAAAATCGTACCCTTTTGGTATTGCTCTTATACGACACATGCGATACTCAAAAACTTCAATCGAGACACTGAATTATAGCAGACTTGAACTTGTCCGATCAGTGAATATAGATATTTATAGTCACAAAACAAATTATATAACGAATGGATTGAAAAGAAAATAATTAATTCCTTATTTCATATGATTTGATTGTCAGTCTCAGGAAGTTTTATTTTTTTCCTTGTTTTTTCTCACCAAAGAAAGAACACATTTTCAGTAAACAAAACTCACGGGAAGTGTAAGAATCTGAAAATTAATTTTATAACTTCCAAAAGAATTGTTTCCTTATTGCTACTAAGAAAAAGCGAATTCAAGCTACCCATTAACTAAAAGTTTTTTTCTTGTTTCTTAAATTAAATATCCAGAATATAAAAAAGTATTTTTTTTAAGAGAAATTTGATTACCTAAACTATATCAGCTAATATGTACAGCGTCCTTATTCTAAAAAAATAGGATGATATATGCCATCAAATTTTATCTTCGATTATTATGTGACACTGAGAAGCTCCTACAAAAATGTCTGAATGTGGCATCTACTTACATAATGGTTAAGTAGGAATCTTATGTAGATAACTCCATGATAAATTTACCTCTTTTGGTTGATAGATGTATATGGCATAATTCTTTGAATTATCAAGAAGGACCATTTTCTGGATGTGGTTTCAGCATAGACGTACGTCTTGTCAATCTGACCGATAGTTTTCGTTGGAGTTGAGCTCTCAATATCATCTGAGCTCACTTGGGGAGATTTCGCTATCCACTGCAGGATTTAGACTGGCCCCATTTACAATGCTGAATTTATCATCAACATCAACTGTAGTCCCGCCATATAATGATTTTTATTTGCTGGAATTCTCTTCTTCTCAAGAAGTCACACAGCTAAATTTTGGATCGCATAACCGTATTTTACCTGTACTGTGGGAATATTCCACCAATTAGTATGATATTTAGTTATCAGGTATTTATTTTGTTCAAACTTACGTTAGGGTTTATTCTAATAATCTCGATGTTGAAAAATTTGGATTTCTTCTGAGCTCCATCAGTACTCCACGATTGAAAAGTTGAAAAAGAATGACAGGACAGATGTCGACCGTGTTCTTCTTCTCTTTCCCATCAGCATGTCATACCGAGCTTGAGGAAACGCACTTCTCTCGGTCCGGCTGTATTCGAATATTCTATTTGACAGCCGCCGGCACACACGCTGCAGTATCTCGTGTAGCATATTGCTATATGCAATACGCTACGACCATAACACTCTACAGATGTAAAGTTAAATAATCCGGGTTTATGTCTAGGTTTTCTTATCTAGTTTGTCTGCGGTAGTAGTTACCTCCGGAATCATTCGGTGCTCTATTTTTTAACTATATAAAAGGTACTTCCGTTCCGACAGCTGAGTAAATTGTTTATTCGGGTTTGACCATTTTGATCGTACAGGTTGGAAAGATTCATTTGGTACCATTCAAATAAAAACAATAAAATCTCTACCACAGTTGGTAAGTAGCGACATCTCATATGATGTACTGAGGTGGTCTAGAAATATCTGCTACCATCTATAAATGATGGAAAGGAAATCTCCAACTGCGGTGGTCAAGAGTGTAGCTGGTCTCGCCAGTACTTCGAAGATTCATTATACATAGCTCCCCATTACACCACCTATAAGTAGCTGAGACATTATATTGACCGCTTGGAAGAGTCTACTAAGATGTTAAAGGCATCACTTAACAAGTAAAAATGCTAGAATTGGTCCAAGACCAATTCTTATGATATCTACTAGATGAACGCCCGTATGAAATTTTATATGGTGACCCATTTGATCAATTGTGATTTTTGCAGTGGTTTTTCGCATATATTTCTAGAACGGTTCGTCGTACAGAAAAAATGGCTATAACCAATTTTATATCATTTCATATTCTGAAGAAGTTTTTGGTACAATAAAGATGTCTAGGACCGATCGTTTTCACAGTATCCGTAAAACACATAAATCTTTAAATGGCAGCACCAAGAAGAGCTGCCCGATTTAATCCATTTTTGAAATTTTATTTGCTAGTACTATGAAAACACCAAATTTCTACTCTCTTTGTGGACGCGCTCTCAGGCAGTGTCCAAAAATTTTTATATGGCAACCCCATGAAGGAGTTGCCCGATTTGTCTCATTTTCGAACTTAATTTTACTTTTTTTAAGTCCGTGTACGAAATTTCAGCTCTGTAAGTATACGCGTTAAAAAGGTGCATAACTCGGGAAAAGGGAAACTCAGTAGTGGGACTCAGAAGTACTAGCGTTGCTCGGTGTAGACAATCCTCTGATTAATTTTATAGTTATATACAATTTGAATTTGATGGACTGAATGAGATAAATACAAGTTAGAAAAATCCAGGAAACAAAATGCAAAGTAGTAGTGGTCTAAATTAAGAGTGCCTTCTCGTGACCTCTAGTAGAAAATAATATTCGTATACTACTGCTAGCCATGTGCGTTGTTAGCAATGAGCCACGTCACCACATTAGCCTGCGCATACACATTAACTGGGAGCTGAAAACCACGCGGTCTTTTCCGACTTGACCAAAGCCATAAATAAAGATCGTAAAAGTTTATATAAAAAAAGAAGATTTAATATAGGAGTCCGTGTTAAGTATTTAAAAAAAGTGGAGAAAGGCAAAATCCAAGGATAACCCATTATACAATTTTTGTGTTATATTTACAGATAAACAGTAGAACAAAGATGGAAGAAAGAAAAGGGAAATTTCAGATAAGATTTATTCAATTTATTTAGCAACTGTGGAAGGTTTCCAAAGTGCGATTTGTAACCCTAACTCTATTGCTTTTAGCAAACAATCGAGGGCGCTTGGGCATAGCAAAGTCGCACCTCGGACATTTTAAGAACCCCGAATATTCAGAAAACGATAAAAACAAAACCAAAACCCAAAATAAAACACCCAAGTGCAGAAGATTAAGAAATTGACATTTTGAGCGAATAACATACTCGGCGTGAGAAGTCTTACGCAAATTAGTACAGGCAGTACCAGATCCACATGAGCAGAAAATTAGTCCAGTCAATAGGGACTAAATAAGGCCTTTGCCCTACAAAAGGTGGGGTAGCTGTGATTTTGGTATATGTTATTCAGATTAAAGGTACCAAGGTTATTCGGATTAAAGGTACCAAATACTGGTTTTTTCAAAAAAATTCCTCAACTGTAAAAATATAAACTTGAAGAAGACTAAATTCCCTAAATTTTTTGTATAAACACTTTTTTTGTAAGTCTGATGTGTAACGACTTACAGCTGCAAAAACGTGAGGAGGTGATAGTATTCACCTAGTCAAACAAAAATTTGTATTTCAAGGGGGTGGCGGCATGTCAACCGTTTCGGAGTGACAGGGTGATTAAGAAAATATGCAAATCTTTCACAAAATACCCTGTATCTTAAAAAGTTCAAAGTTCAAATACAAATCTCATTGTATGCAGAGCTTCATGACCTTTCGTACGACTGCTCGACCAGCGCCACACTCCTCTCCACTTAGGAGTTATGGAGGTCTAAACTAACTAACGTCCTTTTAAAAAAGTATCGTCTAATTTCGGTATGACCTGAATAGATTATTAGCTAATAACTGTTTAACGGCTAAAGTTAGCACATAGGTGTCTAGGTTAAATTAAAGAGGAGATTCCGCAGTTTGCAGTTTTTATAGAAAAAAAAATAAAAATAATTGTTTTAGCTTAGTCAACCATAGCTCCTGAGAGGAGTACGGGGTTGCTCGAGCAATTATTTGAAAGGCCATGAAGTTCTGTACACAATGAGCTCTGTAGGTGATCGTACACTTTGAACTCTATAAGATACAGGGTATTTTGTGAAAGACTTGGGTTATTAATTAATCACCCTGTAACTCCGAAGCGGTTGAGATGCCGCCGCCCCCTTGCCATACAAATTTTTGTTTGACTAGGTGACTATGACTACTATCACCTCCTCCTATCTTATGGACCACCATGGACGCAAATCCTATTTAAAAGGTAATATATACTTTTTTTAGGAAGAATGTTTACGTTTTTGCCGCTGTAACTCGTTACACATCAGACTTACAAAAAAGTGTTTATACAAAAAATTTAAGGAATTTAATCTTCTTCAAATTTATATTCTTACATTTTTGTCGTAGGATCAATCGTTGAAGAATTATTTTGAATAAACCAATTTTTGGTACCTTTCTTCCAAGATAGCGGACCGCGCGTACCCCCCCCCCCCCTTCCTATGGGCACCTTTGGTGGGAATTACTTCACAGAGAAAATGTAATAAGTGATAATCGTGGTCAAAAGAACCCAAGCTTGATAAGCTCGATATCACAGTGCAGCAAAGCGAACGGATGTTGGTAGCCTGATTAATTTACATTTTTTTCTAATGTAGATGAAGCATAAAATTAAGCAAAATTCGTAATTCCTTATTCATACTATAATTAGTGGTAATTGAACTAATAATATTGTAAAAAAATTGTTGTCTTTTTTTTTTTTTTTTTTTTTTTGGTTCCACCAAATTGTTCTATACACAAAATGAATCAATTATACAAAAATTTAATTTGTTGCAGTTCTTTTGAAGGAAATTAGAAAGAATGGAGTGAATGTAAAGGTTTCGTCCTTCTAGTAGAGTTTCAGTGAGATGGTTAATGAAAAGCGTAGAAATTGTTAAGAAGGATGCTATGGCTCCGTCCCTAGTAATCTGTTGAGAGTGTGGTGCAGAGGTCAAGACGGTTTGCTTGAAATGTAAGGACCGGCGGGCAATTCAGTCCATGGCTGGTTGATATTTATATTTTTTATCGGGTAGTACAAGTGAAGTTAGCAATCATCAGCAATGTTTTATTGGGTACCCACACCCCACCACGAGCTTTAGCCGGAATTTTAAAGGAGGTTACTAAGGATTGGGTAACCAAGCGAGCAACATATGGCAAAGAGTATAACGTGGTCTTTTCTTGGATAGGAATCTGCCTAGTCGTTGTTATTAGGTGAATTGCTTGCACCGCATATCCAAATCGAGAAACTTCTATGTATGGAAAGAACGTATTTGCGACGTTCTTCTTGACTGACTTCAATTTTCACTGCATATGAATTTTTCACTTAATGACTTGCACACCTTTTTATAGATGCAATCTTACCAGCGTTCCTGAATTTTGTTTACCTCAATATGAGTAATGGGAGGGGATAGGTTGTCGGTTTTCGTCTAAAGACTGATCACCACTGACATGTGTAATATGAACTGCTAACACTATTGAAATTGCTTATATTATCATGGGATCACGTTTCTATAGTTGTCTCTTGTTGGTTTAACTACTTTATACCACTGAACTTCAAATAATCAGTTCTATACGAAATCCACCATAGTCCAGATTCAGTCAATGCATTTTTCAAATCACATATAGAATAGAAATCGGTGTCAATACAACATTTGTAATCTATTTTCTGTCCTCCATACCTAATTTTGGGGTCAAACAAACCAAAACTTGCTTAATTTTATGTTAAAGAAGATAAGATTCCAATGAAAGTAATAATTTCGAATATATTTGGAATTTGTTGGACTTGAAATATCAATATTAAAGCGAAAATGAAACTTTAAATTAAGAGTAATTGTCACACCCTTGCCAATAAGAGTTGACGCAAATGAAATAGAAAATCAAGGAGGTAGTCCATGTCATACGTGTCAGTGCTGATCACTAGTAAATTTCAAATCCATTTAAAATTAAAAACTTTCGGAGTTATGAACGAGCAATCGCTTCGAAAATGGCATCAAAGCTAATGATATGTACATATGTGTCGTAGACACTTGACATAACCTAGCACTTCATTAAATTTAGGCAGATAGTGTAACAGTTTTCGCTTAATGGGTTTTTACGCGAAGTGTCTGAAATTTGTAGTCTCTAATTAAGTGCTACAAGCGTTTATGCCGATAGTGTATTATCAAGGGATATCACCGAATACTAGGAGAGTGAGATGAGCGGTGAAGGGAGAGGTCAATCCCAGACCTGCGAGACACCCATTTACAAACATATACACACACACGCGGTAGCGTACACAGTCATTTGCCGAAATGTGTGCGTCGAGTCGCATACGTTTGTGTAAATGGGCGTCTCGCAGGTCGGGGCGCGACTTCCATATTCACCACTCATCTCTCTCTTGTAGTATTCGGTTATATCCGTTGATATTACACTATCGGCATAAACGCTTGTAGCACTTCATTAGAGACTAACAATTTAAGACACATACATATCATTAGTGTGTCAAAATTTGAAAAATCCTAGCTTAACTAGGGTGTGTTGAAGCCTTAGTAAAAACAGTTATATTTTTAAATATTTAAGTACTAAAAAAGCAAAAACAATGAATTCTTTACATTAGTGAGTTTTTTGTTGTTGAATTACATTTGCGCGAAATCTTCAATTGAAGATTGATATTTCGAGCACTTCAAGTCCAAAGAAACGCTACTAACCTCATTTGTCAATTGGTTTATTTTATTAGTTTTTATATTATTTAAAGCCGGGAATAATGTCTTACAAAAGTACGTAGTACAGTACGCTAGTGTTTCGTAATCGATTTCAAACACTCCAAATTTCCTGTTCGTAGTGGCACTCTTGCATTCTCTAAACAATTCCTTTCCAGATTCTCAAGTTTGAACCTACAGGGCTATTGCAACCATATAATCTGTCTCTTTCATGGATTTTCCATCTCAGGACCGTAACAATAAATACTTAAATAATAAAAATCATGACATTTTTACGTGAGAAGCGACGGGAGCCATGACTGGCTTAGAGGAATAGCATTGTCAATATTTACACTAGAAATTAATATAGCACTTGGTACCATATTTGTTAATGTAAATATAATTTTTTTTATTCCTCATTATTTCAAATATTAATTTGTTAATTACTGAAAATGCATTAGCGTTTCCGTTTTCCAGTGAAACACATATCCTATAGTAAATGTTAATGTGGGCATTGCGTTTGTTGGCGTAATTAGTCCACTTATCAATAAATTTGCAAAATTATAGAAGTACCTTTTATCAGAATCGTTATACATATTGCGTTCTTAGAAACAAAACCTTTATCAGCACTTTGCTCGAGTTAGAAATACCGCAACAAGCACAACATCAAGAAAAAAATTGAATGCAGAGATAAGAATTTTTTAGAAGAGTTGGATTTAATAGACGGAAGTCGATAAGAATTTCATTTTAAGTTGATTGATATAAAACTATTTTAGTTATCATCATTTTCAAATATTTATATATTTCCTCCTATTTCATTATCTAAAAAGGTTTTAGCAGTACATATCTTCCTGCGCACATTGTCCTTTATGAATTAAACAATATGGTGCACTCCTACGAAAAAAATTAAAAATGATTAAATTTGGAAACTGATTCATCTCTCGTATTGTAAATATATAATATTTGTTTAAGAAGACTATTTTTATGTTTTTCCATATAATATATAGTTATACTAGAAGGAACCCGTCGGTGTTGCCCGGCGATATTATAAATACCTAGATGGGTGGGGGTGGAGTGTTTCATAGATGTATAATATCTAACCCAGGGGTTACGCGTAATAGTACAACTTGCATGCAAGCTGCACAGCCATACTTCTTGCACGTGTAACCTCTACTACCATGCTGGCAGCTCAGCTTTCAGCGAACTTGCATGATGAAAAACCATGGCAGCTGAGGTGAGAGTAATTTGACATTATACAGTTTACAAGATGGCGGAAAAAAAATGCTTGAGAGAAATTGATAAATTTTTTCTGGGAATATGAGATTTTCTGGGATCATATGCATTACATCATTTACCAACACCTTCCCCTGCAGTGTTTCTTGAGGTTTTGTCATTCTGCTACTTCCTTTATTGCTAAAATTTTCCAATATTCGCAAGACTTTACGTATCAATGCCATTTTTTAAATGAACTTGCATGCAAGATGATAAGACATCAACTGAACTGCCTTCTGCTGTCAAGTTTAATATCGCGTTGGAAGTTAGGCTTACATGCAAGCTGTATTATCTCGTGTAACCCTAGGGTAAGTTATTATCTGACTCGATCGCGCGATTTTGTACTGTAGGGTTTGACTCTGCGCGCGTGGCTGTGTGTAACTGCGTGCGCGCGCGCGCGTGCGTGATGCATGTATGAGTGTGCGTGCACACATTCATATATGTGGAAGAGTGTTGCTCCCTACTTCGACACGTTCTCAAGCAGTGCCCAAATATTTAGTAAAACAGGAAATTTTTGTATGGCAACCCTACGAAGGAGTTGCCTGTTGGTCCGATTTCGAACTAAATTTCTCTTTTTTGTAAAAAAGGCCTACGTACAACATTTCAGCTCTCTACGTCGAAGCGAGAGGCAGTGTCCAAATATATAGTGAACAACTAAAGTTCTGTATAGCAACATAAAGACGGGGTCGCACGATTTCGCCCATTTTTGTAATTTTATATACCATTGCTATGAAAACACCATGCACCAAATTTTAGTTCTCCACGTCGACCCGTTTCCAGACAGTGCCCAAATAGTTAAAAACGAAATTTTTGTATGGCCGATTTGTCCCATTTTTGAACCTAAACTTACATTTTTTTTTAAATACAATTTTTGCAAACAATTTGAGCTATCCACGTCGACGCGTTCTCTGACAGTTTCCAACACCAAGAAGGGGTTGCTCGATTTAGTCTGTTTTTTACAATTTTTGTTGCTATTGCTACGAAAACACCGCGTACCAAATTTCAGCTCTCTACACACTCGTTGTCAGACAGTGTCCAAACTATCCTATCACTCATGCTGAAACCAACCAAACGCATTCACAGAACTTCATTGAAATCGGTTGGGGAGACCGCCGGTGTTGCCCGGCGACAATATAGATGCTTTGAGGAGTCTGAATGGGGGTTGAAAGAGGGAGGGAGGTTAGAGATGCATAATATCTAAGGCATCATCTGACTCGACTCCGACTGCGTGAATCCATGCTCTAGGGTTTCACTCTGTGCGTGTTTGTGTGTGTGTGCATGCATACTTCCCATTCGTGGGAGAGTTTAGCTCTCTACACCGACGTGTTTTCAGGCAGTGCCCAAATGTATAGTAAAAAATGAAAGTTTTGTATAGTAACCCAATGAAAAAAATGCCATTTCCCTTCCTCCCATTTTCCTTTTGTTTTAAATAGGCCCATGTACAACATTTCCAGCTCTCTACGTAGACGCGTGAGGCGAAAACTAAAGTTTTGTATGTAACACCAAGAAAGAGTTGCCCGATTTGCTCCATTTTTGGACAAATCGACCCCCAAGCCAGGTTCCAAATAGGTTTTTAATGGCAACATCAACAAGAGGTAATCGGATTTTGTTCATTTTTGAAATTTTATTTACCATTGCTATGAAAACTCCATGTACCAAATTTTAGCTTTCTACGTCGACGCGTTCTCAGCCAGTGCCCGAATATATAGAGAAAAAAGAAATTTTTGTATGAGGAGTTAGATTCGGCCCATTTTCGAACTTAAAATTAAAACGCCTGTGTGAAAAAATTCAGACCTCTAGGTGAACGCGTTCTAGGTGAACACGTTCACGGTCGGAAGAAGGGTCAGGTGGACGCACGGGTAGACGGATTGACGGACATACAAAAATCAAAATAACTTTTAATTTTATGCATGGATGTCCAATCTATTTTGCTCTATCGTCATTATTTCTACGTGTTACAACGGAATGACAAACTTAGTATACACTTTACATTTCATCTAGGGTATAAAAATTTCCAGTAAATTTCTAAGAAAATATTGAAGGCTTCTCTACATCAGGTCCAACCATCGTTGATTTTATATTTGAGCGAGGCATTGCTGGCTTAGCCTTTGGTTACGTCATCAAGTCGAGCCATCATCGGTTTTATATGCGGATAACACGGAAAACCCATGCACCGGAATCTGGACATACATTGAATGTAGATTAAATAGATATGTCCAGATCAACAATTACCGGATCATTAGAGTGAGGAAAGAATTCGGTAGCTTTTATGATAATTTCTTAAAATTTTTACATTGACTCAATATTTTAATAAACTAAGGACCAATTTCCTTTTATTGGACAGAGCCCAGGCGTATTTGGCTGATTGAACTCTTTTTGCATGAAGTTCACACCATTTTCTTCATATCACTTTAACGAATCACCTGCTCAGTGGCATGTAGCCAAATCAGGCTGGTGAGTTTTAAGAAAAGGCAACAACCTTCGGTTCAGACATTCCTTTATTAGGTATATGTTTATTTATTTATTGTCATATTTGTTTTTTCAACGAGTGACATATTTTTTTTCTAATTTTTTACTAACTCCAACCTTTGGTCAACCACTTCTTGATTTGTCTGTAATACTTTTATCACTAATGAACTATTTTCTATGGTTCTTTTCACTGTGCAATTTTATTAGTTTCTAGTGCCAACTTTGCTAAAAGCGAATATGATTTTCAAGTATTTTCCAAATAAAAATGCTTAATTGCTTCCCGAAGAAGAGGACCTAAGATAAATCCTTGGGGCTTGGCTGAATAGAAATAATAGAGCTTGGAAGATTTCGAATTACAAACAACGAATTACTTCTTAGTTAGTTAAATAGTCATAGATAATTTTGGCATTGCGATGATCATTGTGCACTGAGCAGCCTAACAGCTGGGTGCCGTAAGTACTTGAGGAGACAATCGAAAATTACGTTAATAATTTTACCTCGTATGGTGACTGTTATGTAATGGACGATTGTTTACTATCAAGGTGTCCACTCCATTTTGCTCTACCATCATTATTTCTAGTTGTTACACGGAAAGAATTTTTTCCTAACATTAAATCTTCGATTTATTAAACACAGTGAATACCCTTTTTGTTAAAATCAATTCAAAAAATTATCAATTTAATCAAAATTTTCTTAATGTTAAAAATTGTTGTCTAGTATCGAGAAAGATGAAGTTTTCAAAATTTATTCTAATTTGCTAAAAACTATCAAATTCTTCTCGAATACAATTTAGCAAAAGTTTACTGAATTTAATCAATAATTTATTAAATATCCCTTTCTGTGTGAAAATATGGTAAAAATTTAAACTTAAATATTAGAATCAATCATTATTTGCTAGAACTCAATAAACATCATACAAATAAATAGAATTTAGCAAACGTTTATTAAATTTCAGGAATAATTTTCTTAATTTCAATAAATGAATGACTTATGTTTTTTGCTGTTGGGATAAAATCAAACGGTTAATTTAGTGTTGTTATACATTACTTTCAAAAATATACACGTGTCAGTGAGAAACAATAGAAAACATTTAAGAATGTGTGAGAACACAGAAATAAATTAGTTTTCAACTGCTTACATTTATTTTCATTTGGACGCCGACTTTATTTAAGTAAAGAAGTTAAAGAATTGCTCCAAGTCAAGCTTTATACCGTTCTTCCTGGTACTTGTGAAAAAATAATAAAATTTTCCAAAAGTGCGTGTTTTGTGTGTGGAGTGCAACGCTGTTGTGAGGTAAGTGAATAAATTATTATATATATTATACTAGTAGCGATCAGTATTGACTGATGTTTTTAAAAACAAGTGAGCACATTTGTGCACCGTTGCTGCCACTACTTCACCCTACTTTACCCCGTTATAAAATGGAAGATCACAGTTTCGTCGCAAGTTTCATTAATTTGGGAACGCTTAATGACCATCCCGATGCTGTGTATCAGATTCTAGAAGATTGGAATTTAACGTGCCTTTACAGCAAATTGAAAGGTGAAAATTTTTATTAGTAATTTTTTTTTTGCTGATGATATTAAATAAATATTTCGCAAGAACATCGCTATATTTCTCTACATATATTTTTCTTTTTTAAGACACATAATAAATAATATATACTTATTTAAATATTTTATAGAGAAAGGGATAGATTGCAGTTTATTTCATTTGATAACAGAAAAAGATCTAGATGGAATTTTCGCACAGAACGAGTTGGGAAATTTAATACAATTCCGAGAAAAATTATGCAAGTGGCGAGTTGCTAATGTAAATTTAATAAAATTGTTTTAATTTCCATTAATTAATGTAAATCAAAGGGATATACTGAAAGTTTGGAATATGGAAGCAATCCCGTGGAAGCTGTTGCAAAAAATTTATAATTGTGTATGAACATCGAAATCTTCCGCTTCTTCTACAATAACCTCAGTGTCTTCACCTACAACTTCTTCGCTCTGCACTGAATTACCGCCAAGGTTAAAAGATTTTGTATGTATATTACATATATTAACTTCCCTATTTAATTATTTTTATTTTAAGGATCTTGCCTACTACTTAGAACATTCTGGAAAACTTATTTTACAATCGACGGAGAACGGTGTGCTTTCTTCTGCTTGTCGAGAGAAATTAATTAAGGACATAGTTAAGCATTACGTGGACCAAAACATATTATTTCTACACGAAGATAATTTTAAAGAAATAACAAGTCAAATATGCACAAAATTCAACAAAGAACAAAGTGGTAAGTTAACTCTACTATCATTACGTACTTTTGAATTTTAAGTAATAGAAATACAATTTTAGGAAACATATTATGGCAAAACAGGAAAATACCCTTCTGGACGGCTATATTCCACATTCAAAACTGCGTATCCAAACTAAGGAAGAGTGGACTTTTTCCAATAGAAAAAAAAAGAAAAAAAATCATCGAAGCCAATGAAGATTTATCAGAAAGTAAGACATTTTTATATTTATTTTTTGTTTGCAAAATGGGTAATGTTTATTATTTTATTATTACAGAATTTTACTGAAATATTTTATCATTCCCTTTAAGGTTGTGTAGAAGAATATTTTGACGAAGATCAGATATGGTTGAAGCATCATTCTGAGCCTTGGTCTGTTGTGGAGACAAATTGGAAAGGAGCTACACATATTCGAAAAAAACAGCGTTTTTAGCAAGGAACGGAACATATCTGATATTTTGAATTATTGACCCGCATACATGCATTCTAATGGACTTGTAAGAATATCCTAAATTTTAATTCTGTCAAATTATAATTCTGGAGTGTTGACAGGTTGAATATTGATTTCAAATTTTTATATCCTGGTAAAGACTGCAATTTGTTAGAGAAGTGGCCTAAGTTTTCTAAGGATATTGTCGACGTATTTCGGGAACAAGTTAATTAACTTTATATATATTTGCAAAAATATATATGTATTAGCAAAAATTTTAAGAAATTCGTTATTTAATGAATTCATTTAATTTTAATATATACATATTTTTTAATATAATTAGTTATACTGAATGAATTGATTACAATTTATATGGAAACAACTGGTTTTTATTTCTATATTTTCCCGCGATTTTTTTTTAGCAATAAATAATAAATAATTTGACAGATTCATTAATTAAAAGCTTTGCTCAAATAAACATACCTGCATGAAGCATAAAGATTCTCTCATGAAAAGCTATTCTTGAGAAGAGCACACCTACATAAGGCAAATTAATACACGTGTATACTACTACAATAAATTAAATCTAGAATTAGTTTTCTTGATCTATACGTTTTATGGTATACATTTTAGCAAAACTAAAATTCAATTTATTGGCAAAATAAGATAGTTATAGACATTTCATTTACTTATATTAATCTTTCAATATTTAATTCAAGTAAACAGGTCGCTTGAATCTGGCATAAAGGTTTTCTGAATATAGGAAAGCTAGTATCAGTATGAATTTTCAACATGTCTAGTTTTATTCTATTAATGCTAGAAGTAAGAAAATATGACCGCTTGAATTTAGCTTAATTTACTTGATAATGATACAAGCACCCAAAAGTTGAATCAAGAAAATGTTTTCTAGAAAATAATAAAAATTTACTTGGCGCAAAATCAACAGCTTTTTTACTTGATTTTTATCTACATTTGCTTAATATCAGTAAATTATTCTCTCCGTGTACAAACGAAATGACAAAAGTATACCCTGTGATTTCATCCAGGGTATAAAAATTACAAATTCGTAGGTATTCGTTCTTAGGTTACTGAACTCTATGCTTATTACGTACAAAACCTTTTAAGTCTTAGATCTTCATAGATTGTGTTTATTATTCAAATAGTTAATAAAAGTCGGCTTTATTTAGCCAAGATTTTCCCCTTCAAATCAATGAAATCTCTGTAAAAGGAACAAACAATATGTTTAATCAAAACTTTATTTTTAACAGTTTGAACTAAATATTCAATTTAATAAAAAATTAGTCAACCCTTAATTGACCCAAACTTTAACAAGTTTATTTTCTCCACAATTCTGTCGATTAGTAGTTTTTGCACCAACCATAAGCTCCCACGACAATTGAAAGCTTACTTATGCGTTCGCAGAGTCATCTATTGTATAAGATCTAAAAGGCTAAAAAATCGCAAATAAAAAGAGCTTCTCATCAAATGAATGTCAACTTTTGAATCATGCTTTTAAATTTGCTTCAGAAATTTGAGCTTTTCGCTGACTTACGTGTATACAAAGCAAAAGCCATGTAAAAATAAAGATCACCAATGACGTGTCGCTCGCCGTTTGTTTAAGGCCCCAATTAATTTTAGCACTTTAATTTGTGATGTGACGAGTGCATTTTGTTCATAGAATAGAAACCTTCGTGCCAGCGTACGTGAGGACATGTTTTATAGCTTTCGCACCTTGAAGATCACGCAACAGAAATTTTTGTTAAAAGTATTTCTTTTTTTCAAATGAGATGAAATCGTTCAGCTGCGAGCGTACATATACAAAAGGTGCTCTCATCGGTAATAAGTGTTTAAATTGAATATTCAGTATTTAGGGACAATTAATGCGTTTGTTTAACAATAAAATATGAAGTTTGGCTTCATGCACTAATGACCATTATAAACGGATATCAAATGAAATGAACTAATAATAATTAAAAGAATGATTTTATGCTTCGACTCAAATGATCAGGGATACATTTATTATGGTAGTTTGGTTTAAAAATTTTAATCAGTTTGAATTTCACACATAAATTTTAGATTTTAGTTTTAATTCTTCTACTCGCGATGGTCATTTGAAAGTTGTTCTTTTTCGATAAGATTCAGCACTCTCCCTCGTCGTCTTTATCTTATAACAATAATTTACATCTTATTAGCCGAAAGTTCTTCTTGTCACGAAATAAGGTTTTTTACACTTAACGAGTCGCAGAATTCATTTTTTATGATGACTACATTGAGTTAAAATAATTTTTCAATAGAAAATGGGAATACTTTATTTTTGAAAATTATAAAGTTTTTTATTCTCATGGCACCTAAGTTGGATTTTCTGATTACTATTTGATTCTTGAATACACGATTACGGAAGATTCGCTTAGTGGAATGGTGAATTTTTCTTGGGTTTCTTCTACTCTAGTTAGATTTATTTTTGAATTTTCCAATTTAGATAAAATGTCAGCGTTGCTATTTTTTATTCGAATTTTAAATAACTTTTATCAACTCACAAACCCCTGTCTAAAAAACTTTGTATCTGAGGGCCTGAGAGTACCGTTCGTGAGGATAGAGTTTTAAGGTAATAAACGTAGTGGGATTTACATAGGGTTTTTTGATTTAGAATGAGTGAATGGGGAGCTTTCCGATGGGGTAAAATTTTCTTACGTTTTGGGGGGTTTTGGGGTGGGGCTGGATGGTAACTGTGATATCGAGAGTGGAGAGTCGAGTTAAAAAATGTTAAAAATTTTTAAAAAATTTATAAAAAGTTAAAAAAGTAAAAAAAGTAAAAAAAAAAAGTTTAAAAAAAGTTAAGAAAGTATAAAAAAAATAAAAGTTAAAAAAAGTTAAATCGTGATTCGAGAGGCGGGATTCGAGAATCGACAGTCGAGAGTAGAGAGAGTGTATAGAATTTATGACTAAAATGTAGAATATAAAATATATTAAAAAAACTTTTTTAATAAATAACTTTCGTAAATAAATGCAGTAAAAAGTAAAAAATCTTTTTTTCTTTTTCAGTGATATACACAAGAAAAGTTTCGCTGTAAAATAAGATGAATAAATCTTAAAAGTTTGGGCATCCATAACTATTATCACAATTGTCTAACTTCAGCTCATGCCCAAACTTTTGAGATTTAATCTAAGTTGTAACATTTCTTATTTTACAACGAAACTTTTCTTGGGTATATTACTGAGAAAGAAAAAAATATATTTTACATTTTAGTGCAATTCATTTACGAAAGTTATTTTAATATATTTTATTATATTTTATCTTACAGTCGTATTCACCTCCAGCGAAGTAATTTTGTATTACGTTCTTTTATTGAAAGTAACCAGGATTACGAATTTGCTGCCGAAACCACATTAATCGAAAGTATCTACTTCATCGACTATACGATTGCCAGTAGAGCTCTTTTTCTATGGTTCTTGTACTGTAATTGGCTTTGAGGTTGTGGAATGTATGATTTAAGCGGGAAACATAAACCTCAACCTCAACCTCAGTACAACTTTAAGAACCTCAACCTGGTGAACTCTGCCAATATAGAGTGGCCTTCTTCGGAAAGTATTGCCTGTATGGCGTATTGGCTGACGTCCATTGGAAAAGTGAATTCTTTACTAAGTTGCGTGTAACACAAGATGGGTTCGTGTTCGAGTTTCGAAACTTTGCTGGTAGTTGGGGATGATTAGATCTATCCTGGCGTCTTTTTCCAAGTATACTTAGTCATAGGATGGAAATCTTTGAATTATCGCTAATAAACTTTCTATAGTAATCCACCAGGCCTAAAAATTCTTTAATTTGTTTGGTGGGGTTTTGGTATTGCGAAGTTCTATACTAACTCAAAACTTTTATACCCTATATGATGATGAAATCAAAAGGTATACTCAGTTTCTCATTCCGTTTCTAAAGCATAGAAATAAGGCTACTAGAACAAAATGCATTGAAGACCCACGTATAATATTAAAAGTTATTTTGATTTTTGCATGTCCGTCCTTCCGTCTGTGCCTACGATAACTCGAGAACGCGTGAACTTAGAGAGCTGAAATTTTGCACACGGACTTAAAATTAGATGATTTACGTATACTGCGAATATGAAATTCTAGGAAATTGATTATTAAACATTTTTACTGTCCGACGAACCGTTCTAGAAATATATGCGAAAAACTATTTCAATGACCAAGCTTATACTGATGGGTGACTATACGAAATTACATACCGGTATTCATCTAGGGTATCATAAGAATTGTTCTTAGACCATATTTTCAAATTAGTTCGGAATAAAATTATATAAAAAGTTGTGTCACTTACGAGAAGACAGATTCTCTAACCGCCTAAAGGATCCCGCAACACGTCATCTTGAGAAACTTGCAGCACAGCACCTTTAATTATATAAAAAAAAAATATTTTAATAGTTTTAGCAAATGAAACCCATCGCATGAACTTAATTTCAAAAATTTAGCAACTATACAGACTTTCTAGTTAGAATTGCAACTAAGGATGACCGTAGGGAAAATAATTAATATACACAGTAAAAAAAATTCCCAAAAGTGAGAAGCAACAATTTGTGCCACAAAGCTTAGGTATTTTTCGAGAAGATTAGGCAAAGCTCCACATAGAAAACGTAGATGAGGTTTTTATCCCTAAAATACAGGTAGGCTTTTTTTTCTAAAATGTAGGGAATATTAAATTTTTTTTGTTTTTTGTTTCCCTAAAATATAGGAGATATTCCCTAAAATGTAGGGAATAGGTGCCAGTACTACACCTTTAGAAAACATAAGAATGAGCTGAGTAGTTCATTTCTTATGTGCCAGGGCAGCTCGGATCATGTTCCCGTTTCGGCTCAAGTCTCTATAACTTCAATGAAACCCGTCAGTCACTGGTGTGGTACTATGACCAAGCTGATTGGGCTTCATTCAATAAATGCATCAAAGAGTTAGACTGGTCTGAGTATTTTCCTCGAGGGATATTGAGTTCTACTCTAAATCCATTAACAACATCTTATGGTTCAGGATGCGCCAGCTCCATTCTGCACAAATTCAAAAATATTAAACCTAACCAAACCATACATCTGGGTTTAACACAAGGACTGTTATACAACCATAAAATATAAGAAGCTGGATTTCAGGCATATAAGCTGTGCCATTCAGCGGAATCGGGACAGATCTATAGGGAGGCACGTTGTTATGGTAATATGTTGAGTGATTGGCTTGGACGTGAAGTCCGAACTGCCAGCATGAGCTGACAGATCACTCGATGACAGCGATAGCACAGGGCGGCACGCTAGCACCTCGGCTAAGGGTGGCGGAGAGTGTGGGGGGAGTTCCCGAAATAACCTGCCGCTTGTCATCACCCATAATCAAAAAAAAAGTTTCGTGCCTTCAACAAACAAGCCAGCACACACTCGGTCTTGAAGGGATCCTTACGTCACTTACCTGTAGTTTGGGTGGAAGGCGTAGGTGTTATTACCTTCCTTTGCCAGCCCCATCCTCCCAATTGACCTTGGGTGGCACTATTTTCCAAAGTCCCTTTGGCTGACCTGTTAAGAGAGACGAGAGCGGACCTAGACGACCCTTATGCTAGAGGAGAGGGCTCCAGGATGTGAGAGGAATTACAAAGACATTAAAGCGTCATCACGTTATAAATTCTGTTTATTCAGCAAATCGATATGTACTTCACTATTCACTAGTTCGGATTGCATTTAAACTGACGGATAACAAAAAAGTTGAATTGCTGAGTGTAGTGACATAAGAATCATCGAGGACTGGAAGTACGAGACCGCTAGGGCACTCGATATCTCAAAGCTCTATCAGGAATAGAAGATTCCGAATCAAAAATTACAGTGCAACGATAACCTTGTCTCTTCCTACCACTTTACATAACGTCAGAGTCAACGAGACTGATCAGCAGAAACTGCTCTCAAATGAATTATTACGTTAACTTTATCGAGAAAAGATATGTTAGATCTAAACTTACAAAAAAAAATTATAAACTAACACTTCTGCTTATCAGTTGAAATTCTAAAATCATCTAGACTAATATCGTTATATTAATTTAGCAAAAGGAAATATTTCAAATCGAAATCAACTGCACAAACAATGAAAAATTGAGTTCATAATTATTAATCTACGTGCAGCGCCATTGAGGCTAATCATTATTGTATTAATTTAGAAATAAACAAAAAAAGAAATTTTTTTCTTTTTAAATCACTTTACCACACAGAAGATCCCAGATGAAATGGGTACAAATTACCTTGTTTATGAACTTGTTCCTCCATGAAGGCCTCCTGGAGAGTTCTACCGTTTCTGTAGCCCTGCAAATAAGTCACAAAAGAAACTTCGTGCCTGGGATTTTCTTCACAATAAAAATTTACAACCTGATTACTTATCTCTATATATCATGCACTAATCTAGTTATTAAACTCATTCCGTTTTCATTCCGCAAGGTTGTAGATTATCAGCCGCTGGTACACTAAATTCAAAGCACAATATGATTTTTCGCTGTTGCACAGGCTACCGTATGCCGCTTGTTATACGTGTTCTATGGCATCTGCAAATACCTCATACCATCATATGACGTTCAGGTGCTTCGCTGCTGTAATACGTCGAATTTATTAACACAGGGTAATTAAGTACTGTTCAACTGAATGATTCAGTTAATTAGGATTTCAGATGTCCTGTAGAATTCCTTCTGGCATCAATATATAAACAATCGATAAATGAATGAATAAATCACGGGGCAAACGGTGTATGTAATGTAGGCATATCCCTTCAAGTTCGCTTCAAGACCTCCGTATACCTTGGTCTCGTATGTATCGCGACGTACAGCCAGGTAAAACAGAAAAGATAAAAAGGCGCAAAATGTCTACCTATGGGTACCTTAATTTTTCCTTGAAATTGGCTCCTTTTCCGTGCTTCAAATTGTTTCTTGCTTGTGCATTAGGGGCTGCATGCCGATGCTGCTTCGATCAGGTTTCTATTATTAATCAGTTTATCATTTTCCGATCAACTGGATTTTTAATATCTTGTTCACCAACTTGGGATTGATACTTTTGATAACTTTTTATGACTTGATACAAAAATATAAACTTCACTTTTAATTTTCTTGTCGATTAATTTTTATTATGCCAGTAGTACTTATCACGCCTCTGCTTTTCTTCTTCTTCTTTTCCGTCATGTCTGTCGTCCCCGCATGTCACTCGAGCTTGATGAAGCATTGCTTCGTCGAGGTGCGCTCAGTACGTGGTTCTACTTGAGGGCCGGCGTACATGCTGCAGTATTTCCGTGTAGCATATTGCTATATGCAATACGCTACGACCATAACAACGTAATACCTGTAAATATATTATTCAGCGAGCAAAGTTCCAATTCGACCAAAGCATTAGACAAAAAATCTTTACTAATCGAAGTAAGAGTTTCTGGTATCTTTCTAAAACAGTCAAAAACAACTTCACTAGTTCTTCAGTACCGCCCCTAATTCACATAGCCAATTTATTTCTAGCTTAGTTTGCTGCGAATTCTTTCTTACCATCTTCTTCGCAAGCTCCTCCTTCTCCACCGACATGCAACTAAAGTCAAAGACCGTTGCATGTCCGCAAAGTGCTCGCAAGTCTCAATGTGTCTAAGACTCCTGGGCCTGATGGTATTTCGCCCCTGGCACTCAAGTGCTGCGCCTCTTCATTAGCTAAACCTCCACGCAAACTATTTCATCTGTCTTATTCGACAGGAGTCTATAATTCGGCATGAAAACTTGCACATATTCAACCAATACCCAAGAAAGGAGAGACAAGCGATCCCTCAAAATATAGACCAATTGCCTTTACTTTGATTCTTTCGA
The DNA here is from genome assembly GCA_963930735.1 of Dioctria linearis. Lineage (NCBI taxonomy): Eukaryota > Metazoa > Arthropoda > Insecta > Diptera > Asilidae > Dioctria > Dioctria linearis. The sequence continues at coordinate 330,282,891 of OZ005740.1, read as the reverse complement.
GGGATTTTGAAATCCTCATGAATAATCAATTGATGAAATATCTAGAAACTAATCACCTTATTAGCGATCCCCAATGCGGCTTTCGTGCTGGCCACTCTACTGGAGATTTACTAACATTCCTTACCTATCATTGGATCAATGTTTTCATAATTTTGGTGAATCTAGAATCATCCCATTATATATATCGAAGGCCTTCGATAGAGTCTGGCATCCTTCTCTTTTAGCTATATTCAGGCATTAGGTCTAAACCCTCTTTTATTAAAATGGGATGAAAGTTTTCTCTCCCGCCGTTCAATTCAAATTACATTGGACGGAGTTACTTCGGACTGTTTTATAATTCATGCTGGTGTACCGCAAGGTTCTGTCCTCTCTCCTACTCTCTTCCTCATTTTTATTAATGATCTGCTTGCTCTCACTTTCAATCCTATTCATATTTTTGCAGACGACAACACCATTGATTTCGTGTACTCGTTATACCCTATAACTCATTTCCGTGGGGATGTTACAGTTGAGAAACGAAGCCACATGTTCACTTCACTAAACCATGACCTTACAACAATACTCGTTTGGCTTTGGGGCAGAGCAAATCGGGTCTTGTTTAATGCTTCCGAAACGCAATGTTGTCTGTTATCACTCAAACGTACTATAACACCCCCTCAACCCATTTCCGTCGATGAAAAAGATATTTCAAACATCTTAACATCTTAGGCATTTAAATATCCAACTATCTTAGCTCGTCCGATCATATTTTTGGTATCGCAAAAAACGCGATGAAATGCCTGGGCTACTTGCAAGGCTGCAAGAAATATTTTACTCCATCAGACTTGGTGCAAATCTACAAGTCTCATATCAGGCCTAGATTAGAATATAATTCCGATATTTGGTCAGAGGCTGGACATACTGCATTGTCCGCGTTAGACAAAGTTCAAAGAAGGCCTTCCGGCTTAATAGGGATAGCCTATCAATAGCAACTATTTAGTCCCTAGATCACTGGCGTAGTGTCGGTTGTCTTCCCCTCTGTTATCGCTATTTCTATGGCTATTACCCTGACGAAATCTTTAGCCTGAGCCCTTGTAGAATTCTTCCTATGCTCACCATACGAGCTGTAACCCGAGCTCACCCTCAGACCCTTGAAGACAAATTTGGCCATACCGTGGAATTTCGCGAATCCTTCATATCAGGATAGGATGAATGTGCAACAGATTTCCATCATATGTTTTCCCCCTTAGCTATTGGCCGCAAAAATTCAAGGGTAATGTACAACGTCACCTCCTTCACTCAACCCAATAATCTCAAATTTCCTAGCCTTTCAAGGATGTGCTACGGCATTGTAGGGTATCCACTGAGCTTTGGCGTCATCATAAAACAAAATACTACCATATATAGGGTGTTTCCGTGTAGGTAGTCCATAGAGCAAGAGGTTATAAACTCACCTAGATTAACAAAAAACTGTATTGCAAAGGTGGGGGACCCCCCGTCCAAACCCTCTGGGAGATACAGGGTGATTAAAAAAGTATGCTAGTTTTTCACAAAACACCCTGTATCTTAAAAAGTACAGCATGTACGGTCATAGGTAGGAGCTCATTGTATGCGTAACGTCAAGGACTGCTCAATCAGCCCAGTACTCCTCTACCCTCAGGAGTTACATTTCGGATTTTCTTACTTTTTTTTTACTTTGACCTCTATTATTTTTTTTTATAGACCCCCCCCGCTGCCATACAATGTTTTGTTCATCTAGGTGAGTACTATTACGCCCTGCTCTACGGACCATCTAGACGGAAACACCTTGTAGGCACGCTCAAACAAAATAGTGAAAAACAATGTATGACTTGTTTTCACAAGCAATTTGTGAATTATATTATATAAAAAATATAGAATAATACCTCCTCTCTTCCTTATATCCGAGAAAGTTAACATTTCGGGAATTCTACGTACTATATAGATTTTCTGGTGCCAAATACCTAAATTCATTGAATGTTCCATTAATTTGGGGAAATTAAATTGATTTTCCCTTTCTATCAGAGTCTTAAAATTAGGGAACTGTCCACATTTTTTTTTGCAGTGTACTAAAGTGTATCAAAGCAATTTTCTGGATTGAATCATTGATGAAAGTACAAAAGGCATTTCGTATCAGCAAGAACTTAGTACTCTTCAGTACGGTTGGTCCTTGCTTGCGGTATATGCCTGGAAAAAGCCAAGTTGACCTCACTTATATGCACTTAGTTAAAATTCTGAGCGCGAATGAGGCAAGAACCAGCCGTACTGAAGATTATTAAGTTCTTGCTAATACAAAATACGTTTTGCACTTTCATCAGTTGCAGCTTAGCAACAATCTTTTTTGTTATCAATTTTTTTAAATTGATAATATTTTTCTACGAAAGGTCTTCTTGATTTTTCTGCATAATATCATTATCCCTGACGGCATGATAACATGATTTCTTAGAAGTATCGCAACTTTAGTCATTAGGCCAATATTGCCTCAGATTTAAATTTTAACTCTCATGCATTTCTCCAAGGCTTTTGGTACTTAATGGACACTTAGAGCCTGACGGAAAAATTATTAAATCGCTTATATTTTACTAGAATCGTAATTTCTTCGTTTGGATCCTTTTTCAAACTACATTTATAGAGGGTAACCTCAGATCAAAATACTCCCCCTGACTTCTTTCCTTTATAGTAGAGTTCCTGCAGGGATGTCTTCCCTAAACTCGACTTCTATTATACTAGAAATCTCAATGTCATATTTACGGACTTCATTGTTTAATCTTCGTAAATTTAATCACGAATCTCACTTAATTTCGCATTACTTCGATGTTTTTTTGACACTGATTTGAAACGCAGAGCCTCCTTTTTCCTTTTTAGCATAGATGGCACAAGAACTAGATGTCGAATGCAGTACCAAAAGACTATACAAAATATATATGGCTGGGTGGTCCATTCCAGAATGGACCACAATATTTGAAATGATGCATACGTCGAGTGATTCATATTTTTTCGTATCTGAAGCGTTAAGAGAGTCGATCAAATGTATACAAAACTAAGCTATTATAAAAACATTTCCATTCCAGAATGCACTACTCTTTTCACAATCTGTATACTCTGCTCTAGTATAACATGCGACATCTAGCTCTTGTGCCATCTATGTTTTTAGTTAACCTTTTACTCTCGTAAAACTTCTTTAGATACTTGAGAGTAGTATGATTCGGCGCTTTCATTCCTCCAGGGAATATAACCTTCTTAATCAACGATTTAAAACGTCTACTCTCGAGGGTTCTTACATTGTTCAGCTTGCAGGATTGTGAAATCAAGTGCTCAAAGATATCCCGGGGGACAAGCATCATCACATTTAGGAAACTTTTCGTAGATTTGTTGACCTGTAACTTGCCCCTAGTAAAACTCATTTTGCACAGAGTTCAACATTGTGTTTTATTCCTGTTCCAAGTCTCCGTTTGCTAGTTCGTAGCAGTTAAAGCTTATCGTGGAGAAGGTTTCTATGATTCAGTACAACCCACACCTAGGATAAGCATTTAAAATGTAACCTAAAATTAAAAGCCACGATGAGAAGATATATATGGAGCAATTGAAAAGATCGACCACATTTGCAAGCAATAATGAAATACATCTTTGTAGAATTGTATCTGGAAAGTACTTACACTTTTACTCCCACCTTAATCCCCAATAAAAAAATTAGAAGTAATTAAAACTAAACAATTTTTACAATTTGCTGTTGAATCCGTTTGCTAACACGACGGAAAACTTACAATAGGAGAAAGTAAGCTCATCGAATTCATTTCAATTCATGTTTACTTTTTCATAAAGACATGTCTTACCGAAATCATACAAATTTTAATAATGAAGTTTCTCCGAAATCTGAAAATTTTTCCGATAAATCAAAACGATTTTGTTAAAATGTCTAAAATTATTGTTTACTAGACAGTTGTAAGTCTTAGAAGTAAGGAGGTGTAGGTATAACCTTAAAAGTATCACAAACGCAAGCAATTAATTTCCTTATTAATCTGACATCCGTAGTGAATCAGGTCTTCTAATTGTAAGTTCTATTTCAAGTCCTTTCGAATTTTTAATATAATATTCTCTAAAACACACAAAATTGATCCAAGCCAGTTAAGATTGCAACCATAATTCAAATTTCTTCACTTCTTCACTCAAACGAAGTTGTTCTCAGGAAAGAAAAAACCTGGGTAAAGGGAAAATTCGAGCCAGTGATTTGAAAAAATTCCTATAAATAAATATCTCTATATTTTCTGAAATATATACACATATATTATATAATTACACTTTTGATTTACAAATCAGATCACGTAATGCTTATCTTCATATAAATCGATATAAAAACTAAAAAACTTAAATAATATCAGAGTCCTAATAGTTAAACAATATGACGTCATACGAGGATTCCACTCTCTTTTAATTATGGATGAAATATATATACACAAAATAATATTAAAATTACAATAAATACAAGGATACTCAATTATATAGTAAATAAATACATAAGTAGGTAACTAAAATGTTAAATATTAACAAAAATAATATGACTAATTAGTTAACAGGAGGCACGATCTGTCCAAGTTTGCGAGCTCTTGAAACAAATCCTTTACTACCGTCCGGACCTATGGGTGTTCTCACAACATTTTCCACATTCTTATGTTGGCATGATAGAAAACTGTTACTTCGAGACCTTGGAGATGAACCATAGTCCGAACCGAATGATAATTTACGATCATAACCGGAATCAGTTGAAATCTTACGTCCATTATAATATTGATCAGGATTCGAGAATTTACGATTCGGATCAAATCCATTTGAAAATTTTCTATACGGTTCATGAATCATACCATTTCCACCATTTCCTGTCATTGAACCAGCGGAAATTTTTCGTTCATGATAATTACCAATAGAATCCATTGAAGTTCGACGACCAACATCTTGAGGATTTGAATAGCTTCGATCATATGGTACAGCACTATTTGAATATCTTCTATGATCAGAAGAACACTGAGATAGTCGACGATAGATATCTGAACATCCAGACATTCGACGTGAACATGGACACATATCAGAACAATTCGATGTTCGTCTAGATTGATCTGTAGAACAACCTGATGTCCTTCGTGATATATCCGAACAGCTGGAATAACCATCAGAGCAGGAGGAATATTTTCGTGACATATCACCTGAATTCAGTGAACAATTACTAATACGACGTGGTGGATAGTGTCCAAAATTATTGATGTCATTGTTGTTACATGAATATGGTCTTTGTGGTGAAGAAGAATACATGACATGCTGTTGATGTTGTTCAGGTTTTACATAATATTCGGAATTTCGTCGCATTTTATATTTAAATTCATTTTCCATTGGTGAACCGACCATACTACCAACACCACCACCACCACCACCACCACGACTACGTTCATAATTTGATTCCGGATATTTAAAGGTCTCAATAATTTTCGTTACACTTTGCGCCTTTTTGCCAGTCTTCTTTTTAGGTGCGACCATTTCAAAAACTTGATAATTTCCATTCATATTTCTTGCACTTCGAGCTGAATGTGATTCAATAAATTCAACTAGAGCACATTCTTTTTGCTGCATTTCTGGATATTTGTTCATAAATTGTCGTACATCAACTGGTATACCCATGCCCGGTTTTAAAATTCTCACCAGAGCGATTTCACCACATTTTGAAAATATTTCGGTGACTTTTTCAATACATAATTTATCAAAGGGTAAATCGCATGCTACAATTGTCCTTGATGGCATTGTTTCATCAAATGTTGGTAGTGCTTCCATTCGTCTAATCTTCGTACCAAGATCATTTAATTCAATTCTTCTACTCTTTTTACGTATCGCATAGCCAACAACTCTCCAATCTTTGGTCAATTGACGAACACGTTTAAAGCTCGACACTAATTTCAAACTAACAAATCCTTCTTTATTACGACGAACATGTTTCAATAGAAATGCATCTTTTAAGATATTTTCATTTGAAAAATAATATTCAACATGTTCCACAATTTCTTCGCACATTCGTTCATCTGGAGTCTCAGATGGTGTTAACATATCGATCTCTTTTATTTCTGCAGTGGATTTTCTATAACAGTCATCTGCTGAATCCTTATTGATTTCATCATGATCATAATATGAAGGTGTATCTGAACTATTTCCGATTTGCTGTGAAACAGTTGAAGTAATTCGTCTATCATAATTCGTTGTCGAATTATCACTATCTGTTGAACTGCACGAGTCCTTTATTCCCGTCTGCTGTTTTACGAAATTATCAGTCGGATAAAATGGTGCAGCGTTATAATTAAAGAATTCCTGATGATCGACTATAGTATGATTGTCAATCATCAACGGTTTCAATTGATCATCTTCCTCTGACTCAGAGTCAACTAATGGCACATTATGAAGGTCATGATCAGCGAGTTTTTCTTTAATTTCGATCATTGATTGCTGAGTTTCAATCATATATTCACTGCACAACTTCTCGATGCAACTGATTTTACCATCATCATCGTCACGTTGCTTTTGCTTCGTCTCAGAATCATCATTTTCCTTTTTATCTTTAGTAGACATTTGGAGAAGTTCATCGGCCTGCTTTGGTGGTATGGCAGAGACCGTCTTTTCCACTTGATCTTTGGAGACTTCTATTTCAGTTTGACTTTCACTCTCAACAGTTTTTGGCGGCATCGGTGATATTGTAACAAGTTTTTGCGATGCTACTGCTGATGCTGCTGCTGCTGCTGCTGCGGCTGCTGTTGCAGCTGTTATACATGATTCACACGTTTCACAGTGTATGACGACTTGACTGTTCTGTTTATCTTTTTCGATGACCATCATGTTCGGTTGCATAACTACTTGTTCAGTTGCTTGATCAGACATCATGGGAACTTTTTTATTTTATTTTTATTTCTTGTTTTTTTTTTTTTACTTGAATATGGCAATTAATACAAATATAATCAAAAACCGAGACAAAAAAAAACGAGACGATTAGAGATTTTTGTTAAAAAAAAAATCAAAAATCACTACACACAAGCTTCACACTGAAGAAATTAAGTTGCTCAGGTGAAATGTGCGATCACCACTTTCACTTTTTCTTTGAATTATGGTTGGTTGCACATCAAATCTAGAACAATCATCAAAGCAGCTGATTTGTTATTTTTCGTTTTTGACAGCTTAATTTGCTGTTGTTGTTTTTTTTTTGCTTCCACCAACAATCTCTTATTCCATTTGATTGATTTTTAATTGCTTTCGTTCAATAATGCTGTTGTTGAAAAATGATCCTTTCGGATCATATTAGACTTAAACGGACTCTGTAGGTAAGATAGAGATACTACCTACATCAAACGTACTGTATAACCGCACAATTTAAACTATATTTGATCCAATCGAGATGTTCCAAAAGCGCATCAGAATTTGTTTTTGTCCTACAAGTATACACATTTAGTTATAATTTATAATAATAATAATAATAATTATCACAATTGAATTTATTAATTTTTTTAATCCATTCGGAGCAAATTTTTGCACACACCTTTAGTTTTTCACAAAAAAAAAAAAATTTAGATTCTTTTATATCCTTTCCGAAACGGTTGATCCCGTGAAATCGGGCAAAATTTCGTATACTACTAATCCAAAAATTCGTCCATTCGATGCGAATATTATTCTCGTTGGGTTTTTGTTTTTTTGTTTGTTTCGCGTTTAGAATATTTCTTGCGGTTATAATGTTCCGTTCGCGCCTTTTAAGTTTAATTTTTATCCGTTATTAAATTTTCTTTTCTTATTATTAGAAAGTTACGCACTGCAGTAGTAGAAAGACTGAAATCTCCGGTTGAGTTGAAGCCGGTTAAATACTTTTTGGCAGACCGCGAGTAGAGCACATTACACACACACATACGCTCTCTTTCTCTGCATTGCTGTTTTTTTGTTTTTTTTTTTCAGTACGAAAAAAGCTCCACCATATAACCAATACCACATAAACACATATTATAAATGTAATGTGGGGCCACCCACCACCAATAAGTCTATATAGTTTTTCCTCAAGAAAAACAAAAAGAGAAATAATAAAAAAAAACAAAGGTAAGAAAAGCGGAACCTTGCAAGTGTTTAATCTCGAATGCAGTTCGCTATGATTTCGCTTTCATGTTGCGATTTTTAATTGGATTTTTCTCCAATGTGTGGAATTCAGGTTCAATTTTGTGTGGAGTGTAGGTATAAAAATTTTGTGGAAATGGGGATATGAATGTTGTGCAGCAGTAGTGTGATACATGTCTTACCTATACTCGCGATTACATGCGCGTTGACTTTGATCGTGCACTGGCACACCGAATTGGGACATGCGGTGAGAGCATATATGTATGTATGTATGTAAAATACTGCATTTAGTAGTTACGTGCGTGCGTGAGTAGATTACTTTTTTTTTTTTTAGTATTGCAGTGATGTAGCATTCTCATCTCCTCATATTGTACATACAATCTCCCCATAGCAGCATAAATTTTACTCGTTTTAGTCGCGACTCTCGACCGTCAGGGAAAATTTTCGCTGTCGCTAGATTGCACTCACTGCGGCTGCTGAGAAAATATTCTGTGTTGTGTGTGATAAATGTAGCCTTAGCCTTAGCCGTGTAATTTTTTCGCGATTTGTGCCATTGGCGGCGTCGTTCGTTGTTTTGATCTGTTTAAAATAAAAAAAAAAAAAAAAAAACAAAAAAAACGATCAATTTAAATTAAGGTTAAAGCGTGTTTATTCGTTGCTTTTGTTTTAATCGTGTACAGTAATTTGTATTCCGTTTAATTTTATTTATTTTCTTCTTCTTGAGATTTATTTATATTATTATTATTATTATTGAACTTATAACCCGTTTTGTTGTCGTTTTTTTCTTTTTTTAAGTTTTATAGAAAGTTAGCTGGTAATACGATTGATATTTTCTCAGTTTATGAAGTTACATCAACAATAACAATAAAAATGTGAAATTTTAGTAGACAGACATAACAACAAGAAGCGGGGGAGTTGTAGTGTAATATTGTTAATAAATTCAACCTTGTTACTGTGTGATAAACATTAAATTAGCAAACAATTAAATTTACAATCTTTTGAGTTTATATAGAGTCTGTAAGTATTATACCAACCAATTTGCAACTAATATGGCAGATATTTTATGTAATACAGTTTTATGTTTAAAAATTTAACTGAAAAAACACTTTTTTTATGAATTGTTATTTTATTAGTATACTAATATAGGTATATATAAAAAAAAATACAAAAATGAGCCGTTTATTTTGAAAGTGGTGCAAGTTCATTTGGCTATACATAGTATTTCTATTTTCTTCAGAGTTCTTTAGTAAACATAATTGGTTAATAAATTTTCATTATCTTTAACTTCAAAACACACGAAACTTCACGTTAGATCTTATTTTTTAAATGACTTTAAACTAAAATATTTCAATATTTCGTCGTAAAAAAATGTACTTGCGCACCACTTTCAAAATAAACGGTTCAATTATCAATAAGTAGTTAAAAAACAGCTTATGAATTAAATAATTAAATTTTGTTGTGAAAAAGATTGCAAGTATGAAAAAGCATTTTATATTAAAATATAGATACATAGATTACTATTTTTATTGCTAAGTCAATCAATATCAATTTCATTTCAATTTCAATTCAACGCATAATACACAATAAATAATCTTTTCAGTATGTATATCAAAATGTTTGAGATATGAATTGGTAATTGGAGTATTTTAATGAAACAGCTCCAACCTGTTACAAGTATCAAAAATACCTGTTCCAAAGTATCCGTTGCACGTCCCAATTTTGGTACAAATAATAAAAAAAGATTATTTTTAGAATAAGGTCCAGAAAAAGTAGTGTTAAAAAAATTACAACAATTCTGTATATTATGATTTTATTCTTCGATTAAATTTGCCCAAAACAATAAATTTATGTATTTAATTTTATTTAAAAAATCAACGCTCAAAATATTTATATTGCAATACGAAATCTGACCCGAAAATGTAGTTATTAGTTTTTTTTACGACGGATAACTACAGGAAAAGGTAAAATAAAATTACAGAAGCATACTTATTCCTAAAATTCCATAAATTTTCCTAGAATTTCCTGATTATATAATTCATTTAAAAGAAATTTCGATACCTGCTTGTTATACAGATACAAAAGAAATTTTATACTTACTTAAGTAGAATTTTAATGCAGCCTAAATAAATTGTATTATATACAGGGTGATTCAGATCAAGATACTTTGGTGATTCAGATCAAGATACATTCTGGTATACCACTTGTTGCACTCACCCCCCCCCCCCCCCCCTCCCCTAGAAACCTTCCTTTAGGAGTTGTGGCTAGTTGAAGATTTCGTCAATATTCGTGAGAATAAATGAGTATAACTTTTGAACAATTTTTTTATCAGCTTACCTCAGGAATCGCGTAGTATACCGGAAGGTATCTTGATCTGAATCATCCTCTATATTGCATTATAGGGGGGAAATTCGCACCCAAAATTTTTCGAATTTTTTACGAAATATGATAAAAACGTTGCAAAATTATAGGAAATGAAATAGAATCGTATAAGTTTTTGCTGTTTTAATTTCTAATTATGGAAGTTATTTATACAGTATTTGAGCGTGCGTTTAGAAAAACAAGGTTTTCAAATGTCGCATCAGGTAATAAATGAAAATAAACGCTCCACAGGTGCGGAGGAAGAGATCAGGGTGTTGCCCTTAATTTAAAACCTTCTGAACACGCAGGATATCAGGCTGTAATTTAAATTATTTGGGAAAAAATAATTATGATCGTGACTGTGGCTGCTACTAAACATCTATTATTAGAAGGCGTATTGAAATATTTTACAAGAGCTGAAGTACTAAGCGTTTTGGCGGTATTTGTAGTAATTACGTACTTTGGTATACTTACGCTTATATATGAGACTTATTAGTATCAGTATCAGTACCTGGACTTTTTAAGTACCAGTATCGGGACTTGTTCTTGAAAATTTTTTGGGTACCAATACCGAGACTTTTAGTTGTACTTAAAAAAAATTAAAGTTCAGGTCCTGGTACTGGCGCTAGTACTTAAGTACCAATGTACTTAAGTATTTTACAGGTCTGCTGCCTGGAGGAAAGAAACTCTGCTAAGGAGGAAAAATAATAACGTGTAGAGTCTTATTGCAGTTATCATGGGAAACTGCCTCTTTGGAAAATATTTGGAATGCATGCTGGCTACAAAAAATTACTTCTACAGAAAAAACTACAAACTTGCCAAACATAGAAGAAATGCGCTTGGTAGTTATTTTTTTCTTGAATTGGAAGCAAGGATATATAGTATACCTCGTCTCTTTTGGGGGAGATCTCGATCTTTTCGATATTTTCTCCTCTTACTAATTTCTTGGGATCTTCTATTTGAATCTGCATTTCTAATGTCTTTCATAGCATGCACACTACGAAATAACTTTTTTAACTGACAACATTGATCATGATAATGCGATCCTGGGTTACGTTAATAATCCAATAAAATATATTTATTATTACTATTTCTTGTAACTATTTTGTTTTGCCTTAAAACGTGCTCACGATTCAATCTGTTGTTTAAAAATTCATACTAAAACAAATTCATTGACTTCTGACAACAACAAAAATCTTAATTTAGGATATTTTAGTTTTGGAATTGATAAAAATTGTGTTTTTATTTTATTTCCTTTTAATATTAAATTATTTTAATACTTAATATAAAAACCGCCACATAAATTGTGAATATTGTGATGAATACGGTAGTTAGTAAAATATAAAAATGTAGTAAAAAATTAATTTACAAATAAAATTTATGCATATTACATAGTTTTTGTATTTTCTTATTTGAATTTCCTCCTCCACCTTTTCCTGCCAAGGCTGTGCTATGGCAACATAGGGTATCCTCTGAGCATTGGCAACATCATAAAAAAAAGATATACAGCTTTGTAGATGTAAACATGATTACTTGAATCATTTTACCATTACCTACATACTTATAATCTCCATCTCATCTAATGAATTTTGAGCTTTTGTTCCATTGGTGAGTATGAATAACACCTCATTTAGGTATGAGAAATGACCTCTGTGACTGTCTGATATTCTCAATATGCTTGATTTGGATCATCTGATGGTTCAGTGTTTCTGGACTTTTCAAAGGTATTCAATATGGTCACTAAACTTATAGATAACCTCTTATCTGTGAATGCAATTAATAATAAGTATGTCTCATCATTTTCCTTTATCCTCAAGGGTACCGCAAGGTTCTATATTAGGCCCACTACTATTTGTGATGTTTATAAATGATTGAGTGAGATTGCCTCTCGTGTATATCACTGAGAAAGAAAAAAATATTTTTTACTTCTTTGTGCAATTTATTTAGTAAAAAGTTATTTATTTTAAAAGTTTTTTTTAATATTTTTTATTATATTAAGAATGAATTAACATTAATTTTTAAAAAAAACCTGCCTTTCATGAAAATTATGCTGATAATTTTACTAGCCAACAAGAGATGTTGCATACAAGAGCACATACTCATAGAAGATTTCATTTTGTTTAAACAATTTTATTTTTGTCTACTATTTTTGCAATAGAAAATATTATAATATTATATATATTATTAACTAAATGAACAAATCAAAAGGTTCTTACTAACATCCGGTAGGTGACACTACTGTCAAATAATGAATTTTAATATGATAGGAAAGTCCTTCCTTACTGGTCCCCGAGAATACAAAGCCTCCCTAATTGTTTTTACTGTCCAACAAATCGTAATAGTAATAAATAAATTTTTAAAAAATTATCCACCACTACATTAAGAACTAAGCAGTAATAGCTCATTATTAAACGGGCTTCACCTTAAACCTACGTTAAATGCTATGCATAATTTGTATAACACAGTACTCGACATCTTTTATGCTGAAACTACACATACACACAGGCTTAATTAATGGAGACCTTTTCTTCTCCATCTTTTCATTAATGCCTGTCTTAATTGCATTATTTAATGAAAGTCGCTAGTGTTTCAATGAAAACGACATCTGTTGAGCAAATAAAATAAAATGTTTATAGCTCTGGCGAATTACGAGTATACAGCCACTGAGTTTACAAGCGCAAATATGTACAATGTACATGCGTACATAAGTGTGTATAAGAACGGTTATAAGTCATATGTTTTTCAATATGCTCATTACTGCTGCTTATGTTCGTATATATCCCCCGAGAGTCTCCTCAGTAGTTTCAGTTTTCTCCTTTGGCGATGGCGATATTCTTTCTGCTTCTGTTGTGTGATGGATCTTAGCACGATCGCTTTCGATTTGTGGGTTCAATGATGTCTGGTTTGTTTTTTTTTCAGCGTTTCAATGTCTTACGTGACACAACGATGACATTGATACAGCATAAGTAGAAATTCTTCCTTATTTACTTCAACTAAAATCATTGACGAATTCAAGTGCAGATATAAATAAATATTAGAGATCGTAAACGAAGCGTTCTCAGCATAGGTGAAGCAACAACGGTTTGAATTGGTACTACCTGTAATATTTTTTTATATTTATATAAATATAAAATTTTTTTTTCATATCATCTTTTAGAAATTTCGTCATCATCTAAGTTAGTTTCTGGGTTAACGTAATTCTTTTAATTTCATTTAGTTGCAAAATCTTTTTATGTACTTCTGATGGTGGGTATGGTACCCATTTGGCCTAAGGACATTATGGAAAACGAAATTTCATCAAAGGATGTTTAAAAAACCATACATTTTGTAAGAGAGAAATTTGCAAAAATAAAAATTTTTCAAAGGTATTCATTACTGAGCACATAAAAGCATACAGAGTCGTTTGACAAAGTTCAAAGTTTTTTTTTAAATATTAAAATATCAGAGAATCATTTTTGAAAAAAAAAACATTGAAAAATCACATCATTTATAGGATAGTACAATACCACAGAAAGGAAAGTTTCCCTCGAAGGTCATGTGGTATTCGAGAGCCTCAGTATAAAATGTTGTATATTAGCGAAAGTTTTGACCGTATGAACACTTGCTACACACACATATTTAATACTTTTATATAAGGTTAAAGATAAGGGCGACTTGGCTACTAAGAAGCTGCGAGTACCGCGACCACAGTTTGTGGTGACATTTTCGTTTCGGACTGTACATTCAATCCATATAGATTGAAAAAAAACCGCTGTAATCGTTGCAATTAAATTCCAGTTAAGTACTTTGAGATATTTGGCTGATAACAAAAGTGGCATTAGATAGCATACATAGCTAGCTTAAATTCTATAAAAACGAAAAACCGAAAACAAAAATGTAAACAGTTTTATGTCAACCTAAAGCTTAGCAAGACGATTTGTGAAAGATAATTTTTGTAAAAAATAGACAAGTAGCGGATTCTATAAATGAATATAAGGCCAAGAAAAGATAAATCAAAACGAAAAGTTTGATTCACCACACCAGCGACATCCCCGATTATTTCTCTATGAATTAAATAAACTTTTAATTACAGAGATTCCTTTATGTATTGTGCTCTTATGGGCTGACAGCAAGTACAGACAGCACCCCGAATGCACAGCTATCCTAACGATGCCACAAGTCGACATAGGGTCTTCTTGAGTTCGCACTCGGATATTAGTTATTTCTACAATTTGAATCTCAACTGAATTTGCATTAGATATCAAGTCGACATAGGGTCGGCTTGATCCAGTGGCTGATACAAGGGGGGCGATCAGGGTGATCGCCCCCCATAGAGCTCTAATAAAGTCAAAATTTATACTCTAATCAAATAAAATCAGAAAATATATAAATAAAAAATCTTTTTTAAAAAAGACTGCTTCTAAATCGACACTAAAATATAGAAAATAATTTCTTCCTTCACTTTATATTTTAATTAAATATTGAAATTATATTAACATTTAACATTTCAAGGTACAAAAAGAAAGCAAAGTCTGAGCAATCTGATGTTTTCAAAAAATGTGTGTACTATTTGTATTTAATGGAATATATCATCTGTGTATTGGATAGTCGTAAGTGCATATTTTATAATTTTAGTAAATCAACTTTTAAATTTTAAGCCCTCAAAAATAAAAACTGTATGATAGAAGTTTTTCGCTTTGCTTTGTTTCATTGGTGTTCCAATTAAATGATAAAAAAATCATATTACTAGGTATTGTATAATAATTATCATTAACTAATATAAACCTGAAGGAAAACCGTCTATATCAAAATAAGTTTTGTTAAAATTAATTACTAGCACGTACGATTTTCTAAAGGAGATCCAATAAATAAATATTAATGTTATTTTATGGTATCAAATAACTCAATGCCTTCGAATAGGCTATAGATATTCTTAATAGAATCATACCCTACTACTCAATAAATTATAACAATTTTTTCAAAAATTTATTAATTTATTTTAGTCTAAATAAAGCCTGAAAATATGTTTTATCCTGCTTAGACAAAAAAGGCGGCAAATCTTTTAAGTTGTTTCTTTTTTTCCTTCGTTGGCTGGAAGATAGTATAGAGATCACCTGTTCCATAAAGTAAAATCGTCAGTTTTGAAAACGGAACGCTCTGAAAATTAAGCAGCAAAACATTTGAAACCACTTGAGTTTATTTCGATTACTCGTAAAATCACATTTCAATATTTCATGTTGCTTAAAATCCTGAACAATGATAGTGGGCTGTGATTTCTGTATGCTTCAAATATTTGTCTACCACTGTAACATTGTGAACGCTATTTACTTCCTAGATTTGCGAATGACCCGGTTCTGAAAACTTTTGAGTAACAAACTTGTTTTGTTTGTTGTTGCAATATAGCTGTCGAAGTTATTCTGTTTTGGTTTTGAGGGATACATGAATCATTCCACAGAAATATATGTTCGCCACGTGAGCCATTCAGTATAATTTTTTTCAATAACTTTTTAAGAACTGATACTAAATCATTCCCTGAACGGGCGCTAAGTACTTCTGTCCACACGGCGCAATATGTTATGTTTTTTTTTTAATTTGGTAAAATAATGTAGCGGTTAGATTATACGTTCAATTTTCGCTTATAATAAAACATCGAAGCAAATACCTTTGGTAAATTGAAGACACTCTGCAAATCGTATCATATAACAATAGTATTGGGGTCAGTGTTCGTTCCATCAACTTTTCTTTCACTTTTTAGTAAAGTTTTAACGAAGTATACCTACATGTCTTTAAAATATTGTGGAATATTCCTCAAAATTTTATTAATCGAATTAATTCCATTATGTCGAATAAATCGTTTGTAACTATTTCCACTGATTGTGCTTCCCGCTACTTCCTTTATTTTACCTAAATTAAAAATAACACTTTCTACACTCATCTTTCACCTTGCGCAAATAACTTCATAGTTAAGTGCGCGTATTTTTAACAGCAAGATCTGTGCATCGAAGATGATTTGTTAGCGCTATAAGTACCTTACCAGTTTCCTTACTAACGAATATGTACGAAAAATTCGCAATTTTTACATTTTATATTATCAAAAGAAATTCAAATTTCGTAAAAACTTTGTAGCTTCGACAATCGTAAACCTACGGGCGTTTCTCTTTTACGAAAGGCATTATAAAATTTATAAAATATGTTTGTTAAAATGCGTTATAAATCCTACAAAAATCCTAAAGATTTTAAGTAATTTTGTCCAATATTACGAAAATCTTTCAAATCGAGAATTTACGACAGCGTTCTTAAATACTTTATTATATTATTGTTTAAAATTTTGTACAGGTGTATCAAACTTTTGTGTGTATGATATAACAATACTAACAATGAGCTCATGTAATCTGTAGCCAAGTATTATACGAGGTGTGAACAAAAAATTCCGTGAATTAATGTTTATAGCAGCAACTTCTGGTGCTATATCCATTTGAAGCTATCCCTCTGATAGCCTGATTCTTTCAGAAAGTCAATGTTAAGGTTAAACAAGTTGTGACTAGTTAGTCGGCTTCCAGAGTAGGAAGGGTAACGTCGTGTTTACAGTGTCTGTCGCGCATTATGTATTTCGAACAAGGTGTTAATATTACATTTTGTTTTAGTTGGAAGAAAGTGCCAAAGACGCTCATTAATAGTTAAAATCATTATATAGAGATAATGAACTGACTCTGAAGACGGTGTATAAATGATTTGAGGGATTTGAAACGACAAATGAGTGGGTTGAAGACGAGCAATGGTCGGGACGTCCTTGGACCTCAAAAACACACGAAAATGTGCAAAAACTGGCAAAACGGATTCGTTCAAACAGGCGATTGACTATTCGAGAGTTTGGAGTAGAACTGAACATCTCGCTTGAGTCCGTGAGTGATAAGCCAGAAAAATGATTCAATGGCTTCTTCCTTCATCACGAAAACGCTCCGTGCCACACCTGGCTCCCGATACGCGAGTTCTTTGAAAAAGAAATAAATCCTGTCTGTCCGCATCCACCGTAACTCTCCGATTTTTACACCATTCGACTTTTGGCTTTTACCAAAAATAAAGACTGCATTGAAAAATGTTTGACACCTTTTTCGACATTTAGAGGGTCACGACAGAGCAGCTGAAGGCCGTTCCTAAAGAACCCTTCCAGAAATGCTTCCAACAATGGAAATATCGTTGGTATAAGTGCATCGCTAGCCAAGAAGAGTACCTACTTTGAAAGAAAATAATTCGAATTTGATGTAAACTGATTACTTTTTTTGTAATAAAACCATTCACCGTATTTTTTTTATCACACCCTCGTAATATAAATAATTTGCTTCTTTCTTATTTCCACTTCTAATTTTAAAATTTTTTAATTGCCTCCCCTAGAGCAAATGTCTGGATCCGCCCTTGATTGATTGATTGATTGATTGATTGATTGATTGATTTAAGAGGTTTGAGACCCTTTTCAGGTCCCCCGAACGAAGGCCAAGTCAAGGCCCATTGTTCATCCTCTAGACCCATGAGCGGTGCGTCCCAACTGGACCCTCTTATAAATTTCAGTATTGGCTCCCAGCCCTCCTTGCCGGCATCATGTAACTCTTCCAGGAGGTGTGAACCAAGAATTCTGTAACGTATTCCTGAGAGTGCTGGGCAGTGACATAGAAAGTGGATCACTGTTTCGGACTCCTCTCCGCAACCCCTGCATATGGATCATCAACAAGTCTCATCCTGTGAAGGTGGCCCCTGAGAGAGGAATCCCAGTGAGAATGGACACCAGAGTTCTCAGGGTTGGCTTGTTGAGTTTTAGGAGCTTATTCGTTTGATTTGAGTTCGGTGTACCCCACAGTTCCTTTGTTGTGCTACCCGTGGCGACTGTGTTGGCAGTCAGCCCAGCTTGAAATGATTGAGACAAGGTGTTTTGGTGCAATCCCGACTGTAGAGGCAGGTTCCTCTGAGGCTGCTCCAAGACGAGCAAGTTCGTCTGACCTTTCATTCCCGATGATGTTGCTGTGCCCCGGCACTCATTGCACTATCACCCTGTTATTCCGAGAAGGTTTAGTGATGGTATATCGGTATAATCAGTGTTCCATCAAAAGAAATGGGAGTAGTAAAATTACGATCTTGTTTTAAAGAATGATACACCTTTGACATGTTGAATTCGACGCGATTTGCTTTGCCCCCAGCGCGGAGCTCGTGAAGGTCGCTATTCAATATCATACTCATGAAATCTAGTTCGATGAGTGCTATATTCTCTCTGGACTCCGCATGAGTATCAAAAGATTAAACCAAATTAAGAGTACTGCCATCATCAAAACTATGGATGAGATTGAAAGTAAGGGAAATCATTAATGAAAATTAAAAAAGAGACATGGAGAGATAACAGAGTCTTGGGCACGCAGACCTTTTATATGGTGAGGTTTAGATATAACACCATCTAATACTACCCGTGACCTCACCAGACAAAAAAACTTTCAATCCATAATAGAAAAGGACAGGAGAGATCAAATGCTTTAAGTTTGGCTATAAGGGCAGGATTCCAAACTTTATCAAAGGCCTTTAAAATATCTAGGAGAACGATTTTGGATTCACCGAAATTGTGAAAACTACAGTTTCAACGTTCCGAAAGATAAATCGGAAAATCTCCAGATATGCAACCAGACCGGAAGCCATATTGGAAATCGTTTATGAGTTGATTAGTTTCCAGATATTTCATTGATTTGGATTTAAGAACCTTCGAAGAAATCGAAGTGATTACAATTTATCGATAATTTTTGAAGTATTCTACCCTTTTTTTCAGGCACAATAAAATATAATTTCTAGAAAATAACTTGTAGAAATGATATGATTCAATGGACGCACCTTCTAATTAGCAATTAAAATTTGTTTCTATCTCTTAGAAATATTAAATCTTAAGCAATCTTTCATACAAGGGACATGACAAATTCCAATTTTCATTATATAAAAAATAAAAATTCATCAAAAACAAGCAAAATAAATTACCCAAGCTAAAGGTTTACGATATAACAAAACTAATGTTTTCTGTAATCTGCTTATGTAGATGGTAAAACACCGTCTTCAAGGCATTATTTTCAGAAAGGCTTCAGTGTTATGAGACGACTGACTTCGTTTTGCTTTCGTTGGAAAAGTTTTCTTTAAAGAAATTCAATGTATTTTTCCTACTACATAATACATACAAGTATCTTGTATGTATGTTATGTATTTACATACATATCAACATATGTACCTAAGTATTTTTTCGCACTGCATAACATGAGCTTTGCCTTCCTAATTCTTATATATGCAAGTTGCATTTCTTTACATTATTTTTGAATGATTGGCACAAGACTATAAGACATTTGCGTACATAAGAGGAAGAATTGTTACGATGTGGCTCATGGTTGCCCTCATTGTTATCATGGTTAAGGATTTGCACATAATGCATTTTTTGCTAAAAATTACAATAATAACAATGTGTTAATGATTGAATATTACAAATGCTTAATTGTAATTTGAAAGAGTTGGTACTGAACTTACAAGGCTAAGACTTTTAGTTTACTGTGAATACTCATGTTAGAAAGAGTCTCATACTCTAAATCGAAGTTTAATGTCTGCTTTTTCTCATTAATAAGATTTGACTCAAACCAACTTCTTTTCAGTTCCTGATAATAATATTTACAATAATATTACACCGACTACAAAAAATTGATGAATCCGAAGGATTTTGGAAACGGATGATTAGTATCTCGCATTTACTCGTTCAGTGGATTTATTCAACGCTTTGCCATAAATTAGCAGGGTTGTAAATGAGCGGACTCATTTGTCAAAATTCAAGTCATCGCTCAACTCAAGACTTGAGTCCGTTCAAGGGCGGATACAGCGGAGGGCGATGCAGGGGGGGGGGGCTCTAATAAATCAATATTTATATTCTAATCAAACAAAATTAGAGATTATTTAAGATTTTTACCGGGGCAAACTTATATTTGTTCAAGAAGGCATATTTTGGATTCTCCGGTATATAGCAAAAGCTAAAAAAAAAATTTTATTTGTTATTTCATCACACAACCCATTTGATTTTGGGTGACAAGTTGCAAGTCTTGGTTTTGACTCATCAACAAGTTCCAAATAGCGAAATTGAGTGACTTGAAGGACAAATGAAAAAATAGAACAAAGAAAAGAAATGCAAAAATGAAAAAAAAACCAAAAAATTCATGAAATAGAACAACATTTTTTATTAAAAAAAACTTACAAACCAGATTCATTCGAAACGAATACTCGCCTATAGCAGTCAAAAGCACATCTAAGAGAAAAGCCCAGGATTAACTGAAAAGTATCTCCAAAAACTTTTTCTTGTCTATTTTCAGTGTTATAAACGCCGAAATAATAGAAATATATTCGAACAAATTTTTTTATCCAATATGGTGGCAATGATTTCAAGAAAAATATAGCTGATTTTGAAAGAGTTTCACTGTGCAGTGTTCCGGACTAATCACCTAATCAAAAATTATTTTTCGACTATAGTGATAAGATCGTGATTTTTACTACGAATTTCCCCATAGTGACTGACATTAAAATTGATGGTTATGGCAAAAATAAAATGACATATCTAGACTTTCCTGTGCTTGTGGAATGATGAAATTGGAACTATAAAGTGACATTTAATTTGACAGATTATTGGCCATATTACAGATTGCGTTGAATGCGACCGATGAATGTATTTTTAAAGCCATATAAATAAATGAAAAATAAAATGCCTTTTAGAGTTGTCGCTGGAGAAGAATTAATGTGTAGTGTCGAGAGTTTGATGCATATTTCGATTGGCATTTGAATTGTCACACGCTAATCAGACTTTTCGATAGAAAGTACCTAGTTAAATGATGAAACAATTTTTTTTATATGTTCTACCTCATTTTATTCTTCACACAGCTTTAAAGATTGTCGGTTTAGAGTACCGACAATGATGGCGAGAGCGTCCTAGTCACTAATAAAAGCACTATATATAACTATAAAATTTTCTCACTTCATAGGGATTTGCGATTGTGAAAATTAAGTGTTTATCACTATGTAATTTGTACTATAAACTGGAATTACCTCGACGAGAAATTTTTGGAGTTATAAAAACGTGCTGATCGCTAATAAATATCCCCATGAAGAATAGATTTAATTTGGCCCTTAGTACTGATTTTTATAAGGAATTAGCATGTGTTTATCATTAGTATTATTCACTTTATAGAGATATAACGATTCCTTGTCACCTTATAACGTCAAATTTTAACCATGAGGTGAAAATTTGCACTGATCTTTAGTGACAAAACTATTTTTTTACTACTCTAAGGTTTAAATGCTTGTTGGGATATCAAGGGCTACCTTCGCTGGCATTGTAATGGCGAGGACCTCAGCCTGGAATATAGTAGTCAAAGTACCACAACCAAAAGTAAGGCTCGAGAAAATAAACATCGACACACTCCCCCAAATTTGTGAGGGATGAGTACGTGAAAATGTTTAGAGCAGACCGAAGAAGGGTCGAAAGCCTTCCCCTCAGTCCACGAATCCCTATCAGGAAAACGCACAGAGAATTGGCTGCCAAATCGAAGTTCCTGTATCATCGCATCAAATGGTATGCACACCAGAGAGAATTCCAATTCCAGCTCACACGCCAGTGAGTAATGGGAAGAACCACTCCAGCCGTCCTTACTTTTCTTAATTTATATTATTTTTCTATTTGATGTGAATTAATGTAAAACTTACCCTTTTGTGTAATAACGCAGTAATATTAAGTTGTTCCCAGTATTTATCAAATTGTTTATTTTTCTGTCCGGCTCCTTATTTCCCTTTCTAGATATTTCCGATAGGTGAAAAAGTCCCCATTTCAGTGTTATAATAAGTAAAACATTAGTCCTCTATTTCAACTTAACGGCTAGTACAAAGAGGTATACCTCAGTTCTACTTTACTGTGAGTTCCAGAAGAGGTTACCATTTTACGTTAATTTTTAGATAAAAAGGACACCTCCATTTCTATCTGAGCTAATAAGAAATAATCCATTCCGAATAAATTGTGAGATAGAAAGAATACTTCCATTTCAACTTGACTGTCTACTCAAAAGATGTCTCCATTTAACATTAACTTAGAGTTACGCAAAAGAAGAACTCCTGTTCAAATATATTACGAGTTCAAATGGAGACCTGTCTTTAACGTGTTTTGGGAAATTGAAAACGAGACCATTTTCAATGACATATTTTCTTCCTTCTTCACTGCTCTGGGTAGTATAAGGCTTTCATTTTGCGTCTTCTTCATGTGACAAAGTTTGTATCTGAGGGTCTGTTTCAGTTTTTTGAAGCATTTTTATTTACTACGCTGTTCATAGCGAAAACTTTACAAATGTTTTTAGTACACCATATAAATGTTTCCCCATTTTCTGCCTTACTTTTACTTATATTTAGGTGCTACTGGAAGAGATGGGTGAGGGAATTCTGTTGGATTGGATAGTAGATATTATGGAAGAGGAGTGCCTCCAAAAAACTAAAAGAAACTACTTAGGAGGAAAAGCGCAAGGCTAATGCCAAGACAATATAAAAATCATGTCTTGGGCCCCTTGGAGGTATCAAATTTCCATTTGAAGACATCTAATGTAATTCGTGAAAATCTCTTTTTCCTGTAAGAGGTCCCGATTCAAATGATCTGTTGTACAATGAAATAAAATTATAATAAAAAACGTCTTCTTAAATAACATTATTGCAAGGAACGCATGAATGATGTAATTTTTCTAAATTCAATGAATCATCTACAGTCTCTAATGTGGTAACAATGACATTTACATTGCCAAAAGGTTAAGGTGATTAAGTCAATGCACAAAAGTCTTCAACCAGTAGGAGCAAATCGATAGAATCGTAACAAGATTAAACCAGTAACCTATATAACTCATATGGTTTCTCTAAAAAAATTATTCACCACCGAAGATCCCTTGAAAATATTTCATCATTTCTTTTATAATTGAGAAGCATTAGAATTCCCATTCCCACCCACGACTCCTAATTTGCATGTAGAATTGTGTGTATTATGTGCACGTGCAAACGTAAGAATATTGAAATTCATGGGAATTATTATTTTAGAGACATAATTTCTATGTAATGAGATTATTTAGACACCTATCGACGAGTCCAGAAAGTCACGATTCTGCATACTTTGAAGAAAGCCGCGCTTTTAAGAAAACCTCGGCTGCGTAAAATTTGTTCTGAGCCAGAGAATGAATGAATCGCTGTGAAATATTTTACTCAAATGCCTTGAACCGAATTGAAAATTTGCGTGTGATCAATTGACTGCATACCCAGGAATGCATGCTATATTGGAATCACTTTACCGTTTAGCAGTTAAGAAAATGTGTGAACTTATGGTTGGTTAGAAACAATAATCACTTTGAAATTTTGCACGAACTCTTAGTTTAACACCATTTGTCATGATTAAACGCGACGTAATTGGGTTGTTTGATTAATGCCTGTGGTTTTAATATTTCTTCTTTTTCTTTTCTGAAATCTTTAGGCCTCTGCGATTTGTTCTTTAATACTTACATGAATTGTGTGTGCCAACTGGTAATTACATCCATTATATGCATAGGGTGGATATGTATTCATATATCTTGGGTGGGTTTAAGTAATTCAACGTCGTCGAATCGAATTAAAACTACGACAGCAAATTCAGTTTTGGTTTGTGTAATTTTTCGAGTCGAGCAAACTGAAATCAATCATACGGCGAGAACTACTTGAAGCTATAGTAAAGTGTAGGTTTAAATTATTTTAACTGTTTTTAACTGTGCTATGCTTAGATCTTCCTTGGAAGAGTATTCTTCAGACCCACCGTGTTGAAGATCAATTATACAATCTTGGCACGTTGCACTATATCAAAATCCTGTAAGAATACAGGTGAAGATATATTGCGGAAAGGTAAGGAGATCTATATCTATCTATCTATATCTTCTTAACAGGGAAATCTAGAAAAACCAAACACATGCAAAGTCAAAAAAGTGAAAACTGCAAGAGCTTCTTGAGTCACCAAGTCCAGTAGAAACCGCATTGGCTGACGTGCATCGGGTAAGCGAGATACTGCTAATATAATAAAAGAGTTGCCAGCATCATTACCAACACGAGCGAATAAATTGAAGTAAATTCGTCATTCAAATAATGTCCAGTGAACAGGCATATCAACATCACATGCGTGCAAAATAACGAAGAAAAGTGCAATAAGTGTCGGCCATTTTTGTATCCGTCATTTTTTAGAAAAACGAAAGCAGCTTGTTTCTCACCTGAAGATACAATTTTAGGCCATACTATAGTTTATTTAAAATCCACGAACTTGTCATAAAACAGATAGTTCAGACAGATACAATATTTTCTTTGCATGAGGTTGTGACTAGAACTGAAAATTGGATCCGGATTTTCTAATATCCGGATTCGCATCCGCACTATTCGGATCCAGACTAGCAAAAAAAGCTCAAAATTTCCTCCAGATTGCATTGCTTCATGCAATCTGGAGGAAATTTTGAACATTTCTTTCTTAGTGTGGATCCAGATCCGGGTAGTTTGGATTCGGATACTAGGATCCAGATTATCCGGATACCCGGATTTGGAGAGTCGGATCCTAATTATTCCGGATAATCCGGATAGCTAATTATTCCGATAATCCGGATAGCAAATTATCCGGATACTTTCAGCTTTAGTTGTGATGTCAGCTCTGGATATACCCAATATAAGCAAAACATTCACGAGGAAGATCTTAACCTTAGAATATATAACAAACATGAATGACGATAAGCAAGATTTCGCGTATTAAATTCTTGTTGTGTTGGTGGTCCATGTTTTTTTTGTAATTGAGAGATCAGTACAGGTTTACATAAATCCGGAGAGGAGCAAAAAGTACTTTTTCAACGATTAAAAAAAACTTTTTAGTTTGATGTCCTACTTTTAATTAATTCAACAAGAAAATTTTATTTTTTTAAATTTCATTTAAAAAGAAAGTTCTAGCTTAAAAAAATATCTGATATCTATTCCCGAGTAGACACGAGCATTCCAGCAATTTATCACAAATTGACAGTTCTTTCCCATAGAAATTCCTTCAAAAACATAAACGAATTTAACAATGAAGCTCCAGTTTTGATAATAGAGCTCCACCTTCATCTCATTTACCATGACATAGCTATGAGTAGGAATTACTCAAAGTGTTGTCGGGCATAGACTGATTGGATAGCCATACTAGTCCTTTTGGATTTAAGGAAAGCGATCTAGTCGATTAATCATGATAGATTACTTCTTAAATTGCAACGGAATTTCAAGTTCTCGTCTATAGCTATGTCTCTCATCAAAAATGATTTACTCTATCATAGCCAATCCATGAAAGTCACTCAGTCACTATCAACTCTACTAACTCTCTACTCTCTTGTATCTCTACATAAATGATGTACTCACGATCTCATAGATAAGCCAATTGACTTAATCGAGGAGGAGAGGAGCTGTGACTGTCCTATGCGCAATTATACCTAATTCTAAATCCAAACAAAATTAATTATCTATTTGGATAGAAGGGATTATGACTTAATTGATATATCAATTTGATTCTAGACTGTAATAGATATCTCCAGAATCATTTCTGTGTTATATACATATGAGATGTTGCTACTTGCAAAAAATGTGATAAAAACTTTTATTTAATGGTACAATGCAAATTTTTAAAGTAAAAATCGTTGAAAACCAAATCAAAAATTATATCCAGTCATTGAAAATTCTTTTATTAGAAATTTTAAAGATGGGAATAACAAGCAAAATACAAGAAAGGACATCACCTATAATACCACACAGAAATGCTTCTGGAGGTATCTAATACAATCTATAATCAGAGTTGGACCAATGGTATCGTCATTTAGGAATCTGGGAATTGAGCTAAAAGCACACATCCAGTGGCCTATGTCACGAACTTACAAATTGTAATTTACTAGTGATTTTTGACAATAATTTTAGAAAAATTTATGTTTTTGGTTTCACAAAATTTCTATGCTACAAAATTGTAGTTGTAATCTACAAGAGGAAATTCGTAGGAATTTTTCATTTTTTGTTTCACCAAAAGTTATTTGTTGTTGTAATTCACAAGCTACAAATAGAAATAGGACTTTCTTGTAGATTTCTGTTTCACTAAAAAGATAGGTGCTGTGTAATTTTCTACAATTTTGTTTTACTTAAATTATTAACATTCTGTTCTGTTCAATAAGAAAATGTCCTAGATGCGTCGAAGACATAGCAGCAGTGATAGTAGCAGAATTGACGATTTTGCTTTAATGCTTCGCTGAAAAGTATTGATTTAACTAATATTTCGAGGCAAGCCACAGACTGTAATTTGGAATTATTTTCTACCACAGAAGAAGAAGAAAACTTGGAAGATTGTGATGATGAGAAATCCAAAAATTAGATGGAACTGTATTGAATTAAAAAAAATTAATGAACAGCTTCATGAATGAAGTGAATATGTTCTTAAGGAATTGTTTTTTTTTTAATATATACCGTAAAACGGGGTGACATTGGCAGGTTTTGAAGGTTTTTTCGATTTTTTTCGTATAAACTTTCGAAAAATTTAATATATTTTGGTGACATCTTGTTTATGTAAGCTAGTAAATAAAAATGTCATATCGCTTAAAGCTTTAGAGAAAAATGCTCTTAAAGAGCCTGCCAAAGTCACCCCGGGTTTGGGGTGACTTTGGCAGGTGGATAACTTTAGATGTTTCCATAATTATTAAACATAAAAGCAGGTGAAACTACGAGAAAATAGTAATAATAGTGTAATAGTGTACACCACTTAGTCTATTCTGAATAGTTCCACGCGACACTTTCCACTTTTTACCCGCACTTACTTGTGACATGCCCCTCTTAATATCATCAAGTGCTCCCGTGAGGTCATCGTCGGTATAGTCTCGGTATACACGCGTTCCTAGCGGCCGAATATAATTTCGAGGCATTTTAATATGACACACGTGCACCTGCTACCGAAATGTACAACACACTGAACTATTCAGTGCTCCGCGCGTCTTTGCGAGCACGTCAAACGATCAGCGGCACTAGGTGCCAAAGTCACCCCGCATGCCAAAGTCACCCCGTTTTACGGTACTAAAATGAAAAATATTCTCATGCACAGCTGAATCTTGTTATTTTCTCCTTCCTATTTCAGACGTTATATCACTTTTTACTAGTCTCAAATTCCGTTTTTTTTTTTTGTAATTGCGTCGAGTTGCAGAATATAAGTTTCTATCTGCATTCTGGTTTTTTTTTGTTTAAAGAAAGGATTCTAACATTTTCACACCTGTCCATCCTCTTGGCACCTGCCTTTTTATTTTGTGTTGGCAGTCTAGTTAAAAGAACAGAGTTCATTAAAAATTATATATTGAAAGCAAAAACATATCTTTCGTTTCTTTGGGGCATTAATTGACAAAACGAAAGAGTGGGAGATGGTTCTAAAACAATCCCTTGCAATGTTGGAGACTCCTTTCCAATAATATCAAAAATGTTGTTATCGAGGTCTGTTAAAAGACACTTAGTGCCATGTACTAAACCCATATTCTTTGCATAATTTACTTTTATATAAAGTTAATTAGTTAGCTGTACTTATTACAGAAAATACTTACCATTGTTCCCCTGTTAATGTTTTGCCACACAGCAACACGAAGGTATTTCTCATCTTTTTCTTTAAGAATGCCCTGAGAGTTCAAGGGATTAAAAAAATTTTTCCACTTGCTTTTTTTGCATCATATTTAAGGCTTTGGAAAATTTTCGAAAAAAATGTCCTTTTTATCTTTTATTAGAGAAGCAAACACCATTTTATTTTTCAATTGCTCATTTTGTTTTCATATCCATAAATTTATGAAAAAACACTTGTAGCTTACAACTCAGCTACAAATCTTAGTGCACTCTACAAAATTGTGACAAATAAAGATGTTTATCTACAGTTTTTCTACTTTTTATCACAAATTTGTAAAATAGTTATTTGTACTTTGTGAAACAGAAATTCGTATTACAAATTTGTAATTGTGATCTACAAGTACAAATTTGTAGTTGTAATAGTTGAAATAGGTCACAGACCTCGAGGCATCCTCGAGGCCTTGTCCAAATTTCCAACACGGGTTTTTAAATGAGGCAACACAAAACCAAGCCTACCAGCTAGCCTTAAGGCTTAGCCGCAAGGCGTGCTTTGCTCAATGTTGGAAATTCTTCTCTCTCAGGCCCAACAGATTTGTTTTTTTTTTAATCAACATTTTTGGAAACCGATAATAAATTATTTCTACCCAGAATGTGAAGGAATTGTCGCAAATACTATCAAAATTGGTGGTGTCATTTTAATTTCAATTTTCTTAGATAAGCCTTGAAGCGAACTGCAAGGGAGCCTGAGAGAGGCCAGGCCTGAGGCTTGCTTGGATGTGTTTCTTCTTTAAATACCACATTTAGAATGGTTGGAAAGGTGTATTCTTCGTGCAAATATTACAAAAGCTCGCGAATATGTTCTCACAATACATGCGCATGAAGATTGTTGCAGCTCTCTTGTTACCCGATTTTGAAATTCTTATTAATTATTATTAAACTTTTCAGTCTTGTATACACATACATTGGAAATCAATCTTGCCCTCGCAAAAGTATTTTACCCGAGTTTAACGAAATGTTAGGTATACGTAACTGAATTAGCTAATTTGAATGTTAGCACTGCTGATAGGGCAAAAACGTAATACACAAAGGAAGCCGACGCAGCCAAACGACAAAAAAACAGTTTTCCCTCAAAATTAATTTTTCTTTTTCTTGTGTATTACAGGGTATTTAATAGAAAAATTACCCGTGCTAAGGATAACCGACGTAAGTGCAGAAAGAAAAGTTTTGAGTTATTGGACATGTTATATTTATCTCAATGACACACACAGAATTTTAAAGCTTTTTTTAATGAAAGAAAATTTCTACTGTACAATTCAAATTCTTAACAAATCAAAATTTTTGTAAAACTTTTTTGGGTCGCGAGTTTTAGCAGATACGCCGTTTTTGCGTTGTATGAAGAACGACGTAGTGATAGGGTAGCTAAACATAAATGCCTGATTGTTTATAACTTGCATGAATGTATTATTTGAAACTTTATATTATTTATTTCATAACAGTTGTACAAGGTAGATCAGATTTTATTAAATATGAAAATAATATTTTGACACCAAAGAAAAAAACCAAAAAACATTTCTTCAAACAACAACAACATTAAAAACCTTCTTCAAGTAAGAAAAAATAGGTACTTTTTCTTCTTATTCTAATCCTTATCTATTGCTATTTCATTACAAAATTGTAATTGACTTTTCGGAAGTATTTGGCCCAATTTTCGTAAAATTTCATGTTTTCGCTCCTTCGAGATTTCCTTTCATTTCTTCTTTGATTTCGGCTTTTCGACGCCATTTTTAAACACCTTTGCAGTAAGAAAATTAATGTCCTTAAAATATTCATCAAAATAATTTTTGTAACACATAGTTCTCTTTCCTCGCGAAACAGACAAATGACACATGCCTTTAAGAAACGGTCGTGGCTCTATTCTCTTCAACTTTGTTTGTGTAGAAGAATTTTCCCAATTATAAAAATCAGTAATAAGTATTTAGTTCAATAGCAGTAGTGTTCTTTGCTGCGGTTTGAATACACTCGGTGAAGTCCTTAAAGTTATATACCTTTTCCTTCAAGCGCAACGAACGCTCAAGTCTGTGGTGGAATGGGTCTACAGACATAAAACTGTGGCCTGGCTCAAAATATTTAATTCGTAGATTTTGCAAGGCAATTTCATCAGTATTAACTATGTGTACAAAAAAGGAAAATAAAGCCCAATTTTTATTTTGCGCTGAACAATTATCTAACCATAATGTTATGGAATTTTCATCTCTCTTATGAAGAAAGAATGATGAAATAATGTCCTCTATTTTCTGCCGGATATTGCTTCGTGCCAGATGGCGGCCACTGAAGGAAAGCTTTCATTATAAGCAATCAATCTGGGCATGAAAAGGATTTCCTTAAATACGTCACAGCGTGGTAGCATAATTATCTTTTGCATGTTTGCAGAAAAAAACTTGCCACATTGTTCATCTGAAAGTTTATCCATTTCGTATTCATTCCTTGAATTAGTGTGGCGTGCATTATGTGTATTCCATTCTTTCCACTCTTCACACGTCATATCTAATTCCGTTTTTAGATGATTTGTACCCTTTTCATGCTTCAAACGTTTTTCACAATTCCAACACTCTTCTTTTGCCAGTGCAGCAAAGGATATATTCATATCAGAGACTTTCTTCCTGTAGAACTCGTACGTTAAGTCAATTTGACGCTTCTGTATAAAATCTTTATGCATTGTTTTAATGCTAACAATGTTTGGGAGATATCTAGTGTTCGGTGCATGTTCCTTTCTGTAATGCGATATTTGAGGATGGTATCTTTCAATATGAACTTCTATTGCTTTTTCATCTATTTTGTATTTTCTTTTATATTTTCCACGTCTTTCTGCCGGCGGTTGCATTCCACATTTTTCAGAAAAGGTTGTCCGTATCATACTATCATTTCTATCATTTCTATCTTACACACACTATAACACTTTCACCATGATCATTTGAGAAATAATATTGTATCGTGTTATTTCTTTTACTATCAGAGGAACCAGTTGTCTTTCTCTTAACGGGAACTTTCGCCGTATTTTTTAAGACATACTATTTCCTATTTTTCAGTGACATTTCCCAAAATTCTTTGTTGATCATGTTCCTTTGATCATGGCTTATTTTGGACAAGCACCTTTTCTGGCAAGTCTTTTCACAAGGTGCTTTTAGTTTATGATGTTTGGCACATTTAACAATTTTATTCATATTTCTGTGTATTAACCCTTTGGAAAACTTTTGTCTTTTCCGTTGTGACCCTTTTTTCGTTTATTGGATATTTTTTTTCTTTTTCTTCCGGTTCCAATCTGCTTGTAATTCCACTACAGTGTTCATAATTGAAATTATCAACCTGCGTATCAGCCTGACTATCCTGACTTATCCTTATCACTTCTTCAGATGAATTTCCGCACTCTTCTTTAATATTACTTGAGTCGTAGGTTTGATCTTCATCCATATCTCTTCTTTCGTTTACAGAACGTTCTCAAATTTGTCTGTCAATTCCTTCTTTTTATTCAATGCCTTATTTAACGCCAATAGTACTTTTTTTTTATCTCCACTAAAACTATCCAGTTTAGTAATTAATACCTAATAATTGAATGTAACAATATAAAATTTCTGTAAATTGCTGAAAATTATTCTTACTTAAACCAATGTATTTCAGTAACGAACAAATTTTCCGATGTGAACTCTTTCAAAAGACATTAATTACTAAATGAAGTTCACTAAATGACACTTCCAGAACTTATTAAAATCGTCCGCTCTTTCGACGAGATTAAACATGATTAGTTTTGTTAGGCTGCTCTTGCATTTATACGATCAATTGCATGCCACTATGCCATCAGTTGTCTCCAAGCAAACAATTGTGATGCATTAATTTGTTATTCGGTCTGAAAGACAGGATCCGTTTTCTTTTTCAGATTTACTACAAGGCTTATCTACAATTGGACCATGCATAAAATACCTTTATGGTTTGTGAATGTTGGATTCGACTTTTATCGTTTGTATAGTAAGCGATTTTGTAGATACGACCTTTTTTCACATTCATTTTAAGGACTTTCTCGTGGAAATAGAAATTTTTAGTTCTTGCGGGCAGTTAGCTAAATTTTACAGCTATGCAAAATTGCCCTTAACTCAAATTCCATGAAATTGTCATTTATACTTAACACGAATAATGCGAGGCGATTCCTTGCGATGAACTAACCAATAAAATGTTCCGCATAACCCCCATCTCCCTGTCCGAGGGTTTTATGAGTTTTAGTAAATTAAATATATTCGAGAATCCCTGGAAATATAGTGCGCATAGATTTTGACTTACCCTGTCACCTATAAGAGGTATTGTTCATTATTTTTTATCAGATGATATAATTGTTTCAAAATCAGAAACAAGACCTACTTATTTTAATAAATAAGCTGGGCTTGGCTGAGACTTTATCCTACCACTTCTGTGACTATGCTCACGAAACCTCGGAGCACATGCTCTGCAAGTGCGAAGCATTTGCCAGGTAGAGACTACTCCACCTCGAACATGCTTTTCCTCCACCATACTACGTGTGGAACCTCAATCCCGGAATGGTTCTAGATTTTATTAACAGTCTGAACCTAGAAAGGAAGTAAATTCAACGGGGATTCACAATAGATCTTTGAGGTCGCAGTGATTGCGGTGATAACGAACACCTCTTCACAAATCTAATCTAATCTACTTTTTTTAAAATAAAATCGAAAAAGAGGGTGATTCAAAAGTTATACCCGTTTGTTCCCATCAGGGTTATATACATGTACATAATATATCTTTGCGGTCCTGTTTACTTATTAATAAAAAAAAAATGTATCTAAAAAAAAAGTAAAAAGATCGATTACATCTTCTCGAAACAATGATGGCATGTTGTTAAATAATAAATGAAAAAGAAAGTGCTCTCGCATACATTTCTAAAAATATCTCCACATTTTAAAAGACATGTTTTCGCCCTCGATAGTGTGCCGCCAGACACTTTCAATTCGATTCAAATAAAAAGCGCAAATATCTAGACGCTCTGTCTCGACTTGAACTGAATTCATAACATACCTGGGTGGCAGGCAAGCTAATTTTGAATTATTTTCTCGTCGTATGATTTTCATATCGAGACAACCTGCAACAATGTAACCGTGCTGTGCTTTAAGATATACAAGTTAGGTGTATACCTAGTTACCTTAATTCGAAATCCAATTGAATAGATACCTGAAAATGATTAAACACCTACGCTTTGAGATAAAATAGTAGAAATTAAAAAGAAAAAAATAAGAGAAAAAAAATTGCATGAGTTCAGTGCGGTTTTCTTTTGATTTTTATTTCGTTTTTTGTTTTGTTTTCTTTTTATCAAAGGAAATTGATTTCGGACATTACACTGACATTCACTCCATTAAAAAAAATGTACTCACAGAGTTTAAGACCTCCAAAAGGTTTATAATAAATGAGTATTTCTGTGTATATGTATGATTCCGGGTGTGTCTCAAGGATACTCATAACATCACCACAGCTACTATACATCAGCTGCAAAAATCACAAATTACCAATAATTAAGGATTGCAATTACTAAACCGAAACTCAAGACGTGATGTACCTGCTCAATGACCAGTTGCATTGCGTAATGTAATCAAAATCCGACTGTAAACCGCGAAAATATTGAATAAAAAACAAAAAGGAAAATAACCAAAAACAAAAATATGCCGCCTTAGGGCCTTCTTTTCCATGGTTTGAAAATTTCGCAGAGCCACCTCGCCTTCAGGTAATTTGCAGCATGTAGTGTAGAGGTAATCGCCAGAGAACCTTTAAATGGTGGACATTCGGTGATATTGAAGTTTGTATCAAGTACCAAGTGTCCTCCTTATATGATTCTGTTTACAGATAACGCAGTTCATGAAGGTTACTTCGAATTATAACGTGACATGGTGCTACAACATCAACCAAGCTTCACCATATTGCCGTGAGCTTCTTACTGATTGTAAGTTGAGCTCATTTCGCTTTTAATTACAAGCTTCAAGACCCAAGTAACAAATTTGAATGGTTGCGAACTGGATTGGGGTTCATTTAACTGATCGCAACCTTTCAATTACCACCTTCGACAATATGTCGACCGTCATTGACAACAACGTGTGCAATTTTTTTATTTGTTTTTGTACTTCGCTTTAATTGCCGCTTTTCTCTCTGCTTTGTTTGGCATAATTAGAGTTACGTGACTCCAAATTAGTACTAGCTGCAGGGCTTATAAGCGATTGCTTGATTTAAAAGTAAAGTAAGAGAAAAAATGTTTTCGTTTATTTTTGTTTGTAAATACTTCGTAAGTCTTAAATTAGTTTTTTTTTAAATAGTCTTAATGAAATTGATTTGTGTAATGAAACCATTAGAACTAATGACCTTTAAAATCGGATAATTGTAGCCAGCACGTGATTAGAAAATTGTTTTTTGTCTTTTTAGTACATTTTTCTGAACGAATTTAAATAAATAGCAAGCAAAGTCTTGAAGGAATCTTATATATCTGCAAAGAAAAGAAAGAAAAGCAATAGCATATATGGGAAATAGAATCAAAACTCTTTTATTTGTTTATTATTTTAAGTAAGCTGGGACGATCAGCGAACTAATCCAAATAGCATTGTAGAAGTTTCTTAACACTGTGCTAGGTTGTGGTGTTAACCCCGAGAAGTCTAAACTAGTCCTCTTTACAAGAAAATTATTCTGAATTTCACCCCCTCCCCCCCACACCCCCTCCCAAACTGGTTGACTTTACATTATTGAATTTAAAACTGCAGCCAAATACCTAGAAGTCATACTAGACTCCAAATTTAATAGGAGGATAAATGTGAATACCTGCAAGAAAACTTTAAGCAAAAGGTGAGATGTACACTGCTGTTGCAAGACCTATCCTTACATATGAAATTTTGGTATGGTGGAATACTCTAGAGAAAGCGACACACCTTAAAAGTCATACTAAAATACAGAGAGCTGCCTGTCTAGGTATTATAGGTGCTCTTCCAACAACAGCAACAGCAGTAATGGAGGTTATAGTTCGGTTCTTGCCCCTTGACATCCATGGGAAATATATAGCTGCAAAAAGTGCACTAAAACTTAGAGAGTCGGGTTCCTAGATAAAAACAGACATGGTCACAGCATATTATACTGAAGATCTGTTCTGGCGACTGTATACGTGGAGGAGCTACGCATTACATTGTGCCTAGACTAGACTTTGAGAAATCATTCTCAACTAGAATTCCTAGTACAGAGGAGTGGGATGATAATCGCGTGGCAAATGACTCTGATGTATGTGTCTTTACAGACGGTTCGAGAATGGATATGTGAGTGGGAGTCCTCAAAATTAAAAGAATCGGACCGCCTACTGGACTACTGTAGTATGCTCCAAGCGGACGTTCTGGCTATTAACAAAGCAGCAAGGCTGCTGGAAACAATTTATGATGTACCTATAGGGATCGAGTTATTACATTTAATTCGGTAATAATTGTCGGCGAAGATGTAGGATCTTCTTATTTGACGGCAGTACCTACGCATTCAAACCAGGAAAAGGAAAAATTTTACAACAAACATATTCAACAAAAAGTATCATAGATAAAAGAGCCGCAGATAATATTTTATTGTTGCACGCCTATAGTGGCTGTGATACAACATCAGCACTCTTTAATCAAGGAAAAATAAAATGTGTCGACGTACTCCGAAAAAACCCAGATTTAGCTGAGCTTGTTCAGGTATTCAAAAACCAAAATGCTGACCCAGATATCATTGCTGAAGCTGGAGAACGCTTTCTTCTTACATTATACGGTTACAGTAGCGTTAGAAGTATGTCGTTATAGTTATACATGCTTTATAAAATCAGGATATAAAAATAAATAATAATATTATATATTTATATAATTGTATTACATATATAATTTATGTATGGAATGTCATCAGAGTTGGCCACCTTTTTGACTTTTGCCCATAACTTCTGTCTAAGGTAAATCCAAGCATGTCTTTGGAAATGTCTGCGAAAAAGAAACACTTTTGCAGAACATTGCAAATTGGTGAAAAATAAAAAAAATATAGGTATTTAATAACAAAAGTGAAATGATGTCATGGTCGGCCAGTGTTGTCTAGATTGGCCAGTCTACGAAAAATGTGCTGAAATTATTGAAAATGACCTGGAAAAATTAATCGAATTAAATAAAAAGCCGAATTTGATGCATTTTTCTATTTTTTAGAAGAGTTTGAATGGCACATTATTCGGATTCGCATTTCCAGCAAATGTCGTTATATTGATGCACTTCAGAGTTGCCAATTTAGCCGAAAATCAGCTAAATTTAGCCGATTTCTTATACTTTTAGTCAGATGAATTCGCCATTTATCCGACAGGATATTTTTAGCTGATTTTCTATCATTTTATCCGAATAAATTTTAAGAACAGAGTTGCCAATTTGCATACACAACGATTTTTACCACAAAAATTAATTTATTTACGCGATGTATTTAAAACTTTAGATGCATCCTTCCGATAATGTCATAACAGAAACCTCTCTAAGTGTTATCCCCATGTGGGTACCTGGACATGGGGGCCACAAAGGCAATGACATTGGTGATGGCCTAGCCAAAAGAGGAGCGGAAGCCATTTAGTTGTAGTTCAAAAAGTTACCTCAGAGCTGCCCGAAATAAATGGGAGAATAAACAAAAATTCCTGTATTGGGAAAAGCAAAAAGTTTATCGACATCTCTGGCGGAAAAATAAAAGAACTACTTCTCCTTATGGCCAGTTTCACAGTCTGAGTTTAAACCAAATATTTAGTTTAAACTCGACGAATGAGTTTCACAATATGGTTTAAACCCCGGTTTAAACTTGAGTTTAAACCGTGCCATCCCTCGGTTTAAACTCAAGATAATTTTATTTTGAGAGTAGCATTGTTTGTTTGTATGAAGAAAATTATTTCATCATGGATTTAGATTTAGATATTTCTAGCGATGAAGAAGATTTTTTTAAGTTATATTTACAACTCTGTCGACGAAGACGTTGATTTTTATGCTAGGTTCCGTTTAAGTAAAGAACTTGTCACTTTGTCTTCGAATCTATTCTTGTCCGTTTTCTTGTGCTCTATTATATATCTTTTTTATGCACTAGGGAAGGTCAACTTCACTTATGCTAAAATTTGCATCCTTTTTGAATGTTGGCATACTTTAAGTTAGCAAATATAACTACATATTTATTATTACTGATCTGTTTACTCTTGCCGATTGACAGATTGATAGAAAAATTGCTTCACAATGGTGGCGGGTGGCGATAACTAATTTAATTCACAATTTAATAAGTACTAGCAACGTTACTAAAAGAATGCACAGTGAAACCCAATTTGGTTTAAACTACGTTTAAACTTGGAGGAGGGTTTAAACTAAACCTTGGCTTAAACTCGACTGTGAAACTGGCCATTAGAAGAAC
Organism: Dioctria linearis; assembly: GCA_963930735.1. NCBI lineage: Eukaryota > Metazoa > Arthropoda > Insecta > Diptera > Asilidae > Dioctria > Dioctria linearis. Next base: position 330,245,304 of record OZ005740.1, on the reverse strand, counting down.
AGAGCTCAAACTGATTACTGAGCCTTTCTAAAGCCATTGCCACTTGACGTATCACCTAAACAAGCTGGGCTTGGCTGAAACTTCATCCTGCAGCCACTTCTAACAGAAACACGAAACCTCGGAGCACATGCTCTACAACTGCGAAGCATTGGTCAGACGGAGACTAATCCACCTCGAACATGCTTTTCCTCCACCAAACTACATGTGGAACCTCAATCCTAGAATAGTTCCAAGATTTATTAACAGTCTGAACCTAGAAAGGGAATAAATTCAACGAGGACTCACAATAGATCTTTCAGGTCGCAGTAATTGCAAGGCAAACACCTGCACACCCTTTTAGAAATCTAATCTAATCTAAGTTTCATATATATATATATACTTAGCTTACTATATATATAATGTCATACCACTACACTGTAACGGTATTTTCGCTTTAAATATAGTCAATGCTCTGCCAAAACTAATGGGATAATAGAATTATACAAAGGTATTGTGAAAGAAAGCTTTATCTACCCTTAGCGCTCCGGATATCTGACTAGCTAGTATACGATATGAATATCTGCGATAACGTAAATATTTAATATTTCAATTTTTCCTCTCTCCAGTATAATCTCAATATATTATACTTTCGAAATATGAGCAAAAAACATTCGATTTTTTGAAAATTCTAAAGGGTTTGCTCCGCTTAATTTGAAGACGGATGAATTATTCGTAAATTTAAAAAGAAAAACACAATTATACTCTACCCATATTCACAATTATATCCAGATTTTCAATTCTTTAATTTTACAGTGTTTTTTTTTATGATGTTGCCAAAGCTCACGGGATACCCTGAGGAAAATTTAAGAGCCAAATATCTTAGGTTTACAAACCGAATTCTAGGTTGATTTATAAATTAAGTCCACATACATCTTGATGATCTTAAAACCCATCTTCCTTTAGCTGTAGTATTTTATTGACGGATTTCGTTGGGATTGGTGCTGGACGTTTTTTGGATGTCTTCCTAGCACACAGTCACAGTGAGCTAACCCTGACTATACAAAGTGATCAACCTTGATGACAAACGCCATTGCCACATCATGTGACACACAAACAAACATGTAACAGGATTGAATTTTCCTCTCGCGCAATACATTCACAATGCTTACCTTGATGATTGCATATTTTCTCCTCACTAAAAAAAACTTTTTTTTTTAATCGCACACTGAGTGCACAAAAAGTGCTTTGCGTTTACACCCTAAATTTGCAATGTCACGAAAAGTTCGCTGTTATTGAAAGAAGATTTTCCGCGCTGGAACATTGGTAGCGCTAGTGGTTAAACCTAAAAGAAACAGCCCAAGCCTGTCGACAATCCCCTGTATATATTAAGATTCGTTCAACAGATCCAGCACTGGTATGGATTTGAACATGCAGAGCGACAGGGATTAAAAGAAAAACCAAGAATGGGCTAATTCCAGTCACCACCATTTCAGCCTGCAGCTCCGGAAGACATGTTGAAACTGATTTGTTGCAAATGCCAAAAGGAATGTCGATTGTCGGTGAGATATAGATGCAAAAAAGATGGATTAAATAAATGTACTGCGTTGGCGTTATTTGTACGAATTGCAATGGTACCTGCGTTAATTTCCTGGAACAAAATAGGGATGAAGAGGAAGAAACGGAGACTGTTCTCGAGGAAACCTGTGACGAAATCCAGCAACAAGGTGATTACATCGAAGCTGATAACCCTATCGCAGGTAAAGTGGAAGGAATTTCTATCTGTGACATTACGGTCGGCTCTGAAGACGATGAACTCAAAAAAGCCTGGTCCATCAGGGATAGCGAAGCAAAGGATAATGCGCTAAGTATTGTAATTATTGCATTAGATCTGGATTATGCTCGTTCGCTCAAACTGTTCATTTTACAAAAAAAAAGTTAATACATAAAGTATAGGAAATTTTCAATAGCTTAATTTATCACATAACTATTTTCCTATTTCCAAAAATCTATATTTGGCGGAATTTTTTCAATACGGCAGCGCGAGCAGCAATAAAACGAGGTAGCATGGTAAAAACTCGAAAGGATGTTAAGGTCGTAGCGTACTGCAGGCAGCAGTATGCTACCTGACGGCTAGCAGCAGCACATAGTGTGGGCCACACGGCGAATGTGCTGCTGACGAGACTCGACCAGACGATTCAAGTATGACTGGGATAAATGCCCGAGAAAAGAGGAAGCAAAAAAAAGAAGAAGAATCCGAGAGGTGGAGAAGAAAAAACCTGATTCAAAAAAGTTGTGAAAAAGTAAGATTGAGGTACAGAAAGACAAGACGTTTGTGAGAAGAAAAGTGAGGGATGTAAAAGTAAGAAGTAAGAAAATCGGAGTATAAAAAGAATCGATAAAAATCAAAAGAAAATAACAGCGATCCAGGAAATAAAGTTTGAAGAAAATCAGTATATAACCAAAAAAGAACCGAAAGAGACCAGCGTACTAACATCAAGTAAAGCGATCGATTGAGTGAAAACGAGGAAACGATAAGGCGGCTTTTCAAGTAGTGGAGAAAAAAGGGTAGCGAGGTACAATAAACTCAAGTAAGTACACGCTTTTCTTCTGTCCTTTGATCGGGCTCCCGAAGTGCGGACGAATAAACTGGATATTAATAATTTAGTACAGTTTTCATCCACGGAATATCGTTTCAATAGTACAGGCTCTTTCGTAGACTGGACATACCTCCATACCTGCTGCATCTTTTCCCGGCATTAATTTTCTACCAACATAAAAATATCCTTCATTGATGAAAATTTTCTACGTAGCGCATATAGATACTTGAACGTACTTATCTACTCCTCGTTTTTTTTTGGGCGTCAGCTCAGTACTTTAATAAGTGATTGAAATGGGGACAAGTAGCACACGAGATGTATTTATTCGATTATTGACGCATTAACTTCGCTATAGAAGCATATTCAGATACCAGAAGTACATAAGCAGCTGACACTTCCACATATTTACATAAAATTTCTTGTACCTAACGAGACCCAATTGTGTACAAGATGTACTGGCTTCATCAGTAACATTTCAACGACGCATTGTAATAATGTAATAATGCAGCAAACGTATTCATATAACAGAAGTACATACCTACCTGCCGCAGCAACGACATTCGCGCGGGTCAGATTTTTGTATGCAGAATCTCTCACAACACGGAATGATTATACATATCGACAGCGTTCAAATGTGGACGAGAGATATCCTGATGCACTAGTCCGGAAATCAACAGTTCCAGTCGAGAGACACTAGTCTGCAAATGCCTTTCCTAGTTAAGAATAGTGTGATTTAAACAATTTTCCTAGTTAAGAATGGTACGTGCTCTTAGGCACATTTTGATTTATGAATTTTTTTGAGTGATGATACATTAATAGGACAATCTGCTCTCATGTTCACGACTGTAAGCGTGCAACCCCAAGGGATCGCGGGCGTCAGGCCTTGTTTTAATTTTTTTATTATTTCAGAGAAGATAATACGATGACGATCCAGGAGGCCTTCTGGAGACGTGCCGAGCTCTGCCAATGAAAATAATTTGAATCGAACGAACATTCCTTCGGAATGCCCCTGCAGATCTTAGTATTTTGTTTGATTGAGATCCTAAGTAGCTCTTATCGAGTTCTTGTAATCGTATTTATATTGAATTTCTTTTCTGTAGAGATCATATATAAAAATAATAGTACTAAGGAGATGGAAAAGGTGCACCAGCTCAACTAACTACGGGGGTGCAATTAAAAAAAAAATGAAAAAAGGAAATAAAAATTGTAGTACATTTCTTCTCTCCCTCTCCTGGAGCCTTCTCTTGTCAATGGTTAATTAGGTACAAGGGTACAAGGGTAAGTGGTGTAAGGGCCCCTTCAGGGCTGGATAGTGTATTTCGTTTTTAGTAGGCACGAAATTTTTTTTCATTATGGCTGCGGAAGGTTTTCGTGCAACCCCCTCCCCTACACTCTCCGCCAATAGCCGAGGCGAGCCAGCAGTCAACGCTGTCCACCGAGTGATCTGTCAGCTCATGCTCACAGTCTGGACTTCACGTCCAAGTCAATAACTCTTCATACATCCATAGCAAAGAGCACATAGCACGTCGAAATCTATAAAAATACAAATTGTCAAAACTACCCGAGAACATTTCAGGTAAAACTACCAAATGACTGTACTAAACCTATTTTGTAATTTATATTGAACACTGTAAATTTTCTCGCAACGAAAATACCTTGAAATTACAAATAATCCTCAAGGTAATTTTTTAAAGAACTAAAGTAAAAGCAACAAATTAAGTTAAGCCAGATCTAAAATTAGCCTTAACAATATGTAAGAGGACAACTTTTGACAATCCCTACATGAATAATTAATGTTAATTTTACAACAAAACCGAAAAGAAACAAAGAACTTGTCACACACATTCATTATACGTGTGCTAAGTTACATGCAATGACATCAACGAAGACGGGCGAATTCGCATATAATTAATCTGCGCTGACAGCAAAAAAATCATTTATACTTTTCGTCCGCGGTACATTCGATAAACTTGACCCAATTGCGTGAATCTGCTCCATCACCCAAAGAAATATACAAGTTGTATATACAGGGGTATATTGTACTACATACATTTATATATGATGCATGTGCGACAATATATATATGTACATTAAATCACATGTTATTTAGTATTGTAGCGAAATATCGCATTTACACGTGACAAAAACACTAATACCAACTGCTGTTTGGCTGGCTTAAACTTGCGTAATAGACCATGTCTACCGACTACCGAGTTTCATTGTTTTGGCGGAAATCTTGCACTTGTGGCAAACAAAGATTTCGCCGGTGTCTCGACGGGAAATTAAGATGTTGTTAACTAGTAGGCGACGACAACGGTCGAACTACCGCATAATTAAATTAATTTATTGTGAGACGCTTAACTGCACATGAAATGCAATCGTGCATGCCGTCCGAGATTAATGTTACATACATACATACCGAACAAATCAGTACTATTATAGTATTTACGCCAGTGAACTTGATTAAGTCACTTCTTATTGCATGCGACAATAATAATAATTTGTCTTCGCGCGCCTACACCTACACTCACTCCTTCATGATATATGACTTAAGTTTCCCGCCCAAAATGCTTGTGGCCCAAATCTAATATAAATATTTCTTGCAGTTTGAAAAGCGCAAACAGATGCTACCTGTCAATCACCAATGTATCAGGGCATATATATAAATGGATGCCGATCACACGGCATTTTGGCACTACTCCAAGGATGAATTTCAAATGAAGTGATACTTCCACTCACGATGTTTCACACTTGAAGAGCGTAATGAACACGCCTTGTTTACATAAGTCCGCAGCTAATAAAATGTTCCACGTTGTACTCTAGTAGGAGCCTATCCTTGTGAATAGTGCACAAAATATCAAAGTCGCCATATTGCGAATTTTACTTTTAATAATTTGTTTACTATTATTTTTGGAAGATAACACAATTAAATATTATTGTTTGTGAAGCGCGAATTATGTGCAATATTTTAATGAGTTATAGCTCTTGTTGTACGCTAATTATTTTTGTGCATTTGTTTACCTTCCCATTTCCCATGATACGTCAAATATTACCACATTTACCACTGGTAAAAACTGAAGGTTTCCTCTTTATAAAATAAATGGTACTATAAAATCTCCATACAATTTAGATTAAGATTAATGAATTAAGTGGGCGGAATGGCCGATGCTCTGCAGCCATTTATTGGCTTATGTGCACCGCTTTCTTTATAATTCATCCAACAATCCCACACTTCCTTTGAAGAGCAGCATTTATATACCCTAAATGATGATCATGGGATATACTAAGTTTGTCATTCTGTTTGTAACACCTAGAAATAATGATGGTACAGCAGATTTTTGCATGTCCATCTGTCTGTCCGTCCGTCCGTTTTTATGTCTGTCTGTCCGTCTTCACGATATTTCGAGAACGCGTGTACTTAGAGAGCTGAAATTTTGTACATGGATTTAAAACAAAAATAAAATTAAGTTAGTTGTAGTCAGGAATGTCGAGAGTAAACACAATAATTTGAACTAGTCAACTATTTGTTTGTCCAATCCGCTTTATTTCTATTTAATTTCACAAAAACACTTATGTTAAGATGTCGCCTCAACTCCTTAAATAACTACCCCTGGGGTTACCCGGGGGTTAGACGTAATAGTACAGCTCGCATGCAAGCTCCACTGCCAGTTCTTGCACCTGTAACCTCTACTACCATGCTGGCAGCTCAGCTTTCAGCGAACTTCCATGATGGAAAACCATGGCAGCTGAGGTGATAGTAATTTGACATTATACAGTTTTCAAGATGGCGGAAAAGAAATGCTTGAGAGAATTTGATAAATTTATTCTGGGAAAATGAGATTTTCTGGGATCATTTGCATTACATAATTTACCAACACCTTCCTCTTCATTTTTCATGGGTTTTTTATACCCTAGATGAAATCTATAGGGGTATACTAAGTTTATCATTCCGTTTGTAACACCTCGAAATAATTATGGTAGAGCAAAATGAATTGGACACCGACGCATAATATTAAAAGTTATTTTGATTTTTGCATGTCCGTCCGTCCGTGCGCACGATAACTCGAGAACGCGTTCACTTAGAAAGCTAAAATTTTGTACACGGACATTAAAAAAAAAGTAAAATTAAGTTCGAAACTGAGACAAATCGGGCAATTCCTTCGTGGGGTTGCCATACAAAAATTTCGTTTTAAACGAGATATTTGGACACTACCGGAGAACACGTCGACATAGAAAGCTGAAATTTGTTACACTGTGTTCTCATACTAATAGCAAATAAAATTTCAAAAATGAGCTAAATCGGGCAACGCCTTCTTGGTGTTGCCATATAATAATTTTGGTTTTTTACATATACTTTGAAAACGATCAGTCCTAGACATTTTTATTGTACTAAAAACTTCTTTAGAATAAGAAATCCTATAAAATTGGTTATAATCATTTTTTCTGTCCGACGAGCCGTTCTAGAAATATATGCGAGAAACCAATGCAAAAAATCAAAATTGCTCAAATGGGTGACCATACGAAATTTAATACGGGCATTCATCTAGGGTATCATAAGAATTGGTCTTAGACCAATTCTAGCTTTTTCATTTGTTATTATTCTGCTACTTCCTTTATTGCTAAATTTTCCAATATACGCAAGACTTTAGTCTCAATGTCATTTTTTAAATGAACTTGCATGCAAAATGATAAGACATCAACCAAACTGCCTTCTGCAATCAAGTTAAAAATCGCGTTGGAAGGGGGGCTGGCATGCAAGCTGTACTATCTCGTGTAATCCCCGGGTAAAGGAGATGCAATCATATGTACGATCCGTGTACATGTGTGTACCCAAAATTGCGCTGCATTTGTGAATGTTTCATTCCGCCATTTTTGGTCTTCGCTGTCAAATCCATACTTAGGTTTGGTTTGTTTTGGGCTTGGCGCATTGACGCAGGAAAACCCGTGCAATAACCGTAGGGGCACGATGCAAATATTACTCACAAACTTTTTACCGCTGAACTTTCTTTCTTAATTATTAATTTTTTCATGTTCATGTTTGCAAAATCAGTAAATACTTTTGAGTATATGAAAATAAATGCGATTAAAATTGCACACATGTTGTATAATTGTGTACAAATGTACATCTTTTACGGCGCATGTACAAACAATATCAGTGTCAATGGGTTAGAAATGGGTACGTGATTTTTCTCATTTTCATCTCCTTTAGTTCTTACCACGTTTCTCTGACACTTAAACTGTTCTTCTTTTTCTCAGTACATGTGCCTAATCTTAAACCGTTCTTACAAAACAGTGGCTTACAAATGCAACTATAAAGAGCTCCCTAAAGTCTCGTTACAGTGACTTACACATTAGTTATCAAGATATCGAAATGACCAACAAGTTCTAAAATGGGATAAATCAGATAACTCCTTCATAGGGTTGGCATACAAAAATTCCGTTTTTCACTCCATATTTAGACACTTCCTGAGAACGCCTCAACGTAGAGAGCTGAAATTTTGTACACAATGTTTTTATATAAACAGTAAATTTAACTTCAAAAACCGGCCAAGTGTGAGTCGGACTCGCAAACGAAGGGTTCCGCACCATCGTAAGTATTCATACTCAATAATATATGCACAAAGGTCAGAACAAATTTGACACCCCTATATGACGAAAGAATAATTATTATTTGTTGTTTTACTTAAGAGTATATGACTAATATAGTCTGAAGTAGGTATATTTTGTTAGTTAGTCATTTGCATGTATTGCCATTATTATAATCGAGCAAAGAACACCTAAAAACACGTTTCTTGTCTGAAGACCCCTTTAATTTTTAACTTTATTTCATTTTTATTATTTGTTGTTATATCGGCAATAGAAATACACACTCTGTGAAAATTTCAACTGTCTACCTGTTACGGTTAATGAGATATAGCCCGCTGACAGACAGATGGATAGCGGAGGCTTAGTGATAAGGTCCAGTTGGCACCCTTTGGGTACGGAACCCAAAAAATGGGCTAAAACTGGCAACCCCTTCTTGGTGTTTCTATATAAAAATTTAGGATTTTGACTTATATTGTGAAAATTATCAGCCCTAGACGTTTCTATTGTACCGAAAAGTTCGTCAGAATATGAAATCCTATGAAATTAGTTATAATCATTTTGACTGTCTGACGAACCATTTCAACAATCAAATTCGCAATGAAGAGTGACCCAAAATTACATATGTACGGCTATTCATCTAGATTCTAGATAGGGTCCTACTCATCATCACCGATTTCATCCAAATTCACAGTACATATTGAGCTTGACTAGAAATGAAAGCGAAACCAAAATAATGAATAATGTAGGTGAACCCGGGGTTAAAATTAACACTTTTCGGAAAAGTTTGATAATTACCATCTTGCGGGTATATTCGCAGCATTGAAGCCACTTTCTTTTCGTTACAATTATCTATAATCTGTTATTTTTAATATACCAGAAGTCATTACCCAAATTAGTTTAGAAGCATTTTCCAAAAAAATATTGCGAGGTTTTAAATTACTTTCAACTTACATTAATTAGCAGCATATACTGCAAAGCTACGACCTTTATCTCTCGTCCATCTTCCAGCCGATTTTCAAATTCCTTTTTGTTAAGTTCATTTGAGTTTTTTATGATTTTTTGAAACTATTACGAGACTCGTACGGCAGCGGGTTACAGAGTGGTAACCCGTGGTGGGATACTTATTATATTAATATAATAAAAAAATATATATATATACTATTTTTCCAGTGGTGGGGGTATTTACTTTATATTCTATCATCTGTGTAAAATATTCGTACACAATCGGATCAAAATCGGATGATAAATTCAATGTCAAAAGATCACTCATATACACCAATGGGAAAAAGTTTCTCATTTCCCGAATTTGGGTATTCTGAAGGAGGTGGGATAAATATTATAAGATTTGCAAAATTCCTTTTGGTAGTTTTTTGTGATCGTTTTTCTGATTTTTTGAACATATTTTCCTGCCCGTTTTGATTAAGTTGCAAATTTTAATTTCCGACGACCAAAATTCCGTCTGGAAAATTCATTTCGAAATGTTCTTCTACAACTTATCGATTAATCCAGTTTTTTTTTTTTTTTATGGATGCGCTTTTACTAAGATATTATCTGTACAAAATTTCAGGAAGATCGGATGTCACAAAAATAAATACAAAAAATACAAAAATTTACCTATTTAAAGAAAATTAAATCTATAAAAAAAATTCGCCATCTATCGGCGATCTTTGAAAACGCACGGAAATGCCACTGACAGAATCGAAAATCTACATACCTTCTCTGTGGTTCGCATTTAACCCGAATGAATTTGACACTTTCGTTCAAATTCTGTTGCAATTTAACCGCGAAAACTCCCACGAAAATTTGCAAATTTGACCATTTTCAAAGGGGTAAGCCTACAAAATCCCGGGCTCATTATTTCGGTTTCGTTTGGTCATCTGGGGCTCTCCGTTTGCATCACTTTTATTTCTAGGCAAGCCCTACTTATACTGTGAATTTGGACGAAATCGGTCATGACGAGTAGGGATCCCCTCCTTGTTATACTATGTAATTGTAAGTTATTCTTTTTAAATTGTTTTAACTTGACTTGATCTGTAATTTTAGACAGATGTAAAATAATCAAGATTGTTACAACGCTCACTCACAACACCGTGCTTATGCGAGCGTTAGATTAAGGAAACAATAGTGATTGGGCAATTTGGAAGAAAAATTGATTTTCCATGCGCAAAATTATGTAATTTGCAATCTCGCTAAGTTTCATATTAAAATTCTAATTTTTTTTCATTATTCATTTGTTTGTTTGTTTTTTTTTTCAATTTATTTCTGTCATTGATTTGTCATGCGATTTTTATAATTTTTATGATTTTCAAATCTGATGCCCTTCACCGCCATCCACAATTGATATGGACACTTCATTTACAAGAATAATATTTAGAGCAGATAGTAGGTTATTTCATCTATGGACAGCACCCTACCCATTATTGTACTCATCTCTCTAACTATTAGAGTTATATGCAGTATTACATCACCCCACATATGTACTCCATAAAACTCGCATAAATATTCAGATGCAAAAATCTTTATGACCTGAACTACTTAATTTTTCTCAGATCTGAAACGTTCGCGACATATCCATACATAACAGTAAGGTGCAGCAGTAATAATCTCTGAAACATGTAGGTAAATATGATGTTGTTTTGTAGCCATGCAATAATAACTGAAAAACATATATGTATACATGACTAAAGATAACCTTCGCTATTACAAGCAGTGTTACCTTTTCTAGCCTTCTTCCCTCAAAACACCTGAGACGTTACGTCACATCGTCGGAGTATTTTCCAAAGTCTGAAATCATCATCAAGATTGCACTCATTTTATTAAATTTTCATTGACACAATTATGAATTTTATTTTTGTATTAATTTATTTGATTAAAAATTATTTTAATGGTAAAAGGAAATATTAATGACACCACAACTATTAGCCAGAATTAAATATGTTAAGAATGCATGGGGCGCATGTAATGCATACAATCTTTATGTGGCGCTGGCGCATAGTTTTCAGTTTGCTCTACATGAATAGATAACAAAAATGTACTGCTCACTTATATGTACATATATGTATACATACTTTCACACATGGTTAATTGTTCTAAAATACAAATTTATTTTGATTAAGGTCTTGCGATAATATGTATGAAGGTTTCATTATGCGTGAATCCGGGGGGCGTCAAGCACTGCACTATGAATTCTTATCAATTGGGTCATTGGTGGCGCTGATTAAACTTTTGTTTATTGCCTTTTTAACAATTTAAGGTATTTGCATATGCGCACATTCTGGAAACAATCTTGAAATTTGCTCCCGATGTGCAAATAATTTGCATAGGCTTAAGATTTTTGGGACAGGCAATCCTACTTAGATATTAAAATCTATTGAAAATTGTAGTTCAAGGTTTTCACATTAAGCACATAGCATGAGATTTTTGAGATATTTACAAAACAGGCATAACATTATCACGTGGTTTAAGAGATGAAAGGGCCTTGGAATGGGTATTAATTTTTATAGTAGCTTGGAAAACAGAATGTCCCCATTACCTTAAAGCATAGATGGCACAAGAACTAGATATCGCATGATATACCAGAGATAGTATACAGATTGTGAAATGGGTAGTGCATTCCGAAATGAACCAAAACATGTTTTAGAGTGTGCCGAGAGCAAATGTTACTTTAAAAGCAGTTTTGTATTTATTTAATTGACCTTTTCAACACGACAGAGATGTGTATGAGAAAATACTGAGAGAGAAGTTATCCCTTCAGATAATTGACTGCTACTTGACAGTTACTAGGTACCTTGTACATTATATTTCTTTCAAATCCCTTAAATTCGTCATGTTATAGATAAAAAATTCAACTTTGTCTTGAAAAAATTTTAATTCAATTTAGTAGGTACATAAAATACATATATGATTTTGGAAGGGCTCCTGTTGGCTTGGTTTTTGTGACTTCAGCCTATCAATCGGAAACCTTTACTTCCAAGAAAGTAAACCTATATCGTGATTTGTGGTAGTCTTGAGGATTAATAATGCGGTTAAATTTGTCGTTTGATTTCTTTCGCCAATTTGTGCAATAACTCAGTCCGGTGAGTTATAAATACCAAAAAAAATCGACACGAAAATAGGTAAACAGCACAAACAAAGCTCTGCTTTCTTTCTTAAAAATTCTGTACATTTCACTTATCTTATCGACAATATATTGGACAGAAGTTGCCTGTCAGATGCCCCACAATGACAGCAATACATCGCAAGGATCTTCACATTTTTCTTGTCTTTATATTTTTCAAGCCTGCTATCGCCATCGCGTTTTTGTTTTATCATTACGCTGATTTCTAATACCGATTTCCATTGATCACTTTTCTAGCAGAAGTGTTACACTTTTCTTGTAGTGTTACACCAAAGATGTTCCATTGACCTGTACTGCTAGAAATGGTGTATACGTCAAAATGCCTGTGGTGCTACACCCGAAAAATCGGCGGTGTTATACCCTACGCAGACGGACAAAATCAATGATCATTCGTTCGTAATTGATTTTTATCAAATATCAAGTTATCCAAGATTTTGTGAATAAAAACGAAAGTCATTTCAATTTTTATACGTAATTGACAGCATATTTCTAATAATTAAAATTAAAATTCAAAGCTAAAGCGATTTTGGAAAAATTCAATTACGAACGAATGATCATTGATTTTTCCCGTCTGCCTAGGGTATTACACCGGAATACGCACACATCTATCTGAGAAATGTCACAACTGAATGTCATTGAGCATCACACATCAATCTTCAACTACTACTCTACCAAATTCATCCGCAATCAAGCCAAAATCTTTTAAATTACAATTTTCATATTTTTTACGTTATTCGTGATGTTATTATTCCCAGAAAATTTTAAATCTGACAAATTACACGGATATGAGCTACTATTACATTCTCATCGCGTCAAAAGTTGTTCCATTGAACTCGTTTTTCATTGATTGACGTGCACTTTTCTTAAAATATCAATGGAAATCGACATAAGAAACGCTTATTGACACATTCGGATCACTTTTTTTGGCCAACTATGTATACAAAATTGTCAATATTCAAATTTCTGGACTGTACTCCCTTTTCGTCTTTCGTCGCAGCCGTCTGTTCTTATTGGCGTTTGACTTTTTTTGAGGCCATTCCCTTTAACTCGTACACGAATTTGTCTATTTATATATTTCTTTACTATTTTCGACACTCTCGTAGACCCACTTTTCGTCATCACAGCGAGCTGAAATTTGGCACACAGGTTCATGTCGCGTGACAATTGAATCTATCAAACCGGAAATTTTCATGGAAAACCCGGAAAATCGGGAAAAATCATTTGAAAATTTGGTACAAATTTGATTAGTGATAAATCCGTTTTCCGGAAAATTTTCCGGTAAAAAAGTTTTCTAAATTATGCAGGATCAAGTTCCCTATCAACTGGCATCATTACTTTCTCTCCGACAATGGTGAAAACTTGCAGAAAAAATCGAGGAAAATTTATGTAAAACGCTTTTCCGGAGTTTTCAAGACCAAGGAAGCGTTTGAGCATTTTGCAACCTAAGACAAAGTTGTAAAGCGAAATGAGTTGCATAAAGCTGCTTTTGTGGAAAACTCCATGGAAAACCGGGAAAGGCGGGGAAATCATCGGACAAATTTTCATCGATATGATTAGTGATAAATCTGTTTCAGGAAAAGAGCAGAATTTTCCAATTTTTCTGGAATTTCCGGAATTTTCCGACTTTTCCGGAAAATTTTCCTACAAAAAAGTTTTATAAGCTATGCGGAATCATTTTTTTTCCGTCTTATTATGTACGAAATCAGTAAAATATTTTGCTCCAATTTGGTTCGGGTTGCAGAAAACGCTTTATATCTCCCCCTCCATTTTTGGAAGATTTACACTTCTGCTCTGCAAATTAAGATTTTTCACTTTTCATATAACATTAAAATATTTATAACTTTTAATCGGAAGCAGATATTTAGCCAATTCTTTTGTTATTGTAAAAGATTGTTAATGAGTCACATTTGAATAGATTGAAAAAAATTCATGTCCTTGGTATAAAATTTTTACAGGATTAAGGATAGCACGGCAAACTTGCAAGAATTTTTTTTCTAGAATTCAAATTTAAGACTCGATAGATGAAGCATTTGACAATAAATCGTAACATGTTGGCCACTAGGCTGAAAGCTCCTATTTCCAACAAGTGCTCAAATATGAATCTGTAATATCCTTGGAAGGACAACATTTAAGTGACAGCGATAAAATTTCAAACGTAAATTTTAGAGTGTATAGATATAGAGCAAAAGTGTGGTCAGGACATCTCCTGGAATCGATTGGAGTACTCCATATCTCTTATTTATCGAACACCCTGTATATGTAGAACCAAAATTTAGCTTCTGATCTCTTCTATCAAAATGAAAATTAACTTTGCAAATTTTAAATAGTTAGAACTAAATTATAATAGTAACTAAATTTAACTGATTGGAAACGGTTTGTATCGGTTGGGACTGGGAGTTAAGTTGGAGAAAATTCCCACTTTTTTTTTAAAGCTGTCCAAAGAAGGAAAAATCAGTTAAAACAGAGATGGGTTCGTGCAATTAGGACTCTGTACCAGAAATTCATCAATGAACAGTTGATCGACCGAATTTATGTATATTTGAATATAATCCAAATTTGCTTATGATAAATGAATAATATTCAAACAGAGTATATGAGTTGAACGTGTTTAGAATATCACAGGATAATTTCAGTTTGCAGTACTGAGTCCATAGACCTATATTGCACTTTATCTCAAACTTCGACATTCGAATTATTTTTGCAATGATGCAAAGTCAATAAGATAAGCTCTCACACTCTCCTTCACTTGTATAGGGGTTGAATTTCAAATATCAGGAAATCTAGTTTTAATAATTTGTTCATTTACTTAATTTGTGCAAATTTAAGCGCCAAGGTTGTTGTATGCCGCTTGGAAAAATAAGAATAAAAAAAACAGCTTTTAAATATATAAAATTATTTTTATTTTACATATATTAGATACATAGTAGTTTTATGAATAATTTGGGGGGAAAAAAAGTATAAAACTTAAGTAAAAAATGGCGGGAGATATGAGCCGTCACGTAGAATCCTATTTTGAAAGTCCTTGCTGATGATGAAATTTTTATCTCTGCCTGTTATGAAAGTATGAAGAGTGATTAACTTGGACGTGAAGTCCAGACTGTCAGCATGAGCTGACAGATCACTCGGTGGACAGCGTTGACTGAAGGGTAGCACGCTAGCTCGCCTCGGCTATTGACGGAGAGTATGGGAGGTTCCACGAAAACCTGCCGTTGTGCCATCAGCCATATACAAAAAAAATCGTGCCTTCATACAAAACAGAAGCACACACCCGGTGCTGAAGGGACCATTACACCACTTACCATTACCTTCGTGAAGGCGCAGATGATAGGTCTTCAGCTGCATTGCCCCATATCCACCCCATGACACTGAGGGCAGCAGTCATTTTGTTCACTATCCCTTTTAACCTGACAAGAGAGCAGTATCGGACCTAATCAACCTTCATAGTGAGATGGCTCCAGGAGGGTGAAAGGAGAAGAAATTTAACCGTGCCATCACATTATAAAGATGATTTATTTTAGCAATATGACACAACATCTTATATGTCTGTAGTAAGAAAAGAAACTAATGAAGACTAACTGAGTTAGTTCACTACATTTGTTCTAATGATACGGTAATTAATATTTTAGATATATATATATATATATATACCTATGTATTAAGATAAGAATTTAATCAATTATCAAACAGCATTTGGCAACAACTTACATGAGTTTTGTTGATAAAGATCCCTCGCCGAGGAGCCTCCGAGAGGTTCCACTATGCGACTGGATTCTATTTTAAAAGTTTGTTTAAGGTTAACAATGAAGAAAATGCGTGATCCGTATGCTCACACAGTTGTTAAGGTTTAAGTCTATCTCAAACCTATGCTTAGCATCTGTAAATCTCAATAAAATGACTTTGCGTCTACCAGGTTGAACTGCTCAAAAAAACGTCAGATTGCGAGTGATCCTCTGGCAGTAGAATTACGTTAGCCAGCTTCAATTCTTGGATCAATCTAAATGGATTTCGCCATACAAGACGCATATCGACATCAGATGTATCAGCTCCAAATCCGGATTTTGTGGAACCCAACAGATATAGACCGTAACGTGGACAGCCTTCTTAAGTGACACATATAATTTCCAATCCACCAGATATAGACCCGTAACTTGGATGCCTTCCTAAGTGACACATATAATTTCCGCCACTGATAAATACTTTTTATTCAGTTTCGCTTCCGTTGGTTG
Organism: Dioctria linearis; assembly: GCA_963930735.1. Classification (NCBI taxonomy): domain Eukaryota; kingdom Metazoa; phylum Arthropoda; class Insecta; order Diptera; family Asilidae; genus Dioctria; species Dioctria linearis. Next base: position 330,228,799 of record OZ005740.1, on the reverse strand, counting down.
TGATGTTATGGAATTTCACCAAATTCCCTGTTTAACATTATCGGTTTTATCTCCTCAGATATTGTAACCTTAATTTCTCAAGATTTGACTTGGTTACTTGAACTCAGCAAATTAAACTATTGGCTTATAAACAATTTACTTGCCAACCAAATAAAATGATTAAAATAATCCTCCAGCTACAATATTTCTTCCAGATTTAATTACGATATATATATTTTCGACGGATAAAAAGGCTTCTTCTTCCTCTCATTTTCACTCGTCTCTCGGGCACTTGTCCCAGTCAGACTTCAAACGTCTGGTCCAGTCTCGTCAGCAGCACATTCTCCGTGTGGCCTACGCTGTGTGCTGCTGCTAGCCGTCGGGTAGCATACTGCTGCCTGCAGTATGCTACGACCATAACATGCCAGGCATCGTTCGAAAAAGGAAAAAAGAAATTCTCATTAAGTAATAGCTAAGCATAGGAAAAATTTTAAAACTTTTTAAAAAATACCCTGATGTTATTCGAAATTTTGAGTTATAAATAATTATAAAGAATTAACGCGATATCCAATTAAAAAAAAAAACTCTATGCTTCATCTTCAAATTAAATACTATTATATAGAATATGTGGTTTAAGTTTTATCAAAATCGGATAAGTAGATCTTGAGTGAGATATATGGTACACCAGTTTGAAGAAAGTAGTTCGAGAAAAAAGGACTCCCTGCCGCACTCACTTCTATTTGCTATAAGTACCTAGGGAAATATTCTGAACTTTGGAATGTTAAACGCTTAAAATATTTTTAAAAGTAAAAACAATTCATTTAGCCCAAAAAGACCAAAAGACATTGAGGTTTTTTGAAAATCTCAAGGTGGTGTAACTCCTGAAGTGAATAAACGCGTTAATAATTTTCTCTCCAGACATTTTTTACCTTCCTTTATTGGTTAAATTTCGATAATTGGTAAAATAAGTGTTCGGTTATTCATTTTGCAGATTATTTGCGATAAGTTTCAAGTTGATATGGGCGTTATTTCTATTTTTTCCGTTCAAATTTCAAACACTATTTTCACCACCTTGCGGATCCATTCTGTCACAAAAGAAAACTACAATTGGAAAGTTTATGTTTCTAGCTTAAGTAGTTTAAGCTCGACTATGATACACTAATCAGGATAAGTATTTTTTTATACAGGATGTTCCGCATCGCTTAGGCAATCAAAACATTGTCGTTGGCGGAGAGTGGCGGAGGGGGTGCGAGGATATCCTAACCATTTCCTAGATATTGGGACTTAAAGATATTTGAATATGTTTTCATAGATTACTCTGTAACTTCTGAACGTTACACCCAATGATGATGATTTAATATTTAGTTAGATAGACAATCGTTGGATATATGAAAAAAAGCATAAATCACAAAAAGGGTTACATTTTGGGTACAAAGTTTGAAGGTCATTTTAAACCTAAGCTTTTGGGCTTCTTCTTAATAAGAAAAATTAGTGTTGATGACGTGTTTTGTGAAAAAAATAGTAGTTAAATAAAAAACTGAGCTAAAATTGCGAAGTTTTACCTTTGTTGAGTCATAACTTTAAATTAGAGAAAAAAATGGGAAAAATTAATAGACCATTGGAAATATCTAAGGTCCAACGATTATCTATTTAACAAATTTTAAATCACTATGATGGAACGTTCAGAAGGTTCAGGGTGATCTATAAAAACATAACTAAATATTTTTAAGTCCTGTTCTCTCGAAAACAGCCAGTATGCCCCCCCCCCACCCTCAATAAAATGTGTGCCTATCCAATTTATATATAGAAAAAGATAGATAGATAACGTATTTATTAATTAAAATTTGTTATGCTGATTACACACAAAATAAAGTGCGTAACAGAGTGTAGTGAAATGTTTGTTTTGCGTTGTATGTTTGTATTCACAATGCGTAGCTACTGTTTATTGGTTTTCAATTTTAAAAGAAGAGATTACATCGAACACGCGAAAAAACAATGCAATAATGTTAATAATTTTCATACACATACCGACAACGATTTCTAGTCGGTACTCCAACAGCACATTTTGTCGCAGAGATGTCGGATCGCAGTGTGTATAAGCAATAAGCAATTAATTTAAGTGTGTGTATTTTGATTTATCTGTGCCTGCGGCAACGACTGCAACTGCGATATTGTCAGAACGTATGCAAAGTGCCTAATGATTTCTAATGATCATAACAGAAACGTAATTGATGCAAAGTATTCATGTCTACATCAGGCACTAAACTTGAAAAGCAAAACATGTAGACAATGAATCTCCGATATAGAACAAAAATAAATACATAAATAGTTAATAAACAAAGGTCAACATGAATGAAGACGCCACTTGAGGAACCCAATTAAGACTTAAATGACCGCATATTATATCCCGTAGTTTTACTCTAAGACCGTCCTCTAATCCGATCACCTTGAACCTGACCATATCCGATTTGTATGAAACTTTCACAGTTTGTATGGAATACCAAAATAGCTTATCCAATTTTTTTAGGATACGACAAGCGCGTAAGAAATAAGGATGAGCTGAAACTTGAGGGTGTTAGTGTGATGGTTTGGGCTGGATTTTGCTCAAGTGGTAAAACGATTCTTGCATGGGTTCCTGAAAGAATGAACTCAGAAAAGTACATGGAGCTTTTGCAAGATATTGTGATTGAACGGCCCGAAGAATTATGCCGTCAGGACTTCATTTTCCAACAGAATAACGCCAGCATCCACGTGGCGAAGAAGGAAATTGAGTGGCTACAAGAAATAAATGTCGATACTTTGAAATGGCCCGCAAGAAGTCCTGACCTAAATCCGATTGAGAATCTTTGGGGGATACTTGCGAGGCGAGTTTATTGACATTTTTATGTTGTATTATGAAAAAACATATTATTTGAATATTAAATGAAAAAAAATTTCTTTAAGATATTTCAAGAAGAATTCGTGGTTTTATGTGAATTTCCACCACTGTACTTATGGTAAGAGTGCATTTTAAATTAAAGTGGCCTAGACGAATATTTTTTTTGATTGAAATATTTCTGGAGTTCCATATTTTATGTTGAAGTCTTTTCAACGAGTTCTACACTAGTGCAGTGCAGCTTTACGTGATTTTGTGGTTGCATTACTAAAACAAAAACACATATAGCTGCACTGCATCTCGAGAACGGAGCATCCAATTTTTCTGATTCAAATGGCAAATGAAGTTTAATGCTTTGTCTTTTATAAAAAAAAAATATGGAAGTACCGAACGAATTTTATTGTTGTTAATTTTTTTCAATTATATTATATTATTCACTAGTGAGGACATCTAGCACTTTTTTATTTACATTTTTATTTTGAAGCTAGAAACCTTATCTACTTATGTACAAAAAATTGTGATGGTGTTCGGCTTCGTTTTTTAGATAGAAAAACTGCTAGAAATCTTCATTAGTGAATAATATAATGTAATTTAAAAAAATACTATATATACTATTATATACTATTTACAAAAAAAAAAATTTCGTTTGTTGCTGCTAAATATGCAGCATTAAACTTCATTTGGCGTTTGAATCAGAAAAATCGGTGCTCCGTTCTCGAGATATGATTTTTTAAAAATAACGTAAAATCAGGAAATTTCTAACCTTAGCGAGGGGGTTGGACGTTGTAGGGGAAAACAAAAAAACATGGGTGAGCTATTTCGGTATTCCATACAAACTGTGAAAGCTCCATCCAAATCGGAAATGGTTAGAATGGTAGAACAGATAGTTTTCAGTAAAAAGGGGTTATACGAACGAGAAATCTCGTTTCCGGTCTTTTACGTCTGAACATTGAAACACGAGAAATCTCATCAGCGGTGGTTTAAGTGTGACTGTGACTCAACCCACAAAAACCAAAATAAAAAAGAGAAAATATTCCTATGGTCGCGTGCTTGGGGTTGCATGCGACAATCATGTGAAATAAAATGGCTCAATTTATATTGTTTGACTATTGGATTATTAATAAGTTAAGTTAAGTTAAGTAAGCACTTTTGTAAATAAGTTTGTATACTTATTTGTATTAGGATATGTAAGGAAGCATTTGGTATATATTAAAGAACCAATCGTGGAATAAATCAGTTCTATTCAATTGCCAATTTTCTTACCAAATAATAGGTGCAATCATTGGTATTAACTTGCTGCACCAAGTTCAAGATCTACCGCTATAGATGCGAGTACTATTGGAGGAAAATACTAAGGTGACTCGTAAGGATTTTATTATCGCACAACGTCCATGTATCAGTATCAGTGATAATTAATTAATTATTTCAATTAGTAACTAAGTATATCATAACTGATCTTCGCACAATCAAAACAGTTTTCTTTTCCATCAAATTTATTTTTTTCAATTTCGTACACCGACAATTTCCAGAATTTCCACGTTACTCTTGTATGCACAAACTGAATACCCTCATAAAAACGTTAACAAGCCAAACAAGACATTCACAAAGGTATGCTAATCACTTTCCAACGTCTGGCGTTTTACAGTAGAAAAGCTTTAGCGCACGACTACCTTATTGTTCTCAGAATAGCTCGCCGAACCGTTTGTTTAATTGCAATTATAGGTTATTGCGTGCATGTTAATTATCGCCTTGCACTTTCAGCTATTCATTACCAGGTGATTAATTGCACGCGGGCACATTGACAGGTAAGGGACATTGAGCGGAATTACGGAAGTGTTCCTGAAACTATCTCGGCAGGCGTTGTTAGCTGTTTTATTTTATTTAGGTATGTATTGTATAAATAAATGGAAGGTAATTAAGTCACTCTATACAAATATAATTATTGACCAAAGCAACTGCATACAGTCAATGTCCATGGTTTTAATAATACACAACAGTAAATGAAGTCAGCAGGTAAGCAGGTAAATAAAAATATTATGCAATCTGCGATTTAAAGCTACTTCCGCTTTTCCAGCAAATCAGCTGTCGCACTACCCGCAGGCGCAATAAGCTCTCACAATTATTTATATGTATATACATAAATTTGAGTTGAGTGGAGTACCAAACAACAACGTATTCAAACACAATATGTGCGCGAGCGCATGGAAGGCCAAGGCAAAGGTCAACGGCTGATCTCAATGAAAGCGGGAATTTAAATTTTTTTTTCTTTTTCAGCTTTGCGCCATGTCCATCTTGACAGCATCTGAATAGAGTTTTGATTTCACGGAGGTTCAATGCCATTATTAGTTGCAAAATCGACTTAGCAAATTTTCGGCTAATTTCATACAGCCGCCAACACCGCACCGCTGTAAATACTTTTAAACTTTACTTACAACTTACTCAATTGCCATCAATCATATGATCTTACTCTATAGGAAATGGTTATCCGGAAGAGATTATTATTGTTGCTCTAAGTGCACAGGTTACCTTGATGCAATAAATAACACTTGTTCAGTATTGGCGACGATTTTTTCAGTAGGGGGTCTGTTTGTGTTTACAAGTTTCAAATGAATGATCGTCGTGGCAAACAATCTTTTGTTGTGCAATTTTGATTTTATCTGTAAATGTTGGACTTTAGAATACACTACGTATCATAAAATCGTGGTCAACAAATAGGAATATGTGGGGATATGTGGGGATATGCATATGTAGGTACTCGTACATAAAGAAATGTTGCTCCATGACGAAAGAGTTGATAATTTCAAGTAATTAATTTTTATAAAATTTATATAATCATAAAACATCAAGGTAATCTATAAAAAGGAATACATAGGAGTTGTATGTGTTAATGTATCAGGGCTGTTTGATAAGTCAGTGATTTTGAAATAAAAGATTTTGTTTGAGCTGCCTTTAGTTCTAATGGGTAGTGATTTGTGAAGGGACAGGTCTTTAAGTAAAAAATTAATCTCCTCAATTATAATAGGTTTGAAACATAATGAGACATTAAAAGTATAATAATAGTAATAATAATGATAAAGTGGATAGCAACACGAAGGTATGCTGGGAGATCCAGAGCCCAGAATGCCTCTTAATGCGAGGCGACAACTACAATAACAATAGGAAATGCTTGGCGGTCTCTAGAGCCTAGCCAAGAATACCTCACAACGCGAGACAGAAGAGTGAGAGGAATAAGTTGACTGCTTAGCAGCCCAAACAAAGCCCAGCTAAGAATGCCTCTCAACGCGAAGCAACAACAATAAGAAGTGTTTGCCGATCCAAAGCCCAGCCAAGAATGCTTTTTAACGTAAGGCAGGAAAATTTCAGGAAGGTACTATGATGACCATGAGCGTGATCTTAACGCGTCAATGTTTCGATCATACAAGAGGAATGTGCGTAATCTGCTCGTCCTTTTATACATGTTTGTTGATGGAAATGAAGAAGCGGATGATCTGGCTAGAACCAGAGCAGACAGTCCATCTACTAATTCCTACTCAATATGAGGCCTACCAAAAAGCCACTTAAAGGAGGAAGGGAAGTAAAAAATAAGGAAAACAGGCAGCTAAATCTCATCTAGCGTAGTGCGCCTGATATGAGGCAAGCCAGTAAGACAAATGTGATCTATTCCCATTGAATTTATCTTAGAATCGATTCAAATACGAATTTGATGAATCGATTTGGGAATTAGAACTTTGCGGGCAAATAACTGTACCCGTAATCGAAACAGTTTCGATCCTATATCAATTTTCAGATCTTCCTTCGGTAATATGTGCAATTCGATAAGGAATAGGTCGCAAAACAAACCAGTATTAATCCTTAGTTGCAAGTTTAAGTGGAAGTAGTGGATGTAGTTTTGTTGAATTAATTGAAAAAAGTGCGATTTATTCAATTTTTTTAAATATTTGAGTGAATAAGTGAGTTAGTATTGAACCAGAAAATTATGTAAGCAAATAGTCAGATCCATTCTACCTTAGTCCATACCAATTCTATACCGATACATTAAAATATTTTAAAATCGAGTCCATACCGATTTCAAATATATTCCGGGTCACTTATGAAATATATTTTTCAATAATTCAAGAATCAATTTGTAAGCGATTATTATAACAACGATTTTCTATTGGGTACTGTTAAAACCAATCAAAGAGCCGAAAAAGCGGACATTGTCCATATAAAATAATTCATTTTGTCACGAAAAAGAATCGATCCTTCAATAGCTAAGAAGAAAAGAAGAAATGCATCGCCCCTCTCCTCTCCAGTTGCACAAACTTTGTTATTGGTCTTAGCAGACAATCGTTCAGGCTATTTCTTAATGCAGTCACTGCACATGGCCCCTTACGTTATTTTCTGAAGAAGAAAGGCAAATCTAATAGGGAAGTGCATCGACTGTGCAAAGAGAAAGACGAAACCTCCAATCATAAAATATACAAATGTCCCGCGCTTGCAGCTTTAAAATTGAAAATCACTAGAGAAGGATCAAATAAGATTTGCAAACTAATCCCAAAGGTAATAATCGAGCACATAAAAAGGCTTGGTGTAGCCTTACCAGTTTAGGGAAGGACACAATACTTAAACTCTAGTCATGTTAGTCACAAGGTCCAAGTGGCTTAGTCGAACCTACTTTCAACCTTAAGCTTAACCTTATACTGTAAAAAATTGTTGCCACAAAGCTTAGGTATTTTTCCATAAAATGTAGCGAATATTCCCTAAAATGTAGGGAATATTCCCCTAAATACTAAGGAATATTAGGGAATATTCCCTACATTTTATGGGAAAATACCTAAACTTGGTGGCAACAATTGTGCAAATTTTTTACTATGTCTACTGTTCTTAACCGAATATTGCCCATATCCGAGAGTTTCTGTATTCAAAAATTGCAGTCTGCCTCTTTGTTTTTATAATTATTAAGCCAATCTCCGGGGATACACTGTGATGCAAAGCACAGCATGGCAGGAAGGATATAGGCAACGGATTAGGGGATATGAGGAGAGCAGCGGAGGTGCCGATGTATGTCGCCCTTAAGCTTCCGCAGATTGTATGCCGGAGGAAAAACAGAAGATAGTAAACTATTTCATATTCGCACTGTTCGGGATAAAAAAGCATCACGGAATTTTACTGTACGGCCGAATATAATTTTAAGGGTAAAAGGATGTGCGCGAGTATTCCGGTCAGGAATCACTCTACAAGGGATTAGACTAGATATTTTATCAGAGCATTGGCCATGCATGTAGCGATAAAGGAGCGAAAGGCATCCCACATTGTGGCGATGCTCGAGTGAGTCGATATGACAAGTTATTGCCATATCACCAATGAGCTTGAAGGATTTCTTTTGGACAATATCCAATCAAGCTAAGGCTGTGAGTCCAGCCCTAGTCCATATATGGGAATTGTATTCCATTCTAGGTCTAATGTAGGACTTGTAAAGGGGCTCTAGATTTGACGGCCTGAAATATACAGAGAAAATGTGATCTGTCCAGTTTAACTTACAGAAAATATTTTGGTTATTTATTTAACTTTTCAAATTACTGGCCTGTTGCTAACTTATCATTGGCATGGGTTTTAAAGCCTTATACTGTAATTTTTTAATTTTCAGTGCAGGTCCCTTTTGCGAACATTCCAACAAGACTTTCCAAAGCGTAAATCGACTGCTACTAACTTAGTTGAATTCTCCAACTTGTGTATCCCTGCTATAGAGGCTGGTAAGCTATGTTTATAGAAATTTCAGTAAGGCATTTGATAGAATCAGTCACCAAACTATCGTGCATAAATTTACCAACTAGGGTTTCCCTCCCTTTTTGTAAAGTGGTTATGTACCTTTATGTTCAGACCGAACGCAAAGAGTACTTTTTATTGAGAGTTCTTTCTACTGAAATTAAGAATACTTCTGGTATTCCACAAGGCAGTCACTTGGGATATTTATTCTTTTTAATTTACATCAATGATGCTAGTTCAAATCTGACTAATTTCAAAATTCTTCGTTATACTGACGACGCCAAATTAATTCGTATAATTTCGGACGAAAACGATTGTGTTCTTTTAAATTCTGACTTAGGCATTTTCTATACGTGCGGTGCTCAAATAACTATTTGAGTTCAGTCTAGCGCACTACCATTTCTTTTTCTCGGCGGGGGGGGGGGGGGGGGGGGGGGGGGGGGGGGGGTAGATCAGTGACACCCACCCCCCGCACACGCAGCGACACACCAACACACACACACACACACACATGCAACACGATGTGTGTGTGTGTGTATGTGGTAACACACGCAACACGATTGTGTGTATGTGGTAACACACCCAACACGATTGTGTGTATGTGGTAACACACGCAACACGATTGTGTGTATGTGGTAACACACGCAACACGATGTGTGTGTGTGTGGTACTACGTGTGCGGGGGTGCACGTGTGTCACTGATCTGTACACCCCCCTCTCCTATTGCGTATACATACTGTATGTATAAATAGCCACATCCTTAATAAACATCAAAGTTTAATGGCGAGAGAATTCAATTCGCAAATTTACTAATAGCAACTAGTCAGCTCTAGATTTAACTAAGAGTTACGCGAGAATTCAGCCACAACCAGAATTAACTCAATATTCTTTAGTTAATACTAGTTCTAACAAAGCGCTCTCATTAATTCTAGTTTTAACTGTGTTATATTAGTTAAAACTAGAATTACCGAGAGCGCTTTGTTAGCACTAGAATTTCCTAGTAAAATCGGGTTTTGACGGATTTCGTGTTTTGACTGTAACATATATAAATGGACTGACTGATCTCGTATTTCATGTGGCACCAGTTTTGATTTCAGAAAGTATGCTCCCACTGTCAATGCTACCAACGGACGCTATATTTAAATTATTTTGGTATTTACTTATATACATGTCAGTGGGATTTACCAAATTCATCACAAAAGTATTTGGACTATTTGTATTATTAAATTTTAATTATGAGTCGAAGAAAGTGTTTTTACAAGGATGTTTTGGTAGGAAAGTTTTGATTACCAAGTTACCAGTTCTAGAAATACCGCTGAACCTCAAGCAATTTCTCGTTTCCAATCGTTATCCTCTGACGGAAAGAGACAGGAATATGAAAGTGGTACCATTTGCTTTCATGAATTTTTGGTTCAATGAGCAGTCCATTTATATACATGTCAGCGGTACTACTGATCAAAAAAAAGGTGAGCCGAAGTAAAAATTTCAAAAATCGTTTAATTACGGTAACAAATGGCACTAAATGTTAATATAAATACATCGGTCTCTTAAAATGTTGAATTAAAACAAATATATACATGCGTATAATCTTAATTCTTATACATTTCCTCATTTATTTTTATTTTTTTTTATGTCCTCCAGTCTCTTTGGAATAGACGATATTAGATTTTCAATTAAATTTGATGGAATTTCGTTTCAAACCTTTTCAATAGCCGTTCAAAGTTCGTGGATATTGTGAACATGAATTTTGTGAAGTTTTTTATTGATGTGGTTTCAGAGATTTTCGAGAGGGTTCAAATCCAGACTTTCAGTGAGCCAGTTGTTGAAAATTTGTGTGTTCTTGCAACCAGATTTTAGTTCTCCGGGACGTATGACATGGTGAATTATCCTGTCGACATATATATATTCGTTTCTATTCTAAATGTCTTCCAAAGCTGTTATCAAACCTACGTCTATAAATGGTTTTATAAATATTAGCAATTATTTTAACGCTCCAAGTCTCAAAAAAACTGCGGCTATTCAATTTTTGTTTTTTGATCAGCAGTGTATATAAAATCCGTAACCTGGGGGCCCTTATTTGTCTGCTACAACGATTTTTTCTGTAAGGTAAAGTCTCTAATATTACAGCATTTCAGACACAGTTCAAGTGTTTTTCCGATTATAGATTTACATTGCTCCAGAAAATTACATGTTGCATTTAACGATTGTATATGGTATGTTTTCGGGTTACGAATATTCGACCATGTGTCTCACCTGCATTTTACACTATCTATTAGGTTGTTCCACTGAAGTATGTCTCAAGCCTAGAGCATTACTATTCATATTCAACTTACTACACAACTCTCAGCCATTTACTTGAGGACCATATTTCAACCTTTGAATTTTACCACAGGTTACAAACTCTTAATTCCACGTTTTCAGACCTCTGTACTTGATAGATCTTATATAGTTCAAGTTACTCGAATCTGGAAGTCATTTCTTCACAACATCCAGAACACACTCGGCGCACTTCCAGGCATCTTTTTGTAAATTTTGTGTAACTTTTTTTACACGCACATATAATATTTTTTTGTTTTTAATACAAATTTGCTTTTCTTTTCAATTTCTTATTTGTTTCTTAGTTGGTTCATCTCATTTGCTATAAATTTTTCGTTTTTTTTTTATTTATTATTATTTTTTTTTATAACATATCATTTGCGGTTTCCCCATTTTTTTGTTATTGTAGTATTTATAACATTTAATTTAGTTTAGATTTTAATTTTATCTTGTATTATTTTATATTCCAATTAAATTGCTGCTAAGTAAAACATTTGTAAATCTTGTTGTATCGCTTCCGAATACACGAATATTCTACTTTTTTTTATATTTGTAATTTTAGACAACTACAGTCTAAACCATGGTGGGTGCGGTGCGAAGATGGAAACTTTCTTTTAGTAGGAACAAAATTATTCTTTCAGGTATTCAATATTCATAAACTGAAAAGATGTATTTAAGATGGATTTATGCAAGTGTACGACACTAGTAGCGTACTGCTGTAGACAACGCTTTCTGATCAATGTGTCTCGATTCGGACTATGGATTACAACTCCACAACGGCGATCTAGTTTAAAAAGATCCGGAGCAACTTACGCAGTCTGTGTAGGATCAATAATCACCGACCCCAAATGTGAAAGAAACTCGACTGTTGTGGAATATCCTGGACGGGTTTACGATTAATTTTTAATTTAACCAAACGATCAGATTTGTGAATTGATCAAAAGTTTCATGACCACATTGGCAAAGTAAAAACAAAAACAAAAACACCAAAAAATAGATGAAAGTTTCAATGCAAAGCAGCGATCACGTATTAATAGAATCGAAATCGGCGAAAAATAAGAACAAGTCACTTCCATTCAATACATCACACCGACGCAACGAAGGTCTCAAATGATTAATAGTTTTTACCGCTCAAAATAACTTGGGCCGCACTTTTACAATTATATCATACCTACCTGATTATCCACCGCGCTCCTTCCTCAGCCCCCCCCCACCCAAAAACAAAAAACGAAACATAGCGAACTATGCTATATTATCACATGTCAGATGTGAGCCTCTGAGTAGGTCAATGGTACGAGTACGACGACGCTATTTTGTTCTAGAGATCCCAGGAGACACCTTTCAGCTCAAGCAAAACTAAAAGATATCAATTAACGCGTGATTTTGAGCAATGACACAAGTGCGCATGCGGTGAATGCTTTTGACTTTATGTAAATACACCTGTGCTAGTGTTTTTTGTATGATTTAAGGCGAAGCACATGCTCAACTCATGCGCACGCAAATAATGCTCTGCTGCCACCTTACAATATACTTAAGTCGAGCAAGTTGGCAGTTAGCATGTTATTGGATCAATAAAATTCCTATCAAGCCAAGAGTGTTTAAAGGTGATGCCCATGCCAGTAGCTAGCCAGGCGGACAGAATTGAAAATTTCGAGGTGCCCCTGTCGATACAAATTAACATTTTTGCGCTTCTGTTTTGATCTGTACTAAAATCGCATCTCTTACCAGACCAGACAGATCTGACGAGCTCCATTCTTTGTGAAAATTGAATATCTCGACATCCAGCTGTAGGTGAATAACCATTACCGAGACCGTTGTGACATTGGATTCACTTCAGTGAGTGAGTGTTGGTCATGTATATTGACACTATGGTTAAGAAGACGGGAAGGCAATGCTGCGCTGATTAAAGAGGAAGGCTGTTTATGAGAAATCCAGGATATGTAATTTAGTGACTTTGATTTTCTAAATCCCAATTGAGGCATCTAAGCAGCAATGATTTATTTATTGAATGGTGGGGATGGAGATAATAGTGAAGATTTTTGTCCTATTACAGGTTGTCCGTTCCCATAGATGACTGAATTAATGATAATTAAGAAAAAAACGGTAAATGTCTTTTACGTCCATGGCGGCACATTACGCTAGATAAGATTAGATTTGTGAAGGGGTGTATAGACGTTAGCCTCGCAATCACTGCGACCTCAAAAATCTATTGTAAGTCGCCGTTGAATTTGCTCCATTTATTGGTTTAGACTGTTAATAAAGTCTAGAACCATTTTCGGCTTGAGGTTCCATACGTAACTTGGTGGAGGAAAAGCATGTTCAAGGTGGAGTAATCTCCGCCTGGCCAATGCTTCGCAGTTGCAGATCAAGTGCTCCGAGGTTTCGTGAGCATCCTGACAGAAGCGGCAGGATGAAGTCTCAGCCAAACCCAGCTTGTTTAGGTGATACCTCAAGGAACAATGGCCTGAGAAGAGCTCAGTGATCATTTTGAGCTCTGTTCTTCTAAGGAGTAGAAGCTCTTTTGTTTTTCCGCCAGAGGTGTCGATAAACATTTTTGCCTGACATTACGCTAACCTGCTAACAAAAAAATATCTTATCAAAATCTGCCAATCCTCTTAAAGAAGCGCCACGATATACAGAGTAACAAGGTATGATCGTTCGGGCTGTCAACTGCGTGTGACGTCATACGAATCGATTCTTAAAACGGGAAAAATTAAGTGATAATATTTATGTAAATTTATTCCACTGGATCCATTGAAAATGTTGTAATAAATATGATATGAGTTTCTTACCAAAAATATACATTGAATTTGTTAATTTAAAGCTCATTTCAGGGAAATCAGTTCGAATCAAAACAAAGTGCCACGAAAGTTTTATTTATAACAAAATGTAAAATAAGACTGAAATACTTATAATTTGCACTCATAACTGTTTATTTAAGATCTTTTTATTATTTCTATAGTGAAATTAGTTAGTGGCAATGGTAATCATCTCAAATAGAAGGCAAATTTGAAATGCATCACAAAGAAGTGCAAAAAGTGGGGTTAGTGGCAAATTAAAATGTGGAATACAATTCTAATAATCTTCCTTCAATTTATCTTTATGTTTAGAAAGAAAATGGTACTTATTTTAAGATTTAAAATGGATCCAGCAGAATAAATATACATAAATATTAAACGTTTTATTTTTCACTTTTTAAGAAATGCTGCTCCGGACAGAGGCTGGAAAAGGGCTAAAAGACAACACACTCACACGCGTATACTTTAGATTTGAATGCAGAGTAATACATTGTAAGAGGTCCAAAGGGTATGACGCATACTCACCTAGGCAAGCAATCTCAACCATTTCGGAGTTACAGGGTGATTAAGAAAATATGCTAGTTTGCATAAAAGACCCCGTGTTTTAAAAAGACACTGTGTGGACACTGTTAATGCCCTAGGCACACAGCGCTCTTAATGAAGAAATAACTAACGACTCATTAGTTTATAATGATTCATTATAACCTGCAGACACACAGCCATTTCTTTAATTAAGTTGTACTGCCAAACTGGTTTTGATATACTTTTGACATTAAAGAAGTGATACCCTCTAAACATTTGAGAGAATACACTTAAAGAGAAACGAAAACATAAAGTTTACGAATACCTTTAACATTATAATCACTGCGAACTAAAAATGGATTGAAAACATACCTCTGGATTTATTGACATGTGTGTCATAGAACCTGACAGCTGTTTTGTGCATGTTAATTTGTTTGTGATTCTGATAACAAAACGCCGCGCTAATATTTGTTTATTAAAATATTGAAGTGTAAAAATATGTGATTAGGTATAAGTACTTATATTATTAATTAGACTTTTGTTAGTTTACTAAGCAATTTTGTACTCTATCGATAATTCGAATTATCTTTGTCCTACTTGATGTACCTAACGTTGTAACGTAGCGTAAGCTGATGTTCTTTAATAAACGATCTTATATTCTATTCTTATTAAGGTTTGTGATGCTATTTTTACCAAATAAATTAAAATAGAAAAATTTGTTGTTTTCTTCAAAAGTCATTCACTCCACATTCAAGACGTTTCGTAAACTTAACATAATTTTCATTTCGAAAACGAAACATTTTGGAGTACAGAATGCGAACTACCACTACACTGACAGGCTATGTTTTTATACCCTAGATGAAATCTATAGTTTGTCATTCGGTTTGTAACACCTCGAAATAATTATGGTACAGCAAAATGTATTGGACACCCACGCATAATATTAAAAGTTATTTTGATTTTTGCATGTCCGTCCGTCTGTCCGTCTGTCCGTCTATGCACACGATAACTCGAGAACGCGTATACTTCGTTCCTGTTTCGCATTCACAACACCATTACGTTTTTGTTTCGCCTTGCTTGAAGGGTATGGATCGAATTAACGCAATAAATTTTGTTTTTCTTTATTTTATTTTTCAATTAAACAATTTACAAATGAATTAAAAAGAATATTGACAATATAGGGCGTGTATCTTTTTTCCGCTTAGTAGATCGAACAGATTTTTTAGAATACTCAGAGCACTCTGGAAAAAGATACAAATCCGGAGTGCTCTGAGTGTTCTGGTAGTTTTTTTTATATTGGCTACACTTATAATTTGTGAAATATCTACTGATAATACAAAATTCTTTATAAAAATAAATAAATAATAATAATAAAGTTATAAAAATAAGTAAGGAGTGAAGAAACGGAAGGAAATATGGAATTTAAAAAGTATTCACATTTTTTTGCGCTGACGGATTGCTCCAAATGCTCCGAGGTTTATCTATGATCAGTTAGAGCACTCTGAGCAATAATAAGGATACACGTTTAGAGCGCTCAGAGTGCTCTGAGTAATAAAGACACAAGAAATCGATCGGTGTTCTGAGCAGAATCGGAGTGCTCTGAGTAGAATAAAGATACACGCCCCATAGTCTCTGATTTACATTTCTTCTTCTTAATTTTTAAATCGGCAGATGCAGCTCCTGATTTATAGCACTTCTAGCACTTTTTTCCTCATTATAGGATAGGTGTGAATACTATTACCATCACCGCCTTTCCTGAAGAAAAATCAAGCGAAAATAGAAAAATGGAAAGAAATATATGAGATGAGATCAGTTTGGTCCTTTTTTTTAAGCGTCTACGGCAGGCTATCAAATTGATTTCTGATATGCGCATGACAGAGACGCTGTCCAGCTGATAATCCTAGTGTAATGTGGTTTGTCTTCTTGAGAAGGACATACATTTGTATTTATTCACGTTTAAGGATAGCTGATTTTTATTACACCAAGAGAGCACTTTCTGGATGTCATTTTGCAGGTATTGGCAATCGGATGGATCATTTATATAACTAGATAAATTTTGGTGTGATCAGCATATATTAAGGAAACAGAGTATAATAATTATAATATATAATATAATTAATATAAATAAGAAGAGAAGTGGGCCAAGGATCGAGCCTTGGAGTACACCCGAAAAAGATAATTGCCTACTTTCTGGCGCTTATTGTATTTTTTCACCCATTTTCGTTGGATATGCTTAAGAAAATGTGCAAAAAAAACACAAAGGGTTACATTTGTGGTACAGTGTGGGATAGATCATTTTAAAGTTAAGCTTTTGGGATTCTTAAAATCAATATGAAAAATTGGTATTATTGGCGTGTTTATTGATAAAAATAGTAATTAAATATAAAAAACGAGTAAAAATCCAAATTTTTAACTTTGCTGAGCTATAACTTCAAAACGCAGAGAAGCAAGGCAAAATTTATAGACCATTGGAAAGGTCCAACGTTTATCTATCTACTAATGTTTAAATCATCATCATATGCTTTAACGTTAAGAAACTACAGAGTGATATATAAAACATATGCAAATATCGTTAAGTCCCGTTATTTCGGAAATCTTTAGGATCCCCGTCCCCATACAATTTTTTGTTCGCCTTAGTGTGACCTCTCCGTAACCTCCGGATAATACACCACTTACGGGACACCCTGTATACACTGCCGGCCAACTGTTTGAAACCACGCATATTTTTATACCCTAAATGAAATCTAAATCATTGCGTTTATAACACCTCGAAATAATGATGGTAGAGCAAAATAATATTAAAATTTATTTTGATTTTTGCATGTACATCCGTCCGTCCATCCGTCCGTCTTTCTGCCTGTGCGAAAGATAAATCGTGAACGCATTCACTTAGAAAGCTGAAATTTTGTACACGGACTTAGAAAAAAAGTAAAATTAAGTTCGAAGATGAGACAAATCGGACAACTCCTTCGTGGGGTTGCCATACATAAAAATCGATTTCGTCGACATAGAGAGCTGAAATTTGGTACATGGTGTTTTTATAGTAGTAATAACAAAATCAAAATATCGGGTAACCCCTTCCTGGTGTTTCCATATGAAAATTTAGGTTTTTTACATATACTCTGAAAACGATCAGTCCTAGACATTTTTATTGTTTTAAAACTTCTTCTACGAAATCCTATAGAATTAGTTATAATCATTTTTTATGTCCGATGAAACGAACTGTTCTAGAAATATATGCGAAAAACCACTTCATAAATAAAACTTGCATAGATCGGTGACCATACGAAATTTTATACGCGCATTTATCTAGGGTATCATAAGGATTGGTGTTAGACCAATTCTAGCTTTTTTACTTGTCTCATATATTTTTAATTATTTAAGGCATACAGAGTTTTGTTGTTTTGTACCTTTTTTTATTGAGGGAAATTATCGGCTTTATCTGCCTGTAATCCTTCCAGGATTTTTTTTTTTAATTTTTGGCTCTTTTCGAAGGGTTAACTGTTTGAGACCACAGTTTAAACTTTGCATTCGGAGAGAAAAGTCAGAGAATGTTGAATCGTAAGCTAGTGAAAAAAGAGTAAGTGTTCGTAAGAATAATAACGGAAAATTTAATGAAGAAGAGATCAGTAAAATTCGGGCTTGTAAAGACCAGGGATTGTCTAACAGAGCAATTACAAGGAAAATCAATTTAAGTTGGTCCGTAGTGGATAATTTTCTAAAGGATCCTGACAAAAAGGGGGAGTAAAAGCAGCAACAACAGCGTACGATCAACGGAAGTTGATGTTTCTGCAAGCATAAGTCATGTTCGGAGAATAATTATAGATTGTCTAATCTTGAGGCGTAGTAGTTTGAAGAAGCTCCTTCTTACCGTGCGCCATAAAGAAGCATGTCTTCAATATGTTCAAAATATATGCATTGGACTACACAATGGAAAAAGATTTTTTTTTCTGGCAAAAACGATTCTGTCTGAATAAACCTGATGGATCCCTATATTACTTTCATGACATTCGTAAGAAAGAACGTTATTTAGTACATCGGCTTTACAGATTAGAGTCTGTTATGGTTTGATGTGTCATTTCTTACAATGGACCAATTGACTTCGTCATCATTAATGAAAGAGAGTATAAGGAGGAGTTACTTGAAATGCAAAAAAGTCGATTTGACGAATTCATTCAGATTCAGGATGGGATATTCAAACACGATCATGCACCTATTCACACAGCACGTGTTGTAACTCAGAATCTATTGGAGCAAAGCTTTACCGTACTAGATTGGCCCATTCGTGTCTTTTGATTTTTTTTTTTCTGTAAGCCTCATTTAACACCTCAAGCAATGGCTTACTAAGAAAGTTTATCAAGATGGTCGACAGTACAATAATAAAGAAGAATTAACAGAAACGATCAAAGCAATTAGACGGCAGTTCCCATCGAATATTATCAAGAGGTTCTATAATTTCTTACCTAGGCGCCTTTATGAGGTTACAAAGTTAAATGGTAAAAGTAATCGTTATTGAAATTTTATTAATTTTAATTTTAATTTAATTAATTTTAATTTTTTTAATTCCCCGCAATAATATTGAAGTTTTCGTAAGTGGCCTCAAACAGTTGTCCCTTTGAAATATTCAGAAGAAAATTCTTGGAAAAACGAGTTGCAAGCAAGTAAGAGCCGCAACAAAGGGTCTCTACAGTGGGCTGACCTTCTAGCCAGGTCTGGTTCTCCGTTCCTTGGACCGGAGCCCGTCGTAGATGTTCCCATCTCAGTTAACGATTTCTAATCAAAGTGGATGTTCATATGAAACATCAGCAGAGATAGGCGAACCTGAGCACTTACAGGTGCATAAATCTTTTTCTTGATGGGCCCAATAAGAATTTCTCTGATTTTCTCTTGGGGCTCGGAAGAAAATAATGTAGAACTGTGGTTGGCATCATCACCGGCCACAGCTAGCTTTACGCTCATCTAACGTGGATGAAGGTTGTTAATAGTTTTGAGTATCTGTCCTGCCTGGAAGGAGAAACTGACACAACCGAACACTTCCTTCCGACATTTGCCGTTAGCAAGCTGAATACGTTTGGGTCTACCCTGCTATCTGTGGCTGAGCTGAAAAACATAACTCACCAAGACCTGCTGCGCTTCATTAAGAGGACTGGAAGACTTTGGTGAAAGGGTTTGTAGCAGGTTAGCACAATGGGCTGCCCAGATAAAAAAAATAGGAACCGAAAATTTCGTAATTTCCTCCAATGAGGAAATACATAAGAAAATGTGTATGGCTTCAAACAGTTGAACTGCAGTGTATGTCAATGATCCTACGAGGACTACACACTTTACATCTGATTTACAGCTGGGAATTAAATTTTCTCATCGCATCTTGTTTCTTTTCACGACTACATCCCGTTGCAAAACACAATTGTCTCAGAAACACTATTATTTTTACTTCAAGATACATTTTTAAGATCAACTTTACATATGGAGCAGAGAGATGGCTAAGGCACTTCAAGGCAAATAGTTAAAGAATGGTAAAGTTAAAAGTAACAGTAAGTTATCTCCAGAAGTTAGAGTCACGTGCATAACTTCTGAGAGGTGAGAGTGAGTGATTTTACTAAAAATATGCCGAATACCACATACCGGATACACTTAAAAATCAGGGTAAGTTTTGACTATCATTTCTCACATCCCTCCTTCCTAATATAAATCTTTTACACGGCAGGTTTTATTTCGATCCTCCCCCACGCTAATTTTACCCTCTAGGAAAGATTTTTGCGGAACGGCAGATAAACCACTGCGTTTTTTCTACATTTTTCTCTTCTTGTAAAAATCTATTTAATTACTAAAATTATAATTTTTTTTTTAAGATAAATTATGGAAACATTGATTCCATTAAGGTAATTTAAGTTGAATAATAAAAGTCAATCACATTTGTCTGATGTTTTATGTCTTCAACCAATACACAATAATTAAAAATTTCTATAATGCGGTAACTGATTGCTGATGTAACTCTGAAGCCCTTTTACTGATTTTCAGGTAATATGTCCAGTATTTACCTTTGTGTAAGCTTTTAAAGTGAATATTGCAAAATACCTTATTGAAGTTGCATAATCATGTGAAGTCTTTCGTAAGATGACGCAGGTAGGTACTCTAGCCTTCGTTCATGAATTCTGCATTTTTTTAAGAGATAATTCTTTTCGTAACTTAATTAAGAAATTTACGTAATTCCTACTTAGTAGTAAATTGCTGGAAATTTACAGAGCACGGCGAGGCCTCTTTTCTTGAGATTTAGTGTTCCTTGGTTTTGTACTTTCATTTATGATTTCCATCTATCCACCTCCTCCCGATTCACATACTGTACTAAATCATTTTAATGGTCTAAGAGCTTAGCATTAGCACCCTAAGTTTTTCAATAACGTCATTTACATAGATGCATACATCGGATGCTAAATGCAATAAATGAATCCATTAGTTTTGTTCGTCTAAGAAAGTGATATTGTTCGAAGTCAATCATTTGATGTTCCATTAGCTTAGCTTAGCTTGTAAAGGGCATTGCAAATGACGAGTATTTCGTCCTTAATTAGTTCTCTCGGAATGTGAAATACGTTCCTTAATTTCTTTTCAAAGGTCACGAATTCAACTAAGGTAAGCTACTCAAGATCTGACTACAAGTTATTGAACAGCGTTCATTATTGGTAGCGCTGGGGTACTTTTAAACATGCTGTTAAAATGATATAGACGCTGCTCTTGGAATGCTTCCATTCTAATTTTTATTTTTTACTTTGTTAAACGTCGAGTAAAATTTCTGTCGTATGTTTATATCTCTTTATATCAATTTTCGAAAGTTTTCCTTGCACGATCCCAAACCGATCCTACAATACATATTTTTCTCTATTTGGAATATGTGTTTAATCGCATTATGTGCATTGCAGAACGCTAAATTTCTGTTTCGGATTGATCTAGCAAGATATTTTATGCCAGTTTTTTTTTTTCATTATAGTTCGTCACTCCCCGTTAAATCAAGTATTGTAAGTTATTTTACTGATCATCTGTACTCATTTTTATGGACACAACAACCTTGGTATTATTTTAATAATTGACTATCAGAACTAGCTTAACACAAGCTCGCTGCATGGACATGTTTAATAAATAAATGGTCAACAATACATGCATTTCACACTTAGTCGGTGTTAGTATTAGTATCTTACACTAAACATGGACCAAACACCGGATGAAATGACATGTAATGCGATATAGAACAAAAAGATAAAAAACTAAATTAAATCTAACTAAAAAGATTAAATATTATATAGACTTTTTTATAAACATGCTTAGAAACGTCAACAACAAAATTCTCAGCCATATTATTATGCAACAGAGGCATAGTCTTCTAAAATTGTGGCTACTTACTATCACGGAAAGAGATTTTGTTAAGTAACAACGGAGCGCCAATATTCTCGTTTAAGAGTTGATGCACAAAAGTTACATCGGCAACCATGCGACGTTTTTCAAGCTAGTGCATAGCGATCCTCATAGGGTAGAAGAATTAAAGAATTATTCCAAGGTAGATGCCTGAGAGCAAATCGTAGGAAGTTCCGCTGAACAGACTCGATACGGTCAATGTGTGTACCGTAAAATGGAGACCAGACATGGCTAGCATACTCAAGAAGTTGTCAAGTGTACAAACGTAATGTTATGGTAGAATTCGAAAACTCTCGGGACCAACGTTTTATAAAGCCCAGCATAGAACTACTCTTTGATACCATATAGTTTATATGGGAGACAAAATTCAATCTGTGATCTGATCACATTTGACACCCAAGTCACAGAGAGAACCCACACGACGAATCGTGTAATCCGAGAGCTCATAATCATAGCTGATTGGTTTCTGATTCCTATGGAAAGTCATAAGCTCACATTTGTCGATATTGAGTACCAAATTATTGCTCTTGCACCAATTGTAAAATTTTTGAAGGTCACCCTGTACCTGTTCACTATCGTTAACAAATTTAATCTGAACGAAAAGCTTAACATCGTCAACATAAATCAAGACCTTACAGTACCTCACAACAGATACAATATCATCAATAGATAGAAAAAAAATGCCCGGGCCCAAGTGATTTCCTTGAGGTACGCCGGATGATGCTTTCAAGACTCTAAGGATGAAGTAAGACTTCGTTCATTTAAGAAAAGTTGGAGGAAACCCATACTTTTCCATTTGAAAGAGTATCACAGAAAGAGATAACTTGTCGAACGCCTTACTAAAGTCTGTATAAATACAATCTGTCTGATAGCCTTTTGAAAACTCGCAAATTCCAACAAGTTAGTGGTTGTAGACCTGCTCGAAATAAACTCATGTTGGTTTGAAGATAGTAAATCACCCAGCCATATAAATTTTGTATACTTTTTTGGTACTGCATGCGACATCTAGTTCTTGTGCCATCTATGATAGGATGTATTTATCAGAACACAGCGAAACTCTTTTAAAAGAGTATTGAGATCATGAATGAAAAGTGAAAAAAATTTTAATGTTCTTTTTTTTTTGTAAATTAACTTAATGACAAAGTTAAAGGATATAAAATCCCTTACATTTTTTGTATACTTTTGTGTCTCAGAACGACTCGACTATTTCAAACGATTATAAAAACACGGAACTTATTTTAAATGTTTATTTATAGATACCAAAATGTACACAGTAAACGAAGTTTTACTTTTTAAATATTACATTGGTTAAATGACGGCCTTTTAGCCCCAATTGTGATTCTCGCTTCCTAATGCTAACACGGGGCTTTCGACTTACAGAATTCGCAACCAACTCAATGTTTCCAGGGGTTCTTGCTGTTCTTCGACGACCATGATGAATCTCGCCTATTACGTTTCCAGTATCGTTGAATGCCTGGATCCAAGCGAGAACAGTGGCGTTACTTGGGGTTTCTCTAATATTGCGCAATCCATAATGTAGTCGAAATAGCCGACGAACGCGAATGAGCGACCGATCGTTCTCGAAATACGCGCGCACGCAAAACGAGCGTTACTCTCCCGTGTAAGGCATGGTGGCAACTAAAAATGTAAAGACAGATCTTGTCAGAGACTCCACTCTCCCCCCCCCCCACTCAGCTTTATTTCCGTCTCGTTCACTCTCGAAATAGTCGGGTCGTTCTGAGACACCCTGTAATTATAAATCTATATACATATATGTAACAAGGCAGAGGTAAAAGGTAAGAGGCCGCCAACAAAATAAAATTAAGCAAAATGCTCAGGTCCCGTAGACGTATAATTGCATGCAATAAAATCTAAAAGTGAGGCACTGAAATCAACTAACCATTTTCGTAGTGTCTTTGAAAAAAAGAAAAGGAACTTGTATAAGTCGGAACCGGTGGCAAAGTTAACTTAATGACAAGTTAGGACACAGAAGAGTTTTCCGATTGTTTTACATTTAAAATACACAAAGCAAGAATAATAAGAAAAAAAATTAAAAAACATCAAACTCTCTTTAAAACTTTTATGAATAAAGATAAAAAATGTGAAAGCGCCGATTGCATGCAACGAAACAGAATGACAAATGATTCATTTTCGTAAATAAATGAGAAGGGGCGGAGTTTTCACGTTTTACTTTCATAAAATGTTCCTGCACTTTTGTGAAAATCGGTTTTCTCTGAAATGTTGTGAGAAATATCCAATGTTTGTTAGTGTAATTTCTATGCTATTTGAACAGAGTTTTATTTGAGAGGAATTTAATATCTCCTTTCAGTACCTTGGCCAAGGCGAAATTTATCTTTTTCTTAAAAAATAGAGGTAGTGTGACCTGATGTACATTATCATGAATAGTTTGAAAGGATTTTGAGGCATTCAAGAAGATTTTGTCGTTCGGGTAATCCTACGTTCTCTCGATTTTTGTGTTTAACTCATTGACTCAGTCCCACTACAATTGTCCATAGCCAAGCTCTTTTCCCCCATTCATACAAAAAACGAAAGTGTATGACATTACCCGTTTTGGCCTAAAAAACACGATAAAATTTGCAATTTTTTTGGCTGTGTCCTATCTTCTTATTAGTTATCTTTGCCGGTGGTGTAGCGAGACTGCAGGTAAAAGAGACATCCCACACGAGTATTCCTGATGCAATATGCAAATAGGTTTTTTTTTTGAAAAGGTAAGAAGTAAAGAGATATCCCTCCAAAGTGTAGAGATATCTCTTGGCTTCTTCTCACCTCTTCTACAGCAGGGTATTCTCGACACGAACCACGTTCCGCCATTTTGTCTGGAGAGAAAATTGTGGTGACGTCACTCGGTGTCTAATATGTACTCTAAATATAGAAAAATAAGAAAATCTTTGATAGCTAAATAAATTTGGTAATAAATTACTGAAATTGTGTACAAAATAAAAGTTTTGAATATTTTAGATACTTTTTTATAAAGCTTTTACCATATTAAGTCTGTCATTCTGTTTGTAACGCACAGAAATAATACTAGTAGAGTAAAATGCGTTGAACACCCACGCATTATATTAAAAGTTGTTTTGTTTGTTTGCATGTTCGTCCGTCCGTCTGTCCGTCCTCTCAATAACTAAAAAACGCATTCACTCAGAGAGCTGAAATTTTGCACAGGGGCCTTTGAATAAAAGGAAAATTTAAGTTCAAAATGGGTTGCCATACAAAAATTTCGATCTTTACTATATATTTGGGCAGTGTCTGATAACGCGTCAACGTAGAGAGCTGAAATCTTGTACACAGAATTTTTCAAAATAATGTAAATTTAAATTCGAAAATGGGACAAATCGGGTAACTCCTTCAAAAAGTTTCCATAAAAAAATGTCGTTTTTCACTATAATTTGGACACTGACTGAGAACGCGTCATCACAGAAAGCTGAAATGTGATGCGTGGTGTTTTCATAGCATTCGTAAATAAAATTTCAAATATGGACTAAATAGGGTAACCCCTTTTTGGTGTTGCCATATATAAATTTAAGCTGTTTAGATATACTGTCAAAACGATCAATCCTAGACGTTTTTAATGTACTGAAAAGTACTTCATAATATGAAATCCTTTGAAATTGGTTATAATCATTTTAACTGTCCGATGTTCTAGAAATATATACGAAAAACGGCTCAAAAGTCAAACTTCCACAGATGGGTGACCATATAATGAATTTAATATAACATTATTAAGGATAAGTAAATCTTTACTTTTGGTAACCAATTCTAGAGGATTTCCAATTGAAATTAAATTCAAAATTAATTAATCGTGGTAAAAATTTATTTAAAAATTTACTCAGGTTTTCGGTAGGTGCATTATAAATCGATGAAACATATGCAACATTTTTTTGAAGTTTGGATGAACCACATAGAAGCGGCGGTTATGGTATTATCCTTACATAAAATCAAATTATAGTTTTCTAGTTTTTTTAATACTTATAATGTTGGAATCTGGTATATTTTTATACCCTAGATGAAATCTAAAGGAGTATACTAAGTTTGTCATTCCGTTTGTAACACCTCGAAATAATGATGGTAGAGCAAAATGGATTGGACACCCACGCATAATATTAAAAGTTATTTTGATTTTTGCATGTCCGTCCGTCCATCCGTCCGTCCGTCCGTGCGCACGATAACTCGAGAACGCGTACACCTAGAGAGCTGAAATTTTGTACACGGACTTTAAAAAAAAAAGTAAAATTAAGTTCGAAAATGAGACAAATCGGGCAACTCCTTCGTGGGGTTGCCATACAAAAATTTCGTTTTTCGTTATATATTTGAACACTGCCTGAGAACGAGTCGCCGTAGAGAGCTGAAATTTGGTATATGGTGCTTTCATTGTACTAGCAAATAAAATTTCAAAAATGGACTAAATCGGGCAACCCATTCTTGGTGTTGCCATATAAAAAATTAGGTTTTTTATGTATACTGTGAAAACGATCAGTCCAAGACATTTTTATTGTACTAAAAACTTCTTCAGAATATGAAATCCTATAAAATTGGTTATAATCATTTTTTCTGCCCGACGAACCGTTGTAGAAATATATGCGAAAAACCACTGCAAAAATCAAAATTGCTCAAATGGGTACCCATACGAAATTTCATACGGGCATTCATCTAGGGTATCATAAGAATTGGTCTTAGAC
Source organism: Dioctria linearis (assembly GCA_963930735.1). Classification (NCBI taxonomy): domain Eukaryota; kingdom Metazoa; phylum Arthropoda; class Insecta; order Diptera; family Asilidae; genus Dioctria; species Dioctria linearis. The sequence goes on along the minus strand of OZ005740.1, from coordinate 330,202,457 downwards.
CAATTCTAGCTTTTTCACTTGTTTAATTCTACATTTGTTCTGTTCTATTATACATATATACTAGAACATTCACACATTGAATATCGTGATCGTCTATAGCAGCATCCAAATCAAATTTTCAATCCGTATATGAAAACACAGCGAAGACGCGGATAAATTGAAATCATACGATAGGGGCTATTCACTTTTCTATCAGCCAGCTGTCTTTTGTATAGAGATGAAATTTTATTTTTTCAGAGACCGTAATGGTTTTGACTTCAAGAAATCGGCTAGAAGTAACAATTATGTCCTGACTATTTTCTTTTTAAGTCACAAAACAGTTTTGTTTAACTTTTAATATTTTCAGTTCTCTAACAACTTTGTGTGAATTTTATTTTTGCCATCGTCAATAATCGTTGTTTTGTGATTTTTATTTTTCCCTAATATATTAGTAATATTATTAACTTTTTATTTTTGTTCCATCCAACATAGCTTCACTAACGAATTTAGTAGAGCTTTCCAACTTTGCATTTCGGCTATTGAAGCTGGTAGGCAAGTGGATTGTATCTTTACTGACTTAAGTAAAGCATTCGATAGAATACATCACCGAATAATGTAATAACTCACAACTTACTATGCTTGGATTTCCCTTCCTTTCTTGTTGTAGCTTAATTCTTACGTATCTGCCTAAACGAGTACTTTTACGTAACGTGACGTTCTTTCAACGAAAATTAATAATTCTTCCTTACTACCGCAAGGTAGTCATCATGATCCGTTATCATCATTAACATCAGTAATGTTGATACAATTTCAGCTAATTCGAAAATGCCGACGACACCAAGTTTTTTCGAATAATCATTAATGATAATACTTCATTACATTGAACTCTGGCTTGGCAATTTTTCATGATTGTTGCTTATCCAATCATTTACCTCTGAATATTAGCAAGTGTACCGCTATGTTCTTTTCTCGAAAGCGATGCCCTTTGCTTTAAGATTATACTCTTTGTTTTCAATTCTCGTTTGTCCATGGACCCCGCAGTGAAGAAGGTCAATACTGTGATGGGTCTTGTAAAACGATGGCCTTGAGAATTGAAATGAATGGGTAAACTTAATTTTACGGTACTCCTACCACTTTGTAACGAGGACTTACAGTACTTCACTGGTAGCTCAGTAAAGATGGCCGGCGGCTCTTGTAGTCCTATTAATATGATTTTTCAGACAAATTACCCCGAGAATCAAGAAACTAGAGAGTTGAATAATAAAATAAAATGAACATTCACGGAAAGAAGTGCAATATATTATTTCTTTTTTATACCTTAGATGAAATCTAAATCTGAAATCTAAGTTTGTCATTACGTTTGTAACACATAAAAATAATGCTAGTAGAGAAAATTGGGTTGGACACCCACCCATAATATGTATAGTTATTTTGATTTTAGCATGTCCGTCTGTCCGTCCATTCGTCTGTCCGTCTGTCCTCCCGATAACTCGAGAACGCGTGTACTTAGAGAGCTGAAATTTTGCACATAGACTTTAAAAAAAAAGTAAAATTAAGTTCGAAAATGGGACAAATCGGGTAACTCTTTTGTGGGGTTGCCATATGACAATCTCGTTTTACACTACATATTTGAACACTACCCGAGAGCACGTCAACGTAGAGAGCTGAAACTTTGTACAGTGTTTTCATAAAAATAGTAAATAAAGAAATGAAGACCGACTAAATCGGGCCCCTTCTTGGTGTTGCCATATAAGAATCTGGGATTCTTACGTATACTGTGAAAACGATAAGTCCTATATGGTTTTAATGTATTGGAAAGTTCTTCAGAATGTGAAATACTATAAAATTTTGTATAATCATTTTTTCTGTCCGACGAACTGTTATAGAAATATATGTGAAAAACCACTTCAAAAATCAAGCTTGTACAGATGGGTGACCATACGAAATGATATTCGAGTATTCATCTATATTCCAGAGTATCTCAAAAATTTGTCTTAGACCAATTCTAGCTTTTTTGTAGATATACTAACTAAAGTTGCCCGTTCTTAGACGGGATTCACTCTTAAATTTTGTTTTATTTTGTTTTATTTTTTTTATTGCTACTTAAAAAACATACTAAGAGTCGAAGGCATTACAGAGTCTGGGCTTTTCTTAATCTTTCTTTTTTTTTGTTTTTTTTTTATTTTTTAAAAACAAAGTTATTAAAAAAAAAAACAACGTAGGTATACTAGGATTCGAACCCATTAAGGCACAAGCACATCCAGGCCTCGAGGCGTCCTCAAGGCGTTGTCAAAATTTCCAACACAGGATTTTAAATGAGGCACCGCAAAACCACCGCTTTGCTCAATGTTGGAAATTGTTCTCTGTCAGGCCTACTTCTGTCAACAGATTTCCTTTTTTTTGTAATTTTGTTCTGTCAAACGAGATATTTGGCAAATAAGAATCATTTGAAATTTAAAATCAATATTTTTGAAAACCGAATGTAGAGAAATTGTCGCAAATACTATCAAAATTATAATGACAGCATCGAGCCTGGTGATGTAATTTTGCTTTCAATTCCCTCAGGCAAGCCTTGAAGCGACCTGCTAGGAAACCTGGGAGAGAGCAGGCCTAATACCGTCGACAGACGAACAGCACATTCAGGCCTCGAGGCGTCCTCAAGGCGTTGTCAAAATTTCCAACACAGGATTTTAAATGAGGCACCGCAAAACCACCGCTTTGCTCAATGTTGGAAATTGTTCTCTGTCAGGCCTACTTCTTTCAACAGATTTCCTTTTTTTTTTGTAATTTTGTTCTGTCAAACGAGATATTTGGCAAATAAGAATCATTTGAAATTTAAAATCAATATTTTTGAAAACCGAATGTAGAGAAATTGTCGCAAATACTATCAAAATTATAATGACAGCATCGAGCCTGGTGATGTAATTTTGCTTTCAATTCCCTCAGGCAAGCCTTGAAGCGACCTGCTAGGAAACCTGGGAGAGAGCAGGCCTAATACCGTCGACAGACGAACAAAAATAATTTCCAATTACGTAATTGAAAATTATTTCTAATTTCCAATTACATATATGGTGATAGACGATTTTGACATTTAAATCAAATTTTGTTTGCAATAGCCAAAGTATTAATAGACAGCAGGCAACTGCAATGATCTACTAGGAGATCTAACAGTTCTTTTAAATAGACGTAAGAAGTTAAAAAGACGTATTTATAATAGTGCGCGAAAATTTAAATAAAAATAAAAGACTTCTGTTACTACTTGCAGTAGTGTGCGGCGATATTCGGTTAAAAAAAGGAGAAGTATTATCACTGTTTTCCTTTTCTTAAAAAAACTTGTTCTTAAACGTTGCAATTTGTCATAAACGCCACGAACAGCTGCGTCTAGAAGCTGTAACTGTTAGTTTACAGAATCACTACTATGTGTTTTTAGTGGCGCTTTGGAGATAATCCTCAAAAACCATACTCAATTATGTCAATGTCAAGATGTGGCGATTATGTAATTACTTTGTGGGATAATTAAAAGTTCAAGGGTGGCACACGACAGAGATTATCTTGTTGATGTAGGTAATTTAGAATTATGGCTATCGTCTGTCGAGGGTATAAGCCTTGCTTGAATGTGTTTCTACAATTACACCTACGCAACATACACCAGCTATAACTTAAACTTAACTATCATATTTCAATGCACAAAAATGTAATTATTTAAAATCACAACATCAACAAACACAAGTACTCAATTTTGTAGTCGCTATCGATCTTCAATAATACCAAAATTGAACTGACTTCTCTGAGCCCGATCTACCCACCTGATCGTGGTTGTCAGCCCTGATGAATCAATTTCGATTTTTCGACCCACTGAACTTCGTTAGTTCGCAGCAATTTGAATTTTTATTTTGAATTATGCAGTTGAATTTTGAATTTGATTATTAAGACTTTGTTCTGAGGCGACCAAGAATGTACCGCGAATGGATAATTAATTATTGCAAATAACCAAAATTGTTTTACTTTAATTTAAAATCTCCATTTCATGCCATTCGGGGAATATGTCAATACTTCGATCTATTGAATCCATAGATAAATATTTCTACCTGCCAGATCCATGCTAAACCTTATTCAGCTTCCTCGGAGCTTCGATTCGACTCTTATTTTCTCAGAAATCTGGAAAATAACGTCGGGAACAGTACAATGACTTTTAAAACTCTTATGGGACAATGCAATTAAAGTACTGGACAACACGTACGTTTGACAATGTGACTTTTTATGAAACTTGTTATAGCTCCTTATTTATTTCAGCTCTATAATACCATCTTATAGTATGCTAGTTCAGTTTTGGACACCTTTCTAGGCAGTGAATTAATGCAATTAATCATTGAAGCAATTCAGTACAGTTTTCTTAAATTTGCTCTTCGAAGTTTTTCTTGGAACAATCCTGTGATTCTTTTCCAGATTTGTTAAGTTATGTGTTCTTTGCTTAAGCTCATCTCCTTGCAGACTCTGGATTTGAGACGCAATAACTCCAGAATCGTTATCTCTTTCAATATTTTGCAGGACGCTAATATATTCGACATCCTTCTAAGCTGCTGGGTGTTCTGAACATTTAAATTCCACCTAGCTCCCTTAGGTATCATGGGATTTTAGCTTAGTTAGAGTAGGTTTCTTATATTATCTTGAATTTTTGAAATATATTGTAGTAATCAATGAATTTGTGATAATAAATAAATAGAAATAACTAAACTCTGATGACGGTGTATTGTTTTTACTTTTCTTTTATATTAACGTATTGTGACATTTCTTAGCGCAGATAGACTCTGATGACCGTCATATTGCTTTTCTAACTTAATTCGAGAGAAATACTCTCTAAATATGGGCAACCGGACTGGAACCCGAACCAGATATAGAACGACACACAGAACAGGTAGAGGACAGGGTCAGATACCGATAATACACTTCATGAGCATTAGATTGTAGTGGTAGGTACTAAAACACAATATACCTAGAAATGTTACACTATGTTAAAAGTTCTACTTAGTTAATTACAGTTATCATTAAATGATAACATATCAATAACATACATATTTCCCTAATTGCCCCCCCCCCCACACTTCACGACAATGCGTCTATATGGGATATTTACAAGATTTCAATTAAATAAAACTAAAATTTCAGTGGTTTTCCAAGCTTTTTAAATCCCGTAGCAGAACAATTTATTGCGAATGTTTTCTAATAATAATTTCATCAGAAGGACGACCGATCAATGACAACACCATTTATCGGAGGAGACAGAGTCAGTCGCGAGAATTATTCTGATAATTTAATTAAATGCACAAACCATGTAAAATAAATACACACATTTGCTACTAACTCTAATGAATTCCGGAAACTGTGGGAAAGGTCATGATCAAGATTAGTCACACGCTGAATGTTTTGCGAGCTTTTACTTAGTGGAGAGATAAATGAAGGTGTGGAGTACGGTGATACCACTTAACTTACATTGAGACTTTGAGAGAAAAACGAATATATAATTGCTGTATAAATGCGAGTGTATATATATATATACATATATGTATATACGATGGTAGTTATAATATTAATTGCAACAATTTAAAATGAGAAATCATGACTTAATTATTGAGGTAGGTAAGTGCGCTAGTTTTGGCTGCGTTCGTTGTCTTCGCTCTTGTCTATTTTTGACTCATTGAAAATGGTCACCCGCCGCGCCGGTAGCTTTATGCGAATATACATAATACGGCGAGTGTATACGCTACGCACTTCAAGGCTGACACAGTTTTATGATTTCTTAGCAAATACAAAATAACACGAAAGCTACACATCAGCTTCAAGTTCTCATTTCTTTATTTATCGGCGGAAATAGTTCTCTTCTCAAGTACTGGCCTTAACCTGATTAGATGAGGGAATTTTAATTGACGCACCAGTTATCCTCGCATGCACTCTCGAAAAAAGACTACATACTAAAATACACTTTCTATATTGGATGCAATCCCCTTTGTCCAGAGAACCGTTTCGTAAGCACTGTAATTAACACAATAAACAATTGTGTGATTTAGAATATTATTGACATGAGATGACATCGAATTCTTACGATTACTATGGTAGTCTATAAATAAAATGCAACATTGCGTGAGTTTATTTTTACACTAAATGCTTAAGTAATTAGAAAATATTTTTAAATTTTTCAAGACTTTTTATTGCTACGGTAGTAAAGGTAATTACGACTAGGTTTGAATTCAGAGTAAATAAAGTTAAGTAAATTATTGAAATTTTGGAACAATGCTTTGTTCTCTGGAATGAGCTAAGGCAAAGAGTCATAAATTTTGCTTACATTACACTATAACGCGATTCTCCAGTTGAATTAAACAGGTATTACGCGAGCAATTTCTTGCATATTTGTAAATTTATCTTTTCGGGTGCGAGAAACAGAGGCGTATCTAGAGATCACATTATCAAAATCTGCCGCCTTCAAAACAAAGAAATTCAGATAATACGAATTCAAACATAAATATACTGAATCCCTGATTTCTATGTGAATTAGGTAATTTCTCATAAGTAGTAAGTACCTATAACTCTAGAGATAACACATACATATTTATTTCATCATAACCGAAGTAGTATACCTATGTTTTCCCGAAGAACGGTTTTGCGACGCTCGAAATATGTATTACAATAATAAATAAATAAAAAAAAAAAAAAGCTAGAATTGGTCTAAGACCAATTCTTACGATACCCTAGATACCCAGTACAAATAAAAATTCAAAATTCTAATTTTTGTATGGCAACACCAAAATGGGGTTGCTCGATTTAAAGCCTATATTTACTATTTTTATGAAAACACTGTTATACAAAATTTCAACTCTCTACGTTGACGTGTTCTCAGGTAGTGTCCAAATATGTAGTGAAAACGTAATGTATGTATCGCAGCCCTACGAAGGTGTTACACGTTTTGTCCCATTTTCAACTTACTTTTTAAAAGCCCATGTGCATAATTTCCACTCTCTAAGTACACGCGTTATCTGTCGGACGGACATGCAAAATTCAATATAATTTTTAATATTATTCGTGGGTATCCAATCCATTTTGCTCTACCATCATTATTTGTATGCGTTTCATACTATGATTTCTAGGGTATAATCAAGTAGCAAACAATACAACGTTCCTAATGTTGACCGTTTTTAGTTTGCTTCTCCTAAATCCACTTCATGGAAAAGAAATGCTCATCGGAAAGATGTGACTGTGACACTTTTATTTACAATAATTTTTCATCCGAACTTTCTTGGAAATTTTTCTTCCGATCTTTCATATACTGTTGGTGGACAAAAGCAGACCAAAAAAGTTGGATTGGATTCGTTCTCCAGTCTCGTAACCATTTTTATGAGCAATCATAGGTATAGTTTACTGCTAAAATAATCATTTTTCTTAGGAACTTTTTTCGAAAAACTTTCCTCATGAATTTTATTATATTTCCGAAAACAGAAAATTACAAAGAAATTGGGGATAGAATCGATTGTGCTGCTATCTGCTATGTAGACAGACTGTCTCCATAGTGAATTAATTATTAATTCAGTCATTTCAAAGAAATTACAATATGGCAGACCGTGGACACAAATTAGCTCATTTGAAACATCATTGACAATTAAAGCTGAAACACACTGACATCCCACGCGGTGGCGGTACATATACGTTTTGTAAGTGAGTTGTTGCACAAGCGAAATGTTATGTACCACCGCCGCTGCTATATCGATATGTTTCAGCCTTTATATGTTCCTGACTTTGAGTAGCAAAGTTCAATAATTTAATTAAATGATATCAAGAGAATTTACAACAACAACAAAAATTTCATGATCTTCTGATAGCTGCTGACTTGATTAGGAAATCTTTCCTCTTTCCAATAAATTCAGTTCATTTTAATGGCAGTGGTGTCACTTTTAAGTAATTTCACTAATATGGAGTAAAATTTTCTTCGTTTGAAATTGAACCGAAATTTTGTTGTCGTACTTGATGCACCTGAGTTGTGTAACATACTGTACATATATCTCCAATTAATTATTAAGTCATTATGGAGACAGTCTGTCGAGGGTATTAAGCTGACCATTTCCAGAAAGTTTTTATTTAAAAGATGGAAATAATGTCCATTGACGTTGACAGTAATGCCTAGATACGCCGCTGGCAATAAAGCTATTCAACGAGATCGCGACTTTAAAAAACAGATATTTCGAATTGAGTACTGACCGTCAGTTTTACTGACTCGTGCAATCGTCGGGTAATTCAAAACTAAATAAAACTTTACAAGCGCATCTACCTTCCCTTTGCGTTTTGAAATCCAGAATTTTCAATTTATTTTTTCCAAGTATAATTGTTTTTTTTTTAACATTTTTTGTATATGTTAAATTCTTAAAACAAAGACATTTTATTATTTTTCTCGAAAAGTATGCGTGCATATTCTCCGAGCTAGTTATACTGCTTTGATATTCGTTCCAAAAAAAACTTAATTAAATACCATTCCATTTGAAACTCTTGTTAACAAATGGATCAAAACCAACGGGTCAACTTCGAAAGCGCACAATTTTTATTTTAACAAAAGCCGCCAGATGTTATGCCATTATCATCACACAAAGGACCCCCATTGTCTACGGAGTGGCACTTTTACTCTACCTGTCAGATTCGTCCTTCCATTTGTTAATTCTCGGACAAGCATTAAAATCCGATCATTTATTATTTTGAGATTGTGATGGTACATTTCCATACTCACTCTACTCACTCTATTTTGGTTCACTTCTCCATCTTTATTAGTCGAAGGGACATTAAAAATTTAATAAAAGTAAAGACAAAATTCCTACCCAGCAAACACAGCTTTCCAAACTTCTGACAAATCTTTTTTCGGAAAACTGAACAAAGCAAAAAAACTTCGCTTCCGATAGTCTTTACGAATTCGTAAAGATGTCGGAAGTGCGAATATTCAATTTCAATTTCTTGCGAACTTTCGTTACGAATTCGGGAAGAAATCGACATTTCGTGTATTTTTTACATATTTGTAATTTTACGGAATTGAAGCGAATTGCAATTTCTTGTAGTACAGTTCACTGTTTTTTTTTTTTAAGTTAAATAAATAACAAAAATACTAAAAGTGCAATATAGAACAAAAAAAAAAGTAAATTTTATACTTTTGAAGTACATATTACATATCTTTATAAAATACACTGATTTTTACTTTGATTTTTACAGGTGAGAGCTCATTTCTGGGTGCCATTGTCACATTGGTAGATGAAAACGAAAACGCTGAACCGAAAAACTCATTTTGCTACCCTGCAACACCGAATAATTCCAATTATACTTATATTAGGAGATCGGAAATATTAAAAAATAAGAAAAGAAAAAGATTAGTGGGAAATATAGCAACGAAGGGTTGCAAAATGATTTTTTCGGCTCAGTGTTTTCGTTTTTGTCTATCAATGTAACAACGGCATCCAGCAGAGTTATGTAAGGTTTTGAAGGTGAAAGAAGCTTTTCAAAATTATTCAGACTTTTCTTACCGAAGTTGTAACTAATTTTCCTTACGAAGTCGTGTCATACAAACATCTTCATACACCTTTCGAAATGAATTCAGGCCGATATCGTTCCGAGATCGGAAGATTTTTCTGACATTGTGTTACGACTTTGAAAGGAAATCGGAAAATTTGGCTTGCTGGGAACTTATCAATTAACTTATTAACACGCAAATCATAATTATCGCATTATCTGTGCGCAAGAGTATCATCCGCAAAAGCACCAATTTCCAGCCAGTCCTCAATTGTTGGCCACATACACACAAAATCGGATATAATATGTATAAATATTAAATTAAAACAGATCGCATCGTAACTCTGTGTTATTTTTTACCTTTTTAAATTATGAATTAATAATGAATGAATAATTATTAGCTTATAATCCGTCCTTGGAGAGGAGTTACCACACATTCAGAGAGATGCATTGTAGTTCGAGTAGAATAAGCTAGAAGGACAAAAGTCACTGTCACATTTCTAGGAAATAATAAATGAAAGTAACAAATCAACTAACCTCAGGTAACAATTCTAACAATTGTTTTACACAAACATTGTTTAGTGTTGAGCCAGAGGGTTCGAAATTTAACTAAGCAGGTAGCCACATTTGGGTATGCAAGTTATTTGCAATTTACTGTTATGGTCGCATGTGGGCTCGACGGCCATGAGTAACCATGTAGGCCAACCCGATGTGACAATCCCGACATCTGACTATCAAAACCGTTTGAGGAACAGGAGTCGGGCAACGAAGAGGCCGGAAAGGAGTGTCAGCAGCCATGAGAGATGATTAAAGTGTTGGGATGTGAAGGTGAAGAGAAGCGCACAAGCAATCAAAATAAGTCCAGAAAATTTTTTTGCAAAAACCACATCGGAGATAATCCCAGTTATACGAGACTTAGGAAGGTGACAAATAGTAAGAAAGTGCAGAAAAGAGGCCAGTAGGACCCTTGGTCAAGATATGGAAAGACCAAATAGGATTCAGATAAGTACATTTTGAGCCATCCGCCAAGGCATCACCTGAAAATTAAACTCATATATATTACTAAATTACAATTATAGGAATTTATTATAAGCGTTCTGACGGAATTATAACTGTTTTTACATTATTTTATTGAATTATTGCGAAATACATTTTGCGCCATCCGTCAAGGGAGTGCCTGAAAATTATGATCATATATTATAAAGGTGTTTCGGAAAAAATAGTTGGTTCAATCAGGGGCGGATTTGATCACTTGGCCGCCCTAGGCCTATGGAAGATTGCCGCCCCTACTCCCTGTAAAACACGAAAAATTGAATGATCTATATCCAGTGAAGGGACCCCAGGCTAGAATTAGCGGAGTAGGCTGCCTCATAAATCGGAGTAGATTTGAAAAAAATGGAGTAGAATTAAAAATAACACTTTCCAACGAATTATTTTATTTAAAAAAACGAAAAAGTATAAAAATGTAATGAAATACCCACAACTACAAGAAAAAATCACCAAGTTTTGCCGCCCCCTAAATCTGCTGCCCTAGGCCCGGGCCTACCGGCCTATAGGAAAATCCGCCCCTGAGTAGGCTGCCTCATAAATCGGAGTAGATTTGAAAAAAATGGAGTAGAATTAAAAATAAAACTTTCCAACGAATTATTTTATTTAAAAAATTTTTAAACGTTGACGTGTGGGTTCACAGAGGGCGCGTCTACTAAAAAAAAAAATATTCCCACCAAGTTTTGCCGCCCCCTAAATCTGCCGCCCTAGGCCCGGGCCTACTCGGCCTATAGGGAAATCCGCCCCTGGGTTCAATACATTTGAGTCATCTATCGGAGGAACGCCTGAAATAACTTAAGAACTATTATTATGAGTTTTTTTAAACGTGCGTTCATCGCACTATATAGATCAATTATCCTTGAGATTATCCTTCAATCAGTGTATATATAAATTAAATCTCTAGTAGAAATTGTGTAAGAGCAGAGGAGAATCCACTGAAAGTAAATGCTCGACTTCTCCGAAAATAATTGCCTCTAGTACCCCTCAGGTAGGCCTTCTCGAGAAATACTATCCCTTTAAAATAATTTCATCAGTTTGCGTGGGCTCTTTTAATAATAGCCCTCTTCCCTTCGTCAAAGAATAACTAAATAAAAGAAAGGACACAGAAGAGTGTTCCGATTGTTTTCCATTTAAATGTACACGGCGAGAAAAAGAAGGAAGGAAGAGCAAAAAATAAAAAAAAAATCGAACACTCTTTGAACATTTTACGAATAAGACAAAAAATGTGAATGCGAAGATTAAATGCAACGAAATGGGATGGCAAATGATTTATTTTCGTAAATAAGAGAGAATGGGCGGAGTTTTCTGATTTTATGCTCATAAAATGCTCCCGCTCTTTTATGAAAACACGAATTTCAGGAATTGTCCCAATGTTTTTCGCAGAATTCCAATGTTTGGTAGTGTAATCCTATGATATGTGAACAGCACTTTTTCTGTTTACATTTGTTTTGCTCAAGTGGGGGAATCTCTTGCTGGATTCTGGGAATTTTATTTGACAGAAATTTTACATCTCCTTTTAGTGCGTTGTTCATTGCGAAATTTATATTTTTCTTGCAAAATGGAGGTAGGGTTACCCAATGTACATTATTATGAATAGTTCGAAATAATTTTGAAGATATTCAAGAAGATTTTATCATTCGGGTAATCCTATGTTTTCTCAATTTTTGTTTTAAACTCGTTGTCTTAGTCGCACTACAATAATGCATACCCAAGTTCTTTTCCCCCATTCATGCAAAAGACAAAAGTATATGAGATTACCTCTTTCAGTCTAAGAAACACGGAAAATTTCCAATTTTGTTCGCCTCTGTCTCTACTTACATATTTATTTATACTTTGCCTTCGTAGTGGACGTGAATTTATAGCTATAATAACCGCGATGGGCTTACTTCCACTCGAGTAACGTTTAGGCTGTATAAGTTTTACCATACTGTAACAGATAGCTTCGGGGTGATTTTAAGAGCAACTGAGAACCAGTGTCGCTGGACAGATGACCACGCGGACGAGTATACCGCTACGGGGGTGATCATAAAAATGAATAAATTATTATGTAAAAAAAATCTAATATTATGAATGAAAAGTTACAATCAATGAATAAGTAAGACGAGTTTCTCTTTACCTCTCCCATGAGTCTATCTCTTTCTCCAACTGGTAGATGCAAAAAAAAGGGACATCGCAAAATCCGATGACAACGATGTCATGGGTAGCCAGGGACGGCATAGGGACCTTGACACCCGATCCCTAGGATACTCGTCAGGTGAGTGATGTACGTGGTCCCTTCCGGATCAATGTGTGTGCGCTTTAGTAGTCGATCTCCTCTCTGTTTAAGCACGAATTTTATTTTTGTTTATCGCAAAGTGGCAGCGCAGGATTTTTGGTGAACTCATCCCACACTCTCCGCCACATAACTGAGGTGCTAGCGTACCGAGCTGGAGACCGCTGTACTCCTCCTCCTGTACTCACCCTCAATCACTACTTGGATAACATTACGACACTTCTGATCACATCTAGAGTGCATTTAGTGGTATTTATACACATTTTTTTAGTAATGGATTCTCAAGTTGAGGGTATTTTATTTTGAAGTTGAACAAAATTTATTTAATTATTTACAACAAAAGTATACAAACAATTATCACTAATAAGACATAATCCTTGCATGATTTTATAACTTTGAACGATTATAAACTAAATTTCCCCGAGCTAATTTTTATGTATTATTTTAGGTACACATTCCAACCTTTTAAATGATATGAAATTTAGCTGCAACAATGGTGCATAACTAATTTTTTCTCCGATTTGTTAGTTTAGGCTTATACCATTTCAAAAAAGGATCTATTTGAAGAATGAGTGAATCAATCAAATAATGACAGAAAGTCTCATCTATTTCAGTTCATATCGTCGAAGATTGTTCTATCTCATGTAACTGCGGATTCAATGAGCGAAACTAAAGCAATAATTTCCACATTTTCTTCAAAATTGGCTGAGTAAATATTGGCTCAGTAAATATTCCGATTGGTTGAGTGGATAATACGTGAAGTTTGAGGTATCTCAGTATAAACTGCACTGCAGCCATCAACATCGAAACGATTGAAAATTACAGGCCGGCCAAAGAAAATTTTTGAAAAATCCACAGTCAAAACAAAAAGGCCTCGAGTCGATGATATCATCCAATCTTGAAGTGTTAATGAATTAACTGTTATCTGGGAATAGAGACGCAATTAATGTGATTAGAGAGGTCAGTGAAAATCCTGAGGGAGGCAGTATAATAAAAAAAAATGCAGTCTACAGATAGTGGTAGTCGGTACTTGACCAGTGACTAAGCTTTGGCTTATTATGTCGATTCAAAGTCGACTAGCCATTCGTATAAGCAAACATGGAAGTAGAGTATGAAAGCGGGACACTAGGTATTTCCATCGTGTTATAGTATTTGGAAAGCTAAAAAGACAGGCTGCCCTCCCGAAGATCAACTTATTGTGACAGAAACGCGAACAGAACTCAGACTATAAACAATATTGGACAAAACGGCTGAACGTCTTATAACTGCACAAGTTGAAGTAATCAGCAATTTGTCTCCTTTTAGCTCATATTTCATATGGTTAGTAAATTGAGATGTGATAGGAGTTCTATATTGATACTTATGGAAAAATGACAATATTTATTTTATATAAGCTATTCATACAGGAAAATAGTCTTCTAGTAATTTAACGCTTGATTTCTCACCTTCGCAACGCACAGCGACATATATATACAATTATTACTCAGCTGTCTTTGTTTGAGGAATCGTAGTACTTTGTTAAGATAAATTTTTTTAAATAATTTTGTTAGGAAAGGTATAACAATTTTATTTCGATTCAGAAGATAAAAAAGCAAGCTTAAGATTATTGAATAACCATTTTTCTGTATGAATACATAGTAGTTTAGGGCGGAGGAGCTATTCAAATCAAACTTTTGTTTGTTTTACATAAGAACACTGCAAATATTTTAGAATGCTAGGACTCCGTTGGGGCTCTCATGTGGTAGTGAGGGAGTATGTTTCATGACTTGTGAAGTATTCTCGAGAATTTTGATTCTGCTTTGGCAGCATTGGAAAATTGAATCACCATTTGAAGATTCACGCGACTGAAAAATAAACACATGCAATAATTTGATCCATACAAAATCCGATAGGTGTGTGTTATTATGTGTTAAAACCATATGGGATGTACTGGTCTGAAATTGAGAGGAAGAAGACTTAAACCATATTGGTCATGTAACAAAAATTACCTGAATGTACCTAAACATGTTGCCCTTTTGTCTTTCTCTCCCGCTATGAGAATTCGATCATTCTGCAGAGATCTTTATATTATTTTCAGATCACATATCTTAGTGTCGTTGCATATCCTCCATATGGCCAGATATGCTGTATCGGATTTACAACGTCCCTGAAATTATACATGCAGTAGTCAAAGAAATACCTGCAAATACCCACATCAGATACGGATTGAAATTATTTTCCGTTCATCGATGCTTTCCTGTTGAGCTGTATCCTAGAAGCTCTACCATTTTATATTCCGACAAGGAATGTAATAAAATCTCTTAAAACTACTGTTGCACATGGTAATTCATAGAGTATAACTGAAGTGAAGTGAAGTGTTATGTCTGACCTACATAATTTATGATTATGAATGATATGCGCCAAGCCAATTGCAACTAAATTATTTATTATCTAATGCTAATCTATAGCTAAATGATGCAGCATTTAACAATTAAGGTATGGATAACCTGCTTTTCTATCCCACAGAGTATATAGATAATAAAACGGATTTTCTATCGCGATGATAAATTGTTTTGTTTTGTCTTGATTCCTGCCCTGATTCTTAGGTTCTGTCTACTATGTAGGAAGTTTCGCCGGTTTTTTGTTGTCTATATACAATGTGCAATACCTATATAACGATTAACTCTCGTATCAAAAAGAATTGTGTAGTTGCAAAACCTATGCAGTAAAGACTCGTTGGTTCTTGCTCATAATTTAATACTAACATAAGACTACCGCTCCCCGAGAATAAATCAATAAGCGTGTTAATACTATTATCTATGCACCATAAATACCTTATAGGTAACCGAGATGTCGCGTTACTTCCGTAGGCATCTCCAGACCGACCCTCCAAGAGAATAAAAGAGAGGCTTGATTTACTGATTTGCAACTAACATAATTTATTTCTCAACAATTTTTTTTTAAGTAAAAAATGATAAAACAGCAAAAATTTACAATTTTACAGTCTACTAAAATAAACATGATCATGGACCTTTTCATGCATATTTTTATACCCTAGATCAAATCTAAAGGGTATACTAAGTTTGTCATTCCGTTTTTTAACGCCTAAAAATAATTATGGTAGAGCAAAATGGATTAGACAACCATGCATAAAATTCAAAGTTATTTTGATTTTAGTATGTTCGTCCGTCCGTCCGCACGATAACTCGAGAACGTGTGTACCTAGAGAGCTCAAATTTTGCATAGGGGCTTTAAAAAAAAAGTAAAATTAAGCTCGAAAATGGGACAAATCGGATAACTCCATCGTCGGGTTGCTAAACAAAAATTCCGATTTTCACTACATATTTGGACACTACCTTAGAACGTGTCAACGTCAAGAGCTGAAATTTTGTACATAGTATTTTCATAAACATAGTATATACAATTTCAAAATTGGACTAAATTGGGCAACCCCTTCTTTGTGTTGCAATATAAAAATATAAGGTTTTTTTAATGTACTGAAAACTTCTACAGAATATGAAATCCCATAAAACTGGCTATAATAATTTTTTCCTTCCAACAAACCGTTCTAGAAATATATGCGAAAAACCACTTTAAAAGTCAAACTAGTCAACTAGAGTACCATCACAATTAGTCTTAGACGAGTTCTAGCTTTTTTACTTCTTACATTTATTTTCGTAGGCTCCTAATTTTATTAGCATACGTAACACGATGCTATCAGAAATGATAATATATATTTTCTATAAAATGATAATTTTACTTACAGATTTTCTTACATGAGTGGAAAATTTATGAATTATCTACAAACTTGTTTATTGTTTTGGTAACTTGAATTAGTTATCTTGGCAATTAAACGAAAAACTATTTTACAACTTTTTTCATAAAATTTTTATCGGATTTTGCGGCCTTCCATAGGCTTTGTAAATGTAACGCTTAAACTGTGTGCAGAAAAAATTTGAATTCTGTAATTTGGTTCTAGTTTCAAATGTATTCTGTATTCTTAATCTTATTCTTATTTATTTTTTTATACTCTGCTTTTACAGTTTTATCTAGATCGCTCTATCATGTCTTACACTAGGCTATACTAAGCTATACTTCACCATACTGCAATACTATATTTTAAGTTTCCTATACTTTTATTATTTATTTTGCTATAATAGCTGTTATTTTGTGTACCTTGCTTTAGAGCTCCCATATACTGGAGAGAACAAATTGTTCTGTCGATTGATGCGAACTATTCGAACTGTTCGCTTCATTTAAATCTTTCTATGAAAATGTAGGAGGCGTTCTTTTGTGTATTTTTATTCTGCTCTGTTCTGTGGACACAAAAGAACGCAGCTGTAAATTTAGCTTTCTAATATGTGCCCAATACTATGCTTTGGCTTTGGCACGGGTACTCAAATAAATAAATGTTTATGAAAGCGTTACTTTTAGAACCACTTTCAGAATGTCTATCTCAAAGCATTACAAGAAGCCATGAGGTAGAAAATGTCGTAGATAAGAGATCTGATGTTCAATCAGATGCATATCAACCGCGATAATTTCCTCTATTAAAATCAATACATATGTATGTATATTGTCTTCAGCACGTTCCACCGCCAAGCACTTTTTAAGTCAATTTTATTAGTGATAGTACAACAATTTATATACATATTATATACATTATTTTACAAAATTATAAAACCAATAAGTTGTAAAAATCTTTACCTATTATTAAAGATTTATTTCTCTTTCGTTCGTTCCCATATTACGCAAATAGGTATTAATTAATTTTTTTAATTATTTTGTTAAGTAAAATCTGAATTTGGCTGACAGATAAAAAAGTTAACTACAAGTAAAAAAGTTAAGTACAAAATAATTTTTCTGAATGAAAAATGTTGGAAAACAAAAATTATAAACTCTAATACTCCATGGAATTGTACAAGAGTAGTACAGGTTGAATCGTACATCTAGTACAATTTTATAGTAAAATTACGCCTGCCAGCCCAAAGCGCAGAGCTTCAGAACTGTCAAACTGTGATGTGTCATTCGTTTTATGTTTACTTGCGATTGAAGTTGTAGTTTTAATTAAAAATTTATTTAATAATTTTGCACTGGTCTCTATAAAATAAAAATGCAAGAAAATCGACCAGAGCTATACGAAGAAGTGAAATTATATCGCCATGCACGCGAACGTGAAAAATACGATAACATGGCAGATTTGTACGCGCTGATTAATACTTTACAGAACTTGGAGAAAGCTTATATTTGGGACTGCATCACACCGCAGGAGTATACAGCGGCATGTTCAAAATATCTTGTACAATACAAAGTCGCATTCAAGCAAGTACAGAGTGATGAATACCCGACAGTGGATGCATTTGTTAAGAAATTTCGACTGGATTGTCCTGCAGCAATGGAAAGAATCAAGGAGGACCGCCCTATCACTATCAAAGATGACAAAGGAAACACTAGCAAATGTATTGCTGATATTGTCTCTCTGTTCATTACTATTATGGATAAGTTGAGGCTTAAAATTAAAACTATGGACGAGCTACACTTCGAACTGAAAGATTTAGTAGACACAATGCACAGGCTTTCATTGATACCAGAAGATTTCGAAGCCAAGGCAAAGGTGGAAAACTGGTTAACTACACTGAACTCGATGCAGGCGTCTGATGAATTAACTGACGCACAAGTCAGGCAGTTTCTCTTTGATCTTGAATCAGCATATGCGGATTTCACTAAGCTTTTACATACGCATTGAACCATTCAAGAATTTTCTGTATTTCTGTGGTATTAATAAATATATTTCGATTATCTTATTTGATTCTGTTTCAATTACTTGATCCACTGTTACAGAAAAGCTTTTTTTTATTATGAGCGGCCTTTTATCAACTTTTGAAATCTCTTGTTCTCCCATACTAAGAACTGAGTATAATTTCTTTTTAGATAATACTTACAAGTTCGATTGATATCAAATAAATGATTAGTGCTTATTTGGGAATATGATGGTCGTAGTTATCTTAAAACACCAAAAAACTGCTCTGGATTTTAATTTGGGATAAAGTTGGTTTTAACTAGATCAACTTAAAGCCTTTGAATCTAGCTTGCCTTGAAAATGTCTTCAGATCTATGTTTTTTGTTTTTTCTAGCAGACAATTGGAACCAAAATCAACGGTCATGTGTGCAAAATTAAATCCACACGTGAAAAATGAAGCAAAATTTCACGATTTTAACAGCAACAAATCCACAGAACACTAATTGAGTCTTTAATCCACTTTCGAGGAATTTTGATTTATTTTTCATTCATCTATATAGCTTTACACTCCCGAGTTCCTGACCTGATTAAATTCAATCAAGCCGCAGGTGTCTTTTCCTGTCCACTCAGAGCATGATTTGATATTTTTTAAGTTTGATATAGATCGTGCGTGTTAATAGTGAGTAGAATTATGTTCATATGGAGACTTCAGCAGCATAGAACCCTGCTGGCTCGAGTGGAACTTTATTTTTCGAGCAAGATCCATTAATGTACAGAATTATTCTTATAATTAATGAATGTCACTTCAAAAACACGTTATTTAGTTTGGGTCACATCCCCTGGTTTAAATCATGAATTTGTCAACAAATATTTCTTGCTTCATAGTAGGTAGATGAAAGCGTGTTCGATCATCAAAATAGTGGGAATCATACCCATTTCAATACCCTATGTAGATGAAATCTATAGGGTATACTAAGTTTGTCTTTTCGTTTGTAACGCATAAAGCAAATTGGATTGGACACCCATGCATCAAATTAAAAGTTATTTTGATTTTTGAATGACCGCTGAAATTTTGTACTCGGCCCTTGAAAGAACAAATTAGATTTAGGTTCGAAAATGGCACAAATCGGGTAACTCCTTCGTAGGGTTGCCATACAAAAATTTCGTTTTTTACTATATATTTGAACACTGTCTAAGAACGCGTCAACTTAGAGAGCTCACATTTTTTTTTCACACGGAATTTTCATAAAAATTTTAAATACAGTTTCAACAATAAACTTAATCGGGCAACTCATTCTTGGTGTTGCCATACAAAAATTTAGAGCTTTTACGTATATTGTTAAAAAGATCAGTCCCAGACGTTTTTATTGTACTGAAAAGTTCTCTCAATATAAAATCCAATGAAAATGGTTATAATCATTTTTACTGTCCGACGAACTGTTCTAGAAATAGATGCGAAAAACCACTTTAACAATCAAAGTGATTCAGAGGGGAGACCATACGAAATCACATACGGTCATTTATCTAGGGTAGCGTAACAATTAATCTTAGGCTGCATTCACAACGGACGTTTTAATCAGGCTTTAATGATTTATCAGAACTGCTGATTAAATCATTTTGCTTCACCGGTGTGAATGCAAAGAGGGATATGCATAGAAATTTATGGGGCATTCTAAATCGATCAAGACTTAAAACGTCCGGTGTGAATCCAGCCTTAGACTTATTATATCTTTTTCCTTGTTAATTAAATAGGGATGTTAAGGATTCAAAAGGACCATAACGAGTTTAGTTCCAAATATGATAACAAGCTTATTATAAAAATCATATAATCAATCTAAAGAACTTTGGTCTTAATAAAATACTAAATCCAAATATCAATATCGACCCTAATGAATCATTGTCGTCTTTACAATTTTTTCTTCTTTTAGCATTTGCTTCAATGCCCAGTTTAGACTGGTCAGTATGCTGCCTCTGCATATGGAAAAATCCATTACCTCCAACTTTAATTTGCTGCATACAAGATACAAGAGATTTGTAATTTAGTTCTTTGTGCGTTTAACAGTACATGAATCTATGTACTCCATTTAATAAGATTGTTTATTTTGTACTCAAACAAAACAGTACACTTAAAAATGATAAAATGTGTTGAATTCTGTTGCCTTCATAACACTTCATACATTGTCTTCATCATACGAGTTATAGTTATATATATGACTCATATAATCCCTCGAAACACAGGGCAGAATTACTAGCTCTCTCCACCGGACCCTATTTTTTACAGCAGAAACTAATAAGAATTAGCACCGAAGTGCATATCCTCTCTCTGAAGAAAACAATTTATCAGTATCAACCCCATCGGAAATTCCAGGTGTTTAATTGGGACCGAGTCCTTAATGACCTCATAAGTGATGGTGAAATATTATTTAAACTTTAACAGCAATTCAAGTACGCATCCACTAGGGGGGGGGGGCTAGTTGGGCTTAAGCTCGGCCCGGAGGCAATCAAAGCACCATATTCAATATTTATATCAGTTTTCTTCGTGTATGTCATATGTTAAAACCCTAACATCAAGGTAGCATAACAGTTTATGGCTGTATAATTAACTGCAAGGTATCTATGAGCGGAAAATTTGAAGGTGGTCAAACTAAATAACCAAAAAATACACCAGTGCTATTTATGTGTGTTACATAGCTTAAATCTAGCTATTTCAAATGCCATAGGGATCATACCTTCCATCAGAAATGCGATTGATGGTATTGGAAAGATTTATATTTCTTTTAACACCCCGAAAACGTATGCTCATTTTTAAGTCACATATAGACGATATTCTATTAGAGTGTCAATTGTTAACTCAGTTGCATCCTTAGACGAAATACAATTATGGGATGAGCAGATTCCTCGTCTGATGAGTTTTTTCTACTACAATGGATTCTCCAGTCAGAGAAGGTCTTTAGCAATAACGGGCGGCAACTAAAAATTGGGAGACAATTTGAAAACATACTGATATTATATTATAGCTATATTTTTCACTTGCTTTGGTTGGCTTTGGTCTGGCTGAGAAATACCTTTAGCAGTAACTGTGTAATACAACATCACTTTTGCTTCAAATTTCTTCATAAATTGATATTTTACACTTGATGATGTTTTACTACAATTATCCCTGTAAAAAATGTCATTCCCGGCAATAGCTGGAAATAACTTTCGTCGTGTAAAACGAAATATGTTTTTCTTTGTAATTTCTCAGCATCCACCGGTAATTGCTTTTGATCATTTTTATTTGTTATTCTTTCATGCATTCTGGCGATTTCTGTTTTTTCCTAACAACTATGTTAAGATTTTTAACACTTTTCCCACGTATTGATGATTACAGTTAAACCCCGAGCTAATTTTCTTTGACTCACCTCTTTTGTCATAATAACGGGTTTTTACCCGAACTTAATTTTCTCTCACCCACTAAACTCACTAAACTCTGAAGAACACGATAAACAATACTTTTACATGATGCCCTTCTGTTTTAAAATGCATCACAATAAACAACTTCACGCGCCTTTCATTCGATTTATAGAATTGCACAATAGACGTAAAGAGCTTTATGAATTTAAACAAGACTGAGGTTTACTTTCGGATGATTGACATTTTTGCCCTAAATAGACGTTACATTCCGTATGGGAAATATTTAATGTTTTCAATTTTAAGCAGCGTGTTTGTCGATGGTATTACTATTGACGCTTAATTTACTTATACGTGCATTGTGATTCAGCCTTTAGGAAGGAGATCTCATTACTTGTCTTTTGCTTGTTATTTCCATCTTTAAAACTTCTGATAAAAGAATTTTCAGTGGCTTGACTGGATATTACTTTCATTTGGATTTCAACCATTTTTACATTATATGCTGGAAAATGCTATTGTACCATTAAATAAAAGTTTCTATCACATCTTTGCAAGTAGCGACATCTCCTTTCTAAGACGTAAAGGATTCTGGGCACATCTATAATATGTAAATAATCAATGTATTGCATTATTATAAACGCATCCTGATGCCTACAGGGGTTTATTTAGTAATAAGAAACCATTGGCGCTCTGTGGAGCCATGGTGTTTCAAAACAGGAAATCGCAAGAAAAATTGGTAAATCGGATCATGTCGTCTGGAATAGCCTGAAAGACAGCGAGATTTACGGCCTTATCCAGGAAGAAAAGAGGTATGCTAGAGAACGAGATTTGAGAAGAATTGGCGGAGCTTCTTCCAATTCTTCAGTCTCTTTTTTTCGTATTTTATATTATTAAGCCAAGCTGAGAAGATACGATAAGATGCAAGGCACAGCATGGCAGGAAGAAGATAGAGAAAGGATTAGGGGACAGAAGACGGTAGACATTCGCACAGTTCGGGATAAAAAAAACCATCACGGAATTTTACTGAACGGCCGAAAGTAATGTGAAGGGTAAAAGAATGTGCGAAGTTTGCAGAGCGAATATCATTCTACAAGGGATCAGACTAGATATTTCATCAGAACATTGACCATGCATGTAGCAATAAAGGAGCAAAATGAATCCAACATTGCGGCGAAGCTCGAGCAAGTCGATATGACAAGTTATTGCCAGATCGCCAGTGAGCTTGAAGGCTCCCTTCTGGACAATATATAATTAAACTAAGGCTTTGCGACCAATCCCAGCCCATATATGGGAATTGTGTTCCATTGTATGTCTGATATAGAGCTTGTAGAAGAGTTGTAGATTCGACGGGGTGAAATATTTCTTACACCTTTTCAAAAATCGAAGACATTTCGATGCTTCTTTGGCAACATAGAAGATGTGATCTATCCAGCTTAATTTACTGGAAATATTAATGCCAGGAATGCTTATTGTCATTGAATCACAAATTAATGGTCTTACGGAAGTGGTCTTGCTTTAATGAGTCGGTATAGCTTTGGGTCTGAGATGCATTGAATTCGATGCGATTCGCTTTACCCTAAGCGATGGTATTGTCAAGATCGTTATTCCGTGATCTAATCATGCAATCTCGTTTAACACATGCGGCATTCTATCTGGAGTTCTTCACAGTGTCAAAGAAGCAAGCGATATCAAGGGTACTGTCATCGAAGAAAATATGGATGGGATTGAAAGTAAGGGAAAGCAGATCATTAATGAAAATTAAAAAGATATACGGAGAGATAACAGAGCCCTGGGGCTCACCGGCACATGAAACGCCATCTAATACAGTCCGTATTTGGCGATTAGATAAAAAACTTTCAATCCATAGTAGAAGAGGAGGGGAGAGACCAATTTAAGTTTGGCTAAAAGGACAAGATGCCAGACTCTATAAAAGACCTTTAAAATATTCAGAGCAACTATTTTGGACTCACCAGGTAAAATACGGAGTATCAGCGGTACTTTTCATTTTTATATTATCGAAATATATTTTTTGTCATTATTTATACCAAGCATCTACAATTTTTATATTTTGACAGTATTATTATTTAACAATGGCCATAAATACTGCCTGATGTAAAGTAAATTGCAAATTAAAGCAATAAATAAATTGGGCATTAATGGGTTAAGTGAACACCATTTCAACAATTTAAAAAAACAAATATTTTGAATATATGTATGTATGTATATAGAAAATATGCAATTTGGTTTTTCTTTGAGCAAACTGTCTGTTTTCTAAATTAGAAAAAAATCTGAGTATTTTAAAAGTGTGATCTTAGCTTCAGTTTTTTTTTTCACATTTCCTGTTGTGCACTGTTGTCGTTTCTCTATTAGAGTCGAAAATATATTTGGTGCCAAATAAATTCAGATATAAGTTTTATTTGATACGGTCAATAAACGGATTTTGTGATAGCCATTAAAGACTCCATCGTATACTTAAAATCAATTTGAATTTTATTTAATAAATAAATTTACCCAAAAATTTATAAACCTCACTTATCAAAAAGAAGTTCTCCTTACCTAAATATGATTAAAAGAGACTGAATCTGTCAAAGTTTAAGTAGTTACAGACCTTCGACCCTTTTTAATCATGCAAGGCAACAAGGGTGATTTCAATTAATGTCAGTTTGGTGTTGTTGTTTCCTTATGGTCTGCCACATAAATTTAAAAAATATTCGGTAAAAGTGCACTCCGACCGGTCGACTCAAGTATAATTTTCATAAAACATGATCAAGCAGGATTATAGTTATTATATGCATTCGAACGACATAAAGGTCTTGAAGTATAGTACAACCGGTCACTCAAGCAACTACGTATGTATGTTCATATATATGTACCTCTGAAAGTCTCTTTAGGTCAAGGTGACCATGTCGTATTCTGTTGGCAAAAATTTTTATTTTCTTTTTTCTTGATTAACAAGCTTGACTCTCACAGGTTTCAGGGGAGCTGCCCAAGAACAAGTATAGGTAAATATTATACATAGCAAAAGATGAAAGAACGCTTCAAGCCTGACTTTGATCACTATTGACAGAATGTTGATTTATGGATTCACTTACTATTAAACTTTATTGTTAAATTTATTATTGCTATGCTAGTTAGTTTTTGACAATTATAATTCCTTTTGAATTCTTTCCCGTGCGCTCCATTTATTCTTCTACGTAGAATGTTTTGTCCTTGGATGCTGCGGGCATTATCTCTTTTCATTATTCAGAGTGATTAGTGCCCAATTATTAGTTTAGTAGTAAATGCGAGAAGTGTAACGCAATATGCCAAGTATTGATCTAGTTAATTTCTGAAATGTGACTGCATTTTTAATTGTGTTTGAATTTATTACAAAACCACAGAGTGTGATGTCACCAGTTACCACTGTTAAAGCATTTCAGAGCTCCTTCACCTTTCCTCCACTCCACTTTTTTTTTTCAAAAAAGGTCTACTAATTTATCTTTTATCACAAAAAAATAGGAAACCTAGATTCTTCTCAACAACTCTGTCTCGGCTGTAAATGATGTTAGGAGTGTTACATCTAGAAGCTATAAAGGAGCACAGAAGTTTGGTTAGATTTCAGTACTGTCCTAACAGAACTCTAAAAGGAGCGATTCTGGAACAGAGATAAGGCAATGAGATAGAGTTGAATTATTTGCAATTCATGAGTCATATATATTTTGTGCGTCAGCGTCCCATTTTATGTGTATAGTTATGCAACTCAGACCTGCGGGGGTGGTGTTTGTTGTTAAAAAGAAAATGTATTAAGAGGCTGAGAAATAATAAATTCAGTTAACCTGCATTTTTGAAAATATTTTTTAAACTAAACAATGCTCCAAAAATCACATTTATGATTTATATAAACGTAAACGAATTATAATTTAATTTGCGATTTTTGTTTTTAATTAATTTTCTCTAAAATGATTTAATTTCAGTAGGATAAACTATCATATCCCGAATTGTGCACAAGGAACCTTTAAGTTAGTATCTATTTTCCTATATTAGATATTACCAAGAATTTCAAATTCAACCAATCTATTTAACTTATTTATTAAGTTTCTAGGAAAAAAGACGATAATATGCATTTCTACATAATTAAGGTACAGACGGAGGACTACTTTAATCTGATGCATTTTCGGATTTTATTATCCATAAAGAACAGAACTACAAATTTAAGAGTATGTCATCTATTGTAGTAATGTTATTTATTTCTTTGGTGAGAAGTATTTTATATTATATATGTATATGCCTGTCAAGTATGGAGCAATTTCTATTCATACTCTGCTAAAATTGAATCTATTACAAGGCACCTTATGTTCAGATTTAATTAGTCATCCTTCGAGTATCATGATAGATTAAGTAGGCGTAACTTTCCTACTTTGGCTAATCGAAGGATCTTCCTTGATGCTGTCTTTCTCTTCAAAGCCTTAATTAGAAATATCTCCAGCCCTGCATTCTCTCCAAAATTGATCTTCATGCACCTGCGCGTCAATCTAGATAGAATATGCTAATCAAATTAACCTCTAGTAGAGCTAATCTTAAAGAGAAATTGCCAATTTAGACCTCAACAAGAATATAATTCATATTTTAATCATCTTAGCATCTTTTGTTCCAGCCTTCTGACATTCGATAGATTAGTATTCAATGAGATCAGACAAATTACTTGAGTTTTTCATTTACCATCAGTTTTCAATTTGATCTTTAATTTGATCTTTGTTTTAATTTTGCCATTCTCTTTTTAATTTTTTTTTCTCTCTTATTTTTCCTCTGTGCTTCACATTAGTTTTGATTTTGTAATTAATAATTGCTTTGTAATATTTGAATTTTTTGTCATTGTAAATAGCTTTAAAATTATGAAATTAATTCCGTAGTATATTTAGTTGACTGAAGTAATGCCTAGTACATATTATATTATATCACGAAGTAGTAATCTCTTTAGTTGTACCATTTTTTAAGTATTAACACTAGTGTAAGTAATGAATTTTATAGTAATTAGTCGTTAGTTTTGTTTTTCTCTTTTTTTTTATAACTTTTTGCAGTAGTAAGTTATTGGACTCGTTCTGTATACTGTCGCCTTAACTTGAAAATAAAATAAAAATAAATGAGCGTTCTGAGCTAAAAAGTACCATCTCAATTTATGGTCATGCTGAGCTAAACGAGAGCTCCAGTTTTGATCATTTTGGAGTTCAAGTGCTCCTCTTTATTGACATGGTTATATTAAAATGAGGTCAAAAGAGCTGATAATAGACCTAACGGCACTTCATTCTTTAGATTTAGAACATCCTTTGGTAAAAGTGACTAATTTAAAATGGAAAATAATAATAGAAATAACATCAAATTTACGATGAAACAAATGGAAACATATTTGCAAATTCCATAATTACGTCGGATGTGTAGATTTTTCAAACTTTTTAATACCGAAAATGAACGTTCGTGTAAAAGCAACCAGCCACATAATTCTATGGTAATTAGATCTTTGGCTATCTTTCCGTCGAGCTCTAGAAATTACTCTGTTACTTCAACGCTAAATTTCGTTCTTGTTTTCAACGAATTTTTGGCAGCTAAAATGTTTATTAGAGGAAACAACAACTGGAGTTCCCTCCCCATTTACGCAAATAGTTTTTTTACATTAAAATTGTAATTTTTTTTCAATAAAAACATTTTATCCAATGAATTTCGTAAACTGGTGGTGTACGGAATCGTAAATTTGCAATAATAGAAAATGAGAGTGGGTGCTGAGAGGAAGGGGAAGCCCTTTAGAGGCTGGATTCCCCAACCACGTGCTTGTTTCTCTTACCTGTTAATCCGTTCCTTGTTACACCGTGCTCAGCGCGTTCTTAATGCAAGATTTTTTCCACTGAAATCAATAAAACCTCTGGTATAGCCCAGCTAGATAACCATCTCTGCCCGCTTCTCTTTATCATTTATTTCAATGATGTGGGATAAATGTTGATTTGATTAGTTCAGAAATTTTCTGATATACTGAAGATGCGAGATTTTTCATTTAATTTTAAATGAAAAAAACTGAACACTTTAATTGTGGTCATTAGCCATTTGGATTATTCTGTAGACGGAAATTTATTGATTTTACTTTACAAAACCAAAGATTTGATCGTAATTTTTCGTTTTTCATTTGATGATCATATTGGGTGAATAAAACCAGTGCTACATTGGGCTTTGTAAAAATATTGGAATTTATAGGAATTATCAGGTTGCTTTCCAGATTTAAACTTACAGGCCCTATTCTGTTGGTAAAATTTTATCATTTTACATATGTTATTTTATGCCATAAAATAAAATAATTCCCTATTTTATTTTATTCATCGTAACATAAGTTATAGAGGATAACATAAAAGATCCTAAAAGGCACATTTTAAAGGTATTTTGACACATTTTATGAAAATGACTTGCGTCAATTAACATTTGTTGTGCGAAAATTGTTTTATTTAAAAACTAATATGTCCACCGCCATCATACATAAAAATTACAATTATGTCAGAAATTGTAGAAATTCGGGCTGGTGCGGTATGGTAAAATATAAAAAGTTAAATATATTTGCATAGGTTTTAATTTTATGCAGAAGAGATCATAGGATACGATATCTTTGTGAGTTGCCCAACCTTAGGCTTCAAAAGTTTTTCCGGCTGGATAATTAATAAACTTCTTATATTGTGATTTGTAAACTAATTTTACAAACTTATGAATAATGCTAATTTATATCCAAAAATTTTCGTTTTAAGAAAACAAATTCAAATACTTATAGAAGAACTAGAGCCTCATACCGGAAAGACGACCATTCTGTTTACTTTGAGTTGAATCTAAAAGTGAACGGAATGGATGTCTTTCTGCTGCTTTGCATTTTTACGGACATGGTTCGTATCAACTCCAATCAAGAGTTGTCATATTTTAGCACTTGTACAGCCAAGTATCTCAGGAGCTATTAAGAAAGCAGCTGCTGTCATAAATGAATATTTAGTGGGTGATTCCATAGAGTATCACGCAGTCAATTGACCAACTGTTCAAAAGTAATAGAAAATAGAGCGGAATATACTAAATATTTTATGTTACGTGTTCATAAAAGAATTCATAATATAATTTTATGGAACCACGACAGAATACGAATTTTTAAATATTTTATTTTCATTTTATGAAGAAGGGATTTTATCGCCACGAAATAACATAAAATATTATTTTATGAAAAATTACACACAACTTATAATACCTAAAACCTCTAAATAACAACTAATAATCTTCATAACAAATTTAAAAGAAATCCGAATTAGATTCTGTAGCAGAAGTAAATGGTTAATTTTGGCTTAAGACGAAATTTTGCATTTCCCTTCATCATTGTTGAAATCAATCCAGCAATTAATGGAGCTGACAAAATCCAACTCGATCTTTCCCTACTAGTAATGGGGTAAAATCGGTGGGTTGTTAGAT
Source organism: Dioctria linearis (assembly GCA_963930735.1). Classification (NCBI taxonomy): domain Eukaryota; kingdom Metazoa; phylum Arthropoda; class Insecta; order Diptera; family Asilidae; genus Dioctria; species Dioctria linearis. The sequence continues at coordinate 330,173,061 of OZ005740.1, read as the reverse complement.
TGTTATACCCTTGATGAAATCATAGGGTAGGTATACTAAGTTTTTCATTCCGTATGTAACACCCAGAAATAATGACATGATGCCATGATATTAAAAGTTATTTTGATTTCCGTCCGTCCGTTCGTCTCTCCGTCTGTCCATCTGTCAGTTTGTCCGTCTGCTCGTCTGTCCGTCTGCCCATCCTCACGATAACTCGAGAATGCGTTCAGTTAGAACGGTGAAATTTTCAACACGGGCCTTTTAAAACAAAAGGTAAATTAAAGTTCGAAAACGGTACCAATCGGGTAACTCCTTCGTAGGGTTGCCATTAAAAATTTCGTTTTCCACTATATATTTGGACACTGCCTGAAAACGCGTAAACATAAAGAGCTGAAATTTGATACATGATGTAACATATAGTAACAGTAAATAACATTTTAAAAACAGACTAAATCGGGTAACCCCTTTTTGGCGTTGCCATATAAAAATTTTGGATTTTTCATATACCGTGAAAACGATCAGTACTACACGTTTAAGTTAAAAATTTCATCATTTTACGATGAAACATCATTTTCAAAAAATCATATCTCAAAAACAGAGCAACCGATTTTAATGCCAAATGAAGCGTGTAACTGGGCAAATGCGGCTCTTCATTGAGCTAACTGCGGCTCCCATGGCAAATTGAAATCCGTTTTATTATTTCAGAACTTTTTTTCACTGAATCTTTTTAAATGAAATTAGTATGTATTGTGTTATACGGATTTTATGATGTATTTATTTTAGTTTTTATGCCTAGATATTTTCTAATTTTTTGCAATAATTATTTTAATGAGCAATGATATTATTTCGGTTTTTTTTTTCATCTGGACATTCATAAGAGTTATCAATTCTCGCTTCGCAAGAAAAAAACGAAACATTGTTTTCATTTTTATTTTTCAATCTCGTTAAAACAGATACACATTCGCGTGCGTTTCTCACTGATAAACGCCAAAAGGATTTGTTAGGTGACAAGATGACAGTTATTACTTAAAAAATATTTCTGATATTATACAGATCATCAACAGAATAATTTGTTAGCGACAATATTTCGAATTTTTTTAAGAAACGTAAGAATATATTATTATTCGCTCATTAAACCCTTCAAGCGCACCCACACGTATGCTTATCAGTCACAGTCTCAAATAAATGAAATTGCCAATAAAGTTGGGAATGACCAATGAGAAATCCGGATTTTCTAATATCCGAATATCCGGATACCCGTATCTGCAACCTATCCGATTCCTGAAATCCGAATCCGAACTATCCTTATCTGGTTCCGAACTATCCGGATCTAGACTAAGCAAAAGAGGTTCAAAATTTTATTCAAATTGCATTGCTTAATTGAGAAAATATAAATTTCCATTTTCCCATGAAACAATACAATCTGGAGGATCCGGATAGTTAGGATATCCATATCCGGATAGTTCGGATCCGGATACCCGAATTTGAGGAATCAGATCTTAGTTATTCCGGATAATCCGGATAGCAAATTATCCGGATATTTTCAGCTCTAGTATTATTAGGTACATGAGCTTGCCTTAGTTCTGTTTTAAAATTATTTTGTGATGAGCGCGCTTCAACTAGAGAGAGAAGCATACTTTGTTTTGAATTTGAATTTCCTTAGTTTTTTTTAGTATTAGTTTTCCTATCAGCTGAAAGGTGATTTTTTTTCAAAAAGTTTGGAAGACGGGGTCAAGGGAACAGATTATCAAGCAATTTAAGCTTGTTTACTATGTGTAATGTAATGTATTAATTTTGTTGTTTCAATTTCAAACTTTAGAAATTTAAATTCTTTTATTAACGTGACATCAGAAAACATCAAAAGCGAAAATACGAACTAGAAAATAAAAAAAACAACCTTTCAAAAATATTGGGTCGAAAAATTAAGCTTTTATTGACAATAATGGAAAGCCGTTGTGTCTTATTTGTAAAGTTGAAATTGCACACTAACACGACATTACGAAGTAAGGCATCTCCACTTTTAAACTCAATATCCATTCAATTCAAAATTGCGAACAACAGAGATACTTAAGTCATTGCAACCATGGTTTCGTAAAAATTCAGGACTCCTGTCTTAGATGGGAAAATGACAGAGCCAACGAAGCTAATTTTTTGATACCTTGGCATATTGCATATGGAGAAGGAGAATTTATTATAAGAAATTTATAAGAAGTGCTTAAAGTTTTGGATCTCGATAATACAAAACTGCATAAGTTGATCGCTCAGGTTCATAACTACGTCACGCCGTTCAACTGACATTATATTGGTGAAATTAGTACAAATTTTGAAAATAGGTTGTTTCTGTGTGATTTGAAAATTGTACAGCACTCAGTTCTTAGGTCTTGACAAGTGTACAGATATTCAGGAGGTCCTACAATACACCGTTTTTGCCCGCTATGTATCTCCAGACGTAAATGTGAATGAAAAAATGTTAAACTTAGTAGCTCTTACTCGCCGTGTCGTTGTCAGAAATATTCACTTGACGAAGTAAGGTACAGCTTTGAATTACCTCGTGATAAATTCGTAATGCTGACAGATCGCCCACAATGGTAGAGAGGGTCCCATTGATCTTTTAAACAACAATCCTGAAATTCCACTATTTTTCAGAGCTAAGTTTAAAGAAAGAAAATGTGTGGAGGAATGTTTTGAAAATTATGAATTTAATTAGAACAAATGCCAAAACTCATCGTCAATTTAAGATTTTTTGCAGATAAATTACCCAATGATCTCTCTTATGGTCAACTTACAATGTTTGCCTTTTACATTTTAGGAAATTTAATTTAAACTTCATGTTCCATTATGGAACATTTCAACAGAAAAAACTGTAGTTCTTAGTTTTACACCTGAACTTCCTGTATAATTTTAAGTTCAAACTAGAAAAAAATTTAAACGAATATAAATTTTGAAGAATTGCAACTCAGGTTTGAAGATTCGAAAAATTTTATAACTATATTTGCATATTTTGTGAACATAGAACACAGAAAGCTGCTTGCTATCTAATTTCAATTTTTATATTAAATACTATGGTGTGGCTATTTTTATGTATATTCTCCCATTAGGGGAACTACTGATAATAATACGGAACGAAATCGGCGAAAAGTGGGTAGTTGCCGCATTTACCGGCGTATATATCACATTAGTATATCTCAAATTTTTATATTTAAATCAAGATTTCATTAGAATGTTTCAAATAATGTTATTTTTGCGTTCCAAACGTTACGGCCCGATTTTTGTTACACAGAGCAGAACGGTGGTAAGATATAAAAGTTCTATTGTTTCATTCCACCGAAAAAGGCAAAAAAATTCCCCGGAACTAATTGTATATTTCTTAATTTTTTACATACCACGATGACTGTCTTTTATATTATTTGACAAAAAGCACATTTACTTCTTTTAATATATAAGTACAAAATTACGAAATTTAACGAAGTTTAGTGATATGCGTATACAATACAAATCATAGGGAATAACGGCTCAGCAGCTATAACTATACGACCAAATTAGATTTTGGCTTATTTACATTTCGCATTTCAGAAATATTGCAAATTTTAACAAAAAATGGACTCGAAAAATATTGTTTTTATCATCATAAATGTTTTAAATATAATAAAGTACATACATATATATGAGGTAAACATTTTATTGGAACTGCATTGAAATTTGCAAGTAGCGAAAATGTATGGTATACCGGTAAGAAGGTTATTTTGTAATTTGTCTGTCAATTTTCGAAGTAAAATACACGTCGACATTTATAACCGCCACCAATTATAAATTTGTATGGTCTTAGGAGACTTTTTAAATTTTTTCAAAAGCACCACAAACTGCGTGGATTGTAAATAAATAAATAAATGGGGTTTATTGTTTATGAAATTATGAATAATTTATTGCAGATAAAGAAAACAGTGACTATATGGTTCATGCCGTGCTCAGATGGGTTCAGGATGTCCTGTTTAAAGATGTCCTATTAAAAAAGAAAAATCTAATTTTTCAGCTTTTCATCTCTGTTCAGAGGCAAGCTGTCTAATCTAACTCAATCCCCACATTTAGCTCAAATAAAATAAAGTAGTTGAGTATACCAGATATATGTATGTAGCCAGCCACGAGGAACGAGAATAATGAATTTACCAACTTTCCTAATGAATTTCCAAAAGGCTTGATAATGATTAATGATTTGCAATTTACTGTAATGCAACTCAATCTCACTCGTAGTTAATAGTTGCGATTATAATTACAGCTCATTTTTATATCTACTACTACTACTTTGGAAAGATCATGTGGTAAATTTACCATTTCATCGAATTTTTTTATAATTGTTGACATATACATACATATGTACATAAATATAAATCAGGACGAGAACATTTTATAGAAGACTTTCGAAAAATAATTGCGGACAGTAAGAACCAAACTACAATTTAATACACTTTAATTTTCTGACTTGTTTGCACGCCTTAGATAAAGCAACCTAATTCCCTTTCTATTGTTCATGTTCCAATTTTGATAAATCAAAATTTCCGAAGGAATGCTATTCGCTAAACGGTGCCATTTCATTAAGTAGTTCCCATTTATCGCGCTATCGCTTAAAAGGTGATTTAGTTTGGATTTTTAGCTGGTACCGCTAACTACTTTCAATTATCGAACCTTTTTAGAATTTAAACGCCCAGTCAGAGACACGAAACCATTGCACTGCACATGACACCGCGACTATTGACCCACCTATAAGAGTGAGTTTATTGCAAATAAATAATATCCGTAACATATACCAGCAGCAGTTATGATATAAACTGGTATTATCAATACCACTGCAACAATACGCACATTGGCCGCAGACTTGCTTTCGTCGAACACTAAAGGTGCGTAAGTAAATTATTAAACCTTGATCTGAATTTTTCGTCGGCGCATTCAGGAATCGCTTAAAAATTTGCACAGGTTACTTAGCATTCGATGAATTCTCGTGTTAAAGCAACTGTCGCAGATTATGTCATGGGCGATATTTTAACTACTATATGCAGATTTGCACTTAATGCAAAATTTGTAACAGCTATATGTGAACAATTTGAGAACTGAGAGATTTTTATTTAAACAATTACGAGAGAATTAAATTTTACCAAGAATTGCTATCTGTAAGAACACAAATTTTTATTGCTGACTTTACTATCATTATCACTGACTAGATTACCTACGAAAAGTAAGTAGTCTTATGCTGCTTTCACACCGGCTGCTGCAAACACATGGCGCATGGAACATGCAACATAAAACATACGCCATCAATGAAAGAACACTTAAAAATAAAAGGGAGCCTTCATACCGCATGATACATGGCACATACAACTTGCAGCATGTTTCATTCTTGGTAGTTAAGATTGATCCATTAGTTGTGTCATGTATCATGAGTTGTGAAAATAATTTTTGTGAGGTGCAGACAGAGTTTTCCTCTGATAGTTAAATGAATGGTCGTATACAAGCGACAGAGGATTTGTCGCTGATTGTTTCAGCATTTGAATGTTTGGAATTTATATCCATGAAGCAAAAATGCATAATTTTGATACAAGCAAAGAAGGTACCTGGGCACAAAAACATGGCTGAAATTTGAAAATCAATTCACCATCACCTCCGACAAATCATTCACAATCGAGTCTCGTCGATCGTTTGCCGTGCGGGGAGCATGTCTTATCCCTGACATTTCTCCCCCCGAGTGTCTCTCATCCACGAAAAGTGATGCAAAGTGATGCATGCTAGCAGCGTGTACGCCGGGGGTTAGACAATAATGGTATACATTTTTATTCAAAACGTGGAAAGAATAGTTAATGGGGTAAAGCGCCCAAATCAGCGAAAATTTCTGTCGCGCCCATAAATGCAATCATATCTCAGAGACTAAGTATCCGATCCAAGTGAACCAAGTGTTGTTTTGAAGATGAGTGTATGTGTTACAACCCATCCTCTAAGTGTGTATCTAAAAAACTCAAAAATATATGAGGCTGCTGTGAGTTTAAAAACGTTTGAAAATTTAAGCGCACTCAGTCAGTCAACTCAGTCAGCATTCGACGAGCCTGGGTCAAGTATGGTTGTGAATTTCGTTTTCACGAAAATAAAGGCGGCAATGTCCGGCACTGACCATATTTTTATTTCTTACATAGATACTCTATGAGTTTATGCCTCTGCTCACCGCGGACTCTTTACAAACGTTAATCCCCCTCCCCATAGGAGAAACTCCGGTAAGAAAAGCATAAGACAACATTATTTATGCCAAAGCCAGTGAAACAAGCAAAACCAATTATGCAGATGGTAAATCCTAACGGCTTGAGAGTTCGGGGCAGTTTTCGATTTTTCCTACATTTTATGTATCACCCTATAAGTTGCTCCTGATCTCGGAATTTATTTTGTTCTCAAACATAAATGTTTTTTTCTATACATATTTTTTAATAGCAAGCCATTTTTTTTTGTTATTATTACGAATAGGTATATCTAGATCTACAAAACAGCACTTACATATATTCACAAATTTGCCGCAACTACAATGAAGGCAGCAAAGCAATATTATTTAGATACCATTCAAAGCAAGGAACTGTCACACAGGCGTAGATTCTTGAATGGCTATTTTTAATAAACTACCGTTAGCCATACTAACAATACCAGTGCTCCGTCTGAAAATATTTCGAACTAAGTATGATGAAACCAATGTTTCAGATAATCCAAATGAGAGTATATACAAAACGCGGCTTGAAGTACTGTTAACTCCTCCAAAACCAAAATTCCATTAAACCCTTAAAATACGGTTACAACACATTGTAGTTTTTGTTCAGCAGCTTTTGTTGTGTTGTGAAGCTTTTATTGGGGAGCTTTCAGCAATTGTTTGGTTTATTTCGAAAACTAGTGAATTTATTAGAAAATCCCCTTTAACCATCATTTTCCATTCCTATTTCCTTTGCGGAGAACCCTCCCTTAATATGGATTAATGACATATATATCATACCTATCATTCAAAAAATTCAATTTATATAGTCCATATTTTTTTAGGGGTATTTTAGGCAAAAATTTATTCTGACCGATTCGACCAATGTAGCACTTTTTCAGCGTGTGCATATTTAAAAAGCCTGTGATAAAAAATGCACGTGTAGCCGCAAAAAATGTTGCAAACAAACTAAGATGTTTATATTGGGCCACCAACCTGCTTTCTTTTTAGATGCTTGCTTACACCACTGACTTATAACAATGGACTGAGCGATTTGCTATTTAATGTGGCACAAAAAATTTTGTGTTTCTGTATATCACCGTTAGAGCACCCTTTATAACGATTACATAAAAAACATGTAAAACTCAACCAATCAGATGAAGTTTTACACCCGAAAATGGAATTTAATTGAAAAAATATATTTTCTTGTGCCCAAGTGATATTTTAATCGCTTATAAGGAAGTAAACTCATTCCGACTTTAATTTTCAAAAGTTATTCTTAACTGAATCCTGCTTATGGGCAAGAGAGACGGAGCATGGTAAACACTATCTTTACCTTATTCCTTCTGCGGTGATTGCATCTGTAGCCAACATAAAAACATCAAATGGCATAAGCAAACGTTCCAGAATGCAATATTTTGTGTTGGTAGCTCCAACTCTGCCATAGGGCGAAAGAGAGAACTATAAAACTTGTGCCATGCTTTCCTATAGGAAAATGACAATACGCTCAGTCCATTGTTATAAGTCAATGGCTTACACATTGCAACATCCAAAACTACAGTAGCTCGCAAAAGCTGTCCGTAATCAAGCTGAACTGCAAGCACATCTATTCGAGTTTCACACGTTGCAACCATCGAGTAACGCAGCTTTTTATACTGAGCTACAAGAACAGTTGCAAAGCGATTACACATTTATGTACATACACAGTATATAGAGCTGCAAATCTGTTGACGGTGTGGATGAAGAACGGGTCTTCAGCGCGTTTTTCTAAAGCCTCGTTTCCACTAAACAAATTTTCTTACCCGACAAGTTTTGAAACAAATTGGCAACATTCTGTATAAGTGGAAACCATATATGAAAATTCAGACACATGTTGGCAACTTGTTCGATGCCGGCTGTAAAACCTCGCAGAATTTGTTGGGTGAGTGTTTCATTTCAGTGGAAACGCTCATTTGTTGTGTTGGCTAAACTAGTGGAAGACAATGGAGTATACAAAAGCTGCTGTTGGCGAGAATTTATTTAAATGGAAACACTTGTAAGTTTTAGCTAACATGTCGGCTCCCAACAAGTACACAAGATGTTACCGAACAAGTTGGCAGAATTTGTATTAGTGAAAACGAGGCTTAAGGGTACGTGCATGTTTTTCTAAGGGTACGTGCACAACGAGGCGTGGCGAGGCGATGCGAGGCTATAACAAGAGTTGAAGAAATAAAATGATTGTACGCTGTACTATGAGAGTGTTCATAATAACGCTGTGGCGAGACACCTCGAGGTATCTCGCTCGAAAAAGAAATTTTTCATTTTTCGCGATTTGCAACGCGCTAATTTTGATAGCTGGCATATTCTTTTAGGTTTTTCTTTGATATTGAAGGGTTCTTTACCCATTCTCATATACTGGAAGATTCTATGAGGATCAGTATGTAAATCTTCATATAGATGATGAAATTCGCCAAATTCCAAACGTTTCGTATTTATCAAGTAAAACAGCGGAAAGTACACTTATGTGAAAAATACAATATAGTTGCATTACTTGACAAACACAAAATTTCTTCTTCAGAACCTGATGACATGATTTATGCTCTCACTTCGCGTTTTACCAAAAAACTGAATACCTTGTTGTGAACACTACACCTCGAGATGTATCTTCACCTCGCTTCGCCTAGCCACGCCTCGTTGTACACGTACCGTAACAATAAAAAAATGCCCATGATTCGACAGAAACACATTTTGTGAATGGCTCGAATCTACCATTATACCAAGGCATATGTAGAATATGGAACCCTTTAAGAGATTCATATTGCATTGCAACTTTCATCACATTTTCGCAAAGTGTAATCAAGAGTTTTCGAGAACGTAATTTTTGATTATATTTGCTAGCTACAAACAATGTGTCCCTAACTAAAACTAAATACAATATGCTTACATAAGTGTGTACAAAAACTATCATCATGAATTAACATAAATATAAACTAAATGCCAATACATGCACAATTCTCATGCAATCAAAATCTCTGCAACACTATAATTGCGAAAAAATTTGCGTTTACCTTTAAGTAAGATGTTTCAGAAGTGATTTACTTCAGCTTCAACGATTTTAAACTCCTGTTGAACAAGAATGCAAAATTGCCACAAAACAAATTGAACATTTTGTCAACAATTAAAATAAAAACGCGTAATGACAGTCTGTCACGAATGTCGCAAATATCCCAGACTGCGGCAGGTGTTAAGGTCGTAAATTTTAATTTAATTGACCTTCTTAGCCACCATTTCAAATTGATTAGCGCGCAGCAATTAATTGTTTATGAACCAGTTTACTAACAACCTTTACATAATTGTTGTTATTTCAGCACCAATTGTTGAAATGTAAATTAACATAAAAGTGGGCTAATTTAAATTTAATTATACTTTGATATTTTACTTCGATTTTTCAATTATACATAATTAATCACTGAGGCGAGCATAAATGATGGCCATTCATTTCACATTAGGATTCTTTCATCCGGGATGACTGCATAGTTCAGTGCACTTAAAATTAAATTGCGTAAAGTGTTCCTCTTGACAATCCTTTGCAACCGGTTCATGAAAAGTTGTTATCCAGCGTAGCTGTAGAGTAAGGTCATTGCTCCTTCGGGTCGAATCCATGAGCCTTACTGCACTAAACAATACTCTCTTGAAAGTGAAAGTTTTTTATATCACTGGAATTTACATAATAAGTAAGTGGACCTGTTGTTTTTTTCCATTCAAGTTCTTTGTACGCACTTGTTCAGATATTATTTTTATGTAATGAATTAATGGATCAATGTCATCTCATGCTACGTTTTAACTTTTGTACAGTGTTAAAGTAATAATTTAACTATGTTTACAATTTCATTTATACAAGTTTATTGATATTTTGATGTATGATATTTGATGTATCTACCGATTAACCTCTAACGTTCTCAATTTTTTACTTCTTCACTTCCTTGCGGTCATAAGAACACTCCTTCAGACACTACTCTGAGCTTTTAGCAGCAAATAAGGGGTTTCATATCAGCAAGAACCAATACTCATCAGTATGGTTAGTTCCTGCCGTAGACGCCTGCAAGAAAATGCCAAGCTGACTCCATACATGATCTCAGTTAAAACTCTAAGTAAGAATCATATGAGGTGAAATACTTTAGCGCTTAGCCATTTATGTCCTAGGGGACACAGGGGACCAGCCAAGTTCAAGAGAAAATTCATGAAGGCTTATTCGAAAAATGTTATCAATTGAAAAAAAATGTATAATGAATTTGTGAAACTGATTTTCTGAACCTTCTAAAATATGATATCTTTTTCCAATCTTTTTACATATATAACCACGTGTTTATTGAAATTTAGTTTATTGTCCATCATTATACCTAAATATTTGATGTCATCAACTACTTTAATTGACCCATTCTCAATTGTGAACGACACATCTACTTTGCTGTTTAATATCATACATTTCGATTTGCTAGTATTTAATTTCAACCGATTGCTATCCATCCATGCTTTAACTTTGTTCAGATCGCTTTCTATTTTTCTTTTGATATCATCTATGTTTTCCTCAGTACAAAATATCAGCAAACAGCATGAGATTTGAGGGGACTATCGCTTACTTTAAGTCGTTTATATAAAGCAAAAAATAATAGTGTTCCTAAGACTGATCCCTGTGGAGCCCCCATTTCAGTTTCAATCGTTATTGAACGAGCTTTGTTCTCTGCATTCTTTTTCTGAGATAATCCTCGAACCAATTAAATTCATACCCTTTAATTCCATACTTGTCCAATTTCTCAATCGGAATATTTCTGTCCACCGTTTCAAAGGCTCGTTTCAAGTCTAGAAAAACAGCAAAAATTGATTTCTTTTCGTCTATCTCTTCCTTCCAGTAGTTGATAATCAAATTAATTTACGTCTCACATGAACACTTTTTTTAGGTACTGGTACTAAAAGTGATTCTTTCCATAATTGAGGAAACCTGCCCTTTTCAAACGACTTATTAACGATATATTTAAGGACTGTTCCCATGACATTCGAATTATTCTTGCATTCATTCCCCCGAAGTCATGTTTCTGGTTAATTACTTAACACCTTGATTTTAAAGAGTTTTCCGTAACCTTTTTGAACTTAAAAACGCATTGACTATCTTCTATGCCATTTTCATATTTCCTCTGCCGTATTGTTTGTTTTTATATTCCTTATACTGTATATGAAAAATTTATCAAAGCAAGCTTTGGACTATCCGAGACTTTTCTTCCATTGAATTTGACTTCTTTAATTATATCTCTATCTTTTCTTAAAAGTGTTTGTTTAATTGATTTCCACATATCCTTTTGTGATATCGCTTTGTCAATTCTGTCTTTTATACATTTCCTTTTTTTAGCTCGCTTAATTTTAGCTTTGTGGATATATCTGACACTCCTGTAGTTTTCCCAAGCACTTTGGCTTTCATGTTTAGCCTAATTTTATACTTTTTTATCCTTACTAGCTCAGCTCTTACCAATTATTCTCCGTACTTGGAGTAAACTTTTTCCTTGTATACGATTTTTTTATGGCTTCATTTATTCTGGCGTCGAATGTCTTTGTTAGCTCATCGAGGTTCGCTTTTCCCAAATATTACCTACTAATATTTTTCTTTAAGCATTTCCGTATCCTGCTTTAGTATCTCTATGCCCTGCTCTGCTGTTTGTTTCTTCTTACATTTGATCAATATCTCCAGTATTTCATGATGAGATACATTTATATCACTTTTTACTTTCACCTCTATATTTTTCCGCCGTTTTGGAGTTTCTCGTAATTCGAGAATAATTCGAACATAATGCTAACCACCATTCGTCAGTTCATCTCGCTCTTTTACTGACTGGCATGCGTTGCTCAAATATATTGCAACTCCTCCTGTATGCTATAATATTGAGTCGCACCTTACAACGATATAACCATTTATTCTAATTTCAGTATCTTCTATATCCTCAATGGTATGTGTTTCACTTAACAAAACAAGATCGTATCATAGAATCCTGTCTTCCGTTGTTCGACTTTTACCTTCAACTCATTCAACTCATTGCATTATGATTACATCCAACATTAATCCTAACTTTTCGTTCGCCTTCATACAATTTACATATGCATTTTGTAATTATACTATTTTTACAACCCTTGGACCCATGGTAATATGTTCCTCCAAATAATCATTAACGTAACTAGGTAGGGGCCATGGTGGATCGGGCCCACCCACTGACATGTATATGTTACAGTCAAAACAAGAAATTCGTCAAAACCCGGTTTTACTAGGAAATCCTAGTTCTAACAAAGCGCTCCCGCTAATTCTAGTTTTAACTAATATAACACAGTTAAAACTCGAATTAACGAAATGCAGTTGATACTACTAGTACATAGTTACAGAGCAAAAAGGATAGGATATACTGTGTAAAATTCGTGTACGTGTATATATTTTTGTTGACACGGGGGAGAAATGACAAGAGGGGTGGGTGATTTAGTTGTTGTCGGTTCGTAATTTCTGACATTTCTAATTTTATTTGAATTTACGAAAAATAGTGCGGTGGTTTTTTAGTGATTTTTCTTAAAGAAGCAATAAAAATTCATTTATATATACTCAATAATAGTGAGAAACAGTAGTGAAGTGTCTGTGTAAGAGATTATAAATATAACTATTGTTATACTTTTTAAGTTCTAGTCATACTCAACTGTATATCTATTTCACTATTCCTTGTCTTAATACTCTACAAACTATTGTTTTACTGTTTAAGTTCTAGCTATATTCAACTGTGTAATTATCTTAATATACATTGTCTTAATACTCTGTTCGCTATACCTAACGCTTATTTGCGTGGCGCTCATGCCAGGGCTTGTAATAAATAAATTTTGAATTTGAATTTGAATAATCGAGACTCCGGAGTCTCGAATTATGGTGAAGAATTGCGCTGTGCTGTGCGGCAGAAAGAACCGGAGTTATTGCCATAGGAAATCATTTTTCAGGCAAGTTTAATTATTTCAAATAAATTAGTTGTGAAATAGTTTTAAAAATAAACAGCCGTAGCAATAAAATTGAACATTTTCCAGTGCCGGTTTGTTTGTTTACAATGGAATTGTCATTGTTAGTTGACGGAAGGCTTAGGGTTATTTATATGATGTCAGCCATACAAAGGCAACGACAAGAAATATTATCAGCAAATAAATGGGGCATTAGGAAATTTTTTAAAAATTCATAAAATTATAAATTTAAAAATTTTGCAATATAATGGGATCCCTTCTATTGAATTTATTCAATACTTAATAAAGTTTCGACCACCAAACTATGTGCCCGCTTTGAAAATATCGTAGTCTACTACTTCCATGACTAAAACGAACACATCGATGCGGTTCGACTACAGGAAGAAAAATGCCTAAGTTTTTCTTCCTGATAGCCTATCCTTTTTGCTATATAATTTAAGGTTGGATCTAAAACGTGGAGAGGCATTCGTAGAAAATTATACAAATGTTTTCAATATAGACATTTCCTACTTACAGGCTGAAACAAAAATAATAAAGAACATATTCCAAAACAAGAATATTGTAAATAAATTTGGAAAAACCGAAAACAGACATTAATAAATTTATGCAAGTTGCTGCAAGCAGCTCTTGTTCTTCTCGACCGGCTGTGAACGGAGCTCTTCCTTATTCGTCGAATTATGAGCAACTATGCTTCAGTAGTGGTTTTCGTATATGGCACTCCTAAACATTGAAAATGAAATAATTAAAAGCAAAGTAACAGCGCAATAGGTGCTAAAAAAATATGCTGAAAATAACCGTTAACTAAAGCTTATATAGACTTTAATTATAGGTATCTCCTTATTAGTGCTTAAAAAAAACGTAAATAATTGTTCTAAAATGTGTAGCCAACTTTATTTTTTGAAACAGTTCACAGATGGGAGTTCCTGATGAAAAAAAAATGCCTATTAATCTGGGATGTACAAATATTATCAGGGGCGGAATGGAGTATACTCCATTGTGCCCCGACGTTAAGTTCTTTGAAACATGAGTATTATGGCCCTTATATTTATTAGCCTTGAGTTATCACTAGACTTTCAATTAGTCAAAACTATGTTGCACCAAACATGTCACGTAAATTTCCGAATAAAGAATAGTGTATGATGTAATTATCTTGGAGTAACAGAGGGAAAATTAGAATTTGCAAGCTATTTCTCTGGTTTTCGGTAAAATCTAGACTAAGCACTTTCTCTTACTGACACCGACCACTCCATATAGCGCAACATAGCAAACTAAAAGCTGTGCACGAAGGTAGCGCGTCTCTGTCGTCCATAGCGAGCACCACAACCCTTTCCCATTCCGCCCGGTACCCCGTGTCACCCCGGGTTCCCATACACTATAAGTACCAAAATACGCACTTACTACAAATACCGCCATAACGCGAAGTACTTTAGCTCTTGTAGATTATTTTAATGCTTCATCTAATAATCGAGGTTATATGGATCTCGACAGTATCTCAAGAAATCTTACCACCTTCAGTAAAATAGAAAGACAATTCGCGGAATATATGAGTGACAGTAAGACAGAAATTGCCATATTGAATCAATATCCTTTGTTGAGAGGGTTGGCAATTAAGTGCAATTCACCGCTCTCTTCCTCCCTCCGCACCAGGCACCGTTTCTTTTCATTTGCAGGTCTTGTAAATGCTCCACATAGGCAATCATTATCTGATGTGATATTTGAAAAGCTTGATTTGCTGAAGGCAGAATCCAGAATTCCACAATAGAAATTAAAACAGCCAACACCTTGTACGATTCTGTTTCAGTTCCGATCATTTTGCAACATATTTTATGATATTTCGTAAATGGATGCCTCATCCAGTCATTTAGCTGGCTATGGATTTTTCAAAATTTCTGATTTGAATTTTCGAAAACTCTTGAACCTTAGAAGGCGAATCTACTTAAATAATTAACAAGAACTTAAGTATGTATACTTAGCGGTACTTAAACGCTGAAATGTGGGACTTATAAGTACCAGTACTAGTATGAGGTTTGCACTAAATTTGTAAGTACCAGCATTGGGACTTGTACTTAAAGGATATTACATCCACATCCTAGTACTGGTATTTGCACTTGGAATAAATATTGGGCATTAGGCAGGGTGTCACTATCATATCAGTTTCGTGTTTGGAACTTAAGGATTCTGAGATATTTTCCTTAATATGTGAGAGAAAGAAAGAATGGAAAGTAGAAAACAAATGTCTCTGTTAATTAAACGACACCACTTTCTTTTATTTTTCTTTCGAAATCGTGCAATTTTTTTTTATTTTTCACCTAAACACTATTTCCTATGATTTAACAATTGAAATGGGATTCAAGAAAAGAATTCACCATCACTCAAATCCCCAATTGCATTTTTACAATAATTTAAATGTCCGACCAAACTAAAATTAATAAAAAAGGAAAAGAAATCAAGTTTTATTTATTTCGTAAATACTCTTCGCTGTTGGTCTCGATTTTGTTGCTTATCACCCGATCGCCGAATATTAACTGACTATGACTACATAGTTATCCAAACTTATACTACCTGATAAAGGATGTACCATGCTTTTCTGTCTCCCGGGTGCTCAATAACATTCAACAAGCATTTTATGGGAAATAATTGAATACTGTTCGTTGTTCCTCTGACCTCTAACATCGGAACGTCGACAATTCTGTCTTATCTCAAAAGCTTTTCTTATTAAAATCGCTTTGAATGCACACGCGTACCTGCATTTACAGTGGATTCAAAGTGCAAGTCTAGTTGTTTAGCTTTCTTGGGAGCGGAGTTAAGGTTTCACGTAGGAAGACTACATATTAACAAGTAAAAAAGCTAGAATTGGTCTAAGATAAATTCTTATGATACCCTAGATGAGTGCCCGTATAAAATTTCATATGGTCACCATTTGAACAATTTTGATTTTTGCAGTGGTTTTTCGCATATAGAACGGTTCGTCGAATAAAAAAAAATTATTATAACCAATTCTATAGGATTTCGTACTCTAAAGAAGTTTTTAGTATACAATAAAAATGTTTAGGACTGATCGTTTTCACAGTATATGTAAAAAACCTAAATTTAAATATGGCAACACCAAAACAGGTTGCCCGATTTAGTCCATTTTTGAAATTTTATTTATTATTACTATAAAAACACCAAATTTCAGCTCTCTATGTCAACGCGTTCTCAGGCAGTGTCCACATACATATGTAGTGGAAACCGATATTTTTGTATGACAACCCCACGAAGGAGTTGCCCGATTTATCTCATTTTCGAATATAATTTTACTTTTTTTTCTAAGTCCGTGTACAAAATTTCAGCTTTCTAAGTGAACTCGTTCTCGAGTTATGTTGCGCACGGACGGAAGTCCAATCCATTTTGCTCTACCATCATTATTTCGGGGTGTTACAAACGCGGAATAACAAACGTAGTATACCCTTTAGATTTCATCTAGGGTATAAAAATGTAGTGATGCGATGCCTGTGACTTTTAAAGTGCGAATTATTTTATGAGGTTTTTGTGTTCAGGATTACTTTTGCGGAAATTATGTTTTAGAATTTAGATTATGTTTCTTTCGGGCTCTGTAACTTATAGAATCTCAGAAACTTTATGTTTTTTTTTAATCTATGCAATTTCATTGGCTCTAGGTATTATTAGCAATGCATAAAAAATATCAGTCAGTAGCTGGGAATACCCATGAGCTGGTATACCTACTTCGCAAGCAAAATGTTTATTAACCCTAGAATCTACACCAAGGAACAAATGTACCTTTGCTGAGAAAACAATTGCAATTTGAAATAGAAATATTTCCTGCAGCAAGTTCAAATTCCATGATAGCCTCAAACATATCTTTTTTACAAGGTATTAGCGTTGAAAACAGAAAGATGTTTGTGTTGATATCATGTCTACGTAGCCATAAGTACTTCCATGTCGAGGTATTTATACCAAAGATACAATGTTCCTACATATATTCAGGAGTTTTTTAATGGAAGCCGAGGCGTTATTCATATATGTACATATATTTCAACTGTATAAAAGAATAAGGAACTAGGAAATAAACAAAAATGATATTGAACCCTCATACATATTTTCGTTTTCAGACTATCGGCTGAACTCGATCGAGATGTGCTATATGACTAATTTTTACGAATTTTATTAGGGTTCAAGACGTTTTACTTGTTTTTATTTCCTAGTTCCCTATTGCTTTATATAGTCGCATAGGTAAGTTAGGTAAATACTAGCGTACTCCAAGATTTTTCTCAAATGGACTGATTTACCTACAACTCCGGACAAGAAATCTGCTAGCGTGTAGGTACGTTCTGGTATGAAAATCATCTCGGGTTCTATATAGAGATTTCTAGTGCTGTTATTCTATTTGTATTTTGAGCTTTGAATAGCCGAAAAAAAGCTCAGGATTTCTGTTTTCAAAAGCTCAGAGTTAAAAATAAAAAACGTGAAGTTGAATTTTTCTAAATTTATTCAATCAGAGTGGAATTTAATTTTACATTAAACCAAAGAAAGCTATCGGTAATATGTATGTGTTGCGAATTATTTATGTAGCATAATACTGCAGAGAGGAGAGAGAATGTAAGTGGCCAAGATCCAAATGTTAAAATAAACATAACACTCTTCTTTCCTTGTTATTTACCTTTTGCCTGATCTTATTTCCTGTATTAAATCTCACACCACATACCTCTCAATAACAAGAAGTAAGAAGGTATATTTGTACCTTTGGTATATCAACCATGGGGTCCACGTATGGTGTAGATTCCAGGGTTAAAGCCTATGTACGAAAGTTGGGAGACCTGCCTTCCAGCCCCCCCCCCCCCCCCCCCCACAGGACAAAAATCTTAGTTACGACATTGCAAGCAATTGCCACATACTTTACTTTTACAATCTTTGGTCTCATGGTTAAAGCCTAAACCCTTGTAGCATCTTTTTATATAAGTTCCATCATAAATATGGCATCTCTCCCATCCTATATTCAATTTACCTGCTTTCATTGTTTCTTCATATAATTCATGACTAATCTCAATTATTGCAATATTCTACCTTCAACTTTTTCTTTACCCAAATTTTTAAGCATTTGGCATCAATGTCTGCCCTGATGCACTCATTTTACTTCTTAATTATATCAATTAACTTCTCCTTATCTATTTGAGTGCCAATTCCGGTAATTAAAATTGTTGCCTTTCCTACCTTGGGGATTTGAACTTCTTATAAATCAGCTAGCTGTTTCTCCACTACATTTTTTATCCTCTGTTGCTCATAATTGCTCGCACTTTCAATGGGTACTGCACCATGCTGCTTCGCTTTCATACCAATAAATTTTGAATTTGTTCGATCTACCTTAGTTTTTATGTCTTGCTCCCATCCCCTTTCTTTTTAGGTTTCACTATTACTAGCGGTGCGCTCCTGGGTACTAGTGGAGATGCATTCCTTACCACACAGCCGATTGGTTCTCAATTACTAGTATATTACATTGCAAATTATCATAATAATATTCATAAGCATAATATTTTACCTTTATACATATTTCCGGGTAAATTAAGATGAAAAGATATACTTACCTAAATACTCCATTTTGAGGCCACTCCGCCTTCACTAACAAAATGAAATTGCTAAAATTAGCAAAAAACAAAAAAAAAACACAGTTCAGTTAAAGAAGTTATCGTGCTCCACATCAAACAAACTGACATTGCAGCAACAAATATAATTTTATTTGAATGTCTCTATAATTTCTATTGTAAAAACCTCATAATTCCACGTACATAGACAGCATAGCTACCCAGAAGTTGAGCATCAATAATTGCTCTATCATTCATCTACAAGCGGCATGTAAGGTCATGTAAGGAACCTTCTAGATCCCAAATTAATACCATCTAGCCTATTCATCTACTAACTATGTACGTAGATCTAGTTAACCTCATTATAATGTGCAGATTTTTTTACAATCACTTCCACATTTGTTTCGAGTGTCAAAAATACCTGAATTAAGCAAGTAACTAGAAGTCGGAATTAACACTCACCTTAAACGCAGTTTGAAGCCCACTCAACGGAAGGCAGGCGTAAGTATCTATCGCAGATCAGAGTGGAAGCATGACCCCGACAAACTAAGTTCAAAGCAGTTCAAAAACCAACGAATGCGAAAGTTTTTTTTTTCAATTTACTTCAACTAATTTGAAATGTTTTGCGTGCTAATCAACTTCTTGATTATTGTTCAATATATTTTTTTTTCTAGCAGCAGCAATGTCATGCGACCATACAAAGCACTCCTAGAACGAAATGTACACGGCGCGAATGGCGAGACTTGAGAGGTTAGTTGAATTTCAATTCATTTTACTTGACTTGCCACAAATGAGTAATCCAAATTAATTGTTTTTAGTCTCGTAATCTCTGTAAGATCAAGTGCATTTGAGATTTAGAAGATTAGTTAGTGGAAGCTATGGCGTTTTATGATGGATCCCAGATAGATTTAATAACAATGTGTACACAAGTTTATTCGATGCAGAGGTGACACTGTTACAAAGAGTGTTTCTTGGATAAAAATTAGGCGAAATACCTACATTAAATTTATGAAGGAAAATGTAAATAAACTTTTTCATATCCTCCTCCTCCTCCTAAATTCTATAACATTTCTTTAATTCCCAATTAGATATAGTATCGGAATGCTGACAAGGTTTTAAAGCGCAATTAGTGACTTAAATGATTTTTTCCAATTTCCATAAGCTTTTTATAAGCCACGAAATTTAATTTGGGACTAGCCTTAAGCAACTTTTTTATCTTTTTGTCGTGAAAGTTTTATAAAATATTCTTTGATTGTGAACCAATAGTTCGAAAAATTTCTAAGATAAATCACATGCTAAAGATTTTGAAGATTAATAAAAAAAATATCTAAAAACTTTTATTATACTCCAACATGAACGAACACTCGCATTGTTTGCCATATCGGTGACTTTTTCAGGCGATCGCGCGAACTGCACCGCTTTAAACCTCTCCATAGTGAACACAGCCTTAGACTTCTAGCGGTCTCTGCAACCGCGCATTCTATTATTAGGGATATGTGCCAAACGATTTAAAGGCCGCTACATACGCTCAAGCAAATCTTGCGACTTTTGCATGGCCGAGTCGTTTGATATGCATGAGCGTGTGTAGCCGGTATGGGAATTTGAGTGTAGAGAGCATGAGTGAAATCGGGCGAAACTATTACGTACAAGCAAAACTTATGACTTTGCTCTGGAATTGAACTACAAAATCAGATGTTACCTTTTGCATCCTAGCGTAACAAATTTTGTTCAAACTTTAATTCATTCCTATATCAAAGTCGTCAGGTTTGCTTGTACAAGATAGTTTCGTCAGATTTCATTCAAGCAGGCCACAGACGATACAACTTTTGGTCCAACTGTTGTACCAATCTGTGTTGGCATACAACCGTTGTATGGTGTGTGGGCCAATTGGTACGAAGCATCCAACAATCAAGCTCGGCTGGATGGTTGGATGTGCATGCAGGTCAACCGCTGTTGTATATGCAACCGTTGTATGGTGTGTGGGCTTGTTGTTCAACCGTTGATCCGATTTCATTATCTGTCAAGTTTTTTATTGTAAATGCGTTGTAAAAAACAAACCAAAATGGTGTCAATTAAGTATAAGGACTTCTGGGAAGAGTTTATTGATATATTATTAATTTTCAAAGACATAATCACAGCTGAAAAACAAGTGCACTTTTTTTTTTTGACAACCGATGACATTATTTCGGAAGAAATTATTGCTGAAGAAATCGGTCCAACAGTTGTATCGTGTGTGGACTACCATACAACTGTTGGTCCAACGGTTGGTCAACAGCCGTTGGACCAACAGTTGTATCGTCTGTGGCCTGCTTCATGGCAGACTTCAGTCTCAACTCAAGCTCCGCCATTCACTACACACGCTCACGTAAATCAAACGACTGGAACAATGCATAAGATTTGCTTGAACGTACGTATGTATGTACCGGCCTTTAAATGCTGCCAAAATCTATTACTATTTCTTTTAGTAAATTTCCGAGCTTGGCAATTCTTCTTCTTTTTAAATGGCAAATTCGTCTGTTTACATTTGGCAAGTTCGGTTTTTTTTTTAATTTGAAAGTTTTTTTTAAAATATTTCACAATGTATGAACGAAATCCAAGAGCTAGTGATTATGACCGATGTAAGTACGCCACACAAACTGGAATTTAGCCCGCATTTAGCTAGTTTGGCAATATCCTAAAAGTGCTAGAATAGTTCAGAAAGAAATAACAAAATTTTTTTAAACATACATAAATTTGTGCTCTAAGCTTGATGTGCTCTTTCTCTAAAAGTGTTTTACCTTTGTTATTACATATATTCTAATACTTTAATTAAATACACTTGTAGCTATGAAAAAGGTTATTTTGAAAGAACATGTAGGTACCTACAATTTTGCTCTAAAACAGCCCACAAAACCGCTCACGAACCTAAATATACGTTGCTTCATGTTGTTCACATTATCGAGCTTCTTTACCTAATACCATAGATGGCACAAGAACTAGATGTCGCATGCAGTATCAAAAAAGTATACAAAATTTATATGGCTGGGTGGTCCATTCCGGAATGGACCACAACATTTGAACTGATGTGTACGTCGAGTGATTCATATTTTTTCGTATCTGAAGTGTTGAGGAGGTTGATCAAACGAATACAAAACTGCTGTTAAAAAAAACATTTGCTCTTGGCATACTCTAAACCGTGTTGTGGCCCATTCCAGAATGCACTACCCATTTCACAATTTGTATACTCTGCTTTAGTATGCCATGCGACATCTAGTTATTGTTCCATCTATGCTAATACGTAATGAAATTTTGGAATTCTGTCACATAATGACGTAAGTAGTGATTCAAAAACGTCCCCTCGATTTAATTCAACCAGGAAAGGTGAACTTCCTTGCACGCACTTACGTAATTTTGAATCAATTTTAAGATTATACGCGCATTATTAATTCCAGCGTTTTTTCCTGGTTAAATGATTTTTCATACAATAAATGAAAAATAATCATTATTTTCTGACCTTGTTTTTTGCAATATGTAGATACGAACTGTGATCGAATAACAAATAAAAAAGAAAAATATGGCCCCAAAATAAATAAATCATTTGCTAATTCGTCTTCAAGCGGCTCAATGGTCTAGGGGTATGATTCTCGCTTTGGGTGCGAGAGGTCCCGGGTTCAAATCCCGGTTGAGCCCAATTTTTTTCTGCATTTTCAATTAATATTTTTAACGAAATATTTTTAAATTAAATAATTTAAAAACAAATCATGTAATTATTATACAGTTGATTAACATAATTATGATAAGAAGCGCACATACTACAAGTAAAAGTATTCCTAAACGATCTGGCAAAATGCCAGATATCGGCCAATTTTTGAGGGCACACGGAGCAGATATTCGGGGAGATTTCATCTGGCAGAAAGTTGCCAGATAGTTTTCGGTCAGTTATCGTCTTTAATGATTACGCGACCTGTTAGTTTTCATCTAGTAAAATACTGTTTTTATGTGGCAAAGACAACATAAAGTAATGTGAAGTTCATTGTTCAAAAATGACTTCTAGAGAAGGTGCGCGGTTGCTTTTAGTGTGTATAGTGCATTTTGTACAAGTGAAAAGTGGAGGCTTCAATTTCGGTGATCAAGCGTATTGTTTCACCACTAGTCCATGTTCTACTTCTTTGCCTTGTTTTCATCTGCCATTTTCTTAATTATGATATTTATGATATTTATATATTGTATACTCTTGATTATTATATAATATAGTACAAACCTTTGATAAACTTGTCTCCTGCAGTATGTTCTATACTCCTATGACTACGTGCACAACACTATTTTTTTAACATGTAAACTGGACAGATATCTGCTCAATTCAAAAATTTATTGGCCAGATTGGCAGACGATGTTCCAAAATTTGCCAGATAGAAAAATGGCTGATTAAACGTGCGTAATTACACGTAACCCACAAAAGTGGGCAGATATCTGGCATTCTGTCAGATCATTTAGGAGCACCTTAAGTAACAGAAATGTCCCCGAAACAGATTATTTTGGAATAAGCTCCTCTTTAATATAGGTAGGTCTCCGTTTGGTCTTTGGTGTGAAATTAATATATTGGTTCCTAATCCACGGCTTTAGACATGTGCAATACTGGTCACATTTGTTACTCGGTAATCATTTGTTACTCTATAAAAAGAATTCGTGGCTTTTAATTCGTTACCCTAATTCGGTACTTTACGTAAAATACCTTTTAACCAGCATACTCGTACTACTAATTAAACAATTTTTTCGTATAAAATATTAAAATTAGACAATTAGAATTCAAGAATTGAAAAAAAAATAAAAAAAATTTCAGGACTAAAACAATAACGTTTTCAGGAATTTTAAATCTCCTTTCAGCACGTTAGCCAAAGCGAAATTAATTCTTTTCTTAAAAAATTGAAGTAGTGTGACTCGAAGTACGTAAAATTCATGATTATGAATAATGACTTTGAAGATATTCAAGAATATTCTATCATTCAGGTAATGCTACATTTTATGCAAAAAACAAAGGTAGGTATATAGCATTGCTCCAAACGAGGAATTTGTTCAATTATGTTTGGCTGTTTCCTAACTTCTTATTAGAAAACTTTGGAATGACCACCTCTACTTATTGCTCACTTCTCACCGCTACTGTCGTACTACTTGTGACGAAGATAAGCACAAAGATTCGATGCCTATGTACTTTAAACGTGAACAACTGGGAAAAATGTGTGAGTAATCTTGTTTGGTAATCGTATTGGTACAATGGCATGAAATTTTATCGAAAACGTTAACCGAGTTCCTACGTAGAACGAATTGTTTATTTGGTTTCCGGCGTTATACATAATTCGCATAGGTATTAGAAATCCGAATTTATTATGGAACAAGTGAAAAATCTAGAATTCAATTCTTATAATATCCTAGATGAATGTCCGTATGTAATTTTGTATGGTCACCCCTCCGCACGTTCGATTTTTGAAGTGGGTTTTCGTTTATATTTCTAGATCGTCGGACAGAAAAAATTATTATAACTAATTTCATAAGATTTCATATTCTGAAGAACTTTTCAGTACAATAAAAATAGTCTAAGACTGATCGTGTTCACAGTACATATATACATAAAAGTCCAAAATTTTTATATGGTAACACCAAGGAGAGGTTACTCCATTTAGCCCATTTTTTAAATTATATCTACTATTTTTATGAAAACACTGTGTACAAAATTTCAGTACTCTACGTTAACGCGATCTCAGGCAGTGTCCAAATATGTACACCTTCTCGAGTTATCGTGAGGACGGACAGACAGACGGACGGATGGACAGACGGACATGCCAAAATCAAAATAACTTATAATATTATGCGTGGGTGTCCAATCCATTTTGCGCTACCGTCATTAGTTGAATGGAATGATAAACTTAATATACCCTATAGTTTTCATCTAGAGTATAAAAAACGCAAAAAAGAGAAAAACAAACAGAATAAAATAAAAGAAAAATGATACAATTAGATGATTACGCAGCAGTTTCTTAACTCTAGATTTATTTAAACTGAAATCTACGTAAGCAAATTTGTCATTAAATGTTCTGCATTCAAAATGCCCATAATTGATGATGATTCAAACAAAAAAAAGATCCAGTTTTCTTAAAATCAGGCTTGGTGAAGCAATGGGCAACTTGGCAAGTATATATGTTTCTAGGGTAATAAGATGCAACCTTCGATGATATGGGAGCAGATGAATAGGATTGACACAGGGTAGGGATCAAAGCGCCGAACGTAAAAAAATCGGTGAACCGATTCTAAACGTGCGATATGAGAAGTATTATATGGGGTACCAGACCTGGCGGGCATACTCCAAAATGGAGCGAACAAAGCAGCAATACCAAGAGGTTTTTCAACACTAAAATATCACTGAATAATCGAAACCATCGCCTAACCAAACCCAGGAACTAATTTTACCCTATTAATGAGTGCATCAAAATAAGACCTTAAGCACATTTCATAGTAAAAAAAACTCCTAAATCTTTCGTTTGTGAAATTCTTGGTGTGGAAAATATGGTCCGTAATCTTCTCTTTGTCTAGTAAACCGTAAAATTTTACATTTTTCTATATTAAGATAAGATTATTTTTATTACACCACGTGACAAAACAAGTGAAGTCATTAGGAAATTATGAGCAACGAAAGATTTTAAAGTCGTCAGCATAAATTAGCATCTCGAAGTTTAAAAAAACAGATCTAGGTCATTTATGTATAAACTGAATAAAATGAAAAAACCTGGGGACGTCCAGAGGAAGCATAAATGTTATCAGAAATTGTACCCCTAAAGTGAAGATTTTGAAAAATAGATTGAATACCCACACGCATAATATTAAAAGTTACTTTGATTTTTTTATGATCATCTGTTCGTCTGTGTCTATCCTGACGATAACTCGCGAGCCTGAAATTTTGCACACAGCCTTTTTTTAAAAAAAGATGTTCAAGAAAAAGTGCAAAAACTCAGAAAGGATTACATATGGTTATTTCAAAGGGAAGCTTATCGACTTTTTAAATCTAATATTAAAAACGGATGTTGATTACGTATTTTTTGATAAAAATAGTAGTTCAATAAAATAAATCGAGTTAAAATTCCGAAATTTTAAACCCATAATTTCATCAAATTCATCATCATAGGCTATACTGTAACGTTCAGTAGTTGCAGGGTGATCTATGAAAACATTCCCAAATATCTTTAAGTCCCGTTATCTCGGAAACCGTTAGGATTTCCCCACCCCCATCCATAACCTTCGGGTGTAACAGCACAAATTCTTTTATATTTATACCCTAGATGATGAAATAATAGGGTACACTAAGTTTGTCATTCCATTTGTAACGCATAGAAATAATACTTGTAGAGCAAAATGGATTGAACAACCACGCATAATATTAAAAGTTATTTTAATTTTTGTATGCCCGTCTGTCCGTCCGTTCATCTGTCCGTCCTCACGATAACTCGAGAATGCGTGTACTTAGAGAGCTGCAATTCTTTTGTAAATTTAAGCTTAAAAATGGGATAAATCGAGTAACTCCATCGTGGGGTTGCCATACTGTAATGTTGTTTTTCACTATATATTTTGAATACTGCCTGAGAACGCGTCAACGTAGAGAGCTGAAAATTTGTACATGATGTTTTTATAAAAATAGTAAATATAATTTCAAAAATTAATTAAATCGGGCAACCCCCTCTTAGTGGTGCCATATAAAATTTTAAATTTTTTATGTATCTTGTGAAAACGATCAATCCTTAATATAAAATCACTTCAACAATCAAACTTGCACAGATGGGTGACCATTCGCGAATTACATTCATCAAGGATATCATAAGAAGCGATCTTACCAATTCTATCCTATTTACTTGTTTTTATTTTTTTATTATTTTAAGTTTTTTATATAAAAAAAAATCCTATCTTTCCGTTTGACAACCGCGATACTCCTCTTTTTTTGCCTTTTACATTAAAAAATAATCGATATTTCGAAGAACAAAAGGCGATCAAAATGGAACCGAAACCGCATTCCTAGAAGAACACGGGTTAAATCCTTACCAAAACAAAAGTAATATACCGGCAACTCTATACGAAGAATTCATTGATGAAAATTCCATTTTAAATTGCAGAAGAAATTTTCAAGTTCCTGCTTCGAACGGTTTTGAAGAAAATTCCAAATTTAAATTATAACTGTGCCTGCAGACATTTCATCATTAGTTTGAGATTTAATAATCGTTCGAGTCATTGCTCGCTGCTCTTATTCGCTATTCTAGAAATGAAGTTTTCATCTACATAAATAAGCTGTGTTCTTTTGGTTCAGTACAATGCTCTACAGAACACAGGATATTGCGAATTGAATTAATTCGTAGGGTGCATAGAAGTAGAAAAGGTTTTGAAAGTATAGCGAAATAATCAAGATGCATGACTTTAATTCTTTCAAAACGCTAAACCTGTCATACTTTGTCCCGAAATTTATTGAGTTCTATTTTGGCATTTTACAAGGACTGAAGTAATTACAATTTGAATATTTTCGCTCTACTTTCAAAGTCTTTTCTACTTCTATGCACCCTACAAATTAATTCAATTTGTAATCTCCTATGTTTTGCAGTACACTGTACGGTACCAAAAGAACACAGCTATAGTATGTATACGTATCACATAAAAGTAATATTAATCAAACCAATTAAGTAGGTATAACTTTTCCCCCATTTTCTTTTTATGTGATTTTATAGTCTATTATAATCGCTTTTTTTCTATCACGTCCAGACAGCAGAGCACCTAAAATTGATAAGAATTTTTAAAGAAAAAAACCCGATTAACTTCACATTGTTATCCAAGTTTTATTCTTCATATACTTAATTTTTATTATTAAGATATTATAAACAGTAAAAAACATGTTCTTTTTTTTCAATTCATTTTCATCTAAATTAATATAATATATTCATTCATTTATCGTTTACTAGTCACAGAGAAGAAATTACAATGTTTGGTTGAGGTTTTGTTTGGGGAGGGGACGAAAGGAGTAAGTATATGCAATTAATTGAACTTACATTTATAGAAAAATTAAGAATTTTCATGTGTTTATATAACATTCTCCTTTTATTATTAATTTAATTATTTTCGTCATAATATATCTAGTTATTTTAAATTTATATAACGACTTTCCTCTTTTAATTTTAATTGTTTATTCTATATATTTTAATTTTTTTTTTATTATTATTTTTTTTTACTTTCTAATTTACCCTTCTCTTGTAAATTGTTTGTCAAATTAAAGTTTATTTCTGGTTTTTATTCTACAATCCATTTAGCACGCGATAAAATCTAGTTTATATAATTATATTATGTGTATGTATTTATATATATATATATTATATGTATATTTATTTTGCAATAATTACATTGAGAATAAGTATCGTATGTATAATATGTATTTAATAGTATGTAGTTATAAGGATTAATAATTGCGATAAAATCTTTTAGCGTTTTTTTTTTTTTTATTTAATTTATCACTCCTAAGGCTATTCTAAACTGTTGAGAAATAATATGTATGTATTTATGTATTTTATATATATATATGCCATAGAAATTGCGTTTGCAATTTACGTATAAAATAAAATTTATACAAAATGATTTTTTTTAATTTATTCCAAAATCAGAACACAGATATCTCTCTCTCTCTCTCTCAGCACAAATAAATTCACAAAATAGGTAATTAAATGTTCATTTTAAAGTAACCCACAAAGTCACAAAGCTTCAAATTTTAAACACCTACGCATATCACCAATGACAAATTAAGTTATATATTAATATGTACATAAAAAAGAACGAGTTTCTATATTTTGATAATTCCCAAGTTGGTATTAAAATAATAACATTCAATTTTCTATGAATAAAAGAACAAAAATTGTTTATAATTTTTAAAAGTGAAATAATAAATTGTCTTTTCTAAGATGATTGGTTTTATTACCATTAATCATAGAGTATACCTACATAGTATGTATCAACATACATTGAGAGCTTAATCTACTTAGAAGATAAAATTGTTGATCCAAATTGTAATTTTTCAAATCTCTCTTTAAAGGCACTTTCACATCAAACACAAGAAACGGAAAAATGAAAACCGAAAAACTCAATTTATTCCACTTTAAAACAAGATTTTTGCTCCGATGATTAATAAAATCACGGGAAATAGGATAAACTAATAATTTTACTAATAAAATAAAATATTTATCTTTGAATTTTTAAGAAAACACAACTTTTATGATTTATCGGACGAATTTTTCTGCCGAAAAAGTTTTTCGGCCGATAAAACATAAAAGTTGTGTTTTTCTTCAAAATCTGAAATAAATATAACTATTTTTTCAGTAAAATTCTTAGTTTATCCTATTTCTCTGGATTTTATTAATCATTGGAATAAAAATCTTGTTTTAAAGTGGAATAAATTGAGTTTTTCGGTTTACATTTTTCTGTTCTTGTTTTTGATGTGAAAGTGCCTTAACTCTCATGTCCCCTGTTTTGTGATAATGAAAATATTAAAAATGTATTAATTAGAAAATTTCTCTGCCGTAGTCCCACAGTTTAAAGAATAAGATGTAAACTTTTATATTATGTTTAGTGATAATATTCCCGCCTATAATTTAATTATTGAAGGCCTATACAGAGTGTTTCCCGTTGATAGGTCCAAAGGGAACGAGGTGATAGTATTCACCTAGGAAAACATACAAACAATAAATTGCGTGGCAGGGGAGGCATCTAACTAAAGTGTTTCTGAGCTGTGATTAAGGAAATATGCTAGTTTTTCACGAAATACACTGTATCTTAAAAATTACAGGGTGGACAATCACTCTTAAGACCCTATTGTATGTGAGCTCTATAAAAATTTCTACTTTTGTAAATTTTTTTTAAAATAATTAACATAACTTTGGTTACAAGTATTATAGTAATATCCAAAAATAAAATATACATATGCAGCATTTTAAACACAAAAATTTCTTTATTCTTAACAAAAAGATCAAAAACAAAATATATTCAGGCAGTTATATGTATGTATGGATTAGACAATGCAATTCGACAATGTTTTAATATTTTCGGTGTGTTAATTTAATACTTTAATGTTTCTGCAATCAATTTGTATGATAGACGGATAAAATCAGATCTTATTACAGTAATAGCATTCAAAGCTTACAACATATAATAAACATGGATCCGAGTATCGTACAAAAATCGAATACACGACTGAAGTCGAACTTCCATCAAAATATTTCGATAGGATAGGTGACAACAAAGGACGGAAAATACAGAGCAAATGAGATAAAAGCAAAAAACAAAAAAAAAAAGCAAGTAGCAATTGGACGCTTGGATGGTAAATGAATGGCAGCATGTAGAAATGTCAAGAAATTTATACTCTTATCAGAATTAGAATAACTTGACATGAAGTAACATGAATTCTGCTAGCTGTTTATACTTGCAATGTGTTCCGGAATACTTGAGCTCAACACAAATATTGCTCTTGCGTCACAAGATTCAAAGTCTGATTTTCCAACTTAATCCTTTTTCTTTTCACATCTGTTACAATATTATAAATATTCGTTGGCATTCAGCATTAGAAAGCAGATATATAAGCACAAGTATAATTAAAGTAACTAAATTTGGTTACAAAATTCGCTCACCAAAAATCCTTCGCCGTTTTTACTTTCTTCCATAACCCTTTTCAGAGCTAACTCAAGTTCGTCACGTCATTTACATTATTAATATTTACAAAATTCTGGAAAAACTTCGCTATAATTGGAATTTCCGTTCATTTCAAAGACAATGCTAGTTTTGAATCCAAAAATTGGAATTGTTTAAACAATTCCTATTGAGTTGGGAACCTTTTTCTACCTTCATCCCACGACCGAAAATACAATTTAAAAGAATTTACTTTTCAGTTCATGTATGTACATAGATCGTTTCGTTATTGTAACTTAATTATAATTCTTGCATTCAGTGCCTAATGCTGCGTTCCTTTTCCCGTTCAGAATGAACCTGTTTCATTCCATGTCGTTCTTTTTCTCTGGTCGAACAAGTTAAGGATCAACTACAATTGAAGTGAAGAACTTACGATTTTGAACGAGACTGAGGTTTACTTACGAAAAATTGATGTTTTTAGCCTAAATAGTAATCACATTCCGTAAGGGTTATTATCTTGATATTTAATGTTTTCAATTTTCAAAAGGGGTTAAAAAAAATAACAAATAGAAGTTGATTTAATTGAAAATTTTTCCTTCTATTAATTCTCAGTTCCATAATGACATATTATGTGTTCAAATTTAAAAAGTGGAAAAAGTGAAAAAATTAACAAATGGAAGTTGATTTAATCAAAGACTTGTGCTTTCTATTAATTCGCAGTACCATTTTTATTCCATTTTAATTTTTACGTTGCACTTTTAATCATTTAGTATTAATTTAATTGTTTGACACATCGCTTTCTTACGGAATGAGCGATTCTTACCGCACCTTTACTGACTGCAATTTGGCATTTAAAGTTAATGAAAGTTCCGCTCCGAAGAGTTACAGTTAATTTGTATTAACGTTTGTTAATTTTAAATTGCGCGTTTGCTTTACGTAAATAACATTATTTACGTGTACGTAAATTGTAGTTGAGCCTTTAGTCTGTTTAATGAGCTGCTCTAGGTTACTCTAGAGCAGCAAAAGGCAGAAGAGAGCAGAAAAGAACAGAAAACCGTGTTTCATGAATTCAGACCACTACTCTAAAGTACTCTAATGTAAGCTGAACTGTGTTTCATGAGTTTGCTCTAAAGTGAACTGGAAAGACCTACAGCAAGATTTTCTGCTCTAACTTTTTCAAAGGAGTAACTTAGAGCAGGCATTTGACAACTGTAAATTGTTAATTTCTTTTTGTGGAAAAAATAAATTTCTGTACTATTCTCTTGGAAGAATTGAAATAATAATTGTGTTTTTGTGTGTAAAAAAAAATTTTTTCTTTACATTAATCATGCATTAATTTCAACAATTGTGTTTTTTGGTGACAGATCTCAGAAATGTGTGTTTCATGAGCTTCCGGACCCTTTCGCTCTACTTTTAATTTGACAGTTAACCAATATAAGCTCACGATATACTGATATTAACAAGGTATGACTG
Source organism: Dioctria linearis (assembly GCA_963930735.1). Classification (NCBI taxonomy): domain Eukaryota; kingdom Metazoa; phylum Arthropoda; class Insecta; order Diptera; family Asilidae; genus Dioctria; species Dioctria linearis. Next base: position 330,141,138 of record OZ005740.1, on the reverse strand, counting down.
CTTTGAGGCACGGTTGGCCATCTTGAGCGTCAAGGTACACATATCTGTGCTCAAGATATTATGGGCCTGTCCGAATCCAAGTCTTCGTCTTCGTCTTATTATTACAGCTAGCGACGTAACCCAATAAGCTCAATATTATAATAGTTAGATGAAGACGAAGCTAACTTATCCGAATTCGTGTTCTTAGCTTGATATTTCACGTTTCATAAAAGCTTGTGCTGCTTTACTTGATGCTTGTATACCTCCCGCTATGCGTTAATTAACTTAAAAACAAGCTCTCTTGTCTTTGAAATGTAAAATTAGTTAGCATTATTTTGCAAGGCAGTCATATATTTCTTGACCATCATATGCAGTTAAATTCACCAAAAAAGTATAAATTTTTGGTGACAAGAATTACATTGTATTTAGGTTCTACGATAAGCTATAGTGCAAAGAATGAAGACTAATTTTATTATCCACAAATTATGACTGCTTCATTTTGTCAGTGTTCGCCATTTTTCCATCAAGCTTAAGACGAAGCTAACCTGATCGAATTCGTGTGCTTTGCTTGATCTTGACAGCCAGCGAATAAACATAACCTCACAATATATTGTCTATTTAAATAAGATAACTCGACTCTTAACAAGATGTCTAAACTGTTTTAGAAAGTAGCAAAGCTCAAAACAAAGCTGAAAACATATAAAAACAGCATTTTCAAAATTTATAAATGACAAAAATTGGCCTTAGCTGTAGTTTGAGCCAATGTTGAAAAGTTTCTTCCACACTTACAAGAAAAAACTATAAAACAGCCGAACTAACCAAATTAGCTCTATTGTAGTGCTGAGCGCCTCATATATAAAAAATATAAAAAAAAATCTGAAGGCTTCATATAAATTGATGATGTGACGTCACTGCATCACCTATCAAAAATCTAGTGGGCATATCTTGATAATGTCAGTATATAGGCACCGCAACCTAAGGTCAACTGCCCCGTTCTGTCATGAATGCACATGAATTTTTTTCGGATTCAAGGAAATAGCCTTGTTTTTTATAAAGAATAATTCGATTTCAATTTTCGATTGGAAAAATTAAACTTATTAAATAAATTCAAACTATATTTCAAAAACAATAAATATCCTTTAATTTTAAACGACCTCAAATTATTCAAAGTTTTTTGGGTTATTGTTAACCTTTCTTAGGCTTAAAAGCCAGAAGTAATTGATTCAAATTGCCAGACAAAAAAATATCAATGAGCATGGGTTCATGACGTTCATGGGTTTATGAGTTCAGAAATGTCATAAAGTAAATTTGTATTCGCGTACGTTTAGCTTAACTTTAAATATGTAAAAAAAATGGTTGGATTCAACCTGAAATTCTCCTCAATTAGTTATGCTCATAATTTTTGTTTTTATTTTATTTATGCATTAAAATATGTACATAGTATGGTATGGTAAAAAAAAACTGGTAGAAAAATCGTATGTCAAAAGATTCAAATTTTAAGCCGAAAAGTCGGTAGTAATCTGACTAATCCGCAGAAACGGTACAGAGAGTTTATACATTTTAAAATAGTACATTCTCCTTTATTCAACTTACTTAAGCCATGTTTTAAGCTTTTTGAAAGAGCAAAAGTACCAGAAGTACATATTCAAAAAGTAACAGTTGTAATCAATCAAAAAAGCAGTTAATACATTTTGGCAGTAAAGAAAACATAGATAAACACGTCAGAGCTACTGTAAAATCCTTAATTTTCATAAGAGGGAATACCAGTGAAAGTTTAAAATTAACGTTTGGCTGACACCAGATATCTCGAGAACAGTAAGTTGTGTCTAATTATTTCAAATATATTTTAATGTTTAGTTAAAAGTCCAATCCGTGAGACAAGTGCAGAAAAATTCTCCAAATTAATCCAGAAATTATTATATAATTAACTGAAACTCTTACACCACTTTTCAGTTAAGTCATTAATGATCCGGTTTTGCTATACATCTATAGACGTGCTATAAAAGGAAGAGAGCTAGAATTGATGAGACCCATTTTTTAGATACTGCCCATATGTAATATCGTATGGTCACCCATCTGAAGAACTTTTCAGTACAATAGAAACGTCTAGGACCCTTTTAGCCGGAGTATGCTCCATGCTCATCTAACAAGGATGAGAGTTGTTGACAGGCCTGAATGTCTGTCCTGCCTAGAAGGAGAGCCTAGGATAACCAAACACTTTCTGTGCGCTTATACGGCATTTATCCGCAGCAGACATAATAAGTTTCGGTCTGCCCTCCTATCTGTGGATGAGCTGGAATGCTTACCTCACCTAGACCTAATACGCTTCATTAAGAGGAAAGGAAGGTTTTGGTGCGAGGGTTTTTTTTCATTTATTAATTAATTAATCGTCCTTCTCCATATAGTAATTCTGTAGGTCTTCCTGTAGTATTTATTTTCCTCTGTAGATATCAATCTAATGCCTCTGACTAGTTATTTTAACATACGTCCAGCCCATTTTTTCTTTTATCTGGACCGCTATATTAGTTTTTGGTGTATCATTGAGCCGAGCTCCGCATTCGTAATTTTTTTTTCCAGAATATCTTTCATATAATTCTCAAGCATTTGTTCATCACAAGATGGGGAGATTCCAAATTGCCCACAATCTTCATTCGCTTCACCACTTATAGTACTGATACTACCGAGATAGTTTAACTCCAATACTTTCTCTAATACAGTGCAGTTGATGGTTATTTGGCCGGTATTTTCGTGTTCATTTTGATGTGTTTTATTTTTCATGTATTTATTCTTAGCCCAACTTCCCGTGGACATGCTTCTAGTAGGTATATTAATCTTACTTTGCATGTCGTTGAACGAGTAGCCTATAGTATGGTGATGTAATTTGTTTAGTGTAGATTTTCTAATTGACTTGTGTCCATCTAATTTCTTTTGCGTTGTATTGTTCTTATTACTTTATCTAATGTGACAATGAATAATAAGAGGAAAAAGGATAACCTTGTTTCACTCCAAATTTAAATGTGTGAATCACTCAGGTATCCATTATGGAGTGTGCTTTGATCATGGACATTTTTTTCCGTGCGGATTAATGCGTTTCATAATTTTCTGCGATTTATTGTGTCGCAAGCTCTTTCGAAGTCACTTATGGATTTCAGTTTATATCCTATATTATAATTTTGACATACGTCATATGTACATACATAATTGCTTTGAAGAAATTATTATTTATATTTCTATCTCACTTTCTGCATTATATTTTAAAATTTTATTCTCTCATATCCCTTCATATTATTTCTGCCTCTTCTTTCCACATTGATTTGAGTACACACTATTCATGTACGTGCCAACCTTAGATTCTATAGCAAAAAGAATAGGCTATGAGGAAGAAATACTTCCTAGTGTCATTCCCTTTGTATGACTGACAGAAATGTCCAACTGACACAAAATAAGTACAAATCTCTTATTATTTCCCCCGTGTCTATATTGATTTTACATGATTCACCATCACTAAGCATTCTGGGCATTAATATTTCTTGTAAGTTAAGTTGGACAGATCACATATTCTGTTGCCAAGAAGCATCGAAATGTCTTCGATTTCTGAAACGGTGTAAGAAATATTTCAATATTTGCCGTCAAATCTAGCGTTCCTCTACAGGTCCTACATCAGATCTAGAATGGAATACAATTTCCGTACATGAGCTGGCCGGGGCTGGTCGCAAAGCCTTAGTTTCATTAGACATTGTCCAGAAGACAGCTCGTTTGTGATGTGACAATTACTTGCCATATCGAGTCGAGTCCTTCGTGCACCACCGACCGCAATGTTGGATGCCTTTCGTTCCTTTATCGCTACGTGCATGGTCAAAGTTCTGATGAAATATTTAGTCTGATCCCTTGTAGAATAATTCCTGCACGTAATACTCGCGTTGCAAGCCGCGCACATCCACCCTTCAAATTACTTTCGGCCGTACAATAAAATTTCGTTATGTTTTTTATCCCGAACTGTGCGAATATGGAGGAACAATTTACCATCTTCTCTCTTTCCTCCGGCATACAATATGCGAAAGTTCTTTTCCCTATCCCTATCCCTATCTCGTTCATGTCATGCTGTGCTTTGCATCATAGGGTATCTCCTGAGGTTGGCTTAATAATATAAAAAAAAACAATCATATGTATACACGAATTTTACACAATATAACCTATCCTGATTTGATATATAATCTAAAGTGCCAACAACACCTTTGATGTATGCTTCGTTTATTCAAGGACACTTGCAATATTTTTTTCTCGTAGTACCGTTATATGTATTCAATGTGGATTCTAAAAGATCTTTTTCATAAATAACTAGTAAAATTGGATCTATAAATTATATAAAGTTATCAAAGATAATAATATTACCTACAGAGTTGTTTGACTTTAAGTACCAGTACTAGTCAAGTATACCAGTAAGTAAAAAAACATCGTGTCGGACATTTTAGTTTCTTACTGAATGTGTTCATCATGGTTAAGTGAAGTAAGGACCTTTATATTGCTATTTTCTGGTACTATTTAAAAATATAAATATTTTGTTGTCATTGTTTTCTTTCTAAAAACATGTTCTTGTGCTGTTCGGGTTAAAAAGTGCCGCGGTGGCAAAATTTAGGTATAAGACAGATAACAACGACTGAAAGTAAATATAAAATTAACATTTTAAATTGATGCAACTAAAACAAGGCTAGACTAACATATTAAATTAGAATGCTCGTTTGTGTTGAATATTTATGATTATTTTTGAAGTTATGAATAAATATCGATAACGACGTTATAGATTCCGCTTTTTTTATTCTTTCTTATCAGGTTGCAACCTCGCTAGAGGGGTAAAAAGTACCGAACGATTTGCACATTTAAAATCAGTTAATAACGTAAAAGAATTAAATGTTTTACATATATTTTCTTTTGGTATTGGTACACGAAACTTTAAGATTGTATGTTTAAATTATCATATAACTTGACCAAAAAGTTTATGATATATTGATGACAATTCAAAAAGTGGCACTTTCAGCCCCACATTACCCAAAATATTGGTAATGTCCAGTAGCAGTACTTTTCCAGTACTTCCCATTTATAAAAACCAGTAGTTACAATTAAGCACCAGTAAATTTTCACCCTTTAAGTATTTTCTAGTTCACTATAATTATTAAGACGCATAAATGCTGTAGATACACAAAAAATTGTTATTAAGTCAATAAATTCAATTTCAAATAATCATATGTAACATACATAGCAGTCTTTCAAATCCGTCTCATTTATCATATTCTTTTTTATTTTCTTCCAGAGTATATATATAATAAATACTCCAACTTTGCTTTATGTTGAAAATAATTCTCATAATAAGCATCAAATCATTGTCTTCCACAAGTAATTTTCACTACTCTAAACGCTGCCAATTTTGGCGAAAAAATTGTTATTTTTCAATATTAAGCTGCTAAGATAAGTGCGGCTAAATAAAATATTGATTAATTGATAAGTATGCGCTATAAATAGAGTGTTGTAATAACGAGTACTAGTAAGTACTGGCGAGTACTAGAAAGTACTAGGAAGCACTGGTAAGTACTGGGAAGTACTGGTGTACACCAATACCAGTTTTCGTACTGGTACTCAAAACATTTTAACTACAAACCAGTAAAAAATACTCACTTTTACTAGTATATTTATTTCCAGTATAAATACTGGTACTGGGACATGTAATGAGTAACAATTTACTTGAACATCATACAACTCTGATTACCTAACAGTTCATATTTTTCGACATCCTCGTACAACTTTTCATCAGACTTCTGCTTGACTTCCAACTGAACTGAATCTGAATTGTTTGTCGATATGTCCTCCCCATTCATAGAACTTTATTGACGGCGTTCTGTTCGCATCATTTAGCGATTTTTTTCTAATAGTTTAACGACAAAAACTTAAAGCACTCCGTTTCTACTCCATGCAGATCAGTCACCTTAATTTGGGATTGATCATCATTAATCATACACAATATAATTTTCAAAAAGTGCTCACATTGCTTCTGTACTGTTTTAAAAAAGCGCCTTTCCTCACTTCCTTAATGCGCTTACATACGGCTTCCAGAAAGCGCCATTTATTTGCTTCCAGAAATCGCATTTGCATTGGTTTCATAATATTTGCGTACAGCTTGTAAAAAGCAATCTTTCTCGCGTCGATTCGATATATATCGCTTCTTCACTGTCATAAAGAAATGGCTGTGTGTCTACAGTTGCCTAATGAATCATTAACGTCTAATGAGTCATTAGTAAATTATTCATTAGGAGCGCTATGTGTAGAAGTTATAATACTGATAAAATAGTGAGTACAGTACGTTCGATTATACCAGAGCTATTTAAGACTAGTTTTTCGTAAATCGATTTTACGTAGTACCATAAAATAATAAAGGCTAAAGAGATGACAAGATTAAGTTTGCTTTGCGAACCAATATTTGAAAGCTCAATCTGAAAGTTTGAATGCAATCGTAAAAGCTTTTATTGTAGATCTTGCATTTTCTGTATTGAATTTACAGCCCACTGTACCAGCAGGCATCTCATCAAGTCAAGGCATGAATGGAGTAAATGCAACACTACCAAATTTTGCCATGGCAGATGTTAATACGCATATGAATGTGTTACTTTTGGAAAATGATGCAAAATGATGATTCAGATTGAGCTTTCAAATATTGGTTCGCAAAGCACTTAATCTTGTCATCTCTTTAGCCTTCATTACTTTATGGTAGTAAAAATCCAGCTGCCGTTTAGTCCACTCGTATTAAAGCTTTGACAGTTGTCAAATATGTCAGATCTGTCTACTACTTCTGGAGAAATATAAGAAATATTATTTTGAATTTGTCTGTACAACGCGTTTACAACACTGACTTATAACAATGGACTGAGCGATTTGCTATTTCATGTGGCACAAAAAAATATTGTGTTTCTGGATATCACCGTTAGAACACCCTTTAAAACGATTACATAAAAAATATGTAAAACTCAACCAATCAGATGAAATTTTACACCCATAAAACGAATTTAATTAAAAAAATATATTTTCTTGTGCCCAAGTGACATTTTAATCGCTTATAAGGAATTAAACTCATTCTGACATTAATTTTCAAAAGTTATTCTTAACTGAATCCTGCTTATGGGCAAGAGAGACGGAGCATGGTATACACTATCTTTACCTTATTCCTTCTGCGGTGATTGCATCTGTAACCAACATAAAAACATCAAATGGCATAAGCAAATGTTCCAGAACGCAATATTTTGTGTTGGTAGCTCCAACTCTGCCATAGGGCGAAAGAGAGAACTATAAAACTTGTGCCATGCTTTCCTATAGGAAAATGGCAATACGCTCAGTACATTGTTATAAGTCAGTGGTTTACAAGAGAATAGAGGATAGAAGAAAATTAAATTTTTTTTAAAATTTTAAATTTTTTTACCATCCTTAAGGACGGAATCCTTTCTTCAATACAAAGTGTATAAAGGAATTTGTCTCTCTTTCTGACCAGTTTTCCTTCTTAATTCCACTCATTTTCATTCATTCTCTCTATTATTGAACACACACTCAGTCAAGTTTGTACACAATTACTTATGTTACTGCGTCTACCTATAATGCCAATTTCTGTAGGTCAATACCGCATCAGATACCGAATTAAAGTAGGACTAACTTTTCGTAGTGCGGCATGTTTAGACCACTTTTTATTAGTTCTACGTAGATGGGTAAAAAAAACTACAAGGCTCAAAAGTTTCTCCCCACATATTTAAATAAATGCATTATTCATTAACCGTTACCAAAATTTATCCCCTCCCAGTCTATCAAAAATCCTAAGAGGAAGTTAAATATCAACTCTTCAGCTATCGTAAAAAAAAATCGTAGACAAATAGAGACCTACCTGTGAAGTTTTATTGCTCCTGACCTCAAGCATCCTTTTATTGCCGTATTTATCGTAAATAGTGATTTTGCTTAGAATATTTTATATGGGCTTTATCTGAAAAACTAGTATTTTTTAAAGCCTGTTAGAAGACTTGCGTTTCTTCCTTATGGCTGCGAAGAAGATACAAACAAGGTCAGGTGTGGTCAGGAAGACCGTATGATTTAGAAGACTGGAAAAGAAAGAACACAACAGACACTTCGGTAGACCGACAACTTTTTCGCCTACAACAAAAATAAAAATAAAGATAATGACGGAAACAAGCGAGGCATGGAACAAGGAAAGCGACCAAAAGGATAAATCAATCCGAAAATTATCAACTGCGGCGAAAGACAACGTCTCGATCAACGTTTCAACGATACGTTAAATCGACGAATTGAGGAAGACTTGCCTACGTGAGACCAGTAAGTAAAGCAGTTTCTTACGGAAAAGAATATTACAGATAGTCCTGTCGAAGTTTGCAAAATGAAGGATTCTGTGATGATAAGAAGAAGATCTAAGAGAGCTAACGCACATTTTAGGGATGAATAAAATAAGTAAAACATGAGGGAAAGAACAAGTGATCCAAGCAGTATTGACTCGTACAAAAGGCGAAATTTGACCACAAGATAATGGTTGCAGGCTGATTCATGCGTGGAAAGCCGAAAATTCATATTGTCCAGGAAAATACAATCGTCGATGGATCCTATTACCGGAACAGCACTTGAATGCCAGGATGACGGTAGATAGTTTTCAGATAAAAATTTCCTAATTTTTGGACAGGATGGAGCACGAGAGCATATAGCGACCACACAATCGAACACGTTTGGATTTGCACACTGGGAAAATCGATGTTTTCAACTGTTTGGAAAGATTGGTCTGGAAACTCTCCTGTCTTTGACCCAAACGAATACGTTTGGGCTAGATTTCAAGAGAGTGTATTTAGACATCCGATGCCGAAGAATGGACGACAACTAATTGCAAGTGTACAGCAAGAATGGAGCAGCTACACTAAAGACGAACTAAAAAATGTATGTGATAGTTTTGGACGATGTATTTTAGAATGTATAGATAGTAACGGTAGACAACACGTAGTAACACGCATTATTAGTAATAAGAATAAGAGTTTGTATTATGTTAGCATCGCAAATAAACTAAAACTTCTAAATTATGTTTGTTGGTTTTTACAACAAAAAGGTTGTGCGGAGAATGTTTTGGGCCACTCTGTAGTCCTAAATGGTACGGTCTAAGCCAGCTCTATCCCAAGGTCGTAATTATTTGACTATGTATATCCGTTGACTTTCAAATACTCATCACTTTAAGGATGGAATTGTATTATTTGCCATTCGGTTCATACGGGCAGGTGTTAAGTAATTTCAAAGGTTAGCTCAGTATTGTGGGCTTGTATTCTCATTAGCATTTTAAAGTTTTGATGTGTAATAATTGTATGCGCTAATAAATATAAAAAAAGGCTTATATATACATATATAAGCTTAAGGCGAGGTTACCGTTCATTACGATGAAAAATTCGATTTTTTTTTTACATAAATATCATCCATAGGGTTTAGCACCCGGGGGGGGGGGGGGGGGGGGGGAGCATCTAAAGTGCTCGGAGTGCGCTTGGGAAGAACTTTTCTCGCTACCTATGGTACCCTCATAAATTTCAAACCTTCAGATTCAACACAATCAGTTCTTGGAGGAATAAGAAGGGCCTCTGTATGGTGCTGTAGTAGCTGAACTGAAGGTATATAGAAGACCGCTATTTCCATTAAAATGTTGACATATTGCAGCTAATAGCCTGTGACGTAATTCTGTGACTAATGTATATACATTTCTATAGGAAAGACAGAGAGAGCGCAGAGTATTGTGTTCTCTGTCATTTTCACGATATTTTGTCTCATTTATGGTAACATTTTCAACGCGCTGGGCGCTCACATTAATCTCTGCGGAAGTGAAAGGAAATTCCATTTGCGGGGCGATCGGGAAACGATTTTTTCAAAAACTGAATTAGAAATAGTTTTTTCGTCCGTTGACTCACACTCAACCCATAAAAAATTAAGGGTGTTCCCTGGCAATCAATGGAAAACGACTTCAACGTAGCAACTTTCAAAGCGCTGAGAATTTTGTAGTAGCAACTTCCGTGTAATTTGTCAGATTGACATTTGAGAAAAACAACATCACGAATAATGTAAAAATGATGGAAGATTTTAGAATGATTGTGGATGAATTTGGTGGAGTAATAGTTGAAGGTGCAACACCATTTGAACGTATATTTTTTCTAGCAGTATACATCAATGGAACGATTTAAGTATAAAAGTGTAACACTTCTGCTAGAAAACATGATCAATGAAAATCGGCGTAAGGCAGAAATAGAATTATATTGAACTTCGATCAGCTTTTTGGTTCGACGTGGTTTAAGGGTAAAGCACGCTATTGCTGTTTTTATTTTAAAAACTTCAAAAATTTTCGAACCCTCAATGATATAAAGAAATCTGTTTAATATGCCAATGGATTATTATGTACCTTTCCACCAATTTACACAACACGAAGCCCCAAGGCTGGTCGAACAAATAGAAATGAAAACAGGATCAACAGATAGTAACAAAGTGAGATGATGAGACAGATAAAATTGTTATAACGCCCACATAAGAGTTATGAACCTAGAAACGCTTTTTAAGGCCTCTTCTCACCTCAAAAACACGTTTATAAATGACATTGTCTATGCCAGCTCTGTTTAGAGGGACAGTAGAGCTTTTCCTTTTTCAGTTTTAAGCGATTACTCGTCACAGGCTGGGCGATTAAAGTAAAGCAACTATTACACCTAAAGATATAAGGTTTGCCGCTCGCCTTCGGCAGGAATTGAGATATGTGAAAATATAGTATAGGATGCAAAAGATCCTTAGGCGGCTATGAAATAAAACGGATATTAATATAGCAAATTGCATTTAAATGCAGAAAAATTGAACTTTTCTACCTAGCGGTCTCATCATTGAGAATTGCAATTAGAAATCTTCCTACCATATAATTCATACTTGTTTTTGTTTAACAGTATTTATATGGGCAATTGTGTGACCTATAGTGAGCTTCTATGGTAGGCGATCAGAGATAACCATACTGATGAGACCTCTCTGATCCCTAGGACGAAAAGTTCATAAATTTTTCTGCATTTAAATTTATTACTTCCATATTTAAGGATATTTGATTTAAAAGCCCGAGTTAGCTATATACGGCCTTGGCCAAAAGTATAAAGCAACCAGCATTGTCTACATTGCACACTTAAGCAAAAATTTCTTGGTCTTCTTAGAAAATGTTCACGATATGCAGTTAAATTTACCTTAAAACGATTTAAGGATACTCCGAAGTATGCTTCTAAGGCACGTTCGGGCAGGAATCATGTCATTTCGGTACGTCAAAATCGCTGGAGACCCGAAAAAAGCTGCTGAGTTTTTTACTGACCTTTCTAACCAACAAGTGATTACAATTACCGCTCGAAGTGTTAGGAGGAGACTTTTCACAACTGGTTTGAAAGGTTTCGAAGCCAGATAAAAGCAGTGGCTCTCAGAAAGTAACACGAAAAAACGGTTGATAAATGGACGCGAGAGCAAAAGGATTGGGCGTCGAGTTCAATTTAGAGATTCGTTTTCATATATTATACTTTTTTTTTTTTTTAAAAATAGCCGAAAATAATTTTAAATTATAATGTGGTTTGCTAAGCGCGAAAAGGAAACTTACCTGGCATTTAACAATTTTAACAATAATATTAAAAATTTTCGGATGTCGCATTCAATAGCAGAGCAGAGTATACAAGTTTTATATGGCTGGGTGATCCATTCTGGAATGGACCACAACATTTGAAATGGAGTGATACGTCTGAGTGATTCATAGTTTGTCACATCTGCAACAAAGCTGCTGTTAAATAAACATTTGCTCTCGGCACGCTGTAAAATATGTGGTCCATTCCGGAATGCACTACCCATTTCACGATCTATATACTCTGCTCTAGTATACCATGCGATATCTAGTTGTTGTGCCATCTATGGTAGTATCTACTGTAAAAAATGGCGGTTTGAATGCCTTGGGAAACTGTTTGTATGTGAGGAACGAATTAACAGTATCAACTACATTACAGTCCTAGACTTGAGGCCACGCTGGACGATATTTTTTTTTATTCGAAAATATTTCAACAGGACATCGCTTCCTCCTATACTTATCGCTCCACAAGGGATTCGCTTGGAAAGAAAGAAATCTGAGTTTTGAATTGGCCTGTAAAGTCTCCAATTCCATCGAGCACTTATGTATGATAAATAAAGAAAAAATAATAATGGTCAAGGATCACAGCGTGACTTCGATGAAGAGCTTATGTCTGCCTTGAGACAAAAGTGGCAAAATCCACCCTTTCTGAATACAAAAAATGAACAAGAATGAGTTTTGGTCGTTATAAATGCCAAAAGGGGACCAACAAAACATTCAAATTTTTAAATATGTAATTGCATTATTTTATAATTAAGATTTTTTTAGTTTTATTTACTATCATTTTTTATTTTTTACTTTCATCAGTTCCATTAGTTAGGGTGCTTTATACTTTTGGTCAAGGCTATTTGACTATGATCTCATATATATACGCAAGTATGTACCTTTGGGACCGCCGCACGCTAAATTAACAAAATTTCTATCACTTCAAAATGTCAAAACTGTGTACAAACAAACATATCAGATCAAAAGAAGAACGCATAATTTTACCATAATCACGTTTTTTTTATATTTTTCTAAATTAGCATTGTATTTACCATTTAAAAGTTATTACTTTATTTCTATTAATTTTATTTTTATTTATTTTTTTACTTTCAGAAGAATTATACTTTTGGTAAGAAAATGTTTAAACATAAAGCGTTCTCTGTAACTAATTAATTATATTAAAGACAAAAAACTAAACTAATTCACATAGAAACTTCGTAATATATGTATATAATTTCTGTAATGTCAATATTTTAAGCTATAAGTTAATTATAAAATAAAAAAGAAGGAAAATAATATAATAAAATAATAATATTGTTTAACGTGCTTATGAGATAGATACATGTTATTTCGGACAATAAACGAAATGATGGTGGGGGCAAGGCTGCTGTTTTTGTTTTTAGTTTTTTTCTTTCGGTTCTTTGTAAATCAATCAATGCATTTCAATTTCTCGTTCTTATTTTATACATTCATTTTTTATCAACCTTATTATCCTCTCTATTATTAAACTATTAATGTTTATATAATATATGTATATACGTACATTATGATTCGGAAATATGCTTTGGGAGTTTCTTTGCTATTTTTTTGTTGTGTTTCATTTTATTTAGTTTTTTTTGTATGTTTTGTTTAGTTTTTTTTTCGTTTTCTTTTTATTTTTTTGGGTATCGCAAAACAGGAAATATAGTGTGTGGCTAAAAAATGTGAGAGTAGTAGAGATGTCAAAATTTGTTGAATTTTATATCATTTTGTTTGTTTAATAATAAGACATTTATGTATATAAAGATGTGTGTATGTGTTTGGGTGTTTTTGTTGTCGTCATTATTATTATTAATAACTAACTATGTATTATATAGAAGGTAAAAATAAAAAAAACAATATCCAGTTTCCTCATATAGAACATCGATAAATTGATGTACAAAAATTTCTTTTCCCTTTCTGTTTGTTTTTTTGTTTTTGTTTTTTTTTTGTTTTTTTGTAATATAAATGTGTGTTTTCGCCTTAATTTGGATGGTGTGGGATTGACGACTTTTAATTCTGTGCTGCCCAGTAAGAAGGCGAGTAACCCTGTTTTGTTGCAGACTTACTCTGGCTACTAGTTTGTTGTCGTTGGCCAGTACTATTTGAATCCTGAAATAAAAACAAACAAGAAAACATGTATTCGTTTAGTTTAAAAATTCATTAAAAGTTTTAATTGTTTGTTAATAATTACTATGTAAAAATATATAATAATGCGATTTAAATATTAACTAAGCTTGATTTATTGAAAACATGTGTTACAAGATTAGAATTTGCTTATTTATTGTTTAAAGGGGCTTGGAAAAAATAATTTAATAGAACCAATTACACCTTCTACTTTTATTAGTTAGATTGTAATTTTTTTTTCCAACTATATATCTCATGAAAACAATACTGTTTGCGTATTATAGAAAATTCATATGAAAAATAATGTTAATGTATGTAATCAAAATATCAACAGAAATATATTCCTGTGTTCTTTTGTGCAATTTGTTCTACATTCGAGATCATATACAGGGTGTTTCCAGGTGAGAGGTCCAAAGGGAAGGAGGTAATAGTGCCCAAATAGACAAACAAATTGGGAAGTTGTATGACGTCAAGAGGGGGGGGGCATACATTTCAGAGTTACCGTGCGAAAATGCCAGTATTTCACAAAACATCTTATATTTTAAGAACTACGGGGTGTACGGTACGGTCACCGTTGTGACCGCATTATATGTACAACCTCATGCCCTTTCCAACGAGTCTCAACCAGAGCATACTCCTCTCCTCTCCAAATTCATGGCGCTCTAAATTAACCCTTTGCACTGCAGCCTACCATCTATATAGTGCACCAACAATTCCAGCACTACATTAGTTACAAGTGAATATATAATAAGAAATACGGTTACTGAAACAAGACAATATATTTATTCCTTAGCTACATTATATGATAAAAGCAAAACAGACATGTCGCCGTAGTAGCGACAATGGATTTATAGTTGATATTTCAAATGTCGCATCAACGGCGACAACGGAGAGCAAAGGGTCTACATTTTGTTATCTTTTTTTATTACTTCGACCTTCAAAAACTTTTTTTTAACTGGAAAGCGGAGACTCTACTCTTTAATCTGACTTATTATGTCCTAACTGTAGCCGTTAAAGCGTTATTAGCGCTTAACCTACATTCAAGTCACTTTCTCGAGACGATGTTTTTCGTTTTTTGCGTGTCAAATTTTCATCGGATTGACTTGAAAATTTGCATAATTCTTCCTTATAGTATAATCTAAGTATGTACGCAAGATTTTTTCGGTAGAGTTGCTATTTTATGTTTGGCGCACAGTTTAAGCAACTTTTTTACCCTGAAAAATTCATTTTTTTTTTTTAATGGCCGCCATGTTTTAAAAAATCGAAATTTCGAAAAAGCTCTACGTGCAGACATAAAATATATTACTTTTAATAAGAAGAAATTTTTATTTGTTGTATTAGGAGCCACAATTCTTTAACGGCTATAGTTAAGACATAATGCGTACTAAATCAAATTACAGAGAGGATTATCCACACTTGTCAGTTTCTGTTAACCCTTTCGGTACTATGGGCGCATATAAGCGCTCAGGAAAATATGGTAATATGGGCGCATATATGCGCTCAGAGACTTGTCGAACGTAAACGCTTATAGAATTTGAAGAAAGTGACGGAATTGGCTCAAATAAAGTTTGTGTGATAAAACAGACATGTGGAATTCCGTTCCGCCACCAGGTGGAGGCCAATGAGAATATCAATTTATTTTTACATTTTAATTTTTAAAAAAGCTCAATTTGTTCGTCTTCTAGCAGAGAGATGCTATAAAATATTTAAATATAAACCTTGAGGTATGTTTGTACAATGAAATCGCATCTACATTTTGTCCCCTAATCACATATCTAATTAGTTTTTAAGTCCTTAACTAGTTTTTGAGATGACTCGAAAAGAAATCAACCAGTCCTTCTTAAACTGGCATTTTTTTTAGTGAAAAAAAATGGGTTTATTTTATTTAAATCCAATGCTTGGTGGAAATTACAACAGACCACTAATGCATACGAAAGAAAGAACGGGTAAAATATTTGCAATATGAAGCAAAGGGGTAAGTGCCAAAAAAATATTTTTTAACTATACTCTCCATGTTCTTTAATTTGATACTCCACACGCCACATTTTGTGCAGCCCTTATGTGGGGTGGTACTACCCCGCACCACCAACTACCCCAACCAATTTTTTTTACCTATCTTCTTCTCCCGAACCTCACAAATATGTACATGTTATTCTCTGATATTGCTCCGGTCATACCAAGCGTTTTTGCAAGGAGCTATTCCGTACCGAAAGTGTTAAAAAACAAAAGTTAGTTCTTTTTAAAGGCCAAAGAATAAAGAAAGGTTAAATATAAAAAAAAAAATAAGTTAGAGCGTCATAACTCCGGAGAGGAGATGAATACACTGCTGGTTGAACACTCGTTGGAAAGATTGGAGGTTCTACAAAACCCCTTCTTAACGTACTTCTTCAAATACAAGGCGTTTCGTGAAAGCCTAGATATTTTTAATCACCCTAGTCACTAATTATATTCGCTTCACCCAAATTTCCTATAAGAAAATCTATTGGTCGGGAGTTAGTAAGCCCTAGCATCTTAGATCGTACAAGAAATTTGCTACTAAAAAATTAAGAAGCTATACCACTTTCGGACACCACCATTCAAATGAGAATTGTCGATATGGTCAACGGTATTGAAAAGGGAATAAAGAAATCGAGATGTTTCGCAACTTGTGTAACCAGTTTCAGGCAAAATGTAAGATTGATGATTACGATTGCAACCTGTAGTCTGTAGCATTAATCAGAAAAATACTCATTTTTGGCAGGTTAATGATTGATCAAATGTAATCGTAACAATGATTACATGATTACATTTTAGAGTACATATGAAAATTTTCAAGAGATTTAAAGATTGTATAGTTAAAAGAAAACAAGCATTGTTGTATGTATTTCTATTCGATAATATTATTCTGACTTCGGTAGTGGCACATAAATTAGCACACATAGGTTATGAGCTAATAATTTGCTAATGCCTATAGGTAGGACATAAGTGTAATGTGTCAAATAAAAGAAGAAAGTCCGAGAAAGTTTACAGTTTTTATAAAAAAAAGGCATGTTAATCAGCCTTTTGTAAAAAATAAGGTAAAAAAATCCGAAGGTTGGAAGCAGCAATCTTTGTGATCAGACGTGTTTTTATATTGTGACACTTAAAATAATTGCGCTAAAGATTAAGTAAATTGGTTTTTGCGTGCAAAGTGCTCCAAATAGCTTCAAATTAGCCGATTGGATATAAATTAATATAAAAGTATATCGGAACAAATTTTCATCAGTATTCACAATTCCAAGTGTGTGTGAATCCGATGGGCAATAAAAAAGTTTATTTTCTCGAGGGACCCGCTCTAATTTTTTTTTTTAAGTAAATTTAAGCGGTCTTATGGACTCAACATGAGCGAAGCAAGTAGTGGACAGGATATAAGGTTAAAACTTCCCTCCCAATATTTCTCAAAAGAAGAAATTGAAAAATGAAATAATGACTTCGTAATAATTTACGATAAATCCAAAATGGCGACCGAAACCACCAATTAGGGCGTCCTGGCAAACGAACAAATAACACGACATGTAATTCGACAAGTAACTAATGTAGTAACTTCGGCTAATATAATAAAGACATAAACTCAAATATGAGTAATAAGGATAGCAGTGCTATACACTACCTCAAACAAGCCGCAGAGGGATTCACATTAGTAAAAAGGAAAAGTCGAAGGACAGATACACTGATTTATACTGGATCCCTGTAGGGGAGCACAAATTCAAAGCTCAACAGACTTGCGCCACTAGAAGTACAAGAAGAAATGGACACAAATGGCGACTCCGATCACACGAATCATTCATCGATAAATCAGATAAGTAACAATAAGACAAAGAGTAGCGTTAGAAATAAAATATATTCTACTAACCCTACTAATCAGAATAATAAAATTAAATTTTGTCCTCCTATTTTCGTAGTCGGTGTCAACACCAAGCTACTTACAGCCATAATTAACAGTACAGCTACAAAGCTGAATGTTATAGACTTAAAATTAAGGCTTGTTAATCTAGAATACTTAAAAACAAAAATCTATGTAAACCATGTAAGTTTACACAGGGAGTTGGTCGCTTTGTTTAGAGATAGATGCCTTCTCGTTCACGCCTAAAGAGGTTCGTAAGCCCATCATCCTAATTAAGGGACTAGATGGAGATACCCTATAGCAGACATTCTGCAAGACATAAAGACCCAAGCACCCCAGGTGAATATTTTATTCTCCAAGTTTTCCACCCCTTAGTCGAGGAAGAGTTTTCCACCCTTTAGTCGAGGAAGATTAATGTTCCCCTACATACCTTTTCCGTACAAACAGAAACGGAAGATGATATGAGAAAAATAATTCAAATTAGATTCATTCTATTTACTTCTGTCTATCGATGCCAAGAATTCGGCCATATAGGCGACTACTGATTCAACAATATGCATCTCTTCGGACATAGAGAAAAGACCAGTTCAACTTATCTTTACTCGAACTAATAAATAAGATTAGAGATTTCTGGCCTAATTATTAGGCCATAAAAACGCAGGATGAAAAAGCCTTTGCTTATCTCCAATTCGCCGCCTCAATTGTGGGATAATGACTTCGATAAAAATGTTCGCACTTAATATAAACTCCTTAGTGTCACACGAAAGGAAGCTTTCGCTGTTGAATATTCTAGAAGAAATTAAACCTATTATCTCATTTATTTCCGAAACCAGATTAAACACTAAGAACCGAGTATCTCTAAAAGGCTATAACATCATTAGAAACGATCAAGGAAGAGGCACTGCGACGATTCTCTGCGACAAAATCAAGTTTGAAAAAGTAAACTTCAACAGTAGGATATGTTCCACCTGCTTAATCTCCGTCCGTTTTATAGACAACCAAGGTCACACAAAAAACTTCTTACTGGGTGTATCTACATCCCTTCCGTCGCTAGACATTCCTTGAATAATGAATTGGTCACCCCTAGTGGCCCTTCCCAGATCCTCATTAACATTGGATCTTTTCCTGCTTTCCACCTCGCTTCTAAATCAAACAAATGCTGGAAACAATTTCATATGTTATACTTTTCCTTCCCCACCTGACCACTCGGACTAGTAGCAAAAGTAATAACAGATGGCTTTGCCCCTTTCCCCCTGGCTCCACGTGCAGATATCAGCTATTCTGAAACCGATTGGGATGCTTTCAGAGTGGATCTTCACTATAAACTAAATAACATAATATTCCCATCTCAAATACTGTAATTGATACATCCCTGGAAAAACATAGCATCGGAGGTTAAAATTTGTGGAAATAGACACTCTATGAAAAGAAATATAAGAAACCATAAATATCAAAGCATCTCCAGAAATACAATAAGCTCATCAAAACAAGAAAGATATCACTAGAAATTTTTCACAGACACCTCAATAGAGTCAACAATTAATATAAGGAGCTTAACTCCAGGATTAAATGCCTAAATAGAGTAATAAAAGACAAGGTCAGACATGGCCTTAACGATGCCTTTCAAGACAGATTAAAAAAATCAGCCCTTCCATTCAAGCTTTCAAAGAGATAGACCGCAAACTGGCAGGAAATTATTCGGAACAGACATCGTCAACAGCACATTGCTGTCCGAAGATCGAGAATTATCGTCAATTGAGGACAAAGTAAGAACCTTTCAAGAATTTTACTCCACTCTATACTCGGAGAAAACCCCACAATGTGGCGAACCCCTCCGAAGTAGGATTGAGAGAAACTGGAAACGATTTCTATAATAATAATTCTAAACAACCGTTGAAATACTTCTTTGCCGATAGCCCTGCTTCAATGCCCAATGAGCTGTCAGTCTTTACCACCGAAACCCACGCAGCCTCCTTCAGAGCAACACTAAACAATAAAAAATCATCAGGCCCTGATGGCATCTCTAACTATATACTACACAAATGCCCCAAATCTATAGATATCAAGCTAGCAATGGCTGTTTTCCATCTGAGTGGAAAAAAGCAAACCTAATCCCCATCGCAAAAACAAGGTACTCGAAACTCATTCAACACTTTAGACCAATCTCCCTATTATCAACTATACGGAAACTCTTTGAAAGAGATATAGCCGATATCTTACCCAACAATCAGTTTGGATTCAGAAATCCTCACTCTACGGACCATTCGGTGCTTACCCTACTTAATAGTATCACCCACAATTTAAGAAATAAAAAGTGCACAGTAGCCCTGGATATAGACATCGAAAAAGCATTTGATGAAGTATGGCACAAGGGCCTAATACACAAGTTAATAGATATGAACTGTCCAACAAACCTCACTAGGCTACTGCTCAGCTTTCTAAGCGACAGATAGACCTCAATTGCCATTGGGGACGTATCCTCTAAATGGATTCCAGTGGTCTGGGATCAATCCTGGGTCCAAAATTATTCAACATTTACTAACATGATTTCCCCTTAGCGGAATCTGATGAAAGCAACAAGGGGAGAGTACTGTATGCTGACGATTAAAATTATTATAAGTGAACATGAAAACCGCACGAGGCACTGGACACCATCAAAAATATTATCCCCAACCTCATCGGATATTATAATAAATGGGGACTTAATATTAACGAGCAGAAAGAAATGTAGAATAATTTGCTTCCGAAATGCAAGTGGGAAAGGTCATCACCTGGCTGTTATCGAAAGCAAAACCCTCCCCTTAAAAATTAATTAACACAAGCCAAATTCCTTTAAAAGAGGAAATCAAATACCTGTGGATTTATCTTAATAACAAATTGCGTTTTAACATCCATGCAAGAAAAGCTTTAAAAAAAGGGCAAAATAGCTGCAGCAATTCTGAGGCCTCTCCTAAACTCTAAATTTCTGTCCCAATCAACTAAACTCATGATTTACAAAACATTAATACGACCTATATTCATGTGCGGGTTCTCAAATTGGTTCTCGATCTCACCATCTGTGGCTGAAGAACTAGAATCCTTTGAAAGAAAAATTTTTCGCCACTGTACCGGCAAATTCAGGAGAACTAACAGTTATAAGTGGCGTGGCACCCTTCTATGGAAGCTGGCATTCCCCCCTCTATTAACATACGCTTTAAGCCTCTCCAAAAAAGGTTAGGGGGTCTAATAGAACATCCCAACCATTTGATTAAACAAATAGCAGAAGAAAACAGGAATGACTCCTTACTGGATAACTATTATCTTTCCCCAATAAACTTACTTCATGAGAATTCACAGTCGCTCCTACAAAGTCGGCCTGAAAATATCTTACAAATCACCTTTTACGAGAAGGCATCTATTGCAAACTTCAGAGGATAAGACCTCCCTGACCACGCACACAATGTGTGTGATGCAGGACAGAACTCAATTAAGAAAAATATATATCAGCTCCCAGTTGGACCGACTATTTTAATACAGCATACAAGCAGTAATTGGCTAAATAAATAAAGGAAATCAATAGGGGACACAATGGATATTACCTTTTATAATCATATGTAAGTTAAAAACTTAATATTTGGACAACATATTACCTTTTTTTTTTTTGAAAACAGGGGGAACAGGAGATACCCAACCCAAGCACGGAGGTCACAGCGGCCCATTGTGCTATCCTGAATCCCATAACCTTCCTGTCCTCTTAATGAAGCGCAACAAGTCTTGGTGAGCAAGTTTTTTCAGCTCATCCACAGATAGAAGGGGAGACCCTAGAGTATCCAGTCTGCTCCGGGCGAAGGCCGGACACTCACACAAAAAGTGTTCGGTTGTCTCAGGCTCTCCCTCCATGCAGGACAGACACTCAGGGCTGTCAACAACTCCCATCCTTGTTAGATGAGCGTGAAGTGAGCTGTGGCCGGTGATGATGCCAACCACGGTTCTACATTGTTTCCTTCCGAGCCCCATGAGAAAATCGGAGATATTCCCATTGGGCCCATCAAGAAACAGTTTTGTACACCTACAAGCACTCAGGTTCTCCCATCTCTGCTGATGTTTCCTATGAACATCCGCTTTGATGAGAGAACCGATATTCGAGGTGGCAACGCCTACGGCGGGCTCCGGTCCGAAGAACGGAGAATCGGAGCCAGCCCTAGCTAAAAGGTCAGCGTTTTCATTCCCCATGATCCCCATGTGACCAGGAACCCACAGGAGGGACACATTGTTGTGAAAACACAACTTATCCACTGACGACCTGCAGTCCCCCCCCAGTAACTTAGACGTTATCCGAGGGCCATTCAGAGCCATCAAGGCTGCCTGACTATCCGAAAGGATAACGATATCTCTCCCCATATTACCTTAGTAATAAGTTTGTATGTATATGTAAATATTTATATACATACAAGATTATGTGTTGGGCTCCATGGAGCTCTGGTTTCTATTATTTAGTTGATAGGTTAGGTTAAGGGCCATAGGAGGCAGAAATTATAGTACGCCGGGAGCAAGTATACTCTTGGTCTTATAGTATCGGATAGATGCCTTAGGTAGTAGTAATGGATTAGCATGTTATATGTTAAATTGCTTACATTGTAGCTAGACAAACCTGTAAGTCAGCTAAGCTGAAATACTGTGTACTGTAAGTAAGAAGAAGAAAATTTTGTATTAACAAGTCTCAATAAATATACTTTGACTTTGTAAGAAAATCCGAAAGTTTTATTGTAGACGGCCACCATAACTGCGGAGAGGAAAGGAGTAGGGGCTAATTGAGCAGTCGTTGGACATGAGGTTCTTCATACAATATGTTCCTAACGATGACCGCACTCCCTTGTACTTTCATAAAGGGTGTTTTGCAAAAAAAACTACCATATTTCCTTAATCACCCTGCAAGTCCGGAACGGTTGCGATGCCCCCCCCCCCTGTCAGACAAAAAAAAATTTTTTATCTAGGTGAGTACTATCACCTCTTGCCCTATGGACCTCCATGGCGGAACACCCTGTATAGTAAATAAAAACACACTCTTGCGAATTACCGTTGTATTATCACATATGATGAATAATGTTTGTTAAATCGTTGTCATTAAGTGCATAACAAAGTTCCAATTTTTCACAACATTAATCCATGCTTGTTTCAATTTCGGGGCAATTCGGTTGTTTGAATTAATTAACGCTTTTGGCTTATCAGTAAGTCACTTCTGCTGAACAAGCAGGTGGTCAATGATTGCCGCAAAGCCGCAAAACATTCAAATACACTTCCTGGAAAAAGAGACGAACAATTAACTACTTCGTAAATACCGCACTAAAAGGCCACATAGGCACTGCGTAAAAGTGCAATATCAATTATAAAAGAGCACTCTTTTATTTTATTTTTACATTATTAAGCCAAGCTCAGGGGATACGCTATGATGTAAAGCACACCATGGCAGGAAGGAGATAGAGAAAGGATTAGAGGATATAAGGAGAGTAGTGGAAGTGCTGATGTATGTCACTCTTGAACTTTCGAAAATAAGCCCGAGGAAAGGCAGAAAATATTTTGAAGGGTGAAGGGATGTGCACGACTTGGAGTGCGAGCATTGCATGCAGAAATTAATGTACAATGCATCAGACAAGAGTGAAAGGCATCCGACATTACGGCGGTGCTGGAACGAGTCGATATATCAAGTGACTGTCACATCGCTCATGAGATTGAAGGCTCCTTTGAAGGTCTTAGCTGTGCGACCAATCCTGGCCCAGATATGGGAATTGTGTTCCATTTTACGTCTGATATCAGATTTATAGAGATTCGATGGGCTGAAATATTTGAAACTTTTTCAGAAATCCCATGCATTTCGATGCTTTTTTGGCAACAGAGAATATGTGATCTGTCCAGCTTAACTTACTGGAATTATTAATGGAGAAAGAAGGATTTTAAGAACTTTTATTTTTAACGATTCTAAATCAAATTTATAAATACAAGAAGAAAAAACAACCGCCTCGTCCGAAATTTGAAACCGGGACCTTCAAATGACGTGTTTTCAGTTACTAAAGGAACAAATTATCTGTGACCTGAATAGGTTAAAAGCTAATAACTCCTAACTGTCACAAATACAACATAAGTGTAATAGGTTAAATTAAAGAGGAGACTAGGCTTTCGAAATTTTGTAACAAAAATGTATAACGCTCAAACAAATAACGGAGGGAAAAATTTTAAAAACCGACATTTTGAATTTTAAGAGTCATAACTCTGAAGTGGGAAGTGGTATGGGGATGGTTTAACATTCATAGGAAAGACCTTAAGCTTCTGAATACAATGCCATCTTAAAATAGTCGATGTACGCTGTAATTTTCAAGATATGGGATATTTAATGAAAAAAGGGCTTTTTTAATAATCACCCTGTAACTCGGTTGGGTAACATTTTGCCCCTCCTGCCATACAAATTTTTACTTGTCTGGACGAGAGAAATCATTTGGCAAAATATAGTCATATTAGTCTGGGACACCCTGTATATCCTACTTTCCTTAACATTTATATTATCTTCTTGAAACAAAACTCTTGTC
Source organism: Dioctria linearis (assembly GCA_963930735.1). NCBI lineage: Eukaryota > Metazoa > Arthropoda > Insecta > Diptera > Asilidae > Dioctria > Dioctria linearis. The sequence continues at coordinate 330,116,924 of OZ005740.1, read as the reverse complement.
CAAAATTTTTAAACTTGATATATAAAAATGATATAAAAAATTGTACATTTACTTTCCTTCCTTTATAAGACTTGTAGTAAAGTACTCATCCATATATTGAAAATTAGGGTAATACCATTCAGGGTTTATACAATATTTTTTGGATAATATTACTGTTTTTCATCTCATAAATCGACTTTGATAGTTTCCAATCAAAATTTGTTTATCCGCATGTTTAAAAAAAACGTGCTTTTTTTTCTTCGAAATATGTTTAACGTTTAAGGATAGCACAGAACGAAAATATTCTAAAAGATGTGTTTACGGTTGTTTTCATTTCATGATATAATAGCTAATATGTAAATTTAATTCATTCACTGTGTGTAAATTTTGAGAACTAATTAATAACATATTAATAAAGCTTTAAAATATCAAACGTAACACCCAAATCTTTTAAATCAAATAGATAATTGCTTTAAAAAACTGAAAAAAATCTGTTAATATGTACCACATTAGTGTGAAAACGCATCTTCTATTAATCTTTTGTTAAAAAACAAAAAACAAAACAAAAAAAAAGGAAAATGCTTAGAAATAAAAGAAAGAGAAAACTTACCCGACGTGATGAATTATGAACTCTGACATCCATCTAAGACGAACAAAAATAAACCAAAACAGTAAAATTGCATGCAAATTTCTTGTTGTGTTTTTGTTAAAAGACAGGTAGCAGTACAGGTTGATAAGCAGTACAAGTAAAGTGTGCTAATTAAGTAAATTTTTTGACTAATGATATTAAACTGCTCTCCGTTTCGTAAAAGCGTATTTATGTATGTATAATATTATGACCCTCTATATAATGGTTTCGAGTAAAAGAATAATTCTTGTTCGGTTTTTTTTTATGTATATTTATTTTATTTATTTATGCGTTTTTGCAATTTTTTATTCAAACCATTTCGTTGTGGTTAGGAAAAATAATCCTAGAATAAACAAAAAAAATCCAATAAATCCTAGCAACCATGATAAAATAATTAGTTTTAAGCAAAAGCAAAAATAAATTGAAAAAATGCAAATGTTAAAAATGATTATTTACAAAACATGGAAAAAGATAATTTTGATTATGTGTCAAGTAAATAAATGTATTTGTTTTTTATATGTGTGATACTTATTAAGAGTCGTAATCTTATAAAGCTGGGTTAAGCTACAAATTGCGTGGTAGTAATATGCGAAACAGATTTTAAGTGTACTGTAAAGGTGTAACCTGTTTGTGTCACTTTTATTTTCTGTTTTTTATGGAATCGCATATAGTTTCATATGGTCGTAGCCTTACTTAGCACAAACTAAAATTACATCTCTGATATCACTTTCAGTGTCTGAAAATAGATGTATGTACATATTTCGAACATTGGTTGTCATAATATATCTGCTTCCCCCACAGCTGAAATCTTCAATTTCAATATCCATAAAATGGTCAGACATTATTCTTCTTCTTCTTTGTGATCCCGTTTAATTTATGGCAGACATTGGTGAATTTTCTAATCAGAATATCCCATGCAGCTGGAATTGTTGACTCTCGTAAATACATTAGACTTCACGTAACACGAAAACTGATTACACGAAATATTGCATAGCACGAAACAAACGCCCAGTACTGGCTGAAGTTACGAGAGGGGTTATCTATTAATCTAGGTATGTACTCGAACAATTTTGGGAATTTTGCGAATTTCGTGATACATTGGCATTCGAAAGAGGAAGGTCCGTACTTTGGAAAACATTATAAAGCTAATGCCTTTTAGGAAAATTTCCACTTTGAAGAGGAGTCTTCGAAATTTTTTAGTAAGTAGTAAACGAAGAGTTGTGGGTTTTCACACAGAGAAAAAAAAGTTAATTTGAATATGTTAAACAACCTGGCCATTGGGGGTATAAACACAAGCATCCAGGACCGCTAAGCACATAAAACTGGGAAACATTTAAACACTTAACGTCACTTTCTGTCCGAGCACTGAATAAAATCGCTTGATATGGCAAAAATCCAACCCACATTTCTAAACCTGGGTTTTCTTAATTCAAACCAATTTGTATTTATGAGGATCAGATATGAATAATAAGAGAGGATATCAAGAATTACATCATAATGATCAAAGATAACCTAATAAGAAGAAGAAAAAAATAACAAAAAATCAAACTATCTTTAAAACTTTTATGAATTAAGACAAAAAGTGTGGAAGCGCAGATTATATGCAACTAAACAGAATAGCAAATGATTAATTTTCGTAAATAAATGAGAAGTGACGGAGTTTTCAGATTTTACGCTCAGAAAATGTTCCCGCCACTGACATATACAGGGTGTCCCGTACGTACCGCATATTCTTTATACCCCGGACTCCTCACTCAATTTCGAGAAATAAATTGTATGGAAGGTGAGCCGGAAAATGCACGGTGTGAGCGGTAGGGGGTTTTGTGATTTTGGGTGCTTTTTATCCTAATACCAGGTAACTTCCCTGTTATACACTCTATGAAGGTGACTTGCATCTCGGTTGATATATAAACCCTCTACGGTTTCCAACAAATGTACATACCTAAATGATACAGTTTTTTAGATATTCCCGTTTTTTTTATGCATAATTTCACTAATTTTGCTAATAACAATAGAAATCGAGCCTAATTTTATGCAATTCCACGCAAATTAGCAAAATTCATGAAATTATGCATCATAAAAACGGGAAAATCTCAAAAACGGTAGCATTTAGGTAAGTACATGTGCAGGATCAAATGAAAGGTAACATTCGGAAGTCTGAAAATCTCGCAAGAAAGTGGTATCCTTATCTTGCCTTTTAGCGGGAAAATCGTTAAAATTGAAAAAGAAATAGCAACATTTTTCAATTTTGACGTCCTATAAATGCCGACGGAAAGGGGGTAGAGAGGAGGTTGGGCATTTGTTGGAAACCGTATAGGGTTTACTATCATCTGAGTCACCTTCATAAGATGTATAACAAGAAAGTTACATGGTATTAAGATAACAAGTACCTAAAATCACAACCCCCCCTTCCGACAACACCGTGCATTTTCCGACTCACCTTCCATACAATTTATTTCACGAAATTTAGTGAGGAATCCGGGATATAAAGGTAATGCGGTACGTACGGGATACCCTGTGTAACATGGACTGCCTGATTTTCTATTTCATATGGGTCGTCTTTTGTTGGTGTGACAATTATGTTAATTTCTAGTTTTATTTTCGCCTTAATATTTATATTAAAAGTTCAATAAATTACAGATAGATTCGAAATTATTTCTATTCTTGCAAGCTTATCTCCTAAACCATCAAATATTTTTTAAACTTGACTTTTAGAGAAATAAATTTATGCAATTTTTGTCTGCCTGTCCCTAAAAGCAGATATGGAGAACAGAGAAAGAATTACAAATAATGTATTGCCATCTATTTCTGTTCGATATATTCATTGGGAAAACCACTGAACTGAACTATGGTGGATTTTGTATAGAGCTTATTATTTGTAGTTCAGTGAAATAAAGTAGTTAACCAAAAGAGACCACTATAGAAAAGTGATCCCATAATAATGTCAAATAATAGGTCTGTTCGCGTACTCAGTTTTGGGAAAATGCATTGCAATGCATTTGCATTACTGACATGTATATAAATGGACTGCTCGTTGAACCAAAAATGCATGAAAGCAAATGGCACCACTTTCATATTCCTGTCTCTTTCCGTGAGAGTATACTCTCCCACTGAACTGTAACGCTTGGGAACGAAAAATTTCTTGTAAAAATCATTGTGAAAATTACTTCCTTCGATTCATAATTAAAATTTAATAATACAAATAGTCCCAAATACTTTTGTGTTAAATTCGGATCCCATGGACATGCATATAAGTAAATTCCCAAATAATTTAAATATAGCGCCAGTTTACGACAGTTGGTAGCATTGACAGTGAGAGCATACTTTCTGAAATAAAAACTGGTGCCACATGAAACAGGTGATCAGTCAGTCCATTTATATACATGTCAGTGATTTGCATGAACTTATACATTCTCTGTCCGCTTACGTTCCCGTGCACGCAAAACTACAAGAGTTTTGCATACAGCTTCTCCTCTTGTACAAATTTACCCGAAGTTTTTAGTTACTGCACCATATTGCAAGCAAAATTGACAACTGTCATAGGAAAGTTCAATTTTCTTAAGTTTTTAAAAGGCAATCAAAATGTCGAATGAAGATGGTGTGACTATTCAATGCTCTCGTAGGACTTTCGCGAGAGTGCAACAAGTTAAAAAAATAAAACAATACTAATTCGGAAATGTTATTCTAAACTTCTTCTTCTTCTTCTTGTTTTTCACGAAGTTGCATGAAAAGCGTTCGTTTACTTGTTCATGCATTTTACATTCTTCTCCCACCACACGAGTAAGTTTTTACCCAGAAATTTTTGGCACGAGAAGTACGCGAACAGACCTAATGTAAGCAATTTCAGTAGTATCAGCAGTCCATTTTATATATGTCAGTGGTTTTATGGCCCTGTTATCTTTGGTAATCATATAGGGCTAGCTACAGTTGAATACAAAACCCTTTCTAAATCCAAAACTAGTTAGTGGAGTACAATACGGAGCTCAACACAAAGACAATTCACAGTTGAACCGATCCTTATAATGGAAAATTAAAGGGCTAAATAATTGCCTTTCTGTTTCATTCGAAACGATTCTCTTTTATTTCATAAAGCATTTTGTATTGAGCACGACGATATCTCTTCTTCATATATTTGTACTGTAATGGACATGAGTATTGAATCAAACTCATAAACACCATTGTTTCTGAGCACCGATTTCGAAAAGTATATATTCAGAGAGATTGGCTTACCGTACAAGAAACGCACTTTATTTGAAATTATTTTTTCTATAATAATTGTGCATATAGTAAGTATAGTTATATTGTGTTTAAACATAATTTAATATTCTGTTAGTTATATTATACATTTAAGAAGAATTTGATTTCCGCATTGTATAAAATGTTAAATATTCATAAAACTTTAGTGAAAAAAAAATGTATTCATTAAAAGTAGAGGAGAAACAAAAACTTTGCGGCACTTCACTATCATGCCGCAATATATAGTATAATTTTTTATATTGTGTTTTCTTTACAGCATTCTCTATAAATCTATAAAATTTCATCAATTGTTGTCGGTATTTGTAATCATGATTAAAAAGTTATACAACAAAATTAATTCTAATCACTGACAAAATTTCTAATTTAATCAAAAGATTAATGCTGAACAAAAACTTTATCCCCATTATTCTCTTCTTCATAAGCAATCTAACTCTTTATTGCACTAGATCCGGTATATTGAGGTTCCTAAACACCAACCTTGAACATTGCTTCAATCAAACTAATTCCTTTTATTCACAAGAACACGGTAAACGATAATATTAAAGAATTTTATAAAAACAATAGAAAAGGAACTTATCTGGATTCATTAATTACATAAAACATAATGGGATCAACTATGGATGTTAAAAGTTTAGTATACAAAAAACAAAGCATTATTTATATGAAATTGCACCCATTCAAAGATAAACTTAAACGAAAATGTGATAAATAAAAAGAAAAACATTTTAGAGAAGCAAGCTACTCTGCTAATTCCTCCCACAAGCACATTAATTCCATTTCGGGGTAAACTCTTACCTGATGAATTGGTTGATGAATATTCATATTATGATGTGCTGCAGGCATTGGCTGAATATACATTCCATATGGTTGTGCTGAAGTTGCTCCAGCGGTCTGTGTGCCAGTTAAGTTAAATGGTGGGGGTGTCCCCGAATGAAAAGATTGTTTTTCGTATGACTGCAAAAACAAGTTAGTTTTCACTTAAATAAAGAAAAAAATAATGCGTTAAATGTAATTACATTGACTTTATTTAAAGCTACGTGACTCTTTCCATACATTGAAGATGTAATATCAGACGCTGATCCAGCTTGTGGAGGATTTGTAACATTCTGAGTTTTTGTCTGTTGACTAACACCAGATCCTGGATATGCCCCTTTAGTATAATCTTGAGTAGCTTGAGTTAATGCGTCATAACTAGCTGACCCATATCCACTATTATAGGACGGCTTAGGGAATTGACCACCTGATGTGGCATTAGCTGCAGGCATTTGCTGCTATAAAGAATATGTTATTTCTATTTTGTTTTTATTTTACTTTAATACTACTAACAGGATATATGGCAGGTGTACCATATTGAAAACCTCCAGGCATCATGTTACCACCATAGAAATAAGCGTAAGGAACGTTCAACATTGGACCACTAGATCCCGCTTGTTGCGACATTGTACTAGAGACCTTAATCATGGGGGAAAAACATATACTTACTATAACAACTAATATTAGACAGTCCTGTGTACTTACATTGCTAACAGGACTTGAATTATTGTCAGTTCTTGCAAAACGGCCATCAGTCATTGTTGAATACGCAACCGAACCTAAATTCGCATCGCGTACTCCAGCAGCACCCAAACTTGTTGGTGGATAATTAATATCATAGTACTGAGCCTGAAAAAAACAGAATCCTGATTTAAAATGTGCATTTTGTTTTGTAGACACTTATAATGGTGCACTATTCCTAATGGGCAATAGATGATAACGCAATCTTTAGAATAGATAAGGCCAGCTAATCACTTGCCACAGTGATTAAAAACGATTCAATAAACTGGATATGAACGAAAAGTGTCAGCAAGGGTCATTGAAGGAGGAATAACAATAACAAATATTTAATTAAAACCGGCATATAAAAACTTTAATCGATCCAAGTTTACCCGTAGCAATTCATATAAATTCATATCATAAACATTTTTTCACATAATTTGCAAAATAGATATCACATTGCGTCTAGGAGCAAAATAATTTCACGTTGCACCTTAAAGTCACCGATTAAATTATTAACGAAAAGGCAAGTTTGCATTTTCGCGTTTGTTTTCCCAGATTTAAAAATGTAACGAATAAATCAGAATAAACATAATTCTATAGAAGTAAAGGGTTTTTATTTCGAATAGACGCAATTAGTGCATTAATGTTCAGTGTATTAATTATTTGTGTTAGATTATATTAGATTTGCGGAGGGGTGGGTCTGCAGGGTGTCGGTTTGCCCATTCACTGCAACCTGGACGATCTATTGTGAGTCCCCTTCAATTTATTCCCTTTCTAGGTTTAGACTGTTAAAGTCATGAACCATACTGGGACATGCAATTCTACACGTAGTTTGGTGAAGGAAAAGCATGTTCGAGGTGGATGAAGTCTCAGCCAAGCCCATTTTTGTGTATGGGCAATGGTCTGAGAAGATCTTTGTAATCATTTTGAGCTCTGTTCTTCTAAGGAGTAAGAGTTTTTTTGTTTTTCCGCCAGATGTGTCGATAAACTTTTTTGCCAGAGGTATAAAGGGATTTTTGTTTGTTCTTCCAGCTGTTTAGAGTAGCTCTGAGGTAACACTTTTAAGTGTCACAAAATGGCTCTGGTCCGACAAAGGAGATTTCCGTTCCTCTTTTGGCTAAGCCGTCAGCAATTTCATTGCCTTTATGGTCCACATGAAGATATTGTTTTTTGTTGAAAGATTTTTAAGGGTTTGCAGACACTCACAGACTACCCTTGATTTCATAGTGTAGGACTAAGGTCTTGAGAGCTGCTTGACTGTCCCAGAGGATATTAATCGTTGAGCCATTTATGGCTCTTTTAATGCTGGTATTGGCGCATTCTTCTATGGCTAATGCCTCGGCCTGGAATACGGTAGGGGTAGAGCCCAGGACCTTTGATATACGGCATCTGGGGCCGTATACACCCAGTCCGACTCCACTGTTCGTTTTGGAACCGTCTGTAAGCTAGACCATTGATCCTTGTTGGAGGGCCGGTTTAGTGGAAAGACACTGTTGTCGGTCTCCCAAAACTACGTCGAATAGTCTTATAAAACCCACCTTTGGTGTGATTATATCGGATATAGTCGTCATTTGCTCGAAGCATATCTGTTTTAAGATACTTAAATGTCTCAAATCTTTATTCGTCAAAGTTTTAAGAGAGAGTTTGATTTTTTTTTCTTCTTTCTTTCCTTTTCAAGCCGTGTACATTTTAAATGTGCCTTGATTAGTGTGGGTTATTACCAGTCAGAACGTTTTCTTGCATATGCTTGCTCGTGCCTGTTTGGTTCTGTGTGGGGCTCAGCCTAAAGCCGGTCCCACACAATGTGTGCATTCATCAAATATTTGTCAATGCGTCTCATTTGATGAGCTGTGTGTGTAAACGGGGACGTATTGCCAAATATTTGCCAAATGCACACATTGTGTGGGACCGACTTAACAGTAACTTACAAAGCAAGCCACCTTAAGTCGATGTGCTCATTTTATTCTGAATTTCGAAAAATACAAATAATATTAGGTAGGTATGCTAGAAAATTTTACATAATTATTGCAAATATTTTGGGAAAAACTATAATGCAGATACTGTAAAGATAATTCTGCCTATAATTATCATTAGCGACAATGCTAAGACTAAATTTTTAATTAGCATTAGTAGATAATGCTAATAAATGAAACATGTTGCGGTAATGCAAATGAAAATGCTTTTGGACAGCTCTGCCTGGAAAGATGTACACAGCTCAGAATATTCAATTTTACTGTACAGAAGCTGGAGTTTTACTAACCACGCCAAATAATTAATGAGGTGACAATATCGAGCAAGCATACATGGGTAATTATGTATGCGATGAAAGACTTGGGAGAAAATCTGCAATCAATCAATCGACAGATATTAAAGTGGAAACCATAGTGGATATAAGTAGTCTTGCGAAACCAAGTACCACAACAGAATAGACAAAAATTGAAATACTTGGACGAGTCATAATAATAGGAAGAACCGATTCATATGGAAAAACAAAAGCGTGAAATAATAAAATTTAAATTTAGGCGATGATACTTACCACATGTGGCATTCTTTGCTGCATCATTTGAATATCCTCATAAGAGTATACTGCAGGCTGCTGATAATATGGCAGTCCAGTCTGAATGTATTGACTAACCATTTGAATATTTGGTACCATTCCAGTATTACTTTTAGCGGTTGAATTTGTTACTTTTGTTGTATTAGCCAAACCTAAAGATGGTGAGCTCATACTGTTGGTTGTTGTGGATGAACTTGATACTGAGCTTACAACAGTACTACTTACGGCGCTACTAGACGTCACACTAGAAACACTGTAAAAAAAAAGCAAAAAACATAAGCATAACTAGTAGTGTTACTTATACAAAAATATTCTATTAAATTAATTCAACTTTTTATAATATATTATGTACTTATAAAAAAAACAACAAAAAAAAGCAATTAAATATCCCAAGATAAAATTCATAAAAGCAGTGCTTAACTTATTCAGCACAACTTTTTTTTTTTTTGTAATAATCAACATAATAATAGTAATATAATATTTTCAAATCATGTTCATGAAGAATAATGAGAATGTCGACGTCACATGACTAAATACTCTGGGAATCTCTAAATATCATACATATGTGTCTAATAAAATTTCAACAATATTTTTTTCTATCTAAGCTAAAAAAATAACAACTCAATTTAAATCCATATCTGATGGGCAAAGGTGTGAAATTATCAGCACGAGGGTTAAGTTTTAAAAGTTCCAAGAATATAATGTAATAAAAATTAATGAAATCTTAAGACTCTCCTCTATGTTAATAGTTCGCATCATTACTTTATTAGTGATACTCTCACGAGCCCACTGAAGAAACTACCGCTAGTATACTCCAATATTATTATCAATTACTACTGTTTTTCTTCACATGCACTCGTATTATTTCTATGTAAAACTGCATTTTTTTCTCTTACCTTTCATAATGCGTACTAGCTGAAGTTGAAGTTTCCTTCAGTTTCGAACTATTATAATTACTGTATTGTGATGATGAAGTGTTTGTGCTACCAGTAAACCTAGTATGAGGGGGTTAGGGTTAGTTTTAGATTTTATCGTTGTTAAAAAAAAAAGAGGAAAAAATTCACAATAATATTCCGTATAGAAAGAAAAAGAAGAACAGAAAATTTATACGGTATTATGATGCTTTTGTACTGTCGTTTAAGTTATTGATACATTTTTGAGATACTATGTTACATAAATACGCTATGACAAACTAATTAGAAACAACTTATAGATTTATTATCAATTTTTCCTTGTCTTTAATTTCACCATACGAGGACAAAAATAGTTTGTAACAAAATTTGTTTTACAAAAAATTTACAACCAAATCCTTTAAAACGTGGTTTCGTAAATAAAGTTTTTTTACGACTGTTACAAAAAACTATTAATTAAAAGAAACCTTAATACGACAATATCCAATACAAAGATTGTCTTACAAAACTAAAATTGCGTATTCTGAACTAGATAATAAAATATACAGAATATACACAACTGACACCTCGTGAAATCAGTACAGTACGGTAAAATTGGCTCAAAATTAAACTAATTTGGATTTGACCCGGACAATAATTCTATACTTGAAAGAATTTAATTTGGTCGGATCTGGATACATGGTGAGACTTTTGTTCTCAAGTCTCCGGTTTTTTTCAAAAATAACCAGAACTCGTTTGACGAAAAAAAATTTCTGCCCTGAACCCATCATATAAATTTTTTTATTAATTTCAATTACAATTTGTGAAAGTCCACTTTATTCCTTTTCCTTTTCGAGTACCTACACTTACTTGACACAGAGCACACAAATATTGTCCGTAGACCTGGATATGACAAATAAACAAACTTCGGAAACCGAACCGTAAACCTTGTAATAACGACAGACCGGAGATCAAAACAGCCTCTCGAGAGGAGGTCTCTTTAGAGATTTTCTCCGTCATTGAAGGATATGCACGAGTCTCTGAGATCAAAAAATGGGTCTCTGGAGGCCAAATTCTCTCGCAATGTAGCTTCACCTTTAGGTGCGGAACCGTAAATACCGCTTATAATACCCAGTAAAGAAAAAAATATTGTGAAATTAAAATAAATGGGCCAGCATCTAAGCCCAATATTAACCCAATAGAAAACTACCCTTTCTTTTTATATAAATTTATTTTCTCTAATAATAAGTCCAGTAATAAATGTTTAAAGTTTGTTGCAGAATTACTTAACTCTTTTATTTTTATTTAGTCTTAATAAATATTTAATGAAGATCAGAATTTCTTTTCTCGCTCTTGTATTACCTTGATTTATTTCTTAATTTTTTGATCATTACTGTATGTTTTTAAACATATGATTTTCTGTTTAAGAAATTAGTAGTATTTAGTGTCAAGAATTTTTTCTATGAAAGGTAAGTATAAATAAAAAAAAAACAAGCGAAAAGTTACAATTGGTTCTAAGACCAAATATATTATAACCTAGATGAAAATAAAAGTTAAAGAAATTGAAAGCCCAAAGCTCTGCATGGCAACACCAAGAGGGATTCCCCGATTTAGTCCATTTTTGAAATTTGTTTTACTATTGTTATGAAAATACTATGAAACAAATTTCAGCTCTCTACGTTGACGCGTTGTCGGACAGTGCCCAAATATATAGTGAAAAACGAAATTTTTGTATGGCAACCCTACCAAGGAGTTGCCCGCTCCATTTTGCTCTACCATCATTTCAATGCGTAACAAATGGAACGAGAAACTTAGTATACCCTATGATTTCATCATGTAGGGTATAAAAATTAATATTTCCGTTTATCTTGTAGACCGACGCTTGACCATTGGTCTTCCAACTTTTTAGTTAAGTATAACCGGAGTTTTATGTTCTTGTTCACCTTCTTTTGCTGCCGGATTTTCATTCTTGGATTCAGACATATTTTAGGCTTTCACGCAAACTATTTTATTGTATGATGATTATTACAAATTGAAGGTGAAATAAACAACACTTTTAATAATAAACAAAAATTCAATTGCACAGCAAATGACTTAGTTGCTTCCCTCTGCGCTCTGACCAGTCTTTTCTCGTTCATCGTCGACATCTTAAGGCTTAAATACAATTACGACGAACAGAGCGACAGGCACTGCATATTCCTATGCAATACACGCTCCATAAGGCTAGAGAAAATTGCTCCTATGACTGCAATAGTCGTCAGCCGTCGGTCAGCTCTGGTCGTCGCAACTGTGTTCAAGGCACTAATGTCCACCTTCGGTTCCATCCTCAATTTCCGGTCTCTCTTGAATTGACCACTTTCCTACATTTCGCCAACGTGGAACCTTTTTGACAACTGTTGCAACCCCCAACAAATGTCCCTGGAGTCGCTAGACAGATGTCCCAGGCGCGGAACTCCTGAGGTCTAGTTCACAAGCGACCATAACACATGTAAGACCGGCACCATAAATATGCATTTCAACTTATCGTTCAACAATGCCGCCAATACAAACTTTGTAGTATGTAATGTAGTTGCCATTGCACAGTATTTTGATCGAAACAATCGAAATATATATTATTTTTTATAGAGTGATTTGGAGTTGGTGGTCTTAAATGAAATAAAGGCTAGGTTATACTATTAGGAACAAAAAAATATAAAACGAGGAAGGGGAAGGCATCTCATCTCAACCGTTTCGGAGTTACATGGTAATTGAGAAAATATGCTCGTTTTAACACAAATGATAGTAAACCTAATAGTTATAGGACGACAAGCAAAACAAATTTGTCGATTTTCCGCAAAAAAGGCTGATAACCGTTACGTTTTCTTGCAATATTTGGAAACCTCATAAAGTTACCGTTCATGTGATCCTATATGATGCTTTTTTAGATAAACCAATTTTTATGATATAATTTCATTAATTTGACGTGGTATACGCAATTTCTATCGTCAGTAGAAAAATTAACAAAATTATGAATTATCTCCCGTTTCATTTCAGACTACCTATTGAAAATCCCCACGTATAAATAATTTAAAGTACAAGTATATAAAAATTCTTTTTACTAAAAATATTGCATTCATTTTCATCGCCATTTTTTTTGCTCACTTTGCCATATTGCGATATATTTTGACAAATATATGATATATTAAACCTTTTAAAACGTACTTCAAAATATTTATAAATTCTATTGATCAGGTTATTGTTCTTTAATTAGTTATTAATATAAAATAAGAGTACACTAAAACTTCGAAAATTTTCCAAAATAATAGACATATATATATAAAAAAAAAAGAACTTTTTACATACCCTGTGTTATTGGTCAAACCAGTACCACCGTAGACACTCTGGCTATTTGGATATGCACCCTGCTGCGATTGGAATGCTGATGATGTTTGATTACTTTGGTACTGGCTAGATAAATATCCGGCATTTGTACTTGAACTGTTAGATGTAAAAACCAAAACATTGTTATAAAGGGAATTTAGTACACGTTAGTTCACTTTTAAAGCATAAATTTCAATACTGAATTTTATTACTACTTTAAAAAGTATAGAGGATGTAATTTTAATATACATGGGGAAAAAACTAATCAACACAAATCTAAATCACTGCACACAATGGTTATTGGATACATACACAACATACCTTGAATTATTCACAGTACTACCGCTTCCTCCAACAGGAATGTTTTGTGTTGAGCTACTACTATTCACAGTACTGCCACTTACAGCGCTCGATGAATTATTTGCACCTGAGTTACTTTGCTGTTGATAAGAATTAACAGAATTCTGATTATAAGAATTGTAGTTATTCGTAGCAGGTTGATAGGTACTTCCAGTTGAAACCTAAATTCAAAATAATAATTAGAAAATACATTAAAAAATTTACAACAAACTATAAAATACTTGGGTATTTGTGTAATTAGTCGCATTGTAACCTTGCGCAGCACCAGTCGATTGATACGTTGCCGCTTTATTGGTTGATGGATTAGTACTATATGAGCTCTGATACACTGTTGTGTTTGAAGTGTTAACCTGATTATATGGATCACTTTTCGTAAGTTGATCCAAAGTAGTATTTCCTGATGAATTTATGCTACCGCCTACATTGGGATTCTGTTGCTGAACGTTCGCAGCACCCCGCTGTGAATAGCTGGATGATAAACTCTCGGTTTGAGAAGACAACGCATCAGAGCTTGGAATCTGTAATTATAAACATTTGCCCATTATTTTGTACGGTTAACGATGAAATCATAATATATTAATTATTAAACATACAATTTGCGACGTTTGCAATCCTGCTGTTAATGTAGATTGCTGTACATTAGCCTTCGATTGATAATCATTTGAAACTTCTTGCGATTGAACATTCTGTTGACCATCAATGTTAGTTGCATTGAATTTTTCAGTCAATGTGTCAAATGAATCTTCAGTTCCAAAATCTAAGCCTCCAAATTGCACATCTAGATAACCTATATTATTGAGAGTGTCTCCAGGCATTTCTACAGCAGACGATGGTATCTGTTAAGAAAAAGGATTATGTAAGTACATAGTGACATACTTTACTTTGACTGATATTAGTGATTCTTTCTCAATTCTACCATATACATTGAATATTCTTTAATATTTATTGACTATAACTTTCACTTCGTATGGAAGCACAATTTATATATACATATGTACATATATCGTAGACACTTGATGTGACTCAGCCCTTCATGAAATGTAGGCAGATAGTTTAACATTTTGCGCTGTGTGTGATGTGTATTCGAATCGCGCGTGTGTGTGATGTGTATTCGAATCGCGTGTGTGTGTGATGTGTATTCGAATCGCGCGTTTTTGTGTGTGTCGAATCGTATATATATATATATGTGTGTGTGTTCGTGTGTGTGTGTCGGTCAGTCAGTCGCGACCTCTCTCTTCACCGTTTATCTCCTTCTCCTAGCATTCAGATATATCGGCGTAAAGGCTTGTAGCTCTTCATGAAGTGACTAAAAATTTCAGACACTTTATGTAAAAAGACATTAAGTGCCTAGACTTCCCATGAAGTGCTGAGTTGCATCAAGTGTCTACGCCATATGTATATACATATATATAGAGGTTTTTTTTTATATAATTACATACGAACTTAATAGCACTACGAAGGAGTTGCCCGATTTTGAAGTTCGAACTAAATTTTTACAGATTTCTTAATAGCACTACGAAGGAGTTGCCCGATTTTGAAGTTCGAACTAAATTTTTACAGATTTCAGCTCTCTAAGTCTACACATTCTATACCATTATCCAAATACATATTAAAATTGACATTATTGTATAGCAACCCTACGAAGAAGATGCCCA
The DNA here is from genome assembly GCA_963930735.1 of Dioctria linearis. Taxonomy (NCBI): domain Eukaryota; kingdom Metazoa; phylum Arthropoda; class Insecta; order Diptera; family Asilidae; genus Dioctria; species Dioctria linearis. Next base: position 330,101,702 of record OZ005740.1, on the reverse strand, counting down.
ATTTCACTCATTTAAAAAACAAATAATTTTTTCCGGAAGCGCCGTGTACAATATTTCAGCCCCCTTATCAATTTACGCTAAGAATTTGTTCTCCAAAAGCCAACAGGAGTTTTTTCTGTCAGTTGTCTTGCAAATTTCGAATTTTGTCCCAATTTTATTTGGCCTGACATAATTTTACACACTTTCATTTAATTTCAATTTTTTTGCGAACTTAGTGATAAAAAAAAAAATACAGAATTAAACCTTTGGTGTATTGATTTGTGTGAGGTGAGCTTTGCAGCTGGTTGGTTTCGAAGGTTTGGGGCTTGTGTTTTAGCCTTCGAGAGGGAAACTAAATGGAGTTGACATGAACTTTTATACAGCGTATCCACTTTTTAAGTTGTGTGTGGTACGCTAGTGAAGGTGAGAGTATTTCTCGGCATATGGGGTCGCCTATTAATTAATGACGGGGAATTTTAAATATTATTAAAGTGGAAGTATGATACAAGGCGGAATCTGTAGGAATATACATAACATCATATATGTTCTCATTGAACATGAACAAAAATATCGAGAAAGGGTTCAAAATATTTTTTTGTTTTTGTGTTCCCAACTTTTTTGTTTTTCAATGTGCCAGTGGCAGTTCACAATTTTCTTTTACTTTAAAGTACGCCAATCCCCCTTTCAAACATTTTTTAGATTTACTACTTCCATGAGCATAACGAAAACATGAACAAAATTCTACCACATATTGGGAAATGCCGCAATTTTTCGGGTTTATTACGCTTCCTTTAATTATATGTTTAAAAAAAAAAGTACCAAGTTCTCGCTTTGAAATCTGACAGGCAAGAATCAAAATTGCCAAACAAGGTACGTACCTCACACACCCATAAAGCCGCTTTTGGTTACGCTCTTCCGTGCGTTCAGGTGCACGCAGAATGTCACATAATGTCACATTTTTACACACCATGTCGTTCAGGCGACCGAAGCGTTGTCATTTCCCCAGCACATCGATGTGCACATTTTACGCTACGGTCTGGTAGCGTAGTGTCCCGGTGCGCTTTGTAGTTTTGACGTTTAGCGTAATTTTGTTCTTAAAGAACTTTCAAAATTGACATTTCGAATCGAAGTGCACACCAACCGTTCAGGTGCTATCCCTAATTTTTCAATGATGTGATGTGCGCACCGATGTGCTGAAAAGCACATCGGTATGTACACCTGAACGCACGGCTTGTAAACACATTTTATACACCATGCCTACTCCATTACATCCACTCAGTGTAACTACCGCCCCGAATCTGTCATTTCCCGGCTCTTTTCTTCCACCACACCAGTAGGGAAGAAAAGAGCACGAGAATGGCAGATTCGGTGGCAGTGTTAACACCGAGTCTCAGAAAAGAGTTACTATTAGTTTCCCGGTTGAAGGTTTCACCATCAACAAACATATTTTGTGTAAAAACCACGAAACATAAAATACAAGGTATGTCTAAAGAAGTTATGGTGTACATACACACATACATAAAACGTTACTTCTGCTAAATAACTTTGTATGCTACGAGGACAGTTTGATAAGTATGACTTTTTGAATTTCCCGCACTGTAACTTTAAATGCAACACCTCTCCCGCCAACTGTCTAGGCTACTGTCAAGTTTTGAGCAAGTTGCGTCATTTTGTTTGTGTTTGACAGACATTGAAAGCAACCTCGTGAATTTTAACGAAAATGGAATAAAGTGAATTTCGTGTGCTGATTAAGCATTATTTTTTGCGTAAAAAAAAACAAAGGAAAGACTTGATAAATACTATGGGGACTCTGCACCATCAGTTTCAATGGTAAAGAAGTGGTTTCCTGGTCGTACCAGCACAAGTAACGCCGAACGTTCAGGTCGCCCAAAAAGGTTGTCACGCCAGATATAGTCGGAAAAAACATCTTTTATTCAAAAAGTCACTGACTTATCAAACTGCTCTCGTATATATGATTTTTGTGTTTCCTGCCCCCCCCCTTTCCCAAGCAACAATGTAAAGTTAGCTGGAGTTACGTGACCGCTTAAATGTCAACAAACTTATTAAGCGGACCTGATAGACTTTATACATACTTTACATACTCAATACCAGGCCTGGAAGCAGTAGCAAAAATACTTTGATTAAAATTGAACTGATGAGCTCTCATCGTGATGACAACAAAAGTGACAAACTGTGAGTTTCGCCAGCTATATATGGATCTCTTCATATTTCCTCAAAGCATTGTAATAAAAGGACATTCCCTGGCTGTCCATACTATAGATGTATGAATTATACTTTCTAATTAGAATTACAATTCTCAATGGTATCTTACTTTATTCATTATCTTCATAATCTTACACCTTGCATCCCCTTGATACACAGAGGGAAGGTTGCTCTAAAACTGGCTCTGATCTACGCAACACCGTCCAGTTCCTGATTTCTACTTTATTCTATTTGCTTGCTTAGTTAATTTTAACCTTCTTAACTCTTATTTTCTTTCTTTACGCGTTTCCTCATTATCTAATTGCTTCACTTACTAGAAATTCACGTTTTGACATTTTAACTCATATTATTTAAGTGAACAAGTGTTTTTTGGTTAAGGTAAATTATTACAACCGCGACGAACGTCGAACAAAAAGCTGAAAAGTTCCCAGGTTTTCACGTTTTATGGGAACATGCTAATTAAGATTGCCAACTACCAACGAACACGAGTCAGATGTGGGATTAGGAGCAATTATTAGGTCTGTTGGAGGAAAAACTTAACACCCTAGGGCTACACTATCTTGTTTTTTTAAAAACGTAGGGCTACCCCGAACTTACATTAAAAAATTTTTGGGGAATATAAATTACTTCTTGAGAAAAAATAAGCAAAAATTAGAATTAATTTGAAATAACTTGTTCGATGAGTGCACAAAACTCTGGGTACTTATTGGAGGGGAAATTTACGCGGTGTTCATCGAACAAACCTATTAAATTGGCCATCGTTCGCTGCAGTGCTGCCTGCTTTGATTAGAGTTTAGTTCTCTTCCTTCTCTCTTCTTGTACACAATTCGCTATCCGTAGTTTCACAGGGATTTTTCACAAGTAGCCTGACGTTATTTGCTCTATTTGTCAATGAACATCTGTGATAGATAGACGGAATGTACTGGTAGAGATCAGAGTAAGTAGTAGAGAATATGCAATCTCAACAATTACGTATTTGGATAGAAAAATTTTGAAGTATGGACTCAATTTCGTACCCCATAAAAAACCTTAAAACAACTGTTTTTCAAAATTTGATCTCCTATCCAAAATCATTTGTAGCATAGCATTCTCAATAACTCTAAATCATGCAAATAATTCTAAAACCACTGCGCGAATTTAATTTCAAGAGCATATACTTTCCTAAGTTGTAAAATTGTCTTTACACCCCCCTGGCGGAGATTTCTAGATACATGGGTTGACTTTATATTGGATCCCGGGGATTGGAACATAGCTGAAAACGAAAGAGCAGATGAAATGGCCAAACAAGGTTCTGAGATAGACATTTCCGTAACAGTCGACTATGTGAAGGTGATAATCGATACTCTTATAGTGAATATCATAGCGATGGCAATAAAAAAAAAGGTTGTCGCAATTAGGTGTCGAAGCAGTTCACCAAGTGCTATGTGAATGCCCTGTTTTGGTGACCAAAAGGAATAGGTTACTAGCGAACTACTTCTTATTGAAGCTAGGTAAACTGCAGAGAGCAGGGCTCGGTAGCATCCTGAGATTCAAGGAGCAGTAGACAAAGGAGGATGGTACTCAAGAATCTATGGGACACAATGGACCGACTCGATGGCCTAAGCGAGGTTGACTGAAGTATTCCAGCAACTAACTAACGATTCTAACCTAACCTAACGACTTGATCTTTAAGATTTTCTTAATAAAGGAAAAAATTAAATAAACTAACTAAATTAAAGCTAAAAAGCAAGAGCGTAGAGTAATTTGTGTTCACAAAAAGTTCGTTTTGTTCTCTCATAATAGTTAGTTGCCTGAAAGAATATTTACATATATAGAGGCTGAAATCAGCTGGGTTTTTCTTTATGTACTGTACATAGTCCACACTTAGTTCAGCAAAAAAAAAAAACAAAGTATGTAATTCAAGGATAAACTAACGCTAAAGACACAAAACAGGGTCACACAAGTGAGCCCCACCACCATTTGAATTTTCATATCTTGACTATTTCTTATACAATTCATCCAAGGATTTTTTTATTTATATACGAAGTATATACCTTTAACCCCCTATACCCTACTAATACATCTACCACCATCATCACACCGTAAATTATATATAGTAGAGTGATCAGCAAAATGATTTTGTTGTATCACTCTTCCACATTTAATATATCGGTAATATCTTTACACTAGTCCTATTACTTTTTTTTAAATCTAACTAACAATACCCTAATCTCATTTCTAAATACCACCACTATCACGCGCGAGGAAGCACAGCGATGCAAGCTCAATACTAGTCATATAACTAATAGGCAAATATATGAGAATCTGTGGTGTTACCTTTGATGGTGGTGGGACTTTTGCTCGAGCCCTCCTCACTGCAGGTTGCGCTGAAACACCCTGATCACCAAAAACATTACTGGACACATAAGATGTTGGATATTGCACTGAGGAATTCTGTCCAATAAAAGAACGTTCTCTTAACAACTACAATCTTATTTGGAAATTAAATATGTATTAACTCTACCTGGTATGAATTGACGTTTGTTTGTTGATTTGTTGCTTGAGATGGTAATGAATTGAAATACTGCGACTGTTCCGCTGACAATGCAGATGAAGTTTTCAATTGTTGTGAATCCAAACCTAACCTCAAATGTTGACTTGTATTCGCTGTATGAATATCAGGAAATTGTACCGGATTTACTCCGCCCGCAACAGCTCCTGCTGTAGTCGTACTTGAAACAGTCGTACTATATTGCTGAACGAGCTCTTCAGCACTTAAATGAGATGGGGCATTTACAATATGCTGTTCAAGTCCAGGTGGTGCAGAAAGTTCAGTTGTACCTGAAAAAAATATTTTAACTAATTATTTTAACGTTATTATTACACCATGGGAAATATAGAAGGCCCAATTTAAATCATAAATTCGTTACTTCCAAAAGAAACCAGATTATGACTACAATACACTTCCGATAAAAGTGTTTATAAAATTTGATAACATTGACTGGGGTAGATTTAGTTTAGTTAGATCCTAAACAGGGGATAATATTTTATTTTGTAGAAATTGTTTCAGTATTTTTATTTTCGTACATTTTATTCCTCGCACTGATTTTATGCTTTTGTCATCAATTTCATTAAACACTTTTAGAATTAAGACCATTTTAAACCAAGTAAACAGGTGGTCTGTAAATTAAATTTTTTTGTTTTTTTTTAAATGCATGATGAAGGATAATTTGTCAGTCAATGAGTATTGTAGACGAGTCAAGAAAGCACATTAGGTTTTATCAACGTGCTGCATGAATGCAAAATACATCTGCACGAAACAATTTTCACATAAATATAAAAAATGTTGAGGCCCTCTTGTAGTATTCTCGATAGTACCAAGTAAAAACTTCAAATTCACTAAATGAGTCTGAATAAAACATCCTATATGTAATATCATTGGAAAGACAATGAAACTTATATAATAAGCAAATTCAATAGTCTTCCGAACCCTTAGAACTACAAAATCCGAAAATCCAAAGAATGAAATACAAGTTTCTTCGGAAAGTCATATTTGAAAAACTTTCTCAAGTTCTTACCCGGAAGAGCTTGATTCTGCAAATTACTAGGTGTAAACACTTTGGTGTCCTTAAGAGATCCAGTGTACTCCTCATTATCCCAATCACCCCAAGTATCTGCAGTAATAAAAGTTAAGACCAGGCAACACCAAGACATGTTTTACTTTACCCATTCCATCAGACTTTCCTGTATCAACAACTGTCTGAGCTAATGTATTATCCCACGTATCAACCTCTTGAGGCTCTTGTTGACGTGAATAACTTCCTCGTGTTTGATCTCTAGAACCCATTGATCTTGGTCCAGTTCGGCCGCCGCGACCACCACGTCCACCAAAACCACCACGATTACTTCCTCGCCCTCTTCCACGCCAACCTTCAGATTTTGAATCGGCTGTATTACGTTCATTTTCACGAGCTTCTCTTCCCCGCCCTAAAAAGATATTATAATCAAAAATTGAGTTTTCTTCACGTACGGCGAGTATAGAAGCTCCTTACATCCTCTACTGTCTGAACCTCCACGGCCACCGCGATTATTTGTTCGATTACGGGATCTATCACCCTTATCAGGATTTGCATTAGCATCAGACCATTCCCCATCAGCATTGTTCTCATTTGTGGCATTTGCAGTACGGTTCTTTTTCTTTTTCGAAGATGTTTCAAACGCACCCTAAAAAAAAGTTCTAAATTAATTATTAAGTCTTTACAACGTTTTTATTTATTTAATTACCACTGGAAGTGTTTCTAAAAGAAAAACCACAGCCTTTTCTAAGTTATTATCGCATTCATATAATGCATAGCAAACGTCTTCCTCTGATCGCTGAGTCATTTCAATCAGAGTCGCCACTTTTTCACGCATTTTTGGATCTTCTGATCCACTGCTTATATCCGTTATTTCAGCAATACGCATTTGTTCAGCTGTAGGCTTTAATTAAATATTTCAATTAATAATACTTGGAATATATAATATGTATACTAAAAAAAAATTACATACTTTTGGCTGTGGCTTTTCCTTTTCGGTTTTTATTTCTGTTTTCTTATTGGCACCATCACCACCTCCACCAGAATTGATTTTTTTCTGAGTGCGACTTCCGCCGCCTGTCCGATTTAGTGTGCTCATTGCTATATACACTGTATTTACAATTTAGCTGAAATAAATATTAGTTTTTTGTCACTACCATAAAATTTAATATACATTAAACAATATCACAAACAAATTCATGCAAGATAGTAAGGGAAATGCACAAATTGTAACGGTGAAAATATTCGATTTTGTGTGAATTTACTCTTTATGAAAAAATATTACAATTGTGCTGCTCTTCTAATTCAACATTCCATTAGTAATGCAATCTGAGGGTGCTTTGATCAATAGTCAGGGTATCTAATCAAGAAAGCATTATCTGACTGTATCATATACAGGGTGTTTCATAATTGGTGCACATAACTAATAGTTTGATAGCTGAGGAGGAGACAAGCACAAAATTAAAGGTAAGGGAGGGGGCGTCGTTTCGACGGTTTAAGATTTTTAGGACTTCTTCCACTTTACACCCTGAACTTTCTTGATATACACCATATCAAAGTGGGAATCATCTCAGATAATAGCAAACTGTCTCATCTTTCCAATGAATAGCCGATCAGCCTTCCTGTCACCTTCCGTCAAGTTGTAGGACGTCAAAGTTAAAAAAAAATTGAAAAAATTCTAATTTTAACGTTTTTCCCGCCAAAATGAATGATAACTACAGTTTTTTTACAAGATTTAGTAGAAACCGCGGAATGTTACCTTTAATTTGAACATGCACATGTACCTACCTAAATGCAACCGTTTTTGAGATATTCCCGTTTCAACGATTCATAATTTCATACATTTTGCTGATTTAGCGTGGAATTGCATATTAGTAGGCGCGATTACCATCGTCATTAGCAAAATTAATGAAATTATGAATCTAGAAACAGGAATATCTCAAAAACGGTTGCTTTTGGTTAGGTACATGTGCATGATCAAATTAAAGGTAACATTCCAGGGTTCCTAAACAGTCAAGACTGAAGGGTCCCAAGACAAAAATAAATGTGTGTGATAAGAGTTACAGAAGAATAGCAAAGTTAACCATTTTTTTGTGCCATTTTGTTGCAAATTAAATTAAACGAAACAACAAAAAGACTTCTATTCGGAAATCACTTACACTCCGCGACAAAAAGATACCATACCCTTGAATTTTTTTCGATTCTCTGAACTGATGAAACTTGTGGTAAAATTTGCTTGCATCCTTTACTAACCTCTAAAAATTTGAGAGTATACACAGCTGTGTTGTGCATGTTAATTTGTTTGTGAATAACAAAACGCTGCGTTAATTTTTATTTTATTAAAACTTTGGAGTGTCGACAAATTTGAATAGGTATAGTTATATATTATTATTATTTTGTAGTCTATCGATAATTCCAATTATATGTATGTATATACCCTACTCGATGTACCTAATAACATTGTAACGTAGTGTAAGCTACGGTTCCTTAATAAACGATTTTTGGTTCTATTCTTATTAAGGTTTGTGATGCTATTTTTATCAAATAAATTAAAATAGAAAAATCTGTTGATTTCTTCAAAAGCCATTGAGTCCACATGCAAAACGTCTCGTAAACTAAACGTAATTTTCATTCCGTAACACTTTGGGAGTACAGTTTGCGAAATATAATGTCAGCTACCACTACACTGACAGTCTACGCTTTTTAGTTACACTTCTCTTTGCACTCATGATTCGTTTCTGTTTCGCATTCACACACCAAAACGTTTCTTTTGCGTACACTTATATACAAGAATGTTTACATTTTCGTTACGTTTTTGTTTCGCCTTGCTTGAAGGGTATAAAATGAGTCTACCAATTGATTAATTTTCCAGATTTTTTCTACATTTAATGAAAAACTGGTGGGTGCGACAAAAACAGACGACAGTGTAAGAAATTTAAATTCAAACGTGATATGTAAAAAAAACTAGAAAATATTTATTTAATTAATAATGTGCTTTTCCCTTGTTTTTTATTACTTTTATTATTCGGTTAGGTAACGATTTATGAACTTTTTATATAATTTTGAGGAAGTAACGCCCAAGCTGTTGTAACTTCTTTTTCCAACTTTCCCACTGTTGCAAACTGCTAGTTACCTCGATATGCTGCCCGTGCTAATTGTCCCCAAACATTTTCAATGATATTGAGGTCTGGTGATCATCTGGCCGGCTATTCGAGGACGGTTATATTTTTGGCGACGAACAAATCCTCTCCGCATTGTTCGGTATTTCTTCCTCCAATAATTGAATGTATTCTTTGCTGTTCATGTTCCCCTTTATAAACCGTATATTCGTTTTTCCCACTAGCAGCCCAAATCATTACACCACTACCTTCTATTTGTCTTCGTTTATTATAGAGTTCAGCTTTCCGTAAATCGTGGAAATAATAACTCCATACATCTGGCCATCCAATGAAATCTTGTTTATCAGAAAAAATAATTTCGCTTTTCCATCTAAGGTGCTGACGCACTCTTCATTCTGTTTGCTATATACCTACATATTGCTTGGTAAGCGGCGCGACGGTTTTCTTTTTAGTTTAGTTTTGTTTTTTTTTTTCGTTTAAGATGCTATGCGATTTGTGTGACGCATTGTGCGATGCGTGCATGTCTGTACACCCGCATTTTCTGATATTTGTCTCGCAGTTCCTGCAGAGTTTGAGGCTACTCTCAAAATTGCATGTGAGTTCTGATCATTAATCGGTCGAAACCCTCCAGGACTTTTCATCTTTCCATAATTTTTGGGTTTTTAAAGTGAAACTGTGATAGCACCCCTACTTCTGTTTAAATTTTTTGCTATTTTAGCAATAACATATTTTCACTTATTAATTTTATAAGTTTGAATTTCACTGCCAGTAAATTTTTTACCGCGATCCATTTTAATCAAATATTTACTCGAAACACTGCACAAAAATGTAAAGGGCAACACTGAAATGGTTCCATCGAAATAAGTGTACGCTCCTACAAGAGATATCGGAAACTCAGAATACCTTTGCACAGAATACATTGTACTACAGATATAGGCGCCTTTTCTAATTGTGTATAAGCATTGGAAAAATTATGGGACAAAACACAGCCATCTTATCATATTTATTTGGATATCCTATTTACTATGACCATAGATGACACAAGAACTAGATGTCGCATGGCATACTAAAGCAGAGTATACAGATTGTAAAATGGTTAGTGCATTCTGGAGTACCGAAAGCAAATGATCGACTTCCTCAACACTTCGGATACGAAAAAAATATGAATCACTCGACGTATAAATCATTTCAAATGTTGTGGTCCTTTTCGGACCGCAGCCATATAAATTTTGCATACTTTTTTGGTACTGCATGCGACATCTAGTTCTTGTGCTATCTACGCTATTACTTACTGACTTATTTACTATCCTCAGTCCATCCTTATCACATCATTTTTATTCCAGCAGTTATTCAAAATTCTTATAACCGTGCCTTAATCTTGGTGATAAGTATGGTAAAGAGGAGGATATCCAAATAAATATTATGAGAAAAGACTGTGTTTTGTCTGAAAGTTCACATTTTTTATTTATATGCGTTACTTTGGAGAAAAAAATATAGGTATACTCAATATTGTACCCTAATATTGTATAAAATAGTTTTATATTATGTTAATAAACAAATAAATAAAAAAAATATATGTAATACCTACTCTATTTTTTTTTTTTTTTAGTGAATTAGATAGATCCTTATAAAGCTTGTTACCGCAGAAATGATTTTCATTAGCTTCACTTTGATTAGGTGAAGGCACAGACCTTCGAACGGAAAATGCAAATTTGATATTCTGAGCTTTCAGGAAGAATTAAGAATCGTACACCTTATCTTCAACCTCAAACCAACTAAAATATTTTTTTTCCTTGCTAAGGCTGCTTGAATTATTGCGTCGTATTTTGGTAAGAGGCTTTAATTTTTTGTATGTATAAATTAACCAATAGAAAAAATACACGAGTATTAAGAAAACTGTATATATAAAAACAGGAATTACGTGTTCTTATAAAGTTCGTACACGCTAAAATTCGAACCTCTCGTACCCTTCAAGGCAATTGAGTAGAACTATCAATTCTGCTATAAACATATGTATGTGGTTACTAGTGTTGAGAAAAGCGAAACTGCTGAGCGAATGCGAGTGTAGCTGTCCATAGGCTAGCCTGGTGTTGCTCAGTCTGCCTTTAAATACTGGTCGCGATTTGGTTGACAGTACCAACTGTCTGTTGCACTGCTATGATGCGAGTCTTGGGCGAGCACTATGTCAAGTTTATATTAACTGCTTCTTGGTACCCGTCTGGTAATGGAGGTGTCAATCACACCTACCTACGTTCTTGTTTGTTATAATGGACTACTCATATCGTTATACAGCATATATATTATTAAACACTTTATTTGTTACTTCCTGCTTTATTAATATTCAATTCAGTCTCATTCTACCACATTGTACTATGTATTTATCTCCCTCTGCTTTAATTCATTGTTTTGATGATAAGTTATATCATAAGTATTTCATACCACATTTTACATTGTATATATTAAGCTTCCATTACCATTTGTGATTAATGGTAGCACTAATTTCATTTAGATCCATTGCTATCTATTCATATCTATATTATTTTCTCTGTGTTAATGTTAGTATTAAAAAAATGATCTCATTAAGTTTCTTACTACGTGTTATACATATATCATTGATCTCTCAATACCTGTTCTATTGTGTTAGTGATAGTATTAGTTTGATCTCAATAAATCCCTTCCCAGTGAGAAATATGTCAAGCGCTTGACACTGGAAGCGCTTCCACAACATAACCAGAAAATATCTTTTCCGAAGCTCTCTTTTACCAAAGCCAAAGGAACCTTTGCGGAAGCAGATCTATTCCCTGAGCTTAGGCTTATTCGTTTTTTGTTGTGAAAAGATGACTCTTCCGAAGTGCTCTCTTAACATAGCCAAAGGAATCTGTGCAGAAGTAATCCCTTCTCTGAGTTTAGGCTCATTCATAACCTATCTGGTTTTTGCTGTGAAAATATGACTCATATGCATCTGAAAGCGCAGCAGAATTTTCATTCTTTAGTGGTAGTCAGTTGAAGTGTGCGGTTGTTTAAAAATTTTTAATAATATAACAATATTGCTATTTTTGTTTAGCAAAAACATGCCCTGTAATTCGTATAGATTGAAAATTAAACGGAGTGCATTCAGTATAAAACTGAAATTTTTAGTAAAGTCCTTATCTTGATTTCCACTGTATTCCCGATAAGCGCTCCAAGAGTGCTACCCTACAAACGCTCCAAGAACGCTTCCCAAGAATCTGCATCTGATCGCTTTCCATCTGCGGACATACTGACCGACTCACCGACAAAAAAAAAAGCGTACAAAAAGTGACTCTTGTCACTACCAAACGCTTTCGTGCGTTCACTGAGCACGAAAAATGACAGATAAACGCTACCGAAACACTTGCTTTCACTTTCTTCTGCGTTCACTGAGTCCACTGAGAATGACTTTTAGCGCGCTACCTTTTACTATCGTATTTTGGATAGTAAATTGTAGCGGAGTGCAACAACGACAATAACATGGCAACTTTATGGGTTAGCTTATACAGTTCGAGCATTTATTAGAATTATTTTCCAAAAATCAATTAATAGTGGTTGTTTTCCTCACCTATGGAAAAATTCTTTTATCATACCTATCCACAAAAAAGGTAGTAAAAGTGAAATTTCTAACTATAGGCCTATCGCAAAATTGTCTTGTATGCCAAAATTATTCGAATCTATTATTTACTCTCAGCTATCAATTTCCTGCAAGAATTTTCTTTCTTCAAACCAGCATGGGTTTATTTCGGGCAGGTCTACAACCACTAACCTGTTGGAATTTGTCTCGGATGCCATTGACGGGTTTTCAAAAGGTTATCAGACAAATTGTATTTATACTGACTTTAGTAAAGCGTTCGACAAGTTATCTCACTCCGTGATACTCTTTAAAATGGAAAAGTATGGGTTTCACCCAATATTTATAAAATGGACGGAGTCTTATTTGAATAACAGAACATATCAAATATTATTCCGTCATTCCATCTCTAGAGTCCTGAAAGCTTCGTCCGGAGTACCTCAAGGGAGTGCAAAGTATTGATTTATGCTGACGATATTAAACTTTTCGCTCAGATTAAATCTGTTAACGATTGTGAACTGATACAGGATGAACTTCACAAGTTTTACGTTTGGTGCAAAAACAATAATTTGGCTCTCAATATCGAGAAATGTGAGGTAATGAATTTCCACAGGAATCAGAAACCGATCACTTATGATTATGTGTTCTCGGATTCCACGATTCGCCGTCGCGAGGGTGCTGTTTGTGACTTGGGTGTCAAATGTGACCATAGATTGAATTTTATCTCTCACATTAACTACATGGTATCTAAGAGTAACTCTATGCTGGGCTTTATCAAACGTTGGTCTCGAGAATTCTCGAATCCCACCATAACATTGCGTTTGTACACTTGTTTTGTGAGACCTCTCCTTGAATACGATAGCCAGGTCTGGTCTCCATTTTACGGTACACACATCGACCGCATCGAGTCTGTTCAGCGGAACTTCCTGCGCTTCGCTCTTAGGCACCTACCCTGGAATAATTCATTGATTCTTCGCCCTTATGAGGATCGCTTGAAGCTTTTGAATATGCACTCCCTTGAAAAACGTCGCATGGTTGCCGATGTAACTTTTGTGCATCAACTCTTAAACGCGAATATTGATTCTCCCCTACTACTTAGCAAAATCTCTTTCCGTGATAGTGGGCACAATCTGAGAAGGTTACCTCTGTTGCATGTTAACTCCGCAAGATCCAACTTTAGTATGTATGAACCCATCAATCGCAGGTGTATTGTTGTTAATATTAAGGCTGAGCATTTTGACGTTGGCATATCCAAGCATGTTTTAAAAAAATGTCTATTTAATACTTAATTTTCTGTTTCCATGTTGCATTGCATGTCATCTCATTCGGTGTTTGGGTTATGTTTACTTTAACATACTAATACTAACACCGATGAAACGCATGTATTGTTGAGACGTTTATTTATTAAACGTGTCCATGCAGCGAGCTTGTGTTAAGCTGTGATCTGATAGTCATTTTTATCAATGATTGTTAGTAATTTATGTAAATAAAGGCAATTAACTGGTCTTGCCAAAGTTAAACGTATTATTTTATGAAGTTATAAAGGCTATCTTATTTTATTTTAAATGAAAAAATCTTCGTTAATATTGTTGGAATGATAACATGTCTATTGGCTGCCTTTATGATAAAACGGCATTAATAGGAGGTCAACCACACAGCATCGCAGTTCTTATTTTATTGTTAGGAGACAGTTTGCCAGATTGGGAAATTATAAGTAAATAGCAATATTAAATCTTATAGGATCATTTATTCGTTTTAAATACTTCTTCATACATTTTCGAACTTATTTTATGTTAAAAAACTCGAATTCTAAAAATTCAAAGTTTTTATTACACTACGCTACGCTTTCTTTCGTTCACCGTGTCAAAGTGGGTAGCGTGCGTAGTAATTAACTGTCGAAGTAATTCTTTTGATATATGTTTACTACGCTACGCTAACACTACGCTTCAAGACGCTATCGTGTCAGAGAACGCAACCACTCACGTTAAAGCGATATGAACAGGCATACGGTGGGGAAGCTCTTCGACCTTCCAAAGAGCTCTTGAATTTGTCTGACGATGCCGATAGGTTTATCTAGTTTAACTGTATACTATACTGTGTAGTTGAAATAGAAACTGTAAGCTCTTACAAGTATTTGGGTGTCTGCTTGACGGCGGGCTTATCCTTCAAGAAGTATTTAACAGACAAGCTTGAGTGTGCCAAAAACTCGATCAATGCGGCCTGGGGTCGTTTCATGTGTAGCAAATCTATCCCGCATACGGCAAAACTGCAATTATTTAACGACGTCGCGCGCTTGATAATGTGTTATGCAAGCCAAGTATGGGGGTACAGTCAATTCGAGGAAGTAGAGAAATTGGAACTTTATTTTCTTAAGAAACTTGTGAGTACTCACAAAACTACCTGATAATAGACTGCCTAAAATCTTGGCTGGGAAAATCATAACATCTGAGATTCTTTGGTTTGAAAAGTGGCAGGATTTTGGAACTCAGTTCAATGTAGACATAGATTTAGATAATGTTGTGAAAACACTACAAGACTTTAGATAAGGAGGAAGACTTTCTTGTGAAAGCGAAAATTGCAAAAAGGCAGAGAGAGCATAAGGCGCGTACTATATAGCACTTTAGGCTATTATGATATCGGAGGACGACGCTATTTCAAGGATAATTATCCCATGGAAAAGATAAGGTATATTATCAAATGTAGGGGGATTAATATCACTAAATGCCTCTCCATGGAGCAAGTCAGTGAGTTCGCTATGCTCTTTATGCAATTATGTCTGAAGAAGAAAATCTGACTCATTTCCTGGCAGTATGCCCTATCCTAGCTGAATTCAGAAGAATACACTTACAAAAAGATCGCCTGAACATAAACGGTGAACGTCCCAGACGTTTTATACCGGTATACAAAGTCAGCTCTGAAGTATAGAAAAATGCTAATTGCGGAATATAATTCATAGAAGTGCACATATTGATATAGTTATAACTATCGTACACTTTTCTCCTATTACACTCTGTCTCCTTCAGAATCGTCGAGTATCATTTAAAGCGCACTGATCTATCGCATATGAACTCATAATTTGGAAATTTTACATAGCACATTATTGCCAGATTCGGACAGACGACACCATAGTCATTGTCTTTATTTCTGTACAGTAGCTTATTTCCTTTTTTTCTTTTATTTTATGTAGTTTTTTTTATTCCTTTTTGTAGCAGTTTTCTATTTAGCGCTAAAATTTATGCTAAAACCCGCTGTGCAGGAAAAGAGATAGAACTGTATTATCTTAATGTATGGTTTGTATGTAAATAAACAACAATAATAATAATACTGTGTAGTTGATAAGTTTCTTATTTCATGTTTTGCTATAGTGTAAATTTCTTTACTACACAATACTATACTATAAATAGGCTATTATAATTGTCTTTTCTTTACTTTTAATATTGTAATCGTACTACTATGCCTGTTTCGGACTTACACTACTTTTGCTACTTTACTCTTTTATGATTTGTTTTGCTATAATGTGGTGTATCTACTTTGTAGCTTTCTATGATGTGCCCCGCACTTTGCGTGCCTTTGGCACGGCCTTTGGTACATGTTTATGTTTGTAGGGTTGACGTATTTTTCTTCTGAATAAACACAAAAATATATTTGATTAGAACGTAGCAATTTCTGGAAAAAAGTTTTCAAAAATGGCATAAACATCTCCTAGAATGCCGAATTTGATATACACATCAAATGGTTCGTAATGCCACACCATTTTATCAAACAATCAGATTAGCTGTCAAGACCTGGAAATATTTTACTTGAGATTAATAAGCCGTTTTTGAGAAAAATACAACCAATGTATGTATTTAGTAAATTTGCGAGTCCTCCTAAATTAATGATGTAAAACATAACAGATGTAAATTA
Organism: Dioctria linearis; assembly: GCA_963930735.1. Lineage (NCBI taxonomy): Eukaryota > Metazoa > Arthropoda > Insecta > Diptera > Asilidae > Dioctria > Dioctria linearis. The sequence goes on along the minus strand of OZ005740.1, from coordinate 330,085,338 downwards.
TTGTTTTACTAAAATAAAACTTATTTCAATTATTAAATATCAATAAAAATTATTTTCATAATGTATTTAAAATCTATTTCGTTTCGATTTGTGGTTTACAAAACCAAAAATGAATCGTGTATCACTCAAGACAGCTAAGTTTTTCATAGTCTAACAATTTAAATAGTCTAATAGTTCAACCCAAACTAAAATAAATAAATTTTAAATGGAATTATTGCACTTTTTTTAGATTCTAATTAAATACCTAAAAACAAACAGTCTTGTCCAGCATATTGAGCAAAATCATTGGCGAGAAAGTAAAAAATATTTTTCACAAGATCAGCGGTGAAATAGGAAAGAAAAGAGCGATCTATCTTTGCGTAGTGCCCCATAAGGCATACTTATATGGAACACATAATCTAATTAGAACAAAAGATGTTAAAGAACCAGCTATTAAAAATTTAAAGATACCTACCAAGAATATAGAGGCAGAAGTACTAAGGATATTTAACTTAGATCTCCAGTATAATTTGACACAAGAAGAGTTATCACCAATTTAATACCTACTTGGTAACCACACACCACAAGTTGGATTTAATAGATATCATCTCTATTTAAGATAATCCATAAACATTAATCTAAATTTATCAAATTCAGTCTTTTCAGAATCAAATTTCTCGTCAGATTAATTTTCAGTGTATTTATGCGAAAACTTATCTCGATGTCTCAAAAGTCAAAAAGGAACCTATGGCACTTTTATAAAACCAATAAATACAAAATTATCGTACTTCTCTCCTATATGCTATTCCTTTTCGTTTTTTTTTATTATTATATTTTCAGTATCAACTATTCTCCAAGTATATTCACAAATTCTCAATGATTATACCAATCTGCTTGACGTATTTTTCTTGTTAACTCCGACCACCAAGGGAAATACTTGTAGTTAAGTTGGTATCACTGCTTATCGGCATTTCTACACTTTTTTTCTCACAAAAGCGACGGATTGAGCAACTTAAGCCAACTAAATATCAAAATTTCTCCAATCAAGTTTATCTCAAATGCAAATGACAATATCAAAATCTTATCAAAAATACTTAATAAGATATAATTAGGTTTTTAACATTGAAAACAACACCGATAACATTTAACAAAGGGACGAATGCCATGTGCCAGGTACACAGACGCCATTTCTTTATTCATCGGCAATCCTTTTGTAGCAGAATGGCAACTTTCACAGCAGCGGCGAGGGCGACAGTAGCAGAGAAAAAGAATATTTCTCTATAAAGAGCAGCACAAATTATTATCAAAAGTAGCATTCAAACACTTCGCAAACCACAATCTACAACTATAATTTACCGCAATTATCTTTAATGTGCACGAATTACTAAAAAAAACTACAAAATAATTCCGAAGAGCAACTACAACCGTACCTGCAAATGCGCTGAGAACGCACTTCTTGTGGTCACGTGACTCATTTTAGGCTATGTTCGTTTTTTGAACTTATTTCCCGCAATAAAATATAAATCGACCTTGTTTACATGACTGATTTATAGTTTAAAATTGGGGCAATAAGTTCAAGTATAGTTAACTACATTTTTGATGGTTTTGAATTATGCCGTGCGTTCAGGTGTACACACCTATGTGCTTTTCAGCACATCGGTGCACACATCACATCATTGAAAAAGTAGGGATAGCACCTGAACGGCTGGTGTGCACTTCGATTCGAAATGTCAATTTTGAAAGTTCTTTAAGAACAAAACTACAAAGCGCACCGGGACACTACGCTTCCAGACCGTAGCGTAAAATGTGCACATCGATGTGCTGGGGAAATGACAACGCTTCGGTCGCCTGAACGACATGGTTTGTAAAAATGTGACATTATGTGACATTCTGCGTGCAGCTGAACGCTCGGATGAATGAAACTGAAGCTAAAATAGTATTTTGCATGTAAAAATGTAGATATTTGGTATAATTATTAAAATAATTTTGTGAACAGCTTCATAACAAAGAATTTTTCCACATAAAATTTGACAAAAACTTAATATGTCCACTAGGGTTACACATTGAATAAATAACTAATAAGGAAGCGGGGTTTCGTGCGAATACAGTACGTTAGTAGGCAATTCAATAAATGACAGTCAAATCCAAAGAGCGGGGGTGGGAGAAATGACAAGATGGCTTGTCCAGGATATACAGAGTAACAAGGTATGATTGTCCGGGCTGTCAAGTGGGTGTGACGTCGCACGAATCGACTCTTAAAACTGGAAAAATAAAGTGATAATATTTATGTAAATTTATTCCACTGGTTCCATGATTTAAAATAATAAATGTACATTGAATTTGTTAGTTTAAAGCTAAGCTCATTTCAGGGAAATCAGTTCCAAATGAATATATTGAATAGAAATAGATGGCAATATAAGATTTGTAATCTTTTCTCTGTCCCCCATACCTACTTTTAGGGGCAAGTCACTGACATATATATAAATGGACTGCTTGATCTCCTGTTTCATGTGGCACAAATTTTGATTTCAGAAAGTATGCTCTCACTGGCAATGCTACCAACTGTCGTAAATTGGCGCTATATTTAAATTATTTGCAAATTTACTTATATGCATGTCCGTGGTATTTACCGAATTTACCACAAAAGAATTTGGGACTATTTGTATCGTTAAATTATAATTATGAGCAGAAGAAAGTGTATTTTACAAGGATTTTTAAAAGCAATTTCTCGTTCCAAATCGTTACAGTTCAGTGGGAAAGTATGCTCTCACGGAAAGAGACAGGAATATGAAAGTGGTGCCATTTGTTTTCATGCATTTTTGGTTCAACAAGCAGTCCATTTATATACATGTCAGTGGGGCAAGTAGACAAAAATTACATAAATTTATTTCTCTAAAAGTCAAGTTTAAAAAAATATTTGATGGTTTAGGAGATAAGCTTGCAAGAATAGAAATAATTTCGAATGCATCTATAATTTGTTGAACTTATAATATCAATATTTAACCGAAAGTAAAACTTGAAATTAAGATAATTGTCACACCCTGCCAACAAAAATTGACCCATATGAAATAGAAAATCTGGCAGTCCGTGTTATATATGTCAGTGATTGAGAAGTATTCGGGGGTAGGAAAAATTATGTGCTACCAAGTTTTAATCGGTAGTTCGGCCATTACTACTGCAAGCAAATTACCTCCGGCCATTTTGAAATTGCGAAATTTCTAAAATTTCTGATCGAATGGCTGTACAGATGTTTACCTACGATTTGAGGTGATAATATAATAATTTAATAATCATTACGTGTTGTAAATTTGTGATACAGTTATTGTTTATATCAAAAACTGTGACTTAATTGAACAGGAGGCACACAATTAATTTCGGTAATCATATAAGGAACAACGTGGAGCAACATTATTGTGCTGGCACGTCTCAACACAAGCCGTGCGTTCAGCCAGAATGTCACATAAAGTCATATTTTTACACACCATGTCGTTCAGGCGACCGATGCGTTGTCATTTCCCCAGCACATCAAAGCACATCGCAGCTTTCAGCCGCCCAAAATGTGTACACCGGTGTGCACATTTTTACGCTACGGTCTGTTAGCGCAGTGTCTCGGTGCGTTTAATAATTTGACATTTAGCGCGGTGTTTTCAAATTAAATTAAATTAATAAACAAAATAAAAATGGAGCAAATTTATAATTTCGTTTTAAATGAAGACAGTTCATTTTTACAAAAGGAAAATACGGTTGCTGTTTTGAATGATGGTAAAAATTCCTTTATTTAGAAAAAAATAATTTTTTAATAAAATAATTTATTTCAGATAACAAAATCGTTTTCATCCAAATCCATCTCTATCCTATTGGGTTGAGTTCTTTGTAAAGAATCAATTCCTGCTCTCATAATAACATCATTATCATCATCGTCGTCCAGTTGAATAGCAGATACCTTTGTAATTTTACAAATTTATTATTTACATGAATGAGTTCGTAATTATTACCATGCCTGAAAAGAGGCAATCCGTTTCAAAAACTCATTTGAGGCTTCAATTGCACACAGTAATTCACCTTTTTTATTTGCAAAATCTTCACTTTAAATCACACTGACCACTTTCAAAAGTGACGTTTCGGATCGAAGTGCACGCCAGCCGTTCAGTTTACAATTCGATGTACGGTGTGTATCCCTACTTTTTCAAGTCACGTGACATGCACATCACAACGCTACAAAGCACATCGCTGTGTGACACCTGAACGCACGGAAGGGAAGGAAATGCCTACTATCCCGAAACACTTTTCGTGTGGTAAGGCCCATAGCCAGCACTTTAAACTTCTCTCCTTAATTAACAACGCCGACGCCGGCATGGTCGTCGTTTTATGTCAAAAATATTTAGAGACAGTACTGCTTGTATTTACATTACCCACGCCGGCGTCGGCGCGACCCATCTCTAATCCTATCTAAAGTGCGGTATGCTAGAGCCAAGGAATTCGGTCAAGGAATTTCTCCACTTATTTCTTAAAGTAAAATTGACATTAGGTCAAGGAATTTTTGACAATTTGGATTGTCAATTGTGTGATATTTCTGACAATAAAGAAATAATAAAGAAAGTGAAGAAATGGATAATTCCCAATGAAAAATGAAGATACACGTCAAACAATTTTTATTCGCCCATTTTTCATTTTAAAATTACAAAATCGCCGTTCCTTCCATCAATTTTTCAATAATTCCACCAACGTCAAAATTCCTTACGCAACGATTACACGAGTCAATAGAGCTGACGGACAGTGCTGATTTCGGCTGTCAAATTTACTGACAAAAAACGATTTGCGTTCTATCAATTGACCAGTCTGTTCATAATAAAATGTCAATCGGTGCAGACATTCCTCTTCATATAAAACAATTTCTTCATTAATCCGTCTTTATTCTCTACAAAATAAACAATAAAATGTATGTTAAACACTTCAGTCATTTCCCACTCAAAAGAGAGCAGATTAGGAATATAAACACAAATATCCACTAGCATCTACCCTTTATTTTCAATTTCCGCCATCTTAATAATGGAACTTTGACGGTTTATTAACTAGTCCGTACTGACTCGTCAGAAATCTTTTCAGTACAGACTGGTCAGTAAAAAAGAGTAGTCAGTAGGGGTTTACACGAGCCTGTGTAAGTGTCAATCGCTGTCAGAGTCAGTTCTACTGACTCGTGTAATCCCCGGGTTACAGAAATAAGTATATCAGAACTTATTTCTTCAAGAAATATTGACATAAATAAATATTTCGAAAAATAGCGACCTCTATTTGTCAATCGAGAAGTAGAGTTTTTCTGTTCGAATTACGTTTCTCTAGCATACTGCTCCAAGGAATCGGCAAAGAAAAAAATTCTTTGAGCATTCCATGACCTTTTTTTTATATAGTTTTTGTATAGAAACAAAAATTCCTTGGCTCTAGCATACTGGGCTGAAAGGTGAAAACCCAATGAACGCGGCAGGCGTCGCGTCGCTTTGACAGTTCTCCGCGGCAGACGCGTGTAGGATTTGAGCAAGGCCCAATGGACCCGTCGCCGTCGCGTTGGTACTCTTAAAATTTATTTATAAAAAGAAGAAGTGATAGAAAAGCTACTATAATTTAAAAGTGATATATCAGAGTTATTAGATGTGGCAGTTCTTGATTTTGCAGCTTAAGGCCCTTTCACATCGAAACTGAAAACCGATAAGTTCTACACCGAAAACTTTTTTTTCGGTTAAATAGAAATAACGTTTAATTATCATAAAAGTTGTGATGAGAGCTCATACGAAAAAGCGTATTTTAATTTTACTTCGAAATCCCTATCCATATTATAATAATATAATAAAATAATAAAATAAAATAATATATTTTTCAATGTAAACACAAAAGTGAGGGTTAGTACGACCGAAAAAATATTTCGTCCCGAAACGTTCCACATGTGGAAACCGAAAACAAATTGGCAGATGCAACCGAAATTTCATTTTTCGGTCGAAAAAGATAAAAGTTGTGTTTTCTTAAAAATCTGAGATAAATATCGTATTTTATTAGTAAAATTATTAGTTTATCCTATTTCCCATGATTTTATTAATCATTGGAGCAAAAATCTTGTTTTAAAGTGGGATAGTTTTGCGGTTTACATTTTTCGGTTTTGATATGCATGAAGCATATAAACAGTTTAATATGGCGTTTTCACTACATCGAAATCATTTCATTTTGTGTAATTTCAATGAAATCACGTCTATAATTACGAAATTTTTTTTTCGGTTTCCACTTTTTCTCAAACTGTATCATTTGACATTTGTTGTATACATTTGTCAATAAATTTTTTAAATTTTTAAGGAAGAAATTTAAAATTAAATTGAAATATTATATTAATCTTACTGTGACAATATATCCTTTTAATTTCAAATGTCTCGTTTAGGTATTTAATTATTTTACATGCCAATTTGGTATTTAAGTGTAGCACCTATCATCTCAGCGGTAGTGAAAACACCTGACAGTGATTTCGAAACACTTCACGAAAATTACGTAATTATTAAATCAATCAAGAGAACTGTCAAAGCGACGCGACGCCTGCCGCGTTCATTGGGTTTTCGCCTTAATTTGAACGCTGGCGCTCCATTGCTATCTAAATCTATTATGGAAAAACATGAAAAAATGAAATGATATTTGAATTTCTGAAAAAAAAAATGATTTTATATCAAAAAAATGTGGACTTGAAGCAAAAGAAAATATATTTTTTATTATTATTTAAAATTTTATTGCAAACCGGCAGAGATTACAAGCAAATAACTCGTAAAATGTAATGGAAATTAAGATATGGCGCTGCCGCCCAGTATTAATGGAACTTGCCCGGCGTGTTCGGCGTTTGACGACAACGACCAATGTAATCCAGCTGAATCCAGCCAATAACCTTGCATATGCAAGCCTTGAAAATATCACGAATGCTTCCTTATGCATCACTAAATTTATATAGTATTTACAAAAACTGTCAAATTTTCTTATGCAAAGTACGATCGCGAAGCATTGAATAAATAACTAATATTAATATTTATTCAATGTCGCGAAGCAAACCACTGACATGTATATATGTCAGTGTCGCGAACGTACAGACAAAAGTTGACAACTTGACAAACGGCTTCTTTCCTATTGTGGGTTGTTATTATGAAAATCAATTGCTCGTGGCTTTGCATATGCACATTGTGGTTAGGCCTTTATAGTCGTGAAAGTTTAATTCTGAAGGATAGCGAGCAAAAAAGCTACGTTTGAAAAGTGATTAATAATAAGGTAAAATAAATAATGTCCTTATCACTTTCACCAGCAAGTGGGATTGGAAAATTTTATAAGAAATCAGCCAAAATCATAAGATTGGTGCGCTATGGCTGTACTAATAGACCCTTTTATCATGTTGTTGTCATGGAGGTTAGGACATTTTCTTTATTAATGTTAAAATAATTAAATATTTTGTTTTATATAGAGAAGAAAAGCTCAACATCAACCAGTAATTGAACAACTAGGAACATACGATCCTTTACCAAATCAATACAATGAAAGATTAGTATCATTTAATTTTGAGCGGATTAAACATTGGCTGGGAAGTGGGGCTCATTTGTCAACCCCAGCAGCAGAGCTTTTGGGAATTTCAGGGTTTTTACCAATTCATCCTCGGACTTATCTAACTGCATGGAGAAATAGGCAAAAAGCAGAAAATTCTGAAGTTCAAACAGTTTGAGAAATAAGTTTTGTAAAAAGTTAGCCTAAAAAGAAAGTTATGTTATGACAGTCGGAACTTTACCGTTGAGATAATATAAAAATTGGGCTGTTTACTGGAAAAATATAGATCTTTAGTATTTATCTTGAATTTCTTTTAATCTGTAATGGAGAAAAATTGTCTTCCTGACTTCTTTTTTTGGAAAATATCCGGTAAGCAAGAGATGGTGTACCATTGAGCATAGTAGTAGTTCTTTATTAGCTAGTTAGTTTAAAACGCTTTCAATAGGTAAAATATTTGTGTCATTTTTATCATCTGATTGTATATTTTAAGACCACGAAATTTTGTGCTCGTGATGTTCTAAGCGAACCTAAACTGCAGCATTTCTTAACGATATAGATTGTACCTTTCCTACATATTGCAAATATTTGTTAAGGCATTCTGGCAAAACACCATTCTTGATTTGAAATACAAAAATTAACACATTATGCAATCTTCTGTTTCATGCTCATCCTTTGAAGAGTATTTAGCATTAATGAAGTGGTAGTGTATCTGTTACAAAAAAGTCAAATCTTGCCTTGTTTTGTGGCTTCTGCATACGTTCTAGCATAGATGGCACAAGAACTAGATTGCGCATGGCATACTAGAGCAGAGTATACAGATTGTGAATTGGGTAGTGCATTCTGGAATGGACCATAACATGTTTTAGAGCGTGCCGAAAGCAATTGTTTTTATAATAGCAATTTTGTATAAGTTTGATCGACTTCAACACTTCGGATACGAATAAAATATGAATCACTCGACGTATAAATCATTTCAAATGTTGTGGTCCATTTCGGACCACAGCCATATAAATTTTGTATACTTTTTTGGTACTGCATGCGACATCTAGTCCTTGTTCCATCTATGGTTCTAGTTACTCTTTGGTATGTACTTAAGAATAACACTGAGTGCGTTTAGGCGGAGGGCAAACCGGTCAAAATTACCGATTTTTCCTCCGCATAATTACAAACCATAAAGGAATGGTTGGTATTTTTACAGGGTTGTGACCAAACGTTACCAATTCCTCCAAACTGGTTTGGTCTCCGCCTAAACGCGCCCACTGTTGAACAATACTCAAAGTAAGGTTTCACGATGACATTATAAATCTGTATTGCTTGGCCATTGAAATTTGACTTCTTGTTCTTCTTTAAAAAAAACCAATATAGTTGGCGTGCTTTTTAAACGATAAATTTTTTTCAATAATAAGTATTTTAATTCTGACGCACCTTTATAACGCTGTTATTCATTTTGTTACGTGCAATAGAAAGATACAACTGGTGACACCTACTGGCAATGGAGAGTAAATAACTCCAGGTTTGGAGAATCGATGATGGAATCTTCGGGAAGGTTCAAGAATAGAATAGTCAAGAAGCTTCTGGAATAGAACAGTCCAGAATAATCTGGAGTTTCTAGGGTATAAATATAACAGTTGTCACTGCCAGGAAAGAGTGTTGTCTTAGAGGTTGCAGTGTTAACAAGTGAAAGTAATAAACGGGCGAAAGTGTTGTAATTGGATTGCGAAAATTGAAAGTACAGTATTAGAGATAATTAAAGTTGAGTTGATTAATTGAAGTATTGTGAATTTTATAAGATTAGAAGTGGAATAAAGAACTTGTATATTAAATACTTAATATTGTGTTTTAAATAACGAACCAAAGGCCACGCTCGCAACAACTGAGTCAGAAGTGAAATAAATTCGCGAAATAAAGTGGTGGCGCAATTGACTTAAAAATTCAAAGTGTGATCAATTTTGTGAAATTGTGTTAAATTTTGAAAGTTCTTGAAAATAATTTATATTCAACTGTAAGAGAATTAATAAAGTAATGGGGCGCAAATTGAACGAGCTTCGAATGCAGGATTTGAAAGTGGAGTTAGGGAACCGGTCACTACAAACGACAGGTGCAAAGATAGTTCTAGTCGAGCTTTGAAAGAGGAAGGAAAGCATCCTGAGACATTTGTTTTCGAAGAGAACTTGGAAGAAACCGAAGCTGAAGAAGAGCCTGCGATGAAAATGGAACAGCTTTTGAGTACTTTAATGAGCAAAATGGTGAATGGTGAATGTTTTGGTGAACAAAAGAAATCTATGGAAGCCCGTTTTGATAAACAAAAGAATTCTCTGGAATCCCGTTTAGATGAGCAAAAGAAATCTATAGAAACCCGTCTGGACAAGCAAAAGAATGCTTTTGAGGAACAAAAGAATTCTCTGGAATCCCGGTTAGATGAGCAGAAAAAATCTATGGAAACCCGCTTGGACGAACAAAAGAGTTCTCTGGAGAATTGTCTAGAAACTCGTTTGGAGGATCAGAAAAATTTTCTAAAACGTTCTTTAGAAGAACAAAATTTGAAAATTCAAGGAATTGTGCAGGAATTTCAACAAAAGTCACCGAGCAACTTGAAAGCGTTAAAGCAGATATTGAAAGTGTGAAGCATCGACAACCTCGGCATGAAGGAATTGAAATATCCGGTGCAGGTAGAATGAAACCTCCAATATTTGACGGACGAAATTCGTGGCATATCTTCAAGAGACAATTTGAGGCAGCTTCAGAGGTAAATGGATGGAATGAGGAAGACAAAGCTATAGTTCTGGTGTTAGCACTTCGAGGTCCTGCGTCAGAACTCTTACAAACTGCACCGATTGAAAAGCAACGTAATTATACTTCATTAGTACAGGCAATAGAATTACGTTACGGAGATGAACACATGCAGCAAGTATATCGTCTACAGTTGCGCAACAGGATTCAAAAGCATGGCGAATCACTACACAATTGCAGGCAGATGTGGAAAGATTAGCGCATCTTTCATACTAATGTGAATACAGATTTTCTCAATGAAGTGGCGACGGAAGCATTTATGAACGCTATTGCAGATCAAAATTTACAACAAGCGTTAAGGCTAGCAGGAAAGAAATCAACAGCAGAGATATACAAGCTTCACGGAGTGCAGTACGAGTAAGAGAAATTTCAGTGGAAGAATGTACTTGTAACAAAGTGCAATCAACACAGAGCCCGCCTTCACGTGGTGTCCTTCGATGCTGGAATTGTAGTAGACCAGGGCACCTTCAGAGAGACTGCAGAAAACGTATCCGAGTGGAATTGCCAGAAGAATGCCAAAGATGTCAAGCCAAGGAACAAGATATTCGTGGAGAGACTAGATATCATCAACACGTTTTATAATGTCACTATAAATACGTTCATCCCCAATCACCGTACACTTACGTTTTACCTATATTAAGTTTTAATTTATTCATTCTTAACCAATCATTCACCAGTTTTAATTCTTCTTCCATAATTGCAACATATGAAGTAATATCCTCGTGCTCTACATATATATAAAAAAGCATCGTCCGCAAACTGCATAATTTTTATATTTTGTAAAACTGTCACAATATTGTTTATATACATCAAGAAAAGTAATGTACCGAGTATTGAACCTTGTGGGACACCACTGTTGAAAAATATGTTTCAAAGCATCTATATTCCTTTTCCTAGATTCAATATCATTGCAGTTTTATTAGAATTATCCTTCGATCGAGTCTCAAAAGTTCGTTTCAAGCCCAGGAGTACTGTTAATACATTTCTTTTATTCTAAAGCTCTTCCATTGAATCAAAGCCCAATTCAAAGATGTTTTGCAAGAATGTCTTTTTCGAAAATGTTCAAAATGCTGTTCAATAAGTAAAATTGTTCGCCTCGAAGTAGTGCTCCAGGTGAACCTGCACCGCCTTTTCCAAAATTTTTGCATAAATTGTAATTTATGTAATTTATTGCCCGAAATTCTTCAGCGTTTGATGCATTTTTTACTTTCTCAACTGGGAATACCTTAGGAAATACGTCTTCATTAAACGAAAATAATTTTTGAATTTATCTGATTGTAATCTTTTTTATTATTGTTTCTGACTGCCGTAGTTTATTTTTATACACTATATCAGGAATTGAATTCTTAATCTCAATACAAAGAATTTATTATCGTGTAGAAATCAATAGATAAGTCTACTAGAAAAGTACAATTTTATAAGCTCTATGTAAGCATATCTTTCCTAGTTGCAAAAGGGAAAAATTTATTACTGCGTCCAAGATTACAGAGTTAGTAAAAATATAAATATTGTTGAAAAAAAACTTTATTTAATTTTTATGTTCTTTTTACAATTTCATGAATAATTTTGCTTAAGCTCATCATTTCTGCGTCAAATGCTTTGACTTTATTTTAATTGGTTTTAAAAGTGTAAAAAATAATTCAAGATTTTCATAAAATTAAAAATATTTTATTATTTTATTGTTACGAAACAGGACTCAAAAAAAAAATATGTATATTTATAAATCCTGTCTAAATGTCTTTTTAACGGCATCATCTAACATCTACATAAATATGTATTCTATATGTATAAAATTTAATGACAAAAAGTGCATCTCAATAGGACAATGGTCAAAAACAATTTCAAGCTCCTAAATCATCACATCACCTTTCTAAAGTATAAAACGAGTTTTTTCTACCTAAATAAAGCATAATTTTTTAAGTTTCGTTTAATTTGAAGAACAGCACAAATGCATTTGTAATTACTTAGTTTTTTGCTCAGACGAAGATAGGGTAGATGATATGGTCGCTGTCAAGTTATCAATTATCTTGTCAGCACCTAAAATAATAAGAAATTATTATTTTATTGCATTTTTCATTGTTATTTTTCATTTTATTCTTACTCTTATGATGTTTTAAAAAATACGGACGGATTACACGACGATAGATAATCGTAGATCCATTATTTTCCATGGGCAACATACACCATACTAGGAAAATGCACTAAAAGCAAAAGCATAAATTATAACGTTTTATTGTCAATGTTAAATCTAGCAGAATTACTTACTTTTAAAAGATAATAGAATGGTATGCATTGACATAAAAATACTGAAAAGTGTTCCACAAGGGTAAGACATGCAAAAGTAACCCAGTAAACCAGCCACTTTGTATCGTCATCTTTCGTACTTGTTTCGATTGCATGAATTGATATATAGGCAGGATAGGCCACGCCAATTAGATTACATAGTAACTGTGCGCCGTATCCAAATACTAAGTACAGTGCAATGAAGCATACACAAGCTGTAAATAATTTCAAATATTACTTTTTTATTTTTGTCAATATAGTTAATAATAAAATAACAAGAAAAAATTTAATGTATATTTTTTGGAAGGGCAATAAATGAGTGGATTAAATACAAATCATAAATATGGCTAGAATAATTAACAACAAACTTCTAAAAAAAAAAAAAAAGATTATCACAAATTGTTTCAGCGAATGATGAGAGAAAACTAAGCAGATTCGCTCTACGGTGAGAACTATATATATTTGACAATTAAGGCTATTAAATATAATGGATAATAATATGATACACACCGGGACACTGGATTACTCCCTTAATTGAAATTTTCAAATTCATATAGTTTTATTTGGAATTGCCGTATCTAAGTGACTTGGGTATGCTCAACTCAGTTTCTGTCAACAAAATCTCAACCTCAATGTCACCAAAAAGATACAGACTGCCAGCCAGGCTAGTCAGAAAGCAAGTTAGTTGATGGTAAGTGTTACGTCAATGATTTATGGCTTAAGTTATCACTTCAAGTGTCTAATATTGAAGACATTTATCTCGTAGAATTTTGAAATTTTCTATGTAACTTACTTAGATAAAAAAATAACATGATGACAAGATTCAAAAATGGGCAAGATCTGCCCACTTGAACACCACTCACATCGGAAAGACTTGCCTGTACTTCTTGGATGGGTCCACATACAAAAGTTCAGGTCTTTATGGCCTCAATTTACATCAATTATCGAACCATACAACCAAACATCCAAGAAAAACATGGAGCAAATGGACACAAAGTTTTCAAAAGATCTATACGCCATCCAGGCACCACAGGACAGTGATTGTGCGCATTGCATGTATGGCACCATACTCAAATCAAAATAGCAATTTCCCTTCTAGTCTTATATTTATCCGATTCTACTACACCGAGAAACTAATCTTATTGAAGTTCTACATCCAGACCAGCTAGAAATTAGATCTGTTCCTATTTGGTTGGTGGAAAGTGTCAAATATAAGGGTGTATCAAAAAGTAACTGGACTGATAAATTAAACATACAATATAAATTTCGACGCTGAAAAGCAAATTGTCGTAACCGACCAAAATGAAACTTTTCACTAGAGCCTTGTAAAAACTCTTTCAAAATCATAACTTCTAAACTATTTATGATAGAAGTGCTATTTTTGAACAGCTTTTTTTTAAAATTATATCCACAATTTGCAATAAGTGTAATTACGCTAAAGTTACTATAAGTATACGTTTTGTCACTTTTGTTTTATGGACCTCAAGAATGTTGTATCTGAAAAGCTGTAATGTATGGAACGAAATTATTTTTAAAAAACTCAATGCGACTGAAATGCTGTATCAAATATACCTTATTTATTTGTATGATATACTATGTGAGCTGTATCCAAGTGCTATGTTTAAAACAAGATCTAAGTAATTAAATAAAAGGAAAAAACATCGTCATTTGAACTAAACTGCGCCAAAAAAGCCTGTTTAGTGTAATTTAATGAATCACATTATGCCCTCTTTCAGATGGAGCTAAATCTGGATTGTATAATAAATTTCTTTATAATATCCCTTGATTGTCTCGAGGAATGGGCTGGCGCGTTCTCATGACGAAACAAAGAATGCTGATCCAACTTTCAACTCTTTTTTTTTTTGTTTATTACAAGTTTCAACTTTTGTAATAAGTTGCTGTTACTATCTTCATTTGCTACAAAATGTCTACCAAGAAACTCTTTTGCATACTTTTCCATAACTTTTTTAACTGACCTCTGCCCGACTTGAATTTTTGAGGTCCAGCACTTCCACTTGATTTCATCTTGGAACCGAGTCGTACTCATAGATCCATGTCTCATTAAAAGTTACGGTGCTTAAAAAAAACTGGATCCGCCTGGAACATGTTGAAAAATAAGACAGTTGCTTCAGCTCTATTAATCTGGGCACCGTGATTTTGACATCCAGCTTGCTGAAAGCATTGAAAGTCGCCAAAACCTGATCCATAAGATAGATGTTCAAATGTCTGTCTAACATTCAGGCCTACCGGTGAATTCGATTCGATCAAATCTATATATATGAAGAAGAATCTGTCAACACCACGCTTTTTTAGTGCATCTGATAATTATAGTGAAAATCTAAGTATTTAGTAATTTCATTGCGAATAACAAACTAAATCTCTAAATAACTACGCTCGAAATATAATATAAGAGACGTGAATTGTATGACATATGAATCACTAGTAAAAAATTCTGTTATTCTACGGACTAACCTCACAAATGCGCATCACTATTGAAGGGCGAAAGCAATTCAATAGTATAATGGATTAATGTGTGAGTAATAAAGTAAAATAAATAAAACTATAAACCGCTCACAAAACGAAACTCACCAATGGATTGCAAAAAGTGTCAAAAGCCAATCAGAAATGGTCCTATTTTCACATGCAAAGGGTTTTGTGGCAGTGCCTTCCACGACAAATGCTTGGAAATGCCTGCCTATAAAAAGAATCTTCTGGCGGAGAATAAGAATATAATTTACAAGTGTAACCACTGTTTAGAATTAAAGGACATCATGGCCACTAAGTTTGATGAAATGTTAAAAGCTACCCAAAAATACAGGAAAAAACTGAAAGAACAAGGGTCATTATTAAAGAGATACACCAAACGATAACTACATAGAATGGATGATAGGGTATGTACGAACAGTGCATTAAGCACCAATAAAGATACATACCTGGAAGTGGTAAAAAGGGCATGCACAGCAATACCGGCCCAGGGCGTAATAATTAAGCCTTTAATGTCGGCCAGACTACTGAAATCACACAAAAATACGTAAAAGAAAAAATTAAACCAAGCGCATTAAAGATCCCTATTACCGAACTTAGCCCCCTACCAGGGGTGGGGTTATAATCAAAACTAATTCTACAGCAAATAATATGTCTCTCCTTAGGGAAGCAAGCAAAGTACTGGGTAATCAATACAGCGTTATGCTCAGTAAGAGAAGAGTACGGTTGGGCAATATGTCAATATTGACTGGAATTCTTACTATGTCCGTGAGGACTTCAAAATTATGAGATGTTTCAAGCGCAAAGGTATGGACACACGTGGAAAAATTGTGAGAATCATGAAACATGTAAAAACTGCGGGAAAAATCATGAATCTCCAAACTGCACGAGAAATAGAGTATCATGTATTAATTGTCAAATAAAATCAGCAAGAAGTAAGGAAATCACAACAGACGACTGTAAGCACGCTGCTGACAGTAAAAAATGCTCTGAATATCTAAGGCGCGCAGAGATAATCAGGAATAAGACTGATTATTCTATCGAAGCATTATAAATATACCCAACATGATTACCTTGCTATATCTGAATATCAGGAGTGTAAGAAATAAGCTAAATGAACTAATTAATGAATTAATGGTCACAAAAAATCCAACTTGTTTATATTCTAATGAGGTGAAATATTATAATTTGCCTTGCTGCGATATATGTATGTTAAACAAGGAATAAAATGTAAAAGTACTATACTGGATGCCAAATATAATATGATACTGATTGAAATAACGGTTAACAGTGAAAACATTTCAAAATTATGACATGTATAATCACCGAACGAGCCCCAAGAAGAATTTATGGAATACTTAGAGAACTTGGTGAATCAACACAAAAGGTTCTTGTTTCTGGGAGACATCAACTAGATCTACAGAAAACACGGCTACAATAATAGATCATATATTTACGGATCTGTGTGAGACATTTTTAATGGACATGAATATGGACACTACCTCCATATCAGATCATAACGTAATTAAGGTTGTAATCACTACAAATTTTTTAAAAAAAAAAGGATGAGCACAAAAGTCATCTCATCAATAGACAAAGAGAGATATAGAGAAAAAATCAAAGAGAGAATACAAAACTCTCAAGCAATAACAACGGAGGAACTTATCGACATTATAAAAGATAGTAAAAAAGATAGCACAATTTACAAAAAGATTAGAAGTAGGAATAATGGATGGATAACGGATAAAATTATAGATGAAATGAAAAAAAGGGAGAAGTTATATAAAAAAATGAAGAAGCACCCGGATGATATTGAGGGGAAGAGAGATTATACTTGTGCTAAAAATCGGGTAAACATGTTAGTAAGGAAAGTGAAACAAGAATACATTGACAAACAGTTTCAGAAGACAAAATACGACACAAGGAAAACATGGAAAATAATTAATAAATTTATCATAAAAAAGGAAAATGTAAATAAAGAAACTATTACTGAGATAATGAAGTCAGGGAAAATAGAAACTAATCCAAAGACGATAGCAGACACACTTAATCAGTACTTCGTCAACATTGGCAATGAACTTAAGGAAAAGTTACCAACAAAGTCACCTACTGCAAATAAAAGGCAAGCAAAATCAATTTTTCTTGAACCATCTGATACGGCAGAAATAGAATTTGTAATTAAAAGTCTCAGAAAAGAATCTGCACCTGGGCTTGACGGAATCACTACGAATGATCTTGCTGTTGCGGCTGATATAATAAGCCCGACTTTAGCCAATCTTGTAAATCAAACCATCTCAACCGGAATTTATCCAAATATACTAAAGGAGACTGAAATACTACCAATATATAAAGGTGGAGATAAAAAGGATGTGAGTAATTACAGACCAATTGCAATTCTCAGTTGTGTTGGAAAAATATTCGAGAAGATAATTGAAAAAAGACTCAGGAGTTTTATAAACAAAACTGGAGGATATGATCAGAAACAATTTGGCTTTCAGGAATACAGCGGAACAGAGTCAGCCACAGCTGAGACAATGAATGTAATCAACAAATATCTAGATGAAGGTCTATATACTGGAGCAATTTTTGTAGATCTTAGAAAAGCCTTTGATACAGTTGACCATGATCTTCTTCTGAAGTTTCTGGATGAGCTTGGAATAAGGGGTATAGCCAATAAACTGGTGGAAAGCTATTTAACCAATAGGAAATTGTTTACAAAAATACAAAAAATACATAGCGATCCGGAGATTCTCCGCACTGGTGTACCACAAGGCTCCATCCTGGGACCTAATCTCTATTTACTATACATAAATAACATGCAGAATGCAGGAATTAAAGGAGACTATCATATATATGCAGATGACACAAACATTATATATGGGGCGAAAACAAAAGAAATCCTTCAAAGAACTATGAACGGGGATCTCATAAGATATAAGCAATGGACAGATGGAAACAAACTTTCGCTGAACGAAGAAAAAACCAAATTTATAATATTTCGTCAAGTCAATAAAGAAGATAGTGACCCACAGATAAAAATTGGATCCATGAGCTTGCAGAGAGTTAAGGAAATAAAATATCTTGGTCTTATATTAGATGAGCAATTAAGGTGGAACAGTCATATAAACACCAAAATTAATAAAATTATACCGATGTTGGGCGCTATCAAAAGAATGAATTTGACATTAAATAACAAAACAGCAAATCTAATATATAATGCTCATGTACTATCACACATAAAATATAGCATACCTATATGGTCCCAATGCTCCAACTATATAATTAATAGAACACAGATAACTATGAATAGAGCTCTTAAAACATTATATAATATACCTTGGCTAACGTCTACAAAGGAATTACTAAGAAGAACGGAAAAACTTAGTCTAAAGCAAATAATCTTCGTGGAGAAAGCTAAATTTGTCTATAAGTTGAAAAACAAAAAAATTAAAACAAACCTCAAAATCACTACGGCAACAGATCTCCATACGCACAATACAAGACAGAGGAATGATATAAGAGTAGAAGCAGCAAGGACAGAAAGGGTTCGTAAAGGATTATTGGCGACATCCAGTGAGATCTTCAACAGACTTCCTATTCAGATTAAAATCAGTTCGAATATAAACATCTTCACAAAGAAAGTAAGAAATCATATATGTAGTCTTCGTGAAATATAACTAAGTTGAATTAGAACATGCTATTCTTATTAGGCTATATATAAGGAATAAATAGATTGTAGTTAATTAAATGAATTTCAACCTCTTTCTTAAACCAGCTAAGCTGTCTGAAAGGAGGATTTTGAAAAAAAAAGGATATTAAGGAATTGTAACTAAGGCTAATAGTAATAATGATGATAATGTTGACATTAGAATAAATAAATATAATATATATAAATATATTTGTTGGCGCAAAATAATACAGTAACCCAATATGTTTGTTCGATGAAAACACCGTGTAAATTTCCCCTAATTTACCCGGGGTTTTGTGCCTTCATCAAACAAGTTTTTGAAGTTGAAGTTGAGTTTTGTAATGAAATTTCTCTGACAGTTCTCCTGAGCATAATTAATTGTAAAAAGTTATTTATAAAATGGTTGAAGACAAATAAAATGTGCTCTAGCTATTTATCTATTTCTTTTCTTCTAATTTTTGCTCAAGAAGTAATTTATATGCCCCAATCAGCAACAAATTGCAAGTGACAAATGTCAAACCACTACCCCAAGAAATTTTTAGTGTAAGCTCGGAGTAGCCCAGGTTTTTTCAAAAAACAATATAGTCTTTCATCAAACAGACCTAATATCTTGACTTGCTATCAAACTATAACTTTAAGATCCTCAATCAAATAGATAGTGAACACCAGACTAAGGCTACAGAAACGACAGCTACCATAATTGATCATGTTTTTACGGATCTTTATTGGACGATTCGGATTGATATGCATATGGACGTTACATCAATATCGGACCACAATTTAATTAACGTCGCGCTTACTGAAAAAACTCAAAAAAAAAGGAGGATGACCACTAGAATAATTTCAATATTGATGAAGAGAAATATAGATGAAGAATAAGGGAGCGACTTCTAAACTCTGAAATAGTAACAATTGATGGGTTTTTGTCATGATACAAGAAAGCAAGAAATATAGTACAACTCACAAAAATGTTAGATCCAGAAGGAATGGATGGATTACTGGACTGCAAAAAATGAAAAAGCACCCCGGAAATACGTTGGCAAAGAAAGAGTATATACGAGCAAAAAATAGTGTCAATATGGTAGTAAAGAAAGCGAAACAACAATATATAGACAGCCAGAAAAACGTGGAAAATAATTAATGAATCAATTACAAAAAAGGATAAAGTGAGCAAGGAAACTATTGAAGAGATAAGGTACTGTGAGAGAATAGAAACTAATCCTAAAAAATTTCTGACACTTTCAATCAATATTTCACCAATATTGGAAATGTACTGAGGGAAAAGCTGCCGACGAGAGAACCAGTTACAAATTGGAATAAAGAATTGTCAATTTTCCTTGAACCTACAATTCTGGCTGAAATAGAAATAATAATAAAAACACTTAGAAAAGAGTCTGCTCCTGGCCTGGATGGAATCATGACAAAAGAACTTGCTATAGCTGCGGACTTAATAAGTCGCACCTTGTTCGACCACATAAATCAAGCTTTATCAATAGGTAAATATCCAGACATCCTGAAAGAGACAGAAAACAGCAAATAAACTATTGAAAAGCTATTTACCGGACAGAAAATTGTTTACGATAATATAAGGTACTTATAGTGACGCGGCAATTCTCTGTATGGGGGCACCCCAAGGCTCCATCCTTGGCCCTAACTTTTACTTGATGAACATTAATAACATCCAGAACGCAGGTATTGAGGGAAATTATCATATCTTTGCTGATGACACAAATATCATCTATGGAGCGAAGACGGAGGATGAACTACAAAGAATCATGAATGAGGAGCTTAAGAGATTTAAGCACTGGACGGATGCAACATGTTATCAATAAATGAGGAAAAAACAAAGTTTATCTTATTTCAACAGCAAAATAAAAAAGACATAAGCCCGGAAACAAAGATTGAATTCATGAGCCTACACAGAGTTAAAGAAATTAAATACCTTGGGGTTTCAGTTAAAATGGAGCGCTTACGTAAATGCGAAAATCAACAAGATTATTTCAATGCTGGGAGCAATTAAAAGAATGAAATTTACCTTAAGTAAAGAAACAGCCAATCTAATATACAATGCCCATGTACTGTCTCACATCAAGTTTAATATACTTACATGGTCTCAATGCACAAATAGCGTTATGAACAGGGTGCAAACAGCTATGAATAGAGCACTTTAAACTTTAAAATATGCCTTGGCTAACACCCACAAAGGATGTCCTAAGTAGAACTAATAAACTCAATCTAAAGCAAATAGTTTTCGTGGAAAAAGCAATATTCATATACAAAATAAAACACAAATCAAATCAAACTTAAGACTTATCACGGCCGCCGAACTCCACAACTATAATAACACAACACGGAAATCAGAAATAAGAACAGCAACAGCCAGAACAGAGAGGATACGTTCAGGACTCTTGACGTCAGCTAGTGACATTTACAATAGTCTTCCGGGGGAGATCAAAAACCTGCAGAACATAAACAATTTCACCAGCAAAGTAAGAAGTTTTGTAATTATGATTGACTAATACAGCAGTTAGCTTGTACTGGTAGTGGACTCTCGACACTTATCGATTGTTTCTTTTTTCTTGTCCTGTGATGTTCAGTTTTCTAAAGACATGTAATGTAGTCATAAACAAATTTGAATGTAGATTGCGACTTCGCCTAAATATAGAAGAGCTCAGGGCTATATTATTATGCTATACTATATAAGCTAATTGACACACCAGCTGTGTGTGAGGTCAGCCAACCTCAAGCTGTAATATAACTCTACATGGAGTTTCAAATGAACTTAGATAACATTCCATGATTTATGGAGATATTTGTAATTATGTAATGAAATATGGGTTCTGAATTGGCTGGCTGCCCACATTCCAGTATAACAAGTATTATTATCAACATAAGTATTCTGTATTGTATAAATTATATTGAGAAGCTTAAATTTAGGAAGTGGTTTTGACTATGTTAGAAAATTTGAAAAAACACATTATGTATTGTAGAGTTAGCAACCTTTCAACCTCTTTCTTACACCAGCAAAGCTGACTGAAAGGGGATTGAATGACATATAAAAATTTTTTTTAATAAAAGTGTGTAATGTGGATGCTTTGTAGACACGAATAAATAAATAAATAAATATCGAATCAAATTTTTTTAAGGAGCATTTCCTACTGTTTAATACAGTTGAATCCAAGATTTTCCAAATTCAAAGCAATTGCCTGTTTTTTTTATTGACACTGAAGATCATCCGATACGATTAATTTTACTAGTAAAAAAGGCTTTATGAACAACCTTGATTCGACGGAATCTAGATCGAATCGAGTTCCCCGGTAGACCTGATTTCCTGAACATATGTAACTTCATTGGTTGATTGGTGGAGGTTGACGATCTTCCTGGCGTTGGTCATCTTTCAGTTCCTAAATAGCGGTAATGCTTTTTGAGTGAGGAGCGTACCTTGTTAATATTTATACTATGCAAAGGAAGCAGCTATATCACGCAGTTCCAATACACTTTTACCTCTTAAATTTTAAGAAATGTCTTAATTAGGGTGGAGACATAAGAGAATTAGTTCACGGGAAATTGAAAATTTGAACTAAATATTGCTATCAAATTTCTCCAACCTTTGACGTGGTGTTTAGAAGCGAATTGATTCTTACACGTAGGTAAGTAGTTCGGTAGTGAAGACACGTTGTCAAAAGACATACAATTCGCTAGCTTCTGGAAAAAGTTGAAGAAAATACATGTAGTTATATTTCGATGGAATCCAGTTATTCGCTGTTCTTTTATATAGATATGTCCTAAAATGTAATTGAATTTAATTTAATTTTGAGTAAGATCACACAAGGTTAATTTCAAATTCATAGTAGGTATGTTTAGAGATAACCTTATCAAAAAGGGTGCAATAATGTGTAGTTCGGTTTCATTTTTTTTTTTAACACACGTATACTTTGTAGTGATTCTTCCATTCCCATTGCCAGAATGCTAGTTCGCTTTGATCCCCAATACTCGATATTTGTATTTTACTGAATTAACGTTAATTGGCACAGTATCAAAAGATTCCACATAGATTTCACTTAGCGCACATATGGGTAAAAGGAAGCACTGAACAGAACGCAGATTGATTAAAATGTAAATAATTGATTAATTGCATCTCAGGATCTAATATTGTAGTGTAACATTACGACGGTATCTTTTTATTATTATCTTACACGCAATGAATTTCATGCAACAGAGCCAAAAGAATTTATAAAATGGAAATTAACTGACGATGGCCAGATGTTTTTTTTTTCTATATCACTAATAAAAACTGTACACGTAATCAATTAGTTTGAAATAAGAAGCAAAACACAACTGACCTATAAGGTAGTTTACATTTCCTCCACTTTTTTCCATTCTATAGTTAATTGTTAAGTTTCACAGCTAAAGTTTTGACACACTATTTCCGATACACTCTAGTCAAACAACCCACCAAATTCTTTTGTTACTTTGAACTTAGTACCTACTAATTGCTAAGTGAAAAGCAAGAGCTATAAATGCACCTAGGTAAAACCTCGATGTTCGTTTGAGATTATATTTAGATGGTCAATTAATATTATTCATTACAGAATGCGTATACAACGAAAATTTCTCATTTTCTTCATATATAAATTCAGATTGTGAACTATGTGAAAGTAAAGTAAGTCAGAAAAGCTTATCAGCTGCGGTTTTATCATAGTGATTGTTCAGATTGTTAAAAAATTTCTCATATGGATTTAACATATACGTGGTTAATTTTTTTTAGTCATTAGCACCGGGTACGTTTTTTTTTTTTTTTTTTTTTTTTTTTTTTGAGAATGACGTAGTTAAAAAACACGTTTCACATGCTTGCTAATATATATAACTATTTTGAAATCAATGTTCAGAATATTCTACTTCTAATTCTATAAAACTAGACAGTAGAACTAAGAAGCCAAAGTCGCTCGTTTGTTAATATTTACTTTATGCTTGGAAGAGTCTGGAAACAAGCAAGTTATTTTTTCATAGCTATTGAATTACAGCAATCTCATCCTTTGATTACAAAACACCTGAACAAAACTAGTTTTGGACCGGAAACCTATTTTGCAGAGCTGATTTCCGGTTAAACAAAATATAAATTAAATGTTTTAAATTTTATAACCGAATAAAACAATTACAAGGAAGGATTTTTCCACAGCATAATAATGATTATGAAATTTGTTTTAAAGAATGTGTGGCTTGCCTTTTATAGCCGTGGATTTTTGTTCATTATCGACTGTAGCCCTGTAAAAAGCTTTTATTTTTGACCTTGAACTGAATCTATAGATATTACGTGATTCTACCTGAAATTGCAGTAGTTAAGAATTGAGAAAATAAATTAAAACGTGTCACTTGATTCAAAATTTCAATTCACGAAAAAAGAATAAGTTCAGCAACATGTTTACAATCCAAATTATTTTGAATTTTAAAATTGTGACAAGTTCAAAAATTAAATTTTAATATCATTCATAGCATTAAAGATTCTTCCTTAATTAAATTTTTTTCCATATATTCATCACAAAATCCAATAAAGAAAAATATTTAAGATCTTACCCAAAAAAGCATATAACCTGGGTACGCCGCTTTTATCTTCAATCCATCCAAAAAGTGTATACCACGGCTTCGAACTATCATTTAAACATGCATTGATGTCCACTTTTAATTTCTCAATTTGTCCAGACATTATAATAGCAATTCTTATAAATATTTTAAATGAAAATCAAACACCCAGTCAACTTCGCAGAACAATCTACAACGAATAGGAAAAATTTTGAAATATTTGTACGAAGGCAGCAGTAAGTGAAGTTTGCAGTATTTTTCTTTCCACCAAAGCTGTCAAAATTTTATTTTATGTGCTAAAGTATTGCCTGATGTAATATTTTACTAACTACTAATGCTTTGAAATTAAAAGTAAAATTTATAAAAAATTATGACATAAACATAATGCAAGTGACAAGATAAAAATGGCTGTGTTTTGATTTTAATAGTACTTGGATCTATGGAACAAAGTACAATGCAGCCGTCAATGTTTGTCGTTGTCGCCAATTGAAATTTCTCATTGCACTTATTATGGTGTGCGTTCAGAGAGTTTTGTATAAATTCTGCATCGGGTGCATTCGAAAAACGGAAAAAACGGAAAAAAATTTCAGGGAAATTTTCATAATTTACGTTTTTCAGGAAAATTCCGAAAAATTTGTTTTTTTATTTGTTTTCTTAAATTCTTTTAAATAGAATAGAATAGAATAGAAAAATATTTATTGAAGAACCTCAGCTTACGCTACGGTACAACGTTAGGTACATAGTAGATAGTTGAACAGCAGTAAGTAGAATTAAAATTTTAAGAAAACTAACAAAGAGCAATGAACAAACTCACTGCAGTAGAAACAGTATTAGAATTATATGTACATTTAGTTATAAAGCTATAGACAAGATAATGCAATAAAATAAAATAAGAAAAGATAATAAAACAAATAAATAAAATAAAATAAAATAAAATAAAATAAAATAAAAAAAAATAAAATAAAATAAAATAAAATAAAATAAAATAAAACAAAATAAAATAAAAACAAACAAAGTAAACACAATATTAAAGATAATAATGATGACATTAACAAAAACATGAAAGCATTATACTCAAAGCTTAAAAGGAAATAACATAGAAGATCAGCAGTCTTTTGCAACTTGTTGTTATAAAACTAAAATAATACGTAAGACGTTTTAAATATTTCTTTGGAAATTTATTGTTGGGTATTTCTGATATTATGTGTAAAACTCATAGCTAAAGCAATGAAAAATCTGCGAACGCTGTTATTTGTTAATGAGAAACCAATTTAATGTCTTCTACCCCCTGTCTACACTGCTGACCATATTTTATGGTAAAGCCCATCTTGAAAAAAAATTTTTTGTGTGGGCAAATTATGTTATAACATTTCATTTTTGGTTGGCCGATGGCGTTATCAAGACCGAGGATTAATTGCATTAAAGAATTTGGATCTCGCCGAGTTAGAAGAAATGAATAAATTAAGAAAACGAATATGCACCTTTATAGTTCCACAAGCACTCATTTCTGGGGTTTGTCCGGTCGTGTTGTGAACAGTTGATCGATAAGCCATTATGGGAATATGTCCGATCCCAATCGCGTTGATGTTAGTCGACTACTTTCTTTAGATGCCAATGTTCTGTTGAAGCCCTCTACCATGCCATCAGACTGTGGATGCAGAGGAGTGGTTCTGGTTTTTTTTATTTCCAGCGTTGTACAAATCTCCTGGAAAGTCCGTGATTCCAAGTTTCGTCCTTGGTCCGAATGAAGTTCCTGAGGTACACCAAATCTACTGACCCAATTCATTATTATTTGCTCAGGCCATATACTGAAATAGTCAATAGCAATTATTATGTAACGGTTACCATTATCAGTTTCTGGAAAAAGTCCAGCGATGTCTACGACAATCCTCTGAAATGGGGCCCCTACATTATATTCTTGCATTTCTCCCCTGCTTCTGTGTTGCGGTCCTTTGCAAGAAACACAGATAGTGCATCTGCGGCACCACTTGTCCACATCCTCTCGCATATGTAACCAATAAAACTTTTCTCGTATTTTGGAAATTGTTTTATTCACCCTCAAATATCCTTCCGATAACCCACTGTGCATTTCTTCTAGAACATTGTTGACCTTCGATGCTGGGACGACTATCTGCATTTGGAATGACTCGCCGGTATTTGCCTCCCACTTCCGTTTTAATATACCGCATTCAACGTGAAAAGAGTTCCATTAAGCCCAATAGCTCTTCAGCTTCTCGCTCCTCTCCGAAATAGCCTTCCATTGTGGTCTTTAAGATTTCTTCTTTCCAAGCAAGAATGGGTGGGAATTAATTGTTGCATCTTCTGTCTTCACTAAAGTCTTACCTACAATGATGTTCGATGTAACTTTTGTGAGGTTAGGCTCCATCAAATAGAATGTGCAGGTCCCGATGTCATCAGTGAGCTTTGTCCATATTTTCGCAGGATAATCTGCTCCTCCTCCTAGTCTCAAAAGAATTTCTATGTTGCCATATCTAAGAATCCATTCTCCAACATCTAGATTTATTTAATATGTGGTCATGAAGTCTACTATAAGAATGCATTCATCCATTATGTCTGAAACCAGGAAAGTGTGAGGAAATAATAGTTCGCCTACTTGAACATCCAAAGTTACTTCTCCAGTAACCTGTGCTGCTGCCCCAGCTGCTGTTCTTTATAAATATTTGGTGGGGTTGCGAAGCCATTTGTTCTTGATAAGATCCGCTCTAATATTGATCTCGAAGCTCCAGTGTCGATAGTGACTGCGCAGTCATTTTTTCCCTCATTTCCATATACATATAACAAGGCTGCTATTATTTCTCTGCAACTGGGCTACCTGAATGATGACTTCGGGGCTATCGACTCCACCAACCAACTTCTGCCTCCCGAAGTTGGTTTTTACATGTTTCCGGACTGCTGAACATGGGAGCTGATGCGGCTAGTCGCTACTTGATTTCTAGTCACTCCCAAATAGCTTGCTCCCTGGCTGGACTTCTGGTGATTCTATTCGCCGGCGCTTCCTGCAGACCTTTTGGAGGTGTCCCGGTTTATTACATTCCCAGCATCGCGGAGTACCACGTGAAGGAGTGGTCTTTGATGGCTGCATTCTACTGCAAGCTAGCCTTAACGCTTATTGTAAATTTTGACCTGAGGAAGCGTTCACAAATGCCTCTGATGCCACTTCATTAACGAAATCGGCATGAGCTAATTTTTCCACATCAGCCTGCAGTTGTTGACTCGCCATGCTTTTGAATCCTGTTGCGTAACTGCATGCGATATACTTGCTGCATCTGCTCATCTCCATAACGTAATTCTATCGCCTGTAGGGGAACCCGGGGCAGAACGGTGTAGTTAAGCTTTGATTACAATTTGGGAGACTTTGAAAGAAATAACACCATTATTTGTCAATTTGTATGTTTATTTACACCTTTCTCTACATAGAAACTAAAGCTAAACTTATGTAAATTAATAAATATTATCCAAAATCAATGTCTGAAGAAAAAGAAGAAAATATCCCATTCTGCCCCACCCTCGGGGTACAATGGAAAATGAACCCGGAGCACAATGGGCTACCAATTATTGGAACAGTTCACGGATGAATAGTTCGGGATGAAAAAAAATGCCTATTAATCTGGATGTACAAATATTATCAGGGGGGAATAGGGTATACCCCATTGTGAGCCCCTCATTGTACCCCGACGTAACGTTCTTTGAAACACGAGTATTATAGCCGTTATACTTGTTAGAATTGAGTTATAACTAGACTTTTAATTAGTCAAAAATATATTGAAACAAATATGTGATGTAAAATTCCGAATAAAGAATAGTGTATGATGTAATTATCTTGGTGTCACAGAGCGAAAATTAGAATTTGCAAGCTATTTCTCCGGTTTTCGGTAAAATCCAAACTAAACACTTTCTCTTACTGACAGCGACCACTCGGTATGGCGCAGCACAGCGGATTAAAAGCTGTGCACGAAGGTGGCGCGTCTCTGTCGTCCATAGCGAGCACCCCAACCCTTTCCGCCCCGGTACCCCGTTCCACACCGGGTTACCTTACTAATGAAATGTTGTCACGTTGCTTTTCAATCGGTATAGTTTGTAAAAGCTCTGACAGAGGACCTCGAAATGCTAGCACCATGCCACGAATTTTGTCCACCAAATATTGCGACACCTTGTTGTTGAACTTCCAACACTTCCTGCTCGACTCGATTTCTTCAATTTTCACATTTTGTTCGTCTAATGAATTTTTCAGAAAATTCTTTTATTCCTCCAAACAAGTTTGCAGACAATTCTGTAAAGAACTCTTTTGTTCATTCCAACGGGATTCCAGAGAATTCTTTTGTTCCTCAAAAGCATTCTTTTGTTCGTTGAAACGGGTTTCCAGAAATTTTTTTGTTCTTCCGAACATGCTTGCAGAGTATTCTTTTCTTCCTCATTAATTTTCTTCTACTCATCTAAACGGAATTCGAGAGATTTTTTTTGTTCCTCCAGAGATTTCTTCTGCTCATCTAAACGTGATTTCAGAGAATTCCTTTCTTCTTCAAAAGCATTCTTTTTTATCTGTAGGGCTGAAAGTTCCATTTTGGTCATTAAAGTAGCTGTTCTATGTTCATCGCAGGCTCTTCTTCAGCTTCAGGTACTTATTCAGCTTCAGGTTCTTCTTAAAAAACAAATGTCTCAGGATTCTTTTCTTCCTCTATCAATGCTTGTCTAAGTTGCTCGACTTATAGAACATTTTTTAGACCTGTCGTTTGCAAGGATCGGTTCCCCAATTCTACTTTCCTGTATGCGAAGCTCCTCTAGTTTGCGTCCCATTACTTTAGAAATTCACTCACAGTTTAATATAAAACTATCCTTCGGGATTTTCATTTAAAGCAGGAAAGTTTCACACGATATCACAAAATTAATCACTTTTTGAATTTTAAAGTCAAATGTCTTCACTTTATTTCGCAAATTTATTTTAATTCAAAAGTTCTTTATTTTATTTAACTTTACCGTTTACTCTCACAAATTCACAAACAATTATCAAATCAACTCTTTATCGCTAGTTCTTTGCAAAAACAAAAAATTCTCTACGCCCCGTGGTTGGGGTGTATTGGGAAAGGTTTCGGAAACGGTTTCTGTAAGGGTCGCGAGGGTGAAAATCTATTGGCTACAGTTGGCGTGACGAGCTTTTTTGCTTTTCTACGCCCCGCCGGAGGGCGGGCCAAAACCTCTGGGTGGGGAACGTAATTCAGTTTAGGTTCGTTTAGGTCAGTTTAGGTCAGTTTCATGTGTGGAATGTGAAACTTGGAAGAGTCGCCCTCTTTAAGTCAAACTGGATTCGGAAAGTAGAATTAACTCGCCCCCGATTTTATCCCAGACGCCCTCACTCAGGTTTTGGGCCGCCCTCCGGCGGGGCGTAGAAAAACAAAAAAGCTCGCCACGCCAACTGTAGCCTTCCGAAACCTTTCCCAATACACCCCACCCACGTTCCTGGAGCCGGCTTCCAGCGGAGCTTAGAAGAATTTCTTGTTTTTGCAACCCCCCAGCGGAGAAAAGCTTTTGCAAATAAATTAAAAAAACAAAAATAAGAAAATAAGAAAGTTTCGGTTATTCGGTATTCAAGTTGTCGTTTTTTTTTAGGTGCATTGAAATGAAAATTGAAAGCAACAATTTTTAAAAAGTTTTTGTGAAGTGAGAAGTGAAGAAGGTTTTTGAGTTTCCTAATTAAAGCAATTTATTTAGAGTTTCTTGAGTTTAGAGAAGTTTTGTTTTTGGTTTTTGTAGTGTAAGAAGTAAGAAGGTGGTATAAAATTTTCTTTCTTGAGTTTCCACAATTTATTCAGAAA
Source organism: Dioctria linearis (assembly GCA_963930735.1). Classification (NCBI taxonomy): domain Eukaryota; kingdom Metazoa; phylum Arthropoda; class Insecta; order Diptera; family Asilidae; genus Dioctria; species Dioctria linearis. The sequence goes on along the minus strand of OZ005740.1, from coordinate 330,055,149 downwards.
GTTTTTGTGAAGAAGGAAGTTTTCTACGCTCTTGAGTTTCCTTAATTTTGTGGTTTTTCTATTATCATATTTTGAGATACGCGCATTTGAATTCAGAGTTTCTTGTTCAATTTATGTAGCGCATGTATCTAGTGTACATACTGCTTACAATCATATTAATCCTATGATGCATTTAATTAGAATTGGGGGAAATAATGGTTATGGAAACAATTTTTTTTTAAAAAATTATTTATTGTTAAAAAGGGGCTTTAATAAAGCTGATGCGGGCAGTTCTACTAATAATGTTAACATAAATGCCATCAAATATGACAATAATAGTGCGGACGAGGCGTACACAGCCTGTAAAAACTATAAATAACAAAAGAAAAACTTTATAATTTAAAACAAACCACAGCGATATAGGTGATATAAATTGGCTGGCGAATATATCCAAGGAGAGCACGTAATATAAAAGTATGGCAAAGATACACTCCAAACGTTAGGCGACCTAATATCCGGAAAGCTGGATGGCAAGTGACATCACGCACAAACCCTGTAGAAATGTATTTTCAGAATTAACGCAGCAAAATAGAGCGACATATAAAACTAACATCCAATCCCAAAGCTTATTCCAATAATAATTAGAATACTATAAATTCCCCATAAATTTCTGAATAAGGCTGCGTATAAGGTGGCTAATACGGATGGTTTTTCAAACTCCCACGCATAAAATATGTATCCGGATAAAAGTAATATTATGGCCATAGGATTCGAAAGGTACCATACAACTATAAATTTTGTATTTTTTCTTAAATTGTAATTTTCTGCTTTCCATTGGACAAAGAATAATCCAGAAATAAGTCCAATGAAGAAACTTCCAAAATTAGTATATGCGGGAATGTAGGTTTTTTGGTAAGCCAAATCATACCAATGTATGTTCTTATCATTCCTGCGAATTAGAAAGGTTTAATAATATAGCCCTCTGCACTAAATAGACAAAGTTACTCTGGTGTAATTAGAAATACGCCATCAAGATTGTTGCGGTATGTAACAAAGCCGGTCATTAATGCAGACATCATTAGTCCTGCGCATATTATAATTGACTTCAATTTTGGAATTCTGTACAGGGAGAAAATAAAAATTATATAGTAGGTATTTTACATTATTTTGCAAAAGATTGAATTTTTTTAGCTTAATAACATGCTTGATACGCTTACTAAATACTTTTAACTTACGGATTTTTCCGTAGATTTCCTTTAACCAATAACTACTAACTCGAAATCTTTCTCAAAAAGACCCATTGATCGGACTGTACGTCTTCGTTTTCTTGATTAGGAATTTTCTTCTAATGAAGTATTTGCAAGGATTTATTTTGGATATTTCTTCCTTTGTTTTTCAGGAAGGTTTTTGTTTAATAATTTTTTAGGGTCCGTCAACACCGGGCTGCATCTCATGAACCGTAATAGGTAGAGAGTTGAAATTTTCACAGAGTGTGTATTTCTCTTGCCGCTATAACAACAAATAATACAAATAAAATAAAGAAACGTGTTTTTTGGCGTATACATATAGTGTTAAATTTTGTACGATGGTACGAAATCCTTCGTGTGCGCGTTCGACTCGCACTTGGCCGGTTTTTTTTAAATATAAAATCAACCTCTTTTCAATATTTTGAGAAATTAACTATGAAATCCTTTTTTATCCTTTCATAAATGAGCGAAATGGTCCAGTATTAGCTTTGTTGGAAGTTTCACCTTTTACTAATATAAATTCTAAAATATTTGTAGTGTTCTAATGTAAAACTAACAAAAATTTGATTTTAATAAGTCCTGCGCTATTCATAGAGAAAAATTGTCGTCTGATAATATCTTTCCTAACAAAATTATTTAAAAAAATTTGTCTTAACTAAATGACTACGATTCTCGAAACAAAAACTTTGAGCTGAGTAACAATTCCATATACAGGGTGTTTCCACTTAGGTGGTGCACAGAGCAGGAGGTGATGGTATACTCACCTAGAAAAATAAAAAAATTTTGGCAGGGGGTCCATATCAACCGTTTCCAAGTTACAGGATGATTAAGAAAAAAATCTAGTTTTTCACAAAACACACTGTGTCTTCAAATGTACAGTGGATACGGTCACTGTCTAAAGCTGATTGTTTGCAAAACTTCATGGCCTTTCCAAGGACTGCACAACCAACCCTGTACTCTTCTCGTCTCAAGAGTTATTATAGTCTAAATAAATTTTGGACTTTCTTACCTTTTTTTTTTTAGTTTGACCTCTGTTTTTTTTGCAAAAGGTTCGTTAATATAACTTTTTTTATAAAAACTGTAAATTTCGAACTCTCCTCTTTAATTTAGCCTTTACACCCTATGTGCTATCTGAAGCCGTTAAAGAGTTATTAGCTCTTAACTTATTCTCAAAGATAATTTGTTCCCTTAGTGACTTAAATAAAACAAGTAAAAAAGCTATAATTGGTCCAAGACCAATTCTTATGATACCCTAGATGAATGCCTGTATAAAATTTCGTATGGTCTATGTAAGTTTGATTTTTGAAGTGGTTTTTCGCATATATTTCTAGAACGGTTCGTCTGATAGAAAAAATAATCGGCCAAGTGCAAGTCGGACTCGCGCACGAAGGGTTCCGTACCATCGTACAAAATTTAGCACTATATACTTTTTATTTATTTTTTCAAATGTCTGTAGGCGTCATGTGAAAAAAATGCCTACTTATGATAATAATAATGAATGAGAATAAAACTAGGAAAAAAACGCCGAAAAAATCACTTTCTTATATGGGGGCCCCCTTTAACTTTTAATTTAATTTAATTTTTATTATTTTGTTATATCGCCAAAATCGTGAAAATTTCAACTGCCTACCTATTACGATTCATGAGATACAACCTGGTGACGGACGGACGGACAACGAAGTCTTAGTAATAGTTCCTGTTGTTACCCCTTGGGTACGGAACCCTAAAAATGGTTATAACCAAATTTATAGGATTTCGTATTCTGAATAACTTTTCAGTATAATAAAACGTGTAGTACTGATTGTTTTCACAGTATGTATATGTAAAAAGCCTAAATTTTTATATGGAAACACCACAAAGGAGTTACCCGATTTAGTCCATTTTTGAAATTTAATTTTTATTACTTTAAAAACACCATGTACCAAATTTCAGCTGGAAAATGAAATTTTTGTATGACAATCCCACGAAGGAGTTGCCCGATTTATCCCATTTTCGATCTCGATTTTACTTTTTTTTAAAGTCCGTGTACAAATTTTCAGCTTTCTAAGTGAACGCGTTCTCGAATTATCGTGCGCACAGACGCACGGACGGAATGCAAAAATCAAAATAACTTTTGATATTATGCGTGGGTGTCCAATCCATTTTGCTCTACCATCATTATTTCGAGGTGTTACAAACGGAATGACTAATCTTATTTTACCCTATAGATTTCATATTCTAGGGTATAAAAAGACCTAAATAGGTTGTGAGCAAATAACTCCTCAACGGCTGCAGATAGCACACTAATTTATGAAACTGAGGTAAAAAAGGAAAATTTTCAATAAAGTATTATATTTACTAATATCTACTACGTCTGGGGTTTTTTGTATGCAAAACGTCTTGGGAATGCATATTTGCTCCGTTTTATTTCAATTTTAAGACTTGCATTAAGTGGCTTTACTAATAGCGTTTTCGATAAGACTACCACTGTCCACGAGTGGTGCACTTTTACCAGAAAATGTGTTGTATTTGCAAAAATGCCATCGAAAATCCTATAAATGACTCGATTTTGAAAAAAAGTGTTCTTTCATCATGCTATTCCTTACTTAGGACGCAGAGAGCTTCTATACCAGACACTTGATTTTGGCATTGTCTATTCTTCTACTTACTATCTACTGATGCATAAAAACATTTTTTTGTAATATTTGACATCCAAATTTTACTGCTTGCCTATAACGTGTCTCTTCCAAATATAGGAGAAAGCCGCCTAAAATGACTTATTCTTTCATTTCCAATTTTATATGAAAGCGTTCAGTCTTAAATATGGAAATAAAAGTTATTTCCTTTAAAATTGGATTGTGTAAACAAAAAGGTTTGATTAAAAACATAAATGTTTAAAATATCATTTTCGTTCATTCTAGGATACTGGGATGAATGGTATACTAGGTTTTCCTTGGTAAATTCCAACAACTATTTTAAGAAAAGGAGAAAATTTATACGAATGACAATAATATACACTTATACAGGGTGTTCCGCATGCATCTGAGACTATTGCTGCGTTCCTTTTCTCGTTCAGAATAAATTTTTTCAATCCATGTCGTTCTTTTTCTCGGGCCGAACGATTTTGTTTCAATCTGTCATCGCTTTTTTCGGACTCCGAATCGTTCTGGATGCACCTGAGCTTTTCCCGGATTCAAGCAGAACGATTTTAATTTGTATTCGTAAATGTATTGTTTACCATTTGGACGAGGTGGTAATAGTTGAGTTTAAGTTGCCTTTGTTGGAAAATGGCTTTATTTTGCATAAGCAACAAGTTTTACGAATTTATACTTGCTTTTATCAAATGGAAGAAATGTCAAACACTTGAAATGGTTCTGTGTCGTTCTTTTTCTATGAACACAGAATTAAATTATGAAATCGTTCTATTGATTCATACAGATTCATTCAGAATGAGAGAAGGAACGCAGCATATAGGACGTAGGTCATGATTAGGCAAGCGAAAAATTGATGGGTAACGGGGATAACAGTTTCCGAGATAACGGGACTGGGAGATATGTGGATATGTTTTTATATATCACCCTCTAACTTCGGAACGTTACATCCTATAATGACGATTTAAAACTTGTTAGATAGATAATCGCTGCATCTTTCCAATGGTCTATAAATTTCCCCTGCTCCTTCCCGATCTAAAGTTATGGCACAAGAAAATTAAAATTTCGGAATTTTATCTTGGTTTTTTTAATATTTAACTATTATTTTCCTCAAAAACTCATCACAAAAACCAGTTTTTCGTATTGGGTTTAAGAAGCCAAAAGGCTTCGATTTAAAATGATCTATCAAACTCTGTACTTAAAATGCAACACCTCCTTGTTGAGTCATTACTTCAAAACGGAGAGGAGTGTAAAAATTTAGAAACCATTGGAAAATTTTAAATCATATCATCGTAGAGTGTAAAGCTGGCTTCCCACGGCGCATGGATTCACGAGCCGCGCCGCGTGAGCATGAGTCAACGCGCCGCGGGAAGGGTCTTCTGGCTAAAAGAGGCGCGAGCTCGCCTGTGCTGGCGCTTCCGAGTTCCGATCCATTTCGAGTCGGTAACTTCAAAGACGCGGAGCGAGCGTGCGCGAGATAGCTGGAGCTCGTCCGTACTAAGTGACTTGGATCGTGAAACCATATGCCGTGGGAAGCAAGCTTAACGTTCAAAAGTTACAGGGTGATCTATAAAAACATACCCAAGTATGTCCAAGGCCCAGTATTTCAGACACCGCCGTTGAGATTCCGTCCCACACAATTTTGTTTGTTTGTTTGTTTAAGTAGGTATGACCTAGAAAATGGCGTTGTTTACTTTTGCGAGGTCCAAGATCTTGTTAATTAATCTTTATACCATGAGATGTAGTGGGTACCTATTCATGTAAATATAAGTGTAATTAAAAAAAAATTGTCTAATATTTAATAATTTAAAATTAAGATCGGGTCAAATATTTCTTACGATCATATGGATTTGTTGATTGGACTTTTAGTTAGCTATAATTATGAGCTGATGATGTATCGATATGCATATAATATATAGTAAAACATTCTTACTTAATTATCAGTACCAAAAGGATTAAGTTTATTATAAATAATTGTAAGTCCGCAGCCAAATACCAGCATTGCTGTAAACACTAAAACAAAAAAAAACAAAAAAACATAAATTTCTAAAATGTTTAATTATCAGCAAAAATTCCACACTCTTACTTACTGGCTTTTCCATAGTCACGTAATTATTGATGAATAATATATTCACCCACCAATTCTTCCGACAAAATTTTCGTTCAGTTTCTGCCATATACTTCCAAAAGGGTCCACTTTGAACTTTAATTAAGGCCGTTGCATGAAATAGCAGCATGAAAAAGTACGTAGGAGCAAACCTATGTATGTTATGTGTTAACAAATTATTAGATAAAATGCCTTATTTCTTATTTTACCTCATGTATCGATAGGCTATAATTAAAGATATGCTTTTAATATTTATAGAATTCATCAAACACGAATTACTACAAACTCCGACAGATAATAAAAATCCGCTCATGGTGAAAAATGTCTGAATAATTACAGTTCCATTCAGTAGAATTGTAGCACCAAAACGATGATAAGTTTTTTCAATATACTGTGGATTCGCAATTGCAATGGCACTAAGTACTAGGATTGTGTGCGCTGTTATTACTCCTGATATAGCGAAAAATCGGAAGCAATCTAAACACCGAAGATCTTTGCCAAATTGTTTACTTGATGGCATAGAAAGACGATACCAATTTCGACATATTGAAAAAGTAATTAGTATTGATTTCTCTGGTAAAATGTTAAATTTTATAAATATACTTTGGCTACTTTAGAATAGTTACCTTTTCCTACAACTGGCTTTTTATAGTACTGGTTACTTTGCATGCTTAATGGTAGTGTCTTTTTTAACCAAAGGTCATAAAGAGAAGAAGTAATACATAAAGTAATAAGACCACCAAAAATAATGTAAAAGATAATGTCCAACAAATCTATGAAAAATAGAGATTTATGAGTACTTCAACTATAAGGAAAATGTTAAAATTTACAGATCTATTTAAAAAAAATTATTATTTGCAGTTCTAATAATAAATTAATAACGGGCCAAGTGTGAGTCGGACTCGCGCACGAAGGGTTCCGTACCATCGTACAAAATTTAGTACTATGTACTTTTTATTTATTTTTTCAAATGAGAGTAGGCGTTATGTGAAAAAATAATGCTGTCATTTGAAAAAATAATAATAATGCTGTTATTTGAAAAAAAAATGCCTATTTATGATAATAATAAAGAATGAGAATAAAACGTGGAAAAAATCACGTTTCTTGCAAGGGGGCCCATTTAATTTTAATTTATTTTTATTTTTGTTGTTTTATCGCCAATAGAAATACACAGTCTGTGAAAATTTCAATTGTCTACCTATTACGGCTCATGAGATATTTAATCGGAACATTGACCATGCATGTAGCGATGAAGAAGCGAAAGGCATCCAACATTGCTGCGATGCTCGAGCGAGTCGATATGATAAGCTATTCCCACATCCTCAATGAGCTTGAAGGTAATCTTCTGGACAATATCTAATCAAGCTAAGGGATAGTGCGAGCAATTCCGGCTCATATATGGGAATTGTATTCCATTCTAGGTCTGATGTATGACTTGTAGAGGATGATTCTTTGGCAACAGAGAATATGTAATCTGTCCAGCTTAACTTACTGGAAATATTAATGCTACGAATGCTTAGTGACGGTGAATCAGAAATTAAAGCTCCATCGAAAGAAGCGGGAATGGGTAAGTGATGGTCTTGTCGTTTTTAGATGCATTGAATTCGACGTGTTTCGCTTTGCCCAAGCGAAGATATTGTCAAGATCGTTATTCAATGATCTAATCATGCAATCTTGTTTAACACATGTCCCTGGCTTCAGCAAGAGTGTCAAAGGAGTAAATCAAGGGTACTGCCATCAACGAAACTATGGATGGGATTGCAAGTAAGGGAAAGCAGATCATTAATGACAATTAAAAATAAGAACGGAGAGATAACAGATCCCTGGGGCACACCGCAATTTATAGGATGAGATTCTTATATAACGCCATCTAATACAACCCATATTTGGCGACTAGATAAAAAACTTTCAATTCATAATAGAAGAGTAAGGGGACGAAGCAAGTGCTTTAAGTTTGGCTAAAAGGCCTGGATGTAAGACTCTACCAAATGCCTTTGGAATATAACGATTTTGGACTCAACCAAATTGTGTTCCGTAAGAAAAGTCAGAAAAGTCTCCAGATGAGCGTCTAGCTCAGAAGCCATATTGAAAATCATTGATGGGTTGATTAGTTTCTAGGTACTTCATTAATTTGGAGTTAATGATAGACTGAAAAATCTTTGAAAGAATCGAAGTCTGATTGCAATTGGTCGATAATTTGAGGGATCCATACCCTCTCCTTTCTTTTTTCTTGGGAATAGGCTGAACGTGATCTAGTTTCCCAGCATTTGGAAATTTTCCTGTCGAATAAGACAAGTATAGAATAGTTTGCGCTGAGGTTTAGCCAAGGATGAGGCACAGCTTTTTATTAATAGGGGGCGAAAAACTAGCAGGACCTGCGGCTTTGGAGACGTTGATCCCCTTAAGGACCTTAAACACATCTCTCGTACGGATGTGGATATGTGAATGGGTAAGTGACCAGGGACCAGAAACCTTTGCTACCACCAAGATTTTTTGTCTAATATTCTGGCCAAAAAGCAATTTTTCTGTCTGGTTAATGGACTGACAGGTGTTCTGTGCAATCTTGTAGACTTATTTCAGATCCGGACATGGATGCAATTAATTGGCTCGAAAAGCAGACTCTTTCTTGTACATAATTGTCTGATAAAGGTTAACGGCATAGTGCCCAACAGGAGTCTCCTAGCATATTTTCTTTATACTTTTACCCATGCTCATCTGAGATCACTAAAATATTCTTTGGAATAAATTCAAATGGGAGTACAAGAAAGTCATTCTGAAAGATATGTGCATCCGTTTGATTTATAGGAAGAAAGAAACTCCTCCATGATTTCATAAATAAATTTCGTTTTTGCTTTAACATACGACCTTCCATGGTCTATTTTCAATAGCATCAACAATTGGCTTCTTCACTAATGTGAAGGAATTTTTATGTTGAAATCAATAGAGGTAAGTTTACTGAAAAGTTCCGAAAAGTTAGCCTTTCTAAAATTGAAGAAGTATTGTGTTTCGTCACAATTTGCAAAGTTTTTGGTTTCATGTTTAATAGCCTACCCATGTCATTCTTAATATTACTGATTTCGGTAAGACCAGAGATTAAAAAGTATCCAGGAAGAGTGATTCCCGTCATCGTCATCTTCATTTAATACCCGTTGTATATTGGGTACGCTAAAATCACCAACAAGTAGTAATTCGTTAACAGTTTTTTTTGCGTTGCCAAAGCTCAGGGGATACCACCCTATGATGCCGTAGCACAGCCCCAGCAGGAATGTAAGAAGGGGTAGAGAATTGAGGATTATTGGTGTAGGTGTCTGCGTGCATTACGCTTGAATGTTTTGCGGCTCATAGCTATGAGGAAAACAGAGGATGGCAAAGTGTTCCACATTCATACTGTTCTGCTTATGAAGAATTCGCGAAATTTCACGGTACGACTGAGTCTGACTTAAAGGGTTCATCAAGGTTCCATCTTACTATGGATAAAATTCGATGTTGAAATGAGTAGATAGTAAATATTCTGAGTCATCAACGATATTTATGGAGTCTGGAGGAATATAGCAGGAAAGTATAAGTCATATTTTAAAAGATATATATTAAGAGCTATAAGTTCAATGACGAGAGTGTTAGAGAAAATGCGAAGCGCAATTTGACTGCAATTATACTGGTTTTAACAGGCGTGGAGTACGCCACCGCCCGAGTTCCAGAATATCCATGTGTATCTCTTCTAAAAATTTGATAAGAATTGCCAAATATTTCAGCATCGCAAGAGCCATAATGCAGCCAAGTTTCAGTGAAAGCAGCTACAGGAAACAAGCCGCGACAGAGGATTTGTAAATTTGTGCAGTTTTTGCCCGAATACCCCTGACGTTTTGATAGTAAAGGGAAAGCGATTTGAGTTTTTTTGAATATCGGTATTTATTTTAGCTGTATTTCTAAGTTGGCGCCCAGAAGGCACGAAAATTTTTTGTAAATTCGCCAAAAGGCTAAAATATGGAATCCAAAAACTTGTCCTGCACAACCTCTGACACAGTTAAAACAAAGGATGCAACGGGCTTAGAGCAAAACCCTGATAATAGCAAAATTTTAGCTTTAGAAACCTAGAAGATTAATGGGATTGGGGCAGGGGGGGGGGGGTTGAGAACGGTGTTTTTCGCATATTTTGGGCTACATATTTATAATCAATACATCAAAACTTTTGAACATTTGTTTTTGAAATCCTTGAAAGTAGCCTTTTCAAACGATAGCCTACATGATACAAAAGGAAGAAGATAACTCACCCCTTAAAAATTAAAGGAAAAATATTTCATAATCTTTTACTGTCGAAATATGTGCCCGTCATAAAGATCTAACATATCAAATTCCTATGTAACGTCGTTTTTTAAAAAAAAAAGGGCTGTGACAGACAAACGGCCAGACGCAAAAACGATCTTATAAGGGTTCCGTTTTTTTCCTTTTGAGGTACGAAACCCAAAAAGGCAGCTCACATCTCGTAAAATTAAGATAGGTAATGAAGATCAAAGGACTTAAAAAAATAAATACTGCCTTGCTCTGCTTTCCATTAAGCCTTTGGTTGGTGACATAATAATATACACCGCGGCCTTATTTTGCGTTGTTTCGAAGTGCTCTTTCTCGATTTGCATCACTTATTAATTAAGATAAAAAACTTTTATCCATCGCAAAGGGTTTGCACTGCGTCTTTCTCAGTATTTGGAGGATTATAATTCTATTTTCTTGCAGTTTTATTGCAGTTCAGTTTAATTTGTTAATTTAACTCATGAAACCGATTAAGAGAACTATTTCATATCAAATGAAAATTGAGACTTGATGCTGGTGAGAGTGCCGTCGATGTAGGAAAACACTGGAGCTACAACTTTTCGGACTATTTATAATTGGGATGTTGCTGCATAAAAGTGCTAAAAATACAGCTCCGACTGTTGCAAAGTAAATGGTTCAGCGAAGAAGCAATATAAATATATTGTGAAAAAAATAGTCTCTTTTTTTCTATACAATTTTTTTTAACAAAATGAAAGAAGGATCATCAAAAGCAAAGAACTTATTTGAAGATTTGAAATCAAAGCCGGAGTTTTGACTTTGATTAGGATTAAATATTTCAAGCTTGTAATGGTTGATTTGTGCGCTATAAAATCAGAGGAAACCTTGAGAATATTGACAGTATAGCGCTCAAAAAAGATGTTTACATCAAACTTAAGGAACCCGCATGTCAAGTGAAAGCTTAAGCCACTAGCTGACAGAAATTTTAAAAGTATTATTATGGTGAGCAATAATTTTACAAAACACAAAAAAATATGCATTTTAAGCTTTAGAAACAAAGCTATTTCACATTTCTAATGTTTATTAATATAATAATAAGGTAGAAAAGTCACTGAACTCCCAGAACTCTGAAATGTTTACTTTCAGAAACGTCAAAGCAAGTCCAATTAAGTTCAATCCGACTGTCAATGAGTGGCTTTTTCAGGTACACTGCATTCGCTCGATATCCCGCTTCCTTGTTAGTTATTTATTCAGTGGGTAGCTATATCCTAAAGCAAGTATTCAATGTCGATGAGTCAGGCTTTTTCTGGAAGCGTTTTTCAGGTAGAACTTTTATTTTTTAAGGAAGTACTTAATAAGGATCGGCGAAATTTGCTTTTTGGTGGAAACCCTATATATGATTTTATATTTAAATAATTTTTAGTTCATCATTCTGAGACTGCTCTAATTGATCTGAGAGAGAAATTGAAAGAATATGTATTTTATTTTTTGGAAAAGTAATAATTTTGATCAATGCTTCGAAGTTGGGCTACGAATTGTTCAATCCTCGAAATTCAGACATAATGTGGAAAAGAAAAAAATCGCTTTTAAAGCCCTTATTATTATAGATACTCGTAAAGTGCAAAGTCACCAGATCGATTTAGACGGCATTTCAGATTCAAATTATGTTTATGCCCACAAACACTATAACTTTAATCAAAGAACATATAACTTAACAAGAAGCTTCATCTGGCTTCTAAAAATGCGCAAGTTGTATGCTTATTATGGATGCGGTTTGGTCTCTATCTCCGCCACCCCATAGCAAATGATAACCTAATAAGAAAATATGAACAAAATTGGAAAATTTCCTTGTTTTCTAGACAATAAGTATATACATATGTCATACCTATATTTTCGTCTTTTTTATGAACGGGGGAAAAGAACTTGGCTATGCATTATTGTAGTGCGATTACGACAACTAGTCTAAAACAAAAATCGAGACAAAATCTTCTTGAACATCTCCAAAATCCTTTCAAATTATTCACATTAATGTAGATCGTCTCACACCACTGACTTATAACAATGGACTGAGCCTATTGTCATTTTCCTATAGGAAAGCATAGCACAAGTTTTATAGTTCTCTCTTTCGCCCTATTGCAGATTTGGAGCTACCAACACAAAATATTGCATTCTGGAACGTTTGCATATGCCATTTGATGTTTTTATGTTGGCTACAGATGCAATCACCTCAGAAGGAATAAGGTAAAGATAGTGTTTACCATGCTTCGTCTGTCTTACCCATACGCAGGATTCAGATAAGAATAACTTTTGAAAATTAAAGTCGGAATGAGTTTAATTCTTTATAAGCGATTAAAATATCACTTGGGCACAAGAAAATATATTTTTTTAATTAAATTCGATTTACGGGTGTAAAATTTCATCTGATTGGTTGAGTGTTACATGTTTTTATGTAGTAAACGTTTTAAATGGTGCTCTAACGGTGATATACAGAAACACAATATTTGTGCCACATGAAATAGCAAATCGCTCAGTCCATTGTTATAAGTCAGTGGCTCACACTACGTCAATTTTTTAAGATAAAGATAAATTTCGTTTTGGCCAAGGTGCTGAAAAGTGATGTAAAATTGCTGTCAAATAAAAAGCAGAAGCACGTGCTGTTCAAATATCACAGGAATTACACAAAAAACATTGGATAATTCTCTCGATATTTCAGGAAAACCGGTTTTCACAAAAGCGCGGGAACATTTTATGAGAGCAAAACTGAAAACTCCGCCCCTTCTCATTTATTTACAAAAATGAATCATTTGCCATTCTGTTTCGTTGCATGCAATCTGCGCGCTCACATTCTTTATTCATAAGAGTTTTAAAGAGAGTTTTATTTTTTTTCTTCTTTCTTCCTTTTCTTGCCGTGTACATTTTAAATGTAAAACAATCGGAAAACTCTTCTGTGTCCTAACTTGTCATTAATGTCGATTTCGATGGGACCATTTCAGTGTTGCACTTTTTCTGGCAGCGGAGAACTGGGAGCAATGAAGTCCATCGAACATATTTCTGTTATATTCCTTGTATTTGTGGGCACACGTATTATATACACGGAACTGTCAAACGTAATAAATGTTCTTTATTGATATATAGAAACAAATTTCTTCTCAACTTTATGCCAATTACCCAAATAAAATTTTTTAATTCTTTTAACTCCAAAATTTCACAAATAATCGCGACAGTACAATTTGACAGAGCAGATGACAATTCAACTTGAATATGTAATTTGTAACACCGACAAAATATCCAGTGGCAAGTAGAGGAAGTCAGTGCAAACCTCGTGTTGCACTTCTGATATAAAAATTGTCCCATCGGACATTTTCAGTGTTGCACTGCTGGAAAAATTGCAATACTGGTGTTGCAATGAAGTCCCATCGAAATCGACATAAGCTAACCTAACATTGGCATAGGCATGATGCGGAATTGCAGAGTGCAGGCGTTGGTTCTGGTGCTGGTGCTTCGACGATCCGCCATTCGCCACCACGGTGTTCAAAAAGCAGATAATTTACATACAATTTGTGAAAGCGGGTTGTAATATCACTACAGGTGACTGGGTAGTGAGTGGCGAGTCGTCAAAAAGCAGAGAGTTTTCATAAAATTTGTGAGAGCCAGTTGTAATAAAACGACTCGCCATATAAAACTTTTCAATGTAGGAGATGCGTATTTTTTCAGTTAGATGTTCTTTGCTTTAATCCAGCCAATGGACGAAAGGATCATTTCTAAGTTTAAAGCGTATTATCTTCGTCGTACAATATTGAAGCAACAAGAATTTATAATAAAAAGTTTTGAAAGAAGTACAACTGGTTGAAAGCTGTAGTATAGTAGTAAGTACATTGCATGAAAGGCTGATAGCATCAGGAGTGTATTGAAAATGAATGGTGTAGCTTTAGAGATTTATTTGGATGGAATAGAAAAAGACGACTATCATTAACTTCAACCATGAAGAATTAGCAATGACGACCTAATAAATTTAGACAAAGAATGTAATGACGAACCACGGTCTCTAATATCTAAAATAATATTGCAATGCAAGCTTTAAGACTTAACGAAGAAAATGAAATTTTTCTGAGTGAAGTTTATTAAGAAATTTATATATATAAATTTTCATAATTTTTATTCAGAAATTTTACCTGTTTTGTTGTCATCATGATTTGTATCACAATATTCGATTTGAGTTTTTACACTTAAATCATATTTTTCCTTAAATTCAAAATTTACGCATTCATTGATCAGAAGTTTGTGATCAATTTCTGGCTCAAAATTATCCTCAACAATCTGTAAAAGGCAGTTTTTAAAAAATATTTGATTTTTTTCTTATTAATTATTATAAATATTGCTTACCGCAATTTCAATAGAAGCTTTTTCATTAAGCTTGAACTTTGTCCAGTTGTTGTTTGTAGCATCCATTTGAGTTTTGCACGTTTTCAAGCAGACGCCAATAAACAGCTTGTCATGTCGAAAGTGATGCTTTATATCTTTCGAAAATGCCTAAAATTCTAAAATTAAAAACAAAAAATGGATCTATTCAAATACCAACTTCAATTTCATTCCAAAGCGCATTACTTTTGTTCGGTATGATTTCTGCACGAACTAGGCAAAATGTTGCAAGATTTATTGAATCCTCCATGCAACGATCGTAATCATCGAATTTGAAAAGTGGTGGCATTTTGTAGTAAAGTGACACTTGAAAAAAATTTAAATTAATTTTCTATTATATAGATATGTATTACATAAAGTTTTGCTTTTGTAAGAATATTTCCTTGGACGTGCATGTTGATGTTGAGTCTTGATTCTATGATCAATGGTTGAGGTAAAAGTGCATAGCAAGGACGAATTCTATATTTCAATTATAAGTAATGGCAACGGTGATACCTTCATTGAATTTTGTTGCTCGCAACAGGCTGATGAGTGACTGATATGAGCTTTAATGTTAAAATCATATATCGTCGGCTTACTGTAAAAACAAAATAACTAAATTTTTCTAGTGGTGAGAAAATGTAGATTGAAGTTTTCAGAAATATAATCCAATTTGCCTTAACCAATTTTTGATATATGCGGATCTACCCTCTATATGATTAGAACAGTTGTCTCATTTTGGCCGTTTACAGATTCTGTCAGTGTTTAACGTGGACACATAGGTCGAAGTTTTAATTCTTCGGCAGTCTTAATGCACGGATTTGTATAAATAGGACAATCAGCGCCCTCATGAGACAGAGTATGTCCTGTCCCAATGAGTACCAATTATGCCAGTGCATGCTTGACATTAACTTACTGGTCGAAGCGCGACCTATCTAAAATCCCTGTTGATCTATAGGTCACGGCACTCGGTTGATTTACCGCAACTTCACGCCAAAAGCGAAATATCTAAGCATACATTCATAAGCAACCATCCTTCAGATTCTCGGACGCAGTATGCAATTTATTCAAAGGACATACTTCTCTGTTCAAAGAAGAATGTTCACATAAGTCATGTAACACTCAGACATTCTCTCTCTGCCCGCATATGGGCTAACACAACCACCGCGATGCTCTCATCAAGGGACCTTTTCCCTGTTGAGGTGAATAGTACGACTATATAGTAGAACTATCCAGGGCTCCTCAACCTCGTGGTACCCAGTTGGAATGGTTTCATAATGCATGATATTATTTGGCCATACTTACTACCAGTGGATTCTCCATGCAGAATCCTTAAATGAGACTGTTAGCACCGTTCAGGCTTAATCATATTAGCACATAAAATGACGGCAGTGGACCACGTGAAGGTTATGATCCGCCCTTCAAAATCGGAGTGGCTTAAGTCTACAGCCAGTAATCTTATAGCATACCAAGTACTAGTTCCAAGACAAGACTACTAGGTTGTATAAGTTAGGCTTCTATCTGAACACGCACAATCATCACAAATCAGTATAGCTGTGTTCTTTCATCACGAAGCATCAGCCTTTCCATTGCTTATACCCTCCTTTGGAAGCATTGCGCATCACTAACTTCTTTTGCAGCTTTGGCAGTATACAGAAAGCTGTCATGAGCACCTGCCATTATGGCTTAATCTCACGGCACTCTTAATGCACGGATATGAAGACAAGCGACAATCAACGCCCTTGAGAGGCAGAATATAATTTATATTCTGTTTCAACAAACACCAGTTTATGTCAGTGCATGCTTGACATTGGACTTACTGGTCGAAGCGAGACCTACCTAAAATCTCTTCCGATCTGTGGGTCACGGCAACCGGTTGATTTAGCGCAACTCCACGCCGAGAGTCAATCCTCTAAGCATACCTTAATAAGTGACCATTCCTCAAATTCACGGACGCAGTATGCAATTTTGTCAAAAGAACAAACTAATCTGTTTAGAGAAGAATGTTCGCCTAACTCATGCAGACTCAGATGATCTCACTCTGCCCGCGATATGGGCCACCACAACCACTACCATGCTCCCACAAGGGGGCGCCTTCCCATGTTAAGGCGAATATTGCTCAAAGAGCTCTATTCGGGGCTCCTCAACCCCGTAGTACCAAGTTAGCAATGTCGGCTACCCAATTGGTATGGCTTCGTATAACATGATCATACGATCAGGACTACTCCCAGTAAGCCTTCATGCAGATCCTTAAACGTTACTGGTACCTCCGTTCGGGCTTAATCATATTAGCGCTTAAAAAGTGACAGTAGTGGACCACGAGAAGGTTATGAACCGCCCTTTAGGCTAGGAGAGGCTTGAGACTAACGCTAGTAGTCTTATAGCATACCAAGGTACAAACACCAAGCTGCATACTAGGACATATACGCGCTAGGCTTCACTAGGTACACGCACAATCATCAGAAATCAGAAAGCTGTGTCCTCAGCACAACGAAGCACGGTGCACATATATGGCTTTTCACATCCAGTTATCCTCCCTTGGCAGCTCTGCGCTTCACTTGCCCTTTGCTTTGCACCACCAGTATACAGAAAGCTGTCATGGTTTTACGTGAGCACCTGCCATTATGGCTTAATCTCACGGCACTCTAAATGCACGGATTAGTAGACAAGCGACAATCAACGCCCTCAAGAGGCTGAATATATAATATTCTGGTTCAGGAGTACCAGTTTATGTCAGTGCATGCTTGATATTGGACTTACTGGTCGAAGCGAGACCTATCTAAAATCTCTTCCGATCTGTTTGTCACGGCACCCGGTTGATTTAGCGCAACTCCACGCCCTCTAAGCATACAATTATAAGCGACCATTCTTCAAATCCTCAGGACGCAGTATACAATAGGTATTCTTCAAATACAAAGGCGTCAGAGGCGCACATGTGTAAAAAATACAGAAAATGGAGCTATCTTGCTTTTGCAGTAAGCCGTCGATATATATATATACGAGTATATAACTAGTGAGCGAGTATGTTTACCGACCGATCCACTTCTTTTTATTGTTCGGCCAACTGTTACAGTAGATGGATAAATCGTATTTTTTGATAAAGCTGGATTATCCATGGATTTTTTTAAAAAATACTAAAGCAATAAATTCGGGGGAAAAGGAATTAAATTAGCCCTAATTGAACCCAAAATTTCTACGTAATTTTTCTACCATGAAATGGTTCCAGCTTAATTGATGTTGAATCGTATCTACGTAACTTCGAGAGCATGGCATTAAATTTATTCTAAAGAATCAGCATACAAAAACTTTAAAGCTCCGATAAGATGTTTTTTTTATGTAATTTAAAATATATCTTCGTTTCTGGTTTCCTCCATTGGATTGATTTTTTTCCAGACCATATTAATCTTGTCAAAGGTATATAAAAATTTAAACGACAATTTTGATTAGCTATGCAGCATTTGTCATATACAGATTTTTTTCATATATCATAACAACGAAAGAGGAAGTACTTCAAAAACCTCTACAAAGTATAAGGTAGGACAAGATGTTAACAACACCAATATAGAGCCTTGTCAAGAGCTGCTGAACAAAGTGGTGCGTTTCTTTTCTCGCCCTGAATGAGTTCTGTGTACATAGAAAAGGAGTGAAACAGAACCATTTCAAGTTTTTGACATGTCTTCCATTCGACAAAAGCAAGTATAAATTCGTATAAATTGTTATTTATCAAAAACAAAGCCATTTTTCAATAAAGATAATTTAACTTCACGAATACAAAGGAAAATTGTTCTGCTTGAATCCGGGAAAAATTCAGGAGCATTCCAAGGGTGGACACGGGAGGGGGGGGACAATCCCCTAGGAGTTGTAATAATGTATTCAAAACCATTCGGAATCTGAAAAAAGCAACGACAAATTGAGACTAAAACTTTCGGCCCGCGGAAAAGAGCGACATGGATTGAAACGGACTTATTCTGAACGATAAAAGAAATGCAGCAGTCGGAAGACTCACCTCAGCATCATCCATATATCCATTCTGCTTGAGGTGATTCTGGATCAGTGTCGACACTCAACGTTGGATATAATATCCAACTGCTGAATAGGGCGAATTATAAGTTGGCTTAACTAGGATTAATCACCCTTGTGGGCATATTCCTGAGACAAAAAATACGCTGGTATATACTATACGACCACAGATCTTAATTTATTGTTGAATTCGGATGCAGAGAATATAGGACTGAAAAGAGGCGGCGAGGTAAGCCGTCCTTGTCCAGGGCGTACATTTTACAAATATATCCCTGGCAATGAACATGTTATAATACAAGACAATATTATCCAAAGTAGCGGGAGTTACAGAGCCCTAACCCTACCGGTGGAGATTTAAAATGTGGCTGAGAGCTTTGATTTGAGGTCCGTGGCTTAAATTCAGAGGAAATAATTGTAATACTCGACCTGCTTAAAATCTACATCTAACAAAAAAACAGAACAAAATTAAAATTTTTATTTTAAACTTACTATTGAAAGCAAAACATCGAAGGCTTGTATGCAATAAAATAAACACTAAAATTCGCACTAAATCACTTAACATTTTGAATTTTACGACTTGCTTGAACGATTATTTCAAAATTGTTTTAAACACAATTAACTGTTTCACTACGGTGATCAGTAGATTCACTCTATGCTCGATGAACATAAGTTTTACATTAGATACATACTTCTTTATCTACGTGACTCCAAGCGGAGCTCCGTTAAAATGACTAGTCATGACTGATAGTAAGTACCTGTAATTAATTTATTTCATTGCTGTACAAGAAGTGTACGTAAAACCGTTATTAATTTTTGTGATTTGTAAATATTTATTGATACTTGATATTTTTATAATTCAATGCCCGCAATAATCATATCTAATTATGTAGCTTGAAAAGTAAAGAAACTATTATTGTTGTAAGTCGTAATTATTGTTAGTGGCTTAGCAGCAAGTAGAGAAATTAGTAATCATTTACAAGAAAAATTTGCCAACGGTCCTCTTCTTGAATTTGGGATACAATTCTTAAAACAATCAAACAAAATATATTTAACATGTTACATTCGGGTTACATGCTTAGGCATTTCAGAGTTTTTTTTTAAAAGAAATATGAAATTCACTAATATAAAATATCTTTAGTACAATCGTATTATGCCGTGACGTTCAACATGGCCAATCGTTGGTCATAACGGTCATACGTTGTTACTGTCAGTTTCAGCTCTCCTTTTTGTTTTTGTTTATCTAGTTTGAGTCTGACATAATCGCACCTGGGGCCGTATTCTGTAACACGGAGAGCTGTGGCTATGGGGTTGGGGAGATGAGAGTTTTTTGACACTTAAATCTCCACTCAGAGTCCTGCAACTTGTGGAATTTGTATTGAGAATTATGAAACTCTTTATTCCAGTCGACAAAACTTTCGGCTGTTTTAGTTGTGGAGATTTAAGAAGAATATTTCTCAACTGATAGTATTGTCTGTTTTTGTTGTTTTTTTATGAAGGTACCTAGGTACCTAAGAATTTTTAAATTAAATTATGTATTCACTGCTTATCCTGGCTATATTTAAAAAATTATGGAAATTAATGCAATACTTACAGAGAAATATTGATTTTGGTATCTTAAGGTACCCGCCAAAAAGAAAATGGTCAGTTTGGTCGTCCTTCAGTACAGAAGAGATGCTTTGACTCCTAATTAGATATGTAATTAGTTTTTAAGTCCAATAAATGGTTCGGGAGATAACTGCAAAAGAAGTGAATCAGTCATTTTTAATGTTGAAAAATGGTCGTTTTTTTTTTGAACAAAAAAAAATGGTCATACATATTTTCAACTCATCATTGTGAAGAACTGGTAAGTAAGTCGTGGAAATTTACTTCCCATGACAAAAATGTTCCCAATAGAGTACTAATAGATGTGAAAGAAAGAATGGAATAAATATATTCAAAATGTAGGAACTGGGGTGTATATGACCCAAGCGCAAAATAGCCGTTTTTCGGCGGTTAAGTCAATTATGATGCTTCAAGGATCAAAAAAACAAACTACACCTCCCTCTTCATATCTTTTTACTTTGCACCCTAAATCCATCTTAAAACTCCCATTGCTCTACGGCCCTCATACACAGGCAAAAAAATTACCACCGAGTCCCCTAAAATCTGCAAATTACCGTTAATTGAAGTAGAATATAGCCCATAACACCCACACATACTTAATTACCAAAGCAATTTCGCAGTTTTTCTATTGAAATTACAGATCCTGAGGTTACCCCCGCAACTCCTGATTTTTTTAAAATTTTTATATATATTTTTGTTAGAGCTCTCTAATTTTTATCCCCGCACTCTCCCCACCCTTACATCATATTCGCCTCGAGCTCCAATTTGTCTACCACACACATTCCATTCTCCTGTTATTCCAGAAAAACTCGAAAAAACCTACCCTCCTACATCCCTACTACATTGTAAA
The DNA here is from genome assembly GCA_963930735.1 of Dioctria linearis. Lineage (NCBI taxonomy): Eukaryota > Metazoa > Arthropoda > Insecta > Diptera > Asilidae > Dioctria > Dioctria linearis. The sequence goes on along the minus strand of OZ005740.1, from coordinate 330,034,050 downwards.
AAGAAAAGTTGCAATTTATCTCGACGTCGGAAGGTAATAGACCCATGTAACTTTAATATAAGAAAATCCCAACCCAACCCTACACCAAAACCTGATACTATCGTCCACGGTGATTTACAGCTTTTCCCTAACACCCCAAGTATATATGTTAGAGAATTACGAATGGAGAGTTGGGCTATTATTAATTGGAGTAGAAAACGAATATTCTCATCTCGCAAACTCCCCCAATTCTCCATGTTACAGAATCCGGCCTCTGGGAGTAACATTGTAACTCAAATGTATTTATTACACTTGAATAAATGATAAATAGAAGTGAATTGAATATGCTTTTGATTTTGTTGTTATATGGTGCTCAAAATTTGAGATTATATTGTACTTAGATTAATTACAGTAGGACAATAAATGAAAACTCCAATTTTTCTGAAATAAGTTTATTTACAAATTTACTATTTAGTTACTATATATACAAATTGAAATTAATGCGTTTAATGAAATCTTTCGTAAATAATCTAAAAACGTATACAAACAAAATTTTGAAATAAGTACGTAAACGAGTAATAAATAATAATTATATAATTTAAACAAAGAATGTGAATCTCTAAACAAAAGAACCTTATTTTTAAAAAAATCCAACACACTCTACGAAAACTATGCATGCACAGAAGAAAACACATAAATTACACTTTTCTCTAAATCAATTTACACAATTAACATAAATAATTTCTTTTTGTTTATAAGTTTCTTCCTTATCAATGTATGTAATTTCTTTTAATTTATTGATTGATACACTATAATGGTAAAAATAACATTTTAATATTTTTTACTTTTATATGCTTAAGGTCACATGGTATCACTCAAAAACTTGCACATTTTTGTAATTTCATTATTTTTTTTTTTTTTAAAATTTTTTTTTCTAACTATCGAGGTTTGTTTTAACATTTTCCTTTCGTGTAATTAACTTTTAAATCTGTATTTTTGGTAAACAGTGTGTATTTACATTGTTATGTATGTATGGATGCATGTATGTATGTATGTATGTTTGTATGTATAAAATCTATTGGGAATATATTTAACTATTGTTCGGAATGTTTTAATAGAGTTCAAGTGAACAGGATTATTTGGTCACACGGAGAGCAGACATTTTAATTTTGGATGTTTTTTTTTAATTTTAAGGAAACAAGTGTTTGGGAGCTTAGTATAGTTAGTACATATTATATTATATATTTGTCGTTTATTCAGAGTATCTGAAGCGATCTATGATTTTTAACAGCAACATTAAATTGGCAGAATATCGTTTTTCGTTTTAATTACAAGTTATAATCAGTTAAAATTAAATATTGAAATTCAGTTTGTATTGATCTATATATGGTGATTTATGGAAATTAATGCGTACATTATTAAACTACCTTTGTGGATTATTGGTGGTGGTGTGAAGAAATTGCTGTAGTAACATACAATTTAGGAAGAATCAAAAAAATCTTTCAAATATGTACGTATATTTGTAACCACAAATTGAATAAAAATCAACAAAATTACAGCCATATCTTTAGGCAGATGATATCTATATTTTCTAACTAACATCTTGATTCTAAGTAGTAAACCAGGTTATTCGAGAAAGTGGAAACAGCGGTGTCTTAACATCGAACCAGGCTACATAGTCAAAGACCCATAAAAGCAAAAACAAATGAGCTCTCTTTTAAAAACACGTTTGCATCGCTAGCATAAATTTAAATACAAGAGACACATTTCTTTAGTCTCAAAATCCAGAATATACTAATTTTTATCGATGAGCGTTGCTTGAGTTTTTGTAGTATAAACAAAAACTCAGCAAACAAGCACGATAAGAATATAGAAAGTGTGAGCTTGGAAATATACTCGTCTGAGAACGGATGCGCCGATTTCGCGGTTGTGACCACACATAGTAAAGTACCAGTAGAATAAAAGGTTTCAAGAATATAAATAATAGAAAATATTGCAAAGTACAATTTTTAAATTGTCACAAAGACAGATTACGAGTAATAAGCGTGTAATAACTCGCGAGCAGTATCTTTTTGCTTTCTTGCGCATCTATGGTGCAATATTTTCAAATAAGCTTTATATATTACAGAGAACAACCATCAAAGGAAAGGACGACCCAAATCCTCCCGAATGGCTCTTCTCCCAACATTCATAAGGGAAAGCACGGTCAAAGGGATTCTAAAACTCCTAACAACGATCTTAGGTCCGAAGAAATAGAACCTGACAGGAGCACATCTTACAATCCCCATAATAAACAGCGACAAACGCTTGTTTTCGCATTGATTATTTTCTTGCTACCGGTGATTAAACCGGCATATCGACGTTCGCTGATCAAGGTAACGCCCTTCACAACACACCCGGTTATATACTTTGAAAATTTAGGAGTAGCAGTGGAGTGGCAGTTGGTTGCATATTACGACAAGCATTGCAGCATTGAATAAATAACTAATTAAGAAGCGGAGTATCGTGCGAATACAGTGTACGTGAGTAAGCCACACTTGTCATGTTCAGACCTAACTAAACGTCTGTTTAATGAGCTGCTCTAGGTTACTCTAGAGCAGAAAAGAGCAGAAAACCGTGTTTAATGAGCTGCTCTAGGTTACTCTAGAGCAGAAAAGAGCAGAAAACCGTGTTTAATGAATTCAGAACACTGCTCTAAAGTACTCTAAAGTGAACTGAACTGTGTTTAATGAGTTTGCTTTAAAGTGAACTGTAGTGACCTAGAACAAAATTTTTCGAAGGAGTAACTTAGAGCAGGCATTATACAACTGTAAATTGTATTGACAGTTCTGATACAATTCAAATAATTGCGTTTTTTTATGGAAAAAATAAATTTCTGTGCTATTCTAGTGGAATAATTTAAATAATAATTGTATTTTTGTGTGTGTGTGAAAAAAGGTTTCTTTACATTAATCTTGCATTAATTTAAACAATTGTGTTTTTTGGTAACAGATCTCAGAAAAAGTGTGTTTCATGAGCTTCCTGCTCCTTACTACTCTACTTTTAATTTGACATGTGAACTGCCCTGCTCTGTTCTGAGTTGCTCTGAACTTTTTTCGACTTGATTAAACAGAGCTTAATATAGTTTTCGTTTGAACATCAGGTTCGCTCTGGAGGCAACCTAAGTGCTGTAAAAACGTTAATTTAAAGCAAAAAACAATTCGTAATCCCTTAACAATAGGTGTGCGCTTCACAAACTACCGCTTGTGCGCTTCGCAAATACACCCAAACTAACATATCGGACGGGGTTCTGATACGTGAAGAGAAATACTTGTTTTTTTTTCCTTATAGCATATCCTTTTTGGTATATAATTTAAAATGTCTCCACTTTCCATATCTATCTTCATCTTCATCTTCATATTCTACGACTTGAATTGTCAAATATTATTGGGGTGAGAAAATTATGGAACGAATTCTCATTTGAATAAATAGCATCAGAGAGAATAAAACTGTGTATTCGTGCAATAAAGCACGCTGTAAACATACATAAAAACTGAACCATCTTTGTTGTGAACAAATGTCAAATTTATAGAAATATCGAAATGGACGGACATCTTTTTCCATTAGTCTAGTCATTGGAAATGATTTTCTCTCAAGCATCTATACTATCAATCACATATGGAAATGCTTATATGGCATTTGTAGAGACTGCGTTGGATTCTATTGATTTCGAAGAATTTGTGTTTGCATTTTATGAAAATTTTCTTTTTTCGAAAAGCAACTCATCCAAATATAAAACAGCTGAAGATGTGGATTTGTGGTTCTATTGGACAATTAAACTAATTTTTTTTAAATACATACATAATTTGAATCCTTTTTTAACTTGGCATCGAAATACAACTATTATATCCTCTATACAGACAGTCTCCATAATAATTCAATTTCTAATTAAATGATGACAAATTGTGCAATAAGTCACACAAATGAGGTGCACCGTTTTGCAGCATTTAGGTTCAATTTCAAATGGTAAAAATATTATTATTGAAATTGCAGTGAAAGTGTCATATACATCATTAAAATTAACTGAATTTATCGAAAGTTGAAAGATTTGCCAATATAGTCAGCGGTGACAGTGATGATGAAATTTGACAATTTTGAAGAATCAAAGGATGTGGAAGGAACGAATAATTTAGCCCAAAGCAGCAGAGGTATTGTTAATCGAATTGTAGACTGAAAATATAAATAAACAGGTAAAAAAGCTAGAATTAGTCTAAGACCAATTCTTATGATACCCTTATGAAATTTCATATTTTCACCCTTCTGTGCAAATTTGATTTTTGAAGTGGTTTTTCGCATATATTTCTAGAATGGTTTGTCGGGCAGAAAAAAAGATTATAACCAATTTTATAGGATTTCGTATTCTGAAAAAGTTTTAAGTACAATAAAAATGTCTTGGACTGATCGTTTTCAGAGTATACGTAAAAAACCTAATTTTTATATCGCAACACCAAGGAGTTGCCTGATTTAGTCCATTTTTGAAATTTTATTTGCTAGTACAATGAAAGCACCATGTACCAAATTTCAGCTCTCTACGTCGACGCGTTCTCAGGCACTGTCCAAATATATAGTGGAAAATGTAATTTTTGTATGGCAACCCCACGAAGGAGCTGCTCGATTTGTCTGATTTTCGAACTTTCTAAGTATACGCGTTCTCGAGTTATCGTGCCCACAAACGGACATGCAAGAATCAAAATAACTTTTAATATTATGCGTGGGTGTCCAATCCATGTTGGCCTACCATCATTATTTCATCTACTCTAGGGTATAATTATATAGAAAGCGGAAATGAGTATTTTACTCTTTCGAGTTCCGTACAATATACTAGTCTACAGGCAATTCTGAACCTACTACATATGAGCAGAGAATTAAAAGACAAGTACCGAGATACTGTTAGTTATTGGCCTAAAGCCGAAAATCAAAATTTAATGAAGTAATTTTGAAAGTATACTGTATGTTTCTATCAGCAGTACAGTAAACAAATTACGAAATCAAAGGAAGATCCAAAGAAATTACTGCAGAAAACAGGAAGAGATATGAAGTGGCTTTAGAAGGCAGACATTTAAAATAAACAAATTCTTGTTCACAGTCTGTCACCTTCTTTGAAATTACTGCATTTTAAATTAAGTTATTATGGAGAGTTGTCCAGGATATAACTGTGGACTACATTTAGATTTTCAATTGGGAGTTTTTTATTAATAGTTTTTAACATAACAAACATTAGTCACACTACCTATACCTAAACAAATGGTTCATTTCAATGCGAATAACTAATTAAACTGGAATAAAAATATTCCTTTGCCATGTTATTATACCAGACCTGTAAAGTACTTAGGTACTAGTGCCAGTACCAGGACCTGGACTTAAAAAGTTTTTAAGTACAAGTACAAATCCCGGTACTGGTACTCAAAAAATGTCAAGTACAAGTCCCGATACTTAAGAGTTTTCAAGTACAAGTCCAGGGTGTGGTACTCATAAGTCCCATATATAAACTTAAATACCCTATAAGTGCCAAAGTAGGCAGTTACTATAAATACTGCCATACATGATATAATTCAGCTCTTGTAAAGTATTTAAATATGCCTTCTAATAATAGAGGTTTAGTAGTAAGGACAGTAACGATCATGATTTTTTAAATAAATTTATCAACTCACAAGCCCCTGACTAAAAACCTTTGTGTCTTAGCGCCTGAGAGCGCCCTTCGTGATGAAAGAGTTTTAGGATAGTAAACGTGGATGGATTTACTTAGGGTTTTTTTTATTTAGAATGAGTAACTTTCCAATGGGGTAACATTTTCTAAAGTTTTAGGGGCTGGGGTGGTAACTACCACCCTTGGGGTTGTCCAATTTGGGCCGTGTGTGATATGAGAGGAAAATTCGAGATTCTAGAGTCGAGAGTGGGGATTCGAGAGTCAAAGAATTTATGACTAAAAAGTAGAAAATAAAATACACTAAAAAAACTTCTAAAGTAAATAAATTACACTAAAAAGCAAAAAATATTTTTTTGATTCTCAGTGATATGCACAAAAAAAAAATTCATTGCAAAATAAAAAATGCTAGAACTCAGATTAAATCTTAAAAATTTGGGCATGAGTTGCAATTAGACAATTGTGATTATAGTTATGGATGCCCAAACTTTTAAGATTTAATCTGAGTTGTAGCATTTTTTATTTTTTAATGTATTTTATGAAAATTACAGTCGTTGTTAAGTGATTTATATTTTTAAATTCTTCAATAAATTGAATTAGTTAATCTGTTTTATATAGCTATATATATATATATATATATATATATATATATATATATATGAGTGACAGTAGGATATAAATTGACTTGCTGAATCGATAGCCTTTATTGAGAAGGTTGGCAATCAAGTGCAGCCCCCACTCTTTCATTTGCAGGTCTTATAAATGCTCCCCAGAAGCAATTATTATCTGTGTGACATGTGAAAAGTTTGTTTTGCTAAAGTTTGCCTTTGAGTTTGCCTCAAATACTGTATAAACAACTTCCATAATAAGAAATTAAAACAGCAAAAGCATATACAATTCTGTTTCATTTCCTATCTTTTTACAGCATATTTTATGGCTATGGATTTTTCAAAATTTCTGATTTGAGTTTTCGAAAGCTCTTGAACCTCTATTATTAGAAGGCGTACTAAATAATTAACAAGAACTTAAGTATGTACTTCATGGTATGGCGGTATTAAGTGCGTACTAGGGTACTTATAAGGTACTTAATAGCTGATATGTGGGACTTATAAGTACCAGTACCAGCACCTGGACTTGTAATTGAAAATTTAAAACATTTTAAGTCCAGGTCCTGGTACATTATACTTGGAATTTTACAGGTCTGTATTATATATACCAAGCTTTCACACTATACATATATTGCTTTATTTTTATTTATCTGCACATAGATATTACGCTTTCCAATTTTGATTTGTGTATATAACCAGTAAAAAAAAAAATAATAATAATCTCACGTCATGCAAAATTGCCAAAAATCTCTATATAAAGTTATAAATCTGGATGATGAAAAAAAAAGACATCGTTAGCTTTTGTAATGTACATTACAAAAGTAATTTCGAAATGAGTATTCTGTTTACACAACAATAATAATTTTTTCATTTTAAAACATCTTAAAGCTCTCAATTTATGCAATTATAATAGCTATTCAGGCATAAATAGTACATCTATAAAATAATTTTACATGGATACATATACTTCAGAGATTAACTTAAGATTAACCAAAAAATTAAAAAATTAATAAAGCAATTCTATATCACTTCTTGCGATCGCGAATTAAAAGATTAAAAATCATAGTCAATAGGGTTAAATTGTTGATTTCGACGATAACTAACGCAAGCCTATAACAACACAATTATTCGAAAACATTTTAATTTCTAACTAACAAAATACACGTTTTTTCTTTCTTGTTTTTATTATAATAACTTTGTTATGAATGTGTGCGTTTTGAATGGGCGGAAAGACAATATTAGAGAGAAACTACATATACTATATGAAGATACATAGATTATGTATGAATTGTTAATTTCTTTTATATGCCTTTCAACAACCTTTAGAATATTTTGAGCGTGTGTAGTGCTAATATAAACAAATAAGAACAAATTATTCAACATTTTTCTATTTTAGTTTCTATTGTAGGCTTAGAATATTTAACCGGGCTATTATTGTTTTGTTTCAACATTTAAGATCTGTTGCTTTTTTTTTTACATTTTATGCTTGTGGAAATTCTTTGTTTTATTTAATTTGAACTATTTGCGTAATACATACATTTCAATATTAAGGCTTTAATAAATGCAGAGAAGAAAGTTATCAGGCTTTGTCGGTTAGAATTCCCCATATATTTTAACAATTTTGCAATATGAATCGGGTTAAATAAAACATCGTAACTCATTAAAATAAAATATGTGTGTTGTCCTATTAGCCTAAAGTTTCTTTGTTCGGTTAACAATTGAAAAAAGTGTGAAAATATACAAAGTTTGCCTACATTGTTATGGTCGGTCGTATAGTCTCCTACCATACCGCATCTTTGTTTATAGCTTCAAAAAACAAAAGATACAAATATGAGATAGAAAAAAGAATTGGTCAGACGTAGGGTATCGTAAGCCTAGATGAATGCTAGTATGTAATTTCGTATGGTCGTCCCTCTGTACAGTAAAAAATTATTATAACAAATTTCATAAGATTTTATATTGGAGAATCAAAATTTCTAGGACTAATGAATTTCACAGTATACGTAAAAAATATAAATTTTTGTATGGCAACACCAAGATTGAAATTGGATGGTGTACTGTACAACATTTCACCTCTCTACGTCGACGCGTTCAATTCAAATATATGGTGAAAAACGAATTTCTTGTATAGCAACTCTACAAAGGAGTTACTGGATTTGTCCCATTTTCTAACTTAAATCTAAGATTTTTGTAAAAAGACCATGTGCAAAATTTCAGCTCTAAGTGAACGGGCGTTCTTGACTTCCTGCGGACAGATGGTCATGAAAAAATCAGAATAACTTTTGATATTATGCCTGGGTGTCCAATCCATCTTGTCCTACCAGCATTGTTTTTATGCGTTACGAAATGGCAAACTTAGTATACCTTATGATTACATCGGTAAAAAACTCTCAGCTTGAAAACCTTGGAGCTTCCAGAATGGCACTCCAAAAATCAGAGTGGGGCTCATTTAATCTTATACTCAGCCTTTGATGATAAACCATCTTAGTAAATGTTACACTGCTAGCTGGTAGTATTTCTGTAGCTATCACTGCTATTCGTGGTACAGATGTGCAAAATAACAACTGCCCATTGCTGATTGCTTCTCGATAGCCATTTACCTATGACAAAAGTAGATTTGTTTTTTAATTCAAACTCGAAAATAATCCCCGCAAATATAAAGGCCATAGACCAATAACTTCGTTTTTAAAAGTATCATAAAACCCTGTGGAAATCTGCCATCACAAGATCAATAAAACAGTCGCATCGGCAATGATAAATAAAAGCAATAAATTTTTTTTCAATTCAGAATTGAAAATATAAACTTTTATTATTACCAAAGTCACACATCGTTGTATTCATTAGGAACTTAGGTAGCTTTGATAAATGGTAAGCACCTTCTATAACTTGATAGAAGTTTCATATATATCTGTTTGTATGTCAACCCCAGTATTCAAATCTTCGCGCAATATTGTATAGCTCTAAGAGCCGTATTCACCAAGCCATTTAATTGAAATTAAATTAAATTTCAATTAAATGGCTTGGTGAATACGGCCCTAAGTCTGTTAAAGATGTAGAGAGTCAGATCTAGACATCTACAATAGGTCCGTTCGCGTACTCAGTTTTGGGACAATGCTGCATTGCAATGAATTTGCACGAACTAACACATTTACCGTTCGTTTACTTCCTCATGCACACAAAATTACACGAGTTTTGCATACGTCACAGCTTCCCCCCTCGCATGAATTTACCCGAAGTTTTTAGTTACTGCACCCGGCACCGTTCTTGCAAGGAAAATTTACAGCTGACATAGGAAAGTTCATTTTTCTCAAATAAAATTCTCATTTTTCCTGAAAATATCAGAGAATCCAGCATGAGTTCTCCCACTTAATCTCTTCATAGCAAAACGAATGTAAACAGAAACACGTGCTGTTCAAATATAATAGGATTACAGCAACAACATGTTTCCTTTTACAGCAACATGTGTCCAAACATTATCAATATTTCATGAAAACCGGTTTTCACAAAAGCGCGGGAGCATTTTATGAGAGTAAAACATGAAAACTCCGCCCCTTCTCATTTATTTTCGGAAATGAAACATCTGCCATTCTGTTTCGTTGCATGCAACTTGCGCTTTCACATAAGACGTGTCTATGCTAAGTACCTGGTCATGGAAATATCGAGGGCAATGAGATAGGGGATGAGCTAGCAAAAAAACGTTTTGAAATGGATAGCGCCGACGATGCAATATTGTATGTGAGATTCCCCGACTACAAGAAGGGTCAATGAGTCCATGAGTCAATCGAGACACCTGTTATATTGCGATGTAATCATGGCCTATATACAATAGAGCTCTTTAAGGGGAGCAGAACAGAAACCAAGAAGGGCTGATAACGAGCCAGTGGGTCATTCTAGTAGATTGGGTATAGAAGTCTACCATTTTCTGTCGAAGTTGAAACTTAATAAATCAGCTTGACATGTACTCCGCGAATTTCTTGCCCTGGCGGTAAAAAGAAGCTAGGAGGGCTGTAAGGTAAACAGCTTAGATGTAACCTGAGAATGCTTAGGGAAGCAGGGTGGATATAGAGTTGACTTTTAAGGATAGATTCCCATGTATCTATTGGACACAATGACCAGGCAGTGGTCTAAGTGAAGCAGGCATCCTTGCATCCTAACCTAAATCTGTTGAATTCCTGATTTTGCTATGCTAAATCTCTGTTATCAGTTCATACTGGATTCGATCAAATGTACATAAGTGATAGCGATAGTGATAGTCAGTTTTATGTTATACATCAGCCTTGTAACTATTTCTCCACATGCCAATAGTGCATTTGAAGTTTAAGTGCGTAATTTTTAGAGTATTACTTAGATTAAGAATGTTTTCTATGGAAAAACTACTAAAAAAATTATAAAATGTATTGGGAATGTATAGTTTTGTTGCTATCAGAAAAATGAATTTCCACAAACATCAATGCTATTTTAATTTTACAGCTTCCGGTCAATTATTACTCTTAAATTAAAAAAAATAAAAAATACAATATATATTTACTAACACGATCTTTAAATAAATAACAGCTAAGATATTTACTCAAAAAATATTAACTTTAAAGAATTTTTTAGTTTGTTTGTTAAGTAACACAACTTTCGTTACGAAAAATACTTAATACTCACCGACATTACGGTTCATCACCATTCTAACTACACATGCATGTATGTATGTATATGTTCTGTTTTTCTTGTATATAGTAAGTTTAAGTAAAACTAAGGGGATTGAGTGGAACTGAAATAAGGAGTTCACCTGCGTTTTTGTCTTTTTTTTGTCAATTTTTGTTATTATTATTTGTTTGTTTTTTACTATTAATATTATTATTTAAGAAACCGTGCATTTATTTAAAATCAGTTCGTTTGAAAACTGTATTTCCAACTTTCTATATTTGGTGTAAAATAAAATCCTAGGAAATGGTCTAAAACAGTGGTCATATACATTCACCGGGGTTTTGTGCACAGTACTTCGGAAAAATTGGTTCAGCTTTGATACCTAATTCAATTAACCGATTGCGAAATACTGACATACGACTAAATACTTCTCTTGGGACGGCTTCAATATCATGTTCATCATCTGGATCCGTCCACAGTCTGGAATTGATTTTTGTTATTTTTTAAATTGTACAACACTTGCCCTTGCTTCAAAATTTCATCGTGGCTATATGTATACTATCTTAGAATAATAAAATTACGAGAAGCGACAAAAAGAGTGAATAATCTGCAATCATTTCCAACACAGCCGGTGCCACTTCACCCTCCAGTTAAAGAATTTATAACTGTTTCTTATCAAAGTCAAAGAACTAAAAACTGAAAGCTTGAAACAAAGTTCTTTAATTCTGTCATATAATATGTACTTGGGAAATGTGGAAATGCTTACATATATTTTCACTATACAGGAACGTATCCCTTTGTCATTGAGTAAGAAGTACTTTTACATTTATACATCTTACTCAATGCCTTTCATGTTTATTTTCATATAGCGACAGTAACTTTCTTTTCTGAGACATTAATCTTAAAAGTTAGATTGCTCGGACTGCCTACTACTGCCTGAGTACAGATAAATTCATTTTTATTCTTAGGAATTTCTGGACATTTTTTTAACAGAATTCTTGTGCAGTAGAAAAAGTATGGTGGCCGACAACCCAAGTCGGTGATTCGAGTACCTACTCGGGTTGTACAAATTTGTGATGAGGTAAAGAGATACACGGTGAGAGGCTTTTGTCTCTGGAGACCATAATAAAAAAGTCTCTAGAGACATGTCTTCGAAGTGTATACACGAAATTTGAAGTTTCGTCTCCAGATATCCAGAGATGTTTGTTAATTGTCAAGCAATAGATTGTTAGAAAGAATTATCTCAAAAATTATTAATATTTTTATGTTATGGGAAAAGTGAGAGTCCGGAGACCTGTTTGTTTTAAAATACACGACGGGAGACCAGAGATTTTATATATATCTGAGACGATAAAAATTTTCATTTTAAATAATTATTTGTATGTACATACATAATTTTCTTATAAATTTTCTCGAAAGTTTTTTCAGAACTGCCTTCTAAGTGCCACTACAAATTATAATGCGTTTGTGAGATAGAAATTTGTTTGCGCCCTCGTGATGATTAGTTTGTATTTGTATGTGTGAGCCTCGTTCTCGATATTCTATATGGCGGCAGCCAAATATACATAAATAATATAAATTTTGTCTAAGAAGACTTTGTGAAGGAGTTGCGCTTCACCTATTTTTATACTAAATGCTTATTTCCGCGCGACACATAAGCATGTAGCAGCCCAGGCAGAGTAATCAGACAGGTCAAGCAATCCAACTTTTAAGAATAATATGTCAGAAAATAAGTGCATGCCGTTAGATCAAAATAACTATGAAATAGTGAAGAGTTACCACTATCAAAACCTTTGGGTGTAATACTCCTCTCCATCTTCCCATTGAGCATAGGCAAAGGTTTTGAGTAAGAAGAATATATAATCATTCACAAAATTATTTATGCACAGTTTTTTCGAGGCTGTTGCTGTATTGATAGCTGTAATTCTTAGCATTTCTCACAAAACTAATTGTGCCTCCAATTTTGTTCAAACATTTACTAAGATGTATTTTTACGTTTTGAATTTATGATTTCTTGAAGTCGCTTCGGTATAGATTCAAATAATTTAATTATATAGTCAGACGGTGTTTGGCTCCACGTTGCCTTAATATTCTCCCAGGCTTCTTGTTTTGAAACTCCTGTGTACGATACATCTTCAATTTGAGTCATTTTGATCATATTTCTATGCATGCTCGGAGCATTTTAAATTGTACTTTGGATAATTACCGAGATCATCATGTCACTATTATATTTTTTAATATAATTAGATCACTTGCACCTAATTTCTTGTCCCATAAACAGTAATTGCAGACAGAGCGATAGACCTTTTTTCGTTTACAGTGTCCGAATTTGTAACTCCTTACCTATTAGTATAAAATTCCAAAACTAAAACTGGCCTTAGCTGAGTATTAACTTCTTTTCTATACCGTAATCTCTAACAATCCATCCCGTGTTTTGCGCGATTTAATTTAATATCCTTTTCTTTGCTTGTAATGTTATAAAATCTTTCTTTTTGTATTCTTATTTATCTATTTGTTCCCTTTTTGTATCTTCTTTTTATTTTTAGGGTTCCGTACCCAGAGGGTGCCAACGAGACCCTATTAATAAGCCTCCGCTGTCCGTCCAGAGGGCTGTATCTCATGAACCGTAATAGGTGGACAGTTGAATTTTCACAGTGTGTATTTCTATTGCCGCTATAACAACAATTAATGAAAATAAAATTAGACAATTACTTTACAAATCTTTACATATTGTTATAGGGCCTCTATTATTTATTTTACGGAAGTACTTAAATTTAAGACTTCGTGTGCAAGTCTTACTCGCACTTGGCCGGTTTTCTTATTTATTCTTTTTTAATATAATAAATTCTGTAAAAATTGTACAGCAACTCACTCACTTGTACCACTTACTTTAATATTCGTTTTTTTTGCTTTCCTTCCTGAAGTAATTACATGTAAAAGAGCGAAAGCTCATTTGTAAATTTGTTTAATAAATTTGATTTGATTTGATTTGACTTCCCATGCCTTTCAGGTATATGTAGTTTAAAAAAAATCCAAAAGTTTCCATTATATTTTAATTAGGGCTCTGCGACGGGCCACTGGATAACATTTTGACCAACATCCTTCAAGGATTTCTTAATCATTCGACTCTTATAGATAGGGGCGTTATCTTATTGCAATACGAAATCCTCTTCAACTAAGCGCGAGCCAATAACCAAAGCAACTTCATTTCTAAATAAGTGTTTTGGGTCACCTTTTCAGGAAGTATAACAAGTAGGCCAACACCTTTATGATAGATAGATCCCATATAATTAGCTTTCCACCTTGATGACTTCGTTTCCCGTATAACACTTCTACATTTCTTAATAATAATAATATGTCCAACCATAATTTCCATTTAAAGAAAATGTACTCTCATTGGTCCAAAAAATTTTCTTCAAAAATTCGAATGGTTTATTTCGATGTTCCAAAGCAAAGTTTAATCTTTCTGTTTTATTTTTCTTTGAAATTGCTGGCTCTTTTCTACTGACGTAAGCTTTAACATTCTTTTCTTGGAGCCTCCGACGTACTGTCATATGACTAATTTTTTTATCTTCTGTTGCATTTACATTAGTTAATGTTTGTTTGATGCTTATTTCAGAATTTACCTTTATTTCTCTTATGATGTCCTATCTTCTTGTTGGTTGTTGCACGTTTCGTCCTTTTTACTTTTCTTATTTGATAAGTAACTGTATTTCTATGACACTTATATTCATCTGTTCTGGTAATCTTTACAAGTTGCTTTCCTGGCATCATTCACGATTTCTTGGCATTTTTTAAAATTTTTTCTTTAACGAAAAATCCTTAACGAATACGTAACACAAACTAAACATATAATTGATCATTAATGGTTAAATTAAAATTTCAGTTTTATTACTTTCCAGTTAGTTTTGCAATTTCCTGGAATATTATGCTCAAGCACAAATATTTTTATGAATAAAATTTGAGGCTCAAATAATTTGAATAATGAGAAATATTTTTGTTCTATTTATCTGTTAAAGGATATTTTTTTTTTGTAGTGGTTTATGTAAATAAAAGCTTTACAAACATGGATAAGTTAATTTTTTATTTTTTGGTATATACAGCAACAGTCTCGAAACTTCTGTGTACAAAAAATTGTGTGAATGATTGTATATACATTTTCCAAATACATCACATGGATAGAATAAAAAAAGCTTCGTTTCAAGCTGTCGGATTTTCGAATCCGATAAGAAACAACTTTTATATTCCTCAACCGAATCTAGGGGAATGGTTGCAGATTATTTACTCTTCTTGTCGTTTCTTGGTATTTTATTATTCTAAGACTACTATCGATTTTCAAAATAATTTATTTAAATATATATTACCTCTCTCCCAAAGCACCTGTTCTTGGCCACAGTCTTGAATCTAATGCGGCCTCATCTACTTGTTCTGTCCATAAACAAGCCTCACCACCTAGAATCTAAAATAATATATATTTTTTTAGGATTACTCTGACCAATTAAATTAACGTAAATTCAATTCATTTATTTATTTAAACACGGAGAAGGATAAATATACACTATTACAAAAACTGCCAGAAATACTTCCCAATACCAATAATTTTAGCTTAGGGTTTTTAGCCTAGTAAGTACTGAGGCCCGCACTAAACTAAATTTTAGCGAGTCTCCAATATTCGGAGAAAAAAAACTATCTTAAATCGGGTGCCGTGTCACATCTAGAAATATCCATGATTTTGAGCAGCCCTAGTAAAAAAACGAAAGATTTGCTAAGGGATTTCGAGATGAGCCTAATGAAAATATTGGAGAAGTTATTACGAGACATATAATTGAAAATTATTGAGATAGTAAATGCGAAGTTCCTTCCTTTAAAGGTACAAAGGTACTGCAATGCTAAAAGTGACTACGGATATAAAAATTACTATGGATAATAACTAATTGTGTATAATAACGTTATTGGACTTTTCTAAGGCTTTCGAAAATGTAAATTATGACAAGCTTCTCAAGAAACTAAACACTTGTTTCGCGTTCTCGACCTGTTCCATTAGACTATTGAGATCATTTCTTTACGATCGACTCCAACAAGTAAAGATTAGTAATCAGTTCTCCAGCCTCTCACCAGTCAATAGTGGAGCTCCCCAGTGTTCCATATTGGGTTCTGTTACGTAGTTAAGGATGCTAATATTCATTTACATGCGGGTGATTTTCAGCTGTGTTTTAGTCGGCCAATATTTTACCAAAACGATTGCATTGAACGTATCAATCTGGACCTTGCAAGAATATCCCTGTGGTCATTGCGTAACGGTCTTGCGCTCAATTAGAATAAATCACACTGTATAGTCTTCTATAATACTGATCCTGTGTCTTTGGACTTACCGCCAGTGAGGCTTAACGGAACTATATTACCTTACATGAATAATGTGAAAAGTCTGAGAATTTTAATAAATTGCCTCTCATTACTTGCGGAAATCTAATTTTTCCGAATCTGGACAGTAATTACTCAAGAAGACTGAATATAGCTTTCAATGACTGTGTTCGTTTCATGTATGGTTGGAGGGCACTTATTTTTCTGTTTAAACTTCTTAAACTGTTCGATTTCCTTCAATTCTTACTATCTCAATGGCATCGTATGATACTGATTCCTCATTTCTCTCACAATGTTTTTCAGAGTTCTTTCTTCGTTCAGACCTCCCGTTTATGGAGCACCTTGCCGGTCACTACTCAACTTACTACCTTCGTGGATGCTTTTAAGAGATTTATCAACACTAACTTGCACAATGGCCTTCTCATCGATTGCTTAGCTTTATTTTGTTTATTTTTTTTTTGTTTTTTATTTTATTTCATTTTTTTGGATTTTATTAATCTAAGCTGTCTAATTCTAGTATCTTTTTCCTTTTTCTTATCTTATACTCGCTTTAAATAACCTAGTTTAACTAATTCAAGTTCATTTTTACGAAAATTGGCCGTAATCTGTTGTCGTAGCAGAAATAAAATTGTCATTGTGGCAATTATCACTTTCAACTATGTATTCGGAATCGTTCATATAAACAAAAATGTAGTTTTCTACTCAATTGCGCACAATTGTTTACATGAAATCATTTTTTCTAATTTCTGGCTGAAAGTTCCATTTGAAAATTAAGCACTTTGTTTATAGTTTATCTTCTTTACTCATATCCTTCACTTATATCCAAGTTTCGCCAACTTGGAGTCTCCTTCAGAGACAACAGCAGTGTACAGAGTTTTTACACAATACAATACACACCATTAGTTATTTATTTTAAAGATTTAACAGAACGAAGGAGAAGTTAATAGTTTTTTTGAGCAGAAAATGGGTTGTTGACTGGAAGAAAAAGTTGCTTAGGACACTTCGTAAAATAAATGGTACACCGCAGTGCATTTCTGTCCGGATCACCTCTTATAACGAGTTATCACTTTCAACTATGTATTCGGAATAGTTCATATAAACAAAAATGTAGTTTTGTATTCAATTGCTCAGAATTGTTTACATGAAATCATTTTTTCTAATTTCTGGCTGAAAGCTCCATTAGAAAATTAAGCACCTTCTTTATAGTTTATTGTTTTTACTCATATCCTTCACTTATATCCAAGTTTCGCCAACTTGGAATCTCCTTCAGAGACAACACCCGTGTACAGAGTTTTTACACAAAACCACCATTAGTTATTTATTTTAAAGATTTAACATAACGAAGGAGAAGTTAATAGTTTTTTTTTAGCAGAAAATGGGTTTTTGACTGGAAGAAAAAGTTGCTTAGGACACTTCGTAAAATAAATGGTATACCTCTTATAACGAGTCGCGAAGTGGTAAGAATCTAATATATATTGAATAGAACTAATGCTGCTGCAATTCTTGCTTTCGTGATGACTATTTTTGCGAAAAGATTTTATATGCAAACGAAAAAGATATCTCAATTTTAAAGGAATAATTTTAGAAATTAATTAAAAAAGACAAGAATATACCTCCTAATTATTGTTTTTTATCTGTATTTTAAATGTGGTCATCTCACGTTGTACAAAATTAAGGCCATTGGGGAGTGGCATCACAAACAGAATCAGATAATTATGAATAGGGTGGCTGACCCAGCATTCAGATTCTATATTGAAGATTATGAAACCTTCTTTACATAATATGAGAGCAATCGGTAAACTAATGCATATTGTCATATAAATTGATTTGCTGTAGTGGGATGAGAGAGATAATAATACAACGACAACAAGGGTGAACTCAAAGCCAAAATTTTTCGAAGCACCATGCTAAATTCAGTGTTATCGCCATGAATATATAAACTTACTCAGTAACTGTTATTTAAAAAAAAGAAAAGAAAAAAAAACAGTATTAAAAAATAAAGTTATTTACTTGTTTCATCCTCAGCGCATCTAAACGCATTCTCTCCCACGGTCGATGTTTGTAAACATTTTGCCATGTTCGATAAGGGGAACAAGCTGCTTCACCTGGATTTTTTTTTATGTTGAAAAGCAAAAACAATAGAAAATGTATTTTTCTTTTACAAACCTGTAGATCTCCAACTTCCAAAGCCACAATCCAAATACCAAGCGTCCACATGTGAAATAATTATATTGAAACCATTATCAAGGAGATCGTAATTTTCTTGCCATGTACTTCCACCCCATACTTGTACAGCAAATTGATTTTTCGGAAGACACTTTGTATTTGTTAAGCCGCTTGACCAAACAACAATGTGTTTGGGTAGAGTATTTTTATTTGCAATTTTTAATCTGAATAATAAATACGAGCAATAAAACACAATTTCAAATTAAACAACAAAAATAATAAACCTGTTAAGAGTTTGCAACATAAAATCACACCACATCCCCCGAAGATCGGTATCGTTGAAATACTGTCCCCAGCACTCCAAATTTACCTCATCACCTCCTAAATGATAAAAATCTGTTGGTCCCGTAAGATTTAGAAGCTCTTCATATAATTTCTGGAGTACGAGGTATGTGTTGTTGTTTTTAGGATTCAATTGGCCGCAAGGGGGCTCCCCTTAAAATCAATATAAGTTATACGAATTCATATTTTGCAATTATCTAATTTAAGTTACCACAATAAAAGCTCCAGGGTTGCTGATTAATGCACAAGCTTAATTCACCCAAACCTTTTTTGGGACCCCAATCCCATCCGTTACCAGCATGGGCTGGAGCATCAATTTCCGGCATTACCTAAAAGATTGTTCGTTTTTAATGAGACGGATAAGAAAAAAATCCATTGATTGTACCAACTTAAATGAAATCTTGTTTAAACATTTATCAACAACAATGTTCGAGTTCTTCTAAATGAGATTTCCAAATTCTTTATTTCAAAAATGTTTGTATGATTTCTTTTTTTTCTTTTTTCTTTTAGTTATTCTCACTGTAGATGAAATGATAAAATTAATATTTTTATTAGGAAAAAAAAATGTCAGGGTGTCTAAGGTTAACATTGGTTTGTACTACATTCGGAAATGCTCGTTTTTATGTATATAATAAGCTTATATTCCTTAAGATATACATTGTACACCATTAGTAGTAGACCATTCGATTTCTACTTCAGGGTTTACGAGCATCAGAGATCTTTGGGACTTGCTTCAAGCCAATTGAGGAGAAGCACTTTTACAAATTGTATAGAAAAGTCGTACAAGGGTAAGGTGAATTTGCTGCATTCAACGAACGACACACCTAACCACAAATAGCTTAGCTTACCCTGACGTATAAAAATATAAATGTCTTTCAATTGGTCGGCTGAATGCAATAAATTGAGTATAGTAATATATTTCCGCTATCAAAAGGTAGCAGTCATTTCGGCTAGAGCTTTTGAATATGTATTAAAGACAAATTAATTTTACAATATACTCTCTGCTCTTGCACAAATTTTTTACCATATGTGTTTTATGTCGTCATATTTGCGCAGAAACCGAAGCACTCGGAAATCATATACTTAGCTATTACAAAAAAATCATCTTAAACAAAATTTTGGTCCATTTGACCATTTAATTTTGACCTTTCTGTCAAAAGTAATTTAAAAACCCTGCCACCCGGAGTAATCGGTACTCGCATAATTTTCTAATATTGTAAATGATCATCGATCTTGTTCAGAGCAAGTAATAACTTTATCATTGCTATTCTTCAAATAACTAATGATCTACGGATGACTTTTGATAAAAATAACTTTTTCTACCTAGCACTTTTAGGTTTATCTAAAGCTTTAGATCAGGAAAATGTAGTTATTAGGTAGTATCCAACAAGCTTTTTGATTATTATTTAATATGGGAAACGTAGGCGAGATTTCGCCTCTCATCTAGTCACTGCTACTTGCCACAGGATGTTTTCAATAGAGTACCGATTTTTGGTGCACGCGGACAGCGATCTATGTACACCAAAAATTGCAATGGCTTTCGGTTTAGTTTTTGAGATATGAATGTATGTCTAAAGTCAACATTTACCTAAAGTAACCTGTATGGGAGCACTGAACTGAGGAGAATACATTGGTTTTTTTTCTACTGAGGACCTTTAACACTTTTCTTTTATATTTTTGTATTACAGCTAGAAGCCCTATCGTTCCATGTACAAAAAATTGCGATGGCGTTCGGCCTCGTTTTTGAGATATGAAAGTTTGAAGTCAACGTTTACCCAAAGTAACATACAAGTACAAAGATAAATAAGGTATTTAGTTTCAAAATACAAAGACAAAAAAAAAAGTGTTAGAAGTCCTCTCTAGTGAATTGTTGAAAAGCGACCACCTACCCTGAGTAACACGCGTTTGCACATTTTGCTTAACAAGCTTCTTCAACCTTTTTTCTTAATCGTACATATCATTCCCATTTCCTGCGCGAGTCCACTTATCGTACATAAATTGTATCCAATTCCACTTATACATATAGCTAATTTTTAATAAACACAATCCATGCAAATATCCAATTTCAGCACCTTGACTAAGCTGCAATTATGATTAGAGCTTTTTATTCAAGAAAAGATTAAACAGTATTACCTTTTTCTGAACTCAAGAACATCGCGATCGGTCTGGGAAGCTCGGGTCACTTTGCTTTTGCTTCTTTCTATATTTTCATATTTGCATTAGTTATATTAAAGTACTTGTCTTAGTTATATTTTAAAGCCAATTTAAACAGCTTAAGGGCAATTTGTATCTTCAGCGTCTAATGGTATTAATAATAATCAATATAAAGTAAACGGTGAAGTGTTCTTATTTGTATACAATCCAGGAATTCATCGACAACAGAATATTGCTATTCTTTAAGCTTCGTTCTCGAGATATGATTTTTTGAAAGTGACGTTTCATTGCAAAATCACGCAATTTATATAGAGGTGGAGGGGGAAGGGAGTGCAAAAAATATGGGTGAGCTATTTTCGTATTCCCTACAAAATGTGAAAGTTTCATCCAAATCGGAGGTGGTCGGACACCAAGGAGATCGGTTTCGTGTGGAATGGCTGTATGTATGTACATACACTGGAGGAACCATGCTAGAAGGCTGGGTCTCACCGCAAATATTTTCAGTTGAAGCTGTATGGATCTCGAAGAAATCGAATCAGTTGTGAATGGCCTGTTTTGGTGACCAAAAGGAGTAAATTACTAGGGAACTACTAGTTGTTAGAGCTATATGAACTGCAGACAGAGATGACAGCAGAGATCGGGAACATCCTGAGATTTCTTAGGGAAACAGGATGGCTAAAAGGAGCAGTATATAAAGGTGGATGATTTCTGCGAATCTTTGTGGCACAATGGAATCATTCGGTGGTTTTAGGGAGCAGCATCGCTCTAACCTAACTTACCATATAATTTTATCAAGGGTATTACTGCAATGAAATGAAATTCGAAAAACGTCGCAGATCCAAGCTAGCTGAATGTAAGTTTTAATTTATGTGAGAGATATAAAAAAAAAACCCGGCCAAATGCGAGCCGGACTCGCGCACGGAGGGTTCCGTACCTTCGTACGAAATTTAACACTATGTACTTTTTATTTATATTTTCAAATGGGAGTAGTCGTTATTTGAAAAAATTATGCCTACTTATCATAATAATAATGAATGAGAATAAAAGAGGAAAAAATCACGTTTCTTGTATGGCCCCCCCCCTTAATTTTCAATTTTATTTTATTTTTATTATTTGTTGTTACAACGGCATTAGAAATACACACTCTGTGAATATTTCAACTTTCTACATAACTGTTGCACGGTGACAGACGGACGGACATCGGAGGCTTAGTAATATAGGGTTCCTGTTTTTACCCTTAGGGTACGGAGCCCTAAAAAAAGTAACTTACTGGGACAGGATAAATTAAAATTAATATGCCCGCTGTATTTAAATGACCTTTCGGTGCTGAGCATGACATTGTGTTGTGTAAAAAGTTTTTTTCACTCGCATATCAGCCAGACGAGTAGCATAGGTATTTTGTTGATGTTCCTGGAGCTTTCTTAAGCGATCTTATAGGAGAAGTTATTATCACTGGTTTTATTATAGTCAAGAATTTTCGTTGAAGTTCTATCCGGTGGATCATCTGAGGTTGACTGATATATATGTACTTTTTTAGTATCTTAATTTCAGCGGTAGGAAGTTAGCCGTTGCAACGTATTAGCATTCTAATCGCGTATTACATATAAATTCCTTTCTTTTGGGTAAAGTTAATATTATTTATTGTCTTGTGTCCTACAAAATCAGATGATAAGGTTTTGTGTCTAGGTGAAATAACGCGCAGAGTGTATAATCAGAAAACAAACAGTATAACAAAAATGACTCATAGATAACTACAATTCTTTTACCAGTGGAATGAAAATTCAAACTACTTGTTACGCCTCCATATTAAATCCGAATAAAAAAAATGAGATAAATTGTGTGAGATTTTAAAGTGAAATTGTTTGCTTCTCAGCAAATGTTCTGCAAATAGTTTAAATCTCACAAAAGAGACATGAAACTGTAATTTAAAATTACAAAGTATCTTAATTTTCTATTAATAAAAATATTAGATTTTTAATGCATATATGTACAAAGCAAATATTTTTCTTTACCTGTATTCCCCGAAGCTTCGCATATGAAGCAACTTCTTTAATATCCTCATTTGTATAAGTTTCCCTCTCCGAGTAAGCTCCATATGCAGCCAATTCAGGATAATATTTCGATACAAATGGGAAACTTTGTGAATCGGTTATATGCCAATGAAATCTGTTCAATTTGGCATGTGACATACCAGCTAATGTTCTTTTTATAGATTCAATAGAAAAATAATGGCGTGAAGTATCCAACATAAGCCCGCGATATCTGAAAATATAATTTATGTATAAAAAAAGATAGAAAGAGAGAGACAAATAAATGACAAAAATTACTTGAACTTCGGGGCATCCATAACAATGGACTTGGCGATAATTCGCAATAAATTATCTTCATCATCATACCAGATCATTTGTTGCAATGTTGATAAAGCGTGTCGAGCTCCAAAAAAAGAGTTGGCAAAAATTTTTGCAACCATTTTTCTTTTTTCATCTAAAATTGTATATAAAAAAACACAATTAATCGTCATTAAGTTCAATAGAAGTACAGTACGCGAAATACAAATAACCTCACCGCAATTAATTGCTCTACAATATCGTAATGAATTCAGAACTGTTTCTATATCTTAAAACGTGGGAATACTCTATACCTTTGGATAATTCAAAATCAATCGCTTTATAATGGTATTTTATTTTGCCTTATGGTTGTTCTGAGCAAATGTTGAGCTTGACCGGTCTCATCATTCATGTTCTATAAATTGGTATAGTTTGTAATATCGAGTTGAATGTAAAATCCAAAGAGTGTATAGAATTTGTAAAATAGTAAATAACACTTTTATTAAATTTTCCATTTTAATTTGATAAGAAAAAAGATTGTCTATAATTTGGAAATGATGATTAGAGAATTGAATTGTTGGATAATCATATTTCATTAGAAATACAAACAATTACGGGGAAAAATTCTGCAGATGCATTAAAATAAAAACAACAAACAAGAACACATAATTAAAGTTCCCGGAGTCATGAGAGCCATGACTCCGACAACAAAAACAAGTTTGCATCTTCGGTTGGGAGTTAGGTCCGAAGCAAAAAAGATAACACTCAATAAGAGCAGTCCTGATCACTAAGACTTCTTCAATAGTACGTTTACTTCCAGAGCTTTAGTCTTTTCACTGATCACCTTTTTGCAATCGTTGAATATTTTCAAGGCCGCTCTTTATCGTAGTCAGTTAAAATGCTATTATTGGTGTTAAAATCTAATGCATGTGGTCTGGATGATTACCTCATATAAATCTATGGAAAGGTACATTTGTACATAATACCTCTGTCCCTCCGCTACTCAACACATTTTAGTAAATTCATTTTTCTTCACATCCTTCAAATTATTGAAAATGGTGTCCGTATTTAAAAGAACCTCAAATCTAGTTGCATATAACCTTAATTCCATTTTCCCGGGTCTCAAAACTGTTGAAAAACTATTACATAATACACATTAGCAGTAATAATCCATAGTTTCCATTCTAATCCCGTTTTTGTACCATCGGTCCAGTTACATTCGTGTGGTTTAGGACAATGAAGATTTTACTTCTTCTCTTAGATTTCTTCAAAGCTTTCGATCAGATTATTCTTGATGCAGTTTCATCATAACTTCAATATTTCTATCCTAGCTTGTAAACTTTTAGTTGAGGATGCCGTCGTAAAAAACTTAGGAATTACCTTCAATTCCATCTTTATCTGGTCATTCATATAAAATCAATCATTGATGGAAAACTTTGTCACTTATCCATTTCAGCACCCATTGATACACACACATAATACACTGCTCATGTTAGGTCAGTCATCAGCTTACTGAATCTATTCTCTTTTATAAGCTCATTTCTGTGAAGTCGGTATGCTTTTGGACTTATGGTGATTCATGTATCTTGAACTGGTGGTTTTAATTCCTACGTAAATTTTCTATTGATCATATTCTAACGCAATCTTATTCTATCAAAACAACCATATATCTATAGTAACCTATATTATGTTCAATCAAAGAACTTTATCTGGAAAAATTCATCTTTTTCGATACGATATTACAAAAAGACAATCCTTTGTTTATTCCATCACACTTTGAAATAAGGAAAAGTACTAGCAGGCATTATTTTTTCAACTGAACTCTATGAATATCTTAAAATTTTATATAAGCAAACTAAGGTAAGGACTTGAATTGTTATTTTTTTCAACTTATGCAGTTTCATCTTAATTAATTTGCTATATTTTATTCGTTTTCTTTTCATTATATTCCTACAAATTACTAAATACACTTGTATTCTTGCTTGAGTGGCGTTAATAATTATTGAAATAACAAAAATACGTGACTTTTGAGCGGAAAAATATCTCCTTTCTATTCATCTATACTTGGGATGGAAACTCATTATCTTAACAAAACTAAGGATTTAGTTGTTATCCTTAACTCACGTCATTCCTTTGAAAAATGATTGTAACACTATTAGTCAGGCTAGTTTTTTTTTTTTTTTAACAAAGATAGTCTAGGATATTTGAAACCACAACTAAATTTACTTACACAAAACTTTTTTATTGTAGTTTTGTTAGACTGGTCTTGAGTATGTTGACTTCAAATGATAAAACGTTTCCTGAGTTGTATTAATTTTTGATATTTTAACAGGAGTTATCAACTCGCCTGGATTGCTTAATACCACAAATTTTACAATTTACAAATTCGCTCCTTAGGGAAACATGATTTCGACCGCATAGGTCTAACTGTGATAGTATGAATGAGTCTTTAATATCAATGTCGCATCTTGTTACTAACAGAATTAATTTTAATATTTCTAGATTGAAATTGAAAAATAAGCTTAAACTAACGCTTAATTAGTTAAGCATATTGTAACTACTTTAGCATGTACACTTAGAATCACTTTGTAGGTTTTTTATATATTGTTTTACCTTAGACTTTTAGGAATGCGTACAACATTCAACTTTCAATTAAATAATGAGGGCCGAAATTTACAAGTATTTAATTTTTAAGTACGAGAATACTTTAAATTATACAACTCCTGTTCTGTACGTTTTCGCACGGGTCAAGTTTTTACGACAAATCTGTAGTGAAAATAAAACCAAAAATTCATCGTTATGCGAGTAGGATGTTATGTTTTGAATTTTCCACTACTGTAAAACATCCATAAGCATTAATATAGAAAAAAAACAAGTTCTGTATTCATTACGTTTCTATACATGTAGAGGTGAGGGTAATCAAATTTTACGCGCCAAAAATTTCAACTTACACCCTGTTGTAATATTGTAACTTTCATCTGTGTCTAATGTTAAACTAATATCGCTAGATTTCTTAATATAAACGTCTACTATAAAACTATCAATATCACAGTGCTTTCTTCGTCTCGTCAAAAAGCTATGAACTCTTTCGTCGAATTTATTACTTTTGTTTGCATCTTTATTTTCAGCTTTCAAATTTTCAATATGTCTAAGGTCGTTAAGGAATATATGAAATGCATCGCGGAATATATTTTCTACGGCTGTAAATGGAGTGTTAATTTGCAATTGTATATCATCCATTGTGAATCGAATTGATTTCGAATTGAATGCCGATTTAATAGTTGGGTGAGGCCAAATGTTGATATCACCACACGTCATGGTACATGTCATAAACGGAACACGTTTCTCATTCTTTGTTTCTGTCAAGTAGTGATGACGTACACACTTATCACCTTCACATTTATATGTCCACGTCTTTTCCGATGGTCTAGAATTTTAAGAAATCGATATAAATTAATTTTGGTTATCGGTGTACAATAATATTGGAATTTACATCACAAATATATTCGAGGTTGCTCTATTTTTTATGGATTTTTCAAATGTACTTATTAATGACACCGGTTTTAGTGCATTTTGATTCCAGTAGAATACCATTAAGATTAAAACAGTTGTAAAGAGTAGTACCATCAGAGTTCTTCTGAGTGAAATTGCCAATGCCATCTTCATAGTGAACCTTAACCTGTAAATAAAATAAAGGCAATATTAATTATAGTAATACATTGTTAATAAATAATTTATATGAAATATATGTATTTACATACATAATAGGAAGTTGATAGGAAAACTGTAAACACAATTATATAACTATTATTCAGGTAAAAGTGTGTTTATTTGCTCAAGTGAATTCTCATATTGAATTTACATAGAAATATATTGTGTACGTCAAGATAAAATATAAACAATGAGAACTGAAGCATCTGTTTAAAATTAAAAATTCCGTACAAGGTCTGAGTAAAAAAAATACGTGTATGCCAGCTGTGATACATAATAAATTGCATAGTAACTGATAGATATTACTTCTAGGCAACTATTAATTATGGATGATGCACTATTGGACACCTCTGAAAATGGATAACTAATAATAGAAATCTTACATTAACAAGCAGAAACAAAATTAATGTAGCAAAAGAATCCTAAATGAAATGGAAAGTAAGCATAGTGATGGCCGTTTTAAAGCTGTGCTAAAACATAGGTGCAGCGAAATTGTTTTGCGAATTCTTTCCGGAAACTAATTCATCGGTCGAAAACAATTTCCATGCACAGCATTTTCAGTCTAATCAAACATGTGCAATATGTGATCATTAAATTAGACGCATACAGCAAAAGAACGAAGTTTTCAAGTAATGCGTAAACTCTAGAATTTAAAAAACTCTTTTAGGAGAAAGCAACTTATTATGCAAGGGTATTCAATTTACATTAGATTCAACAGAAAATTGTACAATATTTCGTCACATCTCCTTTTGTTTGAATTACTTATTCCAAATATTAATTATTATTTTCCTTTAGAATTTTTATTGTAGGATTGAGACGTCTATAAACTTTTGATTTGAGGTATGACCAGCAATTTTCAATCGGATTTAAATTCGGAGAATCGCCGTACCATGACAAACCCTCAATTTCTTCACGATTTATGAAGTCTTTAATTAATTTCGAAGTATGACAAGGCGTTCTTTGTATAAATAAATTTATAGTTGCTTCTTGTGTATAAAAACTGATTTATATGAAGTACATATCATCATCGAAGGGGTTTGTTTCACAATTTGTTGTATACAATCTGAGTTATACCGTTCCCCAGGACGTCTGCGCAGAAAACGCACCGATTCCGTTACCGGTCCTAGACAGCCCTCTTCACTAAAAATTACATACAAAATTTGTTCAGTTTTAACGATTTTTGTAAATTTCGCTTTATCTTTTTCCAATCATCAACTGAAAAGTTGTGATGAAGGTTACCCAATTGAACCATTATTTTGTCATTTTTTCCGTTAATTTGAGCTTTTTTGCTGGGAGTCTGTGAATGGTCTATGTATATGGTCCCGGCCTTGTAGAAGTGCGACTCGAGTGATTTTTCAATCTGTCCAATTGAATAAATAACTAACAAAGAAGCCTTGCATATTCTTCTAGGTTTTTTCTTTGATATAATCGAAGGGTTCTTAACTCATTATCATATATTGGAAGAATCTGTCAGGATCATTCCGTAAGTCTTCATTTAGATGATGAAATTCGTCAAATTGCAGACATTGCGTATTTATCGGGTGACAAGCAAAGCAGCGGGAAGTACACTTATGTGAAAAATGCCATCTAGTTGCATTACTTGACAAACACAAAACTTCTTCTTCAGAATCTGATGACATAATTTATGCTCTCACTTCGCGATTTACCAAGAAACTTAACGCCTTGTTGTGATCACTACATCTCGAAATGTATCTTTACCTCGCTTCGCTCTACTGCCTAGCCTCGGCTCGTCTCACCACGTGCACAAACCCATTGGGGGGGGGGGGGGGGGGGGGTTGCCATGTAAAACTTTCGTGTTTCACTATACATATATTTGAACTAATAGAAAACGCGTTGATATAAATTTTATATAAAGTATTTTCGAAAAGTAGTAAATACAATTCCAAAAGTGTACGAAATTGCGCAACCCGTTCTTGGTATTGCCATACAAAAATTGGTGGAAGTTTTTCACGTAAACTGTAAAAACGATCAATCCTAGAAAAGTTCTTGTTTATAGAAAAGTCTCTGAAAAGCCATTGATATTGTTAGAATTTACAAGACTTATTACATATATTATTAAATAAAGCATCCGGTGCAAATCTCGATATAATAAAAACAGAAGATAAAACTAAAAAACTCTGAAGGTATTGCGGAAGCCAAACCTACATACTTCAAATGCAGTGGTTGCATATAAGTAATAATAAAAATTAAACGCTACATACATACACACCACACAATTATAGAATAAGAGACAGCGTACTATTTTACAACGTCCTTCATTATAATTTTAAATTTATTTTTTCCACAATTTAAGTGTTCCAACCGCTTTAAGACAAATTTGATCATTGAGTAAAATTGGTTCATGTTCATTATTATTCAAATGATACGGAATTTAAAAAAAAGCGATAACAAAGGACTTATTTCACAAACATTATGCAAACAATCTTTCTTCTATTCAAATGCAGAGAAAAAGAAGCCATTCAGTATTATTGTGATAGAACACCTTCAGTCCAAATATATATATGAATGTACATAAATGTAGGGTAAAGTGTCTAAAAAAGTACATTATGCTCAATTTTTGAGCATAGAGACTACAAGGACACATGGCAACAGATAAATATCCCACAATAGAACAGACGAGAGAAAAATTAAATGTGTAATACAGATAGTGAAATCAATATAATTTTGTTTAATAAATCAAAGCATTTTGAAGGCTTTCAATGACACATAATGTATGTGCAAAGCATAACTGAGCCAAGATAAGAACTTACGTCTCTAAATGGTCAATGACAATATCATTTACATAATAAAATGTGGCAATTAGATAAAAAAAATAATCATGCAAGTGATAGGGACTAAGTTCAAGACAATTAGCTTTTCCAAAAAAGTAGTCAATATATGAGCCGCTCACTTGCCAAATTGATTAACTCCATAAAATAAAAGGTAGGAGACATTGATGAATTTTTATTAATTTCTTACGAAAAAAACTATTTTTTATTCAACGAACATAAAAAGTATTGACATGAAGACTATATGACAATATTTTAATGGCGGTTGAATAATTTTTTTTCACAAGAAATCTATAAAAATGTATCAATGTTTCCTATCTTTTCTTTTATGGAGTTAATCAATTTGCCAAGTGGACAACTCATATATCAAGTTAAATACGTCCATAATACGCTAGGCAAACAGGCAAAATCAATGATCATTCGTTCATAATTGAATTTTTGAAAAATCACTTTACCTTTGAATTGTAATTGTAATTATTAACACAGTGCTGTCAATTACATAAAAGAAATTAGAGGACTTTCGTTTTAATTCACAAAATCTTAGGAAACTTGATTTTTGAAAAAATCAATTACGAATGAATGATCATTAATTTTGTCCGTCTGCCTAGGGTATAAACTAGCACCACAATGTTGCTTTGTTTGATTTAGTTCAGCTCAGCAAGCTTTGCATTACGTAGGCTGAAAAATATTAGCTATGCTCTCTTGGTTTCGTGCAGTGCACTGCAGAAAGCAGGAAATTGCGAATTGAATTGATTTGTAGGGGGCATAGAAGTAGAAAAGGTTTTGATATTACTGAGAAAATAATCAAGATGCCACGACTTGAATACTTGAAAATGTTAAAATAGAACTTAATAAACTTCGGCACAATTTGGCAGGTTTAGCATTTTGTAAGAATTAAAACCATGTGACCTAAATTATTTTCTCTATGCTTTCAAAAAATTTTTCTACTTCTATGCACTCTACAAGTCAATTCAATTCGCAATCTGCCATGTTCTGCACTGCACTGCATGGAACGAAAAGAACACAGCTATTAATTCGAATTTAAGCACTTTTATCTTCCAATGCTCTAAGTAGGTGTGGAATATACATTTACCATAGATTCAAATTTTTATCACAACCTCGGAAGTAGTTGACTAATTTGTCGTACTTTTAGGCCTATATTCTAACGTTTATTTATTTCAACTTCGTTTAGTTCATTTTGTAGTTGATGAAAAGGATAAATCAAAATGAACATTGTGAAAATAACAGTACGACAAATTTGTGGTGAAATGTCAAAATATGTGACAAAAATATACGCCTAAGTTTCGACAAAAGATCAGAATCAGCACCCAGAGATGATGATGATGTCAATTCAGCACATTGACTTGGTGGAATTCTGCCAAAACATACAAAATTGTGAAATATTATATCTTGAAATTTGTCGTTCATTTGTCGATTAAGTTTTTCCGTGAGCTTTTTTTGTTAAAAAAAAAAAAAACTGGATCCAGTGGTAAGTTTACGTCAAGTTAGCACAGCAAGCTATTGGAAATGGGCCAAATCCGATCAGATTGCAAATCATAAAATTTTACGATGATTTCTCTTATTAATGACAAAAATTTATCCATGTATCCAGCTTATTGTTGCGAGCGTGCCTTTTCGTTCGTTATTTAAAACACAATATTACAGATTTAATTCACAAGTTCTTTATTTTCGCTCTATACTTATAAAATTCACAAACAATTAATTAATTAACTTAACTTTAATTATCGCTAGTACTGTATTTCCAATTATCGCAATCCAATTAGAACACTTTGTTCCCTTCACTGGAGCGGTGACAACTGCTATATTTATACTCTGCAGGATTCTATTCCAGAACCTTCCCAAAGATTCCATCATCGATTCTCCGAACTTGAAGTTGTTTACTCTTTATTTCCAGTAGATGTCATTACTTGTCTCATTGTGTTGATCGTAACATTATGTTATTTTTCAATAGGACACGAAAAACTACACACAAATTAACGACAAATTCTAAGATATAATATTTCTTAAACATATCCTGATTGACTAACTTGACGTCAACTTAGTACAGCACCGTTCTTTTAAAGCGATATTTTTTTTTATATAACGTGTTTTCGTTACTACAGTCTAGTATGGAGTTCGGGTATTGGTAAAATTTAACGCGGTCTCAAAAAAATAACATCTAAACGCTGGTAAAAAGTTGACGTAAGTTTTATGTGGAGAAAACGAAGTGACAGTTGTTAAAATCACAATTAATCGGAAATATTTTTTAAAATGTTATGTGATTATTATTTATAAAGCATATAAATCATCATATAGACGACGAGTTTGTTGCT
Organism: Dioctria linearis; assembly: GCA_963930735.1. Classification (NCBI taxonomy): domain Eukaryota; kingdom Metazoa; phylum Arthropoda; class Insecta; order Diptera; family Asilidae; genus Dioctria; species Dioctria linearis. Next base: position 330,001,962 of record OZ005740.1, on the reverse strand, counting down.
GCGGCAGGTCTAAGTGTGTACCGCGTGGTAAAGAAAATCCACGAGAAAATCTAAATAAAAACACTTTGTGAATAATCGAAGAAATGTCAAAGTTTTACCAACATTTTAAAATGGTCAGTAAAATGAATGTAGACTTACAAAACGCTATCTATCTTATAATAGAAAAAATTGTACTTTTTACCACTGAACTCCGCACTGCACTAGTAAACACCCCGGTAAAATTTTTGCTTGGGATTTTACCAGCGGTAACATTTGTATGGAAATGTCACTTTTTACCTGAACTCCGTACTGTTTTACTCGAACTCCGTACTAGGCTTAAGGGAACAAAATTATCTATTGACCAGGAGGGTGATTCTGATCTCTTTGGTCGTAGCTTAGGCGCATATTTTAGCCACATATTTTGACATTTCACCACAAATTTGTCGTACTTTTATATTCACCATATTCTTTTTTATTTGTCCTTTTCATAAACAAAAACAAAAAAATTGAAATGAATTTGAAATGAAATTAGTCAACTGCTCCCAAGGTTGTGACAAAAATTGTATACTATGGTAAATGGATTTTCTACACCAACTTATAACAATACAAGTGCTTAAATTCGAAAAATATTTTAGAATTTGTCATTTGAAGTGTCATTCAGTTCATTCTACGTAATACAAGGCTTGATGAACTGAATAAAAACACGAAAAAATCAGTAGAAAAGTTCATTTCATTTAGGCGTATATTTTGACATTAAAGTACGACAAAAGATCAGAATCGCTTTCCTGAAAAGGTTAAGATCTAATATCTCTTTAACAGCTACAAACAATGTGCCATAGGCTAGTTAAAGAAGTAGGTCCTACAGTTTTTATAAAAAAAGTTATGTTAATATTGTTCCGCGTAACAAAGGTGTCACAAGGTGAAACAAGCGACATCTGTTGCAAATGGGCACAACTTTAGGTTAGTGACATCTTAGTAAACTTTGGGTTCGGAGAATAGAGTTTACGGGAAGGTTCTAGGATAAATTGTAGAGTATAAATACGGCGCTTCTTACATCCAGGAGGCGAGTCTTATTTCAGTGAAGTGAACGAAGTAAACTATTTGGATTGTGAGTAAACAGTAAAGTTAAATAAAGAAAGAACTTTTGAATTATATCCGAAATATTGTGTTTTAAATAACGAAATAAGACTACGTACGCAACAATATGCTCAAAAAAAAAAAAGAATACGGGGTTTGTTGAAGTCTTTGGAAAGGCAATGAGGCTCTATATACAATAAGGCCTTAACAGATTTTTTAAGATACAGGGATCTTTGTGAAAACCCAGAATATTTTCATTCACCCTGTAACTCCTAGGTTAGTACTATCACCGCCTTCCCTACTAACTTCTGAGCCGGAAACACTCCGTATAATAATTATAATTAAAGAATTCGGCAAAGGCAAACAATTGTTTTCAAGTTCTTTAAGGATGGATCACTGCATCCAAACAGCTTTTTATGATCCTAGGATTTTCAAAATAATATTTTGGAATTCCAGACTTAATCCGATTACCATCTATGTGGTAATAAACCATATTGTTTCCTAGTCCCATTTAATTTTTGTTTCTTGTGCTGATTTCCGAATTGGGCATCTTCTAAGCGTTTTTAAAAACCAACAGCTTGAAATATTGTCATCGTACGACTTGGAATAAGATCTTAGCGTTAAACTGTTAAGTTCGAGGCAGAGTGGAGTAGAGTAGCGTAGAGTGGCAACTGGCATCCTGTTTTTCCGCACGCAGTAGTGCATATGGCCATCTCTGTTTTGCGCAGAGTAGTGCAGAGTGGAGCTACATGAAAATAGGTTCTATTCTATTTTTACGCTGCCATTTCCGAAAGCTTACAAACTGGTATTTCGAACCACTTGCATGTAGATGGCGTGGAAAAAGTTCCATAATTCTTTTTATCATAACTAACATGTTTTAATGTTATTTTCTGATTTAATATTTTTTATGAATGCTAATAAAAAACAAGAGGTATTTTTGCAAACTTCATGATTTAAAAATCACAAAAAAAGTACTTTAATTTTTAGCTAGTTTCGAAGCAATCTGGTGGTGCCACAGGTATCTCCTTTTCGAATTTATTATTTTGTCAACGACAATTGTTTGCCTGTTTGTTGAGTTGGCCTTAGAATATAGAGTACAGGAAGTGTGATAAGCCAAATTTAGCGTAGTCAAATTCTGGTTGTGTTAGTATCTGTTGCCGCTGTAGTGAAAGCTCAATACAGCCGTGTAGTAGAATCAATATATAGACTGGGGCAACAAGATAAATAGTTGAAAATAGTGCAGTTGCTCCCACCGAAAATGCTCTTAGTCGTTCTCTTGGTCGCTGCCACTGCCCAGGGAATTTCTCAGCTGTCACAAACGTAAACATATCTTCGATATTTCATAGTTTTTGTTATTAGTTTCAACTTAATTTAATATAAAAATGTATGTAAAGTACACAAAATAATATTTTATAACTATAATTGCCTAAAAAAAGATTTCCCACCTCGTTATTTTCACAAGATTCAAATTCTTTCAAATTAGGAACTTCGTTTGACAGCTGAAAATACATTTGTCTCTCTCTTCAATATAATTCTGAGCTACTTCACAATACACTGAAAAAAGCCACGCTCTTGCACACGAATTTTACAGGTATCAACCCTTCCTGTTATTTGTATATTCTAAGGATTTGGCGTTGCTATGGCATTTTGTTATATTAATTTCCAAGTTCGTTGTTGATTTGGAGTTGTTATGGCGCTTTGTTACGTTAATTTCTTAGATTATAAAGCAAAAAGGATAGGCTATGAGGAAGAAAACTTTAAGCATTTTTCTTCAAGTAGTAGAATCGCATCGATGTGTGTGTTTAGTAAGATGAGTCGTAAACTATGATATTTTCTGAGCGGGCACATAATTTTGTGGTTGAAACTTTATCAAGTATTGAACAAGTTTTATAATTTCCTGCCACCGTGATTCGAATTATTTTTCAGTTTATAATTACTTTATAACTTATTACATTTTTAAGAATTTTCCTAGTGCCCCATTTATTTTGCGATAATATTTCTTGGAGTTGCCTTTGTATGGCTGATATCATACAAACACCTGATGACAATTCAAATGTAAGAATCCGGCATTGGAAAATCTTAAATATTTTCACCACAGCTGTTTATTTTTATAACTATTTCGTTTATATTTTATTTAAAACATTATAATTTATTATTGAAACTATTAAATTCGCCTGAAAAACGACTTCCTATGGCAATAATAAGTCCGGGTGTTTCTGCCGCACAGTGCAACACACTTCATCACCATAATTCTAGACTTCGGAATCTCGATTATATTAAATCTCTTGCACAAAACAATATTTCACTATTGTTTCTCACTATTACAAAAGTATAAATCACTCTTAATTATGTTTTCACTCACAAAATCACTAAAACAACACCAGAGATGTTTTCGTACATTCAAATTATTTCAGAAATGACAGAAATGTCGAACTGACAAAAACTAAACACCCAGCCCTCTTGTCATTTCCCTCCCGTGTCATTGGGCGCGTTCACTGCCACTTTGGTAGCGTAGTCGTTGTCGTAGTGTAGTTCTGACAAACCGACTACGATCGACTATCCTCCTGAGCGTAGTCGAATGTAGTGGACTACTTGGTACATTCAAAGTGCGGAGTGAACGATAGTCGTAGCCAAGCGTAGTCGTTTACTGTCAAAATTGGCGCAGTGAACGCTCGGTAGTGACTAGTAGTCGACAAAAAGTCACTATTTCGGTGGCAGTGAACGCGCCCATTAAAGAAAAATGCTTATCACACGTACACGAATTTTACACAGCATAGTCTTTCCTTTTTGCCATATAATCTAAGGTTAATTTCAAAGTTCGAATTTCACTTTGCGCTGTATTGTGAACAGTTTCGCTCTGTACTCTCTGTGCTCTACGATGGAGGTAGTCTTGCTAAGGCCAAGCCGACCTTATGACGACGTAGCTGGCATGTACTGAATGTAGCAAACGCTGATATCACCTTGTTGCCCCTGAGATTGTAGCTCCTGTGACAGTTCGGCCCTTGCGTGCGAGGCGGCTGGAGTGGACGTGTAATTTTACCAAAGCACCTAGTGCTGGACAAGTTGTCTGCCAACCAGTAATAATGTTGGATCCAGATGTCAGCCAGCCAGTAGCGACCTGAAAAGATGCAACCTGAAACTAAAAGCAGCAAATGCTGTTAACAGTAGGTAATCCAAGGGGGTATCGAGTTGAACATTAGCCAGTTCTAAATTCGGGTTCAATTATATTTTGAGAGCGACACAACAAAGTCGCCGTAAATTGGTTTCTGTCAAAGATTCGAATATATGGAAGTCTCATATACTTAACACAATAAGGGCAACCTGAAAAGTTGGCAACAAAAAGTTTGGGAAAATCTCTAAATTAGTCGCCAACATAATTGACATTTCTGTGTGGACAGTGAGTAATTGACATTCATGGTATGTGGATTTGGTTATTTTTATAAAGAATAGGATATTAAAAGATAATAGTGAATAAACTAGTTATTAAAAACTTGTGTGCAATTAATTTCTTTAATTATAGTTTGAGAAATTGTGAGTTTTGAGGGGGAATTTATAGAGAAATTGAGGGAAAAGGTTATGCTGTGCGATAAGCGTTATGTATAGCAATCTCATCTTCTTCTTCTTTTTAGTTTTTTCTTTATGCTTTTACAATTTTAAGTAAGCCAAATAACTATACTAAAGACTGCTTAATTTTTTTCTTGTCGTCATTTCTTTTACAATAAATAAAACAGTGACCGCTGCCAAAAACATTTGTCGAGTCGCGTTCACTGTGTTTTAAATGCGAAATTGTCGCCAACTAAGTAGCCAACATTGTTGTATTGCTTTCACTGTGTTTTGGCCTTTATGTTTTTATTTTTATTTTACATGATAAGCAATGCCTCCCTAACTAAAGCTTTCTATACGTTCAGCAAGATATCACTAGCCGGGAACATCATGTTGCCCGATTTACACGGTGGTTGGTGAAGCGTTCAGAAATGTGCGATCAGACACAGACGTTCCGTCACAAATGCACAAGCTCACATGTCTGCAATTGCTATAACCAAAATTGTCGAAATGCATTATAACTTGCGACTGCTTCCTTTTTTTAAACATGAAGAAATGTCTCGGATCGAACGAGGACGTTATAACTGAAATAAACGCCTAGTTTGCAGAATTTGAAAAATTGTAGCTTTTTCATAGGTTTAAAAAGTTAGTTAAGATTGAGAAAAGTGTATGGAGCTAAAAGGTAAAAAGGTAAAAAATTCAAAGTCACCAACTTATCTAACAACCCTCGTATTGTACATAATATTGATGAGCCTTGTACGACACACAATTGTCAAAATAGAATATAAATTATGAGCATTTCTCGGTTGACTGTTTTAGAATTGTTTTGAAAAGTATATAGGATGATGACCGTGTTTTTTTGTTTTTGTTTTTAATTTCTAACTTTTTTATCTTCTACCTGAATGTCCTAAATTTCATTTATCACTTTTGTAAACAAAATCTTAAATAATAAGAACAAAAAACACATATCAGCAGCATTCAACAGTTGTGAATTACACAAATTTGCGACTTTCTGATTAAAAAAAAAAATCCTTCCAGGAAACTACAGTTAAACAACAAAAAGTGGCTGTCTCCGTTTATTTTATTTTTCTTTATTTTTATATACTTTATAGGGAAGAATTCGCACTTCACCTATTCTCAGTTTATCTAGCTAGCGAGCTAACAACGAAAGCATTTCATGGTTCAATTTTGTGTTTTGTGCACAAGGTTAGAAAATGGTTTATGTAGGTATGTATATGGCAGGAATGGAGCTCATACGGAAAGAGATATGCGGGGGCAGAAAGTATATGTTGCCATGCTACACAAAAATCGTAAACGTTTGGTCACGCAAAAGAAATGTTTTAAGGAAACGAAAAGCCGAACAGGATAACACTATGTGTTCAGTATATAAAAAGGATTCAGGTGAGAAAGTCACAACTCATCGGAAAATAAATATTTTTTCGAAAAACTTTTAATTAAACGCGACGCGGTCTGGTCCTTAAACACATACAAATAGTATGATGAACCTAATAAAGACTAAATCGTTGTTCAACGCACTTTTTGTGGAAATCTTTTGGATTTTAGATTTCGTGTTAATGAAAAAAAAAAAATTATGTGAATTACCTTTGTGACTATTTTTAGAAAGTGACTCGTTTGAAAAAAGAAAACATATTCTAGAGTGGAGCCTAACTAAAATTGTTGATTCATAGATGACTATCCTTTTTGATAATCTGAAATAACTGAATTCTAATTAGGTACATTGAGTCTTGTGAAAAGTGTTGATAATAGATGTGAATTATTAATTTAATAATTATTTGTTGTAGTGACGAATTAAAATAATAAAAATATATATATATATATGTGTGTATATACATATATATATAATATAAAATAAAAACGCATTTTATGATGTCTATAAAGAGACTAGCTGTTATAGCAGCGGTGAGTGCCTTCGCGAACAATAGCAACACTTCAACTACGATGACATACTACAACGTAACCGGAGCAGGTGGAAATGGTAGTGCTTTTGGAATACGTCGAGGTCAACATAGTATCCGTCCTGGTTCTACTCTACATGGAAACGTTAATATTCTTCTTGGCGGGTATATTTTTATCTATCCTTGATAAGAATACTTATTTTTTCTTCTCTCTTTTCTAATGAGAATAATTGCAATTTTATGCGTGTGAAAATATCATATAAAAATTTAATTGGAGGCGGGCTGAATTTCTGAAAATTATTGTGATAAATTCTTATGCTATATCACCTTTTTGACTAGACTAATAAAAGATGATTTAATTGGCATTAACGTAAACATAAAATAGATATCAAAATATTGCATTAACTATAAGACTTTTATTTTTGATATTAACTACCTATTTTCCATCTGTTTGGAGGCTGACTATATGAGATACAGAATTAAAAATTTAAAATTTCTTTAAAATAAAGTACCACATGTTTCCTCTTGAAAAACAATTCATAATAATTGAAAAAAAAGAAACGCTTATGATTTACATATTTATTCACATTGAAATGAAAGTTAATTACCATTTAGGGTTATTGATCAATCGACGTAAGTAGGACACTGTTTAACACTTAACTAATATCGATTAGAAGACACCGTATATAGGCACTGTTTAATGGTATAATCCGACTCTAATTATGACTTCCGATTATGTCGGAACAGATAAAAATGGGTTTGAGGGATAACAATAGCTAAACATTCACTCTTAAATTTCTCTTACTCGACATTTTTTTGGTTATCAGGGTTATTTCGATCTATTTATGTATTTTTATCATTTCACCAAAGATAAGACCAAATAGAAGTTTAAGGTGTGTGTTGTTAATAGTACGTGTGAGTTGGACTTACCCTGGAAGTCTTATAATGGATTTTTATTTTAGCTTTTAATATTTAGATTAGTAGACATGGCTGATTTTTTGTTTGTTTTGTCTACAAAACAAAAACATTCTTCTACTTACATCACCGCGGATTGTATTTGAAAAGGAAAAGAAAATAAGAAAATCAACTACATAATTATATAAAAATATCTGATTCAAATATATTTTTTTACGTACACATAATATTAATGAATAATAATATGAATCATAATCAAAACATCAGGAGTGGTGTAGAGGATAAAATATTTGCTTATGATTTTGTAGGTTCTGGACATAACTATTGACATTCATTTTGTTTACAACAATTTACCCACTCTTAAAGTCATTGGGAGAAACCAGTATAAACTAATTTTTTATTACAAATCAACTATTACTTTATAGAAACCTAGTTTTGAATGTCCGGTGTAGATGGATGTGTACAAGAGTCTATACACATCCGAACGAGAGATGATCTCAAGATCCTTAAGTGGCTCAAGGTTTCCAAAGCCGCAGCAGGTCCTGATGGCTTCTTGCTCTTGCTAATTAAAAGCTGTGCCTCACCTCAGCAAATTATTCGACATATCTTATTCGACAGGAAACTTATCAACTTTGGTTGAAAACTAGTCCACCTATTCCCAAATAAGGTGAGGGTAGCGATCCCTCAAATTATCGACCAGTTGCAATCACTTCGATTAAAGGTTTTTGAGTCTATCATTGACTCTAAGTGAGTGAAGTATCTAGAAACTAATCAAGTTATCAACGATCGCCAATATGGTTCCGGTCTGGAGGCTCATCTGGAGACTGCTTTGCCTTACTTACAACCCATCTATGTATATATTTGTGCTGATGACAGTTCTTTTGGTTTCATTGAATCACATTCTTGCCGACTCCAGAAATAATGCCGAATGTGTCTAGCAAGCAAGATTGCATGATTACATCATTGAATAATGGTTTTCATATTAACCCCCTTTGGGAAAAAGCAAATCGCGTCAAATTCAATGCGTCTAAGGCCCAAATTTGTCTGATCTCTTTAAAACAAAATCTTCATTTTACCATTCCTGTTTCTTTTGCTGGAGCTCTGATTTCCGGTACACTGTCATTAAGCAATCTTCGCATTAATATTTTCATTCAGTTGAGCGGGACAGATCACATTTTCTCTGTTGCCAAAAAAGTATCGAAAGGACCTGGAGAACAGGTGTAAGAAATATCTTAGACCGTCGAAGCTAACGCTCCTCTTAAGTCCTACATCAGACCCAAAATGTAATACAATTCTCATATCTATGTGGGGGCTAGTTGCACTTTCATTAGATACTGTCCAAAAGAGGGCCTTGAAAGACAAATTTTTTTATCGCTATACGTGCCTGGGCTGATGAAATATCTGCTCTTGGATCTGAAGTTAATTAAATTATTTCAGGATGAAAATTGTACACGTATTAGTAAAAATTTGTTGACATCTTATTCTAAAATATCTCATACCTTTTTTAATTTATACTATACATACATATATTACGTCTTTTCTGAATTTGCCACGGTTCTAGGAATTGCTAAATTATGAGCGTCCAAGGACATTTCGTAAAATTTCATTATGAAATTTTCATCTAATAAACATTCTTTGTTTTTGTAGCATAATTTTGGCAAATTCAAGAATCCTCCAGAATACGTAGTACGTGTGCAGTTTTGAACCCAGCACCTTATTTGCGTCAACTTTTAATTGATTTTTTTTTTTTCATGGATAAATATCCAAAAAAATTTCAAAATAAGCAGTCAAACGCATCAAATTGTGGAAACTCTGAAGTTTCCGAGTCTTGCCAGAAATTACTTATGGTAATTACACATTTTGGCATTTTTAGTTAACATTTTAAAAAAGTTAGGAAATTTAATTTTAAATAACTTGCCCCATATGGGAACTCGACTTCACAATTTTTAGAATCGGTCATAGATGGAACAGAGAAGTATACAGCTGAAAGCATTTGTGATTTGAAAGGTTAGAAAATTAAGAAATACAAGAGGAAGGTCCTGCCTTCAAAAATCGGATGAGTTGGTTCCTTTTTTCTTTTGTATTTAATACATAATTAAATTTAGAATTGTAAAAATAAAAATTTCTCTATTTACCCGAGTTAGGACACAGTTTTAAATTTTTAAACTTTACCGTCCTAATAACTAACGAGAAAAGAAAAAAAGGGGGTTGTGGTGGGGGGATGAAGAGCTGATTGAAAATTTATTGGAACACTCATCTTCACAAGATATATAACTAACAAGATACAAGTTACAAAGGAGAGCGTTAAGTTAAAAAGCTACCATAACCTTAACCCGCCCCCCCCCCCTAACATCCAAAGGATGCATTTTACCTCCCGGGCAAGTTTTTTTTCCTATCTCGACCCCTCAGTTATACCCCTGTGAAATATTTGCCTATCCATGTCGAGCACCCAAAATAAATTTTTAATTGTATTATGTTTTCAAATTAATTGGTCTTAGCAGATAATCGCTCAGGCTGTTTATTAATGCCATTCATTGAATATGGCCCAAATCCGTTATTGTTTGAAGAAGATAGGCAAATCCAACAGCAAGTTATGTCGAATGTGCAAAAAGGAATATGAAGCCTCCACTCATATGTGAGTGTCCCGGGCTTTCAGCTTTAAGCAAGGTGGAGATGCACTGGAGATGCATTTATCTCTCTTGGAGCAGCCTCAGAGGAACCTGCCTCTACAGTTGGGATTGCCCCAAAATACCTTGTCTCAATCATTTCAAGCTGGGCTGACCGCCAACACAGTCACCTTTGGTTAGAAGATCCCACGGGTAGGACAACAAAGGAACTGTGTGGGTACACCAAACTTAAATCATACGAATATTTTATTTTATTTTGCTCTAATTTTTTTGCTTGTTTATAGCCTAGATTATCTAATATAATATATATAATGAATTATACGTTGTATTTCCTACACATAATTTAAAGAATTTATTCTTACTTGTGTAGAGTTGCTTATATAATAAATAAATGAAATGAAATGAATGAATAAGCTCCTAAAACTCAACAAGCCAACCCCGAGAACTCTGGTGTCCATTCTCACTGGGCATTCCTCTCTCAGGGGCCACCTTCACAGGATGAGACTTGTTGATGATCCTATATGCAGGGGTTGCGGAGAGGAGTCCGAAACAGTGACCCACTTTCTATATCACTGCCCGGCACTCTCAGGAATACGCTACAGAATTTTTGGTTCACACCTCCTGGAAGAGTTGCATGATGCCGGCAAGGGGGGCTGGGAGCCAATACTGAAATTTATAAGAGCGTCCGGTTGGGACCTATGAGCGATCGCTCATGGGCCTGGAGGGTGAACAATGGGCCTTGACTTGGCCTTCGTTCGGGGGACCTGAAAGGGGTCCCAAACCTCATAAATCAATCAATCTCTAGAAATAAGGTTTGCAACCGAACCCCAAAGCAATAATCGAGCTCGTCTCGTAAAAAGCCTACTTCTTAGTCTATCCACTCTAGGGGGGGGGGGGGGCACAATAGATCAAGTCTGGTGCGGTGGTGTCCGCAAGGTATTAGTGGCTTAGTTGCCTTTATACTTAATCTAACCTTTAAAAAATTGAAATCAGTATTTTCATGAAAGAAACTATCAAGAATGTTTTACTGATATCAACACAACAGAAATCCCCAACTTCATAATATGCAAATGATGAGTTATACTCAATTTAGCAATTATTTATCAAATTAAGCATCAAAAAGGAATCCTTAATTTCAATTTCGACTTAAGTTAAAAACAACATTTGTTTTTTATCTATCGATGTGGGCAATCAGCATCACATACAAAAGGCTTTTATCTATTATTCTCATTCCAATTTAGTATTTTTCCTTTCAATGATAAACAAAATACCTACTTTTTCCGCCTTGTCATTCTTTACCCAGCTACCTATCAAGATATAAGGACATGCAAACAATTTTCTACTGTCTAAAATGTCTAAAGGTCATAAGATATTCGTGCCCAACTAATCAATAGTCACGAAAACAAATTTATATGTTGTTGTTTTTGTATTGATGTTGTTATATAAATTCACACATATGTACATATACATTGTATATACTTACCTTGACAAATACCTTGTCAGGAATCTTTTTTAAATTTAAAGTTTTCAGGAAAAATGGGTCGCAAAATTTTATTTATTTACGCGTTTCTCTAATGATTATTGACTTATGAAATGAGGTGTGATAGAGAATGAGGCTATTCGCTATTGTGTTTTTCGGTTTCTATTAAGATCAACTTTTGTGGGTTATTTCAGTAATTTACCATTCTGTATGTCATATGAACATAAGTAGATATATAACTATATCCCTTCCCTCTATTTATTTTTAGAAAATTTCGTATTTTCCAATCTATTAGGAAAGTAAAAAAGGAAAGTTTGTGTTTTCATAAAAAAGAATTGGAATACCATAGATTGAGACGTGGAGGGAGGGAATTAATTAATCACATGGAACAAAAATCAGTAATGATATTTAGTTAGATATTCAATAACAATAAAAAAAAAATTGACATCCATAGAATAGGTCAAAAGTTATATATATATATACTCGATTATTTCTACTATTGGTTTTTTGAAAATATTTATAATGTTAAACTCAAGGACTCCTGAAAGGAAATTTTTTGTTCAAGTCAATTCAAAGAACATCTTGGTATATTTTACAGTATTGGAAAGATCCAACGATTATCTATTTATCAAAGTTTTAATCATCATCATAGGGGGCAACATTCAAAAGTTACAGGGTGATCTATAAAAACATAGCCAAATATCTTAAAGTCCCGTTATTTCGGAAACCGTTACGATTTGCCTCTAAGCATGACCTATCCGTACCCTTCGGGTGCCAGACCACATACGGGACACCCTGTATAAATACATACATACATATATCGTAAAATGTGCAATCTTATAACATGATGGGATGGATGATGGCAATGATGTAGATATAACCATTAAAAAGTACAATTAAATCTCTTTTCAACAACTGTGGTTCAATAGATTATATTGGAGATGAAATAAGAAATGCAGGAGTTAAATACATAACACCAGCTGGATATGAGCACACCATGTCGATATGGAATCAAACGTTGTGTACAAACAAACTGAAATAAGTCTCGATATTCCCGACAATATCAGTCTCTGGCTAGACCTCATAGAAACTATAGAAGACAAGGAAACTGATAAAGAGCTTTACGATTATAATACTGGGTTACCCTCGAATTCAAAATTTAACAGGAATTCTATGCGTTATAAACGGAATGACAAACTTAGTCTATCTAGGGTATAAACATTAAGTTAGGATATTTGTTGCACCCTAGATTATCTGCATGTCCGCATGATAACTCGAGAAAGCAAAATTTTGCACACTGCATTAAAAAAAAAAAAGGAAATTTAAGTTCGAAAATGGAACAAATCGGGCAACTCCTTCGTAGGGTTGCCATGCAAGAATTTCGTTTTTCATATGTTTGAGCACTGCTCGAAAACGTGTTGACATGGAGACCTGAAATTTGATAGATAGTCTTGTCATAGAAATAGTACATAATTAAATTTCAAAATAGATTAAATCGGGCAACCCGCTCTTGGTTTTTCACTATATATTTGGACACTGCTTCAGAACGCGTCAAAGTAGAAAGCTGAAATTTTGTACACAGCGTTTTCATAAAAATAGTAAATAAAATTTGAAAAATAAACCAAATCGGGCAACCCTTTCTTGGTGTTGTCAGACAGAACTGTGGGCTTTCACTAATTTATTTAATATTTATTTTCATCTTGGGTATAATATTATTGGTCTTAGACCAATTGTATGTTTGTCTCTTATTCCTTTATCTATTTCTGACAGAATAGTATGAAGGGCTGTTAGATGGTTTAAATATGTTCCTATTATGTCTGAATATAGCAAAAACATGGAAAACAGCCTTAATAAAAACAGACTTAATAATATATACAGAACTGTGAAAAATACTTGCAAAAAAAACTGCAATTTCCTTCAGGTTATTACAAAAGGTTGCCAACCACTATAAATTAAAAAAAAAACTGATGCAGTATTTTATTCAAATATGCGGTAACTTCCGTATAATGAGGAGGTTACGTTCCACAAAAATGTCGAGTTAAATAAATCACATTAAGCTAAACTCACAGCTGTCATAAGAAACGACAGGTTAAGCTCCAAATTTTGTCTTCCTCAAATAAAAAACCAAATATGTAGGTATATTTTGAAACAAGATAAATGTTAAAAAAAAAAAATCGCTGAAAGGAGATGTAAGATCTTTGTAAAATAAAATTCCCATTTCTCTCAAAACCTTCACAGAATCCAGCATGAATAACACGCACTTGTTACCTTTAAAGAGCATAGCGACGGTGCGAAGGTAAACAGGATCACGTGCTAGTAATAACATGGGTTACAACTTGGGTTACATTGGCCAATATATCAGTGAACACTGCTTTCGCTAAAAGCGCGGAAAAATTATATGAAAGTAAAATCTGAAAATTTCGCCTTTTCTCTTTTTTCTTTCCTTTTCTACCTGCATTTAAATGAAAAACAGCGAAAAATTCTTCTTGTTTCCTAACTTACTCTTATTATATTAACCTTGCTTTCCAGAACTATGTCACATGTGTGCCTAATGGAATGCCAGAAGAAAATACAACGATTTAATTTAAATAATCATGCAAACACCAATAAGGAAATTGAATTCAATTCAATTGTTTCAATAGTAAAAGCTTTCGCGTTATTCGAAGTAAAATTGCGCGTTATACAAAAACAGCTGTATAAAACTTCGCGTTAACCAAGAATTTCCAACCATTTGTAAATCGCGTTATACAGAGTTACCCCAAAAATATTAAACTAAACATTACAAATTTATTTTTTTAAGCTACATAGGATAAAATTTTGTCTGTGCAAAACATTTGGAACTTTTAGATATCAATATTTGCTAGTATTTTTATGAATAACCATTTTTTCAATTACGGCTGTACATGTTCTAGGCAACGATTCGATAATGTGAAGCTGGTTTTCATTCTAGGCCTTTTTTATTCCAACGAAGTGGGTCAATAGTGCTGTAAAATTGGCCTCTCATATTCATTTTAACTATTTGTCATAGATTTTATATGGGGTTTGAGTTCCATAGATTGCGCGGGACATTTTAGAACTTGTTTTGCTGCGAAAACTAAGCCTGAAAGAGTCTGGACTTGGACGTGTGGTCAATTTTTGTTTAATACCATTTCGGTAATTAGAAATATTTCTATTTTTAATTTCACAACAATATTTATTACCATCCATTTTAATCACTCTAAGGGGGAAAAAAATAATTCTGCAACACAGTTCTGTTTAGGGAACAGACTGCCAGAATACCTGTGCTTAAATGCCTTCGAGATGTGGATCAGTAATAAAAACTAATCGTAAATCAAAAACGTGCTAGTCAATTTTCATGTGTTTATACAAAAAAACATTGCGATTTCTAAAAGTTGTAAATGCTTTACACAGACAAAGTTGTTACTCTACTACTTTGCTGCTCTTTTTGCTCTTTTTTTATCGGATATACCATTAATTTTTTTTTTGTATTTTTGAACTAAACATATAATTAAAAATAAAATACAGTATCAGATTTTTTACTTTTAGCAGTGTGCATGTTTTTGTAATAAGCCATAGAAAATTGCAGTATTGGTTGCAAATGCTTTGCACGCACTGTAAAAAATAAAACACTGACATGCAAATTATAAGCTTGTTGCTGATTTTTTTATTCAATCAATCATAAGCTGAAAAAGTATAAAATCCTTTCTGATCTTGAAATTCTTGTGCTCAGCAGTTCCAAAAGGATCCATACTTGATGGCCCTTTGTTTTCAGATTATATGAAAAAAAAAAATGCCTTGGTGTTTACTAATTTTTAATTTACTTGCACACGGATGACGATATGCGTTAATTTGTTCATACCACGAATCTTTAGCATTGTCTACGCCTTTATGAACTCTGATTTCCTCCACTCTCTGGAGAGCTCGTCGGGTACAATATTATTTCGCTACTTAATATAAACTATGTACCTCAAAATTCTTGTATATTCTTGAATGCTTGTAGTTTCATGATTTAGTTGACCAATCTTCCTATTAATTTTGGTAGTTTTAATAGTTGAAAAGTCTGAATCAGCTAAAAATGAAGATTGACGATTTCTCTCTTGCGAATCAGCGTAGAGGAAAGTCCACAATACTTTATGCCTTTATATCTTTAGAGCTTCATACCTAATGACCATTTCAATCAAACCTGGCATATTAACAGAAAAAAACATAAATTCTCGTATAAATAAGCTATAATATAAAAAGAGCTGGGACTATTCAAATCCAATGTCAAATTAATCCCAATTAACTGCTGTATGTTGCGAGATGTAGAAAGTAAAACACAATTAATTCGCAAACCGAAAAATTTTGTAAATGGAATAGGTATGCGTAAAAATTCTATGAAGTGATCGAGTATCAATTTACACATAACAAGTGAAAAAGCTATAATTGGTCTAAGACCAATTCTCATGATACCCTAGATGAATGCACGTATGAAATTTCGTATGGTCACCCATTTGAGCAATTTTGATTTTTTGCATTGGTTTCTCGCATATATTTCTAGAACGGCTCGTCGGACAGAAAAAATGATTATAACCAATTTTATATGATTTCTTATTCTGAAGAAGTTTTTAGTACAATAAAAATGTCTAGGAGTGATCGTTTTCAAAGTATATGTAAAAAACCTAAATTTTTATATGGCAACACCAAGAAGGGTTGCCCGATTTAGTCTATTTTTGATATTTTATTTGCGATTGCTATGAAAACACAACGTATTAAATTTCGGCTTTCTATATCGACGTGTTTTCAGGTAGTGTCCAAATATATCGTGGAAAACGAAATTTTTGTATGGCAAACCCACGAAGGAGTTGCCCGATTTGTCTCATTTTCGAACTTAATTTTACTTTTTTTTTAAAGTCCGTGTACAAAATTTCAGCTCTCTAAGTATGCGCGTTCTCGAGTTATCGTGCGCACAGACAGACGGACGGACGGACATGCAAAAATCAAAATAACTTTTAATATTATGCGTGGGTGTCCAATTCATTTTGCTCTACCATCATTATTTCGAGGTGTTACAAACGGAATGACAAACTTAGTATACCCCTATAGATTTCATCTAGGGTATAAAAATAGGTAAGCAAAATTTTCTGGGAAACACAAGGGACGAGTACGGAAATCCAAAGCAACTAAAAAATAACTAAAACATTTTCATACACGCCGCAACAACGGATCTATTTTAACTATTAAACCAGGCTCTCATGGGATGACTTAATAAGCCAACAATTTGCTGCGACTATTTTTATGAAAATATTAATTGGTCTTAGTTCTAAAATAGGCTAAATTCTTCAACCCACTTAAAATAAATTCAAAATATTAATCGTCATTGGTAGCTCAGAATAAAAAATTTGTGAAATTGCTTATGGCGACAATAATAGGCCTGTATGTTTACTCGAAAGTTTTTACCCAGGCTTCAAAGTTTTTACACAGACTCGAAAGTTTTTTACCCATTATGTGTATGTTAACTTCTCGGACTAGAAAAATTTGACAATTGAATGCATTTCCCCTCCTGAACAAAAGTTAACATTTTTACACGGGGTAAAGTGGATGAGTGAGTTCATTCTTTTCTTCCATTTGTCATTTGAAATAATTCTTTCGGTTGTCAGGGCGATTTTTTAAAAAATAAAATAAGTAAAATGAAATAAGTTCGATTTTATTAAAATAAATAAATAAATAAAATAAAATAACTCCGATTTTATTAAAAAATTATAAATTAATAAAAAAAAAATTAATTTTGATTTTTGACAGCTGACAAATTTACGTCGATTTACCCAGGCTTTACTCATAAGTTGTCTGTTAACTTTTATCATTTTCATGTAGTATTGTTCCCTCTACCGAAAGAAAGTTTTTACTTGATTTTTACTCAGGCTTTTTTATACAAAAGTTAACATACAGACCTAATATGGTAAAAGAACTAACGAGTACAAACATGCTGTTCACCATCTAATGTCGACAATAACTTATTAGTCTTAGACCAATTATAACTTTTTTTAACTTTGCTAATTATTCATTATTAATGAATTAACCTCATTAAAAATACGGGCGCGTTCTTAAGGCAATTTAATTTCTAGCCAACACGATACTATTTTGCATTTATAATAATTAAGTTTTTGCTACAGTGAATCATTGCACGAAGAATATTAAACGAATATTTTTTTAAACTGTTATTCAACAGAATAAAATTAAAGAAAAGTTTATCTAATAATCCACAAAAATGACTGACACCTGACTGACGAAATGCCTAATTACGGAAATTAGGAGTTGATGATGAAAATCGCACAAGTTACATAATAATGATGAGCATTTAATAAAATAAAAAATAAACATCGGTGATAAAACAATAAATACGTCGGAGAACCATCGTTCTCAGATGTTTTTTCTTCAATTAATTACACCCACGTTTTCATCCTGTATAGAAGATACGTTCCACGTTCATCAGAGATTAATTTATTAGTTTGTCTCTATTTTTAGTTACAAAATAGTTACATTAACTATTTAGAATTTTTATTGGATACATATTACAATTATGTTTAGGGACTGAAAATGTGTGCAAGAACTGATAATAAATGTTTGACTGCTGATTTCTGATTTTTTTTTCTTCTTTGCATATACAGGGTGCCCTAATTGAAGATGCAAATATTTCAGATGGTGATAGTTATAGTAAAAATAATTAAAAAAAAAAGTCAGGAGGAAAGAAGGAGGGTGCAGCTTGTAAATAATTTATGATTTAAAATTTATTAGATAGATAACCGTTGGAGAGTTCCAATGTCGAAATTTTGGGAACTTGTACTAACTTGTAGAGGATTTTATGATAAGAGTATAACAGAACTCTGAACTGTCACAGCCACCATGTTTGTTATTGAATTGTGAGTCATGAGACGGCGACTTTTATATTTAGTAGCACTTGGAAAATCATCATAGTTTGTTGTAGTTCCGCTCTAAAATTATTGAAGTTTCAAAATTCAAAATTCTAGCTATTTTGAACATAATATTGCTGTAGTAAGGAGAAGTGTTGAAATATCCTCGGCAACTCAATTAGTAAGCGCGTTGACTGCCCTCTCAGAAGGGTACTCGAAACGGCTCTGCACTTTTTCTCTTAGCTATAGTCTTTCGACTTTCTTTTCACACCTATATTACCTACCACCTTACATATAAAAAAAATACCCTCACTCTTCTATTACCAGCAGCATTACAATATGTATTCCAGGGCACGAAGAAAAACTCGCTGAATTTTAATCATTTGTACAGTTTTCACTGTGAGCATATGGACCCTTCAACTCATAAAGAATATCTATGACAACAACCAAAAATTTTTTCAGAATACGCTGAGATTTTGCTAATAAGCGACAGATGGCAACCATATATTGGAATAGCTATTGCAGGCTGATCACCTGACATGTGGACAAAAACGATTAAAAAAACTGAATCAGGGGCGAGGATAACAGAACCAGATGAAGACGCTATGTGAAATCTCTACGCTTTCAAGAGAAGTATAGAAGGAAACAGGCAAAGTTGCTGAGAATATGAATTTTTCTATTCCACGACGATCTTAAGAATTAAGCATTCCTCAGATTTCTTTGTACCGAATTTTACGTAAAAACTTAGATCTTCATTCTTACAGGATCCAGTGAACGCAATATTTGAATTCTACTGACCAACGCATGAGTTTTCTAATTGGGTTCTAGAGTAGATCGAAAGTAATTCTTATTTTAGAGAAAAAAGAAACATCTTCAGCGATTAAGCTTTTTCTTAAATATTTCTGTAAGGTTGAAAAATTCTATTTATAAATTTTATAAAAAATGAGAAAACCATTTCACTGATAATCCGTTTTAAACAAATTATAATATATAACTGGTCTAAAAAAGAAGTTATGTATGCCTTTAACAAAAAAAAAAAAACATGCCGACTATAGCCCGTCTAAATAATGCAAGCTTTCAATCATATACTGCTTTTTTTAATGCAATCACAAATTGACATCATTTCATTTTTTTTCCGCTACATACATTATCGCGAGTAAGGCTGGGCATACACCAATCCTGGTGTAGCGGCCAGGACCAGTCATACCCCCAAATCTTAACACATAAGGAAAATGGTATTAGGAATAAGCTGGGCATTTAACTGCAACAGCAGCTCATATCTAAGGCTAAAACATCATTAGACAACACACAAAAATAAAATAAAAATCATAAAATAATTTTGATAGCAATAATGAAAGGAAGGATTGTCAAGCTAAATATAAAAAAAAAAAAATAAAAAAAATTAAGAAAAAATAACACAAAAATGCGAGAAATACCAACCGTTAAGAGGGTTTTTCTTAAGCGGTCTCTTGGTATCCTATCGCTTACCAGTTAAGCTGGTTAAATGCCTGCTTAGGGCACCTTATCCCATACATACATACATATACATATGTACATACATAATTTTGTAATTTTGAAAAAAAAAAAATTAATGAAGTAAACTGATTTGCATGTTTCCGAGAAAAAAACAACATTGGTTCACAATTTATGTCTCCATTTGCTTTTCTCGAGTAGGTAGTCGCTTGAAATCTTCACTTACATTTTTACTCTTCGGATAGTTTGAGTTTAACCAAAGAACATCTAACAGTTAAGTTATATGTTCTTTGGTTTAACTAATTCGGCAAGATTGCAGAAGAATTAAATCGTAATTCGTATTTCAATTATTTCAATTGTTTTTCTTCTCTCAATATAGAAAATTAAAGTGGTTATATATGTGACCAAATGGTAACAGATCAGTGAATCCTATTCATCGAATCAATAAATATCTAATTTTTCATAAATCGATTTGTATATTTGAGCAATCAATGCGAGATATCAAATATTGGCTCTGGCACTGAATAGAAAACTTCCAGTCCTAGAAAATATGGCCATCGAATTAAGACCTCTATTAATTGAAAACACCAGAATACGCTATGACGTACAGATCTAGTCGATTAGGCTGAAACTATTTTCCTTTAAATCCCAACAAATTAGATGACATTCAAATTTAAGAAATAAAATAAAGTTTCATTCACAACTCATTTCACAATTAATCCCAATTATAAAATTGGAAAAAATATTTCGTCAGCAGCGATCGATATCCCAACTTTGATAGTCCGATTTGCACTTATGTACCCTAACTACAATACTCTATAGATAGGCCATCAGTGTCGCGATCCGACAACTCGGCCATCTTAAAAATTAACATCTGCTCTCAGATTTCGATTTTTCATCTTTGATTGCCGTCGCTGGCTGTGAGATTAAACGTCGGTATGAATAATTCTCCATTCCGGTTGAGAGATTGAGGGAATCGAAAAAAATTTTTGATCATCGGCGATCGTGGCGTGGTTTGAATCTTAATACTATGATTTGAACTTCAGTACCTTACCAGTGTCTTTTCTCATTAAGTTTATTTTTCATACATGGAGAATAGTTGATCCCACAACTATGTATGTACAAGTATGTCTATGTATGTACATATAACTCCTACTCAAAAGCAAAAATTATGTATGGATTTCTTTTCCTTCCCAAAGTTTACCTCTGTTATCAACTCATCTTAAAATTTTTCTATTTTAACAAAGAAGATGCTGCGAGTTCATTATTTTCCCTAAGTTCTCTTATAGTTTCTGGCAAGGGATATACAGGGTGTTTTCTCTATGGTGGTCCATAGAGCGGGAGGTGATAGTACTCACGTAGGCAACTAAATAATTGCATGGCAGGGGAAGGGGGCGGCAATACCAACCGTTTCGGAGTTACAGGGTGATTAAGAAATTATGCTATGTTTTCACAAAACACTCCATATCCTAAAAAGTATAGTGTGCACGGTCATCGTTTAAAACTAGTTGTATGGAGAACTTCATGGTCTTTCCAACGACTGATCAACCGGGCCCGAACTCTTCTCCCCTCAGGAGTTATTGTGGTCTAAACTGCAAATTTAGGATTTTCTTACCTTTTTTTTATTTTGACCTCTATTTTTTTGCAAAAAAGTCGTTAACTTAACTTCTTTTTATAAAAACCATAAACTGTAGATTTTCGTCTTTAATTTGACCTATTATATTCTAAGTGCTACATACTAAGGTATCCGTTAAAGAGTTATTAGCTCTTAACTTATTCTCAAGTCTATTCTGAAGATTCAAAAATAATTTTTTCTCTTGGTGACTGCAAAAACGTAATTTAAAAAAAATACCGACTAATTTCGGTATGACCTGAATAGATTGTGAGTTAATAACTCTTTAACGCATACAGATTAGACACACATAACTACACACATATGTCAATAAATTTATATGGCATGGAAAGTTATAAAAATATTGAATTGTAATTGAAAAATCATAAAACTCACATCGAATGTACAAAACTGCTAACATAATATACTAAAAACAAATATTTCTAAAGAAAACATTCTCGCAATCCCAGTTCTCAGAATAATGTATCAGAAAACAAGTGCCTGTCGCTAGATGAAAATAAGCATGAAATGAATGCAGAGCTAGCTATACCATCACCCTTGGGTCTCCTACTCCAAACTTCCTAAAGTATATATCACCACACCCATTCATTATAAAGTATAAAGTGACAAGTCCGCCCGCCAAAGTATGCCCAATACCAATGAATTACACACACACATATCAACACATGTATATGGCATAAAAATATTAATTTATAATAAAAAACGTTAAAAGGAATAAATTTGTTCTACATATAATAGTTGTATAACTCAAGTCAATATGCTCAAAATGGTACAAGTATGTCCATCTAGCGGGGTGAGCCATCAATAAACTGGCATATCTATATAATTTATAATCAATGCCTTAACCAACGCTGCAGACACAGGGCAAAATTCATGCTTCCAAGCTTCGAAGCATAGGTAAAACATTCATGCTTAGAAGCTTTGACAGAGCGTTGATGCTTCGAAGGATCCGACTGCGAAGCATCGAATAATTTAAATCTTTGAAGTCTATCAACAGCTCTACTTTTTAGCAATTAGCAAATGCCTACCAATAGTACATGGAAAGTATGTACTATTCAAAATTATGCAAATATATACAAAACCGAACATTTGCTTGGACTACTGGATCCTGTCGTCCCCACGAAAAATTCTTGAGAATTAAAATGAATAAATCATTCCGCTTTTTATCAAGATAGAGAATGAAATTACAATTAATCTACATTCTCGTGTTAAAATAAATTTTATGCGAGTTACAGGGGTCTCAATTTAAATGTTATAAAAAAAAAATTATAACATGAAAAATATTAACAAGATTGGAAAAACAGCTCCTTCTAGCATTTCTGTTTGGAAAACCTATGTACGAAAAATAATAAAAATTGTTGTGTACATGAAAAAAAATTTACGAACGGAAGGAAAATAACACAATTTTTTGAGGTTTTTGATTTTTAAAAAAATGTGTTTTTCAAAAATCTAAGCCCGCCTGCATGTGAACTGAATAGTTTGTAATATTTTGCCGAAGATTTCAAATCAATATCATAAAAAGGGGTAACAAAATGCTTGCAAATTTATTCAGCCTTAAGTAAAAGAGCAAAAAACACTTATTAGTCTGTATACCGTGGCGGCGGCGAATCTGCTAATTAAGGAATAAAATGTGAGAGATGGGGTAGTACCGCTTCTTTGATTTATTCATTTAATTTAAAAATTGCATCGTCAAAAAGCCATATCTGGTGTATAGTTGGAAATCATCAGGATATACCTACATATCTGTATGGAAAGATGAGTTGACAAAACATCATTGCGATCATTGGTTTATACACCCTGGCACGAGATTTATTTATAAAGAGTCAACCTTCCTTAATAAAAATTAGTGAGATTAGTTTATGTACATTGGTCGAAAAATGAATAAAGACGAGCTAAAATTGCACCGAATCCGAAATTGGAGAGACATCATTATAGAGAAGCTCGAAAAGCCAAAATAAATTTTACAAATGATTCTAACTGGTGAAAAATGTATCTTTTTCAGAAGTCAAAAATCAAAGCAATGCTTATTGCCTTTTACGATTCCAGAATTCCATAAATAAGTTGTTCCAATGGTTAATAGTCACTATAAATATCTTGGTTTAATGAAGCGTTTGATATGGCGTATTCGTCGTGTTAGTTTCTCATCGCTCGTCAATTATCACAGATGTATCGATGTATTGTATTTTTGCTGACGGAGAATATTTCGATTAAATATAATGAATTTTGTAAAAATTTGTCCAACTATTTTTGTTTATGTATTTTTAAAGCCATTCCGGTTATTTTTGGGACAAAGGTGCACATATAACAAAAAGCAGTGGTGAGTAGGCATAGAAACCTAGTGGAACATTTAATTAAATACTTGAATGTTTTAAGTTATAATTAATGCTAGCATTAATATTACACTTGAATTGTTCTGAGTGAAGTTTTTTGTAGAGTTATTGAAAGAAGGATTTGAACACAGTATACATACTACAAAGAATGCACTCCAGCTAACTTTACTTGATTGCTTATGGGGAAGAAAAGGAAATTAAAAAAAAAAAACCGCATACATAGTTAATTGAGCGAACTGAAATTATATGCGTTTATGTATACCAACGCTTCTATTAGGCATTACTTTATATTCTATATACCGTGAATTTGCATTCATGCGCAATAGAATTACTCACGCCACCTTTTAGGCTGATGAAAAATCAACCTTGAGGTAAGCCAACGACTTTAACTGTTCGAAGTGAAGCTGATTCATTAATTAATTATCAAGACCATCAAAATTTATATTGGAACTTACCTCCTCCTTTAAATCAGGAACTCCTAAAAAGCAAAGATGAGTTTATTTCAAAAGATCTCATTTGGGAACCTAGATATCTCGCAGATTAGTTTTAATATCTGCAACTACATCAAGTAACGAAATAACAAGAGAATTGTAAAAATCGAATTAAAAAAAAAAAACTTCCACTCAAATACCTCGCATCAAGGTAGCATACGAGGTGTGGCAGAAAAGTAATGAGACTGGCAACACTGCAAGCGATCTGGCAACCCTGCGCTGTTGTCCTTGATAGAGCACGTGTAGGAGGGTTCTACCATAGCTCAGTGCGAGTTTCCACTCCTTCCGTTAACGACGTGATTTTTGTGACTGCTATTAGTGAAGTTCTGTTTTGGTTGTGCGTCACGCAAAATGAAACAGCGGAATTTGGAGCAACGTTGTGCCATTAAATTTTGTGTTAAGCTTGGAGAATCGGCAAGTGTGACGTTTAAAAAGTTAAACCAGGCCTATGGGGAACATTCTTTGTCCCGAGCTCAAGTTTTTCGATGGCACAAATCATTTTTGGAAGGCAGAGAACGCGTTGAAGATGAACACAGATCAGGGAGATCACGCTCCATGTCATACTGCCCTCTCCATAACAGAATTTTTGACCTCAAAAGGCATTCGTGTGGTTCCCCAGCCCCCCTATTCATTTGACCACAGTCCATGTGACTTTCTCCTTTTTCCTAAACTTAAAAATGTCCTCGAAGGACGTCATTTCAGGACTTTAGAAAACATCCAAAAGAGTGTAACGGACATGCTGAAGACCATACCGGTTGAAAGTGGGAACAACGTCTCCATCGGTGTGTAGCTGCCCAAGGGAACTACTTTGAAGGGGATAACATTGATGTTTGAAAAATAATAAAAACTTTGGTAAATAAAAATCAGTCTCATTACTTTTCTGCCACACCTCGTACAGCACAATATATTAATATTAGTCTGTATTCATATTATTGAGATTTCTGTACGTAAAAAGTGCTAAGGAGAATCGATATGAAAGAAAAAATAACAAGTAAAAAAACTAGAATTGGTCTAAGACCAATTCTTATGATACCCTGGCCTAGATGAATGCTCGTTTGTAATTTCCTATGGTCACCCATCTGCGCAAGCTTGATTTTTGAAGTGGTTTTTGAATATATGTATCTCTAGAACGGTTCGTCGTACAGAAAAATGATTATAACCAATTTTATAGTATTTCATATTCTGAAGTACTTTTGAGTACATTAAAACCGTACAGGAGTGATCGTTTTCACAGAATACGTAAAAATCCTAAATTTTTATATTGCAACACCAAGAAGGGGTGGGACAGAGTCAGACGGACGGACGGACGGACATTCAAAAATCAAAATAACTTTTAATTTTATGCTCGGGTGTCCAATTCATTTTACTCTACCATCATTATTTCTAGGTGTTACAAACGGAATGACAAACTTAGTATACCATTTAGATTTAATCTAGGGTATAAAAATATCGCGAAGACAATTCATTACTCAGCAAGACATTTTCTGAGCTTCAGCCACTGTCATATAACAATGGACTGAGCATATTGCCATTTTCCTATAGGAAAGAATGGCACAAGTTTTACAGTTTTCTCTTCGCCCTATGGCAGAGTTGGAGTTACCAACACAAAATATTGCTTACTGAACGTTTTCTTATGCCATTTGATGTTTTATGTTGGCTACAGATGCAATCACCGCAGAAAGAATAAGGTAAAGATAGTGTTTACCATGCTTCGTCTGTCTTACCCATACGCAGGATTCAGGTAAAAATAACTTTTGAAAATTAAAGTCGGAATGAATTTAATTCCTTATAAGCGATTAAAATATCACTTGGGCACAAGAAAATATATATATATATATATATTTTTTAATTTAATTCGATTTACGGGTGTAAAATTTAATCTGATTGATTGAGTTTTACATGTTTTTATGTAGTAAACGTTTTAAATGGTGCTCTAACGGTTATATACAGAAACACAATATTTGTGCCACATGAAATAGCAAATCGCTCAGTCCATTGTTATAAGTCAGTGGCTTCAGCAAAATTTAGATATGTGCAAGATGATGAATAACCTAAAAAGCAAAAGCAATTTAAAGTAATCACTTACTATGTATTAGTTCGAAGTAGATAAACAATAAAGTCACCAACAATAACAATATTTGAATATACATACTACTATACATATAAATATCTTGAAATTTTACTACAAATATAGGCTGTAACTTACAAGTTTGGTGAACAGTACGAACAAACCATTGATTAATTACACCACGTGATATTCAATTGATTTATGGATTTAAAAAGAAATTTTTCTCTTTCTTCACAAATTCATTTATACGAAACACCTCATATAAGTACTTATTCCCTCACCATTGAAAAAAGAAAAAGAAAATGAAGGTAATTTAAGAATCACCGTGCATATTAAACCACTTCAATTGTATAGCACGGAAAGAAAGCAATAAAGTTTAGCATGAGACTAACAAAAGAAAAGTAATTGTATTCGAAATTTCAGCCTTATCCAAATTAGTTATTAGACATGCAAATGGATTTTGTAGACGACGTACATATGTTATATACTCAGGTTTATATCTACATATATAATACATACATACATATATAAAATGTATGCAAACATTTCTTGGAAGGACACAATTTCACTCACTCTCTGTCTCATCAGTCAATATCATTTCGAAAAACTTTAATTTACATACGAAAGCTGTAAATTAAATTCCCTCTGGAAAAAAACCGACTTTATTAATTCAATTTATTCAATAAGATGTGTAGAGAACTTAATTTTACGGGAGCCTGCATCAAATATTAGAAATTTGCGAGAGTGTGTTGTAGGTTTAGGTAATGTCAAATAGAATTGAAGTGGTAGTTTGAATTTGTAAAATTAAATTTAAAAACTGTTCTTTTTTTTAATAGATTTACCAGGTTAATAGGTATATATCTTCTAAAAGAACAAATGAACAGAGGATGAAACTTAGGGGATACATGTAAATAGTAAACTTGGAGATTTTATATCGAAAGCCAGATACACGACGAAAACCCGAAGTCCGAGGTAAAGGTTGGCTTCTACAGTCTAATTCACTTATAACGACCTCATTTATTATAACAACGAAATTGCGAAATTAAAGTTAATTAATCAGAAAATTAAAGGAAAATTGATTCGCTTATACAACATCGAGTGTTTCAGCGAATCAGCTTGCGACGACATTATATGCCGTATTTGTAAACAAAAATAGTACAGTTACAATGACCAAATAAATCCTCTTTCAGAGAATTACTGTACGTTTCAATTCAGTGCATTGTATGAACAAAAAAAAATGCTTATTTTAGCGATTGATTGATTGATTTTCACCTTTGGCACTCCACAAAAAATCTCATATTCACACTTACTGGCAACTCTGCGACAGCTTTTAAAGAAAATTTCATAAATGCTTTGAAATTTGAAAGACCTAAATATTGCCAAAAGAAACATTCTTTGAAAGCAGAGCTGGGCAAAAAGAAGACTTAAGTACTACTTAAAGTACATAACGTCTATTTACTTGTACTTAGCACTTACTTTTGTACTTAAGTACCAAGATTTTTACTTAAGTATTTCTGAGTCTATTAAGTACCTACAAATATCTAATTCTTCCTTTTTTTGTTGAGTTTTAAAGCACACAAAGAACTGTCAAAGCATGTGCCGCACTTACGCGACAAGGCAGAGCCTTAAACAAACAATACTGGGAAACTAGAACAAAAACTAGTAACGTCTCGTTCGAATATAAAATCGATGATGCCTCGACTTGATGACATAACCACTGACATGTATAATATGGACTGACTACGTTCCTAGAAATACACTGCAGAAAGTGGGCTCACTTCTATATTGCTGACTCTTTCGGTCTAAGAACCAAGCACCAACTGAGAGAGAACTGAAAACAACAAATAAATTAGTGGATTCGTCGAAATATATGATTTTAAATTAATCATTTAGGGTTATTACTGATAAAAACTGTTTTACCAAAAACAATATATTCATTAGATACACAGAAGAAATTCTAAATGTTTTATTAAAATCACTTTCCGAGCTGCGTGCTCACGGACCTCTAATAGTTTATATGAGTGTAGCAATGAGAGGTAAAAGTTTTACTCTACATGTAGCGCCGAAAACTATAAAAAACTATAGATAGTAGCCACTGGTTACTATAAATATTATAGTTTTCAAAAGGCATTTATTTAATAATATCTATTAACTGAACTCGATAAACTTCATTATATTACTGCCAACATACAATGATTCTAAAAAAGTACTTTAAAAAGTACTTCAAAAAGTACTCAGTACTTCAAAAAGTACTCAGTACTTTTTATAGACTTAGTACTTAGTTGCAAGTACTTTTCATACATGCGGTACTTGTACTTACCCTGAAGTACGTGAGTACTTGTACTTAAGTACTTTTTCTTTGGTACTTACCCAGCTCTGTTTGAAAGAAATCCGTAATCTCGTATTGGAAAAACCTTTTCTTAGTTTGCTATCAATTTCCTCTGCAAAAACAAAAAAAAAACACCGCAAAATACCTACATTTTATAGCTACGGTACCAGACACATTGACCTGAGGTTAAGATTTTTATGAATTTCAAAAAAGTGCCAATATCTCGCAAACTATGACATTTTTACTAAAGTCAAATTTAGTTATTCCGATCGGTTATTAGCAGCAGGCACATCAGCCTTTGAAGGGTTTGCGTTGATTTTTGGGTCGCCCTGTAGAAATCGGAATACTTTTTCTGTTGATTTGTGTGTACATAAGTACCAGTCAAGTGACATTTCATTAATTAAGAGGTTACAACAATTTGAGATTTTCAAAAAATTTAAATGTCTTTTTGTTTTTTTTTACGTTTTTTCTCGAAACCATGTTTTTCAAACTAGTGTACAAGATATTTTAAAATCTACTTAACCGATTTGGATAAAATTCAAATCACATATTATTATATTATCTAAATTTCGATAAAAATTAGTGTTGTCATTTGTACAAAAATATTTTAAAAACTTTTCCCTATCTTAGTTATTTACCTTTCTAAATAAGAGAAATGCCTGACAGAGCAAAAAAAGTCCACCATCAGCAAGGATTTTCAAAATAGGGTTCTACTTGCCGGCTCATAACTCCGTCATTTTTTATGATACCATTTTGCGGTATAATAATGGAATGGAATTCGTGTACTTACAGTTAAGTCTGATGTAATAAGATTTCCAGTAGGGATACTACCATAATATGGAAGGATGTTATAAACTTATCAAGTTTCACAATCTGCCAATAAATTTTTATGTCCCGTTTTGCAGGTTGGGATTACATGTGATGAAAATAATTCGTCGTTTAAATTTTACTATGGACTCATCCACGCAAAGATTTTTTACATGTATAAAATATTCCGTAAATTTTGAACTTATATACATACTCCAAGAGGTCGCTTGCTTTTTTATATATTGACTTGCCGTAACAAGTGTTGCGTGATGTATAATCTGAGAAAAATGGAGTTTTACTAACTAAGGCTTGAAATATCACTTCGAAAATTGTGATGCTCTAAATAGAAACGAAAAAAATTTGAAAAAAAAGTATGTATCTTGCTAGTTGAAGGTAAAACGGAGTTTTTCGATAGAGCAAAATATTTTTTTTTAGCTCCTCTAAAACGCTCCATATACGGAGCAAACATATAAAGTAACCTATAAGTCAGAAACACTCAAAATTTAAAGATTTTTAAAACAAAAATATAAGGAACACGGGAAAAAAGCTAGAATTGGTCTAATTGTAAGACCAATTCTAACGATACCCTAGGTAAATGCCCAATGCACGTATGTAATTTCGTCTCTGTGTAAGTTTGATTGTTGAAGTGATTTTTCGCCGCTATTATCAGAGCCGTTTGTCGGACAGTAAGGCAGAACTCACATTTGGATGCACCTTAAGAGCTTATTATGGTTCCAGGGTAATTTAATTTTAAACAAGTGAAAAAGCTAGAATTGGTCTAAGACCAATTCTTATGATACCCGTACGAAATTTCATATGGTCATCCATTTGAGCAATTTTGATTTTTTGCATTGGTTTCTAGCATATATTTCTAGAACGGCTCGTCGGACAGAAAAAATGATTATAACCAATTTTATACGATTTTTTATTCTGAAGAAGTTTTTAGTACAATAAAAATGTAAAAAAAAATATGTAAAAAATAAATAAAAAATGTATATGGCAACACCAAGAAGGGGTTGCCCGATTTAGTCCATTTTTGAAATTTTATTTGCTATTACTATGAAAACACAAAAACGAAAACGAAATTTTTGTATGGCCCGATTCGTCTCATTTTCGAACTTAATTTTACTTTATGTCCGTGTACAAAATTTCAACTTTCTAAGTGAACGCGTTCTCGAGTTATCGTGCGGACGGACGTACGGACAGACGAAAATACAAAAATCAAAATAACTTTTAATTTTATGCGAGGGTGTCCAATCCATTTTGCTCTACCATCATTATTTCTGTGCGTTACAAACGGAATGGCAAACTTAGTATACCCTATAGATTTCATCTAGGGTATAAAAAGGTGCCTAGCTATCTATTTGAAAAGCTATTGTTTGCTCGGCCCAGTAGAACTGTGGCGTTGAATGTGCCAAGTTTTAGTTATCGTGTAACTGAGTGTCAATTTGTTATTTATGCTACCAGGATGTGGAATACTTTACCTTTGGAGATCAGAAAGAGTGGTGGCGGTGATTTCAGAGGCAAGATACTAGATTATTTTTCTTATAGATAAGTATTTTGTTAATACATTTTCTAATCTTATTAATTACCATACATTTAGTTATTATTATGTAGATATAGTTTTCGAGTTTTCATTTTATTTTATTATTATTTCTTCTGTTTACTCTAGCTCATAGTGCAGCAGATTATTTTTTATTTATTCTACCTACACATAAGTAAAAAGTCAGGCTTTAAGTGTGTAGATATTATAAATAAATAAACGAATTTGAAAAATTTCAATTTGAACCTTAAAAATTAAATTTTTTCATGACAACCCTACGAAGGAGGTAACCGATTTGTTACATTTTCCAAATTAAGCTTACAATTTTTTTTTTAAAGCTCGTGTGCAAAATGTCAGCACCCTAATGGTGAAATCTGGTCAACAAAACCGAACAGGCAATGAACTGAACCATAAACTGTCAATCTACACCAAACTCAGTCCTGTCCCGAACAGGGACAAATTGAAAAGAATGTAAGAAAGTAGAATACCCAGAAATGTTTGTCCTTTATGATTTTAATACAAAATAAACCACTTTAATAAAATATCCATACATCCACATTTTGGTCATAAATAATGAGTTGACGTTTAGCTCCGAACCATAACCACAAATTTTCATTGAACAAGAAAGTTTAAAACCGATGCAGAAACTGAACATATGTAGAGCCGGGTGAAAGAAACATACGTTCGGAACAAGTTCTGTGTCAGTATGGTAAAAGAACCGAATGAGTTATGTTTCAGTTCAGGTGAAAAGAATTCACCATAAGTGAACCCGTTCTCGAGTTATCATGAGGACGGACAGGACAGACATGCTAAAATCAAAATAATTTTTAATAATATGCGGGGGTGTCTAATCCATTTTACTCTACAGCATTGTTTCTATGCGTTACATACGGAATGACAAAATTGGTAGGTATACGCTATAACTTCATCATCTAGGGCAGGACTTCTTAAACTGTTGATCGCGACCCCAAATGGAGTCGCTTAGCGAAATCCTGGAGGGTTTAGTAAATATAATTTTACAACTTTTTGTGCAATTTTTAATTTTATATTTATGCACAAAATTCTAAAACTTAATTTTTTCATATGTATCTATGTTATCTAATCAATAAATCATCTCAAAATATTTATGTATCTTTATTTTATAATTTTTGGGTTGCGAAAAAAAATCACAATCATAAATGGGGTCTTGAATGAAAATCACAATCATAAATGGGATCGTGAATGAAAATCACAATCATAAATGGGATCGTGAATGAAAATCACAATCATAAATGGAGTCGTGAATGAAAAAAGTTTCAGAAGCCTTGATCTAGGGTATCAAAAGTGCAAGTGGTCCCCAGTAAAACGAAAATACTGTAATGCTCCTTCACTGCGCTACTTTGGGTATACGGTGACTTTAAAAATTCATATCTCTAAAATGAAGCCACTACAATTTATGTCACATAGATAGATTTTACAAGATATTTGGTTCTGCGTTCCGAATATTTCACAGGGTAATAGTTCTTGTGTATAAACAAACAATATATTGAGGTGGGATCGAAAATTCTTTATTTGGCTTCTAGTGGGTAATTTGTTTCATCACTTAATACCCTGTAGTTTTCTTTTTACTACGTACCCTGTGCTTTAGGGTAAAATTAGAATTTATTCGATAGATATACAACTGCCTCCAACTGCCCTTTACTTTTGCAGCCACAAATTTCAAAATTATATCCGTTCTTTGCAAGACCTAAATCAAAGAAATATTTTATTACCTACAAATTGTATATTAACTTTAATATGATTTTTTTTCTTTTCTTTCACTCACAGGGCGATGCTTTCAGTGGTTATATCTATAGTTTCTGTTGTTTGTTACTGCTGTCATAGAAGCATAAGAAAGAGAACCTCGCTTTATCGTCAGAGGTGGCTTGAAAATGATTCAAATATTGAAATCTACAGTGTTGAACAGGTAAATTTAATTCAAAAAATAATTGTACAACTTATGAAATTTTAATTGTTTATAAGCCGCCTAGAGTCTAAAAATTATAAAAATCGATTCCCATTTTAGAAAAGGCAAGTTGCTAGCATAAAATACACATTTCGTACCGTATATACAGGGTGTCCCACGTAACGTGTTCCCTGGCCATTTTTCTCGAAAATGTGCGGAGATATCGAAAAAGTCCTTATAATAAAAGTTAGGTATCTTTAATCAAGGCATAGCCAAAGTCCTTGAAAAAGGACTTGGAAAAGAATATATTCAAAAAATTTCCTTTTCGTCCTCATTAAGGATACATTTAGATTTTTGAATTCCGCGAATAAAACTAATACGAAAGTGTTATATTGAAAATTCCAGTTTAACCCTTTATTACCGAGATATAAGCCTCAAATTGTACTCTATGCATTGTTCCTTTGCCATTTTTCTCGAAAATGCACACAAATATCATCGAAGTGCTAGTACCCAAAGCTACCCATCATAAGCTGGGCTATCTTTTGGTATGGTCAACATTTAAAAACAAAAGCCACACGAAAAAAGGATATCTTCGGTTTGGTCCTTTTCTTCCTTTCTGAGGATGCATTTTGGCTACATTGAAGAATTTTCAATAGGTATACCACTTTTTTTCTAATTTGATTTGCAGTTATTCAATGTAGTCAAAATGCATCCTCAGAAAGGACGAAAAGGACCAAACCGAAGATATCCTTTTTTCGAGTGGCTTTTGTTTTTAAATGTTGACTATAGCAAAAGATAGCCCGGCTTATGATGGGTTGCTTTTGGTACTTTTGGTATTAGCACTTCGATGCTATCTGTGTACATTTTCGAGAAAAATGGCAAAGGAACACGGTGCATAGAGTACAATTTGAGGCCTTATATCTCGATAATAAAGGGTTACACTGGAACGTTCGTATTAGTTTTATTCACAGAATTCAAAAATGTAATCTAAATGTATCCTTAAGGAAAAGGACATTTTCTTAATATATCCTTTTCCAAGTCCTTTTCAAGGACTTTGGCTATGCCAGAGGATACCTTGACTAAAGATGCGTAACTTTTATTATTATGACTTTTTCGATATCTCCGCACATTTTCGAGAAAAATAGCCAGGGAACACGTTACGTGGGACACCCTGTATATGTATTATTGGAAAAACTCTTTAGTCGACCCCGTATAGGATATTTGCTCTATTAGGATGTTTGCTCATTGCTCAATATTTACAGTAAATTTCCCAAAATTGAGGATATACTTTTTCTAAATTCGCTAAGTTCTTTGTTTGAAATCAATATTTGACATCATTTGAAGATGCTAGGAATAGCCAACAGTTCGATTAAAACAAGAACAAGATAATCATTAAGAACGCAATGATACGCACAAAAATAAACATCAAGTTTCTCAAAGTTGAACAGAGTTAAAATTAAATCACTAATAAGTCCAAACAAATCTTTTATGCCTAAAAAATTACTACAAATAATTCACGGCAAGCAAAGTGTGTACTTTATCAGAGACAAATATTGCTTCATATATGTATGTACATAAGTACGTACGTTTGTATGGAGTTATGTTCTATAAAAAGAAAAACACAAAAGAGGCATATAAGCTTATGCTTATATAATATATATTAACGAACAGCCATTTTATGTAAATGTACAAAACAAAGAAATTGGCATTGCTGTTCACAAACAAAATAACTTCATTGCAGCCAGATTTAGGTAAATATATTTGCGCAAGAATTTGGATTACTTTTAGGCAAATCAACAATCAGCAAAGCAGTAGGTAGGGACGAGAGTACATATTTATTTAATCAAATAATAGAAACCCCTGAATGGAAATATTTCATTCAGTTATATATTATCGTAATCTACATTACGATGTTGCGAAATATTTACTTGTGGATTCATTTTCAAACATAACAATCTTTTTCGCTTGTACAAATTACTATGTATGTATGTACAAAAATGAAATTAAAAAAAATTAAAATAAAGAAAAACTTCAAAAATATTCAGATGCAAACAATAGTAGCAATAAAAATTATAAATTCATACCTCGAGCTGTAAGGTACTTAAGTAGTGTAGGACTTGGTTCAGTCCATTCAAGTTTGAGTACTACGTATTGGTACTGATCCTTCAGGACCCTGGTAATCGTACTTAAAAAAAAAACTAAGTACCAGTACTTTTTAAAGTATGCTTGGGCACAAGTACCTATTAGGAAGTATTTAAGTACTTGATCAGTACTTTCCAGATTTTTCAAGAATTTTTAAATCAGATATTGAAATCTAGACCTAACTATAGATCAGTGCTCAATTTATTTAAATTGTTATACCCTAGATGGAATCTCGTATACCCTGACTAAGTTTATCATCCCAATAGTAACGCATAGAAATAATGATAATAGAGTAAAATGAATTGGACATCTACACATAATATGTATTAGAAGTTATTTTGATTTTTGCATGTCCATCCGCCTGTCTGTCCGTCCTCTCGATAAGTCGTGAACGCATTTACTTACGCAACGATTACACGAGTCAATAGAGCTGACGGACAGTCCTGATTTCGTCTGTCAAATTTACTGACAAAAAACGATTTGCGTTCTATCAATTGACCAGTCTGTTCATAATAAAATATCGTCAAGCGGTGCAGACATTCCTCTTCTATATGCACATCAAACAATTTCTTCATTAATCCGTCTTTATTCTCTACAAAATAAACAATAAAATGTATATTAAACACTTTTCAGTCATTTCCCACTCAAAAGAGAGCAGATTAGGAATTTAAACACAAATATCCACTAGCATCTACCCTTTATTTTCAATTTCCGCCATCTTAATTGTACGTTTGACAGTTTATTGACTAGTCCGTACTGACTCGTCAGAAATCTTGTCAGTACAGACTGGTCAGTAAAAAAGAGTAGTCAGTAGGGGTTTACACGAGCCTGTGTAAGTGCCAATCGCTGTCAGAGTCAGTTCTACTGACTCGTGTAATCCCCGGGTTAGAGAGATGAAGATGTTTTGGACGCGGCTTTTTAAAAAAAAATCGTGATTTAGATTCGAAAATGGAACAAATCAGGTCACTCCTTCGTATGGTAGCCATATAAATATTTCGTTTTTCACTAGTCACGTTTAGGTCGTAGTAACTTATGGTGCATAAATGACTTATGCAGCATAAGAATTTGAAGTTCTTGTACAACATTTATAGTGATCCAAGGCCCTTTCTATTCTGTATAACCACATTTGAAAGCTGTCTAAACACCTTTCAAATGCTATGCCTATTTTTATTTATTAACGTCAATTAGCTAAACGATTAGATTTTTCCTCTAAAAGATTCAAATAAATTTTTGTAATTAAGAGAATATATAAACTTTTAAATGCGTAAGACATATAATTTTTTCGGAAAATACGGAGCCTGTTAGCTGACAAATATAAATTTTTGTTTTTTGCTGTTCACAAAATTAGCACGAAAATGGTGCTGTCAAATGTTGCTACGAGTGCAGCACACGTTTGGTACCACAAGCGCATTCTAGGTATAAACTCCATTCACATGGTAAGCCGAACTGTTGCAGAACTAAATTGAAACAACGGCCCAAACGTATATATTTGGATATTGCCTGAGAACGCGTCGACGTACGCGCAGAAACTTTGCACACTGCGCTCTGAAAAGAAGAGTAGATACAATTTCAAAAATGGACTAAATCGAGCGACTCATTCCATACAAAACTTTGATTTTACACTATATACATATTTGGATAAAATCCTATGAAATTGATTATAACAATTGTTATTGGCCGACGATCCGTTCTAGAGATAGATTGGAAAAAACCACTTTAACAATCAAACTTACAAATGCAGTGGATGTAGTTTTGTTTTTCTATGTCGGAGACCAAAAAACGATGAAACCATACGAAATTACATACGGAGATTCATCCTAGGGTATCGTATGAATTAGTTTTATTGTTAGACCAATTCTAGCTTTTTCCTTGCTTTAAATTGACTTATAAAGTAAGCAGCATTGCATCTATAATGAATGTTTCCACTGTCCATACACTGACACTGACTGATCTCCTATTTCATATAGCAGCAATTTTAAATTCTGAATTATAATGCTCTCACTGTCAATGCTACCAATTGTTGTAACCTATTATGTGTGGATTATTTCCCATCTACAGCAGACTGAAATTCACTGAAAATAATTTCAATAGATTTCTAAAATGCATTGAAAATGCAGAAAAAATCGAGCTTTTCGAACCAACGATTAGAGAGGTCGCATCAGTATGGTTATCTCTGATCACCTACCATATAATTCGCACTTGCTTTTGATAAAATGTATTTATAGGGACAATTGTACTAGTCTTAACTTTGATTTTCTAATAATTTATCTATTTTGACCTCATAATCAATTTCCTGTAACTAAATGTACTTCAAAAGACAGTCTTGTGTACTCTACCAAGGTGTTTTTGATTACTTGAATTGAATTGAATTCAATTGAGTTGGGTGACCCTGTCATCGAACTTCTGTGGTAGGCGATCAGAGGTAAACTATTATGGAAAGCTGATTATCTGGCGCCATATTTAAATTATTTGGGAATTTCCTTATACAGGGTGTTTCACTATCGGTCCACTAACTCAAGGGTTTGATAGCTCAAGTGGAGACAAGCAAAAAATTATATGAAGGAGGGGTAAGATGCGTCGTTTCGGCGGTAAGGGGTTTAAGATTTTTAGAACTTTTTCCCTGTAATTTTCTTTATATGCACCATATCAAGGTGAAATTTATGTCGGATAATAGCAAACCGTCTAAGCTTTCCAATGAATGCCAATCAGCCTTCCTATCACTTTCCGTCGGAAGTTGTAGGACGTCAAAATCAAAAAATTTGGAAAACAATTTCTAATTTTTTAAATTATAACGATTTTCCCGGCAAAATGCATGATAACTATACAGTTTTTTTAAAAGATTTAGAAACCTCAGAATGTTACCTTTAGTTTGACATAACTACCTAGCTAAATGCAATCGTTTTGCTAATTTTGCGTAGAATTACATAAAATTGGGCGCTATTTCTATCGTCATTAGCAAAATAAATGAAATGATGCATCATAGAAACGAGAATTTCTCAAAAATGGTTGCATTTAGGTAGGTAAATGATCACAGTCAAATTAAAGGTAATATTCTGGGGTTTTTAAATCTTGTAAAAAAATTGTATAGTTATCATGCATTTTTGCGAGGAAATCGATAAAATTTGAAAAATTTTAGGACTTTTTTTTTACAATTTTTTTACTTTAATATCCTACAACCTCAGACGGAAGGTGACAGGAAGGCTTGGGCATTCACTGGAAAGCTTAGATCTCACCTTGATATGGTGCATATCAGAAAATTATCTTTAAAGATAAGTACGCCACTGACTTCATCAAGGGGTCATGCACTTATACAAAACTTCCAGAAATTAGTTTTAGTATAAAAGCTAATTCGCATTTTTAAAACCTTTCAATCAAAAATAATTAATAAAATACTTTTGAAATAACACGATTTATGTTTTGGCCACCCACAATATTGTTTTCCTCAATTCAATTTTGTAAATTAAAATTGCGAAAAGTCCATCAAAAGACTTAAAAGTATACTTTGAAGTACTGGTCAAGTATACTTTAGTATTTGTACGTGCTACTTGGTATTTATGCCCAAGTACTTGAAAAAATACTGGTACTTGGTCTTTTCAAGTACTGAAGTACATTACGAGTCCCGTGACTGATATTTGTACTTGAAATTTTATATCTTTGCTCATACCCTATCCAGCTAACTTTTTAAAATTTCTCTTCAATGCAGATGGTGTTCTTCAAGTTTAGTGTATTAAAAAAAATTATTTGACATTTACACACCTTAAGGCTGCATTAACACTGGACGTTTTAATGATGCTTTAATGATTTATCAGAGCTGATGATTAAATCATTTTGTTTTACTGGTTCGAATGCAATGAGAGATATGCGTAGAATTTTATGTGGCCTTCTGATTGAATCAAGACGGAAGGATGATTGAAACATCCGGTGTGAATGTAGCCTAAGACTTATTTTAGGTTATATTTTCCATATAAAACAAAAAACAGTATTTTCTTTTTTTTTCAATTGACGGTTGGAGAGAAGAATAATTACAAAATCGAATTGATTTTGATTGCGAAACTTAGAGATGTACGAGTAAAAATGTTTTTCACTTTATTTCGTTTTAAAATAGTCAAATTAAGGTAAAAATAAAATGTCAGGAAAAAATTCTAAATACTCTGCTGCAGGTAAGAGATTGGTGTTAACAGATTAGTGTTAACAGAAAGTTCTTCAATAGCTTCTTCCTGCGTGGATCGGAAATAATAAAAAATTAACTTAACATAGTCACCTGATTGGCAAGTGGCTTAAGAGCTCCACGCTTTAAAAAAATGTGAAACGTGAGAACATGCAATTTTCAGCTATGAGAAAAAATTCAATTTGGATTGTACAGATGCGAATACAAATGTTACTAGAAGGAGCCGTCAAAAATATTATCTGCATTGGAGAGAAATTTTAGTAGAATTGAGTTTATATTATATTCATATTTCTCACCACACTAATGTCCTTAAGTTAAGCTAAAAGAAAATTCAATTACGATCTAACAACTTCAATATATTTGAACTCTGTTTCGAAATAAATAAATAATAAGTGGTAGTACGGGTTGAGACATCCGAAAAATTATATGGGAGGTTGGTGGGGGGCAATGTCTTATATCAGGCTTTTCTCAAGAGCGGTTTCATTATGTAGGTACATGAGTACAGCCAATTACAAATTCTGAGATTTCCAGATCTTGAAAACAAAAATGTTTCCTGCAAGACAGGTTAAGTGTTTAAAAATAAAAATATAAATCCTTTTTTATTTCGTTATTCTGTAACTCCTTTCAAAAATTGCTGGATATAGCTTGATCATCAGTAGTTCTTACTTTGCACAGCGCCATCTAGTTGTTAGTAATAATATGTGTCAAATTAAGCAAAGATACGTCTGTGCTTTTTCCAAGAAAGCGAAACAGAAGAAGAATCAAACATTTTATTCCTTTTCGCCCCAGATATTGAGTTTGTCCGCATATTATTTGCTGTCGTTTAACCTGAGCCACTTACATTTCCACCTTTTTTTCGCTTAAAAAACTGTCAACTGAATTTAAATTACAAAGTACGGGTTATCACACAAATACCCCTTTTATGTCTATTGGTGTATACTTTCATAGCTAGCTATTCGGACTACCCGATATAAATATCTACGTATCGTACATCTCATGTCTCTTATAAGCATACTTTGTTGATTTACATCATAAAATATGAAATGTTGAGTTAAAATGTGACTTATTTTCAAAAAATTATTTTTCCATCGCTATCGTAAATAAATTTATTTCCGGGCCGTATAGTAACCGGCGATTATTATCTCGCCGTAAAAGTGTTGGACAGCTCCCTCTGTCGGAAAGGCGATTCTGCCCCTTTTCTTCGACAATAACTGAATTAATGCTCAGGGACACTACGATTAATGCGACAACATAAATATTTTGAAATCATGAAGAGGTTGAGAAAGAGGATTAAAGATCAACGATCAGGAAAAGTGATAATAGGCATTGCGCTACTGTATGGCAATGTTACACTTCACTCGGCACGTGTTACGAAGGCCCTCGTGGAAAAATGCAAACTATAATTGTGGAAATACTTGGATCATTTTAAGCTAAAAAGTAGACCTCCATTTACGATCAATCGAGTCATCGCTTTATAATCATTCTGAACTAAAAATGAGAGCTCCAATTTTGATAATTTTGGAGTTCAAAACGATGGCTTCTCTCTATTGACCTGCTTAGGAGGACAAATGGAGCTGATAACGAGTCCTTCTGTCTTCCTAAAAGAGCGCTCCCCTTGGGAAGATACAATTTGTTGATAGTTGCAATTATAGGATATAAGATCTGTGGCTGTTACAGTTACCAAACTTCTCTGAACTGAAAATCCTTGTTCCAATTTCTACGAGATGCAATTATCACGAGCATTATTTATTTTAGCCAGGGGGACGACAGATCCCAAGCACGGAGGTCAAAGCGGCCCATTGTTCTATCCTGCTAGAAACTCTCATCACCCAAACCTTCCAGTCTTCTTAATAAAGCGCATCAGGTCTTGATGAGGAAGATTTTTCAGATCATCCACAGATAGGACGGCAGACCCTAGAGTATCCAGCCTGCTCCGGGCGAAGGCCGGACAAGCACACAAAGGTTCGGTTGTGTCAGGCTTTTCTTCCAGGCAGGCCAGACACTCAGGGGCCAGGGCTGTCAGCAACTCCCATCCTTGTTAGATGAGCGTGAAGCGATCTGTGGTCGGAATCATTTCCTTCCGCAGCTCGTTTCACGTTACATTGTTTCCTTCCAACCCCCATGAGAAAATCAGAGGCATTTCTATTGGGCCCGTCAAGAAAGAGTTTGCGCACCATCTGCCATCATACACAGCTTATCTACAGGCAGTAACTTAGATGTTATCCGAGGGCGACTCAGAGCCATTAAGGCTGCCTGACTATCCGAAAGGAGCATACTGTGTAAACATACCCCTGATGCCATACCTAAAATTTCCAAGTCTATCAATTTAATCAGAATGCACTATAGACATACAAAAAACAAGACTTGAATCTAATCTAACCTCTAATCCTCTTTCTTTTCGGAAAAACCATGAAACTAAACAAAAACAAGTTTTGATTTTTTTATTATTTTACCTACATACATCCGTACATATTTATACCATATAATCTGATATATACCTACCTATTTATAAGTGAGATTTTGTGCCCAATAAAGCGCTAACCTGGAAAAAATTTACTACTTAACACACAAATATTCAATAAAACTTAAATTTTCTACTTTTTATTTATTGATTCATTTATTTTTCCGGTTTATTTACAGTGTTACGAAACTTCCGGTTTATTTTTGGAAACATCGGAAGGACTGCCGAATTCAATGCATCTACCTGGAACAAATCATGGTGAACCACCCCCTTCTTATGATGTCGTGCTTGCTATGGATCAAGTCGTGAATCCACCGTCACCACCGCCTAGATATCATTCGAATGAAAATAATAATCAGTTCAAGGATGGCGGGTCAATATATTCATCGCATAATAACGGCAATTTATATAATAACAGCAGCAACAACAACAACAACATAAGGCATGAAAACTCTGACATATGCCAATTTAGTTCAGGCTCCCTAGAAAGGGGAGAACTTATGGGAGCTGGAGCACATGGTAGCCATAAACCTAGAATAGTTGGATCAAGTAACGAGAACTTTTACTACAGCGGATGCCCTTTATGCGGCAAATTTCAATACACGTCACCATCAATCGATAGTGGATTCGAGAATGTTTTTAATGCGGATGTGGAAAATGGCAATGAAGGAAGTAGTAATTGCGATTGTCCCTCGAAAGATTTTGCAACTCCAAGTGAAACTGCAGCGCCTCTTACCGATACTGTTGCAGACGGCTTGCCGACAAACAATGCAAATAGCATAGAGAGTCAACTATTAGATTTAAATAGCAATCCACTTCAAAGTTCTGTAAATAACAATAATAATGATCAATTTGTTGATAGTTCTGATTTCAATGCTGAATCGACATTGAGAGGAAATGAACTTGAATCGATTAATGATGGTGGAATTATAAGATTGGATATGAGTCGAATTATTGATAAAACGGGACTGCCCAGTTACGAAGCCGCCCTCAAACTTGAATCTAGTGGTTATGTATAAATTTAGATTTACTTACACTATTATTTATAATATTTTTCTATTTTACACTTCTTATTAGTTGAGTTTATTTCGCCTAGAACAGATTTGATTCGCCTATAATTCCGTGGATTAAACTCTTTTAGCCTTACCTTAAGTAAGGAAATAATTAATAAAATGCTGACGCGAACAAAATAATGCTTTTTATTTGATTCAAACCCTTTAAATACACCCCAGCCTACTAAAAACGAAAATAAAAAATTAATTAATCAAAACTTAACAAAATCCTTCTAGACATGCTATATGTGACACGTTTCATGCGGTAAGAAGAAAACACGGATTGAAAATGGTAAGGTACCTGAGCGTAACCGATGCATCTGCACCCCGATGTTTTGTTATAAAATCTCCATTGAGAACCGGTATATTTACAAGCAAATACGTTAGTATTTTGTTACTTCCTTGTTTTTTTTTTTATATTATTAAACCAAGCTCAGACGATACCCTATGATGTAAAGCACAGCATCTTTAGAATGACCAGGCTGAAATTTAGACCTGGCAGCAAAATGGAACCACCTCCCAGCGGAGACGGACACCGGGGATGAGCAGTCGAAAGACAATCAGCTCAGGGGTCCACACCAGGTCATACCGGTTGGGCTCGCCTTAGAGGCAAAACCTGCTGCAGATAAACAGCCCGCCGGTGCAGCTGAGGCAATAGAGGCTGTCTCTGGGCCGGCGCTCTCTAGGGACAACCAGGCAAAGGCTTTTTGTCACAGTGTACCGGTAGGTCCGGGGAGGAACCCCACGATGAGGTCCTCTGCAAATCCGTCCATTTCGGACAAGGAAAGGGAGCTTCTCGGAGAGATTTTCTCTTCAGACGATGATGAAACTCTCACGAAGGATCACCTGGAGGAAGAGGAAAGGTGGTTATGCTAGCGATGAGAGTGTTCCAGATCAATCTCCATCGCAGTATGGCTGCAACAGTAAGCCCACAGCAGCTCCTCTTTTCAGACAGTGCGGATGTAGTACTCATTCAGGAACCATGGACCATTAATGACAGGATCGGGAAAGACACTCCAGCTTTTTTACTGCCGTGGTCCAGGTAGGCCTAGATCCTGCATCATTGCAAAGAAATGTTTAAACCTTATTTCTATTTCGCAGGCTACTTCTAAAGACGCAGCCACGATCTTCCGGGAGATGTCAGTAGAAGGAAGGTTGAAGAGATTAGTTCGCCCGTTTCTCTACCTTCGCTTCGACTCGCTACCCCCATCCATTGCGATGTCAAACGTCATAGGCTTCGCGAACAACAGCATCCTGGAGATGTTAATCGGGTACGATCCTAACTCTCATCACACGATTTGGGGTAGCAGCGATTGTAATACCAGAGGTGAATCACTTCTTGAATTTCTTGTTATCACTAGCATGCATGTACTTAACAAAGGCGA
Source organism: Dioctria linearis (assembly GCA_963930735.1). Classification (NCBI taxonomy): domain Eukaryota; kingdom Metazoa; phylum Arthropoda; class Insecta; order Diptera; family Asilidae; genus Dioctria; species Dioctria linearis. The sequence goes on along the minus strand of OZ005740.1, from coordinate 329,957,729 downwards.
TGAACCAAACTTTTTTAACACGCAATCGAAGGGAGGTCTTAGGTCTAAGTCTCGCAACTAGTCATCTAACGTCGTATGTTCTCAACTGGAGGCTTTGTGACCTATAGAAACCCTACCAGAACCAACTGGGAGGTTTTCAAACACGAGCTCACTGAAAGGCTCACCAATATATCTGCCACTCAACAAACCTCTAGAGCGGATATAGATAGGGGAGCTGAAGAAATTTACACCACGCTAAGCCAACCCTTTGAGGATTCGTGTTCGATTAGGAGGGCAGATTTGAACTCTGCCCCCCCCCCCTCCTTCGTCAACGCAAAATTGTTCGCAAAACTAAAAGAAAGTCGTGGCAACTCTTCTGTCAAGACTAAAGAAATTACTCTCCTTGATACCAATTCAACCCGAACTCCTCACAGATAGCAGCGGAGTGCGGGCTTCCTCCTTTGGGGAAGCGTTGGAAATCTTGCTAGATGAACACTTCCCTGGTGGTCCAGACGAGTGCATCTCATCGCTGCGTACAGAAACCTCTCGTAATAAAACCGTTTCCGGGGAGAAGTTGCCTTCATTACGGACGAATCGGTCAAATGGGCAGTTATCTCTTTCAAACCTTTCAAATCCCCGGGCAAAGAAGGCATTTTCCCAGCCCTCCTTCAGTACTCGGGTGACCCCCTGATTAGCAACCTAACCCTTCTCTTTAGGGCATGCATCAAAATGGGCCATACACCGAAATTGTCCGTGCTGTGTTTATACCGAAGGCAGGTCGGGTAGATTAGTCAACTGCCAAAGGGTATAGACTAGAGCTGAAAATTGGATCCGGATTTGCTAATATCCGGATATCCGGATACCCTGATCTGCGAACTATCCGATTCCTGAGATCCGGATCCGAGCTATCCGGATCCGAACTATCCGGATCCAGACTAAGCAAAAAAGCTTCAAAATTGTGTTCACTCATTGAGAAAATGAAAATATCATGAAATTTATATTTTCCCAATGCAACAATCAATCTGGAGAAATGTTGTCCTTTTTTTGCTTAGTCTGGATCCGGATAGTTTGGATCCGGATCCGAATACCCGAATTTGAGGAATCGGATCATAATTATCTTGGATAATCCGGATAGTAATTATCCGGATACTTTTAGCTCTAGTATAGACCTATAAGCTTGACTTTTTTCTTACTTGAAACCCTAGAACGTACCTGGTAAGTGGGAGCTGAGACGTTCCATTCCCAGAAGCAGACTATCACAGCATCAAAATGCGTACTTAAAGGGAAAGTCTGTTGAGACGGCCCACGTGGTGATTCGCTCAATTTAAACAGTCTACGCTGGCTGTTTTCATCGATGTAGAAGACGCCTTTAATAATGTTCTTCTGCATAAGTTCACGGAAATGCCAGCAAAACATGGAGTGAACCTATCTCTAAAAAATTGGATTTCACACATATGTTGTATAATAGAACTGTCTTTGCTGATCTAGGGGGGTCAAGCACAGTTAAAAGGGTTTACAGGGGCAGCCCTCAAGGTGGTATCTTATGACCTCTTTTATGGCTGCTCATCATGGACTAACACTCACCCGGATGGGGTACAATGCAGTATGTTGCTGAAAAGCAATTTTGAATCTACAATTCCATCCAGGGCAGAATGAGAATCACATTCCGTTCTTGAACCATTGACAAACCCAATTACAATTTATACTGGCGGCTATAAGTCCGATGAAGGCACCGAAGCAGGAGTTTTCTGCTTGGAGCCTTAGATTGAATTTGCCATGCACCTTGAAAGCCATGCCATGGTATTACAGGCAGAAGTCAAGGCAAGACAGCCAAGCAGCTGTTAAAGCTTTGTCTAAACCCTTTATAACCTCGAAACTATTAATGAAGTGTAAAACCACCCTGAACTCCCTTTCTCGGAATAACAGGGTGATAGTGCCGTAGGTGCGGGGGCACAGCAACATTAGCGGGAATGAAAAGGCGGACGAGCTTCCTCGTCTTGGTGTAGCCTCGGAGTAACCTGCCTCTACAGTCGGGATTGCACCAAAATAACTTGTCTCAATCATTTCAAGCTGGCTGACCGCCAACACATTCGCCTTTGGTTAGAAGATCCCTCGGGTAGAACAACAAAGGAACTGTGGGGTAAACCAAACCCAAATCAAACAAAAATAAGCTCCTAGGACTTAACAAGCCAACCCTGAGAAGTCTAGTGTCCATTATCACTGGGCATTCCTCTCTCAGGGTCACAGATTACACGACGCCGGCAAGGAAGGCTGGGGACCAATATTGAAATTTATAGCAGCGTCCGGTTGGGTCCTATGAGCGATCACTCATGGGGCTGGAGGGTGAACAATGGGCCTGACTTCGCCTACGTTCGAGGAACCCTTCGGGGTCCCAAACCTCTGTTTCAATCAATCAATCAAAGCACAGCATGGCAGGAGGGAAATAAAGATAGGATTAGGGGACATGATGAGACTGGCCTAGGTACAGTGTCGGTCAAAAGAAAGTGAACTGAAAGCAATAAGTCCAATTCTTTGGATATTTCTGTATTACAAATGGTTATTACAAAATTATTCCCATTTTCCCAATTTTGGTAAAATAAAAAATCCACAAAAAACACGTAAGAAAGCTAGAATTGGTCTAAGACCAATTCCTATGCCTCTAGATGAATGCGCGTATGTCATTTTGTATGGTCACATATCTGTTCAAGTAATATTTTTGAAGTGGTTTTTCGCATATATTTCTAAAACGGTTTGTCGGGCAGTAAAAATGATTATACGCAATTTCATAGGATTGCACTTTCTGAAGGGCTTTTCAGTACAATAAAACCGTCTAGGACTGATCGTTTTCACAGTATATGTAATAATCCAAAAAATTGTATATGACAACACCAAGAAGGGGTGCCCGATTTAGTCCATTTTCTAAATTTCATTTACTATTGCTATAAAAACACCATGTAACAAATTTCAGCTCTCTACGTCGACGCGTTCTTAGACAGTGCCCAAATATATAGTGAAAAACGAAATGTTTGTGTGGCAACCCTACGAAGGTGTTGCCCTATGCGGCCCATTTTCGAACTTAAATTTACTTTTTTTTTTAAATTCCCAATTGCCCATATAAATACTTTTTATAAGCTAATTATATGGTGGCAAGAACTCTCATTGAACTTTTCAAATTGGGTGATTGTTCCTCCTTTTTGCCTGGCGGGACATGGAGAAACCAATTAGCAATTATAAGAAGCAGATTTATCGTCTAACATACTGAAATTTATTGAATTATTTAAAAAAAGGAGAGGAGCGCTACATTCGATAGGCTGAAATACTTACACCTTTTCATAAATCCACGAAATTTTGGTAGTTCTTTAGCAACAGCGAAGATGTGATCTGTCCAGCTTACCTTACTGGAAATTTTAATCCCAAGAATGCATAAAAGACGGTGTATCGGAAATTAGTGCTCCATGAAAAGAAACGGTAGAGGTAAAATTATAATCTGAGATATGAGACAGCTTTGGGTCTTAGACGCATTGAATTCGACGCGATTCGCTTTGGCATAAGCGAGGATATTGTCAAGGTCGTTATTCAATGATCCAATCATGCAATCTCGTTTAACACATGTGACAGACCCTCTGAAATCCACGGGAGTGTCAAAGGAGAAGGCAGTTCATTAATGAAAATAAAAAAGAAAGACGTAGAGACAACAGACCCCTGTAGCACACCCGCATTTATAACTGACGTTAACATGTAACGCTATCTAATACAACCCCCTTCATTTCTGAGAATAAGCTGCAAGTGAGCTAAGTCCAAGCAGTCGGAAAGTTACCAGTCGAATAAAACAAGTAGAATAATTTGCGCAGAGATTTAACCAAATATGAAGCGCAGCTTTCAATTAACAGGGGGTGACAAACCATCAGGCCCTGCAGCTTTACTTTACGCTCGTACTTATGTCTATTGGCTCTTGTACACATTCACACGTGACATGAAAAACGAGTTTCTGTAAAGTGGGTAAAAGGCAAGAATTTGCAGCTAATCTCGCAGCCAAAATATTAGCTTTATCCAGGAAGTCAGCAACTACTTCACCGTTCTTAAGTAGTGAAGGTATAGAAGAACTGGTGATGTCGTTCCTGACATTTTTGACTAGACACCAGAAACTTTTGCTACCTTTGCGGCTTGTCAAGATGTTTTGAATAACGCTCTGGTCAATAAGAAATTTTTCTTCTGGATAACGGACTTGCACATCTTTCATACAGTCTTTTACACTTGTTTCTGCTCTGGACATGGATGCAATTTATAAGCGCTGCACTGGACATGGATGCAATTTATAAGCGCGAAAGTAGACTCTTTAACTCTTATAAGAAACTATGTGTCTGAAATGCCTAGTTATTGATTTGATACGAAATTCCTTTTGAAAGGATGTATGATTCATACATGAATTTATGGCTATCAAGGCCACAGAACGGAAGGATTTCTTATAATAGATTTGTTCAGCCAGCTTGTTGATAGCGCCATGAAAAAGTGGCTGTCAAATACAAAAGCGTTAAAAACCAGCATAAAGATTGCCATGAAAAAAGTCGGTTAGAAATTGCCTGATCTTCGATGACAGCCAAACATTGAAGCCAGCACCAGCAAAAAAAGTAAGCGGTCTCCATACAGATACTACCTATGTCCTCGTTCCAGTGACATCAAGACCAGCTTGAACTGATAAAAAGCATCATGTGAATAAACAGTGTCAAGAATCTTACAAAGCAAACACGTTGCTAGAGCACCGAAAATGGTAGTTGGTTGCTGTTTCAATACGAAAGCATTTCCCAGCTTTATCGCAGAGTCACTCTTAGTTAGCAAACATAATATTCTAGATAGAAATCCGGCTTGATTCTGCCCCAGGTCAGGATCGTGTTGAAATCCTATCCTATGGCCAGTCAATATGATAACTCCTGCGGACAGAGACAAAAAATAGTTAAACCTCCTGTTCCTCAACCATCTCCCTAATGCATTCATCCATGGTTGAAAAATTAAGATGTTTCTATAGTAGTGCTTAAATGTCTGTAATTGGCTGAGTCCTAAACCACTTTTTTTTTCTAGTGGACAAGAACGTCCATTCAGTGAGTTATCCTCACCAGTTTCTATCACCTTAGGTTGGAGGAGTTTGTTGTACATCTTATTCCTAACTACTTCAGGCAAATATTTGTACACTGCATGCTAAGTAGTGCATCCTTACGATCACGCCACCTATCGTACTAAAAAGTCTGTCCATTGTTCAAGTTGATTTTAGCACGCACCATCAACTGTACCGCATATTTCTGCAATATCCTACAAGATAATATTACAAAGAATATCTAGAGGGTCAAGTGTGGGTCATCATAATGCAAGGCCGTAGCCGCCAATTTTTAATTAAATGGAATCAAATTAGCAGTGTGTCATACAAATTAAGTCCATCAAGAGCCCATTTGCAACATTTAACTTCATTTTCAAATAGATCAAATTTTACTCCATTTAGTGAAATTGCAGTAAAAGTGCCACCTACCGTCATTAAAATGAGTTAAATTTATTGTAAAAGTATTTCCAATAAAGTTAGCAGTGACAGCCATAAGCAGCTAATCATGAAAGAATGTTCTTTTTCGCTTTCTTCTCTTTTTGGCCTCTTTCAACAACAAAAATTGTCTTCTACTAAATGCTTTGCAACTACAGTAAATACTCGCAAATTTTCTTGATAGCATTTAATTAAATTATTGAACTCTGCCATGATCTTTACTCACATTGTGAAACTGTTGACATTCCAAATAAATATGCTTCCCAGAACCGAGTCCGGTGGTGTCCAGTAAGTAAGTAAAAAATCCACAGAAAAAGATATCCTCTTAAATATAATAAGTATTATCAGTCTAAACTCTAAAAAGAGCAATAAATACAGAATCCGAAATTCAACTACACTAAGCCCACGATATACGCGATCCCAATATGTGTGAATTTAAATTCCCTCAAAATTCACGATTTTTTTCGCGATTTTCTTTCAATTAAGAACCTTGAACACTTGAAAAAAAAACTATTAATGAAGCGAATAGATTTGCCGGATCGATTGACATTAATCCTATAAGAAGTTCTGCTTTCAAGAAAGTTTTGCATACCTCGTTTTTACCATATAAATTAAAGTTGGAGGAAAAATAGCGGAGATAAAAAAGCCACAATTTAAAACAAATTTTCTTGCACCCTGCTCATCAGTTCCTGAAAAGAATCTTGACGATAAGATCAGATCTGGACCTGGCACATCCAACACTTAAGTTAAATCTATATACTTACATACCTACATAAAAATCAATTGCCGCATGTATGTATGTATGTTACATCATCACTTGAGAATGACTCGACCGATTTGGTTCATTTTTTGTTGTTCCGATTGTAAATGTATGTTAGGGCAAGGTTTTTAGGGAAATAAAAATTGGAATCGGCAACACCTCTTGGTGTTGCCGTACAAAATTTTGGTTTTTCACTATTTATTTATAAACTGTCTGAGAACGCGTCGACGTAGAAAGCTGAAATTTTATACAGGGGCCTTTTTAAAAAAATGGAAATTTAAGTTCGAAATTGGACACAATCGGGCAATTATTTCGTAGGGTTTCCATACAAAAATTTCGTTTTTTACTATACATATGGGCACCGCCTCAGAATGCGTCGACGTAGAGAGCTACACTCTCCCACACTTAAATTGACAAGACATTTTTTATTAATTATTTTGATTTCTTTCATTTTTTGCTTGCAAATTAGGAGGATTACAGCTATATTTCAGGGACGAAGCCCTATATTTTACTTCGTTGGCTAACCCCAATATTTGCGAATTGAATATATGGGCGGTTTTTTGGAAAGGCATCCCTCGTAAATATCGGAGATTTACTGAATTACAAAACCAACTGGAAGGAATCTTACTGTGCTTCTAAACTTAAATTGCAGTTATAAGGTTTATGCATTAAATATATTCACGCACCTAGGCCCATTAATTCCAAATAAAATTGATATCGTGCTATAAAAAATTCAACTCAATACATATTAACACACCGTTTAAAAAGTATTTTAGTACTTAAATCTTGAGAAATTCAGAACTATTCTGTGTCATAATATGTGCATATCTAGACGACTCGGCGCCATGCCAAGAACCTATGTACATTAATAAGCAATTTATGATGTTTTTATATACATATATTAAAACCCATAAAATGAAGTGATTGTGCAATAAAAATTCTAAAATTGCAATTATCTACTATTTCAATTAGTTCTAGTGAGCCATCTAGGAACAAACAAACAAAAACACATAAAACAACTTAAGTACATATATAAAAGAAAAAATGTTCATGCTCCAAAAACTTGAACTCTCCGATACATAATATTGGTTAAGTGTCCTGTACTTTCCGTCGCATCAAGAAAAGTAAACCAATCCAGCATTATATTTGCTAGCATTGAACTTACCTCCTGAGGGTTAACATGACGATGCACTTTTGTCCGTGAACAGAGCTTCTTAGTCTGCGCTTTCTCAGATGACAATTTGATACGCTTGCGTTAGATTTCAAATTACACACAGTTGGACAAATTCAGTGACCGAGACTTACAATTAAGCGCAATATTTAAATACTTGAAGCAATATTGCGTGTTTTTTTTCTTTTCTTTTCTTTTTACTTTTTATTCAATATGTAAGTAAACACATAGGTATATAAAAATATAAAGACGGTTAGTGGCACCAGCCGGCGACGTTAAGTGCACCTCACCTGACTCTACGATTTCTTTTACGACTGAAACAGCATGAAAAATGTTTCCCTCGAATAATACTACATAGAAGCCATAAGTTGGTGGTCATGAATTGCACTAGAAATTTTCTATTTTTGTATTCTAGAATGTTTACTTGAGAATACCGAAGTGACCATCACACACCTTTCGGAAAAAGCGTTTATAAAAAAATTATGTACCTCTTGAGTACTTACGGGGACTATTGAGGCTAACCTAGAAATGGAGAAACCTTTCGTTCAAAATATCAATGAAATGGAATATAGTAGATATCAGAAATCTTCTTAAAATACAAAAAAAAAAAAAAGACAAAATAAATCTAGCGCCGAAGATGACGTGCTTCTAATACTGTTTACATAATATGAACACGATTCCGAGAAATTTTACTAAAAGATGAAATTAAAATGTTTGAGATTACGATATGCTTATAACACAATCTGAGCATAATGAGGAAGGTTTTATCGTTGACGATAAATAGCACTCAGACCGGAACATGATAAGTATGAAATCGTGCTTCATAATCATTTCCTACAATTTGTAAGTATACACAAAGATGGGCATAAGATTTTAAGAGCAATAATTATTTCTGTTTAAAAAAAAATCGTTAGTGAATTTAGTGAGTACAAGAAGCATATGTATGTGCTAGTATGCACCCTATAAACGTTACCGAGATCAATGTGAATTAAGGTTAAAATTTAACGGCATCGGTAAACATATATAATTATGTACATATTTACGTATCCCAATTATGAATAAATATATCTTTCTGGAAAGATAGTTCGCTGAAGTCTAGTCCTTCGGTGTGATTAAAAACGAACTTTTAATTTTTTTTTAATACAAAGGAAGCAAAGACAGAAACATGCAAATTAGGACGGTCTAATATACTGCCTTGCTTTGTGCACTCACTCAAGCCTTTCTGTCCGTTTAATCACAAAGCCCAGTAGATAATTTTTATGATTCATCTTTTAACGAAAGATTAAATCTAAAAATGTTCATCCGGCAACTGGGGAAGGTGAGACAAATGTACAGGAAGTATTTTGTCATCTCATGAAACCAACTATGACTAGTTATTTTGACTACACTGCACTGCCCTCCCAAGTTCTAAAAGCAAATACGTGATCTTTCTTGGTAGCCCATCAAGGAAAAGTTTTTTCCATTTAAAATCGATTGCTTCGCTTAACGCTAGTCATGTTTTCTGCGAACACCATGTTTGTTAAAGCACCCAGGCACTGATATGACACAAGGCCTATAGAAAACACTGGTCTAAGCAAAGGACCGGTAAGCAGGTCAGCTCACACATTCCACACATTTCCCTAATACCAAGTTACTCATCGCAGTCATACTATATATTCCGTAAAACATATTCTTGTGAGACGGCATTAAATCTAATTATAAGTCGATGGAAGGAAAAAGTAAACACGAAAATGTACGTCCTGGCAGTGTTCTTAGATCTAAAACGGGCCTTTGAAACGGTGGAACCCAATATTTTGTTAAAAAAAATCAGTTGCATGTGGAATCAAAGGTAATGTGATAACTTGGTTTGAAGATTACTTGAGTAAACGATATCAAAGAACGATGATTAATGGGACCCTGTCATCGCTTGACTACAATGGACTTGGAGTACCTCAAGGCTCCGTTCTTTGAACTTTATTGTTCCTTATATTACATAAACGACATAAATGATCCAATAAGTTTCTGTGAGATAAATTTATTTGCAGATGACTCACTAGTATATATTGAAGGTAAAAGTTTACAATATTGTAAAACTAAATTAGAACAGGACTTAGAACAATTGTGTCTGTGGTTCAGGAGAAACAAATTGAAGTTAAATGTGAACAAGACCAAACTTTTTACTGTTAATTTTAGAGATGAATTTGAAGTAAGAATTAATTGAGAAACAATTAAGAATATGAAAGTGAAGTGAAATATCTAGCAGTGTTAGTGGACAGAGATTTAAGTTTTAAAAGCCATATTGACTATATATGTAAAAAGATAGGTAAAACATTAAGTTTTTTTCGAAGGATTAGGAGACGACTCACCTTATTGTGTTCAATACAGATATATAATGCAACTATTAAACCTCACTTTGAATACTGCTCGACAATTCTATACTTAAACACTCAAGGTAATATTGAGCGCATTCAAACAAAGCAATGCAGATAATTTTACGATGTAATAGATACACACCAATACTTTGGATGCTAGAAGCAATGGTTGACTGTCAAGTAAAGAATAGACTTAAATGTAATTTTGTTCATACGTAACATAAGGAACGATAAACTCCCCAACTACTTGACTGATTTTGTACAATATGTTGGCAACGTTCAACACTATTCACTAAGGAGTAACCAAAACTTTCGACTTCCCAGATGTAGAAGTAGAGCAGCGCAAAATTTATTACGATATCGAGAATTCTCATTATTCAACGAGCTACCTGTAGAAACAAAGAGCGAAATTAGATTGAGTCAGTTTAAAAGAAAATGTATTGAATTTATTAGAAGAAGAACTTGAGTGAAACACTTTTTTGGTCCGATAGTTATAGGATCTAATTGTTAACAAGAAGTATATTCTATACTAATAAAATTATTATTATTATTATTATTGTTATTATTTAATTACATTTCTCATACATATATATGCAATTTATAACGCCATGGCCTGCAATAAAGAGGGCAGTGGCTCATGTCGATAGTAATTTATATGTAATTATTTGCATCTTCAATTTTCTATAAGGACTGGTGGACATAACAGTAAAATCCTCTAATAGAATTTATATAGAGTAAAATCAGATTCTACTAACTAATGTCGACAGTAATTCAAAATGTCACAAAAAAATTAAAGCAAACGTGATCAACTTAATTTCAAGGACTGCATTGATTATGATGCTAGTCTGGAAAATGTATTGCTACTGAGGATTTAAAGTAAGTGCGACAATTTCCGGCATATCGTACAGTTGCCTGATGCTGCGTAATGTGAGCAAGTTGTGTTTTGCAAAAGAAAAACAAGAGAATTAAAATTCAATCATGGAGGGTTTTTGTTACATGCACACCACTGACATATATAACATGGACTGCCTGATTTTCTATTTCATATGGGTCAACTTTTGTTGGCAGGGGTGTGACAATTATCACAAGTTTTACTTTTGCTTTAATATTCATATTAAAAGTTCAACAAAATACAGATGCATTCGAAATTATTTCTATTCTTGGAAGTTTATCTCCTACAACATCAAATATTTCTTAAACTTGATTTTTAAAGAAATAAAATTAAGCATCTTTGTAGGTATGGGGGACAGAGAAAGGATGACAAATATTGTATTGCCATATACTTCTCTTCTATATATTAATTGGGAAAACCACTGAACTGAAACTGGACTATGGTGGATTTTGTATAGAATTTATTATTTGAAGTTCAGCGGAATAAAGTAGTTAAACCAAAAAGAAACAACTATAGAAAAGTTACCCCATAATAATGTCAAATAATGTAAGCAATTTCAGGAGTATCAGCAGTCCATTTTATATATGTCAGTGATGCACACATAACATCGAATATATATTATTGACGCATATTGGATGACCTTCAATTCTGGTAAATTATGTCATAAAAACACCAACAATAACCAAAATAATTCGAACGATCGTAGTTAAGTAAATCGTTCAATAGTAGTCAGCTTCTCTAGGACGCATGAGCAACACGTTTTTGTCCCTTTATTTAAGAATCTTAATATATATTAGATAAACTAGTCCACAATCAGTTTCCACCAAGTACCACCTATGTATATTCGACCTATGATATACAGATTAACAAGGTAGTATCACATTTCAAAAATTATCAGCACCATGTTCATTATTTGGTTCGATTTGGTGGTAATTTTTTACAAGCGAGCCTCATTTAGAGTTTTTTTTTGTGGTATATTGACTGAAAGAAAAATATCGAACTTTTCGACCCAGCCCTCAGAGAGGTCTAATCAGTGTGGCTATCTTTGCGAATTCATTGAAATTATTTTCAGTGAATTTCAGTCTAATATAGACGTAAAATTTCCAGCTTGACTAAAAGACATGGTGAATTGTGCAGTGTTAAGTTGCAAAAGCGCCACCCAATTAACATTTATTTTCTCCGCTTTCTTAAGTGTTAATCGCTCCAGGAAAAGTGAATAAATATTTTAGATACAAAGGCTTCCAATGGATTTAGCTAGAATTATGTCCTTGGCACTTCACATTTCATTCAAAAAATTATACCCTTATACCAATATAAAGTTTCTATGCCATCATTTAAGTCTGAGTTTGATACTTGAGACCATCAGAAATAGATTTATTATCACGATTCAAAACATACTGACACATATTGTTTCAATTTATCTTTAGAGAATAAGATTGGTCTTTTTGTACGAAAAATATGTCACGATTTAAGTTATATTCATACTAACTCGTATCCTTGGTTTAGACGTGAGTTAAGGTTTTATAATTGAAAAAAGAAAATTTTTGTACTAATTATAGAATCGATTATTAGATTTAGGATGAGCGCGCAATAGAATTAATGTTTCCATTCGAATCGAAAAACGTATACTACTACTGCAGCCAAAGGATTAATTCATGTCTACCTTCCAAAGTATTGTGAAGTGATTTGATGAAAGCAATGATGGCTGTCCAGTTTCCTGAATATCTTATTCATGAACTTTTGTACCATTGATTGCAAGTAAAGGATACACAGAAAGTTGTTACGCCAACCCTACGAAGGAGTTGTCTGATTTCGCACGTTTTCGAATTTACTTCTGAAATTATTACAAGGCCGAGTCCAAAATTTTAGTTAGTCCTTTTTATCACGTCCTTAAGTTATCGTATGTGCGACAACAGTCCTTGGTAGCATACCTAAAGCCCAAATTCAGCGATATAGAGCTGCACATGAGTTCCAGTTCTCATATAATAACACACGGACTGCTTTTCAAATCAAATCAAATAAAATCAGTATTTATTAATATAACCCTGTATAACGCTGGGTACTACGACATTAGATAGTTAATAAGATAGCGTATGTATAAAAATAGCAAAATAAACAATAAACATTAGTAGCAGAAATAATATAGATTCTAGATTGGTAGATTACCATACGGCGAAAAAGAGATGTAAACCTATTAAATATAAAATTACATAAATGCATGGAGATAGAAGTAAAAATGAACTGTAGCAGCCCTTACAGAAGTAAAAGTAATTCATTTTTTTTTTTTTTGTAATGAAGAGATTCAACTTGCCATAACGTCGAAGAGATAATCTGTTGTGAACATTACAATATACATACTCACAAGCGTTGTAGTGAAATAATGGAACTGCTGTACTGTAGCAGCCCTTACAGGTACAAAAGTAGTTCGCTTTTTTTTCTTTTTTTTATCAAGAGCTAAATTTTTTTTTTTTTTTTTTTAGTTATCACGGTAATGAACATTTACGAAAACTACATAAGAAAATTTTGCAGCTTTTCAACTCTAATGAAAAATAGTATTGTTGTGTGCTTGCGGGAAGTAAAAGATAACATAACATACACACTACAGAGGCAAATCTTTATATTTAAATATTTATCTGCAATCCTAAAAATAGCTATAGTGATTGAATCATAATCAAATAATTCTTTACTCGATCAGAATAAGGCCCAATCGACGTGGAAAGAGGAATAAAAATTGGAGTTAAACTGACAAAACATTGCAACATTATAGTAAAAAACATTTACAGTAGGCACATAATTCATTCATTCATTCAAAGGTTATTTATTACAAACCCCGGCATATGCGCCACGCAGACTAGCGTTGGGATCTAAGCAATATAACAGCGGTTAATAAGATTGTTGTAATTAGAATGAGTACAAGTATGTAACATTAGAATGATTATATGAATATAATATATGGTGTAGGGTGACTTATCCTTTAGTTAGAAATTTTAAAATCTTAAATTTAAGTTTAAGTGAATAATTCCCATTTAGATAATTAGAAGCTAAATATTAGAATATTACTTTATTATAAAAAGAAGTGACTTAGGGTCATTGCCCTTGTTCAATTAGAGCTAACTTTATAAACTAACACTGCTATCGGTGTGAATTCAAAGAGTTTGAGCCTCCACAAAATAAAATTTTTGTAAAAAGCCGTATGAACTGAACTTATTTCATCAACAAGTAAAAATTCTACAGTTTGTCTACCTACGAATAGATTTTAAGATTCAGCATTTTAAAAGCTATGTAACCTATTAATATAATAGCGTGTAATACTTAAATAAAATCCAAATTTAGTTGTGTCTTTTGCAACATTTTATCATTGCTGCAGTTCGTTCGAAGTCAAATTTTATTAGAAAATGAGTAGATACTTCCTAAACTTGTATTTGTTATAAGCACATTATGGACGATATTACGACATGCTCTAAAGTGGAATTTTAACTGGTGGAAGATTATTTAAAAATAATGTGTACTTACACTAATTAGTGTCCTATAATTTGAACTAATTCAAGAATGAAAAGTGAAATATTTATAACTATTCATAAACAAACCATAAATTCCCCGCTCAGACAGACTGTAAAAATAACTAGAATGTGTTAAAAACAAGCACAATCGAGTGATCTGTTTGCTGCCAACAAATTATTTTAAGACTTTCAGTTATCGTTTGGCGAATTGCCAGGGTTTCTCGCCCTAACGTCTGAACGTGATATGTTTATAAAATCGGAAAAAAAGGTAAACATAAATTGGGACACTCGGTTATATTATTTATTTCACGTAAATTTTAGAAAGTAATTGATAAGAAAATATACCTGCCTTCCTTAATGGGAGTATTTTACATTTCCATTCAATAACACAAATTATTCAACGGTTTACCTAGATATTTTTATTTAAAAACACTCTTGCTGCAGCTAGGGTTAAAGCACGAACACTGGGTGAAAACAAAATATCACAATATTTTGCAAATTAACCTTATTGAATATAACACATATACGTTATTTACTCAATTTTTTTAAGTATATTTCTCATAATTTCACATGAAAACATATTAACTAAATGGCTTAAGCATTATTTTTATTCAAAAAAAAAGAAAAATTCACACAACCATTGAGCATTGAGAACATAACCCCACCACTAAAATTCGTTCAAGACATAAAATTCGCCATAGATTTCACTTTATTTATGTTTAATTAGAGTTTTGGAGATTTGCTTTTATTATTTTTGACTTTCCGAAATGTAATTATTAGCAAAACTTCCCAAATTATTGGTATTATGGTATAATTTTCATCTCATCCTCCCTTCTTCGGTTCACAACTTTGACAACTACTTAGCTCCATTTTCCTAGGCCAATTTGCCAATTGTCATTTGGATGTCAAAAACCAGGGTTGTATTCATCATTTAACTCCGACGTACACGTTACTATACTATCTCGCAGCAAGTGCAAATTGTAGTTGTAGTTATAAACCAAACTATATTTGCAAGCACTGACCGAACACTTAATTTTTGTTTTTTTAATTGATATGAAGACTTTAACAAGTGGAACTATAAAACTTTGCTCTAAATAAAGTTCAAAGATTAATAGTTTTGAAAAGAATTGATTCGGAATTTTCGTTAAATTTCACAATAGAATCTTAAGTTGACTAAATCTGCTCACAAAACAAAAGCATATTTGACAATTATGCAACAGCTTTGACAATTATTCAATCCAGCATCTCATTTACTCCTATTTATAGTCTCCTGCTTTTGACAAATTACGCTCATGTACACGAATTTTACACGATTAACCATCCTATTTGCTATATATTCTAAGCTGTTGTGCAATTTTCGGGCTTTGTATGAGAAGAAGAAGAACATGTATTTTTGTCATTTTTGTTTTCTCCATTCCTTTTTTCTTATTGGCAAATGGTATTGCGTTTGCGGTATTGCCTGCCCTACCGTATCGCAATTAGCTAGTCGGATGTCGATTGCCGCCCAATTCTCGTCCAAACTTTGTTGTTTACTTTACGCATGATAACCGTGTATGTCTTGCTAAAGAATTTGAATTATTTCAACGATTTTTAAGTTAACAATTAACTATATTAGTCATATAATGGCCAAGTGCTTTTTATGTAAAAGTAGCGGACAAATGAAAACACTGAACTTCAACGAATTGAAATGTATGAAACATGGATTTCCTGATTGCACAGTAAGTAAGCGGAGTGAGGTGAAATATCCCGTTATCTGTTTTCAAATTCAAAGTATATTTATTTATGAACCTCTGCTTAAAGCAACGTATAACGTTGGCTAATTTAAGTTAATTTAATTTAATTCTTTTTAATTTGTAATATTGTTTGTTTTGCTATTGATTTATGTAAGCTAATTACTAAGCTATGTATCGTCGTGGAACCTAGCGTTATACGTTGCTTTAAACAGGGGTTTTGAAATAAATGCACCTTGATTTGATTTTATTAGTTAGGTACTTAGTTTTAAAAAATAAACAAGATTAAAGTGGAAGGTTATACAGCAAAGAACTAGGATCTAAAAGATAACAGATTATACGGAATATACGATCTTATAGACTTATAAACAGTATTGTAACTAGATACACAGAAAAACTGGTAGAATTATACAGTCTTATAGAATTATATAGCTAGTTTTCTTTTAAAACAACTTAGCACTCTTTTCATTTTTCACTTTATCGGGCAAACCATTAAAAATTTTTAGACCCCATTTCTGCAACCTGAAACTGATTTCCCCGCAGATTGTATGGTTGAACGTCCCCAACATGTATAATATTTCTGTATAAATACTTCAGTTCATTATTCTTCATCTTAAACATAAGAATCATTGTATTATACGTCAAGCGTTGATTAATTTTCATCCACTGGAGAATCTCTACAGTACACTCCGCATTGCTCTGTTTTGCAGAAGTTGAAGCCTGTGTTTTATTCCTGCAGTACCAGCGAATAACAGAATATAATAGAATAGAAAAGCATTTATTGAAGAACCTCAGCTCACGCTACGTTAAAACGTTAGGTACATCGAGTAAGTAATAGATAGTTGGTATAAGCGATAGATTCAAATTTTATGAGAACACTAACAAAGGAGCAACGAACAAACTCATTGCAATAGGATTTAATATTAGTATAATACTAATTAAGTTAATGACTTCAAGCAATAGAGAGCTCATACGTCATCTTGACACTATAGCCAAAGATAAGCGAAGAACAATAAAAATGTGGAAGTACGAGAGTATTGAATAACATAATTGCAGTTCTATATAGATAATTGAAGCTTTTACATGATGGATAACAGTAACATATCCAATCCCGAATCAGGAGGTTGTGAAGCAACTGATGTTAAAATGTAAGCAAACCGGACGCAATATTCAGGCAAAAATCGTTGCCAGTTTAGCAACGTGGAGGACCATCTGATAACTGCCGTCAATCAGGACTAGAAAAATTGTGAAAATGATAACATGTGCGGTAATTGTGCTGGACAACACAAGACTTTGTCCTCCCTTATCAATGGAGCGTTCCTGAAAGGTGAATACCCGGATTGTTTAAAGGAGACTCTTGTTATCCCAATACACAAAGGAGGTGACACAACAAACCCAAGTAACTATCGTCCAATGTCACTCTTAAGTACAATAGGGAAAATCTACGAAAAACTATTAGATGCAAGAATAAAAAAATTTATCTCTGCCAGTGGGGGATTTGATAAAAATAAATACGGATTTCAAGAGAAATGTGGTACGGATACGGCCATTACTGAATCAATGCACATGATAAATGAATACTTAGACGTGGGTATGTATGTGGGTGTTGTGTTTATCGATCTACGAAAAGCTTTCGATACAGTTGACCATAAGATATTGCTGGAGATCTTGGATGAACTAGGACTGCGAGGTAAAACTAATGATCTAATCAAAGATTATTTATCACGCAGAAAGGTTAGAACTAAGATAAATGGAACACTCAGCACTTCCTTACCATTTCGCACGGGTGTACCTCAAGGTTCTATAATAGGACCAACACTATACTTGTTGTATATAACAAACATTTCATCTGCCGGTCTAATGGGGAAGTACCATATATTTGCGGATGATACAAATTTGATTTATTATGCCGAAAATGAGCAAGAGTTGGAAAACAAACTACAAGATGATATGGTAAGATTAACAAAATTTCTCTCAATGAGGATAAAACAAAATACATGGTGCTTAAACAACGAAACAAGGCTGAGATTTATCCAATATTGAGTATTAACTCCTAGCAAATAGAAAGAGTAACTGAGGTGAAATATATAGGTATAAATATTGATGAGAAACTCAACTGGAGCAGGCATGTCGACGAAATAGCTTCCAAAATCAACCCAATATTAGGTGTATTGCGAAGAGGCCCTAGGTTAAATAATGATACAGCCCTTGCAATTTACAATGCACATATAGCGTCGCATATTAGATATGGATTACTGGCCTGGAGTCAGTGCATTACAATGCACATATAGCGTCGCATATTAGATATGGATTACTGGCGTGGAGTCAGTGCATTCAATCCAAAAAAATTAGGGTGAAGAGATTAATTAATAGAGCCCTAAAAATCCTGTTCAGTATGCCTTGGAGTACACCTTCGACGGAATTACATGCACATACGAAAACTCTAAGCATTAATCAAATGATTTACCATGAAAAAGCTAAATTTATTCATAAAGTTGCACGTGGACTCATCAAAACAAATATACGAATAGACACACACATAAGTATACATAACCATCAAACGAGGAATAGAAAAAAACTACGAGTACAGCAACCTAAAACAAACAGAATCAGAAAAGGACTTATTATACGGCGACCAAAATCTAGCTTCCTGAAGATATCAAGGCAAGCTCAAGCTTTACTATATTCAGTTCTAAGCTAAAAGGCCTAGTTAGGGATTTACCCATAGACTGCGAGGTTGATTGAATGAACTTAGCATATATCTGAAATCTGCTTTTGAATAATGAATGATATGAATAATCGGAAATTGAAAAACGAACATAAAAAAACACAAAAACAGGAACAAAAGACTTCTATAAAATAAAGTCATTATAATAATAATAAGTACCCTTCTCTAATACCAGCTAGATGCTGTCTGAGAAGAGGTTCAAACATAATAATAAGTATATTTGATGAGTCATGCTAGAATTAGAGTGATGGTTGGAGGAAAAAAAAAGAAGTCCAGAGCTTCAGACTTAAATGAATTCAGTGAAGCGCTACGTCTAGCCTCATCTGACATACGGTTCCAAAAAATAGCCCCCCTCAGAAACGCAGTTTTCCCATTGCGAAGGACAATTCTGTAGTGGCGCTCCAAATGGAACGTTTAGTAATGTAGTTAGGCAATAGGCCGTGTCTAGCCTAATACCTCTAGTACAAAGACAGTAAAACTGTCCATTGCACTTTACGTTTTTATGCTTTATATGTGGAGTTACCTCACCACAGTGATAGTTTAAGATTACCGTTTTTAAACTAGCTAATAAGGAACTGCTACTATTTAGTACAGACGTAAAATGATTTCCAGAATATCAGATTTACTCAATTTGCAATTGGTAAAACTAGTTGGCAAAAAGAAGATGTACTGAACCATCATTCATGGCCTAGCAATTTAAGCATCTGATGATTAACATTAAGTTAATTCAAATCTCTTCATTGGGAGGCAGACTAAGCTCGTCGGAGGCAACACTAAATGAGGCCAGTGTTGGGCAAAATGTAATCTGATTAATAATTAACAATTACAATTACCCATGTAATCTGTAATCAGATTACTTTGTAACAGATTACTAATGTAATCCATTTCCATAATTACATAATGTAATCGATCAACGTGTAATGTGATTACAAGTTAATCTGATTACACATTAATCGATTAACAAGTTAATCCCACTATATGTTAATCTAATTAGTGTGATTACATTTAAGACATTAAAGATATTTAAGATATTTGTATTCTAATTCTTCATAAAACTCCCTAAAACTAATTTCGTACGAGAACAATACTATTTTCTTTCAATTCAATTCATTATATTATTAATTACTTTTAAGTAATCTACAAAGTAATCTGTTACAATGTAATTAGATTACAAAATAATCTAATTATATTGTAACAGATTACACATTTGATAGATTACATATTCTCTCATAAGTAATCTGATTGATATGTAATCGAATACAATTTAATTAGATTACTTTGTAATTTGACTAAACTGTAATAGAATTATTAATTAAATTACACTGCAATTAGATTACGCCCAACACTGAATGAGGCCCCTGGTCTACTCAGAAATGTGTAAATATCGGTCTAAATGAGCGCATTCACTGCCACCGAAATAGTGACTTTTAGCCGACTACGAGTCACTACCAAATACTATTTTGCGTTCAGTATGCCAAATTCTGACAATTAAGGTTTACTCCGCACTTTGAATGTAGCAAATAGTCGACTATATTTGACTACGGTCAGGAGGATATTCGAGCGGAGACGATTTGACGTAACTACACTACAGCAAGGACTACGCTACACAAAGTGGCTGGCATCGATGAACTACTTGAATTGATAAACTAAGATAATATAAGATAAGATAATTATTTACTAGTACAAATAATACTTTTATAGACATAGTTCCTAAGTTACATTCCAATTCCTTAAACAGCTCTATCCTTTACAAATTGCACACATTTTCTCTTAAAAATCTTAAAATTACTTTCTCTTTTTATCTCTAATGGTAAATCGTTAAATTTTTTAAATGCTTTATATATTAGTGAGTTTTGAGTCATTTCTATTAAATAAGCCTAATCAAATATTTACATCTGCTCCTCTCAAGTTATACGGCTGAACATCTGATACCATCCTAATTCTCTCCGCTAGATATATTGGGAGACATCCCTTTCTAATTTTAAAAATGAAAAAAAGTACATTAAGATGTATTCTTAAGCTGCAACTGATCCATTTTAAGGTTTCTAGCATCATTCTTATTGGCGTGAGGCTATTACACCTTAGTATTATATATCTTAATTGCACTCAATGTCGATGAATTGCTTCGAATTCTTCTAAAATAGGCGAGTTTTTTTTCCAATTTGTTTACAAATATAATCAATGTGTCCATTAAAGCTTAATTTGTTGTCAATAATAATCCCCAGATACTTAATTTCACTCACGCACTCAATCTTTTCACCATCAATTTCTAAGTCGTCATTATACGTACTATTTATGGCCATAAATTTAGTTTTGTTTTTTTAACATTTAATTTCAGTTTATTCTTTCTTAGCCATTCACTTAATTCATTTAAATCCATTCTTAAATCGTTACTGATTCTTTCTTCATCTTTACCAGTTACAAACACCAACGCAAAAAGTCTAATTTTTGAATGCCTCAACGCACTCTTAATGTCGTTTATATATACCAAGAACAATAATGTACGCAGCACTGATAATTGTGGTACTCCCAATTTTATTTCAACAGCTTCGGAAAGCATGCCATTACCTCTTGTTCTCTGTCTTCTTCCCTCTAAATAGTTCCGAAACCAACTGTACTCCTTGCCCTGTATACCATATTTTTGAAGCTTTGATAGAAGAATTTGTCTGTCTATAGTCTCGAACGCTCTCATAAAATCTAAGAATACTGCTAGAATAGCGTTACCTTCCTCCATTCCGTCATTACCCAATTTAATGCTGTCTCGCAATTGTGTTGCTTTCTAAACTCTGATTGTTCCTTAGATATAAGGCCATTTTTCTCTAGGTATTTTTCTAGTTGGATTTGTACTCCTTTTTCCACGATCTTCTCACATAGTGGTAGCAACTGGTCTGAATTCTTCACATTTCTTCGTATTTTCCAATGTCGTGAACTAGTTCATCCGGCATTCTTTTTGTTACCCTCAGTCCTCATCCGTAAATGTTAATGTCAATATCATTGCTATTCCTAGTGCTAAAAGTCAGTATTGTCTATCATCGTAGTTCATTCTGTCACTAAAAACTCATTCAGGAGTCCTTTATCCAAAGTCATTCTTTGACTAAATTTACTTTCCCCAGTATCGTGTGCCAACATTTAATGTAGGAATAAGCTTGCAGTTGGTCTAGTATCAAGGTTTGCTTTGGATGGATTTTGTATATCTTCCAAAATGCTTACAATTTTTTCAACGGTTTCTTTCGCGACTTTTAACTGAATGGTGATGAGTACTCCAGCGAGTATCGGACAAACGTTTCTAACTATTTCCTATTTTTCCTTCAAATAATTCTCATCTCTGGAGGACGAGAAGAATGAATATAACTGCTCTACAGTTCCAAAACAGGTACCGTTAGAGGGAAAGCATGATGGATGATGATGCACTCCACAAAGATTTAAAAAATAATTAGCACATGCACTGAACAGAGCTTTTGGATTGATTTTTCGGATTGACGTGGCATTATAACCTTGAGTCCTGCACAACGCCATATGTAGCCCATCTTTTTCCTGTTGCTTTAGAGTATCTTTTGATATCTGCTCTACAGTCTTTATCTACATAAAAAAATTCTAAGAAAGATTCTACAAATTGGTCATTTGGTCAGTTCTTCTTTCATCGGGTGTGCAGTCAAAAATTATGCCATAATACTTAGTTTCTTCTTTATATCTGCAATAATTTTTCCTTAATATGCTAACCCAAACTAGAAGTGAATTCATTTTGTATCCCTTTTGACAAGTATGAAGGTACTCTTTGACCCACCAGCGGAATGTTTTTAAATAATGCTCTTGAACTCTACCAAAGTTGAAGTCGTCAGGTCCAGTAGTGAAAAATGGTTTTTGGAAATCAGGAGATAGAAATATGCAATCTCTATAACTGCATAGAGATATACTATATTCGTATTGCCAATTTGCATGTGCTAATAATACGTAAGCGTACGTGCGTTTACATTTTGCATACGTACGGGGACCTCCCAACTCTTACCTGCATCTTATTTACTGAACATATTTCGACCGTATTTGGGATTTGACTTAAGAGGATTTTTCAAGATTTGGACGCACCCTAGAACAAAGGGCTCGCGACAGACCTCCCCTCCACCCTCCTTAGTTCGTGGTGGCTATAGCGAATCTCATGATGCTTAATTTGGATGCATTAGCTCAGCTATAGCAGAGTTAAAATAACCTCTCGGGAGGAAAAATTTAAGATGCGGACATTTTGGCGGCTTAACCACAACTGTTGTCTATCCAGTTTTAAAAATAAAGCAATTTTTCGTCAATCAATCAGACAATGAGGCATTCCAGTTGTTATTAATTCTTTATGGAAACTTATTCTACGACTTTCGGATCATCCAAGATTTCCTTCAGCAGCATTATAAAAAAATGGCATTTTCGTTTTGAAACCCAGCTTCAAATAACGGATAATTCTTGTATATTCGATAGAATGTATCTTTTTGTTAGTTTGTTTTTTTTGCTATTATTATTAAACCAAGAAGCTCAGGGAATACCTTATGCTGCAAATTAGGGAACGTGTGTGATTTCTGAAAACCCCTAAGTCATTATGAGGAAGTTGACAATGATATCGAGATTGATCAGCATATTTCTATTCTCGTTGATATGTTCACCTTATTACGAAAGAGGGTGAACAATTTTTGTCTGACTTTAGTGAACATCATCAAACAATCGATAGAAACTAGGAAGCCTCCCAGAGTCCTAGAAGTAATCTGTTGTATACCAATAAAAAAAGAACTTGTGATACACATGTGAAAATTTAATAAAAAAAAAAAGTAAAGTATTAAAATACAATTCGTTGGTGGAAAATGTGTGAAAACAAATAAACAAATAAAATGAGCCTATCGAGGTAAGTATATGCATTAAGTAGCTCACTAGTTTATCCTATCATAGATGGAAGTTAGATAGTGATCATATGGCGGCAAATGTGCCAACCCAAGAGTAAGAATACTTACGGTGATTATTTGTCAGGATCTGTTGTTCAGAACAAATCTGGAATATTGGAATTTTCTCCAGTTGTATCGGGAATGCTAGTTAATGATAAATTTCTGCAAGTAAAGCGAGTCACATTAGAACCCAACATAACGCCCCTACAGAGCTTGTGGTTGAAGAATATCTGAGCCACGATATATTATGGACGTTAAAATTGTCTGCGATGATGACATTAGAGGAAAGGGAAATGAATAATAGATGTTTCGTTTTCTGAACAGAATGAAACAACATTGTTTTAGGGACGCTTTTCATATCAACGACTTTGGTAATGTTTTAAAAACCCTAATATCAATTATGAAAGCATTTTTTGGATGTAAATTATCCTTTGGAATATGGTTTGGTGAACAGAACTCCAATTCCATCTCCCTACCAATCCTCTATTATCCGATTTATGTCCAATGTTAAAATCAATCTTGTATGATTCCTTCCTAGTTTAAAAGAATAAAAGCAAAATCTACTGTGCTGTCTTTTTAAAAGTTGTGGAATTGAAAAAGAAAATAGTTAAAATGATAAATATAATGAATTGATTCGAAAAAAGAACAAAGCTTTTCATTATCTTTTAATTTTTACTTACAGAAGGACGACACTTTCTGCGGTACCTGTTATATACGAATTCAACATCTTGTTAAGAAAACAAAAGAAAAACAAAAGCAGAAAAAGCTGGCACTGCAAGTTTCTCAAGTATCGTCCAACAATACCAGTACAGATAACACTAATAGCAACTCAGGAACCTTAGGTTCTTCAATTAGCAGAGATGAAGTTGATGAAATGGTCGCGAAAACACCACAACATCCCGAAAATAAAAGGAGTGCATTGCTGGTACGAAAGGAAGTTGGTGGTAGTACACTACGGCCTAAACCAAAATCAGCTAGTCAACAAGTTGCAGCTGCTGATTCTTCTTCAGATGTAATGGATTATTTAACAAGTCAAGGTTCAGGTCCAACGGACTACTTAGCGAGTCAAAGTTGTCATCAACCTGCTATAATTGAATGTAAGCCAAATAATTACTTAATATGCATTTTATAATTTATTTTTAATTTAAAGCTCCACCCGAAAGAAGTGATGATGATGACAACGACGACGAAACAAATGTCAGAGGTAAGATCATCAGAAGAATTGAGTGAGCAGCTTTTAGTATATTTTTCTTTTGTTCACAGGAATTGCAGGGCCTTCTTCGGCAATTGTTCAACCAATAATTAGACGTAAGAATTTACTCCAATAAAGTCGACATTAATTAAATGGATTTGCATTTTAGGACGGCGAGAAGAACCTGTATTTAATGATGAACGAATCGTGCCCATTTATAATAGAACGGGACTTTTTGGTGGTTGAATTTTTTTTTTTTTTGTTATTTTTGTTTCTATATAATTTTGCAATAAATTTGTATTTTTTTCAACTGTTACAGTAAAAACTAAGTCTAAATATGCGGCTTTATAAAATTTCAGATTTTATTTTCGGCTGCAGATTTCTGCACGACGGAAGTTTTTCAAGGTTTTCAGGGATTGCTTCCACCATGAATGTGAAGTATTTTAGGTTTACGAAAGAAAAAAAAAACTATGTGATTTGGGTGGAATATTGAATAGTTTTAACTAAAGTTTGTCGTTGTCTTACGATGATTTTTTATTTCATTTTCTTAATTTTATTTTCTGCTTATTCAGTTGAAAGAATTGTATTTTTCTTTTATCTATAGTCATTAATGAATTTTTCGAGCTTGTTCAAAAAATCTACCAAAGTAATTGAAATAAAATCTGGCAACTTCCAAGTCCTCCTAGTTATGAAATTCTGATATCATATAATTTTTACTTAACCTTTTTACATAAAAAGTGAAACTTAATAAGAAACTGCTCTAGCTTTAATTTTTTTAAATCGATTGTTTTTAATATTTACACGTAAAACGGTTTCACGCTTTGTCTAACTCCCATACAAAAATTCAATTTTTTGACATTGTTAAGGAATGTCATTTGTTCCAGCAGATAAAATGGGTGGGCTATATGTATGATTTTATATAGAAGTTAAAGCAATCTACCATTAAGATAAACTTCGAACAGTTGAGGAGAGAGTGTTGCAAATAGGATACCAAAGACGTGTTCAATTAGCTAGACCAGCGAGCTCAAATAAATGTCAGGATACATAATATGTACAATAACATTTTTACGGCGAGAAGTAAATCATTTGATGAAAAGGCTGAATAGTACTCGACCTAAAGTTAAGGTACGGTTACACTTTGCACAAAAAGCTGCCCTACTCGAGGGTTGCAATGTGTAACACCTCTGAAATTGCTTACAGATTTTTCGGGCTGCCGCAATTTTGGAAGTTGCATGCGTAAACATCTAAAGAGAAGTTTGTAGGTGCACTATAAAAATTTTAGTTTGGTTGAAACTTTGTTGTGGTTGCATGTTCAGTTTTTTAAGAGGTTGCTTAAATTTGTGCGGTAAATAACCAAATCTTAATTTCGAATTCTTCAAAAGTCATAGTTGCTTTTATACCCTAGATGAAATCTATAGGATATACTAAATTTGTCATTCTGTTTGTAACGCATAGAAATAATGATCGTAGAGCAAATTGGACACCCACGCAAAATATTAAAAGTTATTTTGATTTTTGCATGTCTGTCAATCCTTACGACAACTCTAGAACGCGTTCACTTAGAGTGCTGGAATTTTGCACACGGGCATTTAAAAAAAAATTTGAGTTCGAAAATGGGATGAATCGGGTAATTCCTTCGTGGGGTTGCCATACAAAAATTTCGTTTTTCATTATATATTTGGACACTGCCTGAGAACGTAGAGAGCAGCAATTTTGTATACGGCGTTTTCATAAAAATAGTAAATACAATTTAAAAAATGGGCTAAATCGGGCAATCCCTTCTTGGTGTTGCCATATAAACATTTAAGTTTTTTATGTATTCTGTGAAAACGGTCAGTCCTAGACGTTTTAATTAATTATATATAAGATGAAATATTTGAAACAGGTCGAACTACGCATTCTTTTGAATTATGTTCGCTCTCCAATGTTTCAAACTAAATGTTGCTTAGTTTGTTGAAAGCTAACTTTTCATTGCAAATCCTCTATACGATTTTTCTTTACAAAAGGTAATTCTACTGATATTGACCTAGCAAAATTCTCTATATTCCTGCCATTGAGGCTGGCGTACAGGTTGATTGTCTATGTAGATCGGTTTCAGTAAGGCATTTGATAAAATGCATCACCGTTTTCCGGCTCTCGAGCTCACTCACAAATCTTAGCTTTCCTCCTCTGTTTGTTACAAAGTTAAGTGTTACCTTACTTACATGCCTAATTGTCGGACTGTAACAGCGTGTTCTCTTTCGAAGACTTCTTTGCAAAAAACAAAAACACCTCTAGCGTTCTGCTAGGTAGCCATCGCAACCCGCTCCTTTTAAACATCTGTGATGCCTTCGTTTTATTTCAGATGAGAACGACTGCAATCTACTAAATTAACCGTTGGAGCTTTTCCAATGCTCCATCTTTGATACTTAGTAAGTGCACCATCATATTGCTTTTCTGGAAAGAAATACTCCACCTTGCGGTTTGTATGTATGCCAACTCTTGCGTAATAAGTCAAATTTGTATCATCCGCAAATATATGGTACTTCTCCATGAGACCGGCAGAGAATATATTCGTTATATACAAGTATTGTGTTGGCCCTATTATAGAACCTTGAGGTACCCCCGTGCAAAATCTTAAGGAAGTGCTGAGTGTTCCATTTATTTTAGTTCTGACCGTTCTGCGTGATAAATAGTCTTTGATGAGTTAAATTTATCTCGTAGTCCTGTGGTCATGAATCGATTAAAATCGATATCCACCCCTATAAACATAATAATTATTCGGAAAAGATAATAACTTGTTAATTACAAAAAAGAAAAAATGGATAGTACTTTAAATTCTTTAAACGTTGATCT
Source organism: Dioctria linearis (assembly GCA_963930735.1). Lineage (NCBI taxonomy): Eukaryota > Metazoa > Arthropoda > Insecta > Diptera > Asilidae > Dioctria > Dioctria linearis. The sequence goes on along the minus strand of OZ005740.1, from coordinate 329,930,151 downwards.
AGTATACTTCATTGACGATGTAGATGATCGATGTCAATATTTTTTATATTGTTATTTTACTATAGTTAAGTTTGGACAAGAGAATGTATCTTGTATGGCATCTATGGCACCAGTGGGTTCCTGCAGATGAATATGATGAAGATGTAAGTTATCAATATCTGCCAGATTTAAGATACGCTACTGTGATGAAAATTTGATATGTGATATGTTAAAATAGTGCAATAGCAAGAAGGATTATAATGGCTTAAGCTATGATATGACTTATCCACAGAAATAATTGGTCCTACATATATTAAAGAAAATTATAAATTCTATAATACATACGCGCATTTTCTCAAGAGCTTGGAAAGAATCTGTGATAGTACCTATCGAGAAAATCTACACCACAAATATGCTGAGAAATTATCGGAACCTTTCTGTTGCTGATCAAATTTGTGATGTAATTATATTGAAAAACTAAAGGAACATTTTGGTTTCCGTAGTAGAGATTTGTGCGAATCAGCATTGAATTGGTTGGTATTTGAATGGAAAAAGGAAATTTATAATAGTAGTATTCTTGGATTCAAATCTCTGGATAGGAACATTTTGCTGGGCAAGCGTGAAATGTATGGTGTAGTCGGTAAAGAATTGAGATGGTTTCAATCTTATTTAAACGGTACAAAGGAAATGAAAAGTATATAATCAGCTTTTAGACCCTGCTGAGGTGGTGTTTGATGTCCAACAAGGATCAGTAAGTGGCAAGGTTATGAATATACTGTCAACAGATGGAACAAGCTTAACTTAAGCAAGAAAAATGTATGTGTTTCAAATGCAATAATGACATATCAGTTGCTATGGACATCGAAGCAGTTGAATGTATCGAATGTGTATCAAATATCTCGGGGTAGTGTTAGATAAACAGTCGAAACGAAGTGTTGTAAATTTAAAAATCGCATTACTGTTATATAATGTTTTAGTGCGACCACATTTTACTTAATGTTCAACACTTTGTATACTTCTTCAAATGAAATAATGGACAAACTATTTCAAAATAAAGTCATGAGAATGATCCTAAAATGTAATACACCTCAATTCGTTTTGTTACAAAATGTATAATGGATGAACGTCAGAGCTTAACTTATGACGCGAAGGTATTCAGTTTTAAAATAAAGTGAAATATGCTCTCAGAGTATCTACTTGAATAATAATTTGGTGTTTGTTGCCGATGTGCAACTTTAGGTGTATTCAACAAACTTCAGACTAGGATAATGGATGAGAAGCAGCACGCAAAATTCTTTAATGTACAAAGGTCTAAACATAAACATTTATTTATTTGAGCACCTATACCAAAGTCACGTAGATCGTTGGGTACATCATAGAAAGTTACATAGTGGATATACATTATAGAAAAATAAATCATAGAGTAAGAGCAGTGGGAGCATGGAACATAGAAAATATAATAATAGTAAAATGTAGTATTGAAAGTAGACAAAAATAAAAAAATCTTTTGTAGCCAATAAATAAATATTTACAGTGACCACAATCTTTCGAATTGTGAATTACTGTAAACATTCTACGTTCTTTCAATTCGTGTAATTTTTAAAAGTAATTCAATTCAGTTAAATTTTGAGATATTTACTTATATGGATTTTGTACAGATTAGTGCTTGATTTTATTTAGTTGACACTCTAGTACGTTTATTCCAAGAAAAATTAACTCCATAATTCTTTACGCGCTCCTTTTTCGGCTTATCTTCGGAATCTATAAACCATTTCCAACCGTTCTTCTCACAGTGTTCCACTGCTTCTTCTCTTGTCGAGAATTCAATTTGCATATTGGATAGTGGGTCTCCCCTAAAAAAACATCTCAAAACTTTGTTTTGTAAATTTTTCGCAAAAATTCTTACGTTGAAGACCATCCCATCAACGGATTCTCCCATCTCTCGCGGTTATCAAATTCAATTTGCCACTGATGCAAGTTATTTGTTCCACTTTGCATAGCATTTTTTGGTGGGATGAAAATTCGTACTCTTCTCGTTTTAATATGTTCTTCTGGGACTCCAGTGATTGGGCTTATGTCAACCTAAGGATATTTAATTTTATCTGAATTTTCTTTTTTATCTGCTTGTCTACTAGTATTCATTACCTGTTTAGGCACTGTAATAGTACTTGCTAATTTCTTTTTCTGTTCAGTTTCTTCTGGTCTAGCTAGTGCTATTTCCGTATCAATTATTGGTGCTTCATTAGGGGAAATTGATTTATTTCTTGCAGAAAGAACGGCGATAAAATTTTTAGACCTACAAATATGAGCGATTATGTCACAATGTTGAGGTTATTTACTATAATAATAAAGATTAGTAGTATATACTTGCCAAGCCAATGGTGATCCCTTAGGCAGAGCACGTAAAATTGTAGCCATAACAAGTTGAAAACTACTATAACGAAAAGAAGAAAGTTTTCTAAAATTTGTTAAACAATTAACAGCAATTAACAGTTGACATATGCTGTCAATTGACAACAGCTGCTCTTTCGTTCATGAAGTCGGTTGCGGCTTGCATCCACACGAGAAGTTTTTAGGGTAGGAAGAATTTGCCTCTCCTTGTGCTGAGACGTACCAGCACAATAATGTTGCTACGCGTAGTTACTTATAAGATTACTGAGGTATTGAGTTTTAAGTAAGAACGACATGAGGTACGACTGATAAGGCGCATCAGCTGTAAATTAAAAGAAGACAATAAAACGGAAAGTTAGAAATTCACAAAGGACAACAAGAGTACAAACGACGACATCAAATCGAACTGAGAGCTAAAGATGAGCCCGAACGAACAAATGAGGACAAATAGACATAACATCGAGGGACAACGCAAATTCGAAAACGGCGCAAAACACACTTGACTGACTGATTGTATTTTAAGTACCGTGCTTTTCACGATAATTCGTCACTAATGGCGGAACGTGGTTCGTAATGGAAATTGCTTGTATTCTATATACCTTCCACAAAAACACAATTATTATTTACCCGGGAATTACACGAGTCAGTAGAACTGGCACTGACAGTGTTTGACACTTACACAGGCTCGCGTAAACCCCTACTGACTATTCTTTTTTACTGACCAGTCTGTACTGACAAGATTTCTGACGAGTCAGTACGGACTACACAATAAACTATCAAACATACAATTAAAATGGCGGAAATTGAAAATAAAAGGTAGATGCTAGTGGAAATTTGTGTTTATATATCTAATGTTCTCTCTTTTGAGTGGGAAAGTGTTTAATATACATTTTATTGTTTATTTTGTAGAGAATAAAGACGGATTAATGAAGAAATCGTTAGATATGCATATAGAAGAGGAATGTCTGCACCGCTTGACGACTTTTTATTATGAACAGACTGGTCAATTGATCGAACGCAAATCGTTTTTTGTCAGTAAATTTGACAGACAAAATTAGGACTGTCCGTCAGCTCTATTGACTCGTGTAATCGTTGCGTTAGAAATTAAGGCCGAAACACAATGATGCCGACACGGCAATTACAACGACACTGTCGTCGTAAATGTTGCCGAATTAACACAATGACACCGACATTCTTATATGTTCGTTGGCATATCAAAATATGTAGGTGGTAAAATTATTTGTTGAAATATATTAACAAAATGAGAAAGATATAAAAAAAAAATTCTAAAGTTCTAATAAACAATGATTAACGCCGAATTTATGTTAATTACAAAATATCATCTACCACTTATTTTCAACTTTTCTCCAATTTCTTCTTTATTTTTTTTTTTATTTTAAATATGTATTTCGATATTGAGGATTTCTTTTGGCATAAAAATACTTCATTTCCCTCACTAAATTAATTAATTGCTCCTCTAAAGTAATTTTTTGCTTATTACTCTCAGCTGTCAAAATCAAATTACGACGACGACGACAAAAGTTGAAGTATTCCCAACTCTGGTTACGGCGACAAAATCGATCGGCGCCATTGTGTACAGCTACATGGTATTGCTATTAGGTCAACATTTAATTTGTCGTCGTAAATGTTGTGTCGGCATCATTGTATTTCGGCCTTTAGCTTAAACGATGCAATGCAGTACATTGTATGTGAATGCTACGGTATTACATGAGCTCTTAATTTCAATGCAGTGCAGTGCACTGCATTCATTGCTTCGTATTGTGTTTCAGCCTGCAATTTGTTTTGTCGGCCGAATCCGCCAAATCTCATCGGAACACAAAATTCTGTGTAGGTATGTGTTTCGTAAAGCAAATATAAAGTCGGGCGAATTCGAATTTTAATCGACTGTTCAGTCTTGTGCGCACAGATACCGTTCGTTGTTAACGGCGTATTTTTTGCTGGTGGACTTATTGAAATAATAATTTCTAAGTTTACAATTGATATTTGCAATTAGTAATCATAATGGCAAAATGTTTTTTATGTAAAAGTATCGGACAAATGAAAAGACTGAGCTTCAACGAATTGAAATGTATGAAACATGGATTTCCAAAGTGTACAGTAAGTAAGCAAGGGAGGTGAAATTATTCACTCATTCTTTTCTGTTAAATTTTATTTGTTTATTTGTTATCTTAGTTGCCACTATATATCATATATGTTTTTCGTTGGCCTTACTTTAAGCTCTATATTTTTGAATTCCTTATCTTACTCTATAGTACAAATATAACATAACATAAATTTATTTGAGTATCTGCCAAAGGCGCGCATAGCGCTGGGCCGTAAGCCGTAACCCCCGCAAGATACAAGCCATGAACAAAGTCGAAAAAAGAGCAGCGGGCCCGGTCAGCAGGCGACATCCAGTCTTCTTGCCTTGTCTTACTGCAGGAGTTTTTCATATAAAAGTTGCTTGTATTTTGTTCAAACGCTATAATTTCCATAAATTTGTTCTACATGCTTTATTTTTCTTTAACTATTAGAAAGAAAACATATTTGGCTGCAATTTGTTTTAACTTCATTTTGCTGTGGGAGCGACAGTTTTGGGCTTTAGGACCTGTTTAAAATGAAATTTTAGTTTTTCCTCCATGTCGAGTATACAAAAAGCAGCGAGAGTGAGCTCTTACTGCATGCTGTACCCGGCACGTTAAGGCATTTTAATGTATCGGTGCCTTCGGCGACTTCATGGCTTCCGTGGGTTACGGCTGAGCACATCTTACAAGTTACATAGTAGATTTACACTGTAGCAAAACAACCAAAACCCTCGAGAATACTTCCCAAGCCATGAAACGGAAACCTATATGTATGCGTTGTGAGTCCGTTTTCTAAAATGTTCTATATTGATACTTATTAAAAAGTGCCAAACATTGACTTTATATTTGCTATAGTGTCTAAACTACTACCTATACAGGAAAATAGTCTGCTAGCAATTTATAGCTTAGTTTCTTACCTTCCCAAAAGCTACACTTACTATATACCTTACTTAACAAAATTATTAAATAATTTTGATTACAAAGTAACCTTACCATTTTACGCTCAATACCTCTCAGCTGAGTGATAATTGCATGTGCGTATGTGCAGCCGGAGTCCGGAATCTGTAGGCAGCTAGATTCGATATCATCAGCCCACGGCATGCCCTGACGGTACATACAATGATTACTCATCTGAGAGTTTTTGTTAGGAAAGGTATGAAAATTTTATTACGGTTCGGAAGATAAGAAAGCATGCTTAAGATTAACAGAACGCAATTTTTCTGTATGAATAGTAGTTTAGGGGGGAGAAGTTATTCAAATCAAACTTGTCAGTTTTACATAAGAACACTGCAAATATTTTAGAATAAGGACTCCTTTGGGCCTCGCATGTGGTAGGGACGGATCTGTTTCATGGCTTGTGAAGTATTCTCGAGGGTTTTGAAACAACTCATAAAAGATAAAAGAGAATATAGGTAACATTAGCCTAATATACAGTATAGTAACAAATACATAGAACGCAAAAATTAAAAACAATTACTTTCTGCTGCAGTCAGTGTTCATTGCTCCTTCGTTTGCTAAGCAATTTTGTATTCAATCGATAATCCCAACTATCTTTAACTCACTTTATGTGCCCAACACTATAACGTAGCGCAAGCTGAGGCTCTTTAATTAAACGCATTTTGAATTTGAATTTAATGTTTATTGTATCTCCGTAGTCATTCTATGTTATTTTAAGCTCTCTAAAGGGGCCCTTACACATGTATGCATGTTATTCAACTTGAGTAGGACTACGGGACCAACGGTACAAAGAATCCAAGTATTCTCATTAAATATTGAGATATGTGTTGTGCTGCGATGTAATTTTGTCTACTAATGTACATACATACCACTGATAGTATATAAATGGACTGCTCGTTGAACCAAAAATGCATGAAAGCAAATGGTATCACTTTCATATTCCTGTCGCTTTCCGGGAGAGCATGTTTTAACACTGAACTGTAACGATTGGGATCCAGAAATTGCTTGAAGTTCAACGGTATTTCCAGAACTGGCAACTCAAAAAGATTGGGAACGAGAACTGGCAACTTGGTAATCAAAACTTTCCTACCAAAACAGCCTTGTGAAAAGCACTTCCTCTGGCTCATAATTAAAATTTAACAAAACAAATAGTCCCAAATACTTTTGTGCATAATCAGTAAATTCCCCAATAATTTAAATTTAGCGGCAGTTTATGACAGTTGGTAGCATTGACAGTGAGAGCATACTTTCTGAAATCAAAACTGGTGCTACATGATGAAACAGGAGATCAATCAGTCCATTTATTTACATGTCAGTGAGCTGCCTACAGATTCGGACTCCGGCTACACATGTACATGCAAATTATTACTCAGCTGAGAGTTGGAGAGCGTAAAATGGTAAGGTTCCTTTGTAATCAAAACTATTATTATTTTGTTAAGTAAGCTATATAGTAAGTATACCCCTTGGGAAGATAAGGAACAAAGCTGTAAATTACTAGACGACTATTTTCCTGTATTTCTTTATATAATTCGGTCTACAGAGATTATCTCCTACAGACTATGTTAAATATAACTTAACTAATACAAATTATATTTACATAAGAAATTCAAACAAACAGGAATACAAATAGTATTCAATAAAATTGAAAGCACTTAGAAATTACAATATCTTTAAACTTGGTACTGTTACATACATAATAACTCTCTCCAAAGAAATTATAATTAAAAGCATTGCATATACCTATCTACATCATATAGGAAGAATTATAATTAAAGCATTGCATATACATATCCACCTACATCATATAGGAATAAATTATAAATAAAGCATTGCATATTACATACCTACCTACATCATTATATACATACCTACCTACATAATTTTCATTGCATGTAGAATTCCACTCAATACTGATCTACATCAATTATTTCACATGTAAAACAGTGAAGGTAGATAAAGTCATACTACCCAAGCGCGCAAGAATTTTCACTTTGCAATACGACGATCATGCGCCAGAGGTAGAACATATGTATGTATGTAAGCGACAAAATTGCTAATTCAGGATTAGTACAATAAGCCACAAATGCTTAATGTAATCTGAGTAATACATAATAAATGAACAATAAGCAAGCGTTAAACACGATTTTAGTTATTACAAAATAATTATATACATCTACAGGGTGGTCCGTAAGCCGACGTCAAGCCGGAACCGGGTGATAGACCAAATCATAATAGCTACCAGAAAAATATAAAAAAAATCCAAGTCATGTATTTTTGAATTATAGACATTTCTTTTGTTTTCGAGAAAATGTACACCCACCCTATGATAGTTTTTTACCTCCTGTTGCTACAAATCTACTTTTTTTTCAATTTTGTTTTTCTTAATTAATCCCGAATAGTGCTTATGTAACCTGTTGCTTTAAATTCTAAGCCAACTGCTCCAGCTTGGAAGAAAATGTCACATTTTGCCGAACCAAGAATAGAAAATTAATACTTCCCCAACTTTAACTGACTGTAATAAAAAAAATGTACTATGCGTTTGGCAAGTAACTTTAAAAGTTGACGCATTTAATAAGGATTCTAAAATGGTACATTTTTTCTTAGATTACGGGGAAAAAAAAATGTTCTTCAAGTTTCCAGTTCCCAGTTTCGAAAAATTTCTTTTTACCTACTAAAAATGATTCTAGTGTACCCAAAGCTTTCCTTAAGAGCGTAACTTTAAGATTCTAGTTTGAATGAGACGGAGAGTCATTCCATGAAGTGTGAGTGAGCCAGATAGTGATCATTAATAAATATAACAAACAACAAGGGGCCCAAGTGTTTTCCTTGCGGAACACCAGACAAAACTTGGAAAATTCGCGACCGAAAGCAATCTACTTTAACACACTGACGATTAGTAATATACGAGGTCAACCAATCAAGCAGAGACGAATTAAAACCAAACACTTCAAGCTTTTTAATAAGAAGAGTTAGATTAACGCGATCAAACGCTTTTAGAAAATCTGTGTATATAACGTCCACCTGAAAGTCATCCTCAATAGCAACAGACACACTGTGTTTGAAGAGAATTAAATTCGTGGAAGTGGATCTACCACTTTGAAACCTATTCCGCAAGGAGGAAATACCTTCTTTAATGTAAAAATAAATTTTATCTTTTACTAAGCACTCAAAGCATTTAGGGACTGGTAAGAGTTTAGCAATTGGTTTATAATTGTTGATATGATTCCGGGAACCGGGTTTGAATAGAGATTTAATGAGAGAAAATTTCCAATCACCCAAAAATCCCCCAAACCTGGGGATAGATAAAAGACTATTGTTACCGGAAGAGCCAAAGAACTACAACAATGTTTTAGCAAGTTTTCGGAATCAAATCATTACCGTATCACAGTCTAAAGCACTCAATGATTGTTCCACTTCACAATCGTCTAAGTGAATGCTTCCCAAATCAGTAAAGGCTTTAGCGTTACCATGTATTGAAAATAAAACTGCGCCAGAGTCACTGCAGTAAACTGATTCAAAATGATTGGCAAATAATTCGTAAGTGTCCTCAAGCTATTTGAAAGGATGTCATTATATTCCATATTAATGGGAATGCGTTAAAGTACGTCCAAAATGCCTTACTATTGTTCTTAATATTATCCTCAGTTGACCAGATATAGAGTCTAAAGACGTATGTATCTATGAAGATACTCATATTCATGCTTTAAAGGTTTATAATTTGCCTCATTGAATGAATTGTCAACCATACTCAACAATTTATGGCCTTATTTTTAGCATTTTTTAGCCTTAGCAATCCTCGATTCAACCAAGCAAGGTGAGATTTCGATTTCACCTTATTAATGGGTATGAACCTCTTAATGTCAGCGTGAATAATTGCCAGGAATTTACTGTAAGTATAACTGAGATCATTTGTAAGATTTAGCTCTTCACACCAATCAAACGAGTTAATGTAATCATTAAATTTAACAAAATCACATTTACGAAAGTTACCTATACGTATAGAAGTTACTAGCCAGAGAATCAGAAAACAAATATGTATCTAAATTAATAACAATTGGTTTATGATGAAGATCGATTTTAGATAGGGTACATGAAGCTTCCATAATACGAATCATAAATCATAGCTAATGAAAAAGATCTATAAATTTACCAAAAATATTACAAAAAGGATTAATTTGAATTAACTCACATTCCGTAAGGCTATCCACAACTGCCCTAGTTTAAACTCTGCAAATGATATTGATTGTACGTTTCCTACATATTGAAAATACTTGTTAAGGTATTCCGGAAAAATACTGTTTTTGATTTTAAATACAAAAATTAACATAATAAATGCAATCTTCTCTTTCACGCTCATCCATTGGAGAGTACTCAGCAATAATGAGATGGTGGTGTATCTGTTACAACAAAGTAGGATCCTCAGCGCCTTCTGCATACGTTCTAGTTGCTCCTTGATGCATCAAAATAACACCGTTGAACAATACTCAAAATGAGGTTTCACGATGACATTAAAAATCTGTATTGCTGTGGCTATTGAAAATTGGCTCCTTATTCTTCTTAAAAAAACAATTTTTTTGCCAATCTGTTTACAAACATAGTCGGTGTGTTTTTTAAACGATATTTTTTTTTCTATAATGACGCACACGCTATAACGGTTTTATTCATATTTATACCACTTATATTCTCGACACCATGAATTTAGATTTTTCCACATTTCATTTTAGCGTGTTCATTTTCAACCAAATATTTACTTTCTTCAAGGCACTTTCCATCCGGGCAACACATAAACTAATATCGTCTTCGGCTATGTAAAGTAATGCATCATCAGTGAATAACACGATTTTTACATCCGATAGAATTGTCACAATATCGTTACTGTATAATATAAAATACTGTACCAAGAATCGAACCTTGTGGAATACCAATGTCACGAACTTTTGTTCTTTGACACCTTTCAGACAAGTAAGACCCAAAACACTCATACGATTTCCCATTTATTCCATATTTTGTTAATTTAATCAAAAGTATATTTCAATCAACTTTTTCGAATGCTCCTTTTAAATCTAGAAAGCCGGTTAAAACTTTTTTCTACTTTCAAATTCAACTTTCCACACAATTAATGCCCAATTTAGTGCAGTTTCACACGAATGTCCTTTTCGAAAACTGGACTGCTGTTCTATCAAATTTTTAAATGAGGCAACACAAAACCAAGCCTAGTAGCTAGCCTCAAGGCCTAGCCGCAATGTGCGCTTTGTCGCAAATGCTATCAAAATTACAATGACAGCACCGAGGCCGGGTGTCATTTTGTTTTCAATTCTCTGAGGCAAGCCTTGAGGCGAGCTGCGTGGAAGCCTGAGGCGAGCTTGGATGTGTTTCTGCCTTTAGGACCGTACGTGGGTCAGTCAGGGTAGCGATACCGAAAAATTGTAAATGTTCAGTATAGGGATAACAGACATTGTAATAGTCGCTTTGTCAAATTTTCTTGATGATACTGTATGCATTACTTGTAATTTGAACTTGAACAACATAGACGATTATTAGGCCAAATATAGTAATTCGATGTATTTCATGAAGCGGTACGGTTTTTCTTTTTTTCCTCTCACTCTCCTGGAGCCCTTACCTGATGAATGTTGACTAAGGCTCACTCTTCCGGTCAGATCATTATAGGGATATTGCAAAATGTTGCCCGCAATGTCGCAGAGTGGATCGGGCGATGGCACGAGTGCAGAACATCTGAGCTCTCAGTAAATAAAGGTAAGTGCTGTAAGGGTCCCTTCAGGACCGCATGTGGTACTTTTGCGTGTTTTTCCAGGCACGATATTTTTTTGTACATGGGCTGTGACAGCTTCATGTATTTGGTTTACCCACCCCACAACTCTCCCCCCACTAGCCACTCACCATTTTCAACTATTAATTTCACCGGCTCAAAATTGTTTAATATGCCTTGAATATTCAAATATATACCTTTAATATTCTTTAATTGCTAATACTCAACCTTATTCATTTCAACCTTAAGCTGTCTTTTAAACAACGGGCAATCCCTACTTGATATATAGCGACTAGAGTGAAGATTCAATTTTAGCTTACTATTGCATTTTATATAATTCACACATTTTTTATAGATTCCTTTTCACAATCCCTTGCTTCATGATCATCTGCACATTTTGCACACGCTGCATCATTCTTACATTCATTCGTTTTGTGCTTAAATCCCTGACATTTATAACACCTTGTAACATTTAACACTCTATACACCGCACACTGATCCCACCCCACATTCACTTTACGCAATTCAATAGCCCTCTGAAAGCTCACTAAATCCATTTCCACAATAGCATCGTATTATGAAAATGATCTCTCGTTATGACCACTCGATATGCCATCAATTTTTAAATTAACTGGATCAAGGTCTTATTTGATTTTCGCACTATTTTGCACACTTTTTGGTAATAATAAGACAGGTGCCAGCTTTTTTAATTGATCAGCATAAGTCTCCTTATCTTTAACTAGCTTCACTGATTCATATTTTTTCTCTAATAGAGAAAAAAACCATCGTTGAAAATAACTCCGCACTTTCTACAGAAAAGTGCATAACATATGATACATATAAGCTTATTTTTCGAGCCTTTATTCTCATGTACATACATATTGCTCTTTGGAATATGGTTTGGTGAAAACATCACCAATTTCATCTCCCCTAACAATCCTTTGTTCTCCGATGTATGTCCTATGATGAAATCGAAAAATTATGTCTCATGATCTCTTCTTAGTTCAAAGGATTTCTATCTTCTTCAAATATGTGGAATTGAAAGTAAATAGAAAATATTTAAAATGATAAATATATAATGAATTGATTCGAAGAAAGAACAAAGCTTTTCATCCTCTATTAATCTTTGCTTACAGAAGAACGACACTTTTTGCGGTACCTGTTATATACGAATTCAACATCTTGTTAAGAAAACTAAAGAAAAACAAAAGAGGAAAAGACTGGCACTAGAAGTTTGTAACATATCGTCCAGCGATACTGGTGGAGATAATACTATTAGAAACACAGGAACCTCAAGCTCTTTAATTAGCACAGATGATATTGATGAAATAGTCGCGAAAACACCACAGCATCCCGAAAATAAAAGAAGAGCATTGACGGTGCGAAAGGAAGTGGGTGGCAGTACACTGCGACCTATATCAGTTAGTCAACAAGCTGATACTTCTTCAGAAGACATGAATTACTTAGCGAGTCAAAGTTGTCATCAACCTGCTATAATTGAATGTAAGGCAAATAATTACTTAATATAAATTTTATAATTTATTTTTGTAATAAAGCTCCACCTGAAAGAAGTGATGATGATGACAACGACGACGAAGCAAACGTCTGTGGTAAGAATAAGAATGAATCAGAAGAATTGAGTGAGCAGCTTTTAGTATTTCTTTTTTCACAGCAATTGCAGGGCCTTCTTCTTCGGCAATTGTTCAACCAATAATTAGACGTAAGAATTTAATCCAATAAAGTCGACATTAATTAAATTGGATTTGAATTTTAGGACGGCGAGAAGAACCTGTATTTAATGATGAACGAATCGTGCCCATTTATAATAGAAGGGGACTTTTTGGTGGTTGAATTATTTTTGTTTTTTAAGCTGTTCATTTCAGACAACAGGATAAAACGTAGTTTTTTGTTTGAAAATGTTATCGAAAATAAAATTGCCAACTAGACAGACAGTAACGTTTGAGATTTTTATTATGTAAAATTAATTTCTGATAGAATTACACGACATTTCCAATTATTTGTGATATAAACGATTTCTCTGGGGCTGCGGTACTTAGGAATATACCCACGATTGTCTCATCTTACATTTTTATACGAATTCCGTTCCGTTTGAAGTTACAAAACTGAAGAAATATTGAATTTCGCGGATAATAAAGATAAATTAGTTTGGCTGAGTTTGATGTGCGCAGAATTTCTCAAATTTTTAGTTTCATGAGGTCTGAATATGACACGGCTCACGGTACGTTTTTGTTACTAGTAAGTGAAAATTCGATTTTTTTATTTCCAGAAAATATATAAAAAAAATCGTAAATAAGTAAAAACAAAACAAGTAAAAAAGCTAAAACTGGTTTAAGACCAATTCTTATGATACCCTAGATGAATGCCCGTATGAAATTTCGTATGGTCACCCATTTGAACAATTTTGATTTTTGAAGTGGTTTTTCGCATATATTTCTAGAACGGTTTGTCGGACAGAAAAAATGATTATAACCAATTTTATAGGAACTCGTATTCTGAAGAAGTTTTTAGTACAATAAAAATGTCTTGGACTGATCGTTTTCACAGTATACGTAAAAAACCTAAATTTTTATATGGCAACACCAAGAAGGAGTTTCCCGATTTAGTCCATTTTTGAAATTTTATTTGTTAGTACAATGAAAACATGTACCTAATTTCAGCTCTCTATGTCGACGCATTCTCCGCCAGTGTCCAAATATATAGTGAAAAACGAAAGTTTTGTATGGCAACCCCATGAAGGAGTTGCCCGATTTGTCTCATTTTCGAACTTAATTTTACTTTTTTTTTAAAGCCCGTGTACAAGATTTCAGCTCTCAGTGTACGCGTTCTCGAATTACCGTGCGTACAGACGGACGGACATGAAAAAATCAAAATAACTTTTAATATTATGCGTGGGTGTCTAATCCATTTTGCTCTACCATCATTATTTCGAGGTGTTTCAAACGGAATGACAAACTAAGTATAACCTATAGATTTCATCTAGGGTATAAAAAGACGACTAAAGGCATTCACATGGATGACGCGACTATCAGACTCTGTCAGTACTTCAAATCAATTCAAAATAAAACATCTTTCTTAAATTAAGATTATATTCTGCGTGTTTTTTGCAACGCAAATTCTTTAATACATTCGTCAATGTTAATTTGGACATCCTTCTTCTATTGCCAAAATAACTAGATTTCTTAATCTCATCGTGGACATTTGTATAGATCTTAAATAATTATTAATTAGTTTCAATTTAGGCAATTTATGATTTTATTAGGTGACCCTCCTTCAATTTTGGACACTAAAATAAACTTTAATATACCCAGTAGGCCGAAGTTCTTTCTTACAGTCTGTAGTAGCTACGAAAGCCAGTAGACGCACGCACTCAAGTTTAAACTCTTCTCTATCAATATCTTGAGGAGTTTGGACGAGCTTGCATTCCTGATCATCGGCGCCCATTGCAGTCTTTAGGAATGCATATTTTTCGTCCAAATTCTGGAGCTGCTGGAACCTTTCTCAAATTTCAGCAGTTACTCTATCTAATGAAGACAACATTCGTTTTAAATCGCCTTCGTGTTAAGCCAGCATCTCCACTTTTGTCGGCAAAAATGTACCATTTCCTAAGTCGTCTTGGAGGTTCAATAGAAATGCTAAATTCTTCACACAAGCTTTTATCGTAGCTTGAAGCCTCGTCTACGGATTCCTCTCGTTTCTCTTCCATTACCGTCTATAGCATAGAGAAAGTATATATAGAGAATTCACTTGATCAGCTGTTCAATAGAAAGAGATTAGCCATCAGGCGTCATTTGAAAAAAAAAAAAAATGAATCAAAATTTTGAAAGAAAGAATTGCATGTAGCATTTAAGGAAATTGAGTATGTGTGTGACAAAGAGAAATATACTTGTTTTATGAGAAGAAGAAAAGATAACATTTTTCAATAACCAAGCACGTTGTTTTTTACACACTGGTGAATAAGGATATAGTTGTTTACTGTTGTTTTTTACACACTGGCGAATAAGGGTGTATTTTACAGCTGCTCACGAGATTGCTCTATTAGTATACGCTCGCCGGTCTATAGGGCGCTTATTGTCTGAGCAATGTACGTTAAATCTCTGTTTGCAAATAATTTTGGGCATCATTCACTTTACGCAACACCGGTTGCCGGACACTCAAGAAAAATCGAAACGAAAATGATTCCATCACAACTAACAAAATTCCTGCGTCCGTTCGTGTGTTTAATCTTTCATCTATTTCTGTTAGCTTTTGTCAAAATTTCTTTGTAATGATTTCGTGTCATGTTTACCGCATCACCTTTGCGCTCCAACGTGTGTCCTTAATCCTCTTCAAACTCTTGCCTGTAGCAGCAATTAGAAACTTCCATCGGTGTTTGGACATAGAAAAGAAAGCATAACAACGTTCCAATGTGCCGAAGAAAGTCACAGAACTCACTTCCACCGAAGCCGCATACAAGCAAGCTAGGTTCAATGGGGGATTTGAGCAGGACACAAATTTGGCATTAGGATTGATATATTTTATTCGTTGCTGCATACCTGTCTGTCTTCAAGCCATTGCCATTGTACCAGCATTATCATAAGCTTGCCCTCTACAATTCATAGGTCAAGCTTACTTAGAATCATCTCACTAATATCTTCGGCTGTTTTGTTTTTGGTTTCAATTAAATCTATAAAAGATTTCACTACTCGTACTTCCTGATTCTCAATCATCACATATCGTAATACTTGGCTTGTTTGATCTTTATGGGAAATATTTGGGGTACTGTCAAATATCATGGAATAATACTTGGCTTTTTGAATCTGACCTATAATTTTTTGGCGAACCTTAGAATTTCAATAAACCTTTTTTTTTAATTTCTGGTGTCTATAAGTGAAATTTGTTGGCCAATTTTTAATCGTACTAAATGTTCTCGGAGAGCAGAATCGTACTTTGCCAGTATGTGCACCAGCTCTAAAAAGTTGCCTCTATTGGCACTGCTGTCATTTTCCCTGCGACCACGTATCGAAAAATTTAATTTTTCCAGGGTTTTCATTATGTATATCAAACATTCTAGTTAGAATTTCATACCATTTTTTTACTTCTTTTGCAAGGACTTCTTGCCCTTTTTTGTCAATAGCCTGGCTCATTTTAAATTTATATTTTCGAATTGCTTCCATTTGCAAAAATTTTGGTTATGCGTAGCGCTTGATTTATGGTTCAGTTTCCACCAAGGATTAAACCCGTCTGAGGAGTAAAACTTGAGATGCATTCGGTGAGTTTACGTTTTTAAACAAACAACAGAAACAAAACAATGATGCTTTAGAAGGAGAATAATTTTCGCTATTTGTTAATAAGCGCCAAAACCACGCGTGCGCTAGACACCTTCTTAACAATACTTCTTCTTCTTTCCTTTTCGCACCATATTTTTTTTTTTATTTAAAATGCACATACAGTAAAAAGAAATCGAAAAAATGGTGGTGCGAATTTCCCCCCTATAGGCGGAAATTAGCACCGATATAAATTTTTCCACAAAAATCACAAATTTTAAAATTTATAACTTAGAGAAAAGCAATATTACAAAATATGGTTTCAGGCGTCCGACAGGAAATCTGCACCTTAAGTAACGTTCATATAAACAGAATGTTATCTTGTAAGTAGCTTTAACTTCAATTTCAAGCAGTTGAAGTTATAATCGAGAAACGAAACCTGTGTGAACATTTTACAGCAGAAATCTTAGATGGTGCAAGATATTGCTTTGCATTTAAAATAGGTTGCGAATGCCACAGATGCAATTATTAGAAGCACGAATGTTACAGTTACAATTTTTGGAAGTTTGAGTGACAGTCTTGTACTTTTGAATGATACATGCAATTTTTGGAAGTACTAGCGATAATATTGAACCTCAAAGAGGGTGCGAATGATACAGCTGCAATTTTTCGAGTGATAGGCTCCTACTTTAAATAGGATGCGAATGTCAAGGGGTTTGATTTTCGAATCAAAAACATTACATATATGTGACAAAATAGTTTCATTGAATTCAAGTGAATGCAAGTGAATTCACACAAACTTGAATGAATGCAATGAATTCTAGAGTAATGCAGTTCAAGTAATGAATTTTCTTTCTAAAAGGATGCACTGGGCATTATTTTTTTAAAGAATAGGAATGTATTTCCTAGTTCATAATACTGAAGAAGAATGAAAGAATGGAAAATATGAATTCTTCATTCCTTTGAATTAAAGTTGGTTGAATTTGAACCGCCAGTAGTAGCAGTTATATAAGCACCTCGTGGCGAGTTTTGATTGTTTGGAACTGGCATTAGTGCCGTGACCGCCACGGGGAAGGATTTTTAAATCCTATATTTTAATTGCACAGCCGAGGTAAGTCTGCTCCATTTTCCCTTAATCCATCCGGATTCAGAGTAGTGTATTTTCACTGCTTTGAATGTCATAAATCGGTACCCACTGCTAAGCATCTGACTGCTTGTTTGGGTGCAAAGGTCAGCACTTTGGCGTAACACTAGTACTACTATGTACTCAGCCAGCGGTTGGGTCTTGTTGTCATGGTCAGTTCGGTGACTGCGGGCATTTAATTGTAATTTTGTGCGCTCTTGCTCATTTGGGACAATGCAAGAATTGTGCTTAGATTTTTGCAACATTCGTGGCTTACGATTAAGAAGTAATTATTTTTTACGCTGTATTGTATTGTCTTCTTTTGTCTGTTTTGTCCCTAAGTGAAACCAAGGTTACTTATAATTCTTATATCAATTAGTTTCGCTTACTGTGTTAACACGTAGTGCCACTCTTCCCACCTCAGAGGGGAATCGCTTTTTCAACTAATCCAGAGGTTAATTACGTCTGGATTAGATTTACACTTCATCAGCACATCATTTATTTTTGTTTTTTATAGCTTAGCCCCAATATGTCTGACACTGACACTGTATGCTCGTTTGATTCTCTATCCTCCAATATGGATGGATGGATTGAAAGGAGGTTGAGCCCCCTGGGGGTAGAACACTAGAACGTTTGCCACTACAAGTTCCATTGTTCACCCTCAGGACCCCTGAATAAATTCATAGGTCCCAACCAGACGCTCTTACAAACCATAAGACTGGCTCCGAACCCTCCTTAGCTGCTTCATGCAATTCATCCAGGAGGTGTGAGCCAAGTAATCTATAACGTTTTCCGGTGAGAGCCGGACAGTGACAAAGAAAGTGAGTCACCGTTTCGGATTCCTCTCCGCATCCTCTACATAGGGTTATCAAACAGTCCTATCTTATGTAGGTGACCTCTATGAGAGAACACTGTCCAGTGAGAATAGACACCAGAATTCTCATGGTAGGTTTGCTCAGCCATAGCAGCTTTTTTGTGAAACTTGGGTCAGGTTTACAACACAGTTCCTTTGTTGTTCTATCCGAAGGGTCGTCTAACCAAAGACAACTGTGATGGCAGTCCGCCCAAGTTGTAATTGTAGAGACCAGGTATCCCGGTGCGATCCCAACTGTAGAGAGAGGTCCTCCAAGGCTTTTCCAAGACGCGCAAGCTCGTCCGCTTTTTCGTTTCCACTAACATCTCTGTGACCGGACACCCAAAGAACGAGTACCCTGTTACAGTGAGAGAGGGAGTTCAGGGTGATCTTACACTCCAGTACTAGGTTGGAATATATATAGAAAATATTTTAACTAAATCTCATACTTCCGAAACCGTTACTGCTGGCGATTTCAAGGTCCATAACATGCAGTGGCTTAGACATTCTTCAACCACAAGTCCATCGGGGAGACATGTTGAACTACTTAGCGAGTCCTTTAACTTGCAGCAGTTAGTTGATAGCCCAACTCGTTTACCTTATATAATTGGACATAGCGCCAACCTATTAGATCTGTTTCTAACATCTCATCCTGACAAGTACTCAAAGTCAGTGGCATCTCCTCTTGGCAGCTCAGATCATTGTCTCGTTTCAGCCCAATTCTCCATATCATCACTGAAACCCACCAGTTAGCCTCGCAAAAATCGATTGGTGTGGCACTATGGTCAAGCTGATTGGGCTTCAGTCAAGAAATTCATTAGAGCGTTGGTCTGAGTGTTTTTCCTCGAGAGATGTTGAGTACTGCTCTGAATCTATTATAAACATCTTATAGTTTGAGATGTGCAGCTTTATTCCGCACAGATCTAATATTAAACCTAACAATTCATCTTAATTTAACAAAGACTGTTATACAGTCATTAAAAACAAGGATGCTGCGTTTCAGGCACATAAGCGATGTCATTCGGAATTGAGACAGATCTATAGAGAAGCACGTAACACCTGCAAATCCATTATTGAGCAAGCTAAGTTCCATTTCGACCAAAATCTTAGACAGAAATTGTTTAATACTCGAAAGAGTTTCTAGTCTCTCGTTAAAACAGTCAAGAACAACTTCACCAGTTCTTCGGTACCGCCTTTAGTTCACAACAGGGATGTGTACACGGAATCATCGGACGAAGCTTATTTTTTTGCAGCTAACTTTTCTGAGAATTCTTTCTTGCAACCTTCTTCGCAAGGTCCTTCTTCTCCACCAACATGCAATTACAGGCAAAGACCGTTTAACTTGTACTATTCGTCAGGAGTCTTTCCTTCGGCATGGAAACTTGCACATGTTCAGCCAATACCCAAAAAAGGAGAGGCACGCGTTCCCTCAAATTATATACCAATTGCCGTTACTTCAATTCTTTCGGAGGTTTTCGAAACATTTACCAACACCCAATTGATGAAATATCTACAAACTAATCACCTTATTAACGATAGCCAATACAGTTTTCATGATGGCCGCTCTACTAGAGATTTACTAACATTCCTTACCGAGCGTTGGAATCATTGCCTCCATAATTTTGTTGAATTTGATATCATCGCATTAGATATCTCGAAGGCTTTCGATAGAGTCTGGCATCCTGCTCTTTTAGCTAAACTTCACGCATTAGGTCTGGACTCTCTTTTCTTAAAATGGATTGAAAGTTTTCTCTCGCCGTTCAATTCAAATCAAATTGGACGGAGTTACTTCTGACCGTTTTATAATCCATGCCGGTGTAGCTCAAGGTTCTGTGTTCTCTCCTACTCTCTTCTTCATTTTTATTAATGATCTGCTAGCTCTCACTTTCAATCAAACTTTGCAGACGACTGCATCCTTGATTTCGTGTACTCGTTCGACTCCATAGCTGATTCCCGTGGGAATATTGTAGCCGACAATCGAAGCCACATGTTCAGTTCACTAAACTATGACCTCACAACAATACTCGCTTGGGGCAGAGCGAATCGGGTCTTGTTTAATGCTTCCAAAACGCAATGTTGTCTGTTATCACTCAAAAGTACTCCACCTCCCACTCAACCCATTTCCGTCGATGGAGAAGATATCTCGAACTAACCATCTCTTAATATCTTAGGCATTGAAATATCCAACAATTTTATTTGGCCTGATCACATTTTTGGAATTACCAAAATCGCGATGAAATGTCCATAGCTGATTCCCGTGGGAATATTGTAGCCGACAATCGAAGCCACATGTTCAGTTCAGTAAACTATGACCTCACAACAATACTCGCTTGGGGCAGAGCGAATCGGGTCTTGTTTAATGCTTCCAAAACGCAATGTTGTCTGTTATCACTCAAAAGTACTCCACCTCCCACTCAACCCATTTCCGTCGATGGAGAAGATATCTCGAACTAACCATCTCTTAATATCTTAGGCATTGAAATATCCAACAATTTTATTTGGCCTGATCACATTTTTGGAATTACCAAAATCGCGATGAAATGTCTGTGGGCTTCATGCAAAGTTGCAAGAAATATTTTACTCCATCATCCATCAGACTTGGCGCAAATCTACAAGTCTCATATCAGGCCTAGATTAGAATATAATTCCCATATTGGGGCAGGGGTTGGACGCACTGCATTGTCCACGTTAGATAAAGTCCAAGGCAATGCCTTCCGGCTTATTAGCGCTGACATACCAATAGCAACTATTGATTCCCTAGAGCACCGACGTAATGTCGGATGTTTGTCGCTCTTTTATTGGAACTTCTATAGTCATTGCTCTGACTAAATTTCTAGAGGATCCCTTGTAGAATTCTTCCGCACACCCGTCGGGCTGCAACCCGAACCGCCCTCTCAACCTTGAACTCAAATTCAGCCGTACCGTGAAATTCCGTGAACCCTTCATAAGCAGAACATTCAAGCGTAATGAGCACCGTCACCTACTAGTCTCAACTCAATAATTCTCAATTCCCTACCCTTTCTTCCTTTCCTGCCAAGGCCGTGCTACGGCATTATAGGGTAACCCTTGAGCTTTGACAATATCATAAAAAAAAAAAACCAAAATAAACTGCATTCTTTAATAACTCTGTACGATGGCTATAATAAATGGAGTTATCACTGGTTGAGCAGTCACCACAGATTTGTTTAGGCCAAATCTTGCAACTCTATATTGAACAACATCCACATGTCCAATTGCCTTGAAATTCTGCATAATTAAATAACCTATGTAGTCCCGATGACATACAGTTATCTGATCTAAAGACCATGGCCTAATGCTGCAGTAGGGCCGTAGCTAGGGGAAAGCATAGAGGGGCAATGCCCTACCTTAAAAATTGCCAACTTATTCCGTATTCTACGGCGACATCTTAAAAGTCATCGCGGCGAGTCTGTCTGATCAGCCCTTACTCGACCATGTTTGCGTTGCTTACCACCCATCTCTTACGCCTTGAATGAAGGGGGGGGGGGGGAGAAGTAGTCGGTGAAGCGCAATGCTGAACAAGGTGAAAGCTGTATAAGAGGAAAGCATGCATACTTGATAGATGAAATTTGTTGGTTTGTTGTTTATGGTGGTATGATTTTAAGGGTGTTTTTGAGCATTGGCATGTCCTTCTGGAAAATAGTGTGAGCACGCATGAAGTCATTATATTTGGAATGATGTGCACGCATTGTAGGGTACAGCCCACAACTAGGATACTATTTATAAATAGGCACATGCTTCTGCGAGATAAAAATTGAGATTTTTGACTGTGTGGGTACTGTAGTAATGCTAGGCAAGTGGGCCGATTATGCTATGAAGTTATGTGCTCATGTAAGTCAGAATAATAAAATCTCAGACATAGGCGTGCGAAGTGAGATGAGAAAGACAGACATAGCCTCTTGGGCAGGGGGCGAAAGGATGTCTTAGATGATGAATAAGTTGATGAATAACGGAAATCAGGTATGTATGTTAGTAGTGCTTATATGGTTAGTATACATGGTCAGCTATAAGATCCAAATGGTGAATCTCGAAGCATATCCAGACTGAATTGGGCATGTCTTAACGTTCACGTGGTCCCCTCTGACAGCGCCCATAAGATTGTATTACCTGTATAGGCCAAGTACAATTCTGTTAGACGTTGGTAATAAGATCTAGGCCCGTACGGAGTTACCAGTACCGTTTAAAAAAGAATATCTTGCATGAAGGTATGAAACTGGGAGTATTCATGGTCCGTTGATCATGCTTTACGAAAGCTATACCAAATGGGCGGCCTGACATTGGCTAACTTGGTACTACGGGGTTAGAGGAGCCCTGGATAACAAGGTTTTATCCACCTCAACTTGGGATGGCCCTTTATGAGAGCATCGTAGTGGCTGTGGTGTAGGGTGCCGTGACCCGAGATCGGCAGAGATTGGATAGGTCTCGCTTCTCTTCTACCAGTAAGTTGATGTCATGTCATGCTCTTTTGGCATACTGGTACTCGTTGTTTCGACACGAGGAACTTGATTGTCCATTACAATCCGTGCATGAAGAATGCCTTGAGATTAAGCCATTCTTGGCAGGTGCTCACGTAAAACCCTGACAACTTTCTGCCTTGAATGAAGGTAAGGCGATTGGTCGACTGCTTGAACCGCTTTGGTCAGGATATTTGGCTGTTACAAGTGCCATATATGAATATTATTCTCTTATTTTGAAGACTGCAGATAAAATGAAAAATTCAATGATGATATTGCAAAAATTATTGACATCAAAGGCGTTATATTAAACATGGAAATTCGACTGACAAAGATAGTAACACAAAAAAAATAATATGTGTTCTGCAACCGGCTGAAGTGGCTTTGCAGGCTTTACAGGGTCGAAGCACGGGATTGAAGGATGCCATATCAATAATAAAATGTGTCGAGGAAGAAAGAGATGTATGCTACAATTTTGGAAGAAGCTGAGAACACCATATTGTAGAAAAGAATCTCAAAATAGTTCCCACAACAGAAGAGACAAGTAAAGGCAAGACATCTGGAGGATTAAAGCCTGTATGGTCCATCACCTTCTCGTCAAAACACTACAGGCATAATTTAAACTCCGCCATATAAAGCGGAATATTATGAAACTGTGGGTATAATAACAGCTGAGATGAATAGAATATTTGAAGACAATGAGGATCTACTAGATTCAATTTTGTGTTTTGATGATTTGGACAAAGTTAAACAGATAAAAATAAATGGTCATTTTAATAAAACTTTTTCTGATTATTAGAGAACGATCGATTAAAGATTCTAGTCATTTAACACGACTAACGAGAATGTAAAAGAATTAAACTATAAAATCCCATTCTTAGATCAAGAAACTAAATTAAGGTATTTTGAAAATAAGATAAATCAAATTCTTGATAACATAATAGCAACTAAAAATAATATTATTCATCCAAACATGCTAACGATAGAAAAATTAGATTTATATAACATAGACTTTTATAAGTTGAAACTACTAAAACAAAGAGTGATGGAATACAAGAACCGATTTCTAATTTTTGCAATTAAAACACCAAAAAGCTATGTGGTAACAGAATGACAAATGATCAAACTTTTGCCAAATTCAGAAAACTTAGAATTTAAGGAACAGGATGAATTGATAGTTGAAATAAAAGGTAAAACATATCAATATATCGAGGAAGCACTATATTGAAAGATTTAAAATTGAGTAAAAATTGTGTTGCTCAAGGAAAGTGCCTTTTAGTGTATAATAATGTAACAAGTATAGAAGAGATAGATGACGTGATTGTTCTATTGAAAAATATGTTTAATGATACTATCTGGCATAATTGTGATAAAAGAAAAATTACATTAACAGGAAATTATATGTTAAATTTCAATAATTGTACGTTAGGAATAAAAAGGTCACTATATTAGATAAATATTATTACCCAACAACAGAAAATAAACTTGTGTTTGTAAAGCCAATCGACTTCAGTAAAATTGTCATGGAGAATGTTGATAACCTAGAGTAGATTAAAGAGCTAAAATATCATAAAAATATTACATACGGAACTAATATTGGCATAACCATTGTATTGATTATAATTATTGCGGTGATTGTACTATCCAAATATTGGAAAAATAAAAAAGCGAAAGTCAAAATAATAAATAACATGACGCCGGAGGCTTCTGACCCAAAGCGGGGAGGAGTTACATACATTGACCTAAAACGTGAGATGACAACAAAACAGACACCGGATCTACCAGATCCAGATGATATCTACAAAATTGCTACAAAACCCAAACCTATGGCTTGGTAATAAAACTTAAACAAATCTAATTTCCCACATTTCCACGTTGCGACAACAACATTTTTACTAAACATGAAAGGTGTCGTATTAATTTCTCACAGAAATTATTATGAGAAAAATAAAAATGATTACATGACAATTTTACTAAGTGAAGCGACAAATAGTGAATATCAGAAAAGCGGCAGTCTGTCGAGAACTTGAATTGCGAGTAGTTTCGAGTCGCGGTAGTTAAGAAGTCTAAGTTTGGATAAGTTTATAAAAGCAATTCTAATAAAAGTTGAATTAGAGAAGTTCAGTGTTTTTTATTTGTGAAAGATAACCCTTACAATAGTCGAAGCTATTTACGATTCGATTTTATTTTTCTCCCAAAACGAATACAACGATTTAAGTCGGGCTATCAGCTGCATTGTGTCAACATTTTAATGGGAATTACTTTCTTCTATATACCTTGGGTCGAGCATTGGAGATGGTCGGACTGATGCAACTCTACCCTACTCTTCTTTCCAACTATTATTGAATCAACAAGTATTTGTATGTAATCAAACTTTTATTTATTTAACAATTAATAATTAATTTAAAATAAGGCAAGAGCACTTTTATCACAACGTTATATTATTGGAATGGATTATGAAAAGTATTGTTATGCGATTTCAATTCTCAAGCTCAAATTCATCGGCTTGAAGTTGCTTCCTAAAGGAACCGACTTGAGTCAAAACTCTTGGTGAGCTATTGGATATGGTCAGACGTTGAACGGCAGGAATCTAAAAAATAAGTTTGATATAATTAATCATATCTAATCAAATGAAATCTGGGGGACACACACTATATGTATGTAAGCAAAGAATAAGAAAAAATAAATAATTACCTCCCACTTTCTGGATAAAGTTGATATTCTGTCCCTTTTTGAATCCTCTTGAGATTTTCTTCTATCAGCAGGATACTTTTTCTTTGAAATTTCTCTCAAAAGTGGCATAGAAGGATACTCCTCTTGATTGGGCTTAGGACTAGGAGTATTCTGAAGCAATGTCTGAGTACTTTTGCTTCTTGATTTTCTAGCAGCTAAGTCTCCGTAATTTGAAAGATATTTATTTAAACGGTTACTTGTTTGCTCTTTGATTTCATCATAATCTTTAGCTTTCCAGTAACTATTCACAGCCATTTCACCGTTGTTTATGTGAACCTCTATTTTTGGTTCCTTGTTGACTTTATTATCCGGATGAAAAAGTGATTTTTTCTCGATATTCATAGAAAATGGAAGTTTTCTATCTATCCGATGCTGATGGTGATGATTGCCCGAATCAACAAAATCATTTTCATCTAAATTATCTTCACTTTCGGGATGACTTACTTCTAAAATCTGAAAAGATCGCTCCGAACTCGGCTTACTACGATTCCCTGATATGCTAGTTTTGGAAGATTTAGTTATATCGATGTCTGTTTCGTGCATAGATTTTCCACAATGAATGCAAAAATTTGTGATACAGTGCAGGCAAATGTTTCGTTTCCGACGACAGAAATTGCACAGAGTATTTTGTTTTTCGCATGCAGCACAAATCATGTATTGGTCGTGACAGTTTTCGCATAGAAGAGAACGATTTTCAGCACCATCGTCAAGAACTGGCTTCTGGCATTGTTTGCACCAACTATCGTAAATTTTTAACTTTATATCGCAGAAAGTGCACATTAGTTTATTTAAATGCGGGCATTCATTGTGGGTAGCGTTTGAATTTAAATCTGTGAATTTTTTCGTTAGTTGTTGCATCGGATATTCGTCCGATTCGAATACTTTTTGACTCCCATATCTTCCATTCTCATAGTGTCGGGCTGAGTTACTAAAATATTTGTAAACTTTATTCTCTTCTCGGCTTGGACTCTGTTTACTGCCGTTGGCACTATGTGATTTGTAATCGTTTTCGAGTTGGGATAACAGATGCAATTGAATCGCTTTATTTTGTTCACTTTCTAATCGAGCCTGGAAAATATAAATTTTTACTTATAAATCCTTTGACCTTCTTTGTGTTAAGGGGAAATACCTTTTCAATTCTTTTTTTCTCTTTTTCCAGTTCTTCATTTAATTTCATAGCTTTGAACTGTTCCTCCAATTTCCTATTGTTAAATAAAATTTAGAAAGTTTTTATCTTACTTTTTCTTACCATAAACGCAGTAGAAAGCACGGTGTGGTTAGTAAGACCGCGAGAAAGAGTTTTGAGTGAGGGCTGTTGCATTGTAGAATGGCCGTGGCAATAGCCGAGGGCGGATTACTTAGTCGAAGAAGAGCACATCGCTGAGAGATCGCTCCGATAATTCTACTGCACTTACTGCTTCAAAAACGGAACAAATATTTCGATCGGTGCCAGGATGGGGAAGACTGAACACGATTTGATTTTCTCAATGTACTTAATCCGTTCCTTTATTTTTACAGGAAACATAAACCCTTGTATGCTGCATGATAATTCACTTAATTGCATTTTTTGGTTAGGATTTCCATAGGCACGGGAAAATCTCAACTCAATTGCTATAGTAGTTTTTGCGTAATTTTGAGCGAGGTAAAAAAAAGCCTTTGTGATCTTTAATAGAATCAGCAAAAACTACTGCAACGATTAGGTTGAAATTATACCAAAACAAAAAAGGATAAATTTGTTTAATTAGATTTTTTTAAATAATGAACCATGTGAGTACTTTGATCTCTAATCATTTAAACTGCATTAAATCTGGTAAACTTAGGAAGCTCTGGCACGTATCAAATTGGAAGAATGTAATTCAAGCTGCAGATATCCCAAAAGAGTCTTAAAAGGAATTCTTAAGGCTCCAGGAAACTGCTGAATGGCGGATGTATGTCAGCAAAACTACACAATGAGTTTATATTTAAGTCTGACTAAAATTGAACTTTTACTGGTCGATCGAAGTGATCTTTTTATAGGTTATTTATTTTATTAATTTAGTACTTGGCGGGGAAAGAGTTTGGTTCCTAATATATTCAAACGATTTCAATAGACAGGACGCACGCAATTATTTTTATTTATTTTATTTCTTTGTAGCAAGCAATTTAGGCTGTTAGGCCCATTATGTATAAAAACTATTACTAGAATAATAATAGGCGTGGCAGAGTGAACAAAAGCACAAAAAAGAAAAATATCCTGAGATTAAATTAAGTCCTAAGTTTTGTTCAAGACTGGTGTGCTGTACGGAAGTTATCAGTCAACCCCAGCAATACAACAATTATACCCTTTACCAGAAGAAGAAGAATTAGAAATATAACTAGCCCTACCCTCTTTGGCAAGGTGGTCCTAATGTCCAAAGAATTTAAATATTTTTGGATAACGCTCAATGATAAGCTGAATTGTAATAAGCATATCGAAATGACAGTCCAGAAAAGTACACTAACGTTATGGAAATGTAGAAAATTGGATTGCTCAACATGGGAACTCAAGTCAAACATAATGATTTATTTATACAAATCAGTAGTCAGACCTATGATCACATACACTTCAGCTGCGTGGTGGAGCAAATGTACACAAGAAATAACCATTAGGAAGCTAAACAAGTTCCAAATGATGGCCTGTCTAAGTGTAACTATGGTATCGTCAAAGAATAACTAAATAAAAGAAAGGACACAGAAGAGTGTTCCGATTGTTTTCCATCTAAATGTACACGGCGAGAAAAAGAAGCAAGGAAGAGAAAAAAATAAAAAATAAATCAAACCCTCTTTGAACATTTTACGAATTAGACAAAAAATGTGAAAGCGAAGATTGCATGCAACGAAATGGAATGGCAAATGATTTATTATCGTAAATAAGAGAGAATGGGCGGAGTTTTCTGATTTTACGCTCATAAAATGTTCCCGCGTGTTTATGAAAACACGAATTTCAGGAATTGTCCCAATGTTCTTCGCAGAATTCAAATGTTTGTTAGTGTAATCCTATGATATGTGAACAGCACTTTTTCTGTTTACATTTGTTTTGCTCAAGTGGGGGAATCTCTTGCTGGATTCTGGGAATTTTATTTGACAGAAATTTTACATCTCCTTTTAGTGCGTTGTTCATTGCGAAATTTATCTTTTTCTTGCAAAATGGAGGTAGGGTTACCCAATATACATCATAATGACAAGTTCGAAATAATTTTGAAGGTATTCAAGAAGATTTTAACATTCGGGTAATCCTATTTTTTCTCAATTTTTGTTTTGAACTCGTTGTCTTAGTCGCACTACAGTAATGCATACCCAAGTTCTTTTCCCCCATTCATGCAAAAGACAAAAGTATATGAGATTACCTCTTTCAGTCTAAAAAACACGGAAAATTTCCAATTTTGTTCGCCTCTGTCTCTACTTATTCTTATTTATACTTTTGTATCGTCCTCTAGAAACACTATTGAATCCACCGGCACTCAGCAACCTTGTTGAAAAAAAGGCGGGACTAATGGCTTACAGCGCCCGGACAGATGGTTATAATGAAAAAGTCTATGCACCAGCGGGAGGATCTGGAGTTTATGACAAAGAATAGAATGGTCGAAACTATCGAATGCTTTACTGGCTTTACTGAAGACAAGTAACCAAAGTATACTAACCAGCTTGCGCTCCATGTTGAGCTTTACTGTCTCAGTAATGTCCAAGATAGCACTCGAAGTATTGTAAGCTATGCGGAAACCAGATTGCTTAGAGTATATAAGATTAGAAACACCACATGCAGAAATTATTTGAATGTTAATTAAAATTTCCCAAACCTTAGAAAGTGCGGATAAAATAGTTATGTCTGAAATTTGAAGACTGTGATGGATTAGAGCGCTTGGGAATGGGAATTACCTCATCTGACTTCCAAGCAGTAGGAAAGATTGAAGCGGTAATGATGGTATTAAAAACTGAAGATATGCCTCGTATAGGATGACCAAGAACAGCCTGTCGAATGTTGAGCAAACGCCAGAAAAATCATCGCGGAGACATAGTGCTCAATTAAACATTCATTAAGAAGTTTACGTTTAAGGGAATTAACTCTTCCCGTATAAGATCCAGGTGGTGCAAGATCAGCGGCCAACTTAATCATAATCTTGGTTTGGATTACTATAATACAATCATTAAGCTTTCTCGTGGAATTGATTATGAGCGATAAGAAGCATTTCTTTCTCAGCGGTTACGACAGCAAGTAAAATTAGAATTTCTGGGGAATATACGACACTTTCACCCAACATTCCGTTGCATCCAGTAAAAGTAATAGTAAAAAACATCATTGGACTTTATTTTTTTAGGATTTTCAGCGATATAAAAAGTTGATACAGAACTGTCTAGCGGAAATATTTGAGATGACTTCAAAGAATATATGGTTCTAGCAGGCTAAGACTAAACTCAGGATACTTAGCATATTGTTATAGTTTTTTACGGCAAGTCAACGTTATTTGGGGATGAATTAGGTACACTTCATTTTTGTTTTTTCTTTTTTTAAGATTATTCCTCTTGACCAAGAAGCCTGGAAATTTTCCTTTATCCTCAGCGGAGGACCGACTTGTATTCCGAGGTGTTCAAAGCTAATATGGGTATAGAGGCCCGGATGTGCAGCGAGTTTGACATCACTGAGCAAGTAAGCCACGATACAGCGTTCTTGGAAAAGGTTTATACCATACTGATCTCTGCTTACGAAAATATAAAGAGAGCCGTTTGCAATAACAGCACCCTTATCTTTCCGACAGTCAGACAACAATTAGAGCTATTTTATCTTCCACGGTGAAATCAAAGCTTGTGTGGGAATGCCAAAACGCCATAGACAAATTGAGTAAAACTAATCGGACTATCTTGATCTGCATCCCGGGGCATCAAAGCTTTGTTGGCAATGAGAAACTAGAATGGCAACCTTTAAACTGACCCTCGACTAGACTGAGAAAGCTTTCTCAACTAGTACTCCTAGTAGAGAGAAGTAGGTAGATAATAGCGTGGCAAATGACTTTGATATATGTGTCTTTACAGATGGCTCGGGAATGGATGTGGGAGTGGGAACCGGGTTATACTCAGCATTTCTTTAAATACAAGTATCGTACCGGCTATCGGACTACTGTACTGTGCTCCAAGCGGAGGCTCTTTCTAGCTATCAGTAAAGCAACAAGGCTGCCGGAAATAACTTGTAATGTACCGAATGATAGAGTTATCAGGATCTGTATTGATAGCCAAGCTGCAATCAAAATTCTGGACTTGAATATCGTTAGATCGCGCCTAGTCCAACGGTGTCGCAGTGAGCAGGAAACTTGCTGCTAACCATAGTTACTCTTTGTTGGTTGCCTGACCATAGTGATATACCAGGAAATGGGGCAGATGATGCTCTGGCCAAAAAGTTCAGCTATGAATATATGCCTAGCGGAGGAACCCATAGGTAGGCCCCTAGAATCAGCGGATTTTAGATTTACAGCCCTGCAAGCAGGCTAATCGCAAAAGGGGAGAATTAACTACATGTACGATTTGAAGACAGCTATGTCCCAAGATATGACCTAGAAAGACAGAAAATTTGCCGAGTAAGCGTTATGCTGTGCAGAATTTTATTGAAGCTATCACGGGACACTGTCTCCTTGGCATACAACCAGATCGCATGCAAGTACCATACAATGACTTCTGCAGAAGCTGTATGAACGAAGTAGAGGTGTGAATTCGCTAACCTTGTTACCTAACCTAACTACGCTTATATAGCTACTTTTTCTGCGAATTGAGGGAATTAGCAGACAAGGAGTATGGGGACCTGTTGAGGTTCATTAATTCTTGTGGCTGGTTTAAACGCACTCTGTAACTTAGGAATATTTTCTGGGTAGGATCCCAATAAGGTGGCATCACAATGTACCATCGATGTTCTAATTGTAACCTAACCTAACTCTAACTCTAACCTAACTTAACCATGAATAATTATTGCAGAGATTTTTGGAAAATTGGGAGCGAAGTATTTAAAAGAGTTGTGTCAGATTAGTTGGTAACGTCGAGGATGCTTGTGATTAAAACATACACTTACCTGGCTAGTAACTCTTCCTCTCTTTTTTCTTTTTCTTTTAGTATTTGTATTTCTCTTCTTTTATCTTCAATTTGCCTCAACAATTCTTGCTGATATTCCTTTTTCTTTTTTTGTTCCAACTAAGTATGAGAATAATGGGGAAAAAATTAAATTTTAAAAGTTATGTTTTTGTTTTATCAACTCTCATCTTACCTCTGTAGATCGCCTATTTCTCTCTTGTACAGCATTTGAATTAAGAATATTAGACAAATCTGTGTGCGTCAAATCTTGTAATAATTTATCTCGAGTACTTCCAGGTCTTGTTAGGTTTTCTCTATCATTGTCGTCAGTGTTGTATGGTGGATTATTGACTATTATTTCTACATCAGTCTTATGGTTTTTTGTTGTATGTCTTTTGTTTTTAATTTCATTATTTTCAACAACAGCCTTTTCTGCTTTTCCAGCTTCATCGGATATCTTTGGAAATAAGGGCATATGTTATAAACAATCGGGAAAGGTTTTTATAAGTTTTCTTTTTTGATGTGCATATTTGTAGATATGCACGCATTTACCTGTTTTAAATAGTTTTGATACTCGAGTTGCCTATCACGTACTAGATTTTCTCTTTTCTGCTCCTCTTGGTTAAAGCTGGGAAAATAAGAGTAAAATGTGTCGGAAACCCATTGGTCCATATCACCCTATTAAACAAAAAATGAGAAACATTTAATTAATTCATTATGTTATTTAGCTAAAGTACCCTGTAGGGTATACTGTGATAAGGCGTAAATATAACTATTAGATATTTAAAATATTAATTAAATTTTAAACAATACAATTTGTTCGGTACTCTTAGAATGGACAGCTTCAAACAGCTCTTAATTGAATACTTACAGTAAAGAATTATTTGCATAGCACGAAGGTATGTATACCTTGGCCTTGACCATGCTATGGATCTGATGGCAAAAAGGAATGTAAGTAATTCCTTCGTCAGATATGGGCTTGGATTAAGGAAGTAAGTAAACTCTGTAATGATTTCATTATTTCATTATTATCATAGGCTTTAAGAAGCTGCAAATACGCTGGCTAGACAGTAGTGATGATACAACAATAAAAAAGTCGAGAATTCTTCTATTTATTTTTTGTATTTAAACGTAAAAAAAAGGTACGCCTGAAACTGAAACACTTTTATTATTTTCTGGGAAATATTTGACTGACTTCTTTAGGCTAGCATGCTCAGAGTTCGTAGATGAGAGAAGAGTATTACTTTAACTTTAGAATATTAGATAAGTAAGCAATGAAGGAAAATTAAAATATATATAAGATTCAATTTTTCACGTTGAACAGTTTTGAAATTCCTTCAAGCTCCCACCACCGCACCGGTGATCAGTGGACTCGGGTTTGTACTTTAAGTAATCGGATATTTCCGGCTACTTATGTGGGAAGCTTTTTCCCCTTTCGCTTAATGTGCTTTCGTGAGCATTTGCTGGGGCTGCCAGTGGTTTTTGAACAGGTTTAATGATGAATGTAGAGCACGAAGTAAATCTAAACAAATAAGTTTGGCAATCCAGATCTTGCGAACACTGCTTGTAGTACCAACGAAACCTTTTAATTTTTTTGCTCAACTCTGGGTGGAGTGAAGGCACTGTTGGGAGATCGTGGGAATTCTTCTATATTGTGGAAGGTTGGACACCCCTGCTGTAGATGATAATTGGCTGTTTATTCAAACGTCATATGTATTTTATTTTTCTAAATTTTTTTTGTATTGTTGACAATTTCGAAATGTGGTAAATTACGGTGAAATATCAGTTAATTTTTTTTTGTAATTCCAATTCCATGACAATACTGCTTTATGGTTGCGAGACGTAGAGGGAAAATATCCAAATTCAAAATACACCAACTGCCCACCTTTATAAATAGGTATTTACGCAAAATTCTGATAATTCGCTGAAGTAATCGATTCTTAAATAAAGTGCTTTACAGGAGACATTTAGATCAAGAGATGTGCGGGATCAAAAACAATTTGCAAGAAGAACACTTTTGGTACATCTACAATCTCTCATGGAGTGAATTCCAAAATTACCATCATCTCTCGTTTTTCAAATATTTCCCTCACAGAAAAAATATTTGAACGCTGCCACTTAAACTCCTTCAAAAACATAAATAAATTTGACAATGTTTTAAAAACAGTAGCGGACATGCCATATACAATTGTTTTTTGAGTATGGGCAATTCATTTTTATTACTAGTATTCAAAACTTTATTGGTAAGTCTTTGGTAATACCGTCACTGGGTTGTGAAAAAGCTGGAGAGCAATGCAAACCATTTTTCCTGCATCTACAAGCTAGTTCATATCCGGTCAAACACAAATAAAAGATTATTTTCAATAAATTTTCAGGGGCTGATGGTTGAATAATTGTAATTGACTATAGCAATTCAATCTCCAATTTTTTGATGAGATACTTTGTCCTAAGCATAGCTACACCTGTAAATTCACCCTTTATAAGTGTTGTAGTTGGTTTTGGATCTACTAATTCTTCTGATATTTTGACCTGAAATTCTTGCAATCGTCGACCAGGACGAGCGAAGTATATTCGAAAAGTAACAGGATGTTTCTTCCTCGTGTAATCGTCCAATAGATAGGAAAGACAACAGCCAAGGTCGCATTTTGAAAAAATAATCAGGGATTACTAAACAATTGCTTCGAACGGAATTGTTCTGTAGCCATATGTTATTTTGCTGTCTATGGCAACAGTTAAGTGTTATGTGCTCTTTTGTAGAGCATTCGACAATTACGTTAATAATCCAACCACTACTTGGAGTAGCAATTGGAATAGAGCACAATGAAAGCTTCTTTTAGAAGTACATATGTATTGTCTGGTAGTAAATAATATTTTTAGCTCTGTTCTTTTTATACCCTAGATGAAATCATAGGGTATATAAAGTTTGTCATTTCGTTTGTAACATACAGAAATAATGTTGGTAGAGCAAAATGGATTGAACACCCCCGCATAATATTAATGGATCGTTGCACAGTCAAGGCTTAAGCCACAGCGATGACTTAAGCCAAGGTTTAATAAATATTTCGGTTTCCAGTCACGGCTTAAGTGATATCACTGGCTTAAGGCAAGCTTAACTTAAGCCCGTCATCTTGAAGGCTTAAGCCTCAGATGTTGCTGTGAAACACATATGGAGATTATATATTTTGCCTAAATATTATAATTTTTGTTATTAAACGAACGTACATATTACAAAAATTATACTTTAAAACTAAATTTAAATTTTCCAAGCGAAAAATAGTTATCTAGTTATTAGGTTTGAGTACTGTCTGACAGCTAGTGTCAGCATTCCAATTGACGTTTTAGGAAGAATCCAAACAGTTTAAGACAAAAATGAATTATTTATCTGATGCAGAGGATATAAGTGACGAAGAAATGTATTATATAATATCACAAAGTGTGACCCGTGAAAAAATTATAAGGCGCCCACAACATTTCGAAGAATGGGATGACGATGATTTTTATTCTCGGTTCCGACTGTCGAAACATTCGGCTATGATGATTTTGGATCGCATACACTCGCAGATAAATAGTTTGATTGACTGGTAAAAACTGCGCACAGTTTAAACAAACGAGTGATAAGGATGGATTACATTAAAAGTGCCGTAGTCGGCATGGTCGTCGTTTTATGTCAAAAATATTTAGAGACAGTACTGAATGTATGAATTGCATTACATTACTCACGCCGGCGTGGTCGTCGACCCATCTCTAATCCTAAATTTCACGCTGGCGCTCCATTGCTGCCAATATGCCTGATCTAAATCTATTATGAAAAAACATGACAAAATGAAACGATATTTAAATTTCTGAAAATAAATGATTTTATATTAAAAAGTGTGGACTTGAAGGAAAAGAAAATATCTTTTTCAATATTATTTAAAATTTTATTGCAAATCAGCAGAGATTAAAGCAAATAACTCAACTGTAAAATGTAAAGGAAATTAAGATATGGCGCTGCCGCCCAGCGTTAATGTAACTTGCCCGGCGTTTTGTTCGGCGTTTGACGACGACGACCACCACCACGCCGACGACGGCACTTTTAATGTAATCCAGCTAATAACAATATTTTATTTTGATGTCTTCTTCTTCATCGGAACTCACAATTTTCCTTTAAAAATTCACAATTACCGCAGTCCTGACAACTTAAAAATTTTCATCTGCGGTTTAACATGGCGACAGCAGCTTTCGTAAGTAGTTTCATTTTGATGTTTCCATACAAACCGTCAACTTACGAAAGTAACTTTTCACTTTCTGCGCCCACGTGAGTAAAGGTCATGAAATTGGGAAGAAGATAACAGCATCGAGAGCAGGACTTAATTTTATTTGCATCCATTCTGCTGAACACTACTTACGTAACAAACGGTAATGGATGGATTACATTAACAACGCCGGCGTGGTCGTCGTCGTCAAACACCGGGCGCCATACATTAATTTCCCTTACATTTTACAGTTGAGTTATTTGTTTGTAATCTCTGCCGATTTGCAATAAAATTTTAAATAATAATAAAAAAGATATTTTCTTTTCCTTCGAGTCCAAATTTTTTTAATACAAAATCATTTATTTTCAGAAATTCAAATATCGTTTCATTTTTTCATGTTTTTTCATAATAGAATTAGATCTTGCATATTGGCAGCAATGGAGCGTCAGCGTTAAAATTATGATTAGAGATGGGTCGACGACGGCGTGGTCATACATCCAGTACTGTATAAATATTTTTGACATAAAACGACGACCACGCCGACGCGACGTCGGCGTTGTGAATATAATCCGGCCATAACAAACGTGTAAAGAAAAATTTCATGAAATTTATTTACGAAAGCTACTTTCGCCGTGTAAATGTAGCTAAGCCTCTGCTTACTGAATACTGTGAAACCGAGTAGGCTTAAGTTTTGAGCTTAAACCACACCCGAGACTTAGCTAAGCTCTGGGCTTAAGCCACACCCGTGACTAACTAAGCTCTGGCTTAAGTCTGAAGTGTGAAACCGGCCATAAAAGTTATTTTAATTCTTCCATGTCCCTCCGTCCGTCTGTCTGTCCGTCCTCACGATAGCTCGAGAACGCGTGTATGTACTAAGAAGCTGAAATTTTGCACACGGGCTTAAAAAAAAGTAGATTTATGTTCGAAAATGGAACAAATCGGGTAATTCCTTCGTGGGGTTGCCATAAAAAATTTCGTTTTTCTCTATATATGTACACACTCCCTGAGAATGCGTCAACGTAGAAAGTTGAAATTTTGTACACGACGTTTCCATAGAAATAGTAAATATAATTTCAAAAATGGACTAAGTCGGGCAACTCTTTCTTGGTGTTGCCATATAAAAATTTAGGTTTTTTACGTATATTGTGGAAACGATCAGTCCTAGACGTTTTTATTGTCCTGAAAAGTTTTTCAAAATATGAAATCCTATGAAATTCGTTATAATCATTTTTACTGTCCATTCTAGAAATATATGCGAAAAACCGCGTCGACAATCAAACTTGCTGCACATAGAGGGGTATTCATCTAGGGCATCATAAAAACTGGTCTTAGATCCATTCTAGCGTTTTCACATGTTATATTTTAAAATTATTTCTAACAGAATAAAAATCAGTGAATGTGGATTACAATAATTTTTTTCAATCATTTTATCACTATAGCTGGGTATTCATCATTACATTCAAGCTCTGTTCGAATGTGTCATCTCGAAGAATCTCATTCTTCTTCTTTGATTTTACCAGGTTTCAAATAGGGTTTCATGATTTTTTTTCTGAGACATATTACTGTGTTTGAATCAAATTTACTAGAAAAGACAATATTATCATAATGTAACACAATCGTGTTTTAATGGTTTCTCCGTCGTTATAATGCTCTACAGTTCTTGCAACGAAGATTGACAGTCTTCTTTCTCCCCTTACTATTATCTTACTTTAACTTAAAAAAAAAATTAATAATATTCGAAAAATAAAAAAATTAATTTTATTGCGAAAAACATGAAGATTCTTTCGACAATTCTCATTTGTTTGAATAATTCAGTAATTATTAGAAATAGACGGGTTCCGAGATTTTACATTTTTCACGTAAAGATACCTGGGAATGCTGAGTTTGTGCAACTCGTGAATTTATTTGTGTTCAAATCATTAGCAAAATTTAGGCATAGCTTTAAAAAAACTGAATTGTCACAGAAAAAAAAAATATAAGAAAAACCTCAATTAAGATAAACAATAAATTACGTTTCTTGTAGACTCCAGTAGTTCGTTCAAGCAATTATTAATTAACTTTTTCCAACTAAACTTTTATACACAGTAAATTGTTTGCACTTAGTTGTGTTGCTATTTGCTTTTTACGGGTGAATCCTAATCCTGTGGAGGGAATGAATTCGAAGAATTTAGCACAACGATTAGAACAAAAGTCTTCCTATTCAACTATGCAATCATCCTTAACTCAAGGTGTCAAATTATTTCACAACTTTTTATTAAATCTTTACCTCTTTGTTTTCGTTTCAATGAACCTCTTGTGGGCGTAATATAGTTTAATTTTACATCATAATTATAGTTTAAAACACAAAATATTAAAATACACTTGAAAATTGCACTACAGAAACTCTCTTTTCTATCCGGACCTGTGGAGTATGGACTTGTTCTTGTAAAGAACACCTTCGCCCGTAGACTAACAACATAAAACTGACCTAAAACACGCAATGAAAAATGTTGTAATGTAACCTACACTATTCCACTTGGAATTCCGTGAGGAAGAAGTAGTTAACGGCTTATATGATAGGCTTCCAAGGAATATCTATCTACACATCAATGAGGACGATGGAAAATGGTTTGTAGCGAAATAATTAATAACTCGAGTGAGAAATGTGTTTTAGGATATATCTAGAGTAAAAAAACAAAAAACAAAATCAATGAAGGATTAGAGAAAAGCCGGTAGTTTTCATGCGAAGGTCAAAAAGAGTTTGTTGTTGCGTAAAATAGAACTCTTCGTGACTTAAATAAAAGGTTACTCGAAAATATTATTATTTATTACAAATAATTGGGGTTAAAGGACTATCATAAATTTTAACAGGGCAATAACATATTTGGGTTGTTTGTAAATGTAGATTTTTATTCTGCTTAAACATACTAACTACAGCTATGCTTACTCGCCACCGTTCAAACTCAAATTTGTAAAAATTTGTCATTCTAAATTTACAGGCATTTCCCATAGCTCGGCATGGTGACGGCGGCGACGACGAGTCGAAAGCTATCGCGTTTTTATAATAAAACAATTTTGGTTGGCATATATCCTGGAATATATTGCATCATGATAATTGGAGAGCAACAATATTTAGTTCTTATTTTAGGAAGTGAAAATGTTTTAGGTCCTTCGAACTGAAATTCACTTCCATATACAGGGTGTTTCCCTTTAGGAGGTCAATAGCGCAGGAGGTGATAGTGATAATACTCACCTAGCCAAACAAAAAATTGTATGGCAGGGGGGGGGGGGGGGGCAATATCAACCGTTTAGGAGTTACAGGGTGATTAAGAAAAAAGGCTAGTTTTTCACAAAACACCCTGTATTTTAAAAAGTATTCGGCGTACGGTCACAGTTAAGAGATCATTGTATACAGAACTTCATGGCCTTTCCAACGACTGCTCAACCATCCCCACACCACTCTCTTCTGAGGAGTTAAAGGGGTCTAAATAAAATATTTCGAATTTTTTACTTTTTTTTTACTTTGACCTCTATGGGTTTTTGAAAAACGGTCATTAACATAATTTTTTTTTTATTAATACTATAAACTGTAGACCTCTTTAGTTTGACCTATTATACCTTATGTGCTATCTGCTATCTGCAGGGGTGTGGGGATGGTTGAGCTCTCGTTGGAATGGGCATGAAGTCCTGCATACAATGAGCTCTTAACTATAACCATGCACCCCAGTACTTTTTAAAATATAGGGTGTTTTGTGGAAAACTAGCTTTTTTTCTTAATCACCCTGTAATTCCTAAACGGTTGATATTGACACCCCCCCCCCCCCGCGCCATACGATTTTTTGTTTGTCTAGGTGAGTACTATCACTTCCTGCTCTATTGACCTCTTAAGGGGAAAGTTCTTTTTCATAGTATCGCTAGTATTCTAGTGAATTCTACAATGAATTTTTTTTATCTTAAACTATAACCTTACATCAAAATCTTTATCCAACTCCACTGATTACAAAATTGATTCTTTCTTTGCAAACATCTACTGGTCTTTACAACAATTACGTTCCAATTCGAAGTTCTCGCCTTAAGGCCTCTAAATGTCAATGGTTAACTAGTGAGATTCGTTGTATTGTGGGTATTGTGGTATTAATGGGCATCGGAGTGAAATGAGTAGGTTATGGGTCTGAGCTGCAATAATTTTTGAAATAATTGCAAGAAAATACCACGGATACATTTAGAAAGGGAACTTGTTAGGCCAGTTTTTATTAATTTTACCAAGTAGTTGCTTTGCTGGATTGATTGCGACTTTTGCCCGGACTCTATCACCTCTGCGACTATATATTTTATGGGAATATATATGGGCTTTATTGTTGTTGTCTTTTGCCTCGATATTGTTGTGAAGAACTTAGGGTGTTACACCGTAAGTAGTTTTGTGGATGAAGCGGCACTTAAGCCGGTACACCAGAATGTTGTCGGAGTTATAGTGCCTCAAGCAGACTCAGATAAGGTAAAATTAAAAGTCTTGGCTCACTGTATCGTAGCAACTAAAAGTTCTTTATTGAAATTCGTTTTGTATAATATTACAAATTTGCCTAATTAGCTAAATACAAAAAATCACAAATAACTTACCACAGAATTACAGAATTTCCCTAGCCAGAAAGTTCTCATGAGCATTCCTTCAATTATCTCAGCAGTGTCGACTTTCGTCTGGCTTTTATCATTTCAGTTACAATAAGTGCAAGTGTTATACTATTTTAGAATCCCCAATTAAATGCGTCAACTTCTAAAGTTACTTGCCAAACTGGCGTAATACATTTTTTTTCATTACAGTCAGTTAAAGTTCAACGAATTAATTTTATATTGTTGGTGCGGCAAAATGTGACATTTTCTTCTAAGCTGGAGCAGTTGGCTTAGAATTTAAAGCAACAGGTTACATAAGCACTATTCGGGATTAGATAGGGAAAAATAAAATTGAAAAAGAGTAAAGATTTGTAGTAACAAGAGCTAAAAAACCATCACAGGGTGTACATTTTCTCGTAAACAAAAGAAATGTATATAATTTGAAAAATACATGACTTAGATTTTTTTATATTTTTCTGGTAACTGTCATGATTTGGTCTATCACCCGATTCCGGCTTGACGTTGATTTCTGGGGCACCCTGTATATGTACGTGTATGTGCGTACTATCTAAATTTTTTAAATGTTATGGTAATTACAAATGTGTTTTGAAATGTAATGATGAACAGGCTTATTGGATTCGAAACTTAATTGGCTACTCCCCACTAGGAAATTTTTTTCGTCGTTTGCCGTTACCTGTCGCAATTCTGTTTAAGCAAAGAACATCTAACAGAAAGAATACGAATCTCTTATATTGAAAAGTTTTATATGTCGGGTCGTAATATTACGACTCTCTCTCACAAATTTTACGAAAACCCTTTGCTTTTTCAGGACCCGTCAATCACGACCCAGTCACCTGTGGTGATATTACGACCCGCTCTCACAAATTGTGCGAAAATTCTCTGCTTTTTCAGGACCCATGATGGGGTTGGAATTGGTGGCAGTCAGGAAACAAAATGAAACATGAAACTATGTGCATGGCTGGCATCGGCATGTGTACATGTACAGCTATGGGGTGGCGGAGACAGAGAGAACAGAGCAATATTCTGCTTAAAATCTTTGCTTCTTTCCGTCTGTTACCTCCCGACCGCATCCACAATTAAGCATACAATTTGTGCATTTTTCGAGGCCAGATGAAGCTTCTTGTTAAGTTATACCAAAGAACATCTAACAGAAAAAATCCGCATCTCGTATATTGAAAAGTTTTATATGGCGGGTCGTATTATTACGACCCTCTCTCACAAATTTTACGAAAACCCTCTGCTTTTTGTCGACCCGTCACATCCACCACCCAGTCACCTGTGGTGATATTACGACCCGCTCTCACAAATTATACGAACATTTTCTGCTTTTTCACGACCCGCCACTCATCACGGTGGCGAGTGGCGGGTCGTCAAAGCACCAGCACCAGTGCCTGCACTCCGCATCATGCCCATGCATTGCATTACGTGTTCTCTTTGATTCTTTTACCTTTTCTCTAGGAAACCGGTATCATCAAGAATATTTTATTTGAGAGAATTTTCATTTACATTGTTGCATTGCATTCACTGACTTATAGCAATGGACTGAACGATTTACTATTTATTTCATGTGGCACAAATATTGTGTTCCTGTATAGTATATCAAGGGTTGAGCACCCTTTAAAAAGTTTACTACATAAAAAACATGTAAAGTCAAAATAATCAGATGAAATTTTACACTCGAAAATAGAATTAAATTAAAAAAATATATTTCCTTGTGTCCAAGTGATATTTTAATCGCTTATATGGAATTAAGGTTATTCCGACTTTAATTTGCCAAAGGTTATTTTTATTTGAATCCTGCGTATGGGCAAGAGAGGCGGAGCATGGTAAACACCACCTTTACCTTATTCTTCCTGCGGTGATTGCATCTGCAGCTAACATAAAAACATCAAATGGCATAAGAAAACGTTCAGTAAGCGATATTTTGTGTTGGTAGCTCCTAAACTGCCATAGCGCGAAAGAGAAAACTATAAAACTTTTGCCATTCTTTCATATAGGATATAAACTCATTTGATTGTTATAAGTTAGTGATTGCATTGCAGCGCAGTAGAAAAGAGGGGGAATAGTAAGATGAGCGGATGGAATAGAAGCAGTCTGGCAGCAACAGCAAAGTGAAACATGAAATTTGTGCATGGCTGGCATCGCCGTGTGTACATATAAAGCTATGGGGTGGCGGAGACAGAGAAAACAGAGCAACTTTCTCTCAATCTTAAATATTTGCTTCTTAACTTGTTACCTCTCCGCTCTGTTAAGATATATGTTCTTTGGTCTAAGCATTTATTCTGTAGCTCATAATACTCACAATATGGTTTAATTATCTCGTTATATGTATGAATAGTCGTCAGTAAGGACACTTTACTTCTGATTCTTCTCAGAAAACCGATTTCCTTTCCGATTTTTTGCAAATAAAGTTACTTTTAAAATTGAGTTTTCTGTCAATCACTACTCCCAAATATTTAATTTCACTTACATATTCAACTCTCCACTCATATTAATTCCATTGTTATAATCACTGCTAATTACCATGTATTTTGTTTTATTTATATTGTTGCGAGCGTGGCCTTTGGTTCGTTATTTAAAACACAATATTAAATAATTAATATACAAGTTCTTTATTTCGCTTTAATCATATAAAATTCACAAAACATTTATTTAATCAACTCAGCTTTAATTATCGCTAACACTGTACTTTCAAATATCGCAATCTAATTACATACACTTTGCTTCTTTATTACTTTCGCTTGTTAACACTGCAACGTCTAAGACAAGACCCTTTTTCTGGCGGTGACAACTGTTATATTTATACCCTAGAAACTCTCCGGATTATTCTGGAGTGTTCTATTCCATAAGCTTCTTT
Organism: Dioctria linearis; assembly: GCA_963930735.1. Lineage (NCBI taxonomy): Eukaryota > Metazoa > Arthropoda > Insecta > Diptera > Asilidae > Dioctria > Dioctria linearis. The sequence goes on along the minus strand of OZ005740.1, from coordinate 329,886,759 downwards.
ACTGTTCTATTCATTCTTATTCCTGAACCTTATAATCGATTCTCCGAACCTGAAGTCGTTTACTCTCTATTGCCAGTAGATGCCACCAGGTGTCTCTTTCTATTGCACGTAACAATATTTAACTTTAGTTTGTTTGCTCTTAGCCCACTGACATATATAATATGGACTGCTCAACTTTCTATTTCATGTGGGCTCAATTGCTTATGTCAATAAAAGTTCTTACGCTGGTGCCAACATTGAAAAAATCATTAGCGGGAAGTTGAAAAGTGAGCACGCATCTCGAAGAGTGATTTTAAAAAAACCTTTTGAATATCTTCTGCGTATCTAATGAATATATTGCCTTTGGTACAACAGTTTTTTTTATCAGTAATAACCCTAAATAATTAATTTAAAAATATTTATTTCGAAGAACCCACTTATTTATTTGTTGTTTACAGTTCTCTCTGTTGGTAAAGGAGTCGGAAATATATAAGAGAACCCACTTTTTGCAGTGCATTTCTACGAACGTAGTCCGTCCATATTATACATGTCAGTGTCTTAACCACACGTTTACTGAACTCAAATATTTTTCCATACGGTTAACAAATTCTTGAATCATCGCGCGCAATAATCCGCAAACAACACAATAGCTGGGGTCTTATTTCCTGATGTGAATCAAAAGGAGATTATCGATTGACGTCGGTGTCAAAGACTGTTATAAATTTACATTGTTTTTTAAATTCATAAGAAATCATCACATTGCCATTCTTTTGTAGGGTAGAAACTTCAAAATTTGAACCAAATTTTATTCAGGTTCAATTTTGACGTTTTGTGAATATTGAAATCATGGAAATTTTATATTGGCTCATATGTAAAATCATCAGACATTTTTTAGAATCAAATCGACTTGAAATTTCCAATGAACCAGAACAATATAAAAAAAACGCAGCTAATGCTAACATTTTTTAAATATTTGTTATGTCGATTATATAAATGAGAAATAGCCACAGTATATTTATACAGTAGCCCAGCTTAGAGCAAACTACACTGCTCAAAAGTGTATAAGCAAAATGTGGTTTTTCGGTTGCCAATTCCTGGAATTTGGTTTGATTTTGGTTCTGTTTTTTGTTTTTAGTAGATACATCTATTGCGCATACAACAATAACAAAATTCTGGAATAACGGTAAAAACAGGTATTATATAATTATAATGGGACAAAAACCAATTTTTACAATTCAAACCACAAACCACATTTTGCTTATACACTTTTGAGCAGTGTACTTAAAAGTGAATTTTAGAATATTAATTACAAAAAAAAAAACCTCAAAATTTCTCCCATAAGAGGGAACTATTAAGTATGATAAGGATGTAAATGAACGAACAGTAGCTAGTTGCACAATGGTTGGGAGAAGTATTAGTTTTATGTAAGTACACATCTCAGCACCAGTCTGCAAATGTATTGTTCCATTACCAAACAGCTGTTTGATTGCAAAGTTCAGTTCGTTCCATGGACAGTGTGACAGGCCAAATGGCTGTAATAATGTTTGTGACAGTTTGATAGTTCTACTAAGCCGATTGGCATAGGAAGTGGAACAAATTTTTTTACCTTTTTTTTTCTTGCAGAAATAGTTTTAATTGTCATTTTGTCCCTCTTCCTCTGGTACAAGTTTGTGCATGCTGTAAGTTCTGTTTCTTCCACTTTATATTTACATAAGAACCTTTGTAGAAATTGGCTAGTGTGTTAGTTAAAACTGTTGAAAGAGAGAGTATACATAGTCTCTTTATAGAAGCGTCCTACTCGCTTGAGTTTTGACCACTGACATATAATAAGAATGGACTGAGCCATCCTATCTAATTCCTATAGTTAAAAATGGCACAAATTTTTGCTAAAATCTATTTGTCTCTTTCAAGCTCAAAATATACACTGAACTGTAACCAATTTTGGAAACAGTACGGCTGTATTAATTGGAATGCATTGGACTTGACATAAAAATTCAGACAAATATATTGTTTTTATACGTCTATCTCTTACAAGCTCAAGGAAATTTGACAACAAATCTGCAGAGGAGTACATTTTTCAGTAATATTACAAATGAGTTTTTGGTTTAATTAAAACAAGTTTAACTTTCTAAATAATTTTAATTTAATGCAATACTATTTTATAACATCTTTAGTGTTTCCAATCGACAAATAATAATAAATTATAATCGATGTGCAATTGTACGAAATAAAGGGTTTTCACAGCCTGTTCAATATTTGTGCCATTTTTGAAGCAAGAACGCTCAGTCCATTCTTATTATATGTCAGTGGTTTTGACAGAGCTGGGCTACTCGGCTGTACTAAGGAAAAACACAGTAACTATCAAATTTGAAAAAAATGAGTTAGACGCAAATATGCACTAACTGTGCCTAAAAGGCGTCCAATTACGAGATTTTCCATTCGCTAAACACAGTAACTGATTTTCTGGAACACAGCTACCAATTCAAAACACAGTAAATGATAATAACTACAATAAAACACAGTATGTGTGTGTCATATACTGTGTTTTGTCATAGCAATCGTTGCTACTGTGTTTTAAAAGTTGGTCTGATGATCTGTTTTCTGAATTTTGTCGATCTTATGCCACAGTAAAACAGAGATTCTACATGGAAAGTCAAGAGCACAGACAAGTTTATAGCTGAATGCATGCGTAGAAAATATACTTTCAATTCAGCTATCCCATATGGATATAGCTGAAGGCTCGCTCTCTGGTATGAATAAAACTAATAGACCATAGCCCATGGTATTTACTTTTATGGAATCCAGGTATAGATTTACGGTGGAATGTGGAGGGAATTTCAAGTGAAGAGATTTTTAATATACATGTATTCAGCTGCAGGCTATGCTACTTGCCTCTACTGGACACTTTCCATGTAAATTGCGTAATTGTGTCTTTAAGTCTTTTTCTTGCACATTTAAACGTGATTGACTCTGTAACGGTACATTTTGTAATAAATTTCATTGTGTGATTCAGTGAGCCATAGTCAGTGGAGGATGTGACGACCATAAAAATGATTTGTATTAAATAATTCTTGAAAGCTATAATGATATGGATAAGTTTAGTTCGAGAGCACATTTAAAGATCAGGTATACTATAATATGCCTATGATTTGTTTACTAACAATACATATAAAATTTATCATTTAATAATTTTATGGTAATTTCAGTATTTTGATAATAGCTTCGTTTTTCCTCCGCCATATTTTCTCGAAAATACAGAAAGCAAGCCGGAGTTAAGTAGATACATTGATGAAATAAAATCTAAATTACTGGGGTCTGAAGGAGAAGTTAGTTATGACGACTTACTAAGTCCTTTTGATGATAGTGTCGCAGATAAAGATTATATTCCATCAGAAAGCAACGACTCCCACAAAAGCGATTATTCCTCTACTGCCTTACTTAGGAATAAAAAATCAGGAGTTAGACTGTTAAGGTCATAACCAGAGAATGAAAATGGAGGATGTGAGGTAACATACAGTTTGGACTAAAATATGGTTATCTATGATGAATAAAATATTTTACGAGTTGCAGGTACAAAGAATAAAAAATGATGAACCAAATAGTCTAGATACAAATACAAAGGCTAAAAAGCGATTATCTTTTGTAGAAATGAAAGAAATAAATAAAAAAAAACACCCTATCCGAGCCAAATGTCAAGGTAAGTGTAGAAGAAGCTGTGGAAAATTAAGAGAAGAAAATTGAGAAGATATTTGAAATAGTTTTTGGAATCTTGACTATTCGAGTAGAAGGAAATAACATATAAAACTAATTCCTGTGAAAAAGAAGTCCATGCCAGCTACTCGCAACAAATCAGAGAGTAGGAGATTTTCGTTACCTAACCAAGATTTAACACATATGTAAGTTTTTCGCTTAACGTTTCTAAATACACTATATTACACGAATGACTCTGTTATAACTGAGATAGTTGCGGCCATGTAAAAAGATCCTTGTGGCAGCATGATTAAGGAATGTAGAGGTATTCAATCAAACAGAAGTGTGATCGTGAAGTAATTAAAAAGCACATTGAGTCCTATCATCCCTCCGTTAGTCATTACAGGAGAAATAATGCTCGAATTGTAAGATATCTCCCTAGAGAGCTAACTGTAAAAGACAAGCACGCAGATTTCAACGAAAACACCCAAATATCTGAAAGAGTGAAACGTACAGGAAAGTTTTAAAAGCAATGAATATATCGCTGTATCAACCAAAAGTCAAATATCTGTGAGATCTGCGGGACAATAAGCACTAATGAGAATGAAAATGATAACAATAAGGATAATTCCACAATTGACTCTGGAAACCATCGCCTAAATATCAAAAAGTCTATTAGAGAATATAGGTACGATGTTGAAAAATCAGCGACTGCTGAAAAAAGTTACCAGATAAATATACAATATTCAACAGAGGGACATACACATATGTCTGCAGATGGGTTTCACGGAAACATCGAAAAAACAATTTGTAAAAAAGGAATTTTTATGATTTCCAGGAGTTGTGTGAAGTCATTGAGAGTTCTCGTAAAAATCTGCGTGTACTCCAACTTAGTGGATTTCACCAATGGAAAAGTGAGAAGCTAAGTGCTGTAAAAAGTGGTGATCCACTGAAGAAATTCACATTGAGCTCACTTGTCGAAGTTCAATTCTCTAAAGGATCCCGGAAACTGGAATACAGGAATGATTTCGATGAAGATTTTAAAGAAATTGAATTTCTGAAAAAGAAATTCACCGTACCTTATATGTTCGAATATAGCCAAAATCGTGGTACGACATCTTCAAAAAAAGAAACGATTTTGAATCACTGACTCCACTGATGCCAATTAATAGAAAATTATTCTGGGAAAGCTTCGATTCTTCGGAAACTTCGGAGGATCTCTCCAACATTTTTTCATATATTAGAGCGTATTAACTGCCCTAAATTTTTCTCATTTCGTTGTACTATTCATTTTTTGATCGGAACAATAATAGAGTTCTTCCATGCCTCAGGAAACGAGCCCTCAATTAAAGATTTTAGATTACATAAGGAAGTCCCAATTATCAAAAAAAAAAAATATGTGGGGTTAGTTTTACTGTAATCCCGCTTGCAATTCATATCGTATTTGTCGCAATTTACCTTAGGAAATGTGCCAGAAAACATTTTTTTTAAATCTGTTCGAAGATTGATTGATGGATCTGTTCTAAACTATCAATAAAGAAGTTATTGCAATTTTCAGCTGTTTCATTATCCTCCAAACAGCATATAGTTCCAAATTTTAGCTTTTTTATTCAATTTTTTGAGTTGTTGATGACATACGTTTTAATCAATCTCCACATTTCTTTCAGGTTGATTGCTTCTTCAGAATTTCTTTAATATAATTGTTCTTGGCTCGCTTTATACGTTTAGCTCTCGTTTTCATATACATATTTCAATGTACTGCAGTGGTCAGGCTTGAAATCATCGGTCAAGAAAAACCTGCTGTACCAACTAGAACTAAAACGTTTAAAATATATATAACCAAAATCAGCGCACAAAACCTACTAAGTCTTATCCGCATTTATGTTAGGTAATCGACAGTCAGCAACCCCAACTTTTGCTTCTAAACTAGAATGAATCAGACTTCAAGCAATCGCTTTGCTTCCAAACTAGATGGCTGTTACAATAGATTTTCCTTACTTATAACAATGAAAAACAATAAATTAAGGAACTTCTAATACTTTTATTGGATTACAGCTATAAATACTACAAAAGTTGTTCGATAAAAATAATTAAATTCACAGAAACTAAATCAAATTCATGGTAATATGCAGTTTATAGCTATAGACTCATAGCGGCTGTAACTTTCAAACGTTTTCAGTTAACACTTGAAAAGTATGCCTTGGATTTTTCAGTATCTGCGACCATAGTTTTGTCTCCAGGTTTCCAATTAGCGGGGCAGACTTCACCGTGTTTATCAGTATATTGGAATGCCTGCACTAAACGTAGAGTTTCATCAACACTGCGACCAACTGGCAAATCATTTATGGTAATTTGTCGAAGATTTTGCTTGCGATCAATGATGAAAAGTCCACGAAACGGAATACCGGTCTCTTCATCCAGGACGCCATATGTTCGCGCCACTAACATTGACTTATCGGAGAGGAGTGGAATTTGCATATCACCCAAGCCACCCTGTTTCCTTGGAGTATTTATCCAGGCTAAATGTGAAAAATGACTATCAGTTGAGCATGCAATTACTTCACATCCAATGTCACGAAACTCCTTGGCACGTTCCGAAAAAGAAATTATTTCGGTGGGGCACACAAATGTGAAATCCAGTGGATAGAAGAAAAGCACCACATACTTTCCTTTGTAGTCGGAGAGATTGATTTCTTTGAAATGACCATCAACCACTGCTTGTCCGCTAAACCCTGGTGCTGGTTGTTGAAGATGCAGCATTTTAATTAATTAATTAGTTAAGTTAATTATGATAAAATCAAAAAAGCCGGACCACGATATACACACGAGTACTTTTCAACTTTAACCTCTAGAAGCAGAACCAGAAGCTTCTTTGAAATGACGACATTTGTTGGTCTAGTGTAGACTAAATTTAGACTACTTTTATTATGCTTTATTTAAACGCCATCTGTGTTTGAATGGCAAGGATGAATATATATCGAGAGAAAGCTTAACTTTTGATTTGCCGGCGTAGTAATCTAAAATATTTTCTAATAAAACTAAGAAAAAGGGAAGAACTGGCGACATCACAGTAAATAAAAGAAAAACAAATCATTTTCCTGACTGCCCTACTAATTTTCTATGTGAAGAGTTTTTTGTCAAAACATTAAATCTGCTATGAGCCACACCAAGAAAAATTTATAATAAATTATTATTCTTTTTCATAACATACAAATAATTACGCACTGCAAATTAGTATTCAATTCAAACGACAATTTACAGAAAAAAACTCACTTGACTTCTTCTGGATTTTGCACTGTTCCTCTCATTAACACTTCGATCCCCAATTTCTTTTCGATTAGCTAGGTCCTTAGCTGCTTTGCTTAAGTTTTCTGATAAACTATAGCCTGAATCTTTAACAGTATCACTATTAACAAACTCCGAATATCTTTTATTAATATCATCATAGAATTGAAAAGCATTTTCCCGTTCTAACTCGACAAAATTAGTGGAAGACAATTTAGGGCAATTGGTATTTAGGTCAACAGCTTGCGACAAATCTATATCGGAAGCATTTTTCACATTTTCAATATTATTATTAATTTCATCGGGGTTTCCGCATTTATTATGAGAATTTAAATTCGCTTTATCTTTTTGAGGCACTTTACCGGTTAATGGGTTTTCTTTAAATTGCTGTAAAGGTTCTTTAACTTGTTGAATTTCATTCGCAAGCTGTGTTTTCCGTACTCTAAGTTTTTCTCGTTGATTTATTAAATATTCTTCGATATTAGAATCCATTGTATCATATTAACACGGGCTTCAAACAGGAAAATTAATAGGACAAGTACTTTTTAAAAATTATGTTTGCAAGTAATCAGTTTGACAGCTATAAAAAAAAACAACTAAAGTTTGAACTTGGCTTTACTGGGAACAGTTCCTGCCAATAGAGGGAACTAGAATTCTTTAGATTATAATTAAGGCTGAGTACGTACGATGATATTACGTTACCATTCTGGTTTAAATAAGCCTGTTTAGATCATTAGGCCGGCATACACACTGCATTTTTTCCTGCTCTGAAGGGGCGGACAAATTCCGAAATGGCAAGTTTCATTCACACGAGAAGTTTTTAAGGAAGCAAGAAATTTTCTTACCTTGTGCTAAAACGTGTAAACACAATAATGTTGCTCCGCGTAGTTCCTTACATGCTTATAAAAATTAATTGTGTGCTTGTTCAATTAAGTCACAGTTTTTGATATAAACCATTTCACAAATTCACAATACTTACTGATTATTAAATTATTATATTATCACCTCAAACGGCAAGTAAACTTCTGTAAAGCCGTCCCATTAGAAATTTCGCAATTTCATAATAGACGGACGCAGTAGTATTGGTATGCTGCCCGTACTCCCGATCGAAACCTGGAGTAAAAACTGCCTAAAAACTTCCGCGTGTGAGCTGTGTAACTGTCCAAATATGACAGTTTTGGACGACTGTCAATATGCTCCCATAAGCTCCACACCTGTCATTGTCTATTAAATTGGACAATGTCAAAGCCTCATGATGACATCCCTTCGACACAGTATTAGGTGAAACCTAAATTGGGTCAAAATTAACTTAACATCCTTCCAAATCCCGAACTGATTCCGCCTTCAGAGTTCTGCCACCACGAAACGAGACACCATCCAACCCGTAAATTCAGATGTCAAATAACTACTGAAGTCTAAAAGAAAAGAACTGAACTTTTTACACCAGATGTGATGCCATCCATTCCGCTGAAGAAACAGGAAAAAAATCCAAATTGAATCAAATAACAGGCAAGTGTGTCTAATTTAGCATGCCTACTTTTGTGCACAGCCTAGCCCGCCGTAAGGTGAGTGATACAATCAAAAACAGGACTCTCGACAGTTAAAACTGTCATTTTGCATGCTTATAAAAAAAAACAAGATTGAGATTATTTTAAAAAGACAGACGGACGGAGACTAATGTCGATTTCGATGGGACTTTGGTGCAACACCAGTATTGCACTTTTTCCAGCAGTGCAACACTGAAAATGCTCGATGGGACAATTTTTATAGCAGAAGTGCAACACAAGTTTTGCACTCACTTCCCCTACTTTGCACCGGATATTTTGTCAGTGTTACAAATACATATTCAAGTTGAATTGTCATCTGCTCTGTCAAAGTGTACTGTCGCGATTATTTGTGAAATTTTGGAGTTAGATGAATTAAAAAAAATTGTTTTGGTAATTGGCATAAAGTTAAGAAGAACGTTGTTTCTATATATCAATAAATAGCATTTAACACGTTTGACAGTTCCGTGTATATAATACGTGTGTCCACAAATACAAGGAATATGACAGAAATATGTTTGATGGACTTCAGTGCTCCCAGTTCTCCACTGCCAGAAAAAGTGCAACACTCAAATGGTCCCATCGAAATCGACATAAAGAAAACGAATCCACACCTTCAACAAGCTATGAGAGAGGTGGAAGGGAAATCCACACGCACACCACCATTACATCACGCCTCTTACTGAGCTATTCCTATTCGCGCATGCTAACATCAACATATATAATAGATACTCAGCTAACCAATGTACTCTAATGTCGATTTCGATGGGACTTCAGTGCAACACTAGTATTGCACTTTTTCCAGCAGTGCAACACTGAAAATGTTCGATGGGACAATTTTTATAGCAGAAGTGCAACACGAGGTTTGCACTGACTTCCTCTACAAGGCACTGGATATTTTGTCGGTGTTACAAATACATATTCAAGTTGAATTGTCATCTGATCTGTCAAAGTGTACTGTTGGGATTGTTTGTGAAATTTTGGAGTAATTAAAAAAAAATCTTTTGGTAATTGGCATAAAGTTAAGAAGAAATTTGTTTCTGTTTCAATAAACAGCATTTATTACATTTGACAGTTACGTGTATATAATACGTGTGTCCACAAATACAAGGAATATGACAGAAATATGTTCGATGGAATTCAGTCCTCCCAGTTCTCCGCTGCCAGAAAAAGTGCAACACTGAAATGGTCGCATCGAAATCAACATATAACCGTCAACCAATTATTAGGTTCTGAGAGAGAAATTGAAAAAAAAATACTCTTGAATCCTTTCACAAAAAATTCGTTGTAATTTTATTATTATTTTAGGTATTGGTCCTAATATTTATCACACAAAAAGTATACATAATTGTCCTGTTTTACACGTTTTAAACACAGGAATTTTGTTATTTTCCTTTAATTATCTTTTTCTGTTTTTTAATTCAATATATGTATGTATAAAAATGATCAATTTTTCTTAAGAATTCTTTATCAAACTTCTAGAACTTTTTACTTAGTAATAATAAATTTTTATTTTTAAATTAAAACTCGTAAGCTAGAATTTTATATTTTACACTTTGTGATTTTGCTTTTCTTGTTTATCAATTTCAATATATAAATAAAATAAAATTATCAATGTTCTTTTTCAATGAACAAAACTTGGATATCAGAAGTTTATTATTCTACACTTCGTGATTTTTACCAATTTCAGTATATAAAATTAAATGATAGCTTTTTCTTGAAAGTTTCCTTATTGTCTACGCAATATTTTTGCTTCATTTTGTCAACGTTTGCCATTTTTCCATCAAAATGTCTATTCCTCTTACAAAAAAAAATCTCGATATCGAATATCATCAAAGATATAGAATACAATAAAATCGATATAACAGATAACACATACACAGAGAAATATGAGAAATAAAGCTCTTAATATTATAGCCAATTTTAATAATAATATTAATCGTTTTGACCAATACAATAACTTGATAAATGATTAAAATTGGACAAAAAGTTTTGTGAAAAATAATAAAGATATCTATATATAGTGATAGTGAAGATAGGAATAATATATAAAATAATCGAAAAAGATCCGACATCTAAATTTTAGAACAGAGATTAATCAATAACACACATGAGTATATTTCACAGGAACAATGGAATACACCGGGTTTATACAGGATTTTTTTTATATCTTAACAGTAACACTATCTCCCAAAAGTCCTGTGTGGATCACCTGGACACTGCCGGTTTCTTCGTCAACGCAGTTCTTGCAAGTCAGGTATGTTAACAGTTGAGCGGATTTTTCGTGGGCAGAAAAATGACATTTGTGAAAATAAAATGGAAGATTTGAAACTAAGAAAGTGTGACATTCAGAACGTTTACATGAATACTTGCAGTATGCTTGAATTAATCAAAATATCATGAAAACGCTTATTCAATGCGTAAATTTCAAGTTAAGTAATTGGAAAATTAAATTCAAGAAAAATTCAAGTCAAGTAATTGGAATTAATTCAATCAACTGCCCTTCCTGATCTTCAAGTGGATTTCAAGTCAAGTACTCAAGTATTCATGTAAACGTACTGATTGTTAAATAAAAAATTTTTTCCTGGGAACGAGAATGTTTTTGGAACTTAACGCCAAGACTACAAACGCCTTGATATCAAAGTGAGAACCGTAATGTGTTGGCGACGTGTAACGACATGAAAAATGTAACGCACGCTCGTTAAAGCTTGTTTGTATTATACATTTACATTTTATCCGCTAATAAGATATGTCATTAGTTTTGAGTCCGATAAGTGGTTATGAAGATAACTGCAAAAGAAGTCAGCCAGTCCTATTTATGGTGGAAAAATGGCGGTTTTTTTTTTTGTACAAAAATGAACATATTTTCAACTCATTGCGAAAAACTGTTAATTCGTGTAAATTCACTTCCCATAAGAAAAATGAAGTTCGCAACAGAGTACCTACTAACGGATGTGAACAAAGAACGGAAGAAATATATGCAAAATATAGTAACTGTGTTGCATATGATCCTCTATAATTTGATACTAAACATGATGTATTTTGGATATCCACATAAGAGGGCGCGTACGCCCCATCCTCAAAAACCCCTCTTCAAGAAATTTTTCACTTGTATTTTTGTATTCTACACCGTAAATCCGTCGGAAGAAAGTCCAACGCTTTGCGACCCTCTCACATAGGCGTCCCTAAATATCGCGACAAGGAAATTCTCCGCCGGGACACCTCAAATCTGAAAATTAATGTTAATCTAAATAAAATATAGCCTATAAGAGCCATGCATACCTATTTACGAAAGTAATTACTTATTTTTTTTATTGATCTTACAGACTCTGAGCTTATTGCAACTACTGAAATTTTTATTATTTTATTTTAAATTTCCGTTAATCCGTTCCCACTTTTATGGCCGCACCCTCCCTGCTCCATTTCCTCCCTCTATCATATTTGCCCCGTGCTCCTATTTTTTTTATACATATACCACGTGCATTCCTCTTCTTCTTTCCATTCTCCCGTTATGCCGGAAAAACTCGAAGAAACCTATGTACCTCCTAAATCCCTAAAAATTACCCTTATAAAAGAAAATTGGTCCAAGAATAACTACGACACCACTGGTTTCTTGTATTAAGGGGTTAGTTCACTCTACGATTTTCAAAGAATTGTTTTTTTTTCTTGTTAAAAAGGTACCTTAGTATCTATAGAATTATATTCCAAAACATTATGTGCGTGAAAAATCTTGAAGTAATCGATTTTTGTATTCTACAGCAACCGCTATTTTTACGCAGCGAGCTCCTTTTATGAGCGCATTAGTAGGCTGTTATTTGGGAGACTGGCGCAGATATATACGGCAGGGATTAATAAAGACATCTAATACCTGATTAGGCTAGAGTTTATTCATCGACTCTAGATGTCACTTTCAACTCACGATCATTCGAGAAGCGTCAAACATTATTCATGTCCTGACTTTCTACAAACTTTAAACGCGTTTATCTCAAAACTACATTTTTTACGTGTCGGCCGAACTCATAACTCAAACAAATTTCATCCGATTCATTTGAAATTTTTACAGTACATTCCGGGCCGTAAACACCAACGAGAATAGTCCTATTTCCTATGTAAAGATTATTCCTATCCGAGAATAATCCTGCTTGCTTTGGTCGTAACCACCAACTCGTGTAAAATAATGAGTGGCATTACTTTCGGATATTTTCGGTATTTCGAAATAAAAGAGTATTATGTTTTAAAATAAGAAATGTTGAATAAGCAATATAATGAACAAAACAATTTTAATTTTCAGTTTTCTTTTTAACATAATATTAAAAAAAAACTTAAGTATAGAAAAAATTTAAGATCAGTGTATCTAACCGAAATATCGTTGCTACGGAAACGTGCTATTGTTGTCTGCTCGGATAAATTATTACACCGGTGTAATACGATATGTTAAATCGCGAGTAATCTTGGTTGATAAAATGTTTAAACATCTGTCACTTTCTTTTCTCCAAATTAACGCGTCAAAATTTTACCAGCGATTTTAATGGGAAAAATTTGAAGACCGCGGTAAATTTTACTTTGCCAGAACTCGATACTAGGCTGTACACGTGAATATGGATTATTCTGGTTAGTGTTCACGGTCATTAGAAATACGTTTTCTAAGGCACTACGTAGGATTTTTCCATTATATTGCATAGTTCCTTTTTTATAAACAATTTCCTGGAATTTTCTACTTTTTGATTTAGAAATGCGCCATTTTCACAAAAAATTATAAAAAAAATCCTAAGTATACTTCTATAGCTATTCTTATACATATATAATAAAAAAAAAATTGGTGTCTCATCATAACTTAAAACTTATCGGAGCTGTTGAACTTCCAGAAAGAAAGGTGTCATCGGAAAAATGCTGCACCGTCGCCATTTTGACGTACAGTCGCTCACAGCTTAAATGATGTGAGTACTGAATACGAGGAAAATGCTAAAGAACTTCTAGGATATGAAAAGTCTATTTATAAAAACAAAAAATATTTCAGTCCATGGTCTTATTTATCAGTTCCAATGAAAAACACAACACAAAATTACTTCATTTAGCAAGAAAAAAATCAAATTCATTTTAAACTCACAAAATCACCTCACAGCTTAAATGATGTTCTCTTGTGTAAGTCCTTAATACTAGTTATGATGATTTTTAATTTTTTCAAAACTTATTTCTAATACTTTGTGGGATAGCCTAATTGTTTTAAAACAGCCTTGAGACGATCTGGCATTGAATGTACCAACTTTTTTGTGTACTCAGACCAAATGTCGTCCCATTCCGGTTGTAGTGATCTTTTAAGGTCGTCCTTGTTGCTTATGCGCTGTTTTCTGATTCCCTCTTCCAGTTTAGACCATAAATGTTCAATGACGTTTAGATCCGGCGACTGAGCAGGCGTTTTAATTTGGTGCGGGCAGTTCCAAATCAACCATGTACGCACTAATTCAGAGGTATGCTTAGGATCATTGTCCTCGTAAAAACGGAAATTGTCCTTGATGTTCAATTTTTCCGCACTCTGCAGTAAATTAGCCTTCAAGATGTTCAAATACTGAAATTTGTCCAGGTTGCCCTCAATAAACACAGTTTAAAATAATTGTGCATTGCCAATTACATGTATAATATAAATTTTTTTTTTTGTATATCCAATTTATTTTATGGTTTTGCTGAAAAAAAATCATGAAATATGCCTTTTATTTGTCTGTATAGTGGCCTAAACGCTTAACACAACAGCTTATAACTTGACAATATTTGTACACATCACAGCTTAACAGCTTACGCCGTTGTCACACCGAAAGATGAAAACGAAAATGCTGAACCGAAAAACTCACTTTTCTACCTTGCAATGGCGAATATATCCAATTAAAATTATACTAAAACGTCCTAATTCCTTAAAGTGTTCCTAAACGATCTGGCAAAATGCCAGAAATCTGAAAATTTTTGTGAGCAGATATCTGTCTTATTGATTACACACGGAGCAGATATTCGGGCAGATTTTAGCTGGCACAAAGTTGTCAGATAGTTTTCGGTCAGTTATCTGGCATGCGTCTGGCTTAATTGATTACACGACCTTCTAGTTTTCATCTGATAAAATACTGCTTTTATCTGGTAAAGACAACATAAACTAATGTGAAGTTCATTGTTCAAAAGTAACTTCTAGAGAAACACACAATGATATAGTGCACTTTGTACAAGTGAAAAAGTGGATGTTGTTCTATTTTGGTGATTCACTACTGGTCCATGTTATCTCCGGCTTATTTTCATCTGCCATTGTGTTAATTATGTATATTTATGCTATTTATAGTATACTGTATACTCCTGGTAGATATAATAATATATAATTATATAATATCATACAAATATTATATAAGCCTGTCTCCTGCAGTCTGTTCTATACTCCTATCATTACGTGCACAAAACTATTTATTTTTAACAGGTAAACTGGACAGTTATCTGTTCAATTCAATAATTTACTGGGCACATTGGCAGACATTCAGTACGTTCACATGAATACTTGAAGTATACTTGAAATACTATGAAATTACGAACGAAATAACAGCTTTCATAGATCATCATTGGACCCAGAATTACAATTTATTATATCTTCTACAGCATGTTCCTAATAATGCCATCACTACCCTGGTGACTTATAAGGATTGAATTTCTCCACTCCCTTTTCTTCTGCGTTACAATAGCTCGCATTTGCATAGACTTAATGGTGGTCATACATCATGACTTCTATTCGCTTTTTGAACAGTTTCCATGCGCACAGTTTCGAGTAGAAGCTCCAAACTAGTTTCGACTCAAAGTCTTGAGAGGACAGAGCTAGGAGCGCAGCTGAACAGATATTCCAGTATTTTTTTGATGGGTTTCTGAATGGTTTTGAGATTTCAGATAAGAAATCCAAATCAAAAAGAAACCAGCAGTGGTCCAAAAAGGACCTCTTGCTGGAGACTCTCCAAATAAGCACTTTTCGACATATCTAATCCCTTTTCGTAATAAATGGTGTATGTAGTGATGGTTCTTTAATCCTTGAATGGCATTATATATGCCTCAAGGCTCCTGGATTAAGGGTTTCCTAGTTTCGACCGTTGTTATCACCCTGTTAAATTTGCCCCTCCATGAGTGTGAAACATACTGTATAAAGGATTCTCTAGCTTTTTCCACTAAGAAAGATAGAAGGAAACTTACCAAAGTTTTTCTCACTTGTTTTACGTTTACAAGAGTGAACAAAATTTCTCTCCTGCATTTAAGGTACTAAAAAATGTAGATAAATGGCAAACAGTTGGAATATTTTAAAAGCTTATTTTTCGGATACCAAGTCCCAAAGGTTAGCTCTGTGTGAACCACGGCTATGTATGCATATAAAGTATTAAAACAAGTAAAATGTAAGTGAAATGAATTTCCCTTGGGAAATAATAAGTGGAGCAATTTTAGAGAACAAACCTGCGCAGCTTTGCTCCATGTGCTTGTATGTATGTATATTCTCTACCCCTATTATTGTTTTAGTTCGCAAATTTACCGCAGCTAGCGCTTTTGCAGCTTTATAACCGCGGAACCATCCAGGGCATGGCTCAGTATCTTATTTAACCATGTTGTCTTACTATCATGTTTTGAATATCTTGAAAAAAAAAATAATAAAAATAACGCAGATATTATGTATAAAGTTTCGTGAATGATAATACATATATATACCTACATACATGAAGGCAGATATGTGTATAGTATAGACATGCCATGGCTATGTGTGTTCGTTAACCACGCGATTTCCGTTCTCATTCCCGGGCGTTTGGAAGGACCCAGGCGGGATTAATTACAAGAAGCTCATATTCGGGAAACTGAGATTTTTTTTTGCAAGGAGTAAAAAGTGGGTCGCCATAAGGGTCACAACGGTGGAATGGATGTATACGCGCTTCCCGTGAAAAATAAATTATAATGAGTGTGGGGCTCACGTTTTACATAAAAAAATATTTTTTTGAGTGATACCTACAACTTGAAAATATTTTTTAATTGATGTGTTTGGATTAGTATAGAGCGCTTTTGAAGAGGCAGTTACTGACACGCAACGAGTATTGAAAAAAAAGGAGCGGAAAAAAATCGATGTCGCTTTCATGTAAACAATTTCGAGAATGGCCTCACACAATTTGAGTGAGTGAAATTATCAAAAAGGAGAATTACAGAAACTAACTTACGGTTATGGATGGAAATGTTGCCAGATTGAGATATAAGGACTGCCATTTTTATTTCCTATGAGTTTGTAATGCAAAGAAATAGTGATAATAGAAAAAAATGAATCAGACATGTTTGAATCATACAAAATTTTAATTGTAGCTTCAGAGCAGCGTTGCCAACCGTATGATAAGATAATTACCACAATAGCATTTGCTTACACATGACAAAATGAATGCATGATAATTATGCTTATGCAGCATAAAATTACGAAGACAAGTTTCAGTGATTCAGTACTGGAGCCAAAGTTGGGTGTTGTATCTCTCTTCTTCCATTGATCAGATCTGCTCCGAAGTTACTTTCCGACGAATACCAAATACAGCAAATAGACGACCAATGGCGACATCTACAAAATATTAATTTCTTCAAAAAAAAAAAAACTAAATATCGATGATTTTGTGATTTTTTCAGGTTTTAAAGATGAAAGGAAAATTTTCAGGACATACAAGTCTTAGAATTTGCTCTAATTCAAAATGTTTCGAAAATGTCAAGCTATTATGTAGGTACGATTCAGTTGATAATGTATGATTCAGTTGATTTTGAAGAACAGGAAGATCTACGTATTTAAAACAAAAAATATGTTCGAACATATTAAATCTCGCATATTCTAATTTTACACGGGCTATCAAACGTTTCATATGTTTTATTTTATATATTATTAAAATGTTTATTCGAAATATTCTGCAAACTATTATCAGTAGGGACTATATAAGGCCTTTGCCCTACAAAAGGTGGGGTAGTTGTGATATTTATATATTTTATTTAATTCCGGGTTCCGATGAAAAATACGAGTTTTCATCCTTGAAGGTGGTTTACGCGGTCCGCCATCTTGAATTAAAGGACCAAAAAATTGTTTTTCCAAAATAATTCCTCAACGGTTGATTCTACGCAAAAATGGCTGATACAAATTTAAAGAAGACTAAATTCTTTACATTTTTAGTAAGTCTGCTGTGTATTGAGTTACAATGGCAGAAACGTGAACATTCCTCCAAAAAACTTTATACATATAGTACCCCTAATACAGGGTGTTTCGTCTATGGTGGCCCATAGGACAGGAGGTGATAGTAGTCACCTAGTTAAACAAAACATTGTAAGACAAGGGGGCAGGGTCGGCATCTCAACCGTTTTGGAGTTACAGGGTGATTAAGAAAATATGCAAGTATTTCATAAAATACCCTGTATTTTAAAAAGTACAGAGTGTACGGTCACTTACAGAGCTCATTGGATGCAGAACTTGATGGCCTTTCACACGATTGCTGGTCTATCCCCGTACTCTTCTCTCGTTAAGAGTTATGGTGGTCCAAACTAAGAATTTCGGATATGTTTACCTTTTTATTGACTTTAACCTCTTTTTTTTTCTACAAAAAGGTGCTTAGCACAATATTTGTTATATAACAATTTTAACTGTGGACTCTCCTCTTTATTTAATGCGCTCACTGTAGTCGTTAAATAGTTATTAGCTCATAAAATAACCAGGACGATATTTTTTTAAAATGACTTGTTTTCAGTCACTAAGGGAACAAATAATCTTTAGTTTAGACCACCATAATTCCTAAGGGGAAACAGTTGATTTTATTGTTTTCTTGCTGGCTGTTTTGCTTTGTTATTCTCGGCAGGTAGTCTTATGTTAGGTTCGTTTCAAATCTGCTCGATCTGAGAGCCAGTAATGCGCCTCTTTTGGAAGTGAGATTATAAATCATGTGGATACCCGATATCCTATCCAGTTGTTTTCCAAATGAATTTCACTAGTTCGTGATTTTTTTCGAATCTTTATCTTTAGGCTTAATACTTATATGCAGGAGTACTGGTAGTGGATCAATTGGCCCCTACTACCTCAAC
Organism: Dioctria linearis; assembly: GCA_963930735.1. Lineage (NCBI taxonomy): Eukaryota > Metazoa > Arthropoda > Insecta > Diptera > Asilidae > Dioctria > Dioctria linearis. The sequence goes on along the minus strand of OZ005740.1, from coordinate 329,868,178 downwards.
TCTGATCAGCCTTTTTAGTTTACTGAGCTGTGTCTGTGTTGTTTTTTACGTAGTTTTGCGTCACCGCTGGTCTAGCTATTGCCAAATATATCCATTGGGCTATTTTGGGCTTCATTTTAGCTTTCCATCTAAGTTTAAGTTCAGGAATTTCATCTATTTCAAGTATTCAATTGTTTCCCTAAAGAGCGAAAGACTTTTCAGTTTGTTCCTGATTTCTCTTCTCTTTGTGAAAGTAACGATTGTGGACTGTGGTTCTTTTGGGTTCACTTTTGCCCCAACGTCTCTCCACCAATTTGCTACCATATTTAGCATTTCTTGCGGCAATATTATCGGCATAGACTTGGAATTTTTAGACATTCGTAATTATAAAGGCCGCTACACACGCTCAAGCAAATCATACGGCTCGGCCATGCATAGCCCAATCGTATGATTTGCATGAGCGTTTGCAGCATAAGTCTCAGGTTGAGTTAGACTGCAGTCTGCCATGAATGCAATCTGACGAAACTATTACGTACATGCAAACCTTACGACTTTCCTATAGAAATGAATCAAAGTTTGAATAAAATTCGTTCCGAGTGGAGAAAAAAATTAATATCCGATTTTGGCCATGAACTTTATCCAATTGTATGAGGTATTGATAGTTATCAATGTCTGGTATTTATACAACTGGCTGGTATACTTATGTATGAAAGGTGTTGTCGAATGATCTCAATATATCAAGAGATCCGATTTCTATAGAAATAATAGTTTTTCGAGTTTCGAAATTTTTTTGCCAAAAAAAATTGGATAGGCTTATGAGATGGTATAATTTCAGTTGGTTATTGGTCTTAATCTAGCTTTTGATATATATGTACATGCAATTATTCTCCATTACTATCCATTACTATAGCCTTATAAATGTGGGAAGTAGAAGCAGTATTCCCTTTTTGCAGGAATGCTGGATGGATGCCGCCTTCTCTTGGTGATTTGTATAGTTTGAATGTAATCGTTCATCTGATCCAGTTTGGTGTAATAAGTGCGAATAGTGTCACTCGCCATGTCGTGCCATGGTATTCACGTCAACTGACCCGGGGAAATGCATATAGAATAGTAGCTTTAATGTCTGTTTTCCAGAATTTATGAAAATGCCGTCAGTATTTCCCATAAGGGCAACTTTATTAGAGTTCAGTTTTGAGAGAATTTTGTAAAGTCTGGAAATGCTGGAAAGAATGTATATTTCCTGACATAGCAGAGGTTTCTCGCAGATCATCTTTTAGCTATTCTAATATATCTGTCATAATTGTTGAGAGATTTCTTATAATCATTCCAGTTACCAGTGAATTTTATCTGGTTCTGGTTCCTCTATGCATTTGATGGTATGTATTTATAGAACTAGCCTTGCGGTCTGAAAAATTTTTGTCATAAAAAGCGCAGCTGACTTCCTAGGATGTCTGAATATGAAGGTGATCTGTTATGGAGGACATATCGGTGGCATGTTAATTGAAAATTTTTGTACATAAAAATTTGATACTTAGGATAGAAATAATAGGGCACTTATTCCCTAATCCAATTTCTAAAAGTATTTTATTAAAACTTTTAATTTGCAATCAATAATAAACTCAAGAAGAGACTCATCTCTATACCATAGATGTTCTTGCTCCTCTATAATGTGCATATCTATAAAAAGAGACAGATTTTTATGGTCAGCTATTAGTCATCCTATGCATGTGCTAGATAAATGAATTGAATTATGCACATTTTCATTATTAATAGCAATCGGATCGCGAGAGGTCCTTAGGGTAAATTAAGGAGGATACAATGAAATATGTTAAGATGGAGAGACCCGAATTATATGTAACTGGCTACATTATACGACAAAGGTCATTCGAATTATGAATTTTGCTTGGTATAAATATGCTTAGAATGGTAATCTATGGAGAATAGGACCAATATCAGGTGGAAAGTTAACTCTAAGCCAATCAGTTTAGCTTCTTCTATTTATGACTTTTATAATGACTGACCGTACTGTTGCTATAATATTATAACAAAATGGAGACTACAATTTAAACAGGACCGTAAACTTTATTATTTCCTAATTATTTGCGAGTTTTATGTATATTTTAAAAATATTGATGCTTTACCTAAGATTGTATGTACCGAATGTAGTCGTTTGAGAGCAATTTAAACTCCAAACATAACACAGCCATCATATTTGCATTTGAAACACATCTAGGTTTTTGCCAGACCTTGTACCATTTTTCAAAAAATGAAAAAAAAGGAATACTAAAAATACACATGGGTTGCTTCCACACAACTTCTCTTTACTTTATTTCAATGGGTGTCGCAAAAAATTCTTTAAGGGGAAACCAGCAAGAGAAAAGCGAAAATTCCGCTTGACACGATTCCTAACAGGTGTGTGTTCTACTTGCTTTCATCTGTAAAGCCAATGCTTACCTACCTGAGTTCATCAAATATTCAACCCTTATTTCTTCGTAAAAATGTCTGAAATATCTCGCAAGCATTCCAACATGTTTGCCTCTCAATACATTCCATTGTGGGAGGCATGTGGTCCAATATTCACTCCTTGTGTATATATACATATGGACATACATATTATAGTTATAGGGGTCAAAGGAAACAAACCTATAAATGCATGTTCCTCGATGGCAACCCAAAAGGGTTACTTAATGCTTGGTAGTAGAGGGGGAGCTATAAACTGAAAGGATTTCGACGTACTTATCTTTAATCGTTAAGATAGTTCCAGATCGGGGTTGTTGCAATCCCCATCTTCTAAGCTCTACCGATATTTTGTCTTTTCCTTTATGGGTAATAGCTCTAATCTGAATTCTCTGGGTATCATTGCTATTGGGAGATTAGTGATTACGATTGGTTGGTCATTTGAAGCTATATCGTTCTCAGATTCTAATGCTTGCTAATCCCACAAGGAAAGGGTGTGAATACTTTTCTGACATGTCTTTTGGGTAAACGTAAAATTGCCTACAAGCACAGGGGTGTGGGCGGAATTGTTTCAAAGAATCGATGATATCGATTATAGGGAGATTTTAAGGGAATTGGAAATTTGTTTAAATTGATTTGATATCGGTCCTTTTTTTGTTTTTGGTAGCAAAGTTTGAAATTAGATAAATGAAAATCAGTATTGATTTGAAAATCGACAAATTGATATCTATGTATTGTAATGGGAATAATAAAAAATCGATAGAATGTATTTAGATTTGTTAGTGATAAATTAAGTAATAATAGGACAACAGAACGCTTATTTATATAGGTATAATGCAGGCTGCTAAAGAACTGAAACGCATCACGATACTAACTGGCACTGCTCTTTTTTGGTTTTTTAGAATGTAACTTTAAGTATAGATGGCGCAAGAACTAGATGCCGCATGGCATACTAGAGTAGAGTACACAGATTGTGAAATGGGTAGTGCTTTAACCCCCGGAAGATACAAGCCATATTAAGTCGACGATGACACCGACACATTAAAAAACCTTAACGGGCCGACTACAGCCATGCAGTAAGAGCTCATTCTCACTTATTTTGTACACTCATCATGGAGGACGAACTAAGATTTTATATTAAACAGATCCCAAAGCCTTAAACTATTACTTCCACATAAAAATGAAGTTAAAACAAATTGCAGCAGAATATGTTTTCTCTCTAATTGTTGTAAACAAAACTAGTATCTAGAACAAATATATGGATATAATGGGGTTTGAGCAAAATACAAGCTACTTTTATATGAAAAAATCCTGCAGTAAGAAACCGCAAGAGGACTCTGATGTTTGCCTGCTAACCAGCCTGCTACTCTCTTTTTCAGACTTTGTTTATGCGGTTTATGGGAGTTATGGTAGTGCATTCTGAAATGGACCATATCATATTTTAGAGCATGCCGAAAGCAAATGATTTTATAATAGAAATTTTGTATATATACATTTGCTCGACTTCCTCAACACTTCAGAGACGAAAAAATACGAATCACTCGATGTATACATCATTTCAAATGTTGTGGTCCATTCCGGAATGGACCACCTAGCAATATAAATTTTGTATACTTTTTTGGTACTGCATGCAACATCTAGTTCTTGTGCCATTTATGCTATAAGTCTTACAAATAGTAAAACAAACTAAATGCAGTAACTGTGGAACGAAATGAATTTATCAAACTTGTTACCATAAATAAAGTAGGACTGAGAAGTGAATGGCTTCAAGATGTTTTGTAATTTGGGAAGTTTTCAATGTAATTTTATGGCGAAATGATGAAAACTCTGCAATAGAAAATCAAGTACTGAGGTTATTCCTTTCATTTCCAAATCAAAACACAACATAGCCGACTTTTTCTTAATTTTTTAAAAAATTTCGGCAGTCTACTTTTGTCAAAGCTATGCGTACAACCTTACGCCACATATACAGGGTGATTTTTCATGAAACAGGTGATAGGTTGAAGTGTTAGAGCCAAAAAAAAATCCATGAGAGGGGAGTGATTTTAATAGTTTGGCTGATTCATAACTGAAGGTTTGTGGCGGTTCGGCCATCAGAGAACGATTTGGCTATTTGCCGTCCTAAAGCTGAAAATTTTTGCCGCCTTTTTTGTCTTTTAATTAATTTACAAAATATGATTAGGTATGTGAATGTGAAAAATGGTAAGAAAGTAATTACTATTAATTTTTAATACATATATGTACAATGTAGGTACATATTTAATATTCTTAAATAATAAGTATAACCAAAATACTAAAAAGATAGAAATTATTTAAGCCACAGGTTTCTGTGTGCCGTTTTTTCTGCAAAGTCGTGAATAACGGCCTCGAAGTCCAAGGATGTTGTGGCGCTAGATTCAATATTCAAAATTACCATTATGGCCATTCTTTCTTGCTCAACCGTTGATCTTAGATTGTTTTTAATCAATATTTATATATATGGTTTTGAAATCCATATCGTTGAACTACTCATGTGACTTGATAAGAGATAGATCAGGTAGAACTGGCTCCTGGGTAACGGTAGTCCAGAAATGAGATTTTCAAATTAAATTCTTCATACGTCATTCCTTTTTTGCGAATTTCCGTTATAAATCAATCTACTAAGAGTATACAATTTGAAATGTGTCCTTCCCATTCAATTTTGTTTCATTTTCACAAAATGAATAATTTTCGAATATTTTTTGTTTTTAAGTTTTATATCCAATTGCTTTGTGCTTTTTGACTACTTATCTTTTGGCTTCGTCTTCATATTTCTAAAATTTTTGTCGTGCAGATTCCATTACGGGGATTAAAGAATCATACATTTCAATCACTGAACTTTTTGCAAGATATTATTTACTGTGTTAATTATATCTAGTAAAAATCCCCATAAAAGTTATATTCAAACGTTTCAGTTTCTGCCATACGGCTCTTGGTTCATTTCTGGTTACAGATTTATGTGAGCTGTCTTTTCCGATTTTATCAGCTAATGTTCCACAGAAGCTCTTACAGGCATCATTTCTTGCGGACCATCTTGTAGAAGATAAACTTTTCAAACTGGTAATTCCAGAGCTTGTTTGTATTCTATTGCAACGCATTGTTGACAGTCCATCCAAAAAATTATATGTAAAATGTATTAAAGAGAAAAAATTTTAAGGAGCAAGGAACAGAGAACGCTTGGGGAGACATTCTTTGAACTAGGCTTGTAAACCAGAACATTCATTTTTCTGCCATATTGGTCGCGTTATCGGAGGACTGACCACGACTGTTTTTCATATCAATGGTCAGAGATACAAAGAAATCGATCAAAGCGTTAAACATATCGTGACCTTTATGCCCAACGTTTGGTAGGAATATCAGGATACGTTTTACTAGACCATCGTCATGTTTAATATACCGTAAAATCCCTGCTAACTGGTCATTCTTCGCATTTTTAATTTCTAGTGCAATAGAATTAACAACTGTTTTCGCCATAATATCAATAAATTATCCATAAATGGTCGAAGAAACATAACTTGTGCTTCCAGATCCTTTTCCGCTATAATGAGCGATGTGTTCGTTCAGATAAAAATTTAATCTCCAATGTACCAACCAACCACTGACATGTATGTATGTATATGTATGTATCGAGTGTATGGCCCAGCGTTACACCGATCCTGGTTTAGCGGCCAGACCCAGCCATACTCCTCAACTACTCTAAATCCATAAGGAAAAAGGTATTTGGAATAAGCTATAAGCTGGGAACTTAATCGTAACAGCAGCTCATATCTAAAGCTACTACAACATCACAAGACAACACACAAATACACACAAAAATAAAATAAAAACCATAAAATAATTTTGATAGGAATAATCGGGAAAGAAGGATTTTAATTCATGCATGTTTTTTTCCTAGCAAAAGTATGAAAAAATTGGTAAATTTAAAAAATAACACAAAGAGGGTTTTTCTTAAGTGGTCTCTTAGTACCCTGTCGTTAACCAGTTAAGCTGATTGCATGGCTTCTTGGGGCTACCTTAGAGGCTTTTTATTTTCTCTCCTTTAATAAATTGCGCTTGACTTAGCTTTACCTCCAAGTCACATAACATACACTTACAGACTACCGCATTGGATTTAAAACAAAAATATAAAAAAAAAAAAACAGAAAAATATTTATGAAAAATTGAGAGAAACACAGAACTATGAGAAAATATAAATCACTCGAAATCAAAACAATATATACAGGTAGTTTATTAATAGGTGCACCTAGCTCAGGGGTTTGATAGCTGAGGTGGAGACAAGCAAAAAATTATAAGGTGAAGGGCGTGGTAAGATGCGTCGTTTCGGTGGTAGGGGTTTTAGATTCTTAGTACTTCTTTTACTTTACACCCTGTATACACTTTATCAAAGTTGGATTTATCTCAAATAATAGCAAGCCGTCTCAGCTTTCTAATCAATGCCCAATCAGCCTTCATGTCACCTTTCGTCGGAAGTTGTAGGACGTCAAAGTGTCAAAAAATTGGAAAAAAATTCTTATTTTTTTCAAATTTTAACGATTTTATTTAACAGTTTTATTATAAGATTTACAAACCCCGGAATGTTACCTTTATTTTACTAAAGCACATGTACCCTCCTGCAACCGTTTTTGAGATATCCTCGGTTCTATGCTTCATAATTTCATTAATTTTTTTGTGATGATGGTAATCGCGCCTACTATTATGCAATTCCAAACACAATTAACAAAATTAATGAAATAATGCATCATAGAAATGGGAATATCTCAAAAACGGTTGCATTTAGGTAGGTACGTGCGCAAAACCAAATTAAAGGTAACATTCTGGGGTCTCTAAATCTTGTAAAAAACTGTATAGTTATTACGCATTTTGGCGGGAAAATCGTTAAAATTTTAAAAAATTTGGATTTTTTCTCTAATTTTTTTACTTTGAAGTCCTACAACGTCCGACCAAAGGTGACAGAAAGGCTGATTGTGCATTGATTAGAAAGCCGAGACGGTTTCCTATTATATGAGATGAATCCCACCTTGATAAAGTGTATATCAAGAAAGTTACAGGGTGTAAAGTGGAAGACGTACTAAAAATCTTAAGCCCCCCTAGCGCCGAAACGACGCTAGGGTACCGCCCACTTCACCTTATAATTTTTTGCTTGCTTCCACCTCACCTAACAAACCCTTGAGCTAGGTGCACCGATTATGAAACACCCTGTATATAAATGGACCGATTGATTTCCTATTTCATATGGCACACATTTTGAACTCAGAATAAAGAAAGAAAGGATAATTCTGATGCGAATATTACCACCTTCTAATTGAAATTTTGTTTTTAAATGCAAGCTTCTATTGAATTTAATCTAAATATATCGTTATACTTCAGTGGCAATTAATGATGGCATGGACAGCGTACGCAATTTTAAGGTTCTGCGTCATTTTCATGCATTTTTGGTTCAATGAGCGGTCCATTTATATTCATACCTACAACAAAATTTTCATTCAATTTTACGTTAGAGCTCGAACCAAGGTTGTTTGGTTGGTTGGTTCATTGGAAATTAGGCGTAACGGGCAATAGTTATAGCAACTCTTCTTCCGTAATGTTGTATTATTTTATTTAAAATAATATTCTTTTTTGTATAATATGTGATGGTACTATTTTTTTCATTATCACAAGTTTGCCGCCCCTCAAAATTATGCAACCCTAGGCTTCAGTCTAATCACCCTATGCTTAAATCCGCCTCTGCCGGCCATATTTTTGTCACAGCACGTATCCGATTCAAATGAACCGCTGTATTCACCCTAATTTAATTATGGACATACGTGATGATGATAATGGTATCTGCAGTTCATTCGCGCTGGTCTGGAGGTAGCTATCTGCACCCCATCAGTTCCAGCAAACTGAGGACTCGGTGTGAGAGGATGCTCTGGCTTCTTGTCGGAGGGGCTTCAGGAACTATCTTAAGTAAAAGGCAGGTCGGGACGTCTGGCTTTTAAATGGGCTGTCGTGCGGAACCTAGAACTTACGTTAGAAAGGAAGGTATGTGCTGGTTGGAACTTTCCTTCGGGAACCCAGGAATGAATTGATAAAGTTAGATCATAAGGATGAGCGTTTGTGAAGACAAGTCCTTGGGGATCCAAAAACTGCATATGAAGGTCGATTCTGGAGGATGAGCGTCTGCATAGACAGTCCTTTAAAATATTTGTTGTATCCCCGGTATGTCCCAGAACTATATTTTTTTCCGATAACTGGTTTTTATTATATATATGCTAACACGTCGAAATCACAAAAGCGATTGACTTAGTTCAAGAGAATAAAATAATATATAACTATTTACTGTGAAAAACAGGCATAGATATACATCCACCATTAGGCGTGCGTTGATTGGCTAGCTGGCGTTATGTGCACATGCATCCAGCGTTTCCATATGGAAACACTGGGACAATTTGGGTGTATAAAAATCCCGTGTCACTGTCTTTGCACACGCTAATCTTGGGACGTTTCGGAGATTAACCGATTTCAATAAAAATTTGTGAAGGTTTGGTTGGTTTCGGCTGGATAGTTTTGGTCACGATAGATGGCGCTGTTGTCGAGGTCTAGAAAACTGCCCGTGAAATTTAGTACACGACGTTTTCATAAAAATTTGAAATACGAGTTCAAAAATGGTTTAAATCGGGCAACTATTTCGTAGGGTTGCCATACAAATATTTCGATTTTTTTGTATATATTTGGACACTGCCTGACAACGAGTACACGTAGAGAGCTGAAATTTAGTACGTGATGTTTTCATAGCAATAGTAAAAAAAAATTATAAAAATGGCCTGAATCGAGCCATACAAAACTTTTGTTTTTCGCTATATATTTGGAAACTATCCGAGAATGCGTCGACGTGGAAAGCTCAAATTTTGTTAGACAGCGTTTTCATGAGAATTGCAAATACAAATTCAAAAATGGACCAAACCGGGCGACTATTTTTTAGTGTTGTCATATGAAAATTTAGGTTTTAACTATATATTTGGATACTGCTTCACGTGTCGACATAGAGAGCTGAAATTTTGTACACGGGACTTTCTTAAGTAAAATTTTAAATAAGTTTAAAAATGGAAACAATCGGGCAACTTCTTCGTAGGTTTGCCATACTAAAATTTCGTGTTTTACTATAGATTTGGGCACTGCCTGAGAACGCGTCGACGTTGAGACCTACACCCCACACGTATGATTGTATGCACGCAAACTTATACACGCACACACACACACATATACAGATACAGAGTGAGACCCTAGAGTACGAAATCGCGCGATCGAGTCAGATAATAGCTTAGATATTATTTATCTCTAACCACCCCACTCCACCCCACCTCCACTCATCTAGGTATCTTTATTATCGCTGGGCACCGCCGACGGGCTCCCCCTAGTTGGTTATATCCCAAAATAAGCGAAAAAATATTATAGCTCCCTGATCTTCTAGATTTGTAAAGCTAAAATTTTGATATTATCAGTGTTAGAAGCCGTTGAGTCAAACTCTGGCTTCTCTCATCAGTCTCATAGTTTCTAAAAAAAATTTTTTTTATTAACTTATAAGATAGCGACTTCACAAATTCAATTAACTTATCAATAAGACCAACTCGTATTGAGTTGCTTGTGCGTGTCCGTTTGTTTGAATATTATTCAGTTATCATAAGCAAATTTGGACTATTATTCATTGATAAAGACCTGGTACAGAGCTCTCATTGCACAAGTCCGACTCGCTCTTAACCAAATTATATTTTAGTGAGCTAACATACCTATGTACATTAATAATCAAGTATATAATTATCGTCACTACACAAGCATCCAAGAAAGACATCTAATGCTCTATAATAATCCAATGAAAGGTAATTACTAACACCATCAATCATAACATTCAAGAAGTTATCAGGGTCTATGATTTCTTCACCACGACTCTACACAAATAAAAAACAACAAAAAAAGGGGGGGGGGAGAATTCCTAAAAAATTCTTTTGGGGTAGACAATTTACCCAAGGAGAACACAATTTCGTGAAGGTAAGCATTTTCCCCATTCTCTGCCAATGTTCTTATCAATTAGCTCCCTTGAAAAACAGTTTTCACATCGGATTATATGGATGAGCAACAATGGCTATAACCAGATTTAATGGGGTAAATCAGCCATTTAACTCGGTTATAATAATTATTCCTTGTGTTCGATGTTGTTATGGATAAATTTTCCTGTTCCCCATAGTTATGTTAAAACGACTACTTGCATAATTCTACTTGGAATATTACAACAGCGGGGAAGATAAGATGCTTATCGCCGATTGGGGTGTTGTACTTACTTACTCTATACGAAGGAAGAAGAAATTAAGTATGAGTATCGATTTTTAGTCGAAGATTCTCGTGTGCTGTTAATTAGATGGGGTGCAATTCAATTTCAGCAAACATAATTAGGGTAGAGACATAGATTTTATGTATCTCCTGTGCATGTATACATATTTTGATCTATCTTCAATTCCATATAACGTTTTATGAAGTATATTGAATTTTATTTGTTCAAGTCATGAAAGTCTTAAAAAGCTTTAAAAGTCGACTACTCTCTGTCCACTTTACATGAAAGCTTCGTGTCTAGTTGGCTCTTCACATGGTCTTAAAGTCACTCAGATTTTCGAGTGTGGTAACTGCAGTCCAAGTGGAGGCTATCAACAGTTGAATTTAAGTTTTCATTTAATTTTAATACTTTTATGTATTATGCGGTTACATATATATTTAATATTATACGTCGAAAATAATGAGTGATTCAGCAAAGATGATTATTTTATTTTCAGAGGCGTTAATTCAGATTTTGGGGATGTCTCCATACCAGACATTGCGACATATCCTTTAGTAGTCCAGAAACGCTGAAATCCTTCCATACTGAGTTTCGCTGTTGATTTTCTGCTCTGATAGCAATCGCAACGTGAAGGACATCTATGTACCGTATCAAAATGTGGCCTGTATGGGCAGAGAACGAAATGATTCTCATTTCCTGAGTAAACGAGGCGAGTCATCCTGTAATTTTGGAAGGATAGATATTTTAAATCCATTTACGTCGTTGTCAGAATTAAATATCCCCATGATTTTTTTTACACCTGAAATTAGTAGTAAGGAGAATTAAGTTAATTTAAAAATTATTATGTAAATTCAATTTTACTTAAATTGTAAATATAAGATAGGTGGGGTAATACGCCGAAGCTTAAGGTTAAGGGTAATGTTTATATTCTTGTAGATTCAGTATTTCGACGTCATAAGGACTTACCTCGTCCAGTCTTCCCCGTAAGGAAGCAGACCGTCAAGATCAACAAACATAAACTTATCACTAAATAAAAGAGATATGATTTCTTCTCGCATTTTTCGACTGTAACGAATAGAACAGCGGTTCGCCGGTAGCCCAAGGCATTGGATAAAGCACTTAAATCATTTAAGAGCATATGTCAAAACCAAAGAATTTCAACGAAGTTTCCAAAACTGATGCAAGGTAGAATTTTTTCAAGTAAATCAATTAAAATAAATCAATAAAATAAAAAAATACTATTAATTATTTTGAGCCAGATTGAATCGATTGCAAAAAGAAAGGAGGGCCGGAGCTGTTTATGTTATAAGAGCTTTGGTAGTGAAGCGGGCGGTTATTTGATATCAGTCATATGTCATAAAAAGTTTCAGTGAGGAAAATAAAATAAGTAGAACTAACAAGGTGGAAAGTTTAAAAAGAAGGAAAAGGAAAGAAAAAGGAATGGTAATAAAAAGAGATAATGAGGAAAACCAGAAGAATAGTGAAAATCCTAATTGCGGGAAAGAAAAAGTGGAAAAGTGATTGGGGGATAATAGACGATTTTATCAGGATTAACTCGCTGAATGGATTAAAATATTAAAGGGAAGATAAGTACTTTCTCTTGCATTTTATTTCTAATTTGAAATTAAATTAAATATATCGCGTATTCTGAAAAGTGCTTAGCTCTAGTATTTCACGCTATCTTGCCTTGCCGCGGTGAAAACTTTCACGTGTTAGTTATCTTCATATTTGCATTGCCCAATTTTATAGTTTTGCAATTGCATTATATGAATTGTAACGTTTTTTTTTGGGCAAGAAATATATTTATTTTATATTTTGTTGAGTTCGTGGGCTCATAGGAAATAAAAACCATGTGGCGCCCAATATGTTTAGTCCAGGCGCAGACGAAAACAAAAACCAAAACTAGCTGAGAAAAGTGCGCGTAAAAGAAAGCGAGTAACATAATCATCCATGTCCCATTTGTAAAACTTCAATGCATTTTAGAGATTGAGCTGAGCAGTGTCTACATCTCCTCTTTCAATATTACAAAGATGAATTTGTATAGCTGTTGAAACTCTCCTGGCTTCTCTATCCATAATTTGTATTTTTTCCATTTATGATTTTGCTACCATAAAACTACGAGAGTGTAGTTTTTATAATTGGAACTGTAAAAATGTAAACAATTCTGAAACTGCTTTACTCAATTAGGAGAAGATTTATTTTCTTATTTGATCATCTCCTCTACATTACAATTACGTTCCGCTGAAAATATGTATTGGCCGTGGCCAACAGCAAGCAATGCCTCGCTTAAACATAAAATCGATGATGCCTCGATCTGATGTAGGGAAGCCCTCAATTTTTTAATAGAAATTTACTGAAATTTTTTTCTTAGAATTTATACGCATTGTTTGAGGCCGACAATAATTTTTATGATCGTCGATGAGTACATAAATATTCAATAAAAATTTTTTTTTTAGAAATTTACAGAAAATGTTCCGGCACAATTTTTATGCACTTTGGTGGCCCTGTCGGCCCCCAATAAGCATTCATTTCTTCTGACAACGGGCCTCCAATAATGCATAAAACTTCTAAGGAACAAACTTCCAGTAAATTTTTATAGGCTTAACTACAATAACTGTAATGAGGTTACGGATTTCAACGAGACTGAAGTTACCTATTTAATTAGTTTAATACAATACGTACTTTTATTTTTTTTCTTCTTTTTTTGACAATTCATAATGCTGTAGTTAGTTTAATTCGATATGAACTAAGTAGTTTAATACAATGAGGACTATTTAGCGGTTTTCTTTTTATTTTTGTTGTTGTTGACAACTCAATAAGCATTAGTTAGTTTATTACAGTGTGAACAACGATTCCTCGAGGTTCGGGCTCGCTGCCCCAAGATACGCAAGATATTTCTTAAAAAAACTTATTTAGCTGTCATGCAGTACGATAGCATGAATAAAATGTAATTTGATATGACTGTTGTTGTCGTCTTAAAATACTTATTTTAAGAAGACAAGAATAATTGTATCGTTAGAGTAGAATTTTAATGTGTGTCTTGATAATAAAATGCCATTTTGCTTAATTGCATTTTATTATGATGTGAGAGAATGGATTTGAATGAAATTTAGATTGAATTGAAATGATTCAAATAATTTAAATAGTTTTCTTTGACCCTGAAAACTTAAAATAAATTAATAATTATTATATTATAATATTATTTACATTGCATTGCCCATATATGTGCAACTTTCTTTGCTTTCTGATGCGTTCCGATGTGCCTTTCGATGAGCCTTTCGATGAGTACATGAGCGTTTTCATATTCATAATTCATTTGCTTCTCCACGAAATTATGATGAATGTGTATTGTATTTATTAAAAAAACAGTAAAGTTTTTACTTTCGACGCGAAAGTTGTGTAAAGTGCTGTGAAGTGAATTATGTAACGTGAAAGCATTTTTAATTTTTAATAGGTATTTTATAAATTTATTTTCTGGTACGCTTTAATAGGAAAAATTTATTAAAATCAAAATCGGAAATGTACGCAAAACCAGAACATGCAGATGTAAAATGAAATGATCGTACCTTATTATAATTGAACTAATTTATATATCAATGTCATCATTATGAATTTATTGGTGATAAACGCAGTATGCATTTCCATTATTTCAACATGAATTGACTAATGAATTTATCAGTAAGTATTTTCATTATGTCAACCAGAAAATAATGTAATAACTCATGGAACTGCTCATCGAGTGATCCTGGAAATGCTCATTATCTTTAAAAAAAAGTATATAATGGGTTCAGTTTTGGGTCCAGAACAGATTTCATCTTTACTTTCATCTAACGGCTCGTGATGAATTCATCGATGAAGTCATCACATAATTTTTACTAGCGCTTTTCTCATTTGTTTGCATTCATTGAATTTGAATGGTGTCGCCATTGTACATGCACCCTCTCATCATGAAATAGACTCCCTCACTACCACACGAGAGCCCTAACCAAGTTCTAACACCCTAAAATATTTCTTCTTATGTAAAACTGACAAAAGTTTGATTTGATTGGCTCGTCCGCCCTAAACTACTATTCATACAGAAAAATTGTGTTCGATAATCTTAAGCTTGCTTTCTAATCTTCCGAACAGAAATATCTTATACCTTTCCTAACAAAATTATTTAAAAAATGTATCTTAACCAAATGACTGCGAACAAAAACTCTCAGATGAGTAATAATTGCAAATGCAACTGTCTACCCCTCTATGCAAGTTTTGTTGTCAAAGTGGTACACAGTATACGTAGAAAACGTAAATTTTTGTATGCTAACACAAATGGGTTTAGTCTATTTTGGAAATTTTATTCGCTATTTTTATGAAAGCAATTCTACCTACCTACCCTACGAAGGATTTACCTGATTTGTCCTTAAATGGTAGGTAGATTTTTTTTTGAATTCGATTGGTCCTAGACGTTTTTATTGTACTGGATATAAAATTCTATGAAATTGGTTATAATAATTTTTACTCCGTTCTAGAAATTTATGTTAAAAACCACTTCAAAAATCAAATTTGCACATACGAATTTATATACAGGCATTCATCTAGGGCAGGGAGCCAAGCTCTTTTATAGTCCGAGCCTTTTTTCAAAATTTGAAATTTTTCGCGAGCCGCAATTAAATATGTATTTAAAAGGTATGCAAAAAAGGTATTAAAAAATTTTTTTTACAGAAATTATATTTATTGAAAACATATAAATAAAAGTACAAAATATGTCTATTGAATTTAAATATTAAAAATTAAACACATTTACTTTACTTCTCTTGATAATTCTTTAAAATTTGGTGAAGAATTGGAGCACTTCTAAGTAATGCTCATAAGTACGTTGTTCCGAATATTGAAATAATTCGACAAGCAGCCTTTTTATACCCTAGATGAAATCTATAGGGGTATACTAAGTTTGTCATTCCGTTTGTAACACCTCGAAATAATGATGGTAGAGCAAAATGGATTGGACACCCATGCATAATATTAAAACTTATTTTGATTTTTGCATGTCCGTCCGTCCGTCCGTCTGTCTGTGCGAACGATAACTCGAGAACGCGTATACTTAGAGAGCTGAAATTTTGTACACGGACTTAAAAAAAAAGTAAAATCAAGTTCGAAAATGAGACAAATCGGGCAACTCCTTCGTGGGGTTGCCATACAAAAATTTTGTTTTCCGTTATATATTTAAACACTGCCTGAGATGTAGAGAGCTGAAATTTGGTACGTGCTGTTCTCATTGTACTAGCAACATTTTTTTCAAACATGGACTAAATCGGGCAACCCTTTCTTGGTGTTGCCATATACAAATTTAGGGATTTTATGTATACTGCGAAAACGATCAGTCCAAAACATTTTTATTGTACTAAAAACTTCTTCAGAATATGAAATCCTATAAAATTAGTTATAATCATTTTTTCTGTCCGACGAACCGTTCTAGAAATATATGCGAGAATACAACTGCAAAAATCAAAATTGCTCAAATGTGTAACCATACGAAATTTCATACGGACATTCATCTAGGGCAGGGGTGGCCAAACTTTTGAAGTTCAGGATCTACATTATAATTCAAAATTTCGTAGCGGTCTACCATCAGAAACGGTTTTAAATAACGCAACAACTTTTCTTTAAAAAATCTGTAGGTACTTCTGCATGCTCCAGATTTGAAAAATACTTATGTGACTCCAACTGTAATTTCTTCCTCGGCCACAACAAATTAAGCATCAATTAATTGTCCAATGCTAATAGATACTCTGTCAATGTTAATACCTCCGTTAAAAGGGAACACTATGAAACTGATGACTTCTTACCGAGTTCCAAAAACTTCTTTCGAACTCCTCGTGTAAATTCTCCAACTGTTCAGCGAAACTTTGGAATTTCCGATATAAATTTTGTGTGCTCTTGCTCCAAGTTTTTGGTAATTCTTCAATTTACCTATTCTTATTTGCGATGCATCACCTGAATCTTTTCTTTGAATGTTTTAACTAAATTTTTCATATCAATCACAGTTATGCATTTCCTTGCAGACTTAGGAGGCGCATGACAGTGTTTCAAGGCAAGGAAATGCCGTTGATTTACAAAAGAATTTCCTTTTTATTTTTTTTTACGATACCAATGTCGGTGTTTTTGATTTTGTGCCTGGCTTCGGAAAAACGATTACTGTGCACATAAGACAGTTTTTAACTCACGTTCTTCTATTTTTTAGATTTTACTTCCAACGGTAAAAATTTGTAACGTATTTTCTGTGTGTAGTTTTAAAATGTTTTTTGACGTTGGTTTTTTTTTTGTAGTACTAGGTATACCTGAGTTACAGATAAGACAAACACATTTTTCCTTGAACATAAAGGTAAGGAACTCCTCCGATAATGGTAACCTTTTTCCGTACTCGACAGCCTTGCCCGTTAATTTTAGTCGCTGTTATTTTCACCACGCAACAAAACAATCGTCAGAGCTAAATACTAGCTAATCATACTGACAGAGCACAAAGGCGCCTTTTTTATGGGAGATAAAGAGATAAAGAGAGAGAGAGAGAGAGAGAGAGAGAGAGAGAGAGAGAGAGAGAGAGATAAAGAGAGTGCAATGGGTAAGTGAGGCGAAGAGGAGTAGGTTATCATGCCACGTGAGGCGGCGCAATTATCTGTTTAATTTATTTTATTCTCGCGGGCTACCAAAAATGTCTACGCGATCGACCGGTAGACCGCGGTCGACGTCTTGGCCACCCCTGATCTAGGGTATCATAAGAATTGCTCTTAGACCAATATTAGCTTTTCTACTTGTTTATATACTCGTTGAGTTTTTTTGTTTAATATTGGAACAAATTTTTTTTAATTCGATGAAAATGACAAAATGTTTTATTTTTAATGTCCTTTTGAAAAAGTTGGAATTTAGTTTGAAAACTAAATATACACTGTGAGAGGTCAGATATTATTTTATTTTTCCTCTGCAATTATAAATTCAGTGTTTGTAAATGTTCCATGACATCAGTTAAAAACATTAAGTCTAGTAACAACTCGTCATCGTCTAATTCTGAATAGGTTATTTCCATTTCTTTTAGAAATGCAGTTATCGGATCAAACGAATCTACAAATCGATTTAATACATTGTATCTAGATAACCATCTAACAATACAAAAGAAATTAATGTCATTTGGAAGTTCTTCGTCCTTTAATTCTTCAAGGAAATTTTTGAATTGTCGATGATTTTTTGCATTCGTGCTATTGTAATTTACAATATGTAATACTGTTTTCATAACATCAGGATATTTTAAATATTTGGTAACGAGATGTTCTCGGTGAATTATGCAGTGAATCGGTATGAATTGTGAAATTTGAGAATCATCTCTTAAAGGCCCAATAAGACCGATTTTTTTACCCAGCATTGCCCGAGCTCCATCAGTTGCAACGCTTATACGTTTATTAAGAGGCACATTAAAAGTTTTCATTATGGAATCTAATGCATTTTTAATATCGACACCGCGGGTTGACTCTTGAAGTGCTACTAAATCTAATAATTCTTCTTTAACAACGAAGTCAGATGAAATAAAACGTATGAAAACTGCCAATTGCGGAATATTTGTGATTTGTCAAGGGCTAAGCTGAATACAATACAGTTTAAATCATTTTTTAAATTATATTCAAGAGATGTATTAATTGCAGTTATGCGTCATTCGGTTGTGTGTCTCGAGATGGGAATTTGCGAAACAACTTTATGCATTGCTGCATTATTTGGATCTAAAACTTATAGTATATCTTCCAAGTTTTTTTAATAAACTCTCTTTCTCCTTTCGGGCGTTTGCACGAGCAATATTCCAGGCAATAACAAAACTGGCTTCAGCCACATTATTAACTTGATTGCTAAATGTCATCAAAATTGACTGTTGTTTATTTAAATTTGATTTTAAAGAAGCAAGTTTATCTGATCTTAATTTGGAGTTTGGTGGATACTGATCAGAAAACTGAGGTTGATTGGTTTCATAATGTCGACGTAAATTGCTAGCTTTATAATTTTTGACCGTAGAATTACAAATAACACATAATGCTTTTCCGTTATTGTCAATAAAAAAGAAATTCTCCTCCCACTCATTATTAAAACTTCTATTTTCTTGCTCGTATTTTCGTTTTTTTATTTTCGTTTTCTGTGGTCTTATTTTTAAAAGAACTGGAAATAAATAAAGAAATTTAGAAAATACAAGTTTTGTGTTATTAAAACAATAACAACACGTGTTACATACTACGAAACAAATTATAGTTAACTTACAAAAAATTCCAGATTACAAATTATATCCGTAGCAAGAGTGATACAAATTGTTTCCTCCAAAGCACAATGTCAACTGCCCGTTGCACTGAAAGTTTACAAATTCAAAATCGGTCTGCAGTTGGTCGATTACAGACGATTACGCCACTGTTTGTGTTCGTTCGCGCAGTTTTCGATGAGTCATATCATTCTTAACTTGGACGGAAATGAAATTTGTTACAACGTTGCACTTAGTCTTTCATATTTGTTGCCAGTAATTTAGAAGCCATTTTGAAACACATACGGAGCGATAATATTTTTTTAAAATATAATAACACAAAAATGAAAAGGGAACTCGGGTACATTTATCGAGAGCGACAAATAATACTTAAAAGAGCCGCAGGTTGGCCCCCCTGATCTAGGGTATCATAAAAATTAGTCTTCTTAGACCAATTTTAGCTTTTTTACTTGGTTTTATTTTAATTTCATTTTGCTTCAGTAGGTGATTTTCAAGCGTGGATTTAAGAAAAATTTACCCTTATTTTGGTAACCGCACTCAATGCCTTCCCAAGTTATTATTCGAGAAAATAGACAAAAGCACACCCAATCCAATGATTTCACCTAGGACATAGAAAATACATTAAAATAAATATACTGCCTTTTAAGAATGTTTCTTTTCTTTCATGATAACATCTTTGATAAAACATTCACCGACAAAAGCTCCATTGATTGTTACTAAATAATTCACAGCGCGTGTAACCCTTTTCAAATTAAGTCAAAAGTCTTTTTTTTTTTTAAACCTAAAGTCTTTAAGTAGCAAATAAAGCTCTTGAAAAATTAATTAATAGGAAAGTCTGCAATAAATCATCGTCATCATGGCAATGAAGGAGCCTGAATCTGCTCTAAGAAGCGACAAAATTATGAACTTTTATGGACATTTTTCTCATTGTGGGTGGTAATTTATGGAAAAACTTACCTGCAGGCTTCCTTTAGCTCTGTTTTTTTTTTTTTTTTATTTTTCGATCTGGTCGGTTGGGATTTATTTACCATGGTTATTAAATTGCACAGTTCCTAGTACGTAGAAGAGAACTTTGGATAATGGGCTCCTTTTTTTTTGTTTGAGTCCTAAACTATTTCCCTTTTAACGTTGGGTTTGGATGTGTTTTCTCTGGGTAAACTTTCATAGAATTGAATGCTGTAAAATGCTGTTAAATGTGAAACGAATGTAAATATTCAAATTGAAAATTTTTTGATGCAAAATGGAAAAGCATACTGAAATGTTTCTGAAAAAAATTTCTTTTGTATTATGTTCCATTTGAATGAATATAAACGTTTCATTAATTCTCATAGTCTGGTATGTATGGATGTATGTTTGTATGTATGTATGTATGTATGTATTTATGTATTTAGTAGGAAAAAAAGAACTTTTTCAAGAGAAAGCAGAGAGCTAGGGTCGTTGGCTTTTCATTTGATATTTACATATTTTGGATATACATAGTTAGGTTTCCTACATAAAAATGTTAATTTGGTGTGATTACCTATACAAAAGTGGAAGTAAAAGAAGTTATAAAGTACTGAGACCTGTTGGATATACAAAGCAGGAGAACAGGAACATCTATTAACTTTCAAATAAATACGTTGGTTATTTTGATAAAATCTGTACATATTTTAGAAGCATTTAAACTGCACACATTTTCTTCTTCTTTTCTTATCTGCTCCCCCGAGCGATGGCCTATTCATGGTTAGCAACTAAACCCAATGATGTTTTTTTTAATTTACTTTAAATTGACTTTTTCATAATAATTATTATTCTTGAATATCTAATTTTTAGATTTCAGAAGGCTTCGTGTTTTTTTTTTTATTTAAAAAGATATCAGTCAGTTCCATGGGCGTAGCTGGGATTTTGGCGGTGGGTGGGGTTGGCGGTGGTGGTAGGGGGGGGGGGGGTAGGGGAGGGTTAAAACGTTAATCAGTATTAAAGCGAAGTTTCTTACATCAAGCAAACTATTTTATTGATTACCGTTGTTTAATTTCGAGCAAGGGTTGATTCTTTAATAAATATCGCCTATTCATTTGACTGGATTTTATTTCGTTCGAATGCAAAATACATGTGATTTGTTTTTTTTACATCTACTAACATTTCGATTTCTACAGGAGAAACAGAAACACTACTGGTATTGAGAAAAATTCTTCTTATGATAAGAAAATTATCGCTTATACAACGAAACTGACTTGCTACAAAGAAGAACATTTTACATAAAGTCAACACAATATATACCTACTAAAAATTATCCAATTGTGAACATTTAAAATAAAACTATTTCTAGAATAACGAAGACTAAACTATACATTTAAGCAATTCTATTCTTAGGATATATAACCTTTTCTCATTTTCTGTATGAAATTGACTGCTATTATCAGAATCGGAGATAATTTAGAAAATATATTTACTCCTATTAATCTAATTTTTCTATATTCAGTTTGAATAAGACAAAGCAAATTTTTTCTTACATGCAGGAAATGTCCGCTAAGCTCAAAATCGCATACCTAACTTTCCTTGATACACATGGTACAGAGCTTATTCTCAGTAAAAATTTCTCTCAGTGCATTATCATTTAATTTGAGCTCGTCACCACCCATCACTATCTTCTAAATTAATATCGCCATAATCATGGTGCTGGAAGGGAATCCAACTATTATTTTATTACTTTTCGTGTTAATATAAATTAAACTTACTTTTTGGTGCTACAATGTTGTCAACAGAAATTGCCAAAAACCAATTAAATAAGCTATAAGTTTCTATTTTTACTGCAAATCGGCGGCTCAATACTTTTGAAGTTGTAATTTTTTCTTTTAACAGTGTCATTCTCAATGTTGAGCAGTGACATGTGAGAAAATCGTTCTTGGAGGTTTGTGCTTTTAAGCCACGTTTTTATGCGTCTCATAGCAGAAAAACTTACCTCACATCCGGCGAAGCTCACTAGGTGTACTATTGCTGATTTAAAAAGTTTATATTCTTCTTTAATATTTTTTCTCAAATTTTCAGCATTCATCTTATAATTTTTTAATTGAAACATGTCTTTCATGACCATCGCTTCAGCTTCCAAGGCTATAATGTATCAATTTTTAAGATTTGTTTTATAATTACTCCGTTATTCATGTCCAATTTGAAAGATGCGTCAACACCGCGAGCTAACGGTAGGTTTTCAGATCGGCGTTTAAGATTTACTATATGATATTATCTGCTACTTGATAGTAAATGTTGATCTTCCAATATTCTTCTGGTTGTGTATCGGCTGGCAAATCTAATGTAATTCTTTCACCCACTGTCGACTCTGTATTAGATTCTCTGTATTTTAGATTCTAACAGGTTTTAGCGAAATCTCGTGTTTTTCAGAAACTTCTCGATGTCTGTCAAAATTTTGAACTAATTTCGACATGCTTCGAAAGTACTTATAGTACTTGTTATGAGGTCACTAGCCTGACCAAGAGTGTCATTTTGGGTCTGGAAAAATTTACTTAGTAGATTCACTATAGCAAAAACTGAGTAAAATATGAAATATGAAATAGGTTTCGTAATAATTTTTAGCATAGTGACAACTCCATTTGGTAGTACTAAGGCCAAAACACACTGAGAGCGACACAACAATGTTGGCAACTTAGTTGGCGACAAATGATTTTTGACAGCGGTCACTGTTGTATTTATTGTAAAAGAAATGACAACAAGAAAAAAATTTAGCAAAGTCTTTAGTATAGTTATGTAGTTTACTTAAAATTTTAAAAGCATAAAGAAAAAACTAAAAAGAAGAAAAAGATGACGCTTATCGCACAGCATAACCTTTTCCCTCAATTTCTGTATAAATTCCTCCTCAAAACTCACAATTTCTCAAACTATAATTAAAGAAATTAATTGTACACAAGTTTTTAATAACTAGTTTATTTACTATTATCTTTTAATATCCTATCCTTTATAAAAATAACCAAATTCACATAACATGAATGTCAATTATTCATTGTCCACACAGAAGTGTCAATTATGTTGGCGACAAATTTAGAGATTTTCCCAAACTTTTTGTTGGCAACTTATTACGTCGCCCTTATTGTGTTAAGTAGTATATGGAACTTCCATCCATTCGAATCATTGACAGCAACCAATTTAAGGCTGAAACAGTTTACATTTTAGGGCGCGGCGCGACATCGCGGCAAAATGAACGATGAAATTGTTCCCCCGCGCTGTGACACAGATTGCAATAAGAGCGCAGCAGTGTAGATACAGCTCTCTTATATTGGTACTACATATTTTCATGAGAAGATGCCTACCCCAAATATAAATTTTTTGTTGGTATCACTGACAGTGCGCAGCATATTTAGGATTAGAAATGACTACGCGGCAAAAATTTTCGCCGCGCTGTCGCGCCGCGTTCAATACAAGATGCACAATAGAAAACACATGTTCTCTAACATTTTGCCGCGTTGTCGCGCCGCGCACTAAAGTGTAATATGTTTCAGCCTTTACGGCGACTTTGTTGTGTCGCTTTCACTGTGTTTTGGCCTTTAGACCTCCCATTTCATGGCTGGTATGGATTCTGAGAGTGCTTCGTAAGTTTTGCAGGCTCGCAGAGTGACCAGGTTATGAGAACTGAATATACAAAGCTTCGAGGTCGTTAAAACAAGTATTTGCTAGTGAAATATTGGCGCATGAGTCAACAATCACGAGTTTTAGTTTTTGCGCTAAACAATGGATGTAAATTGCGTAAGGGTGTGTAATATATACATACCTACATACACTGTTCAAAAGTGTATAAGCAAAATGTGGTTTGAATTGTACAAATTGGTTTTTGTCCCATTATAATTATATAATACCTGTTTTTACCGTTATTCCAGTTATTCCCAAGTATCTATATTCTGGAATAACGGTAAAAACAAAACCAAAACCAATTTTTATAATTCAAACCACAAACCACATTTTGCTTATACACTTTTGAGCAGTGTATATATAATTTTTACCAGACATGACGGTGGCTCCATCATAAGACTGTGCAAGAACTGAAACATTACCAAAATGGTGTTTATTCAATGTATCCTAAATTAATTAAGCCATTTATAAAATCCAATTTATAAAATGTAGAAATATTTCGACTAAGTCGAAACCGTTCGCATATCTTATGGTTATTGAGAATTATTCCTCTTTAAAGCACTTGGCCTCGTCCATACTGAAAGAAATGAAGCCACATGCTTTAGTTTCCAGAGTGAGGCTCAATATTGCTTCAATTATTTCATTCTGGATATCTGGGCCCCATTTCACAAAACTCTAGCAACACTTGTACTATTCTTGTTCTAGTACTACTTGTAAATTCTGTACCACAAAAATTATTCATCTTCTTATAGGAAATCTTAAATTTCCCTAGACTTGTATAGATTCAATGTATAAGTCTAAAATATTTTCTGTACAAATCGGTATGTAGCCTTAAGCTTGTTGCATGCAGCAAAGTTTAAATTCCTCCATATACGATTGTATAATGAAAATATAGTTTATTAGACCCGAAAAAAAACGGGTTTGAATTTAATAGATCTAATTTTGGAAGTAGCGTAGACTTTGTATGACTCGAAATTGTAAAATCTTTGGAATCCAAGAAAAAGAAGTATAGAAGTATATATAGGTTGTAATTAACAGAAAACCGAGAATTTTATGCATTTTAGAGTAAATTTTCCTTAAACCTAACTGCTGCACTACGGTTTTAGGGAAACGAAATTTTTCAATGAAGGTTTCATTGTTTCATAAAAAAAAATTGTTTTTTCTCTCTCTATATACCTTTATTATTTCATGGAATACAAGGTGATCATTTTAATGCGAACTTGAACTACAACACAATATATGTATCATTTTATTATGAACAAAACGACTGTTATCACCAACTACGCTTACGAGAAACTTTTGATGTATTTTGTTTCTCTTCCATTGGATACCGTTATTGCTTTCCGCTTCTTATGATCTATACTACAGTGTTGGGCAAAATTTAATTATATTAACGATTAATACTTACGATTAAAAGGACCAATCATTAATTAGGAACTATGATTTAAATATTTAATCGTTTAAAGAAATCATGTGAAATTAATCATAAAAAGTAATCGCCTAACACCATTAACAATTGATCAATCGTAAATCGCTTAATCGTTTTTAAAAATGATTAATATATTTTAATTTAAAAATTTGTATGATTAACTTTCAACCATTTTTAATATTTTTGAGTAACTAATTAAAGAAAAGAATGTGCCTTAACGTATGATGGGGAAATTTGCGCCAGTTGCACTCTCTTGTTCCTCGTATATACAACTTAAGGAGGGAACACTAATGATAGTGACGATTCTTTCCTACTATGTCAATCTAAGCTCTTATAAAATAAAGAAGTTGTTTTTATAAGCATCTTCTAAAAGCCTCTATTCTGGATTTGGTAGTTCGAAATCTAAAATGTTTAATTTCATTATTTTGGTTTTAATTTCTAACACTGTTTTCATCGCTATTTCATTGTTTTTATTTCATTTCATTACATTTTTTACTAATGACTAATAAACGTATCTTAAGTTACCAATACCTGGTTCACTTATTCAAATTAACAAATCAACCGAAAAATACGATTAACGATTAAAAACTAAGGACTAAATAACGATTAATACCTGTCGATTTATCTTCCCTATTATTATCAACTGACGATTAAATTGATCAATCGATTAAATTAATTACGATTATTTTCTTGAGATTAATTTTTCAGTTATAATTTTCAATCGTTAATTTATGTAAAAAATGTAATCGATTAATGCCCAACACTGCATAATACATACATATAATTTTGAAAGCAATACGCCCTCTGATAGCCTGAACCGAAGCCTTCCAGTTCCAGTGAAAAAGAATAGGTAAACGGGAAAATATTCAGGGGTAAACACTAAACATATAACTAGTGTCGCGTTTTTAAATGAATTGTTTGCGTTTGTAAGAGAAGGACAGGTAACGCTTCCAAAAATGGAAAACCCGCACTTTCAGGAGGGAAGCATAAGTTTTTCATTACTTTTATGCTTTCGTCTTTGGGGTACTTTGGTACTTCTAAACCAATGAAGAGAAGCATAATATTCCGGCATATTTCAGTAGTTTTGAACTAATGAAGAGAATCATACCATTCAAGCATAATTCAGGAGCTAAATTTTTTCCAAAATAAAAAACCCTTTTCTTTTCATATATTTAATATATATAATAGTTTACTAATTAAATTTAGTTAGTTAAGAACCCTTTTCACAGCACTACCTCTCCAGTTATAGTCCTTTCATTAAGTCATATAAAATATATATATATATATAAGTTTTGCCAATTTACTTTGGTGAACCTTTAAATCGATAGAATTTTTTTTATTATAATTAAAAATCTATTTCTCAATTCTTACCAATTTATTACTGATATGTGAAATTTGTGTCACTCAGATGCACTTCCAATGGATTTAACTGGAAACGGATTCTGAATTTCTTCAGGCAATGTACTTCAAAACTACTTTACAAGCCCTGAAGAGATGTAAACTAATTAGCATCGGACAAATCTATCAATATACTTTACCTCTCTATGAGTATTGAACAAAAACCGCTGCTGCGAGAACTGAATCAACACTGAAATGATGCTAAAATAATGAGCAAGAGGGAATATATCTCGATTTTCGTTTTGTTTCATTTCATGCACAGAACTTTCCGTAGTGATTCAGTGCATTTTTACGGGCTGAATTAGATGCGGTGGCACCGATAGAATAAAAGAATAGTGGGTAAGCCCTGAAGTCGTGGAAACTTCCTGGATATTTGAGTTCTAAAATGTTAGTTACTGCGTAAATTTAATTATTAGTTACAATGTTTTGTATCCTAATTTAAATGTTAAAACTAATTAATTCTAAATATATATATGTGTGGAAATGAATGTAGTTCAATCGAAAAAAAAAATATATTTTCAGTATCAAAATTTCACTTTTTTCTTCTGACTTGTACGAAAATCTAGTAGGTAGAAAATTCACTGAGTTTCTACAAGCCATAATGGATTTTCAAGTCAAATTGTAGTTTTCTCGTACAGTAAGTTGTACAAGTCACAATTTCCCAGTTGTAGAATTCTCATTGTACAATGCATTCTACAGTATTGCTTTATAGTACACAAATTTTCTGACTTATTGAAAACACTGTACCTTGGTACCTTTTCTGAAATAGTCTTTTTTTTTTGACAAAACTAATGGAACAAATCTTAAACAACCGATTATTATAGATTGTCTAACCTATAACCTTTCCAAAAATTGTCGAATATATATTTAAAAATTGATATTTTAGAATTTATGAAACGAAATATGAGGGTCCTTCTTTCTGTCCAAGGTACAACATGCAGCTGTACCATGGAAAGTGGGGTATTGTAACTTGGACATTTCTAATTTACTAAGAAGAAATTATGGTACATCAACAGAGTTAAATTAAATAACACTTCTTATTCAACTAAGAATAACAATATTCTCAAAGTCATTTACTAAAAAAAAATTGCTATAGATATACATCTTTAATGTATTTTTTAACTAAAGGCCGATTTATGGCTTTTTTTGACATGTCCGTAGTGCAAATGTTTGAACGGTCCAAGGTACACACCCCTTGCAAAAGAAACAAAACTGCCTGTGAAATATTTTAAGACGCACAATTCACCACATGATGCACGATTTATAATAGTACATATACACAAGTTTAACCTTAGCTAGAGTCCAATACTTTCAATTCTTACGGCCTGTCCGGATCCAAGCCTTCGTCTTCGTTTTCCTTTTGTTATTATAGCTAGTGAAGTATCATCAAGATTAGCTCTATCCGCCGAATCCATGTCTATGCCACCGATCTTTGCTACTTTGTATAACAGTTTTGACATCTGGTTAGCTTGATCATCGAGTCAAGGTTTGAGTTGACTTATTTAAATAGACAACGAATTGTGAGGTTATGTTTGTTTGCTGTCTGTGAAATTAAGCTGAGCAAACGAACATCTTCGCCTAAGTATTATAATAGCTGAGCTTGTTGTGTTACATCACTGCTGTAATAACAAGACGAAGACGAAGACTTGGATACGGAATCACTGGAAAATATTTACTTTTTTCACGACTTTTCTCTAAAACGCAATAACTGCATATTTTTCCGACAAACTACTTCCCAGCATAGCTTAAGTATCATCTGTTGAATAGTAAATTAGGATAAAAGTGCATTTATGTAGGTGGTAGCTACAGTCCGTGTGGAAATTGAAATGAGCAAGGTACACACATATCCTAGGACAGCATCTCCCCTAGTTGTAGTGTTTTTCAAAGTGGAGTGAAAATTTGTCATCATATCTACAAAAACATTGAGCAATTTTCAAGAAATTACGTCTATTTTTAGAAGATGAGCCTTCCCGGTGTCCCCTGAAAGGCTTAATCTGGCGAACAAGTATCAGTATTATATCAATAAGTTTAGCCAAGTATTCTCTGTTTTGAACAATGTACGAGATTGACGATAGGACACATATATTTGGTGGCATTCAGAGCGAGGTGATGATTCTGAAGTGGGCTCTGTTAATTTTTTCCAGTTATTAAAACCACTTTTTACAAATTTGGAACCAACTCCAGATGGCGCGGCACCTCACTGTTAAATAATTTGTTATACTTTCAATGTATGTCCTCATGCTTGCTTGCGTGGCTGAAACTTAAATATAATTAATCGATTAATTGAATTTAATAATTTTGGATCGTATTTTTCTGGGGGGGGGGCACGGAGTTCCCTGGGAGGGGTAATAAAAATAGATGATTGTACCTACCTATTATTTTTATTTTGCTGGATCCTTATTCTAACCAATAACTTAAGGTCGCAAAATAAAATATCGTGCAACAACGCTGTCGGTGATAGGATGGAATCTCGGTTCTTTGGCGAAGGGGTGGAAAGGCAAGGAGAATTTAACTTAGTTTATCTTGCTATAGAATTATACATCAGATTCGTATTTTTGTCGGATTTTGTATTTTGTGTTTTTTTAATTAAAAATCTTTAAATTGCTCAGCTTTTTGTATTAATTTTAAATAAAATCATTTTTGAAGTGACAATTTTGTGAGTAAGCCTTTGACCCAAGTTAATAAACATGTGAGCATTTTAATTATAGATTATATTATATATATATATATAATTATACTGTGCGGCACTATTTAAATAATCGCCGAAATAATCCCGAAAATTTGTTTTTTAGGTAAGTTGCAGTCCAGAAATTAAAGTTTATACGTGCAAAAGGTGTGACAAAAGAATAGGAAAACAAAAATATCAAGACAATTTTTCAAAACATTTCTCTGTTTACATTTTTGTGCTCTAAAGTTTTTTGTTTATTTTTTTAATACAGTTGCAATTTTGTTTTATTTTAAATAATTACGTCAAACTCAGTTTCAAAAATATTTTGGATCAATGAGCATAACAAACAGAATTCTACCACATAGTGGGATATGCCGTAATTGTTCGGGCTTATTGCGTTTCCTTTAGTTATACAGGGTGTCCCATACGTACCGCACTAACTTTAAACCCCGAATTCCCCACTCAATTTCGAGAAATAAATTGTATGGGCGGAGAGCAGGAAAATGCACGGTGATGGGCGGTAGGGGGCTTACGATTTTTAGTACTGTTTCCACTTTACACCCTGTAAATTTCTTTATATACACCCTATCAAGGCATGATTTATCTCAGGTGATAGCAAACCATCTAAGCTTTGCAATGAATGCTCATCCAGCCCTACTGTCGTCTTCAATCTAAAGTTGTAGTACGTAAAATTCCAAAAATTAAAAAAAAAATCCTATTTTTTTTTAAATTTTAAAGATTTTTCCGCCAAAATGCATAATAACTATACAGTTTATTTACAAGATTTAGAGACCCCGGAATGTTACCTTTAATTTGACTACGCGCATGTACCCACTTAAATGCAACCGTTTTTTAGATATTCTATGATTCATAATCTCATGAATTTTGCTAATTTGCGTGATATTGCATAAAATTAGGCGCGATTTCTATTGTTATTAGCAAAATTAATGAAATTATGCATCATAAAAATGGGAATATCTCAAAAACGGTAGCATTTAGGTAGTACATAGGTGGGATCAAATGAAAGGTAACATTCGGAAGTCTCGAAATCTTGGAAGAAAATGCTATCCTTATCTTGCCTTTTAGCGGGAAAATCGTTAAAATTGAAAAAGAAATTGTAAAATTTTTCAATTTTTTTACTTTGACGTCCTATACGTGCCGACGGAAAGCGGGTAGAGAGGTGGTTGAGCATTTGTTTGAAATCGTAGAGGGTTTCTGTCACCTGAGATTTAAGTCACCTTTATTATACACCTGAAGAGAGAAAGTTACATAGTATTAGGATAAAAAGCATCCAAAATCACAAAACCCCCCCTATCGCCCAAACCATGCATTTTGCGGCTCTCCACCCATACAATTTATTTCTCGAAATTGAGTGAGGAATCCGGGGTATAAAGGAAATGCGGTACGTATGGGACACCGTGTATATTCCAAGATTTTATCTTTCCCTTTTTCAGATAAACAACTTCAAGAAAAACGGGTGTCATTCTCATATAGAGAAAGAAAATAAGCAGTCCATGTTTACAGGGTGACTTGATAATGGTGGTTTCAAAAGAAACAAGTGATAGGTTAAAGTGTAAAGAACAAAAATATGTATGGTAGGGGGCAGGGCAGTCACAACCGTCATTGGGAGCGGCTACGAAATTTAGGATAATCAGAATTTGTGCATGTATTCTTTTCACATATCCTTGGCTAAACCTCTGTGTAATAAAATATTCTACTTGCCTTTTTCGGCAGGAAATTTTCCAAGTGCTTGAACTAAGCCCACGTTCGGAGAGGGTAGCGATCCCTCAAGTTATCGATCAACTGCAAACACTTGGATTATATCGAAGGTTTTTCAATCTATCATTAACTCCAAATTAAAAAATAAAGTAACTAGAGACTAATCAATTCATCAACGATCGCAATAGGGTTTCCGGTCTGGACGTTCCTAGATTTTCTTATGGAACATTGGAACCAAAGTCTCCACAATTTTGGTGAATCCAAAATCGCTGACCTAGATATTTCTATGGTTTCTGATATATTCTGGTATCCTTGTATTTTAGCCAAACATAAAGCATTCTCTTCTTCTATTATCGATTGAAAGTCTTTTATCTAGTCGTCTATTAGATGGCGTTATATCTGAACTCTATATGTATATGCTGGTGTACTTCAAGGCTTTGTTATCTCTCCGTTCTTTAAATAACAACCTTCACAAAATTTCTGAGAAAATGTGGAACAGTCTACCATTTTCTGTTTTCCCCAGACAATCTTGGAAAATTCAAGAATGACATAGATCAGAACCTTACCCACTCAATTACTCTAATTCTTTCTTTATCTCCTTTTTCCCATGCTATGCTTTGCGTTATTCGAGCTTAGCTTAATAATATAAAACAAATCAGCGGATGCTACCTCCATTCCTATTCTTTTTTGCTCTTTTGGGTATTTCTGTCAGGCTTTTAGAAGCCTTGCAGATTCACTCATAGGGACAAGGCAATAACAGTTGTTAAGAGTTATAAGTGACTGTTGAAGGAGTGTGGACTTTGAATCCTCAGATTGGAGCAGAGATCTTAGGAGGCTATAAACGAATGGAAAAACCAAGTATTAGTAAAGTACTCTTCTCCCTGCGCTGCGTGAAATGTATATATTCAAGGAGAAAGATAGATCATGTCGTTGGCATAGTTTTCAATAAGCGGTGCCTGCTGAGAGACCATAACTTAAAGGGAAATTTACGCGATATATATGCATAATATGTACAATAGTTATGTGGTAACATACCTATTAAGAACAGCGATGGATCTTAATCACCATTTCTATAGAACAATTCCAAAATAAAAGTGTACTGCTATTGTTATATCGTTGAAAGACATGGAAGGAACTCATAACACGTCCATTGCAAACTTTTGTTAATACGGTTTTATGCCGAATCTATAAAACTCCCTGAAATGATCGAGTCTTAAAAACAAAGAACATCGGATACCATCAAAACCAGATAGCATTGACGTAGAAAAAGAAAAAGAAAATCGAATTGAATTTACCAAACACTTCGCAGGGATCTCAGCAATGAACATCTCATTCGTCCTTCTTTTCCAAAATGTACCTTTACACTGAAACTATTTGAATGCAACGAACACTGAACGAATAACTGTTCCTCACAATCATTAAAGAAGACTACGAAATATTTCGACTCGAGAGGATTTAACACTTATCATTGGAATAATTCCATGCTCACAAAGTCAATTTACACATTCTTACCACTATTTCATCGGACATTTGAAAACAATGTAAGAATTGTGCTGGAAATGTAAGACAAATCCACCTATATACATAATATGTAACTATGTTGCCATTTTGCTGCTTGGAACTGCTTTTCCACTATGCGAATGTGCTCCATTTCCATAAATATTTCAAGCACGTAAAACATAACATGGACGCCTGTCGAATCTTAAATTTCAAAGAATAAATTTTATGGTCAGAGAGCAAAAGAAACTTAAGAAGGAAATTTCAATTACGGACACGCTAGCTTTATCCGTCACTTCACTTGCACGAGGCTGAAGGTTACACTAGAAATACACTTAAGAAATTGGTCTCGAGATAAACTCAAAAGCGCCTTTTTAAGGATCTTCAAATGGCGAATAGCAAAACATGGACTTTCTGCTCTGCAGATGTTTTAATGTATACAGTTTATGTTTTCTAGACAAGGATAGTGCTTAGCATTTAAGGCAACAACAAACTTCCTCGTTATACGGTAATATACCTCTGTTTGAGCATTTCTTTACCTTCCAGGTAGGTATATGTGGTATGTCAGTTGGTCCATTTTCAAAGGATAATCGAAATTTAAAAGAAAGTTAAAGAGCCATTTATCTTGCTAGCAATTCAATCGAAAGTTGTTGGCTCTGGTTATGGTACAGCAAGGTCTTTTGAAGGCGTGTGTATATTCAGAAATGAAGTGGAAATGTTTCTGCATGAGAAAATATTTACAACTCAGCATTTTTGTTGAGAAAGTAATAGTAACTATAAGCCTTATAAGAACAATGTTATAATTTTTAGTACATATTCGGCTAAATATGTCCTGACACTACAGAGGGTTTTGGAGAATTTGTTTATTTTTTAATACAGATGGAGCAAAGCCAAGTAGTCCCAAGGGTATCTACCTGCCTTGTTTTAGTGTGCTATACGCTCTCAAAAATCTCGTCTAGCAAACCTTTTATTATCCGGAGATTGTTAACAGAATTGATCGTGACAGACGAATCTTACCTGCTATAGATATCAGGGCTGTTCATAGACTTCAAAGCAGACGATTCGAAGCTTCGAAGTCAAGTCTTTCGAAGCATGAATGCTTTGCCGTAGATGCGAAGTTTTCTAAGCTTCGAAGGATGAATGTTCTACTAATATTGCGAGTTGTTCCCTGTGTCTGCAGTATTGTTATGGTTAAATTATAATAATCGAAGTGACGGTGTCAGTTTTCTGGAGTTCGGGAAATAGTCGTATTATAATTACTCTTTTGGATATGGTAAAAATATATAAATATATTTCATTCTAAGATTTGAAACCTAATATATTTAGTTCAAAACTTTTAACGATAATTTCAAATTCTTCTCGTTTAGAAATTGAGCTAAAATTCGGCCCACTACACAACTCGGATGAAAATATATAAACAAAATGGCTGACGAATTTCATTGTTGCTTTTGGTCAGATTAGACAAAAAAGCGATATCTGTAGACTTTCAGGGTCGTTATATTACGAATTTCTGATCACAGTTTAGAAATTCAAAATGGAAGGCCAATGGCAGACAACTTTTGTTATTTAATTCAATTTCAATTCATTTTATTACTGGACAAGTACACAGGATTAATAACCTTTTAAAGTAGGTACATTAAAAGGGAAAACATGAGTTCTAAAAATTCAAAAAATTCAATGGACATGGCAATAAAAATTTAAAATACTAATAAAAATTATAAGACAATCAAATTTATAAAGAACTAATAATATCTACTAAGCAGCAGAAGTAATTCCATCATCAGTAAGAAATATGGGAGTAAAGCCAGGCCCGTAGCTAGGACCAAATTAAAGGTAGGGCATCAGAAATTTTTAAGTTAAGGCGCAAATTTTCGGAGCGTTTGGGATACATCTGTTCAGATGAAGGGACATTTTACATCTGGTTTGGTGAAGGGAAATTTTTTTTTGAAAAAGTAAGCTTCTAGAACCCTCACTTTATTAAATTTTTTTACGTAAACTAAAACGGATATCTACAATAAAATGAAACAAATGGACCAAACAAGAAGCACAACATGGTAAAGATATTCAACATAATTGCAGTCTTCCATTTACCATATTATGGAATTGTCGAAGCACTTCGTCAATATCTTTTTGTCTGTTCTTTTCCATTCAAATACAAGAAACACTAAACTTGCCATTATCTCGTGAGCTATTGACAGTTTTTGAGGCTTGTTGATAGCAATTAGTGTCGAAAAAGTAGATTCGCACGCAGCGGTACTGCATCCGATTGTTGTGACTGATGCAAATAGTTCATATGTATCTCTGAAGGATTCCCATTGTCTGTACAGAACTTGTAATAAGCTTGCACTCTGATCTCCTCGACCATTCAACTCATTCCAGTACCATTTTACAATAGTAGCCTCTTCTTTGCAAATACTGATTTGTTTTTTTTTTCATTAATTTTCTCACAATAATTACCTATATATCTAAATGTTCAACAGACTTAAACGTTGACCAACTCATCAAAACATAAAATTGAATCTAGTAGATCCTCATTGTCTTCAAATCTTCTGTTCATCTCAGCTGTTATTATGTCCACAGTTTCATAATATTCCGCTTTAAATGGCGGAGCTTAAATTATGCCTGCAGTGTTTTGACGAGAAGGTGATGAACCATACAGTATTTAATCCTCCATATTTCTTGCCTTTACTTGTCTCTTCTCTTCTGGGAAGATTCTTTTCTACAATATTCTCAGCTTCTTCCAAAATTGTTTCATACATCTATTTTGACCTCAATTTCTTCCTGGACACATTTTATTATTGATATAGCATCCTTCAATCCCGTGCTTCGACCCTGCAAAGCCTGCAAAGTCGTATCAGCCGGTTGCAGAACACATAATATTTTTTTTGCAATTATCTTTGCCAGTCGAATTACCTTTGATGTCAATACTTTTTGCAATATCATCACCAATGAATTTTTCATTTTTCATTTTATCTGGAGTCTTCAAAATCAGAGAATAATTTTCATATACGAGTCTTGTAACAGTCAAATGTCCTTACCAAAGCTGTCCAGTAGTCGACCAATCATCTTACCATCATACATTGCAGGAAGAGATGGGAGGTAAGCAACGCAAACATGGCCGAGTAGTGGCTGACTGGTCAGTGTTGCCGATCATACAGACTCGCCGCGATGACTTTTATGACGGCGCCGCAGAATACGGAATAATTTGACAATTTTTAAGGGAGGATATTGCAATTTTAAG
The DNA here is from genome assembly GCA_963930735.1 of Dioctria linearis. Taxonomy (NCBI): domain Eukaryota; kingdom Metazoa; phylum Arthropoda; class Insecta; order Diptera; family Asilidae; genus Dioctria; species Dioctria linearis. The sequence continues at coordinate 329,832,581 of OZ005740.1, read as the reverse complement.
GTAGCGCATTGCCCCTCTTTGCCCTCCCCTAGCTACGGCCCTGTGTAAAGCGTCGATCTGAACTCTCCAACCATACTCACACTATTTATTGCTTTATTGTAGTTGGTAAGTTATGCCAAAAATTAGCAATATATGTATGTACCCATATACAAAGTAAAAGCTTTCCAATACTCGCCTATTACATCGCAGAATATTACGCGCCGCGATGATTGAAGGAAAGAAATGTAAGTAGCCAAATTATCCGGGACATCTGTACGTATTAGCTTTTAAAAAAAAGTGCCTTGCGCTTGTGATGTTAATCGAAAGAACAGCCGAGAAGATCTGTACTGAACGGGGAGATATGATCACATCTACGAAGATCGAAAACAAATCTGATACAAGTCATTAAAGACAGCGTTCATTCTGCGACCTTTGTAATATTTTTCCCTAATCGGCCGTCCTGCTTACATTAAAGATAATTAATTATTGTTAGCACATGTTATGTTACTTTTTTTTCCTTTTTTAAGTTATGCTTATGTGATCTCTCTTTGTTTTATTTTATTTATTTTTTGTCGTAATTAGTGTTAGTTCATGAACCGTTTACTTTCCTGAATTTTTGAAGTCCCTCCTGGTCTGGACGGAGGCTTGGTTCTACTGACGAACTGAGGTCTCCTGGAGACTTTTTGTGGCAAAAAAATAAATACTTGTCTTTTTGTTTTGTTTCTACTTCACTCGAGATTCGGTTGATCAGCTACGAAAAAAGGCGCCAGGCGGAGGTAGCCGAGAAAAAAGACAGACAACCCTTCTGTCCTTGCATAATCCACATCGTTGATTCGTTCTCCTGCCATATGAATTATCGACAAGTCGATCTGGCTACGTTCGCTAGATGTCTTCTGCTTCCACGTAGGTTCCACTAATTAATTTTTGTATTGTTTAGTTGCAGAATGTTATTTTTATTTTTGAATATTTGTTTTTATTTCAGTTTAGAATTTATTTAATCAAAGTTATAGATGCGCTTATTATTTTTATATTGTATGCTAATTAAAATTATCTAACTCTTGCCTAATCCGAAAAATATTCAAGAACATAAACTTTAATGCTTGCTAATTTATATATTTCTTATGGGATATTTATAGTGGCTCTTAAATCTTATATGTTGTTAGGTATTTTGTGAAAGTTAAGAGGAAATAGTGTGGGTTTAATATCCAGCGTTACAAAGTATGAAAGCTAGAATTGGTCTAAGACCAATTATTATGATACCGTAGAACTAGATGAATGCCCGTACGCAATTTTGTATGGTCACCTCTATGATTTTTGAAGTGATTTTTCGCATATATTTTTAAAACGGTTCGTCGGAGAATAAAAATGGTTATAGCCAATTTCATAAGATTTCATATTATGAAGTACTCTTCAGTACATTAAAACTGTCTAAGACTGATCGTTTTCACAGTATATGTAAAAATCCCAAATTTTTATATGGCAACACCAAGATGCGGTTGAGCGATTTAGTCCATTTTCTAAATTTTATTTACAATTGCTATGAAAACACCATAGACCCAATTTCAGCTCTCTGCGTCGAAGCGTTCACAGGCAGTGCCCAAATATATAGTTGATGAATCAAAACCAAGACTTGAAACACCCAAAATCAAATGGGTTGTGTGATGAAATAACCAATAAAAAATCTTTTTGCTTTTGCTATATACCGAAGAATAAAAAAAAAATGCCTTCTTGAACAAATACAAATATATAGTGAAAAACAAAATTTTTGTATGGCAGCCCTACGAAGTAGTTGCCCGATTCGGCCCATTTAACGGAAATCAAAATGTGTCCAATCTATTTTGCTCTATCATCATTATTTCTGTGGGTTACAAACGGAATGACAAGCTTAGTATACCCTATAGATTTCATATAGGGTATAAAGATGGGATATTATCAGGGCTTTGATGAGCTTCAGTTTAGTGATGGAGATTAAAATCTTCGCCATAAATTTTCCAAATCAGGAAGGATATGTGATCACAACAACTGAATTTTAATTATTTTTCCAACCTTCGAATAATTTGATTCTTCGAATCTAGTGCTTCCAGGCCTATCTGCAATAGATTTTATTAAAAATTTGTTTTCTAAATATATATAAATATATATAATAATATATATAAATTTGAATTCTAAAATATTGTCTTGTTATCAGAACTATGTACCTACACGTATAAATATGTTAAGTTTCAAGTCGATCGTATTAGAAGATTTGATTACAACTAACAAGTGAAGTTAATAATAACAAGTGAAAAAGTTAGAATTGGTCTAAGACCAATTCTTATGATACCCTAGATGAATGCACGTATGAAATTTCGTATGGTCACCCATTTGAGCAATTTTGATTTTTTGCATTGGTTTCTCGCATATATTTCTAGAACGGCTCCTCGGACAGAAAAAATTATTATAACCAATTTTATAGGATTTCTTATTCTGAAGAAGTTTTTAGTACAATAAAAAAGTCTAGGACTGATCGTTTTCAAAGTATATGTAAAAAACCAAAATTTGTATATGGCAACACCAAGAAGGGGTTGGCCGATTTAGTTCATTTTTGAAATTTTATTTGCTATTAGTATGAAAACACAATGTACTAAATTTCAGCATTTTATGTCGACGTGTTCTCAGGTAGTGTCCAAATATTTCGTGGCTAACGAAATTTTTGTATGGCAACCCCACGAAGGAGTTGCCCGATTTGTTTCATTTTCGAACTTAATTTTACTTTTTTTTTAATGTCCATGCACAAAATTTCGGCTTTCTAAGTGAACGCGCTCTCGAGTTATCGTGCGCACGGACGGACGGACGGATGGACAGATGGACATGCAAAAATCAAAATAACTTTTAATTTTATGCGGGGGTGTCCAATCCACTTTGCTCTACCATCATTATTTCTGTGCGTTACAAACGGAATGGCAAACTTAGTATACCCTATAGATTTCATCTAGGGTATAAAAATTACTAGATTTGATCCAAAAATCTGTAACTCCCCACCCCAAATCTTAAAGATACAGCATTAGACCATAAATAGCTAAATTTGTTCTGATATTGAGTTTCTAAATTTTGACCAAAAATTTGTAATCCGCTACTCCAGGAATTTCTGAGATATCGATTTTAAGTCGAATCGGACCATAACTATCAGAATACTTGTATTTCTTAATTTTGACCAAAAATTGGTAATTTACAAACTATGAAGCCCCAAATATCGATTTTGAGTCGATTTGGACCTTAAACGAAAAAATTTGTCTGGCATCTTAAAGCCGCCATTTTGAAATGGATTAGTTAAAAATTTGTAATTCGCAACCCCGGCAAGCCCCAGTTATTGATTTTTAGTCGAATATCAATGGCAAAATTTTTTCGCCATTTTGTTGCTTCCATCTTTATTTTATATTATTCAAAAGTTCAAAAATATATTGCTATGCAAGATCTAGAAGTGTGCTAAAATTTAATTCAATAGCGCAACCAGAATTGGACAACACAGCGTTAAAATTGTGAACACCGCAGGCTCATGGTAGCTCTAAGCTTTGCATTTCTTCCGTTTGAAGGTTGAAGCTTCGATATTGGAATATTGTTCCGAAGCTTCGAAACTTCAATATTCTCATCTGCGGATATTTCATATAAACTCAATATAAATGGGCTCTAGATACTTATTTCTGAGTTTTGGGATTGTTTCCGGAACTCTTCGTTCGCCCGTTTCGCTACTTTTTATTTTAGTTCTTAGATGGAGTCAACTTATACTAATGAGACTGAAGATCTTTATGAGTTTTATATCATATTTATGTTGTGCGATCTATTGAAATGGGTGCAGCTCTTGTGCTAACCTGATAATTATGACAAGACATAAATGGTTATGGAAACTAGGTAAGAGGAATAAACCGTGTTAAGGTAAAATTTTAACTCACCACCCCTCTTACCAAATAAGCTACTGGGGTCACGGTCTATGGCTTACTAAATCATAAGGAGGACCTTTCACCATGTTCAATTTTTACCTCCAATGTTATGCCATTTGATTTCATTGAGTCTCAAAACCATGATATTGTGTCAGTTAATTTTTCGCAGAACTCCAGCAAATCAAATAGTATGATTCGATTCGTCTCTTTGTATGAAAAGCAAAGGTTGTTGACGGTGCCTTTGCATTAATCTGAATACTTGAGACATTCTTTCGAACTAATAAGTTTTTACAAGAGCGATTTGCTATTTATAAGCCGTACACCTAAACTGAAGGATCAATCCAATTCAGTTTACCCTTGCCCTTATAGTAGTATTGAACACGGTTCATATATAGAGATGTAAGTTTCGGGCTGGTTAAACTGTAGCAGAAAAAACTGTCAGCATTTTCAGAAGAGATATTAAAATACAATTTTTAATGCCAATTGAATATTATTATTGAAATAAAGAATATATAATTTTATATCAAAGTTAAAAGTAAATTTTGCATTGAATCAGTTTTTAGTACTCTTTTGACGAACTGTAGTTCCATTATTGTGGTTGATTTATCTACGATTAGTCGCCGGTGGTCGTACAGTTGTTCTATCGTTATGGGTAATGGTTACATCTTTAGTAAGCATATTTGGTGTCAGGAAATTATTTAGCCTATCACTACCCATTCGTGGTAATCGATCAAATGGATATCCCATTGCACGTTTATCAGGATATAATCGGTCCCGTACACCACAATAGGAGGCAGCATCATTACAAGTTCCAACTAAATCTTGGTCAACCTGGGGATAATTAAATTTCGTGTTAATCTAAAGAGAATCCTCAGACAAATTGTCTTTTTATAATTTTACCCTATCATCATCGTAATTGGAAACCATAACAAACAGCTCACATCGTAAGCCTTCAGGGCGTCCCTTAGGAATCAACATATGTTCTGGCCAGCCGCATCCACAAAAATTGAATTCCAATTCCTCAGGTGTACCTTCTACGGGGCGATTTTCATCTAAATTCCGGAAAGTCCTATCGAAGGGAATTGTTACAGTGGATTCATTGGATCTGCGTCGAATAGTATTTTGACCTGGGCGTACTGTGAACATAAAAACACGGAAATCGTTATTAGCAAATGAGAATTCCTGTAGGATTAGGAAGAAGTGAAAAGCAATCTGAAAATCACTCACAAGAAACAACGAATTTATCCAATTCAATCATAAGAAGCCGTTGGTCACGGAGTAGCATCTCACTGCCACGTTCGTCAACTTTTGGTCCTAGGAAGATTCTTACAGTTCCGAAACGTTGTGCTCCTCCATCATTGTTAACATTAAGAGTGTAAGTGAATGGGTCATGTTGGAGATGAGTGAATCTGGCGAAAACACTTCCTCTGGGAACAAAGTCCATGCCACGAGATAAATCAATATCAGATTGTTGCCAGAAAGTCTGAAGACTATTGGGTTGTGAACCATCGCTGCTTACTTGTATATCACTTACTGTAATTCCTTGATAGTTGAGCTGTAAAAAAAAAACTTTTTAATTTCCGAGCTTTATTAAAATAAGTGTATCAGTAGAGTACTTCGGGCAGAGTATAAGGTGTAAGAGTTTCCTTATGTTCCTGGAAAATATCATCCACATACGCATGCCATTTATAAAATACCGGATCTCTCATTGCAGTAGCGGAATCACCCATAACACCGAAAGACTCAAGATGGCGATGATCAGGATCGTGTGAGTATGAAATAAAAACATGTCCCATATTATGAAGATCACCATACAATTGACGATTTGGTGATATAGTTGATGCCTCCATCATATTGCCGAGTATATCAATACCTCTGACTTCATCAAGTTGCATACGATTGCCACTTTCCTATATAAAAAAGAAAAATTTGTTTAGTTCATACTTCATCATGAATGCATCTGAGCATTTCCATGTTTATTACATCAATAGCAAATCCTTGATGAATAGCTTCATAAAAACGATCACGCCACCGTTCTAAGTCGGCAACGTCTAGCTTAACTTGATCAAGTTCACGATTTAAGTCCCTCAATTGAGCATTAGCAATACGTGGAGGCCATGCTCGACTTGCAACTAATGAGTCCATTTTTGGGAAGTATCCTTCAGGGATAGGATCACGTAAGTTATTAAAACGCCGTACCCGAGAAAGATTATTACTAAAACGTTCTAGATTATATCTAGCAACAACCTGCAAAGTAAGTGAAATTATATCGAAGTTGAATAAAACGAAACTATTTCAATCGCCTATATACCTGTTGATGCATATAGTAGAACAGTTCACCACGTCTATCTTTGTCAACAATTGCACGATTGGATGCTTCAAAAGGATAAACTAAATGCCAATGCCAGTGATGTAGATTTATACCCATATCTTCTCGGAAATACCACAGCCTAATTATAATGTCTCAATTAATATATGTCATTTTTATGGTTTTTCACTAACTTACCTATGCTCCTCTTCCAAGTCTGAAGCTGTATAATCTCTAGGAATTATAATAGGCATTCTGGATCCTTCTGGTACAACAGTAGCCTCTTCACGCATTCGCTGGAAAACTGCAGAGTCCACATATTTATCAGGGAAAGTTTCAATGAAGTTCGGTAGATTTAAGTCTTTTGTATCTGGCCGATGTAGTATTGCTACAGATAGTGCATAATTGAATAAGTACGGATTTAATCGATCTCTAGCGTAAACGGCTACACTCTGAAGATCTTCAATGGATCGCAATCCTGTAATAAGATAATATTTATTTTTATTTAATCATTTTTTTTTTATTTAATATCAAATTCTTACCTAAGAAAATATCAATAAGCCGTCCAGCAATTTTTCGGTGACGCGGAATGAACAATGAAAAAAATTCATTACGCCCTAGCGACATAGGAATTCTCAAGTCTGGAATTGAAATATCGCGAACAGGAATTTTTTGATCGGCTTTTTCACCAAAACGACTTTGAACAGTTTCACCAATTGGACGATAACGATCTGTTAAGAAATTATCCGGAATATCAAAAACTGTCTTCTTGTCCTTTCCCTTAACCATAAAGACAGGCTCCTGAGGTTTTTCGAAGAGAAGTAAAAGATTCTTTTTGTCTGCCATGGTTTCAAGTTGGATAGTTTCTTGTTTCAACGTCTGAACTACAAGTACACCAAATGTAGAGTACTGATAGTCTATGCCAAACAAATCGTATTTATAGGAAAACATTTAAACTGCAACGAGCAACTGTCTAAGCAAAGCGGAAACCGCAATATGGTTTCCCTAATTTTCTGTTTTTTGATAAAAACAGACGAATTTTGCATTGGATAAGGTTTTTTATCAGTTTGTCTGCGTCTGGGAAAGAAAATTTTCTTACGTATCTCTTAGGTGTAGTACACATAGGGTACTTGTGATTGTGTTTTTTTTTCGGTTATAGAAGTATAACGATAAGAAAGGAAATGATTTTTGTTTTGCTAATTTATGTGTACTATTAGAAGTACATAGAAGAGAAATTAGTCATATAAGTTTCGTACATAAATTCACGCATAATTCTTCATATCAATTAAAATCCTAGAAAAATGTGAAATATTTACTAAATCTTGGCTTGAGAGATGAGATTAGATGGGGAGTTCATGATGTGACGTAATTCCTTTCAAATTAATGTCTATGTCAGGTCAAGTTTAAAGGGAAAATATAATTTTAATCGCTAAAGTTTTTTCTCAGATGAATTACTGACGGGCATGTTCTTTATAGACGTAGGAGTGGATAGCACTTTGAAATTTTACTCTGATAACTTTTTGTTATGTAACAAACCCTTTCGATAGTAATTAAATTTTTTTCTTTCAAGTCGGTCGAGCTATGGATATAGAATCACGGCCATTTTTAGTCAAGTGGGGACCCATTGCACTTTAGGAGATGGGGGTCCTCTAAAAGAAACTTTCTAAACTATTTTGGGTTATTAACAGGAATAATTACATAAAATACAATCGCAAACACAACATGGGATACACACCGATTGCAAAGGCGAGTAAAGTGGCACTAAAGGGCTTCCCCATCCGAATGACGTATTTAAAATAAAAGGAAAGTTCCAATCGAGCGAGTTGGTTTTGTAGGTTTTGTTATCACATGACTTAGGGAATAACCTTAACCAGGCACAGTTGACAGTATTATGTTAACATGAAAAACAGTACACAAATTTGCTCTGATCATTAAATCGAGTTTGGCTAGTGAAAGTAAACCATGAAAAAAAAAGGAAATTTAAAAAATGCAGGTTCTGTAAACACTGACTAGTGTCAACAATGACACTTTTTTAATATATATTTTTATGTGTATAGAATGTTGAACAAATCCCATGGTCTACTTTCAGTATCCAAACTCTAATAACTCAACTAACTTGAAATATGTTGTCTTACTGGTTGAAAAATTGGCTAGCGGTTGGTCTACTATCGCAGGGGCTAGGAAAGCCCATGTATGAAGATGGCACTATAAAGAATAGCTGAATTGAAAATCCTCAATTTCAGAATTGATGAGTTCCTACAATTTTTGGAAAGAATGTCTGAAAGGCTGAAAGGGGGAAATCGTACTGCACTACACAAATTAAATGTAAAAGATAAAAATTAGACAATCATAAAAGAACTTTAAAGAATATTGAACAAATTACAAGTTATAATTCTTAAGGTTGGTACAACTGATTTTTGTTATTTTAATTTTAAATTGAACATGAAGGCAACTTAAAAACTAATTAACTTCAATAGGATTGAAGAAAAAATTTGATTTAAAGAATTTCATAAAAATCTTCGATTTAAATATTTTGGACTACATCAAAAGTCATTCCAGTTTTGGAGGAGTGGTGGGGTGTGTGTAATTCCGCATTGTTGGGTTACTTTGTATATTCGTTTCTCCGCCTACGTAAAAAAAAAAGGTTAAAGGTTCCGTACCTCACAAGGAAAAAACGTCCATTTATCTGTCTGCCATAGATTTTTTTCTCGAGAAGAACCTGACGTTGGAATATGACATTTGGCAGAATGTTAGGTTAGGTCTTCGTGATGCGCACATATTTTAATAGTCAAAGAATATGACATTTTTGTTAAATTTTTAGTGAGTTGCTTTTTTATCATGTGGGGTATCATTTGAAAGGGCTACAAAAAAAAAATTCATAATTTTTGGTGGATTAGTTATAGAGATATAACCCAAAATGAGGGAAAAAAATCGTAGTCTCCCTGATCTTCTGGGTTTCTAAGCCTAGAATGTTGATATGATTAGGGTTAGTAGTCATTTAGTCATTGCTAACTGGAAAAATTCAGCTTTTTTCGCCAGTCTCATAGTTGCTAAAAAAAAAAAGTTTTCTCTATTTACTTTTAAGACAAATTTCTTAATAAGACCAATTCCTATAAGATCAATCTTGTGTCCGTCTGTTTGAATATTATTGAAATTTGGCAATACAGAAGTATTTTAAACATAGGAAATTTGTCAAATGCTTGTAAAGGGAACCGCTTGCACTATAACCAAAAAATATCTTTTTCGATAAGCTTTCTTAACATACCCAAAGGAATCTATGGAAGCAGATCTCTTAACAAATTTTGGGATTTTTATCAGTGATATTAAAAACTATTACTTATATACATTTGAAAGTGCAGAAGAATTTTTATTCTTGAGTAGTAAGTTTAATTTAGTTTAGTTTAGTTTTAATTAATAAATTGTTGACAATATTTTCTTTTGTTTTTGTTTTGTTTAGCGAAATTCCCTTGAAATTCCTACAGGTTTGCAATCAAACGGAAAGCACAAAAAATGAAAATGTTAAAAAAAATGTTTCCTTAGCATTTGCCATAAGTGCTAAATGAGTGCTTCCCTAGAATCTCCAACTGAGCGTTATCCTCTGCAGATATGTTCATGTTGAAAAGATATGAATTGGGATACATTGGGGAAGCGTTCAGAGTTTCCGAAGAAGTGCTTTTACATTTGTCTGTAAGCGCTGCTATTTCCAGCTAGGCTGCTAAAAGAAAAACACAATAGTCAGTAACGTATTTACTAATTTTCCAGCACAGTGTGATGCAACTCGTTCATTTTTCTGTTATCATTGTCAAAGGATGATACAGATTTTGATACCGCTCTCCAAAAGTCATGTGCTATACATATCGTTGGATAGCTCTATTTGATCTGAATATATGTTAGTATAACGCCTAGTTCCTAATCTCTGTCCGTTCAGAGTTATACTACTGTACTATAAATGTTAGTTTTAGCAATAGCCAAATAACGTATTTGTTGGTTATTTCATAATTCACTGCTATTTTGTGTATCATTAGGAATGTGTTATTGTCACTTGCTACCCAGAAACCGATCTTGAGTTCACTCCTTCCTCCGTCTTGTCCCTCGGTTAGAGATGGGTCGGGTACGCGCGTACGCGCAATTGTCAATCAGTGCTGCCATTTGTATTGTGATTGTGAATTGTGTATCATTGAAGTGCTTATCGATTGGAATTTTTATTACAATGGAAGTTTCCGCAACTGTGTCTTGTCTTCTATAGGGTTCTACTGCGGAAGATATCAGCGACATTTTTTGATGATACGTGGAAAGAAAACGTTTAAATAGTAGAAGAGCTGATTTTACAAGGTTGGAAGAAATAGATTTGGATTTTCGGAAGGTCGGACAAGGAATCAAGATAAGCGCCATCGGAATTCTTGTTCCAATGATTAATCACTTGTTCCTATTGGAGCGGATACCAGAGTCCATACATTTACTGGCATTATCCTTTGGATTAGATTTAAATATACTCAAATTCGGTCGAAATAGTTTGCTCGTTTTCATTCCGGTAATTTTGATGTGAAAGATGAGTCACGCTCTGATCGTCCAATCACTGAAAAAGCCGATGAAATTATTGAAAAAGTCCAGTAAGGTAAGCATGGAAACGTTGATATTGGTATGGAGGAATACAATGACCAAAAAACTGTTTTCAACCATTTACACAAAGCTGGATAGAAAAATAAGCTCGATGTATGGTTTCCTCATAAGTTGAGCGTGAAATATATGTGCTTCTGAAATGCAATGAAATTGAGCCATTTCTGAAACGTTTGATAACCGGCAGAAATGAAAAATGGCTCACGTACGACAATAGAAAGCATCAAAGGTTCTGAACACGGGATGTTGAGCCGTTATAAGCGTTTGCGAGGCCAGGATTGACGCTGAAAAAGATTATGGTGTGTGTGTGATGGGACTAGAAGGAATCATCCACCATGAGGTAGTTCCGGTTGGTCGGATGATTTATGCTCAACTCTACTGTGAGCAACTAGAGATATTACTATAGGCAATTGAAAAAAATGGTCCGAATTGAATAAAGGAAAGGTGTTGGCTTCCATCACGACAACGCCCGGCCACACACTTCTTTGATAACCCGTCAAAAATTACGAGAGCTTGGGTGAGAAGTTTTGATGCATCCACCATTAGTCCAGTATTAGCATTCCCTAAATATCTCTTGTACCGATCTCTGCACAACTCTGTCTATGGGTCAATGGAATTAAGGCAATTAATTCAGTTCTTTAACCAGAAATTACAAAAGTTCTTTACCGATGGCATCATGACTTTACCGAAAAAATGGCGAAACATTGTCGATAATAATGGATTAAATTTGGCTTAAATACATTAATTTTCGCACTATAAGAAAAGCATTTTACTAAAAAAAACACCACGATCTTTTTCTCAGACTCACTATTTTTCGATTCATAGTATGCGACACGTGGAAATTAATGGTTCAATTATGGTTTTTAGAATTTTATTCGTTCTTCCTTTGCACTACACCCTCATTGAAAACTTTTATTACCAATAGTGTAGAATACGAAATGTCCACATGTATTTCAGATTGGTATTTTATTGACACAGTGACCTGAAGTGTTTCAGAAAAAAAGGACTTATGACTAATATTTTCATCAACACCTATCCTTCAAGTATATGGACCTTTCGACACATTTTATTAATTTATAGTGTTGTAAGCAGTCAAAATCAAGGAAAAGCAGCAGAAGCTAAATGACTGAGGAGTACTACCAACCTATACTATCTGAATTTGAATACAATTTAAAATGACTAATTTTATGACTGTCATAACTTATGACGTTAACTGCAATTGCAAATTGTATGTGAGAAGCACTGACATGTATAAATAACATGGACCGCTGACCCCACTGATTAAATCATCGGATCACTTCTCTATAGTTGTCTATTTTTGGTTTATCGACTGGATTCCACTGAACTTGAAATAATTAGTTCTATACGAAATCCAGGTCAGTCAGTTTCAGTTCAATGCATTAGAAAAGTCCTTCATAGGATTGCCATTAAACAAATTTTGTGTTTCATTATATAAGATATGACGTTGAGCTCCCTTAGCGATTGCGTCTTTATCTCCTCAATGTTGGTAAAACGTCATCCATTAGGACGATTGCACCTTACTTTCCACGTCATACACATCCATGGATAAATAACTTACTGGATCTTATCTGTGTACGTGAATAAGACACTCGAATTTAACTTAATTTGTCTCATTTTGACGTTTCTGAAAGTACACATTTTACAGTTCCGGGAGTACAGCGGCTCGCTGCGCAATGACCATTCAGCTCTGCTTTTGGCTGATATTCAACAAATTCAAAACCAAATGATATGCCAACGTCAACAGCAATCTCTCAAATGGTGATTCTTTGATTGTCCATAATCATATTCTTCACTTTTTCGACGTTGTTGTGATCTTCAACGCATTCATGGCCTCTTTTGAAAACACTTGTACAACTTTTAAAAGCCTTGTTATGTTTAGAAGACTCACGAAAAGTAACATTCAATATTTCCAATACAGCGCTGCATTTTTAAAAAGAATAATTGAATGCAAATTCTCTTTTAAATTTTTTCCACAAGTAAAAAATCGCTGAAACACAACGAAACACGTATAACCTTTTCAACAACCAACAATAAAAGAAGGATCCAATATGGCTACCAATGTCAGAATACATCAAGGACAAGTATACCAATATAAAAAGAAAAAAAAGTCGGAGTATTTTTTTATCACATAACGCATTTACTTGGGCAGGCCTGTATATCTAACTAGGTCTAATTAGGTCTAAATGTGGACCATGCGGAATTTTTTTCATTTAAAATTTTCATTGTCAAAGCGGCATCTCGTCGTGTGGTCAACTTTTAGCAGTCTATTCAATGTGCATCTTTGTTTTAGAGAGCTAGAATTTTGTGCATGATTTATGAAAGTCATTGGTGTAGGGTACCAAATTGAACAAAAATCTGGTAATTCTTTGGTACGGTTGAAATACAATCAACCCTGTTTTATACAACACTCTGTTTCAAAGCTATAAACGTTTTTTTGAGAATGAATACAGCCTGTCAAATACCGTTTTGACCTGAAAACATTGCATCCTTCTACATTGGATCTGTCAACATTGGATCATATGTTCAGAATGAATTGAAACTTGGCATAAACATGGATGAGTGGATGGATTGAAAACAAGTTGAGAACCCTAGCGGAATCCTTGGAACGCTGGCCACAACAAGGCCCTTTGTTCATTCTTCAGATTTATGAGCAATTGCTCATAGGTCCCAACCGGAGGCTTTTATGAAGTTCAAAATTTACCCCTAGACCTCCATGCCGGTTTCATGCAGTTCGTGCAGAAGATGTGACGCAAGAAAGCTTTCTTTTTTTTCCTGCGAGGGTCGAACAGTGATTAAGAAAATGAGTCACCATTTCTGATTCCTCTCCGCATCCTTTGGATCATTATCAAACCCCATCGTTTGAAGGAGACCCTTGAATCTTAATAGGTTGTTCATTAGGTTTGGGTCAGGTTTACCCCACAGTTCCGTCGTGGTTAGATCCTATGGGTCATCCGACCAAAGACGACTGTGCTGTCGGTCAAAATAGCGAATATGACATATACATACTTTGCTATTTTAACTACGGTAACTAAGGTAATTTGTAAGTAGTAAATGTTGTATGTGTATGAAAAATCAATTAATTTGATCCAATGTTCACCAAGGGTGAAATCAATCGTATTTGGAGGGAAATGAAGCAACGCACTTTGTTTTGCATTTTTGCTAATACCTTAAAATTGCATTCTATTTGAAAAAAATGTAGTTCATGTCTACCCACCTTCCTCTATATAAAAAAAAAGTGTCACATAAATTATAATTTACATAGTTTTTCTTTATAATTTCTACACATTTCAGCAGAGTTTTATGACGATGTATTCTTACCATATTGTATGTTATTTAAAACAAAAAAATATGTTTTTCATCTTATAACCTCTCAAACTTTTTCATGTTACAAAATTCGTACCTAGGTTTTCCGAAAGATTCAATCGAAATCGATATTACACACTTCAGGGAAGATAAAGTCAGCTGCAGCTTTGTAAAACAAAGTTCAATTTTCTATGAAAAATTTTCCGGGCTTCGGGTAAGCTCTCCATTTATTTTGTTGCATCTGATAGTGTTAAGAGCATTAACTTTCATCATCGTTTCCAGTGAAAACTTTTAATGGGTAAGAAAACAAAAAATGTTTAAGTGTACTTAGGGCGCTGAATGGTTGCAAACTTTCCACAGTTAAAATTATTTTTCTTTCCAGGCATAACAAGTTAAGGAAGCAGTTTTGCAGCGAAATGGGCACTATACGGAAATGTTTAACAGCATACACACCCTCTCCATTATTTGCCATGGTTTTGCGAGAAAATTGAAACTATGATTACTGAAAATGTGTGGAGAGGGAAATGGAATAAATTCCATTGAGAATATTGTTGTATGACATAAATGAAGATGCAGAATTATATACCTATTTGAAATAAGAAATATATAAAAATATGAATCATATAAAAGTAATAGGAATATTTAAAGGTTATGGATATTTATCAGACATTCAAAAAGTATGGGCACCCCTGTAAAACGTGTTATATTTTTAAATTAATAAACCAAAAAATTATTTCAAAATTATTTATTATTAAACTTCTACTACAGACTAAATTATTAAATTTAATTCAATTCAATTTAATTCAATTTAAAAGAAGCAATCATATAAGCAAAGATAAAGGAAAAAAAGAGAAAAGTTAGCAAACGAAATCAAATTTTTATTTAAATATAAAAAAAAAAAAAAATTAAAAAAAAACTGAAAGGAATAATAAAAGACTAAAGATTATGTGACCGGAGTAACATTCTAAAAGTGTGCATACTTTCCGCCCACTGGATATGTGCGGGTAAATTATTCCAAAGACGAATCAACTGAACACGGAAAGAACCCTCCATGACTAGTTGAGAAAATCTGGGAATAGGAATTTTTCGGTGGCTTGCTGAACGCAGAAATTGTCAGCGATCATAAAGATATCTAGGTTTACGTGAGGTAATAAGGCCGAAGATGAAGATTAACGCTCTGCGATGCAAGTATGTCTGCAATGTACAGCGTAACAAGGATGTTCTATAGGTGTGATATGATCATAACGTCGCATTCCATGGATAAACTGAAGACAGTCATTAAAGGCTACATCCATTCTACGTTCACTTGTAGTATATAGTTTAGTGTAAACAAAGTTCCCAAATCAGGAGTGACGCTAGAGGAGAACCTTGACTAGTCTTTCACGAGTCCGGAGTGGTAGTATCTGAGCACAGAGCCACAACATCCGCAGATCAGAATAAATTTTCCACAATTGTGCGCTGATATAATCTGTGCACTTTAAATTGGAATTCATCATAACTCCAATGCTTTTAACCTTATCTACATACGGATAGGTAATATGTAGAGTTGAAAAAAACTGGTGGAAGCTGTTCGGGATATCACAAGCCCACTCAGATAAGTTTGCTAGATCCTCGTTAATGCACCCCAAAAAGTTCTCCATAAGGCCGATAGAACTACTATGGAAATCTGCATGTCATCCGCATGCAAGTGAACCTTAGCGAATTGGATTTTTTGTGGCAGATCATATATAAATAGAGAGAATAGGACCTTGTGGAACACCTCTATACAGTGATAATAGACCGGAAAACACACCATCCACTTTTACTCGTTACTTTCGATTTGACAGCAAGCTCATCACAAGTCTACAGGCTGAACTAGAAAAAATTGAAAATATTTTTTAGTTTAGATATAAGCTTAAATGGTTTGAGCTATCGAAGGCCTAGGAAAAGTCCAGCAATATCACTGCAATCACATCGTTGTCAAGTGCCGCACGCAAATCGGAGGTAATGCATTAAAGCAGTTTCGCAACTGTCGAGGGAGCGGAAGTCCGACTACCAGGGCGATATCATGCGATTTTCCTCTAAAAAAGTATTCAATTGCCAGAACATGAGCTTTTCAAGGGCTTTTGCTAGAAAGCATAACACACTTATCGGGCGGTAATCAGTGGTAGGTGATTTATTTTTGGCAATTGGGATGACAGTGGCCACTTTCCATAAGGAGTATAGTGCCTGATCTGCGAAGATGAATTTATCGTATTGTAGTATGTGGCCACTCCAATTCCATTTTATTTCTGCATTAATTCTAGCTTGACCTGACATTCTTTAAAGTTTTCCGCTTAAGATTCGCTCATTTCAACGAATTTTAAAAATTTGACGTAACCAGTTATTAATAAACATTTGCAATTGCAATTGACAATTGTCATGTTGCAGTACCGTTTTCGAATTTGAGCTGTAAAGTCTTCTTGACTTATTGATACTAAAATTGGTGTCATCCACAGTATCCACAAAATTCGGTAAATTATGTTACCGATGTAAAAGGAGATTTCCTCCGAATTTTGGTTATGTGTGTTTAGATATGCCAACCAAATTTCTTTGCATCGTTGTCATGTCCTAGGTATTTCTAATTTTGATAGAACCCGAACATTGAATACTTCAAAGACAACATTCAAGTAAAGGATTTTCTTTCTGGCCACTAGATTGGATTTCAACATTTCACGAAAAAGCGCAGCATCCTCCAAAGACTCAGTAATGAAGTCACAAGCTCCCAGGTTTACAGATTTCACGCAATATTAACACTAAAATTGGGGAAAATTCCAAATCTGCATTTATGAAATCTGAAATATTTCCATTTAATCCAAAGGAAGTTCTGAAAATCTTTCCTGGTGTTGTTGTAGCTCCTGTGCTAAGCAAGACGCTCTCGAATTGGTAAAAGAACAGTTCCCAACTAGCAAAGGTGCAGAAGAGGAAGATCAGTTACTTCTGGATATGACATTAGGAATTCTCCCAATCGAATTCAACCTGAAACATTAAATACTCAATGCCGATCTATGAACGGTCACTATCAAAATGTGATGTTGTTATTCTTCTTTTCTTTTTATACTCATGGATAACAGAAATTGGACACGTCATGAAACCGACGCAAAAACTACAAATAAAACAATTTTCTATGAAGCCAGGAAAAGACTGATTAAAATTCTCTAGAAGGCATAATTTAATTTAATTTAATTTATTCACTTGAAAATATCTTTGTACATTAAGAAAGGGTCTTTTAGGAGTACAAGTTTAAAAGACAAGTAGTTCACTGAATATTACAAACAAAAGGTACAATTCATGATTCAAATTAAGGAAACTAAGATTACATTATAATATTGAAACAAAATAATAAACATTTAAATATTATTAATTATAAAAAAAAAATACAAAGTAGAGCAGAAAAAAAGATCAAGACTAAAAGAGAAGATATCTGGCTATGCATTCCGTTCAACAACATCATGTTTCAGGGACTTAAGTGATTAAATAATTTAGTAGCAAATTGTTTGACAGACCTAATGCGACGGAGGCCACTAGGCAAGGAATTCCCTAACTGAGTAGCATGAATGTGTGAGCAGGCGTAACCAAAACCGTCATTCGTAAGAATATGAAGAAATGTAAACGTTAAAACAAATATTCAGGCTTTTGTCTATAAATCAGTTTGTGCAGAAAAATTAAGATATTATAATTAATATATGTAGCCAAGGAGCAGCCAATCAATGTATGTGCATAGGACGATATGTGATCATATCTTCTTAATCTAAAAATATATCTTATCATGGAGTTGAAGGTTACATTTAGTTTGTTAAGCGTAGTAGAATCAAGACGACAATACACTGTAGATCCATACAAGATAAGTGGAATTAAAAGAGCCCTTGAAATAACTATGTCAATATGAGAGCCCCAGGTGAGAGTTTTATTAAAAATTATCCCTAGATTACATACAGTTTTTACATAAGGAATCGTAGCTTCGTTTATGCTTACTGAAGGAAAATAAAATGTATCAAGCTCAAACCCAAATCAATGTGATTTAGCTGAGTTTAATCTAAGACCATTAGATGCTGCCCATATACTGATTTGAAGAATATCATCATTAATACGTTAAACTGCATCTTCAATTAAACCAAGACTTTCCGAAAGATACACCTGAACATCATCTACATAAAGATCATTTTGGCAATTTGAAACTACTGAGAAGATATCGCTAATAATAATCGCAAACAGAAGACGACCCAATGTGGAGCCCTGAGGAACGCCACTGTGAACGCCAAGAAGATCCGGCATTTTGCCATCACATAAAACATAGTGAAAACGATTACTAATATAGCTTTTAATGAGATTTACAGCTGAGGATCTAAAATTAAAATAACAGCTCAGCTTTTGGAGTAAAAGGTGATGCTTGAGTGTATGAAATGCCTTACTAAATGACTTTCTCCAGCAAATTTGATAGGCAGCATAATATATTCCGGCGATTCTAACGCAGATTTTTTTTGGATGTGTATAATGTTTGCTCTTTTCCAGTTGATCGGAAAGGGGCAACTCATTAGACTCGAGTCGCAATTATAATTGATCACTGATAAAATAAATGGCAGTAAAATTTTAATAAATTTAATGGGTAAATTATCAACACCAGCGGAAGTAGTCAGAATCGATCGTACATGCTTCTGAATCTCATAAGAATATACTAGAGAAAATGAAAAAAGAGAAAGTTAAATGCCCTTTCGTCTTGAGTAATCTCGATTATAGGTGAAATATTATTGGAATATGAATTTGACAAAAAAAGGCAATTGAGATTATTGGGATCTGCCTCACAGTTTTTCCACTCCAAGCTGAATTAAATTAGACCATAATTTATTTACAGCCTGCGAACAATCAAATTTGGAGCTAAAATAACTACGCTTAGCAGAGCGAATAGTAGAGGTAGGTAGTTAAATTGCGAAGTTTGGTATATCTACTGGACCTAATACATGTTAATCTGGAATCGTTTCCATCTCTTATAGGCAATATTACGTTGTTTTATTAATTTCATTATATAACTAGTAAACCATGGACAGCTTTTATTTCTAATTTTTTTCACTTTCATCGGCACATACATACTTATCAAAGGGATAAGTGAGATAGTTTTCAACATGCTTAATCTGTAGATTAACATCATTTATGGAATAAACAAACTCGCAAGGTATAGTGAGGCATTCGTCAAAAAGTGCAACGTATTTAATATTATTGTAATCACGATAGTTAAAATATCGATCGTAGTTAGGTGGTGGGCTAAAAAGATATGTCAAAAAGAGCATGTCATGATCGGATAGTCCAGGCGATTATAGTTGATGATGGAAAAGTACATCTTCTTTGCAATTAACGATAAATAAGTCCAGTAAAGATGCTGACGATGGAGCAAAGCGAGTTGGCTGAGTACATGACTACATGAAGATCAATAGATGATAAGAAATCTAGAAAAACTCGAGCAGAACGACTAGACTCAAAACGATTTATATTAAAGTCACCTTCCATAATAAAATGTTCATATTGAGGACTTAAGTCAATTAAGTCACATTCGGCGGTTTATAGACGACACTAATTATAAACTTATTGTTTTTACTTATGAGCTCCAAAATCAAATACTGTAGATATTCTCCTTCTGATTGAAACACAAATTTAATAGCCGAATAATTTTTAATATATATTGCAACTCCACCTACACGACGACAACAACGATCATACCTAAACAGCCTAAACTCGGACATATTCACAAATTCATTTCCAATATGAGGTTTTAGTTATGTTTCGGACACCATTATCATGTCAATAGTCGTGCTTTGGTAAATATGTATGAATTCGTCAATTTTAAGTAACAAACTACGAATGTTAATATGACATATTTTAGGTCCATTTTTATGTTTGCAGATAATATCTATGAATATTTTTGTCGTACTTTCTGCACCCCAAACACCAGGTCCATCACCCATGACCAGTAGTCGTGTCATACAGGACCATCAACTCTAAAGAACACCAGCTTACATGAATAATGAACAGAAGCCATAGCCAGATATTCACATTCCAAAGCCAAGCACAAATTAAAGAATATTTGATGAAGATCCTCATTATCAGTTTTGGGTACTGCAAACAAGATGACATCACATGGGAAGTACTGCCAATATCATCGACTTTGCATTGTAACTGAGCAACCGTATCACCAAGCACAGTTAAGTTCTCCTCAATGTTAACCATTCTGTCTTCCACTTATTCCAACATGCAATTTTAAAATTCAATAAAGTCTCTTTTAATCCCTGATTTAAACGTATCACATTTTTTAATAATTTCCTTCATTTCACCAGTTTGACTTGAAAGTTTAGATTCAATCTTATTTAAATCTTCATTTAGCTGAGTTCCATCATAACTCAGCATCAATAAGTAGGCGATCCAGTAGCAGATGTCTAGAATGTAGCTCATATTGGCGAACATTAGGTATAGTGTGACCTGGATGGCAGGTTTCAAAGTATAGTAGAAAGCATAACATTGTAGGGGTTTTTTTTGTGCTTCACAATTATCACAATCAAATTATCAACGACAAAGAAAAAAATGGAGTCTCGAAATTTTTTTGTTACTTGTTGATTGTTCCTTCTAGGACATTTTAGATCGCTTTTTAAAATTCAATGTACCTTAAATAAAAAGCGAAAAAAAAACAACAAGGACAATCCTATCTTAACATGACTGCTACCTTCCCTCTAACTTTCCATAAATGTGGGTTTGCGTTTACAATTATGTTCCTCTACAATGCCTCAGAAAATCGCCAACACCTGTGTTACGCATCCAATTTGCTTTTGCTCTTGAAGCTTCCTATAACGACTACTTGGTAGTACTTGGTTAACTTTACGAATTAATACTAAACCTTTCCGGAGATTTATTAATTATAAGCGTAAATGTGACAGTTACTCCTCCACTTATGTCTTAATAATGTCGAAAGAAGTTATCTTCTGATAATTGCTAATTTCTTTGGTAACTTCATAATGACTGAGTTTTTGAATTCAAAGACCTTGTGTTTGACGAGGCTAGGTTACGGTCTTTAAGCCTATTTCGAATTTTATTAATAGTTTCTTGATAAGTCCTGGCTGCATACTTTCTGACAAACTGTTGCTTCTGTTTTTTTTCATTTATTTAATTTATCGATTTCTTGTGGGGTCTTTCCGAAACCCTGGAAATTATTATCCTTTTCATAATAAAAGTAACAAATGCGATATTTCGAATTATCGAGCTGCCGCTTATGTATGTCGTCTTCCTAAGATTTTCGAAGCTCTAATTTGTGATGTCACCTACTTTCCTTGTAAAATCCACCACTAAAAATTTACTGTGAAATACTCCAATTTTGTGTGTCCGTAATTGAAGATGATAAGCAAGTCGACTGCATTTTTACTGGTTGAGCAAGGCTTTCGACAAAATTAATCATATCGTTTTCACCAGGGATGTAAAGGATTCAAATTTTGACTCAACTCATCGCTCAACTCAACCAGTGAGTCCGCTCAATCATTGAGTCTGCTCAACAGTTGAGCGGTCGTTCATTGCTCGAAATTTGAGCGGACTCAATCGTGAGCGGACTCACTGCTTGAATGGATTTGAGCGGACTCAAGTCTTGAGCGGACTCAAGTCTTGAGCGGACTCAAGTCTTGAGCGGACTCAAGTCTTGAGCGGACTCACTGCCTGAGCGGACTCATCATTTGAGTTGAGCGGACTCAAACCATATTTTAAATAACAGTAGTACATTATATTATTATGTTGAGAGGAAGAAGAAATGTTGCCTAAGAAAATTAGCAAAACCTAAATTAATAAAATATAATAAAATGAATGACTTTTTTATAAGCTTTTCTTATTTGATTGAAATTTCAGTTTCAATTCTAATTAAATCAGATTCTTTTTATATTATTTAAAATATGATTTGAGTCCGCTCAACTCAAATGATGAGTACCCTCAGGCAGTGAGTCCGCTAAAGACTTGAGTCCGCTCAAGCCGCACAAGCAATGAGTCCGTTCAAATAGTGAGTCCGCTCAAGATTGAGTCCGCTCAACCAGTGAGTCCTCTGAAATTTCCTCTCAAGTGTTGAGCGGACTCAAATCCTGAGTTGAGCAATGAGTTGATATGATAAATGAGTCCGCTCATTTACAACCCTTTCTCATCCATAAGCTCTCTATCCATTTTTTTAAATTTTTATTATCATAATATATTCGCAACTTTCAAGACTTACGTAGGTATTTTATTTTGAAGGATGATTTCCAATAAAATTTGCAATATCTCAGGTGCCTCTCATGATCATTAATTTTCATCATTTACATCAATGATGTATTTATGACTGTACCAAACTCGAAAATTATTTGTTATGCTGATGAGGCTAAGAATTTTCGTATTGTGCTCGAGAGACTTTCTTCCATTCAGCATTAGTTAGTATAATACTATGAAGCTCTCTTGCCGAAGAAATCCTTTGAACTTCAATTTCCCTATCGACGGTAAATCAATAATTAGGCTTGATAAATCCAAAAACTTGGAGTTATGCTCAATTCTAAATTTTCATTGGATGATCATATTGCTGCATTTGCAAGTTAAAATTAAATCGCCTCGTAATTCTTTTATGTAATAATTAGTACTTCATGAATTTTATTAATGATGTAAATTCAAACACTAAATTGACTGACCTGGACTATCACTCGATTTGTGTCAAATAGAGTCATTTGCTGGAACGTTTGAAGGAATAGAAACACGAATTTATTTTATTGATGCTAGTTTGCTACTTATGGTACTATTCAATTAGGTTTCTCAAACTTTTAATACAGACCTTAGAAAAATCTTGTCTAAGAAGAGTTTCATTCCACCGTACATACCATACTTCGACGGATGCAATGGGAGGAGACCGTAAACTCATCAAAAAATTAAAAAAATTACTTCCACCTCATTAGGTACGGAGAAATAAATTTTTGAATTAACATTTTTAACTACATTGTACAGCTTAATCCAAGTTAATCTCTTATTAGAGATGTCATTAATTCTTGTACTATTGTTGAGCACTTGTTTTTTTGTGTAATCACAAGATGGCCTTCTTTATTTTACCCTTTAGTACCGGCACTATAAACAGCTTGAATATTTTGATTTTGTTAGGTACATCTTTAACAAGTCCTTGACTAGAACCTATGTACATACCACATGACGAGTTGGGAGAAATAGGATCACTTGGAGAAGCAGCATCTTAGAGTGAACTGAAGGCTGATGATCGAAACGGAGTCCGTTAAAGAAGTATCTACTGTTTTGTTTTATATCCCTCGCAATATTAAATAAATTCGATAGTGATATAACGACATTTCAATAAAACTCTAAAGTTCGGGAAAGTGGCAGTTGGATAATGGGGAAGTTCACCTTGCTATGCTCTTTTTTATTGGATGGGACCGAATGAAATCGAAAATGGTTAGAGGTGGATAAATTTGAATTTAATCACTGATGATAATTAGTCTCAGTACCATGTCTGAATATAAAAATATAATCGTCGAAATTTCTTTCTGAGAGGATGAAATGAACAGACATTTTTTGTAAGGATTAAAAAAAAAATTAGAAATTTCCATCATATGGATATTAAAACGAACTATTTTGAGTGGATTAGAGTATTTTTGTTATCTTCTTTTAATGCTCATAATCAAACCAGTGCAAAATATACATGAAAATATTCCTGAATAAACCACTTAGCTATGCTAAAAAAAAGCTGATAATGCTGAAGTTCAATGCAAAAAAAAAGAAAAAAAAATCCACAGAAAGCCAACTTAATTGATAAAAGTGCATAAGACAACCCACCGAGATAAGAAACAAAAGCATTTTGCAATTTTTGTGGTCACTGCTGGACTATATTAACCCTTATCATGTCCAAATGAATGCAGTCGTCCCAGTGCTATAGCTTGCAGCGGAGCGATACATTTTCACAAAAATCGTTAAAAATTATTCGCTTTAAATAATTTCGTATATTTCTAAGGAAGACATCAAGTAAATTTCAAAGATCACCAGAATGACTGACAAGAAAAATCTACTGTTGCTCTTCGAGCGTCCCCAAGAACCAGTATTTTTAGAAAAAGGTGAAAAGAATTCAGTTTTCGATGTTCCAGACAATTTCCTAAACGATAGATATCGGCCGATCAGTACTGAAATTCAAAATCGAGTAGCATCAACTGTTGGTCAACGAATACCTGTACGAAATGTACAAATTCCAGACTTGACCATTCCATTGTCATTAGGACGTCAGGAGAATTTTTCACTTTTTATACCACGTCATCGGCAAGTTGCATCCAAATTGATTGATATTTTCATGAGTAAGTCTTGTTCATTTATTCTGAAGTGTTTAAGTTTACTAAGAGTGTATTTAAAATGTGTATTCTATTGTGTTACTATATTTACTTTCCAGATGCTGGATCTCTTGAGGAATTACAAAGTATTGCCGTTTATGTAAGAGATCGTGTGAATCCGGTTCTCTTCAACTATGCTCTGTCTGTGGCAATAATACATCGGCCCGATACTAAAGACTTAACTATTCCTCTCTTATTTGAAGCATTCCCAGAAAAATATCTTGACTCTGAAGTTTTTGGAAAAGTTAGAGAAGAAGCTGCAGTTGTTCCAGAAGCAAATCGTCGACCAATCATTATTCCAAGAGATTATACAGCATCAGATTTGGAACCAGAACATCGTCTTTGGTATTTTCGTGAAGATATGGGATTGAATCTTCATCATTGGCATTGGCATTTAGTATTTCCATTTGAAGCGTCTAATCGTGCAATTGTCGCAAAAGATCGTCGTGGAGAGTTGTTTTACTATATGCATCAACAGGTATTAATAAAAAATTATTGTCTCTTTTTGTAGCTGGTAAAGACAACTTTTGGTATAACATTTTTTTGTTTTCTTCATTAAATTTAGATTCAGGCTAGATACAATTTGGAAAGATTTTGTAATGATCTACCACGTGTAAAGCGATTAAATAATTTCCGGGAACCTATTGAAGAAGGATATTTTCCAAAAATGGATTCACTTGTTGCAAGTAGAGCTTATCCTCCACGCAAAGAAAATAGTGTCTTACAAGATTTGAACAGAGAACTTGATCAAATCAGAGCCGATATATCTGATATGGAAAGATGGGGTGCTAGAATTTATGAAGCAATTCATCAAGGATTCGTAGTTGATGTGGGTTTTTCAGTGAATTAATTTTTTTTATAAAATTTACTAATTGCTAAGAATTCTTTCTTTTGTTCTATTGTAGACAAGTGGAAATCGTATTCCTCTTGATGAGACACGTGGTGTTGATATTCTTGGTGATGTTATGGAATCATCGATTTTATCTCCTAATCGACAATTGTATGGTGATTTTCATAATATGGGACATGTTTTTATATCATATGTCCATGATCCTGATCATCGTCATTTGGAGTCATTTTCAGTAATGGGAGAACCACCAACCGCTATGAGAGATCCAGTTTTTTATAGATATCATGCATATATTGATGATATTTTCCAAGAGCACAAAGAAATGCTTCCACCTTATACTCTACCACAGGTTTGATGATGACTATGATAATTTTGATTTTAATTAATTTAATTAATTATTATTATTTTTTTGTCATCTCTACAGCTTGTCTATCAGGGAATTACTATTAATGGCATTGATGTTGTACCTCAGGGTGGTAAAGCAAATACTTTGAATACTTTCTGGCAACAATCTGATGTTAATCTTACACGGGGTATGGATTTCATTCCTAGAGGAGATGTATTGGCCAGAATTACACATTTACAGCATACTCCATTTCAATATAATATAAATATTACTAATAGTAGTGGAAATGAACGTTTCGGCATGGTTCGAATTTTCTTGGGACCAAAAGTTGATGAACGTGGTGCAGAGATGCTATTCCGTGATCAACGTCTTTTAATGATTGAACTTGATAAATTTGTAGTTTCTCGTAAGTTAATATTTATATACATATTTGAGTTGAAATTGTTATTAAATTTGTTTAAATTTTTAGTTAAACCGGGTCAAAATAAAGTTACACGACAATCCGAGGAGTCAAGTGTTACAATTCCATTTGAAAGAACTTTCAGAAGTTTAGAAAGGAATCGTCCTGAAATGGGTTCACCAGAAGAAGAATCTTTTAATTTCTGTGGATGTGGATGGCCACAGCATATGCTTATTCCAAAAGGTACCACTTCCGGTTTTCGTTGTGAACTTTTTGTTATGGTCTCAAATTATGATGATGACAGGGTAAATATAAAAAAAAAACACATTTTAGTTGAAGTTATAATCTTTGTTCTAAAAAAAAACACATTAATTTATTTTCAGGTTGATCAAGATCTAGGAGGAGAATGTACAAAACCAGTATCCTATTGTGGTATCCTGGATCGTTTATATCCTGATCGACGTCCAATGGGTTATCCATTTGATCGTTTACCAAGGGATGGAAGTGACAGATTGACAACATTCCTTACACCAAATATGTTTGTTCGCGATATTAATATCGTTCACAGTAATATGACCAGTGTCCGAAAAAATTGAAGTAAAAATTTGGCTAAAAATAAATGCAATTAAAATTAATGAAATAATAATCAAAAGTAAATATAACCTTCATTGAAAAAAAAAACCTTTTTGTTTAATCAATTTGTTACAAACCAAAGCTTTTACAGCATGGAAACATATGTAGTCCTTGTGTTCTGTAAAATGTTGAATTATTTGGGGAAGTTTCTGGGCAAGATTTTCTGTGGTAGAGAAGAGAGGGTGGCACAGCACATTTGACTTTGCTTAATTATTTCGGAGAACCAAGAGTATGTTAGCTTTGATTTCTATGATGTATGTAAGCAAGGATATATGGCTGACTGCCAAACCAAGAAGTGACCTAATGCAAGCATACTGCATGTAAAGAGATTTATGTAAGGCTTTTGTTTTGTTTGCAATATTTGTTAGACGTAGAAGAATTGGTCGTAAATTCTATTAATTAGGGTTGTTTTGGGGAAAATAAAACGATAGCTTCTTTGAATTTATAATTATTTTCCATTAAATGTATTTATGATATTTGCGTGAAAAAAAATTTCATTATAATGTAAAAGCTAAAAAAAAAAAAAACATTGTGAAACACCTTGTCGATGTTTTCATGCAAGATTTTGCTCAGAAAACTGACAACTCTTAGTAAAATGAAGATGACCTTCACTTTCCTGGGCAATTTTATAATGTGTGTGGGTATACATAAATTGTCGCGGAAAATTTGACAGCTCACTATTTTCATTTTTCGATTATGATAGTTTAAATCAGTGATTCGAACCCAATCCGAACCCGAATCCTGAACTTGCTACAACGTAAGCATTTTTGAGGCCATTCCCTTTAACTCGTACACGAATTTGTCTATTTATATACATATTTCTTTACTATTTTCGACTTTCTCGTAGACCCACTTTTCGTCATCACAGCGAGCTGAAATTTGGCACACAGATTCATGTCGCGTGATAATTGAATCTATCAAAATTTGAGCCGGAAATTTCCATGGAAAACCCGGAAAAATCAGGAAAAATCATTTGAAAGTTTGGTACAAATTTGATTAGTGATAAGTCCGTTTCAGGAAAAATGCAGAGTTTTCCGATTTTTCCGAAAAATTTTCCGGAATTTTCCGGTAGAAAAGTTTTCTAAATTATGCAGGATCAAGTTCCCTATCAACTGGCATCATTACTTTCTCTCCGACAATGATGAAACTTGCAGAAAAAATCGAAGGAAGCGTTAGAGCGTTTTGCAATCTAAGACAAAGTTGTAGAGCGAAATGAGTTGCATAAAGTTGCTTTTGTGGAAAACTCCGTGGAAAACCTGGAAAAGCGGGGAAATCATCGGACAAATTTTGATCGATATGATTAGTGATAAATCTGTTTCAGGAAAAGTGCAGAGTTTTCCAATTTTTCTGGAATTTCCGGAATTTTCCGACTTTTCCGGAAAATTTTCCGACAAAAAAGTTTTATAAGCTATGCGGAATCATTTTTTTTCCGTCCTACTGGCATCAATACTTTCTCTTCAACAATCATGAAAACGTGCATGAAAATCGAGGAAAATTCATGTAAATTTAAAAAAAAAATTCATAGTAATAGGAAAAGTCTGTGGAAAACATGGAAAATCGGGAAAATTCATGTTATATGGGATCCAGTTGGAATACAGCTAAAAAGCGCTGTTTAAAACATAATTTGCATTTCAGAAAACCGTTGCAGTACATCAACGGATTGATACTCGAAAAATTTTTGTTTTCGGATCGGCACCAAACATGACTTAAAAATTGTTTTAAAATATCTCCATGCAATACGTAATAACAATTTAGTTAACGTGAAAAAGGCAGAAAATAAAATAAGTAAAAAACGAGTTTTCAAACAAAACTGAGACCAAGCCGCATGAAAAAGTAGAAAATACACTTTACTTCACACACAAAGTTGGACTCAGATTTTATTCGCTGACAATCACCGATATATTTCAGTATGATCAATCAGAGGTAATAAGTGATTTGATTCATGAAGAGAAAGAATATTCAACAGAAATGTCCCAATCAAAAAATTCGTATTTGACAATATCTCCAACAATATTGATCATTTGCTTTCTGTTTCCCCCTCTTCCGAAATCGTCCTGGCAGGCGATTTTAATGTTCATAATATACCGTGGCTCAGACATTCTTCTACCACAAGTCCTGCGGGCCGTTTCGTTGAACTCTTCTGTGAATCATTTAATTTGCAACAGCTAGTGGATGCACCAACGCGAATTCCTGATGCAGCTGGAGATAAAGCTAATTTACTCGACTTGTTTCTAACATCTCATCCTGACAAATATTCCATTTCAGTCGGTTCCCCTCTTGGAAATTCAGACCATTGTTTAATCACGGCTCAATTTACCACCTCAAACCTGTGCCGACCAACTGCTCCACCTACAAGTAGGCTTCTTTGGCACTATAAGAATGCTGATTGGGAAAGTCTCAATAAGTATCTTAAAGAAATTGATTGGTCGGTCTGTTTTGCTTCGAGGGATGTTGATGAATGCACATTACAATTTAGTAACATACTAAATCTTGGCATGCGTGAATACACTCCGTATTCTTACAGCAGGTCTCAACAACAGCATGATCGCTCCTGGTTTAACGATAAGTGCAACCAAGCTATAAAAGCGAAAGAGTCTGCTTTTCGCGCCTATCAATTGCATCCATGTCCGGAAATGAAACAAGTCTACAAGACTGCACGGAACACCTGCAAGTCCATTATCCAGAGAGAAAAATTTCTTTTTGACCAGAATATTAGACAAAGAATCTTGACAAGCCGCAAAGGTAGCAAAGGTTTCTGGTCCCTGGTCAAAACCATCAGGAACAATTTCACCAGTTCCTCTATACCTTCACTACTTAATAATGGTGAAGTGATTGTTGACTCCCTGGATAAAGCTAATATTTTAGCTGCTAGATTCGCTTCAAATTCTCGTCTTCCACCAACTTCACAAACACCTGTTTTGCATCGCCCGTGTGAATGTGTACAAGAGCCAATACACCTTCGTACGAGGGATGTGGTCAGGGTCCTTAAGGGGATCAACGTCTCCAAAGCCGCAGGTCCTGATGGTTTTTCGCCCCTGTTAATTAAAAGCTGCGCCTCATCCTTGGCTAAACCTCTGCGCAAACTCTTCTACTTGTCTTATTCGACAGGAAAATTTCCAACTGCTTGGAAGCTAGCTCACGTTCAGCCTATTCCTAAGAAAGGAGAGGGTAGCGATCCCTCAAATTATCGACCAATTGCCATCACTTCGATTCTTTCAAAGGTTTTTGAATCTATCATTAACTCAAAATTAATGAAGTATCTAGAAACTAATCATCTCATCAACGATCGCCAATATGGCTTCCGAGCTGGACGCTCATCTGGAGACTTGCTGACCTTTCTTACGGAACGTTGGAATCGTAGTCTTCACAATTTTGGTGAGTCTAAAATCGTTGCCCTAGATATTTCAAAAGCCTTTGATAGAGTCTGGCATCCAGCCCTTTTAGCCAAACTCAAAGCACTTGGTCTCTCCCCTCCTCTTGTATTATGGATTGAAAGTTTCCTATCTAGTCGCGAAATACGTGTTGTATTAGATGGCGTTACGTCTGAACCGCATCCCATAAATGCCGGTGTACCTCAAGGCTCTGTTATCTCTCCAACTCTCTTTTTAATTTTCATTAATGATCTGCTTTCCCTTACTTTCAATCCCATCCATAGTTTCGCAGATGACAGTACTCTTGATTTCGCTTACTCCTTTGACACTCTTGCAGAATCCAGGGGGAATGCTGCATGTGTTAAACGAGATTGCATGACTAGATCATTGAATAACGATCTTGCCAATATCCTCGCTTGGGGCAAAGCGAATCGCGTCGAATTCAATGCATCAAAGTCCCAAAGCTGTCTTATCTCATTAAAACAAGATCATAACTTAACCACACCCGTTTCTTTTGATGGAGCATTCATTTCTGATTCACCGTCACTAAGCATTCTTGGCATTAATATTTCCAGTAAGTTAAACTGGACAGATCACATCTTCTCTGTTGCCAAAGAAGCATC
The DNA here is from genome assembly GCA_963930735.1 of Dioctria linearis. Lineage (NCBI taxonomy): Eukaryota > Metazoa > Arthropoda > Insecta > Diptera > Asilidae > Dioctria > Dioctria linearis. The sequence goes on along the minus strand of OZ005740.1, from coordinate 329,801,837 downwards.
GAAATGTCTTGGATTTCTGAAAAGGTGTAAGAAATATTTCAGCCCGTCAAATCTAGCGCTCCTCTACAAGTCCTACATTAGACCTAGAATGGAATACAACTCCCATATATGGGCCGGGGCTGGTCGCACAGCCTTAGCTTCATTGGATATTGTCCAAAAGAGAGCCTTCAAGCTCATTGGCGATTTGGCAATAACTTGTCATATCGACTCACTCGAGCACCGCCGCAATGTTGGATGCCTTTCGCTCCTTTATCGCTATATGCATGGTCAATGTTCTGATGAAATATCTAGTCTAATCCCTTGTAGAATGATTCCTGCACGCAATACTCGCGCTGCAAACCGCGCACATCCTTTAACCCTTCAAATTACTTTCGGCCGTACAGTAAAATTCAGAGATGCTTTTTTATCCCGAACAGTGCGAATGTGGAACAGCTTACCATCTTCTGTTTTTCCTCCGGCATACAATCTGCGGAAGTTTAAGGGCGACATACATCGGCACCTCCGCCACTTTCCTCATATCCCCTAATCCTTTCCCTATCTCCTTCCTGCCATGCTGTGCTTTGCATCATAGGGTATCCCCTGAGCTTGGCTTAATAATATATAAAAAAAAAAAAAAAAAAAAAAAAAAAAAAAAAATCTGAGTTTTGGATTAACATTAAGTAAATCTAACCCCTGGCAAATTTGAAATCCTGGATGGAGGATAGCTTCCTATAGTTTGGCAGGAAAACATTAATATTGGACATAAGGCCGAAAAGGACACACCTGACGAATGATTTCACTTATTGATTGCAGAATATATCTGCTCCTATGGGATTGGGAACAGAGGGGTTCGATTTGGCTTCCACTGGGAGCCAGTGGGCTTCGCTCATTTTAGAAAGTTAGAAGATTACATTTGAGATGAAGACTGGCTGCTCGTAGTGCCTGTGGAAGAGTTTTCTGATTCTACGTGGTTGCTGTGTCCTCCCTGTCCACTAGCTCCTTATATTTTGGGCAACCACGATAACTCATTGAATGCCGCTCCTGCTTGCAATTTACGTTGTACGGTTTTCGAACGATTGGGTCCCGGGTGCAGGCTATTGGTCTGTGGGTGGCGTTGTACTTCACGTAAGGATATGATATACCATAGTTGCTCGCCACGTATCCGTAATTTAAGAGTTTTTACAGTGCGAGGTTCCCTTATCGTTGAAACGTCCTGATTGAACGAATTAATCCAAAACGTAGCCAACCTTTATAATTCTGTTTCCGCCTCACACCTTATAACGTGAAAGTCTACCGCTCGGGTTTTTCAAGCTCACCACTTTACAGATACTGTTCGAAGTCATTCGAAAGCTTTTCTTCGGAGGGGCAAGATTCTACTTAGCGATCTAGTTAGATTAGATTAGATTTGTGGATGGGTGTGCATGCGTTGGACTCGAATTCACTGCGACCTATTTACCCGATCTATTGAAAGTCCCCTTTCAATTTACTTCTTTCCTAAGTTTAGATTGTTAATGAGACACGCAGTTTGGTGGATGAAAAGCATGTTCGAGGTGAGTAATCTCTGCATGGCAAATGCTTCGAAATTGGAGAGCAAGTGATCTGAGGTTCGGTTCCATGAGCATTCTAACAGTCGCGGTAGGATGAAATCTCAGCCAAGCCAATCTTGTTTAAGTGATACCACAAAGAGCAGTGACCTGAGATGAGATGTGTGATAATTTTAACCTCTGTTCTCCTAAGGAGAGGTGTCGATCAATTTTTTTGTCTGACGAAGTTCTTGGAGCCTTTCCCAATAAAGGAATTTTGTTTTTTTTAGTGATCTAGTTAAGTGTGTCGTGAAAACTCCTCGCTGATACATGAAAGCACAGATATGTATATTGTTTTAATGTTTAATTGTTTTTGTATGGGGTGTGAAATTATCTTCTGTCATATGTCTATATATGAGCCGGCTGGAATATGCAAACTGTTGTATCGTTTGCCACCATTATGAAATTATCTGCTAATGTAACTGATATCCCAAAAAATGTTGTGGAGGGAAGGGAGGGGGCACGGTCGGCAGAATTTAAATTTTGTAAACAAAACGCATGCCAAAGGGGATAAGCACTTCTGAGTCAGATTTCATCCGCACACGTGAAATCTGGGTAGTCAATCAGCACTGGGTAAGCAGTTATTTTGATTTTTGCATCTCCGTCTGTCAGTTCGTCCGTCTGTATGTCCGTCCTCACGATAACTCAAGAACGCGTTTACTTAGAGAGCTGAAATTTTGCGCACCGGCTTTTTAAAAAACAAGTAAATTTAAGTTCGGGTAACGCCTTCATAGGGTTGCCATACAAAAATTTCGTTCTTTACTATATACTTGGACAGTGTCTGATAACGGGTCAACGGAAATTTTGTACACAGATTTTTAAATAATAATCCAAGTTTGATTTCGAAGTTCTCTCTGTGATGAATTGGGCAACTCCTTCGTAGGGCTGGCATAAAAAAATTTTGTTTTTCACTATATATTTGAACACTGTCTGAGAACGCGTCAACGTAGAGATCTGAAAATTTGTAGACGGTGTTTTCATAGTAATAGTAAATAAAGCTCAAAAATGGACTAAAACCGGGAACCACTTCTTGGTGTTGCCATATAAAAATAAATTTAGATTTTTTACGTATACAGTGAAAACGATCAGTCCTAGCAGTTCTTCATAATGATGAGTTGAAAATATGTTCATTTTTGTACCAAAAACGGCATTGTTTTCATCTTAAGATGGACTGATTCACTTCTTCGCAGTTATCTTCACAACCGTTTTCCGGACTCAAAAAACAATTACATATCTAATTAGAGGACAAAATGCAGATATGATTTAATCCTACATACAAGCTTGAATGTGCATATCTAAATTTTTATAGCATCTCTTCTGTACTAATAGACGACCAAATTGATCATTTTCACGAGATTTAAAATTTTTAACGGATACATTGAGACACCAAAATCCATATTTCTCTGCAAGTATTGCAAGGATTTACATAATTTGTTTTTGTAAACATAGCCAGAATATGCAGTGAGTCCATAATTTAATTTAAAAGTTCTAGGTACCTAGGTACCTTTACAAAACACAACAAAAACAGCGAACCCTGTCAGTTGAGAAATATTCTTCTTACTTCTCCACTATTAACACAGTCGAGAGTTTTGTCGAGTGGAATAGAGAGTTTGGTACTTCTCAATACAAATTCCGCGAGTGGAGAGTTAAGTGTCAAAAGATCTTTCACCTCCACAACTCCACAACTCTCCGAGTTTCCGGCCCCTGTTCATACCGCAATTCGGTCACGAGTTGTCCCTGAGTAAGAAATCTAGTTAAGTTGGGTCGCTTGCTGGTAGAGGATTAATTGCCAAAAGAAATTACTTAATTCCTTCACCGTAAGGTAATCGTCAATATTTCTAGTAGCTATACTACATATTTAGTCTGACATCGTCTTCTTCATTAAAGTTTTTGTAGCTACTTACAATATTTGTATGCTACCTACCACGTATCCATTCTTGAATGGTATTAAGTTTTGAGGCTCTTCGCTGTCTTTTATCTTGAATGATAAAGCAAGTTTAGTATGTCCTCGGGGGATTTCAAGGGGTTCACCTTTCTGTTGTTTTGGTTTTATTTTTTAAAGACATGACACAGGAATTTCTATTATGTCAACTCTTGGTAGAAATCAACAGTTCATTTTTTTATTTTCCTTTATGTGGAATGATTAAATGGAATAAAAGAATCGAAATGGTCGGGCGAATTTTCCTTCTCCCAGTCTCTTCAGAGGGTGGGTTTTTATCTGTTTTTCGGCATTAAATTTTACGTCAACATAAATGACAGAAAAAGTTTTTCTGTTGACATGCACAAGCGAAACACTTTCTGTAAACGAAATTTTCGGAGAATTCACAGCTTCAATATTCATACGGATGTACATAAGTACATAATGTAAACACGAGAAAATTTAAAAGTCAATAGTACATATATAGGCCCAAGGATGGATGGCTTACAAATGTATTTACATTTTTTGTAATTGTGCTCAGACTCCGCAACCCTTCACAAGCTTAATATTCCATATTCATAATTTTCAGATATTTTTGCGAGTTGTTCAGCCAAATCTTCTTTTGTCAGTTCTGTTCAAAACTTTTTGTATATGTGGAAAAGATTTTCCATTTGCAGATTGTGAGATTTAGTAGATGGATGGGTCAATGAGAAAGTTTGTTTGAGTGGAAATCTGATAGAAAACTTCTTCGACTTTTGAAATTTGGAATGTTCAAACTTTTCCCAAGAACTTTTAATATATTTTGCTGGATTAGATTATCTGAGATTACAGGCAAAAGTTGATATATACTTATTTAAGAGGGGATTATTTACAGTTCAGCATGATACTAATGCTCGACACACTTTTTCATGATTGCCTTAGGTAATGAATTCCGGTCGTTGAACTGAATTTAGAATTCTCAGATTCTCTAATAAGATTTGACTTTTGATTTGTGAATATATGGTTTTGACAATCAAAATGAGAGTTCTATTGTCTTATATGTCTTACCATAGGATTAGACGGAAGAATGAACAACAAGATATATTTCCCTTAGGGCTTACCCATACGAGAAATTTTTAGGGAAGGAAGGAATTTCCTCCCGTTGTGCTTAGACGTACCAGCTCCTTATATGATTACCGAAATTAATTGTGTGGGTGTTCAATTAAGTTACAGTTTTTGATATTATCAATAACTGCATCACAAGCTCACAGCACGTAATGATAATTAAATTATTATATTATCACCTCAAATTGCAGGTAAACATCTGTATAGCTGTCCGATCAGAAATTTCGTAATTTCAAAATGGCCGGAGCTAATTTGCTTGCAATAGTATTCGTATGCTGCCCGTACTTCTGATCTTGGTAGCGCGGAAGTTTTTCTACCCTCGAGTACTTCTCACCCGTAAATATTGCCTAAAAACATCCGCGTGTGGGCAATGGATTAGAGTTTTTCTACATAGGTTTTTTTAAAAACAGAATGGAATATAATAAATAGAGGGAAAATTAAAAAAACATAAATAAAACAAAATGCAATTAAAAATGATGTCCTTAGAGAAATGAACCGGTAAAACATCGTGGTTATGAGATTTAACAAAATCATATTCAACAAACCAGTTCAATGAATTTGGTCAAGTTGGAAGTAGAGGCCTCAATAAACAACATTTCAAGTAGCAATAATCTTAATTCTGGATTAGTTCAGAAAAGAATTTTGGGCCACTTGTATTTCCATCGAACCGTTCGCAAATCGCTCAACAAACGTGCTCATAAGATTTTGCAACTTGGGACAATCAGTTTGGTTGCGAATGAAAGTTGTCATTGTCAATGAACTGCATTTTAACTACATATAATAAAATATTTGTACAACAAATTTTTTTATTTGGGGAGTTAAGAAAATATTATACAGAAATCCAATACAATAGCAAAAAAATATAAAAGGAAGATAAATAGAAAAAAACTAAAACTACAAAAAGAGAACCAACACCAAACAATTATTATAAAAAAAAAAAAAAATAAAAAAAGGTAAACTAAAATTGCAAATCTACATAAAATACAAACATAATACAAAAATTCATAAGGAAATGAGATGAGAAATTGAAAAAGTGAAATAATAGAAAAACAAAACAAAGAAAGCCAAAGTTCGCGATGAATATTATTTGAAACATTGAATTGATTTATATCCGTTAAAATTGATCTTTTAAATAAATGTCTAGAGATAAAGCGATCAATATTGCTAAACTTTCAATGAAAATTTTTCTGCATTCTTACCACTGGTGACTTTACTCGGACGTTGGTTTTACAGAAGGGGACCTTAATCCGAACATGGAGTCTTGGGTATCTTGTTGGAATATTTATACAAATTTTGAAAAACAAATCGGGACAATGATTAAGAATTAAAAGAGGACAATCTCTAAGCATACTGCACCACATTGATGTCTAATTTAAGCAATCGAATTCTGAAGAAGATGGCATCATATTTTCTAGCAAATGTTATAGTTTGGCATTTATTGATATTGAGGCCAAAATAATAGTCCTTATAACAACCTTCAAGCTTAACAATATCATCTCACAATCATTTGAATCATAAAATACACTAAAAAGTTTAGCGTCGTCAGCATAAAGCAAAGAAGGCGATGTAATATCTACTGGTAAATCATTTATATAAATTAGGAAGATGAATGGAACGAGTATTGTACCCTGAGGGACGCCTGAGGTTTGTTTGAAAGAGTTTGGTTTGGAGCCATTAAAAATCACGACACTACTCCTTTTCTCTAGATAACACAGAAACCAAAGAACTGTGTCAATGTTGAAACCAATTTTCAGCAACCTTAAAAGACATTGGTGGTGACGAATCCTATCGAGTTCGGTAAACAGAGCTAAGTTAGTAACTGTAGAGCGTCCAGGAAGCCATGTTGCGATCAAATATACAGGATGTTTCCTCCATGGTGATCAAAGTGCAGGAGGTAATAGTATTCACCCAGCCAAAAAAAAAAAATTGGTTGGCAGATGGTGGGAGGGGGTGGATGCATATCAACGGGTAGAGCAAAATGGATTGGACACCCATGCATAAAATTAAAAGTTATTTTGATGTCCGTCCGTTCGTCCTCACGATAACTCAAGAACGTGTGTACTTAGAGAGCTGAAATTTTGCATATGGGCTTTACAAAAAAAAAAAAAGGAAAATAATTTCGTCTCATATCGAGTAACTTCTTCGTAGTGTTGTCATACAATAATTTCGTTTTTCACTTTTGGACCCTACCTGAGAACGTGTCAACGTAGAGAGCTGAAGTTTTGCATATAGTTTTTTTTTTATAAAAATAGTAAATATAATTTCAAAAATGGACTAAATTGGGCAAACCCTTCTTTGTAATGATATAGATTTTTTTTTTGATTTTGACGAATAATGTAAAAACGATAAGTCCTATACGGTTTTAATGTACCGAAATGTTCTTCAGAATATGAAATGCTATGAAATTGGTTATGATCATTTTTACTGTCCGATGAATCATTCTAAACATATATATACGAAAAATCAGTTCAACAATCAAACTTGCACGGAGAGATGACCATACAAAATTGCAGACGGGCATTTATCTAGGGTATCATAATATTTTTTTTACTTGTTTTAAAATGACGTGTTCTCTGTCACTAAGGGAACACCCTATCTTTGAAAATATGTTCGAGAATAACTTAGAGAATAGATTAAGAGCTAATAACTCTTTAACGGCTATAGATAGCACCTAGAGGGTGTAATAAGTCAAATTAAAGGGGAGAGTCTACAGTTTTTATAAAAAAAAATTGTTTTTATGACTTTTTTGCAAACACAAAGGATTTTATATTCTGAAGAACTTTTCAGTTCAACAAAAACCTCTATGAAAAAGTATTTTCACAGTATACGTAAAAAAACCTAAATTTTGATATGGCAATACCAAGCACGGGTTGCCTGATTTAGCTCATTTTTGAAATTGTATTTACTATTTTTATGAAAACGCTGCGTACAAAATATCAGCTCTCTTCGCTTTCGCGTTATGTAGTGAAAAACTATATTTTTGTATGTCAACCACATGAAAGACTTACCCGATTTGTCCCATTTTCTAATTTACTTTTTTTTTACAAGTCCGTGTGCTCTCGCGCTCACGAATTATCGTGAGGAAGGGCAAATAGACAGATAGACGGAAGGACAGACGGTCATACAAAAATCAAAGTAACTTTTAATATTATGCATGGGTGTCCACATTTTGTTCTACTATCATTATTTCTGTGTTTCATCTATAGAATAACAGGTTGATATTTGCTAGGGATAGGATGTAATTTTCATTTTGACGAAAGGTGGTGGCGTTGCTATATACATATATGTACATACATACATGGTATATTTTGCAGGGGGATGTTAATTAGGAGTGATACTAATTTGAAAGTTGAATATCTCTTTGGTGAGTTAAGGCAAGGATAGAATAAATGCTTGATAGGTTGTGGTTATAAACCGCCGAACGCAGATTTAACGTATTTAATTAACGACCTGATACATATTCTTCACTTAATTTCGTAATTGGTTGTGATTTTAATATTCATTTACTCAGTGGAGTTAGTGCTACAAACAGATTTAATGTTGTGTTGAATCTGCTTGATGTGCATCGATTTAATTAACATCCTACTCACTTCGCAATCCATTCCCCGTCTATTCTTGATATAATTCTGATATCGTGTCTAGTTAAAATTAAATTCATGAATCAGATGTCACTTGCGAAAAATTTCTGTTCATGATATGATAATAATGACCTTTGATTTTCAATCCCATTATATTCAGAAGCTTAATACGTTTTCATTTTACAATTATACTGCAGTAAATTTAGATAATAATAATAGAAATCTTTCCTAGAATTATAAGTCTCATCCTTCGCAGGAACAGAGTGTATGCCATATGGAAAAGATATAGAGCTAAACTATGGGATGACTTTCGTCTTTGTCATAACTTAGAACAGCATTCGAAATCAAAATGGCCAAAAAGAGGTATTTTTCTTGACTGCTTAATACTGAGCCATTACCAAAAAAAATATTGGAAAAACTTACGTTCTGTAGGGCGTAGTGTGTTCCACTAAAAATAATATCGACATCAATCCTAATGTTGCCTGTAATAACTGATAAATCGGACTCAACTGGATGTGATGGTATAAACCTAAAATTTGCTAAAATGCTCCTGCCTTATATTCTTTCTCCCCTCATATTTGTAATACGTGCTTATGTCATTTCTGTTTTTCGAAGCGGTGGAAGTTCTCAAAGCTCCCATCTGTTCCGAAAAATTCATCTAATACCGATTTCAGACCTATTAATATTTTACCGTTGTTGTCTAATGTAATTAATTAAGTTTTGTCTGCCTAGATAAATAGATTCAATCATAGTATTCTAAATGATAGGGTTGAGTTCTTCATGTTAGTGCTCTTGGATGTGTCTAAGGCATTTGATTATTTGATTGAAAAAATAATTCCCTAAAGTGAATGGCAACAATTTGTGCCACAAAGGTATTTGTTGATAAGATTAGGGAAAGCTCCACCTTGGAAAATGTATATTAGGTTTTTATCCCTAAATTTACCCCTAATTTACCCCTAATTTATCCGTAATATTACCTAAAATGTACGGAATTTTCACTTTTTGTTTTGAATTGTTTTCATAATATGTAGGGACTAGGTGATAGCATCACACTCTACGGAATTATGTTGGTGCGCTGGGCATGCTCAAACAAAATATTGAAAAACAATATATGACTTCTTTTCAAAAACAATATGTGAATTATATAAACGAAAATATATTTCCATAAAAAATGTAGCATAATACCTAATGTATTGAATGTTTTCTTTCTTTTATTCAAGAGAGCTTAGTTTTCGGGAACTTTACGTACTTTATAGGTTGTCTGGTTCCAAATACCTAAATTCATTGAATGTTCCATTGATTTAGAGAAATTAAACAGATTTTTCCTTCATATCAGAGAAAATTATATTTCATTTTAGGGTAAAACGTGTCTCAACTTTAGGGAATAGTCGTATTATTTTTTACAGTGTATTTAAAAAACTGATATGTGAACTTAATTTCGCTACCCAGGCTGCAAGCTTACTGGCAGTTACGTGAGTCGATCGATATCAATCTGTGTATTTTTTTAGGTGGTATCCTCAGGAGTATCTCAAGGATATAACTTGTGTCCTCTGTTGCTTTCTCTTTTTAAATCAAGGGCTTATTTTATTATGTTAAGTACAGCAAACTGCACCTGTGTGCCAATTTTGCTCAATTGTTGATCTCAGGACTAATTGTATTAGCTGAAGATGATGTTTCTTGCATAACTGATGATCTATATTTTATAGATTTTTGGACCATTGAAAACAAGCATGCTAGACTTGAACTCTAAGTGCTTAGTTATACAGGGTGTTCCGTAAATGTCTTTAATCCTTTAAGAGGATGAAAGTAGAGGTCATTTGGGTGAAAAAAGTCTAGATACTTTTATATCGAACTCCGCTGGATTTTCGAGTAAATCGATAATATCGATTTTCGAGATTTTGCATACCTCTACAGAGTAATTTCGTTATAAGTTCTATTGTAATTAATGGATTGTGACGTTCAAACCTTTCTTTAAAAGAACACATATTGGCCTTTCTAGGAATGTATAATAAGTTATAATTGTGCCTTCAATTATTAAAAAAAAACAGTTTTCTCTAGAATGTTTAATTTCACCAAAATTTGTGTCGCACTTCAGTGTACATTTATTCGAAATATCACCATTGCACGAACTTGGCAAAACTATGAAAAAATTTGCGCATTATGTTCCCTTTCCAAAATGGCCTCCCTAAGTGCTATCAACAATAACAATCAAAAGTTATAAGCAAACATTTGGAAGATGTGTCCATCGAGCTAATCTTCAATTTTTTCGTAAGATTCTATCTCCCCCTACAGTTTTTAACCTACGACAACCATTTATATGTCATTGTACGGGAATCTAAACTGGCTATTAGATAGGGTACTTTTCGATTTCGAATTTCGAAAATGGAGGGGGTAATTTCGAAAAAAACAGTTTTTTACCAAACTTGATATTTACGTAGATTTCGTTATTCCGCATCTTCATTTTTGCTGCAGGGGCAAGCTCTGGGAGGGGCGAGAGTTCAAAGTTTCAATTTTAAGCGGCTATATTTTCTCAACCAAGCATTGTTCTAGCAAGTAAGTCCTAAATTCATAAATGGAAAAGAGATTTTTGGTGGTTTTTATTCAAATATAGCCGCTTAAAGTTGAAACTTTGAACCCCCGCCCCTCCAGAGCTTGCCCCTACCAAAAAATGAAGATGCGGAATAACGAAATTTACGTAAATATCAAGTTTGGTACAAAAGTATTTTTTCGAAATTACCCCCTCCATTTTCGAAATTCGAAATCGAAAAGTACCCTATCTAATAGCCAGCTCAGATTCCCGTATAATCACATATAAGTGGTTGTCGTAGGTTAAAAACTGTAGGAGGATATAGAATCCTGAAGATTCGCTCATAAGTCCCAACCGGACGCTGTTACAAAGTTAAAAACTGGGCCCCAGCCCACCTTACCTGTGAGCCAAGAAATCTGTATCGTTTTTCTGAGAGTGACGGGCAGTGATAAAATAAGTGAGTCACCGTTTCGGAATCCTCTCCGCAATCCCTGCATATAGGATCACCAACAAGTCTCATCCTTTTAAGGTGACCCCTGAGAGAAGAGTGGCCAGTGAGACTAGACACTAGAGCTCTCTGGGTTGGTTTGATAAGCCCCAAGAGATTACTCGTTTGGATTGGGTTGGTTTTAGCCCACAGTTACTTTGTTGTTTTACCCTAATGGACCTTTAACCAAAGGCAACTGTGTTGGCGGTCGTCAGCCCAAATTGAAATAATTGAGTCAAGGTGTTTTGGTGCAATCCCGACAATGGAGGCTGGTTCCTCCGAGGCTGCATCAATATTGCTGTGCCCTGGCACCCACTTAACAATTACTCTATCATTTCGAGAGAGGTAATTCAGGGTGGTTTTACACTCCATTCTTAGTTTGGAGATTTTAAGGGGTTTAGATAAAGCCTTGACAGCTGCTTGGCCGTGTGAGCAGATGGCTCTCTCTTTGTTTCTTTGTTCTCAATGTCTGAGTTAAGAAGATGTCTTCCCGCTTCAAGAATGGCCTTGCTTTTTACCTAGAAAATCATGGCATGGCCATGGCCTTCAAGGTGCATGGTGATTTCCATATGAGTCTCCTCGCAGAAAACATCTGCTCCGGGGTTTTCTTCGGATTTGGAGTCATCAATGTAGATTAAAATAGGGTTTGTCACTGGTTGAAGCACAGAATGTGATTCCCATTTTGCCCTCGATGAAATTCTTATTTCAAAATTGTTTTTCAGCATGGTCTCGAGAAGGTAGTCCTATACCGATGCCAGGTGCGACAGACTGCACGAATTCATAAATGGATTCATGTGAAAGCCATGATTAAGATGCAAACTTAGCGCTGCTGTTGACGCCCCCGTTTAATATATGTTTGAACCGAGTGTATGCTGACGATAACCTCCACACCCCGAGCGCTTAATTACTGAGGAGCGCCGGTTGCGCTGAAGTGGCAAAGTCTTTGAAAATTCTGCAATATTTTACGATGATTGGCGAAGGCCATTGCTTTCCACCACACCACAAGAACGTAGGTAAAAAGAGTTATTAGCTCATAAAATATTCTCAAACCTATTCTCAAAGGTAATTTGTTCCCTTAGTGTCTGAAAATATGTCATTTAAAAAAAATATTATCTTATTTCGGTTAATAATAATAATTGGGTTAATAAGTCTTTAACAGCTTCAGATAGCATATAGGGTGTAATAGGTCCAATTAAATAGTAGAGTTTGGAGTTTTTATAAAAAAAAAAAAAAAAAAGGTCAAAGTAAAACAGAAATGGGTAAGAAAATCCGAAATTTTTAGAGAGTTTTGTCATGAAATAAATTCATAGCGAATTTAGTCAATATGACATTGACTGAGTTTGCTGACAAATCCCCAGCTCGAGAATGGAGTGAAAAAAAGCTCTTGCCCCAGTGCACAGCCAAGACAGCAACCAAGCCGCACTGATGAGTAATACGGTTCCTGTTATTACGAAACGCCCGCATTTGCATAAAATTTTCTTTTTTTAAAAGATTTTTGGATTGCAAGAGTTTTTTTTCACTCAATGCTCGATGCTCGAGCTGCGGATTTGGCAGCAAACTCAATCAATTTCATATTGATTAAATTCGTTATGAATTTATTTCATGACAAAACTCTCTATGAAATGCTAGTCCCGTATAGTACCCCAGTAAAATAAGCATCCAACCTAGGAATGGAAGCGAACAAGCTATAAATTGGTATAAACCTCTTTGTTTGGGCATTGTAAATACTGGGAAAAAAGTCTCATATAATCAGCGTGCATGAAGTCCTCTAGCTTGGCGAAACAACTGTAACGAATATCGAGGACGATCATAATAATGTCGACATTGACCTTGGGCAACCTCGTGACGAAGACGATGACGAACAGGAATAATTTTAAATACTCTATTTTGTGTTCGGTGTTAATAATAAAATATGAATAAAAAATAAAATTCCTGGTCCCGCTTTCACTTAGCATTATACATTATCGCCTGTATACAGATGCTCGCTTGCTCTCTCCGCGCTGTACCTCGAAAACGGTTGTAGATACAAAAAAGTGTTTTAAATGAAAATTGTAGGTAATTTTATAATCTCAAAGTTTTATAATGACCTTGAGTGACGTAGAAAGCTAGATAATTGAAAAAAAACCCGATTTTCGCGACCTTTGACCTTGAATATCTGGTGACGCAGACACGAGATTATATGAGACTTTTTTCTAGTCTATAGAATGCCCCAACAAAGGTTTATACCAATTTACAGCTTGTTCGCTTCCATTCCGAGGTTTGTCACTTTTTTGACCTTATTTGACTGGGCTACAGGGCTAATCTTGCTAGGCATTCAAGTAAATACGTAGTATTTCGCCTCGTATGTAATTCACACTTAAAAATTATTTTAAGTGTATATATTAGGTCATCTTGGCTGTGCCCTGAGGCATATACGGCAGGCAGGAAGCAAGCCCAACTGATGAGTAATACAGCTCCTGCTATTACGAAACGCCAGCTTTTGCATAAAATTTTCTATTTTTAAAAAATTTTTCGATTGCAAAATTTTTTTTTTCAAAATTTTTAGTTTAGACCCCAATAACTCCCGAGAGGATGGGGCTGGTTGAGCCGTCGCTGGAAAGGCCATGAAGTTCTGCATACAATGAAATGAGCTCTTAACTGTTACCGTATACTCTATGTTTTGTACAAGCTACCGTTTTTCTTAATCACCCTGTAACTCCGAAACTGTCTATATGCCCCCCCGCGCCATACAATTTTTTTTTGTCTAGGTGAGTACTATCACCTCTGTTCTACTGACCACTAGGAGGAAACACCCTTTGTAGTTTTTTGAAAACCATAGACTTTTAATTCACAACTACGTAGTCGTTCTAAGAACTATGGAATTGTGAATGTGAATGGTTATATGTAGCCCCGTTTGTACAATTTCGTATTTTCTGATCTCATTTAAAAATTCTGTAGTACAGATTATATTCAAGATAAGCATAAGATCGTCGAGCAGGGTTTGATCTTTAATCTAATTGTATCAATTTAAATTTTCAGTATGTTTAGAATTTTATGAAAAATCATAAAAATAAATTAATATCTATTGAACTACCTTGATCGGAAGGTTTAACTATAACCAAGACCTCGCTTAGGTTTTAATGATTTTGATCGGAGAAATTGGTGTAATACCAGTAAAGCGCATCAGTTGTAGGTGCTGGTGAATGTCACCGTTTGGCTTTTCTGCATGGTTTATGTGGTGAAATAAATTTATTTGGCTCTTCTAAAGATATTACAGAGCTATCTTTGTTGCAGACCAATCTGAAATGACTATCTTGATAAAAATTATGTCCATGGTAGTATTTTTATCAATTTAAAAGATATTTTGTATATCAACAAGTTATCTGCGGGTTTCTAAAATTTGTTGTGCCCTGTTAAATTTGGTGTCTAGTGGAGCTGCTCAGTTTGTTCCCATAAAATCTTCACATATATAGTTCAAGTGAAGTTTTTGAAAAAGTTTCACGATACAAAAGTTGACCAATTATACCGACAGGGTGACTTAAAGTAGGTACCTCGTTAATGCAATTAAATGTCATCAAAATATGTCGCCTTCATCATTTCAACTTTCGAAATTGATGTCATCCTCCTATCTTTTACCATCTCCGAATATAATCCACTGAACATCACAGTAATAAATCACCCGGTATAATGTAATTGCAGGTTTAAGCAAGTAATTTATCAGTGAAGCATTTACGTAGATGTTAATTTTTAGCATAAACGTCTTTTTGTTTCTGCAATTGAGCTATCAGGATAACCTTGTTAGTATATATGTTTCTTCAAGGTAAAATCACCAACTATAGCCATAGTTTAATATTATTCCGAAAATGTGATAAAAACTTTGATATAACTTATCAAGTTCAATGTTCTTAAAAGTCATCGACGGAAATTCATTCCTCCAAAGACCTCAGTTTACACATTGCCATCGCTATATGATATCGAAACCACAAAGTGACTTGGCAAGAATTCTTGAACATACAAAATTGTGAGCAAATTTGATTACAACCTTATCTGACATGCCTTCCTATGTGTATTTATGTAGAGGAATTTTATTTGTTTGGTAAATTGGAAAATCTGTAATTTTCAGTCCGTATCCATTTTCCGATTTACTTTATTGGAAAGAGATTTCTTAGGAACGAAAAGCATTCTATCGAACCTTTCAGACTTCCACAGAATATTATGATGAAAGCTTACCAAATATGTCGATGATGTTCAATGAATCTCACTTTTCAAATAAAGATGTTACTGAGATTACTTCAGGTTTTCAATTTCAAACTTTATCTTTTTTTCCCAAGGTTGATGTTCTACAGGTACAGTCTCGTCTTAGAATGGAAATTACTATACGGGCGTTTTTTTTATATTCTAGATGAGATCTATAGGGTATATACTAAGATTGTCATTCCGCTTCCCTAGTAACCACAATTCCGATATCCTCACATCTTCCAAACTATACTACAAAAATATTGGACGGAATTCCAATATTTATCCAAAAAATTCCAACACAGAACGACATCTTTACAAGTTTTACCCTGCTCTATTTTGCCATTCCTAGGAAAATCGGGCGAATTTCCGTAGAAATTTTATATGAGATAAGAACAGGAAAAACAGTGGACAATTCTACATTATTTAAAACTGTTCTTTGATTTGTCCATTATTTTTCTGAAGAATTCCCTGTATGAAAATATATGGAGACAGTGTGGACATACTGCAGAAAAAGTAGAAATTGAAATCTTCACTTTGTCCAAAAAAATCTCCATACTCTTTCCTTCATTGGAAAAACAGCGGATAACTACTGGACAAAATTTTTGATAAATTTGTCGTTCTTTTATTTTATCAACTTTTTCCATTTTATTTGATGGAAAAAGTGTGGATTAAGAGTGGAACTGAAAAGTCTGGACATGCTATGGATATTCTTCAGAATGAATCTGCACTGCATCCAGGGTTTTGCTATGGAACTCAATGGTGTCGTGAAATCATATGAATTTAGTGTTGCGTTCTTGTAAGTGATGTGAGTTTCATACTGGGAACAAATTTCTCAAATCGATAAAAACAAAGGTAAGAAAATTGCTTTATATTTAATATTATACATACAAATATATACATATATATAGTGATAAAATTTAAGGTTGTGGCTTGATAGGTATAATTAAAAGTTCTCTTTTTCCTACTAAATATATAATGACATTTACAATTTGCCGTGTGTGGTAAAATAATAAATAATAATTATTAAATAACTCAAGTAAAATACCATTTACTATTTACTTTTAGAATTTTGCGCGGAGCGATTTGGAGTTCAACAGGGGATAGATGCGCAAGATTTATTTCGCAAAATCCTATGACTAAAAGACTCCATGACGAAAGAAGTAAACAGAAGAAGAATAAAGTTCGTTCACAGGGAAACTGGAGGAAAAACTGCCAGCACTGAATAAATTTAAGATTTTTTCTTCTTTCTTTTTTTAACTGAATTGTTTTGTTTTGTTTTAATGAATTTATCAAAAATAAATTTTATATTATTAACAATAACATCTTTAAAATGCTTTTTATTTATTGTAGCCTGGAGAAATTCTGAAGAAATTCTGTGGAATTATTCTGCAGAATATCTGGACAAACCCTCCATAGAGCATCCGTGGAATATATCTGCTAAATTTCCAAAGACATTGTTCTTGTGATTTCTGAACAAATTCTTCAGAATAACGACGGCATACTTTCCTTGGACAGCGTAACTTTTGCCCCGTGACATTCCCATAAAATATTCCACGGAACACATTCTTCGGACAGGAAAATTTCCTAAGAATATCTGATGAACATCCGTGGGCTTGGTTACTAGGGTTATAACGCATAGAAATAATGCTATTAGAACAAAATGAATTGGATGAATTAAAAGTACTTTTGACTTTTGCATATCCGTCCGTCCGTCTGTTTGGCTATCTGTTCGTCCGCAGGATAACTCGAGAATCCGATCACTTAGAGATATGAAATTTTGTACATGGCCCTTAAAAAAAAATTGTAGATTTAATTTAAAAATAGGATAAGTCGGCTACCTCCTTCGTGCGGTTGCCATACAAAAATTTCAATTTTCATTATATATTTTAGCACTGCCTGAAGCGTCTACATAGAGAACTGGAGATTTGTATAAGGCGTTTTCATAAAAAGAGTAAACAAAATTTCAAAAATATTATATATATTGCCATACAAAAATTGGGGTTGTTTTTTTTTTACATATAACTGTATTGTTAGACATTTTTATTATACTGAAAAATTCTTTAGAATATGAAATCCTATGAAGTTGGTTATTAACATTTTTATTGTCCGACGAGCCGATCTAGAAATATATTATGCGAAAAACCACTTTAATAATCAAACGGGCATTCTTAGACCAATTCTAGTTTTTTTACTTGTTTTTTTAATACTTTTTATAACATTTTTAATGTTATTCATATGCAACTGGATGAAGTATTCAATTTCATTTTCAATTTTAGGTTCTGTTTTCTTTAGTGAATTGTCTTACCAGAAGGAGAATTAAAACAGAAAAGAAATTAACTGGGAGTTGAAATATGAGATATGGATTTTGATCTGCGACCTAGAAATACTATGGAAAATTAGTACTAGGTTACGGATTCATGTCTATCATCATCTGCGTTCCATGTATTATTAAAAGGGATATTGTTGAGCTCCTTTTCTTTTAGGCTATTGCTCCTTCGGTGCTACCAGACGACTATTAACCAAAATGTTCATTCTGACGTATTGAAAAACTTCATTGGAAGTTTTTTAATATTAAGAAGGCAAAATAATGTTTATTTGCTAACGTAGAAATGAGTCTAGTATTAATTCGCAAAAATGCCATCCTTTCATATACATGAAACTTTTGGAAATAAAGAATTACGATTATATAATGCTACTTAACGTGTTCAGGCTCAGATCAGATATTCGCTTCCTTTCCCCTTAGGAATAGAAAAGAAACGGTTCCAAAATGCATCGATAACTTTGGTATTTTTGTATGCATATGAAATATGCCTTTTAGTCTTTTCAAAGAATTGTAAAGGCTTATGATATATTCATGGTATAATTATTCGGACAATGGTATTTTTAGTAATAACCGGCCAAGTGTGAGTCGGACTCGCGCACGAAGGTTTCCGTACGATCGTACAAAATTTAACCTTAGGAACCACCACGCAGGCAAATGTCATGCAGGAGTAAATTATATAGAAATGCCAAGAACTGAGCGCAATAAACGTAGCCAACGCAGCCTTGACGCAGAAGTTAGGCAACTTTCAACTTTCAAAGCAATTACCGTGCGTTGACATATGTTTTAAAAGTTTGTAAGTTATCAGAATGAGTTTTGAGGAAAATTTAATAATGGAGGTGAAAAAATATCCTGTTCTATATAAGAAATCTTCGGGCGAGTATAAAAATATCCAATTAAAATTTAGAATATCGGATGGAATTGCGACAAGCTTGTCTTCGACAGGTGAAAAAGTTTAGCAATATATTTTTTTGAAAATTTAATAAATAAAAATCTATAAATATACAGCTGAAGACTGTCAATGCTGCTGGAAGTCTCTAAGAGACAGATTTTCAAAGGAATTTAATAATAGAGATTTACCTTCAGGTAGTGCAGCAGTCAAGGTGGTGGAGTGGGAGTATTAAGCTTCATTATTATTTTTGATGGAACATATTAAGCCCACGAAGTAATAAAACATTTTTTGTGTTGATTCGCAGTAACTTATATATAAATAATAAATTTTTCAGAACGAGAGGAAATTTCTCAGCAGTGAGAGATGAAATCATCGATTTGTATTTGAAGGATGAAGACTTCACAAGTTTGAAGAGGCAGAGAACGTCTTCAAAAGTAGATCCCAATCTCGACTCATTCACTTCCTTTGATGGGTCTGAGTGAGACCTCTGGAAAGAGAGCAAAGCTCTCGCGAAAAACCAGAAAATAAAGTAAAGCAGGAAGACCTTAATAGCGAGCTTATTGAGACAATGAGTGTTTTCAAGGATTATTTTAGGGCGAAACCGACGAGCCCTGTTCTCCAGCCACCCCCAGAACGAATGCCGTCTTTATGCAATCCGCGGCAGCCATAATTTCGACTTTGAATCAAGACAACCAAAATAAAAATAATAAATTCGAAGTCGACCTAAAAAGGATAAAATGCGAAGGGAAGATCAAAGAAAAAAAATTGAACGTCTACTAAAATTAAAATAACTTTTGTTTAGGATTTTGTTTTTTGTGACTGACTGGCATTGGAACTTTAGTTGTTGCTCTGCACTGGCAACATTTAATTAATTTTTATTTACTAGAAATAAATTTGAATTGTGAAGTTGGAGATTTTAAGTCTTCTGGCCTTTTCGTATTCAGAGCGTACGTAAGAACTATTACATAGCTTACTGTGGAGAAGGCAAGGTTAGCTCAGCTCGAAGAGCGTGGGACTCTTAATCTCAGGGTTGTGGATTCGATTTTTTTCTTTTTATTTAAATTAATAAAATAATAAATTAATGTAAATTATAATTTTGTGGATTCGTTGAACGCATTTTCTTTAAATTAAATAATAAATTTATGAAAGATAACATTTTTGGTTAAAAACATATTTTTAAAAAGTATTTCCCAATGTGTAACTTATTTAAGATTTTTTCTAGAGTGATCTTATATGTTTACTATCTTATTATAGGTAAAAGAATAATAAATAGGCGACGGCGGTGGTTGTCGAAGTTAGATTTACGGAATCAATGTTCAATGTTGTTGTGGGGCACCACTTGTCCAGCACCGTAAGTTACTTAGTTTAGCCACTGTAGTACTTAAGGGAGGTACTAGAAAAACCTTCCATTAAGTGGTGTAGATGATGTGTTCTGTATTTTTATGTCTTGTGTTTCATGCAGTTACATGTCCTGTTTAGTTTGTTAGTTTTGTTATGGTCTTGCTGCCATTCTTATGGGCCTGCGTAGCAGGACAGCTCGTTAGGTCGAATTTTTTACTATATGTTGTATGATAATATGGTTTAACAAAAAATTTGGGAGTTTAATTAAGGGGAAATGGCCGTGTAGGACCGGCTTTACTTAACCAGTTTCGCTCCAGCCACGGAGCTCATCAGAAGTTTTCTAAACTGGCAAATGATCAGTTTGCTTCACTGTGTACATCTTCAGTGTACAATGTTGAAACTGTTCTATTAATAATTGTCAGATTTTTAATTTTCTAGCTATCCCCTATCTCACTTACCTACTTATTTTAGATGTTTCCCGATTGTATGTTTGTTTATTATCTTGTGCAATGTCATTCTTCTCATAGCACATGATTTTAAACACGCTCATACATATGTGACTATTTTATGCTCTTGCAGAAACTCTTTTTCCAGATTTGTCTCAGCAAGGATATATCTAAACTACTTTCCTCTCAATGGGTCATTCATATATGATATTGTAGCATAGCCGATGAAGAGCCCTGCAGGAGGTAACTTGAACAGAATTAAACCATGCAGGAGCTAAGATACACAGTGTAATCTCTTAAAAGGCGGATACTGGAAGGCCTGGGAATGCTTGTATTCTTGACACTACCATTGTTAGTCAAGATGTCAGTAAATTTCACAAAAGCTGGAAGATGATGACAAAAGACTTAAAAAAGCCGGAAAAAGGGCACACTTTTGATATTGGGAGTATTTCCATGTGGACGCACTTGCACTGCAAATAAAAATTAAAAAAAAATTTAATGGTACTGTTAGTACTCTTGCCTGAGTGACACAGATACTACAACCTTGAAAATAATTTTAAACAGGCTAAGGCTAACATGAACTCGTTATTGTCCCATCCTAGCTATATACCGTGCGATTCTGTTATCTATTCAAAATTGTGTCAAGTGGTATAGTCTGGATGGGTTGTTGATTTACTATTTTGGTAGTAATCTTAATGCACATAATAAGATCTGGAATAGCCGGGATGCCAACCACGGTGGTAGGAGTCTTGTGGAGTTGTTTACTTCAACAGAGGTGATTCCCTTGCAAGAGCCTGGAACCAACCTTTCTCATAAATCGCAGATAGGAAAGGATAAAGGAAATAAATTGGCTTATAATTCTATAACCCACGAGATAGAGACAGAAAAATAAGAAGAATATGGAATGGCTTTGATAAAGCACTTCCATTCTTAGACTAAAGCTCGCATAGACCGTACTAACTCTGTGATTGGATTCTTCTTCAAAGAAGATGTTGTGAGTGAATAAAAAGCTAAATATAAAGTTCAAGAGCTTGCCTTTTGGACACAGACGGATACAATGCAATACACTGTTATGAATACCGAATCCAAATAAAATGACTGAAAAATTCCTGGCCTTCATCAAGTGTTGGATGTGTATTTATTTTGGAATCTACTTTTCTGCTAGAAGGACATCATTCATTAGGACTACTCATTATGAAGATCACAGGAAGTATCGAGTGAGTGCATTAGCACAAAAATACCAACCCCATGGTTGATTGCTAGTTCATTATAGCTTGGTCATGAGTAAACATATCAAATGGAAATGCTGTGGACCAGTAATAAATTATTGATTTAACTTAGAATCAAAAGCGCAATTCATTACAATATGCACAATTGCACACTCCTCTATAAATACCTATTAACATAACGTGTCATACATAACATAATGCTGTAGCTACTAGCTACCGCAGCACATTTAATATGAATTCACAACATTTGTGTTTGATTAAGGTGCGTTGAATTACTGTAAAGCTTCCATTGAATTAGCTTAATTGCTCTCATCAATTTTGCAAGGCATTTGGAGGCTATTATCATTGGCAATCCAGGTAACAACAAATCGAAGAATCCCTTTCCAAGTTCATTAATTGATCTGTTGTGGTTATAAAAGAGAAATTTACATGACATTCAAAAGTTTGCTATGTCCTTACCGAGCTATACCTTTAATAACTTGGTCCAAGCAAGAGACTGTAAAAAAACAACAGAACAAAAATAAATAATGGGAAAGCTCTCTTTGCTAGAAACAATTTTTATTTTGCATTTCATTTGAAAAATTTCCCTTTTAAATAAGAGGTGGTAGGCGGTGGTTATGCAGATTTTTACAAAAACATTCTATAGGGGTGAAATTTTAAGGACCCATTAAAGGAAGGTGTTCGAGTGAAGTAATTAATTCATAACACAGTACTTGCTCAACTGAATGCATTCGCAATTAATTCCGGTGATTGGTTTGTAATAAATGCAAAGTCATTCCATAAAATTCTACATGCTCATTTGCACAGTTATTCTATTTTTAAAGATTTAATATTTTGTATTTGTATGCAGATGAAAGTGATGTTAATTTGATAAGCTCTTCAGCAACAGATTTTCATTGTAGTTTTTGCAGAAAATTCAGTTCTTCCAAAACTTTTCGTGCTGCGACACTTGTTAGATAAAAAAAAAAAAAAAAACAACATCAAAATTAAAAAATGGTTCCCATATTTAAAAAATAAAAATCAGAAAATGATATACATTTCACAAAATTGTTATTCGGGTAAAAATTATTTCGGCGGTTAATATTAAATAAGTTCTTAAAATTCTTCTATTCTCCATCTTAGACCGATTCTAACAAGTGTGGGCTCGATTCCCGTCAGGGAAGAATTAAATTAAATATGTGGTGAAATATGCAAAAGATTGTACGACAGATGGGAGTCAAATATGCTTTATTTATGTGGTTGATGGATCTGTGTTTTATGGAACTTTATTTTTCTATCATCCTGTAACTTCTACCCTACACAGCTTGTGAAGAATAATATATTACAAGTATTATCTTATAACCGTTTCAAAAACTCCTTTTTTGATTTTTTATTATTAAAATAAAACACAGGTTTTAATTTTTGTTTTTAATTTTTAAGATACATATAAATCGAAAAATAATATTTAAATATATTTCTAACATTCATAACTGTTATAGTTCATGGAAAACATGAACAGGTGGGGTATTTACTAGAAATATTTATTAATTGATGAAAATGCACAATGGATTCAATTGTTTTTTATTAAATATTATTAACTCAAGCTCAGGGGGATACATGAAGCTTTAAAAGTAGTTTGAAGTACAAACAAAGAGTGAATAAATTAGTGATTTTGTACATTTCCACTACAAAATATAAAGGGTTTTGGACTTTGGTAAGGATGAGTAGAATCATGAAATGCTGTCAAAGTTGGCCAGTGCTGTTCTGTCTAGGTTGGCCAATCGACGAAATATGCGTTTGCTGGAAGTGATTGAAAATGACGTGGAAAAATTAATTGAATGAAATAAAAAACCGAATTTGTTGCATTTTTCTGTTGTTTAGCAATATTTGAAGGACACATTATTCGGAATCGCATTTCCGGAAATGTTCCTGCGGCAAATAAAGGCCGGAGGAAAATAAGGCCCACATTGAAAAGTTCCTACTAAAATGAATCGCAGGAACCTCATAATTTATGCGCACATTCGTCGAGGGGGCGCCAGGCAGCTCGCGCGGCCATATTCCCAGTAGTGAATGGTATGTCATCGAGAGGAGTAGAGCTGCTTTGAACGATTATATAATCGCCTAGACAAAATCATGTAGTAAGTTGTTTAGTCTGAACGTTAGGTAATGTAGTTTGTGATTTCGGTGTTTATTTTCATCCACCATTCTGTTTATTTGATTAATGAGTAATTTTGTAAAATCTTGTCATAGATCTAATAAGGCCCTACTTCAGTGGGCTTCATTACCCTATCTAACCTAAATTCTTAATGAAACTAATGTTCCTATATAGGATTATGATTGTGGCATTAGTTTTGTTCCAAAGAATGAAGACTGTTTGGATTTACTCTGTTGTACATTAGGAAATTTATAATTAAAAATGTTGAGCTTTATTATCCTCCTAGGGTTTAAAAAGACCCATTTTTATTTTAATTGGAAATTATTAAAAATAATCGATTTTTGTTGATTTGAAGAATTTAATTTTTGTTTTCGGCCTTATTATACTGTGATAATTTAATAAGGTCCTTGGAAAAGGTTTTATAAAACTAAATTAGTTTTTCAAATACTCATTTCTGTTATAGTTTTTCTATTTTTTAGTTGTGCAAATAAATAAACTTCACGGAAAACTTGTTTTTGTAGTTCTATATGACCGAATACTTGATTTATTGCATTTTTAAATTAGGTGGGCATTATTTGTCGCAGGTATCTTAGCTCTTCGTTATATTAGCACATTTCAAATGCACTTCTCTCTTGCATTGTCCGCAAAGAGCTTTTCCAGCGCTTTTCTTTTACGGGGATCTTCCTTTTCTGGTCTTTTATTGACGGACTTCGTTGGGATTGGTACTGGACGGTTTTTGGCGTCATAGTAGTCTAATCCTGACTACACAAATTGGCTAACTATTAAAAATTGACTCGGGTGTTAGTCAAAGTAGGTGAAAGAGAAAGTTTATAGAAGCATCAGACTAATTTGACAGTTTTGTTCTACTGTATGAAATATACCTTATGATTGCGTATTCCGAGAGCTTTATTTATTTCCATAGTTCAATAAGCTTTAGCAGTTCATCTGGACAATAGAAATAAAATGTTACCTTATAAATGATTCTCTCGTTCCTCCTTATATACTTTCAGAATATTTTAAAGTTTACTTTTAGAAATTTTAGTTATTTCACAACTGGTTCGCAAAGCTCTGATTTTTGATATTTTTACCAACCGGTTCGGCTGAATATCAGCGCTGGTTATAATCATTTTTGCTGTCCGACGAATTCTTATAGATTTATATAGATGAGAAAAACCACTTCAATAATCAACTTTACACAGAGGGTAACCATTCGAAATTTCATACAAGGGCATTAATTTAGGCGGGGATCGAGGAACCGGGTTAAAATACCCCAAGTTCGGTAAAAATTAAATTCTTGGGGTTACTGAGGACTCAATAGTCAATGAATAAAATTATGTAAAAATCGTATTCCTTTTTATGACAGACATTTTTTTCAGGCAACACTGCATCTAGTAACATCATCGACAAACAGCTCTCAAAAATTTCCAGGATCAAGGTAGAAAAGACGTAATTTACATATTTAAAGATGGGACCATTAAATTCTGAGGCACACGCATAAGTGGAGCAGTCCTCCTCATTTTTTAAATAGTAGGTGTTCCTAATTTACATATTTACGGAAAATAAAAACTGACGAAATATCGCATCTTATTGGTAAGAAAAAAAAATACCGAAATGAAATTTTCGTGCGTCAAAAGCCATAAACATACTTTGCAAAAATTAGACCTAAAATGCCTTCAGTAGAGAGCCAAAGTAATTTTGAGCTTTTTTTATATCAAAAATATTATATTTTTTATCGGAATTTAAAATAAAATAATTTCTACAAAGTTTTATTATTTTCAATCTCAGAAAAAAAACTCCTCCCATTATGCAGTACTGATTTACAATTGTACATCCGGAGATTTCTTTCACTTTATTACGCGTATGCTCGTGTAACTATAAAAACGCGAATGTAGAAGGGTTAAACAATTTTCAGTACTCTGGAAGAGGTCCTCAATTATTGGTTTACACAAATAGAAGGCAAAGGAATAATAAAGCCACTTTATGTTTTCTGTTTGTAAGTACTGACTGCAGAATCTTTCAAAAGGAGTCAATAGAAGAAAGACTTGCATAATTTGCACCACCCAACTGTGGAAATATTTTGTAAATTTGGAAATGTCTGTCAAAAGACAAGGATTGAAGTTGAGTTGGGGCAACGTTCAGTATAAAAGTCTAGCTTTAAAGTGGCTTAATTGATTGTCTGGAATAATCGGTTCAATGAGTAGCTTTGAAAATATCAGAGCAGAGATTAGGTATAGTTATATGGTCAGAAAGATGCCATGAATAAATTCAGTGTCCTTCTCAGTAAGAATTTCTTTTTTTAGCAAACAATGTTAGGGAAAAAGCAATTCCTTTGATAATAGGGTCATGTAAGTTACTGTAATAATGGTATTCAGCTTCACCAGACTACAAATAAGAAATGAAATAATATCATTCCCCCTGAAGTGAAAAAGTTTAGAAAGAAATCTTTTTGTGGAAAGTTGTAATGAGTTTTTTACTCTTTCGAGACCCATACAAAATACGAGTCTACAGGCAATTCTCAACCTACTGCATATGAGCAGAGAAAATTAAAAACAAGTTCCGAGGTAATGTAATTTTCTGGCCTAAAGCCGAAGACCAAAAATTCATAAAAATTTTTTTGGGAGTATAGGTACTGTGTGTATAGTGTTTCGATCAGCAGTAACAGGGCGATCTCATAAAGACAGCAATGAACCCTGAAACTGCGTGCTGTATACACTACAGTGAAATCTTTTTGTATTCTCCGTATAAATTAATTTAATAAACCTTTTGTGTTTGGGCCTATACAGGTCTAAGTGAAATAAGGGGAGGTGCCGGGTCGATAACTGAGAAGACTGATTTTGATTTAGTCAAATCTTTATTTATCAGAAAATATTTTCTAGTAACAAAAAATGATAATTCAATTCAAATAATAATATTAAAATTAAAATATAATAATACAACTCAAATAATAATATCGAAATTAAAAGTCATTAAAAAATAATAATTCAACCAAACAGATAAAATACCGAACCCCAAAAACAAAATAATAAATGATAATACAAACGAAATAATAAAATAATTCCAAAAAGTCCAAAACAAAAAAATGTCGCGGCAGATGATGTTTTTAATCTGTAAAAATAAAAGATTATTATAGTTTTCTGCCAATTAAAATATACAAATAATTTTAATAGGCCTCACTGCTGCCTATGTAAATTTTTTGCCGGAATACAAATAACCTTCCAGTGTAAAATAAGCTGAAAAAAAACAAAATCTCTATTAAAATATTATTATCGCAAACCAAATAGTAGACTTCGGCCTTCTACTACGTTCACTTTGTCCAGAAGCTTCCCGAAGATTCCATTCTAAAAATATCGATTCTCCGAACCTAAAGTTATTTATGTCCGTACTTTATAGATGTCGCTTGTCAGTTTCTAATGCACGTAACAATATTTTAGCGTAGTAGGTAGAATTCACCGATCCATGATCTAGGGTATCGTAAGAATTGGTCTTAGACTAATTTTGACTGTGTTTTTTTTTTTTTTTTTTTTGTAGGAATAATCTTATTCCACTATGTCCAATGTACCTCTGTGTACAATATGTTTTCTATAACTTCATAAAAGTTAAATATGCATGTAAACTAGTTTTAAAATTTCGAAATATTTAACTCGGTTAACAATATTTGTGAATACATATAGGGGTAGAAAAAAATAAAATAAAATTCTTAAAAAAAGCTAATTAGAGCCGTTACATATTTTCTATAAAGTAACTTTTTATCCCGAATGACATCATTTAGGAAATACCATAACAAGTTCTAAAAATACACTGACATACATTTGTAATAACTTATCTACCAATTTTAGATTTCTATCGAACAAAAAACATATTGGAAAAATCTATTCCAGAATTATTTCACCCTTTTATAGCTATTGCAACCAAACCCACCCAGCCACCCTGTGTTGTCGCGGCACAATACAATTTTACCGACATCTCTTAATTAAAACGAAATCAATTTGTGGCATCATGAAAACAATTGTCCAGAGGTATGCAATTTCCAGCACGTGTAGAGATTTCCTATCCCTTTACAATATTGCACATATGTAGTAGTCCTCTCTACCATGACGTAACAACATATGGTGTGTTAAAATATTTCCTCTATTCCGAGTTGGAAATCCCAGACCGTATTAGACTGGCCGCATTGCAGATAAGGTTGAAAGATTTCCGTGGCGGAAGAATATTGGACTTTATGCGGTGCAAATCTCAGTATATATGTACCTACATACATACATACACCGGTAAGAATAAGGATAGAATATGGGTAGTTATAGGATAAGGTATGTATGGCATAGAAACAGTTGATTCGTATTTCTCTACTTTCTTTCAAATAGCTATACTCTCCCGAGTTTCAACATTTGTTTTATTTTTACATTTGTGGTCTCTACGGTGGCAGACGTTTCACATTTCCACAGTATTACTATGTTGTGACAGGAAGTAGCTTTTAACTAGGTCAAGTATATTTCTCGTTGGAACTTATTGAGGTCTTGTAAGAGGTTAATATCGCTGGCATTGACAGTGAAACGGATAATAAAGACCAGAGCATGTCTATTACCACGATAACATCTTCGGTCTAGTTGTTGTAATTTTCAGGAAGGAAAACAATTCGATGTCGGACAAACCGAAATACATAGCCAGATTGTACGGAATAAATTAAATTGAATAAAGGATATCTACCAAAGGAAGCAGTTTTTATCCTTTTTCTATTTATTTCTCTTAGGATTACAAGTACACCGAACACGATTCAATTTCACATGTTTTTGTTTTTTTGTTTTTGGTTATTTTTCATTACATACATATCTACTCAATTTGGTTCATTAAATTATTAGTTGGTTGATTTTGAATGACCAATACATGAACTTGTTATTTATTTTGTTATATTATCAACCTGATTGTGTGACTATTGACTATCAGACCCAGCTTAACAGAAGTTCGCTGCATGGACACGTTTAATAAATAAACGGTCAACAATACATGCATATCATCACTTAGTCGGTGTTATTATTAGTATGTTAAAATAAACATAAATAAAATTACCTGCAATGCACAAACAACAGTAAACAAAAAAGATTAAATATTATATGGACATTTTTTTAAAACAACAGAAACGTCAACAACAAAATGCTCATCCGCATTATTAACAGTAATGCACATGCGATTAATAGGTTCGTATATGATAAAGCTAGACCTCGAGGAGTTAACATGAAACAGAGTTAGCCTTCTCAAATGGTGCCTACTATCACGAAAATTGATTTTGTCCAGTAACTACGGAGCATCAATATTCGCGGTTAAGAGTTGACGCACAAAAGTTAAATCGGCAACCATTCGACGTTTCTCAAGCGAGTTCATATTTAAAAGCTTCAAGCGATCCTCATAGGGTAGAAAAAACTAACGAATTATTCAAGGGTAGATAGTTGAGAGCAAATCGTAGGAAGTTCCGCTGCAGAGACTCGATATGGTCGATGTATGTACCGTAAAATGGAGATCAGACGTGGCTAGCGTATTCAAGAAGTGGTCTCACAAATCAAGTGTACAAACGCAATGTTATGGTAGGATTCGAAAACTCTCGGGACCTACGTTTTATAAAAGCCAACATAGAACTACTCTTTGATACCATATAGTTTATATGGGAGATAAAATTCAATTCAAGTCAGAGGCAGAGTCCACACGGCAAATCGAGGAATCCGAGAACTCATAATCATAAGTGATTGGTGTCTGATTCCTATGAAAAGTCATAACCTCACATTTGTCGATATTGACTACCAAATTATTGCTTTTGCACCAATTGTAAAATTTGTGAAGGTCACCTGTACCTGTTCACAATCGTTAACAGATTTAATCTGAGTGGAAAGCTTAACATCGTCAGCATATATCAAGACCTTACAGTACCTCACCACACAGACAATATCGTCAATAGACAGAAGGAAGAACAAGGGGCCCAAGAGACTCCCTTAAGGTACACCGGACAAAGTTTTCAAGACTCTAAAGATGGAATGTGGATTTGATATGTTCTGCTATCTAAATAAGAGAAGGGAGAAACCCATTCTTTTCCATTTTAATTAGTATCACGGAGTAAGATAAGTTGCCTAACGTTATACTTAAGTCTGTATAAATACAATCCATCTGGTAGCCTTTTGCAAACCCGCGAAAGGTATCCGAGACAAATTCCAACAAGTTAGTGGTGGTAGATCTGCCTGAAATAAACCCAAGTTGGTTTGGAGAGAGCAAATTCCTACATGAAACCGATAGTTGACAGTAAATGATAGATTCGAATAATTTGGGCATGCAAGATATATTTGCAATAGGCCTATAGTTAGAAATTTCAGTTTTACTAGCCTTTTTGTGGATAGGCATGATAAAAGAATTCTTCCACAGCTGTGGAAAACAAACAGTATCGAGCGATTTTTGGAAAATTATTCTTAGCGGGCTGGCAGGGAGATGCAACATGACTTGAAAAAGGCTGACAGGAATCCCATCAGGACCAGTTGTGAAGTTATTTGGAAGCCCATTAATAGATTCGAGTATATCCTCTCTGAAATTGAAGGGATAGTGAATGAAACGTTATGAGAGTCATTCATATGACTGAAGTTGCTATTTTGTGGTTGATAATTTGACGAGGCAAAGCATTGTAAAAAAAGAAGCAAACATATCGCAAATCAGTTAGACGAATCATCACTAGTAGAATCCTTGTACCTCATGGTAATGGGGTAGTTGTCCGTTCTTTTTTTCATATTAATAAACTTAAAAAAGTTGCGTGGGTCAATAAATAATTTTATACGCATGCTTTGAACATACTCATCATAAAGAGTAGAGGAAAGTTCTTTGAACTCAGAATATATTATCCCTCATATAACTCTTCCATAATTTATTCTTTCTATTTTTGAGACGCTTCAGTTCTTTATTGGACCTTGGTGGAGATGTTTTAGAGAGCGGGGAATGTGAGAGGAAAATAAATCGAAAAGAATTATATGAAATTTAGAAACGTCTTCGTCAAAATTACTGTGCTAGACAGTAATATGTTAAAGTCAATAGATGAAAGTCTACTGGAAAATTCCGAAAAATTAGCTTTTCTAAAATTGAAAAAGAATTGTGTTTCGTCACAATTTTAAGTTTTCGGTTTCATAAAAATATGTAATTAATAGTAGGGGTGATATTTGTCAA
The DNA here is from genome assembly GCA_963930735.1 of Dioctria linearis. NCBI lineage: Eukaryota > Metazoa > Arthropoda > Insecta > Diptera > Asilidae > Dioctria > Dioctria linearis. Next base: position 329,770,893 of record OZ005740.1, on the reverse strand, counting down.
AAGTAGACATTTTTACTGCAGGGCTAGCTTCAACTAATTAAGTTATCGCGTCAATAGAAAATACCAGGTCTTACTGCCTAATCATGTCATTCTTAACATTACTGATTTGGCTGAGGCCAAGAAATGCAATAGTCTCAAGGAAAAGTGATGCCCTTGTTGTTGTCATAGTCATCGTCAACTTCATAATGATTATTAAACTGATATTTCAAGGGAAGCAAAAAATTATATATTTATTTTATTTTATTGCAATTACTTTAAATATTATATGCTACGCCGGCCTAAAATAGGAACCTTATCTGTATATGAATCTCTCAAGATACCAATATTTTACTTTAGCAGTCTTACGAGGTCCATCAGTTAAGAAAGCTTTCAGGAAGGTTAAAAAAATATCACAAACAAAATGATATTGCTATCTACGGTTGTCTTTAGCACCCGTTTCTTTGAGTGACACAATTTCTCAACATTTTTCAAAATTTTCAATATTAATATTTCAACTTAAAATCTGCAAAAGGTAAAAGCCGACATTACAAACCAATTTTGGAATTAAAGAAGAAAAATTAAGCGGTGTATACAGGATGGTTAAACTTATTTATAAATCAATAATTAAATAGAAACTATACCTACACCTTTTACTTAAGCTACGTAATACAAGTTCATTATCTTAAGTAGAAAATATCGGATGCTATACTGATATCAATGTTGATGGAATTTTTTACTTGTTTCAAAATTCAAATGCATACTAAAAATTATATTAAAGCGCTTAAAATGGAAGATAATTGAAACGCTAAGTATGCTTAGGTCAGGTAACTAACATTCTTTATACTATTGTACACATACGATATTCTTATTTTCAGTACGTAATGTAAAGAAAAGCAAATCTAAAATTCAATAATGCAGTTTGTAATATTCTTAAAAGGAAAACAAAATAATTATATAGAAGTGGTACAACTATTTGGCATTCAATTAAGTAATGAAGTTATTTATTTTGCTTATGTTGTGGATGGCTTTCTTTTCACCCCTAATATTTCATTTAAATATACCTGACCAAAAATTCGAAAGTCAAAGAAATGCTTCGAGGATATTCAATGTTAAAAATATAAAAAAAAATATATATAATATCAATTAAGCAATTTAAAAAAGTATTTTCATCAGTGTTGTACTTAGAAACTTGAGTATTTTCAATTAAAAGAATTTAGGTTTTTGATGATTCGTTTCATAATGAGTTTCCTGTAAGGGGAAAATTTATTAATAAATAAATTTGGAAACAATTATAGAAATTGAGTTGTATGGGTCCTGTTTTGTATATACTTGAAAATAATATGGGGTTAATGACCCTGGAATTCGTAGAATGGACGATGAAAACTACACCATAATTTTTGTAGCTTATAATTTATTGGCCAATATTTCGGTCTTTTGTTTAGACCATCTTCAGTGCCTAAAAATATACAATATTTTATTTCCTTATGTCAATATTTTTGAAACTTAAGCTAAGAGAACATGAAACACTTTGTAATCAGCATAATTAGAACAACACGAGAAATGTTAAAGGAAAAATTAGATAAATAAATAACAATTAAATAAATAAATAAATAACGAAATTAATTTAGAGCACAACGATGGACATCTTAAGATCTACGCGTAGTACTACTAATTCAAGCGATTAGTAGGGGATCTATGTTTGTATTGTGTGTTGATGTATTGTGTGTCTATTTGGAAATTAATCGACTATGGTTTATTGAGGTTTATATAGAGTGCTTCGACGTTTTTTCTTCTCCTCCAATTGTGATCTGTGTGAAGGAACTTCGGATTCTCATAGCCAAATTCATGGCCCTTTTTAATAGCATGGGATAAGCAAGCTGTATTATAGTTGCGTTCATTCGGCTCCATATCTGTGTCATTTTTTGAAAGTTTAATTGTTCTTTTGTAGTCATTGGTGTGTTCCCTCATTTTCCTTGGATGCGATGAGTTGATTTAACGTTGCACTAGCGTTCTTGTTTCTGTTCACTTAATTATGGTAAAAGCCTAATAAAAAAAAACATCTAAAATATTCAAAACTTTCCGTTTATACACAATTTCAATAATTTATTGCCAAATTCATTAAGATATGAAAGATTTTCTTATTTTTCTATAAATTTTTCTATATATAGAGTACATATATTTTAAACAGTGTGACGTCACGGAAGATAAGCTGCGAGAATACCTTGACCTAAATCAAACTAACTTTTAATATTATGCGTAGGTGTTCAATCCATTGTGCTGTAGCAGCTAGCAGTATTATTTCTTTGCGTTACAAAAGGGATGACAAACTTAGTATACCCAATAGATTATATAGGGTATAATAAATCTTATAATCTCATCAGTCATGTATTCTTATCCACAATAAAATATTCTTTAAAATTTATTGTAGAGTATAACTAATTAATGTTCGATTATAAAATCTTATCGAGCTACATACTATACATGAATTCAAAGTTACTAAACTTGACTTACTTAAGATAGGAATCCACAGTGTGTTAGCTGGGGATACTGAGCACATATATCATCATTTGTTGTACCAATAATATATTAAATAATAATACATTAATAATAAAATTATAACGAATATCTTCAAAAAATTTCTTACTTTGAAATTTTTATATAAATCTTCACCACATTCTTTGAAGCATTTGAAAAAGCCATTGATAATTTGTTCGGCAGTAGGCTCGCATCTTAAGAAATTTGAAATTTTCTGCTTATGTTCTCAAAATTTGTTAAAAATAGCTCATGGTTCACTTTCGGCAAAAGAGCAAAGTGTTGTCTTAAATATTTTCGCTGAGATATAAATGGGCAATTGTCTTTTATATCCTGAATTGATGGAATTTTTACAAATTATACAAGGAAAAAAAGCCATTTTCAGGTGCCTGTGAGAAAAAAAATGATTATTATACGAAAACACTTCACCAGTTTTAAATTTACAAATTCCGCAAATATATGTATATGATAACAATTGAAAATTAACAATAAATCCATTTGTTTATTTAGTTGAACAAAGGAATTGTAATTACACAAATATTTTATTATACAAGGCCGCAATTAAAAGAATGGAACGTGTGGACTGCGCTGTTCACCAATCTGTATCACCACATTAAATGATCTCGTAGACTCACACTCAGTTTGCTTTTGTGCGTACCTAACGGTTACTATAATTTTCGGAGTAATTATTATGCTCTAAGCAGATATTTACTTGTTCATAAAGTATTCTGTTACTTTAACGAATAGTAAAATTCCTAAGTACGTAGCAAATTTATACTCCCTAACTAATATGATTCCACCATTAGAGTAATCTGCTGTTTACTATAGACCAGATTTATTTTAAAAAGTGTAAAATTTTACTCATTAAAGATTCGGTTTACTCTCACACAAGTATACCAGTACTCGCTGCATAGTAAATTTACTTCAAAGTATAGTGGGAGGCTGAATTTAATTTAGAGTAGGAGCTGGAGGGACTTGAGTTTGCAAAATGTGAATTTGATACAAGTTCAGAAATGCATATACGAGTAGATTAATATTTTGAATGCTGCCAGAAACCCTGCGGGTTCAATTTTTTTTATACTCCCTCCCCTAACGTCGCAAGTAAATCGATTGAGTTATGAAGTTATTTTAATGATTATCTTAGTGACAAATTAATTAAATATAATAATAAGTAGTCAGATGAAATTAAAACAGCAATAATTAATAATTATAAATTGTTGATAAAAAAATTATTTAATGAAAAAAAAAGCAAATATAAAGACATATAAATGAAAGAAATACATTTTTCAATTGTTCAATACTTAGATATAAATTTCCCAAAGATTCTAGAGTTTCTTGTACGAAATCCAACGATGCTGCATGAAGAATGAATTTTCCGAAAGGTTGGAAAACCCCAATCAATTCATACTCTCAGGAAGATGGAGGGAAGCACTCTTCCTGTTTTCACTGAGAGGTAAAGGGAAGAACTTTTCCTGCTTTCTCGGAGACAAAAATAAACATATGATCACTTATTAGAATCTTGTACTTAAATGAAAATAATGCACAAATCAGAATATTTTCTATCTGCATGCACTTTCCTTCCTTCATTATACTTAGAAAAATAATGAAACTATATGACTCATTTCGCGACCTGCACGTACTCCCTCGAACTAGCCTGTGCAAATATAGCCGCACAAATTTCTATCTCTTTTCGATAACAACACGAATGAAGATATTTATTCATTACTTCTGCCTTCTCTAAATATTCCCTAAAGGGTACATAGTATGCTCAAATATACGAGCATCTACACATTACGCCTGCCTTTCTAAACCGGTTCAACGTAGGATACATACCTCTGCCTTCTCTAAGAATTGCCTGGAAGGTACATAATATGTATGCTCAATATGCCTTAATAAACCAGGTAATGTTGACAGTAAACTTAAGCCAAGCCAGGCATTCCCATTTTTCCCACTGGGCTTATCTCGAAAATATTAGAACTGCGTCTTTAAAAAACGATTTCCGCTCACCCAACTCGCTCTGCGTCATCTACCAACACTATTTCACCTTCAGGGATTAAGGAGCATTCACAATGACAGAGTAGAATGAGTCAACAGATTGCATTTGCTCTCATCATCTTCTCATAGTCTCACCAACGTCTACTCTGGTAGAATCGCGAAGTACTTATATTAAAGTGCAAACTTGAGCTAAGGAGAGAGAATGCAATCTACTTTGCCATTGCTAACCCTTCTTTCATAATGGCAAACTATGCGTATGACATGTGTTGCCATCTCTTGTGAAAAAACAAAACTACGGCCAGTGGGCATATTGCCAACATGCGCCTATAGTATCCGCCTACCCTATCTACGGTTTTTTTTTATATTATTAGATAATAGAGAGATTCATATATAAGTTTCCTATTTAAAGTCGGCGTAGCATAAATAATATTTAAAGTAATTGAAATAAATTTTTGAAATTTGTAAGGTAGATTTGCTCATTTAAAATTATTAAAAGAATTTATGTCGGAATAGTGATAATAATTATATAATCTTTTGCTCACCTTGAAACATCAGTTTTATAATCATTATGGGAATTAGGTCGATAATATAGTAAAAACACAACAAGTAAAAGTTTATATATTGTGATGAACTGAAAAGGTTATTCAAATTTTTATTAATTTATTCATTAGATATGTAAGTAATGATAAATAACCAAAAACGCAATAAGCATGTATTGTCACGAATTGATTTTCACCAACTAAAGGACTTTGCAATTATAATAAAACACAGGCATCGTTTATAGAAAATTTCAATTCACTAAGCCATAAATAAGTCAAATAATCTATTCAGTATTATTATATAGGATCAATAAATATGTAAATTATTACATGAAACTTAAAGAATAGAATTTGGACAGAATTCATTGTAACATTTCTTGCTCTATATTGCAAAAATTACTTTACAGTGCAATAAGACATATACTTGATTCTAGAACACTGTTGATCCACTATTCGAGGATGATTCTGTTGTGTAACTTATGTCCGACAACCGATGTAGACAAAAATTATCAAATTTCATCTAATCTCCGTACTTGATGAATGCATCAAATTATCAATTGTCGTAAAATGATTTATGTATTCAATTTAATTCATTTGTAAACTTCATAGGTATGTATACAGTTTAGATGATAAAATTTTACCCAGAATAAATTTTCGTTTCGATTTTTATGTTATCTTCGATTGCTAAATCCGGCTCGAAGGACCATAAGTTATGTGACTAAGTTAGGACTACTTTTACGAATTCAACGTTACAAAAATTTATTTTCTCTTTGAGTTTTGAATTAAAACTTGAATAGACGAAAATTATTTAATAATATACAACTGCGTTACATAATATAATAATGCTCGTAATATGGTTTTCAACAACAACCGTCTAGACAGCTTTTCAATGTAGGACGTCGATTCCAAAATAAGAAGAATGGAAAATAACTTAAAATCGGATAGGTAGTTCTTTGTAACTTTAAAGTGAGTTTAAGTGTTTCAGTAGATTTTCTCTTTCGCCAACCTTACTACATTTAAAATGTGTACCCCCACCACCATCCTTCATGACGACAAAAAAATGAAAGATATCAAGTTTGAGAACATAGATGAAACAATTCGTTTGATATCGGGTGATTCACTGGTGGCACTCAGATTTTTTTTCCGGAAAACGTTGCCAGTTGAGGGAAAGTATTTTCTATCGAAATTGACGAAATTCAGCTTGAATGACATTCAAGTGTACTGCTTTTAAGTTACATAATAGGATAGGAAGTCCTCTATGCTTATATCTATATTGTAAAAATATTCATATGGAGGTAAAAGATTACAAACATCCTTCTGACATAATTTTTGCATTTGCTTAAATACACTATTTTGCCATTAAGCCGTCGATATCAACGACGGGAGAGTTCCTTTTTGGTCATCTTATCGGTACATCTCCATGAGATAAAAAAGGCTTTTGTATCAATGTATTTTTTCAAAAACGTCTACGATATCCATAAGTTTGCATTACGAAATTTATTATCAGAACTGTTCAGTTTCAAAAAAAGATATTGAGAAAATAATATTCGCAGAGATCTACAATATGAGACAAATTTGAAACTATGAAGTTTTAGAAAAATTAAATTCCTACGAAAGTTCTTTATCTCACCGAGTTTTAAAAAATGTCAGTTTGATCTGTATCTTGATAATTAGTCATTCAAGGTTCCAAAAAGATGCCCCCTTTCCACCCGTATTTCGTTATTCTCCTCCAATCTGGCATTGTTTTCGATTAAAAATCTTACACTACACCACCATTGAATTACCCGGTAAAAAGCAATCTCATAAAGAGAGTATTGAGTTTTTTTTTTATCAAGAATTCAAAGTTTTATTCTGCCATGAAATTGAATTTTCCGGTGCTCGATAAATTGAAAAAATAAATTTGTTTCTTGAAAAGGAAGGACCGGTATTCTCCCTATATTTTGTCAGTGCGGTTTGTTGAAAAAGGAATACATGAAGAAGAAAGAGTGTAACACACCAACGCGGGATGTCACAGGGATAAAGAAGTCCGATCCATAGCACCCAAAAGAAGAAACAACGACTTAGCTTCAGACAACTGAATACCTTCCGTGAATTTGTCTGGTCTTTACCTGGTGCAGATAGATACTCTTGGGTGTGCCTCCCAATTTGCGAAGGAGCTACAAACCTTACCTGACATACACATGATGCGTTTCATCAGTAGGACAGGAAAGGTTCAATGACTTCTTTTACCAGAATATGAACCGCCTTGGCCTCCGTGCCTGGAATTAATCATCCGTTTATGTAAAAAAAACCTCATTAACATTAAAAAAAAAATCATAAGAGGAAGAAAAACCAATTCCAAAATTTGGCCAAACAAAGGAAGTGGAAGCAACGTGAAGGAAATTATTATTCCCGCACTGTGAAGATCCGAGAGATCTGAGACTTAACCCGTGTAACTAGACTATAAGACAAGAATTTAATGTGAATGTGGGCGAAAAAATGTCGCTTTCTAAACTCTGCCAAGTGTACAACGATGTCTTCTTCCCTAGGGATGTTAAGCTTATTAACCTGTGCTACATCTTGCCAAATTTTTGACGAATTTTCATGACGCAAAATGGCGCCACAAATTTCAAATCCAAACTAAATTAAGCAGAGATTAAACATTTAAAAAAAATAAATTACGGGACACATGCCTTGGAATAAATCGTTCGATTGCTAACATTTATGACCTTTGAATTTTGAATATGTGTTTCTTCAATCTTCCTGCAGTCCCCACTAAACGCAAATTCTTTCAATGTGAGCTTTGCAGAAAAACTATCGAAAATGCACTCAGCTAAAAATTTTAACCAATTAAAGTATCGCTCACATACCCTACATTGCATTGCCGTAGCCTAGGTATGATAAGTAAATCACCGAGGAGTAAGGAGCCATTTATCAAAGCCGATAAAAATACTAGCGAGCTTAGAATTGTGTTGCGGCATATATGCGTGTCGCACGCAAGGAGTATTGCTTTTAGAGCTTTTACGTGACAAGGATTAGACTCGTTCATTTACATACTTCCTCACGACATATAAGGGGCAAACGTTGTCCTTTTATTTAGTGTCATCGGATCCCACAATTAAAGTGTCCACTGACCACTAGTTCCGCCGCAATGTCGCTATAGCACTATCCCCATAATTCTCCATTAAGCTCTTGTCTGGTGAGTTTTAATGATTCCGCACATTACGTCAAGTGATTGTGGAGGTACTTTTAGAGTGGGTACGGTGCATGTTTGACTAGCTCTTGTGAAGTGATACTGTGGTCAGTCGTTGTTTGCTATTTTCAAGTTGAACAAAACACGCAATCGAAAGAAAAAATTGCTGGTTCGACTTGATTGAAAACAACTGTGGTAAATCTATTGTTTCTTACAGTTAGTGGCGCAATTTAGACATAGAAGTAATTTTGGATTTTCTTGAACTATTTCGAGCATAAGTTAATCTTAGTGATATAACGGGTAATATGTAGATCTCAGGGATTGTTTTTCAGGCTGTTTTAGGAGAATAGTTATGAAAATTCTTGGGTACGGAAGTTTTTCAATAACCCTGAGAAAAGATATTGAAGTTCTCATGATTCCATACATATGCATATAAGGCTTTATACCCCTGCCAAATCTTGTATCTTAATGGATCGCTCAGGTTTCCATTGTGGAGTATTGTAATTGACCTCTTCAATCTCTGTTGTCTACAAGAGGGGTGGCCAACACGTCGATCGCGAAGGGATCTTTGGTCGATCACGATGTTGTTTTTGGTTGAACGAGAAATAACTGATGACGAATTTTGGTCCATCATAGTAGACATGAAAAAATTTCAGGAAATAATCGTAACTCATATAATTAAACAGTGCGTTTACCTCAAGTTCACAGTTTAATTTTTCAATTTACCTATAATCGACCAAAAAATTCTTTCGTTGTGCAACAAACCACTTAGTCTCTACTAAATTCTGGTAGGTTTATCGACACGCCGTCTTTTTGTGTGTTAAAAGTGGTAACATTTATTAGCTTTCACAAAAAAGAGTCATCCTTTTTATTAACACTACTGTTATGAAGTGTGAATAAATGTTAGTAGGCACCCTTTTTATATTTTATCTAAGATTTGTCGAAGACTTATCATTTTCATGATGAAGTGGTAACTAGTACTAGTTTTTGTTTAATATACAATGCCTCTATCTATGCCTCTATAGCTGTTTCTAAAAGGGGTAATCTTGAAATACGATACTTATCTCTGCATAGCAAACAACAAATAGATTACCCACTAAATAGTGAATTAAAAAAATAACTTAGGAATTTAAGGGTGCAAAAAAGAGCTCAGCCTAATATTTTTAAAATCATGAGCAGTGACCATCAAATTATAGAAAAAATTGTAAACCATTTAAATAAACAAGTGAAAATGTAGGAGAACAGTATAATGACATTAATAGATGTTCTTGTTTTTTTCTTCAATTTGATGATTATACATGACACAGCACAATTGCTTATTTTTATTTGTATGGTTTTTAAAAAATTATACCCTCCAGAGAAGAAATTGTTGGATATAATTAATTTGAAGGAACGGCTAGAAGTGTACATTTTCAACTTCTTCTATAAGATTATCTTGCTGATTTTTAATTGCTACCTTTTAATTGATTTCAACGACAACAGATTCACAAGAGCAATGATAAGCTATTTAAATAGATTTATAGTGCTATGTTAAAATGATGTCAGATTTCCAAGTTTTTTAAGCTATCACTATATAATTAATCAACAAGTGTTAGCCAGCAAAAGATCAAATACAAAAGAACTAATGTATGTACCATTTAAAATTGTAAACTCTATTCGCGGCAGCTGTCTCGAGAAGCATCTATTCCAATTACAACTTGTTAAAGAACAGCTAGAATTATTACTAGTATTACTACATATTGATGTGAACTGGCAAAGATTTCGAGATTATTGGCCCAGATTTCTTAAAGCACAAGATAAAGAATGTGCGAATTTAAATGATATAACTTGGTTGAAGCGTTTGGCATTTCAAAAAGATTTTACATAAAAATTGAGTGATTTGAATTTAGAAATGCAAGAAAAGAATAAAACATTGAGGAGATGATCGGCAGTATTAGTGTTCAATCCACCACCGAACCATATTTCCCTCGACGTATCCAGCTATATATTTCCTGCAAATACACATTAAAAGCACAAAGAATCAAGTTTTAAATTGAACGAAATTCAATACTTATCTGAAAATTAAAACTCCCTTACACTCCTATCTTCTCGTACAAACAGTTCCATACTCTCTCGACTATCTCCACAAGCTAAAAATAACAAAATATTATTAAAATGATTAACAAAAACCAATAAATTAGACAAAACTCATCTAAAATACACGTACCTCCGAGTATTTACATTTTCGTCTTGTCATCACATTGACATTACGTCAAACAGACTCAAATTAAAATTCAAATTCAAATTTATTGAAATTAAAGAGCACAAGTGAGAACAATGTTCATTGATTTGCGCATACTCCTAATTATAGATACATGAAAATCGACATCGATTTTGAAGAAGTAAAACATTAAATAAAAATTAAAAATTAAAATTAAATTTAAAGTAAAGCATAATAGTAATTAATAAGTATTAAAAAGAACATAGAAATTGCTAAATTAAGATAAATTGTTTAATGTAGTATCAAAAATTATACCAAGGTTGCGAGTTGATTCAGCAAAAGGAATAGATATACCATTAAGTTTAACACAAGGTTGTTGGGACATATCAACGTGATTTTTAAAAATAACAATAACTTGCGACTTTGAAGGATTCAGCTTAAGACAGTTCAAACTAGCCCAGGATTCAATAGCTTCCAAATCCATATTAACTTTGTTCATGCTACTATGGAGGTTTATTAAGTTTGAGGATAAGCACATTTGAACACACACACACATTTAACGATCTCGGCGCAGCAATTGGTATAAACGTTGTTATGGCAACGCCATGGGGAGTACATCACATGATCGACCTCGGCAGCTATAAAAAGGCGGCGAATAATAGTAAAATCACCCATTTCCAAATCAGAGGTGATCTGATCAAGCCCTAAGGCTTGGAGTCTGTTCTGAGCAAAAACCCTAATCCAAATCAGAGGTTAATTCTGAAATCCAATATAGAAGTTAATTCTACATACATAACTTGAGGCTCAATCCTACAAGCAGAAGTTAATTCTGGCCATCCTAACTAGTTGAGGTTGACTCAATGCTAAAACAGAAGTTAATTCTGGCTACCCAAATCTTTGAGGTTAACTCAATCCTAAGTGCGGAATGCTAGAGCCAAGAAATTCGGTCAAGGAATTTTTCCACTTATTTTAGGTCAATGAATTTTTGACAATTTGGATTTGTTAATTGTGTGATATTTCTGACAATAAAGAAATAATGATGAAAGTGAAGAAATGGATAATTCCCAATGATAAATGAAGATACACGTAAAACAATTTTTATTCGTCCATTAGTCATTTTAGAAATGGATAATTCCCAATGATAAATGAAGATACACGTAAAACAATTTTTATTCGTCCATTTGTCATTTTAAAATTGATTCACCTCTTGCAAAATCGCCGTTCCTTCCATCAATTTTTCAATTATTCCACCAACGTCAAAATTCCTTACAGAAATAAGTATATCAGTATTTATTTCTTCAAGAAATATTGGCATAAATGGATTTTTCGAAAACAACGACCTCTTTTTGTCAATCGAGAAGTAGAGTTTTTCTGTTCGAATTACTTTTCTCTAGCATACTGCTCCAAGGAATTGGCAATGAAACAAATTCCTTGAGCATTCCATGACTTTTTTTTTTACATAGTTTTTGTATAGGAAAAAAAAATCCTTGGATCTAGCATACCGGGATTTACACAGAAGTTGATTCTGGAACATTAAAATTGAGGTTGACTCAAATTATTATCTATAGGAGTTGATCCAAAACAAAATACATAACTTGAGGTTGACGATTGTGAGGTTAACTCAAGCAATCTTACACAGGATTTGGATTAAAAATCTAGACAACTGTATACATATGTTAGTCCAGATCAATTTCCAGAGGTTAACTCTGCAATCAATAAACTCAGAAGTTGATTTTGACCAGATTGGGAGAAATACCAATCCCACGCGTAGCAGCAGCCAATTCGCTGCACTCATAAAAGCGCACACGACTAAACGTCACAAGTGCCATTACTGCAATCTCATACGCAGCAGCACTCCGATTTGCTGCATCTATAAGGTACAGAACAGATTGGTTCCACATTCTCCAAATCACTCATAGCAGCAACATAAGTTGCTAGATCCGTGATACTGCAAACTTTATGTGAAAAACTTGACTGCCCTCACGTAGCAGTTCGAGCAAGAACAACTCGACTACCCTCACGTAGCAGTTCGAGCAAAATATACTAATACTTGCGAGTAGACTATACCTTCTGTCACAGATCATCCGTCTCGTGCCAACTTACTAACGCATACTCTTCTTCTTCTTCTTTACAGGAGTAAGGTAAGGGCAAAAACGGAGTTCGGGCAGTGTAGCTGCCACTTTTATGAATTGTTTTTTAAATGAAGTTTTTTATTATCTATTAATTTTTTACTGAATTTTATTGAATTTAAAATAGTATTAAGTCTAAACTGAATTGTGATATTAGATGTAAGAAAAACTGGAAGTAGCACGACTAATAATTAAAATTTGATATTATTGAGTTGTAATTGTAATTGTAATTAATTGTAATTACAACATTTAAAATACGTTTATGAAAGCAAAAGATTAAGTAAGTTGAAAGCTTTTACGTGAGATTTCCTGAATATCTGAAATATATGTATAACCTTAACAAAAACATATTAGAAAATAAAATTATACTGGAAATTGGTTAACGCGAAATCGTGGGAACTAGCAGAAGATTTTCGTGGTATCCGCATTTCTTAGTAAGCATTGTCTTATATACCTATATACGCGAAAAAATTTATAATATTAAAAAATTTGGGTATAAGCATTGGTCTCATTATTGCCACAATTTCATTCATGCTCGGCCAACTTGGGAGTAGTCTCAATATGGTCGTCCAGGTTCAAATAATCTTCGTGTGTAATATCTATGGCTAAGTTCAGATAGTTGTAAACACCTCGTAAGCTATTGTGTAATTTAACGGGACGAAGAATCTTGTGAGGGAAGCATTACCGAGGAAATCCAAGATGATTGAAACAATGTTAAATTATTGTGGTTGTTGCACATCACCAGGCAGTAGATGTAAGGAGTCCAAAATTGTCGCCAGGCAGTAGATGTAAGGCATCCAAAATTGTCATTCCGTTAGTATCTTCCTTAGATTCAACACTCGTCATGAATTTGCTGAACGGAAACTTTCTGTGGGCGGTTTTCTGTTCTTAATGAGGACACAAGGTGCTGCTCGATGGTAAAACAACCATTATTTTGTGGTAATTGATTTTTTTTTTTAGCAAAATAAGCAAATAAGAATTTCAAATGTTCTCCTATTAACCCATTCACTGCCAACTACGAGATATCTCGTAGTAAGCGTATGTACCAAAACTGCCGAGTACGAGATATCCCGTAATGAGTGCTACAATTTTAAATTGATTACAAATGGCCATTTGAGGCAGGAATTATTAGAAAGGATGAATGAAAAATTTATATAGTTAGTATAGAAAACATCATTAATTTTTATTAGATAATTAATTATAACATAATAATTATATATATGAGCCGTTCAGTGCACAGATTTATTAACCCGATAAAAGAAAAGATAGGAAACATTTATACAATTTCATACATTTCTTGTGAAAAAAACAATTTTTTTTATTCAAGGGCCAAACAAATGTTGTTATGTGGCCTTTGTACAATAAATATTTTTGTTTTCACACGAAATGTATGAAATTGTATAAATGTTTCCTATTTTTTCTTTTATGGAGTTAATCAATCTGTGCGGCTCATATATGAATGCATTACTGAAATTTAAATATATTTTTATTGTTATTGCTGTGTATGATGAGTTTTAAAGCAAGGATCAACGCAAAGGGGTGGCTTGTTGGGGCACACTGGACGAAAAATACCTAGTTTCCTAGCGTTGTTTTGTTTTGTATACATTCGGCATGTCTTTGTAGACATCCTTTATTTTTCTGTGGGGGGAAGATGTTCTACGTAATGAAAATCAGTTATATTTGTATTATAGGTGTTGCTTTCTCCTGCATTGCTGCCGTCGCCATCAAGTAACTGTATAATAACTGATTCCCTATATTTTAGCAACGTCATCTTTTTATTCCCTCGATTTCTTTGGTTATAGAACATGTATGCATTCTGCAGGAAGATTTCGAAGCAGTGTAGGGCCATTTTTTTGTGCCAACGGATGGTTTTCCTGAGGAATGAATAGTAGGACATACGTTGGTCAGCGCGATCAACACCTGCCATTCTCAAAGTATAATGACTATATCTGGTTTAGTTGAAATTTTTGCATTTGTGTTTTTCACTTGAACCTTTTCGACTTTATGCATGTTTGATATTTGTTGACCATAATGGATCCTGATCTCATCGATTCAGATTCTCCTCGTTTCAGTTTTTTTTTTTACCAAATTTTCTGGATTTCCTTTTCGATCGAATCTTAACGTGCCGCATACATATGTTGATTTACTCGTGAGAGCTTTCGCGAGCTTAATTGAATTATAGTAGTTGTCCATGTAAAGCTCTTGACCAGACTCAGGAAACCATCAATCAGAGCCAAAACGACATTTGAAGTATGACTTCGTCCACTTAGGTCATCATATCTGCCCGCACAGATTTTCACTCTTAAGACTATTCTTTCAGATTCGCAAAACTCATAGAGTTTGATGCCGTACTTGTGCCGTTTGTTTTTTATATATTGCCGAAAAACCAAGCTTCCACGCCAAAGAACAATCGCTTCGTCGAGACACAATTTTCTCCCCGGCTTATAGATGCGGTCCATAGTTTCGTTGAAGTGTTGGGATATTGGATTGATCTTGGATAATCGATTATCACCTTGTTCTTCATTATTATTAAAATGTAGAAATCTCAAAATTAATTGAAAATGATTTTTGACATTCGCTTCCTTCAAAAGTCGAAATTATAAAGTTCACTTTTTTTCCAATATAATATTCTATGGAGGGTAAACTAATTGCACCGGTGTGCATAAGTATAAAGAATACCCGTAATTCTTTAGCGGTGGTATCCTTCCAATCTCGTTGCCGGATTATCGCATTAATGGAGCCTTTGCTATTTGTTGACTAGCATAGCGGTTGGTCTCTTGAACGATTTTGTTCAAAAGGATTCTGTCAAAAACAGATCGAAGAAATCTCCTGGCGATTTTACATCGTTCAAACTCTGGCGGATCCCTTTCATCGGTTGCCCATCCATCCTCTTGATATGCGGCGCTTGTTGATGCTTCACCGGCACGAATATGAAACTACTGACTCGATGAATCGAAGTTGTTTTGTTGGGATGGGTCCTATTTCATCTTCATTGTCAGAACTGGACTCGGTTTCGCACTTAACACTTCCTGGCGAAAAAAAAGGCTCTATAATCGTCAGAGAACTCTTCCTCGTTGTCAGAAACTTCTTCTTCAAAAATATCGATTCTTCGTCACGATCCGTTATTCTGGGTTGAGAAAATCAGTTATTTATTTTCGGGATTTTCATTAAAAAATTTATATAGCTATCATATATAATATACTTATGTTAATGCACCGCAATTAACGGTCGGTCAATAAAGCGTTAAACGATGTTTCGTGTTATTCATTTTGCATATCAGAATTAGTTCACATGAAAATCATTTTACGGAATGGATAGTGGGCGTTTGTTCGTGTTATGCAATATTTCGTGTAATGAGTTTTCGTGTTAAGTGAACTCCAATGTATAACTCTAAGAACAGATTTGAAATTGCAATACAGAGATCTTGTGGATAATTTTTATAAATATTTTAATCGAGAGAAGCTTCCAAATTTCACTCAATATAATGAATATATCTACTCTTGTTTCGTAACTACATACTTTTATGTGAACCTGTCTTTTCTTTAAATTCAACAAGGACTGAACATCGTTCTGTACTTACTGATTCTCATACTGAAGTTTCAAATTATAAACACCTGGTTGGATAAATGCAGATACAAACTTTCATTAAGGATAAGTTAAAAGAATTTTAACAGTATTTTTCATCACCTAATTTAAAATTAATTAAAAATATGTTTGTATAAACACCTTGTTATTACTTGTTAGTACACAAGAAACATATTTGAATTATTAATTTCACGTAGGTAGATCGTGAGATATTTTCAGTAAATAGTCGATCATACTAATGACAAAGTTGGCCACCCCTGATGGTCAACAAGATCTGAATTTACAACCTAAAATTCTACTATAATTTTCTCGGACATTATGCTCGATAAAATACGACGCGCAAAAGTGTGCATACATTGAAATTTGCACAAATATTCTTGATATTCTTCTTCTTACTTTTGCCAGTTAAGCACTCACTTACTTAATTGCACGTAACAGTATTTAATTTTAGTATTTCAATTTTCGGTTTCAAACTAAGACAGTAAAATATTTGAATAAAAAAAAAATGCCTATACGACAGAGGTAAGTATACATTTTTAGAATACATGAAAAAGTACCCAACTTTCAATTCGAAGCATATTCATTATTTGTTTGCGATTTCATTTTAGCAAGAACAAACAAAAACACCTGCAGTGAAATTTCAACAAATTTCCTATCTCTGAAAAAAAAAATCTTCTGTTGAATCAACCTGATAAAAACTCCCTTACAATCCCCTTCCCTGCTCTTTTTGCAAATAAAAATCTTCTTTTCAATTTATCTCTAGATTATACTTTCATTTAAGTAGTTTGTAGGCAGGCATTCATCGGAATGCATTTCTTGGAATGAATGATCCATTGAGAGAGAGAGAGAATTTTCATTTAAAATATTTGATTTAGAATGCTCACCTGTGTACTCTAGTCGAACCATATGAAAGTGGATTTCTGAATGTCATTTCTATCGATTTTACTCGATGACCTAATTTAATGAGAAAACAAAGCTAAATAAATGTCACACCAACCAAAAAAATAATAGTTCGAATTCTTCTATCTATGTAGTAGAGCGAAAACACATAGCATATACAGCTTCAATCTATTAATTTATTTGTATTTTTTTAGAAATTATGTGATTGCAATGCGATTGAAGTGTTCAATGCAAGTTTTTGCTTCATCTGTAAAAACGTTTTCTTATTATTTGCATATCCCTACCGAATATAAAAGCAAAAAAGCTAAAATATGTATGGTGCTAGAACTTATTGATACTATTTCAGTAGGATCAAATATTGAAGGCTGGAAAACCCTGGGGTTAAATATATCCAGCATCTTACTGAACTGCGTATTTGTATGATATAATTTGGATAAGTTAGTAGAGGCTTATAAAATTGTGACATGCTAGAGCAGATACCTTTGTGCAGAATTAGTAGATGGAATTAAAGTAAAGATTTTGGCACTATTTTTTAACTAAGATTTAAACATGTCCAGCCACAAAATATAACTGAATACAAGATATTAATACTAGCCAGGTATTACTTAGTATATTCTAGCACTCCTGCCAGTTCCAATCTTCGCGCGTGTATATACGATTGAATAAATAACTAATAAGGAAGCGGGGTTTCGTGCGAATACAGTTTACGTGAGTAGGCAAGTCAATGACAGTCGAACCCATAGAGACTTCTGACATTTCATTGTGACAAGTCCTTTAAATTATCATAGGTAACGCCAAGAAATATTATCTGAAAATAAGGGGTTGCTAAAAATTTGTTTATTTTCCATAGTAATTTGGATTATAAAAAATGTCCCCCCTTCAAAATTTCACAGTTTCACTACTGCCGTGACGAAACGAATACAAACAAGTGGTTTAGGTATTTACCCGATATGCCGTTTCCTTATTAGTTATTTATTCAATGGTATATACAGAGCCTATAAAGATCATGAAATTCAAAACACAACCAAGACTATATTTCTAGAAGATTGAAGAGCATCGTATATAATCAACGGTACTTAGAACATATTATCCTATTATATGATCTTCAAACATATTGGAAGGACCTGATGGGTTGAACGCCATCTATGAAGAAAATTTCTCCCTTTTGTACCGACATTTAATTCAACTGCCGTATGTAGGTAATTTCGTATAGTAACCTCTCTGTGCGAGTTTGATTGTAGAAATGGTTTTTTTGCATATATGTATTTTTAGAATGGATCGTCTGACAGTAAAAATGATTATATAACCAATTTCATAGGGTTTTATATTCTGAAGAACTTTTCAGTAACAATATAAATGTCTGGTACTTATCGTTATCACAGTATAGGTATAGGCTTTAGTTATTTTTGAAATTATCTCATATTATTATGTAGACCTATTCGCTGACGGGTACTATCTAAAATATATATGTACCCCCCCCCCCCTCTCCACACTTTACCAATGTGCGTGCTGATGTTCGCGAAGGCCATTCAGTTTTATGTGATGTAGGTGATGTAGCGTCCGAATATATGTATGGTTTTGAATGAAATAAACTTTATTTAACCGCCAGCGGTATTAACTATCGTTTATTATTATAAACAATACATTTGAAGTAGAAATTTTTACGATGCCGAATAGTGAAAATACCGAAACCGAAAAGACGAAATATAATTCAAATTCCATTTGCGACCGACCAGAAGCATTATCGATTAAGCAAGAAAGAAGAACAAGAAAATGTAACCAGCGCAAACCAGGTAAGCTACTCTAATCAGGGCCGACGATAAAATTTGACAGCGTCAACTTCGCAGACCTCTACATCGACGCAATCAGAAGTTACCATCTGGAATGTGAATCCAATGAATGTGGATGATCTCGAGGAGTTCGAAAATAATACTAATATAAATGTTAAAATCAATAGAACTGATACAGTGGTCTAGCACGGCGCAGGAACTATCGCGCTGGTATCTTTATTTTCTTTAATAAAAGTTTCATGTAATTAAAAAAAAAAACAGCGTTAGTAGCCGCTGTATTGCAGAGTTCTTTTCAGACACCCTGCTTATAATATATATGTATATGTGCACGATATTTCTTCATTTTTCGGGTTCCATACATTAAAAGAAAACAATAAAAATGGCACATCTCACAAGATCGCTCTTCCGTTCGGCCGCCTGTCTGTCACAGATTGTTTTTATTGAAAACTATGTGACGTAAGAGTTTGAAATTTGACAGAATGTTAGAAAGGCTTTGTGCGGCGCACGCCTTAGACACACAGCGCTTCTAGTGAATAATTAATTAACGACTTATTAGACCATAATGATACATTAGGCAACTAAAGACACACATTCATTTCTTTAATTAAGTTGTATTGTCAAACTGGTTTTGACAGATAATAGTGAAGAAGCGAAATGGATCGATTGACGCGATAAACTTAGGTCTTATTTATTTCATTTTTTAATGCAACGATTTGGAAATGAAGAAAAACATTATATTAAAAAATATTTATGATAAGTACAATAGTTTTAATCAATATGCATTGCCAAAATATAATGGAAAGTTGTTATGACGTTTCATATGAGAATGGCGGAGAACTTATTTGCCGAGATATTTGACTTTTTGCTAATGATGGATGGTGGGATTGCAGTTCTTGATGTTGAGAATTTGACGCTGAATGCTTGCTACCATCTATATCAAATATTTATATATATCATAAGAAGAAACACAAATAGTTATGTATGTGAATTTTATACTATTAATTTTCTACAAATTATTTAAGAATAATAATCTGTTACTTACACACAAGAATGACTTCCATTAATTCGGTATAATTTGATTTGAATGCGTCAAGCATTATATGCACCCGTTCGAAGTACTTCCAGTAGGAAAGAGAATCTCCGACGGTTCAGTACATTTTTCGCTTTTTTTTCGTACATATGGTACTTACATATGTTTCATTTCTTTTCAAGAGTAGGTAGGTGTTGCCAGAAAATGTTGCTAGTCTTACCGTATTTCAGCTAAAAAATTACCGGTTTTGAAACTTTTCTACCGTATATAAAGCAAATGAAACAATATGTCATATTAATGCATAGAAATAGAACAAAATATTCACAAAACAAACATTTTAATCTTTATTTCTGTAATATATAAATAAATATAGGTAGAAAGACAGGGAAGCATATATCTAGCATTTTTTGAACGAATACAATTTTTTTACAAATATTGCTCAAATTCCTCAACATTTTGGACAGAGTATGTATATATCATTCTTCATTTTCTGCAACATTAATGAAGTTGGTTCAAAATCTTTACAACGATTAGGTATTCTTTTTACACATTCGGCCGAAAGAAGAAACACCGTTCATTGTTTCATTTTGCAATTTATTTCGATGTTTTGTTTTTAGTAAGAAGACTTTTGAAAAAAGTCGTTCGCAATCGGCATTTGAGTGCGGAAGTGAAAGTAAATTAACACAAATTTCGATAAATTTTTAAATTCTTGTCGGTTTTCTTCATCTATTATTTAAGATAACTTAAAATAACATTCGTCTACAGGAATATCTGAATTTTTCAGCTCTTCTGGTAATGAATATATAGCAGTTTGCGCCATTCGTCATCCAAGTCTTGTAAGGAAATTCCTTCAGAGAGTCTTGGCACATATTTTTGCAATTCAAAGATTGTTGGATATGCTTCTCGTATTTTAAAATCAATTGCACAGTTTGGTTTTAATATATATATCGGATCGTAAAAATCAAACGCGATTGTTAATTTGCTCACAAGCTATGCGGTAAAATTCTACACAATTTTCTTTAAATTAAAGTTGCTTGCTTGTAAATACTTCGCCCATTGTTGTCTTTATATGTTCTAACTCTTGGGAAATAGAAATGGGTAAATAAATTTTTTTTATAGGTAAATATTTTCTTTTTTCTCTTGGATTTAGTTGTTCAATTTTTGAAGAATGAATATATGTTGGGCTTATATAATATTGCAAGATTTCAATATATATAGCACATAGTTTCCGATACACTTCTGTTATAACAACTTTAGATGCCTGAAAGTATGCGTTCACAGCGTTAAATTTCGGTATTATCCAATCCAGGAAAAGGAAATATAATTTATTAATGGATCCGTTAGTTTTTCTAGAATATCTTTAGATCCCCGAATGTGTTCACTTAACCACTGATCCGAAAAAAATAGCGAGGGTGCTTTCCAGTTTTCCAACATGCGGTTAACTACCTTTCCCAGCGAAAGCCACCTTCTCTGAGACGGGTGTAGGATTTTATGTGGCTCTAAATCAAGATAAGTTTGAAAAGATACTAGAAGCGCCTTTCTCTTGCTGCTACGCTTTAAATAAATATAAATGTTTCTTGCAAGGTCCTCGGGGGTATGGTCTTGCAAGCTGTAGATGCGCACAAATGCAATGAATGTCAGAGGCATTTAAAAATTTGTATTCCTGGGCACTCTTTTTTAAACATGCTGAAACGAACTTATGCTTCCCCATCATCATATTGCAGCCATCACTGGCGAATCCAATAATATTGCCAATGGGTATCTTTCTAGACGTAAATACTTCCATAATTGACTCAAATAAAATAGTACTTGGTGGTACATCTGCCTCTTTAGAATTGCTCGGCACTTCGATAAGTTCAAATAAGGTACTAATAGTATTTCCCAAGGTAGATACTATCGAAATATCGCACTATGACACATACAATTTTTTTTGTCGAGATATCAGTTGCCTCATCAACTAAAATACTAAACTTACATTCTTTAATTTTGTCAACTAAACTTTCCTTATAACTAGAACCTATAACATTTTTAGTTATTGTTCTTTTCATCTTAAAATGCGAAACAATTTTCGAAACTGGGAAACAACTTTTTAAAACGTCCGATAAATGGTCCATTGCATTAAATGAAATATTATGTTCACATAAAAAGGAACATAATTTTATTTCTGCTCTTTCCGCGCTTTGTTGTGTATGCTCATGTATGCTACTTTCAGGAAGAACATGTGCCACCTGCTTTAAACTTACGCTTATTTGTGTCGTTTTATAATGCTTAATTCGGACACAAATTCAACGTTACATAACTTACATTTAGCTTTAAATTCATCACCTTTCACAGAACACAGCCATTTATTAAAACTTGGATTTTTAAGCCAATTCTTCCTAAATTTTTGGCAAATTCTTAGCTTCCTCCTGGGTGTTTTCGATTCTTCGCGAGATGAAGCTCCATCATTGGAGTCACAAGTAAACATCATAATTCTAACAGGAACACGAAATTACAGTAACGGTTAAAATTTGGTAATGAAATAGTAAAACACCTTTATTTTCACTTTTCTAAGCTCAATAAAAACTCGTTATCATAAAAAGAGCAATTAAAGAAAATCTCCACAGAATTGCAGAAGGTGTTCAATACAGAAAATTTAATTCTCGGTAAATGTCCTATTTTAATTTTTAATTTTTACGCTCTGCTTCTTCTTAACTGTATTTTCAACAATTTATAATAACTAGTAATGCTTCTAATTTACATTACATTAAACAGACAATATATCACCGTATTTAAATATTATTTTTAACAAATTTTAATAAAGAATGCAATAAGTATTTTTCTACATTCACAACTAAATTCAAATGAAACAACATATATACAAAAAATTGACAGGACTTTCGTTTGTAATTCAAAAAATTTGGGTAACTAGATTTTTGAAAAATTTAATTACGAATGAATTAAAGCGAAATAATCGAGTAAGAAACCCTGTCTGTGACCATTAGCTACTTCGGCGCCGCATGATGAAAAAAGCCATTGTAAAAATAATTACTTATCCGTATAAAGAAAAACATAATTTTTCATTTGAACTTCGTGTTAGTGTACATAATAATTTTTATACATTATTATTGTACCTAATACTGCTAAAATTACCGTTTATTGGCGTACGGTAATGGTTTTGTACCGTATGCTGTTTTCGTAAAGCAATTACCGTATAAATACGGTAATTACCGTATCTCTGGCAATACTGTAAACTCACCTGTATCTTTCTGTATAATTACTAATTTTTTGTTGCACTTCTTCTGCGGTGCGACTTTTAAGTTCAGAAGCAATTTCTGCATACACGTGAGAATTACATCTGCACTTTCGCAGCTCCACAATATTATCTTGCCATAAAGTAATAATAATTTCTCCTGGTCAGGGACCAATTTCTTAATTTTCCTTTTGGTAACGAGTCTTTCTGTCATTATTACTTAAGAATTATTTATGTGCTGCTGTTCTCTTTGCTTCAGACTCGAAACTGGAAACTGTGAGCTCCATTATTATTATTTTATTAACTATGAGTTGGGGGACCAATTTATAAAATATTATGTGCCGTGCTGTTCTATGCTGTGTTCAGAAGCTGTTATGTATATTAATAATCACTTATTGCAGTTATTTAATTTTAACTTTACGGTAATAAATCAATTTTTTTATGGTAATAAAACTATCGGTACCGATGTTACGCTCAATTCACACAAGTTGTAGAGCACGTGCATATTTTTAATAGAATAGTAATTTAGGGTGCAAACTGCAGGAGTCATTTAAACCAAATTTTTCTTAGTTTTACACACTGGCATGCTCGATATGCTATTTCATGCGGGTACAATTTTTTGTGTCACAAATAGTTCTTACGTCGGTGCCAACATTGAAAAAACCATTAGCGGGAAATTAAAAAATGATTTTAATAAAACCTTTCGAATTTCTGTTCAGTATCTATGAATATATTGCCTTTGGTAAAACACTTTTTATCACTAATTAACCGAAATAATTTATTTGAAAACATTTATTTCGACGAAAGCACTTATTTACTTGTTATTTACAGCTCTCTCTCAGTTGGTACTTGTGCTTAGACCGAAAGAGAACGCTATATAGAAGTGAGCCCACTTTCTGCAGTGCATTTCTATGAACGTAGTTAGTCTATATTATACATGTCAGTGGTTTTACATAAGAACGTTGCAAATATTTTAGAATGTTAGGAGTTATAGGACTAGGGACTTAGGGCTCTGATATGGTAGTGAAGGAGTCTGTTTCGTGGCTTGGGAAGAGTTTCTCGAGGATTTTGGATCACCTAAAGTTGGGATCCCAAACTCAAATTCTTAGAAAAACCTATACACATACAGCACATGCATACAATAATGTTCATTGAGATATAACAAATATATTTTTTCAAATAACTCAATTAATCAAATATTTTTTTCTTCAAATTTTGGGGGGTTATGACCGCCACGACCCCCACCTGGATCCGTCACTGGCTATGTTTCTAGGATAGTAGTAGTTAAAGATAATGAATTATATTTTTTAAATTTTTAATAAGGCTGAGTTCGGCTTCATAAACTCAGCCCGGCTTCAAGTCTAAAGAAAAGTAAACAAACACAACTACGGAAGCAAACAAAACAATATTATACTGCATGAAGCTACGAAAATAAAAGCAATTGCGGAAGAGTAAACAAAATAAAATAATCTGACGTACAATTAAGTTAATTGTGTAACCCGGATTAGAGCCCAGTCAAATTTCATGTTCATTCTGGGTGCTTCACTAGCTGTAACAGAAACATGCAGCGTGGGTGAGTTGCTTATGAGGCAAGCTTTTGCAGCACTCCTTTAATTGTTGTATATTGACCCGCACTATTCTGGTTATGTCCGCTGCTGTTCGGGTACTGAATAACTTCTTTATATTATAAAAGAAAATCACTGGGTTGTGTTTGTTTTGGTGATATTCTCCTGATTCGCTAGAATTGAGGTAGTTAGCATTGAAGATGGCGTTCTTCCTTATGTTTCGATGGCTTGGTGTTAAAGGATTGAGATCGATCCTCCTCCTTTTAGACGTGGTGTTGGCTCTCCTCCCCACACCCCATTCCAGTTTCATCTTGAGGTTGGGAGGCTCTCCCTTAACGTCGAAAGCCGGATATAAAAAAAAAAATAGTATTCCCATCTAAAATGACGAGTGTGGTTATGAATGGCATTCCGTATAGCTAGCGAATTTAGATCTAGCAGCCAGAACTAGCTCACAGTTGTTATTTTATTCATTTGCAGTGCGAAGGGGACAAAAACTTGGTTGGCGAATACCCAGGGTTTTTTGAATTCAAATAAATACGTCAAATAATTCAACCTATAAATGATAAAGGAATAAAAATATAAAGAATAAAAAACTAGTTCAAATTTCGTGTATCTTTTTTTTTCTGCTCTTACATTACTAATCCAGCTTTATTTTGGTTGTCACCTCACTTACCTCACTTCAAGTGACACGACTGTGTAAAATTCATAGGAACGAAAGGAAACTAAGAAGAAGGACAGATTATACCTGAAAAAATTAAGTGAGAATTGTTAAAAAGAAAATGCAAGTGACAAAAGTCGAGAGCTCACCGCACATAATCATTCATTCATTTTTGCTGCTGCGGTTGTCGATTTTCTTTTCGTTTGTTAGGTGTTCCTATGAATTTTACACAGTCACTTGAAGTGAGCTGACAACCATAATTAGGTTGATAATATTGTAGTGAGTGTGACAGGTACAGGTGTGCTTAAAGGTATGAACGTGTCAAGACTACAGCTAAAAGTATCCGGATAATTTGCTATCCGGATTATCCGGAATAATTAGGATTCGATTCTTTAAATTCAAATCCTAGTATACGGATCCGGAACCAAACTATCCCGATCTGGATCCGAACTATCCGAATCCAGACTAAGCAAAAATGGTTGAAAATATCCTCCAGATTGCATTGTTTCATTGGGAAAATGGAAATTCATAATTACCCAATGAAGCAATGCAATTTGAATGAAATTTTGAACGCCTTTTGCTTAGTCTGGATCCAGATAGCTCGGATCCAGATACAGATAGTTTGGATCCGGATTCGGATAGTTCAGTTTCAGATCTGGATAGCTCGGATAGCTCGGATCGGGATCCGGACCTCAGGAATCGGATAATTTGCAGATCCGCATATCCGGATATCCGAATATTAGATAATCCGGATAATTTTCAGCTCTAGTCAAGACCTAACGTCTTCCACTGGTTGTAAGTGAACGCATTTGGATTGGAGTTAGTTGCCGGCGAAAACAATTTCTATAGACCAAATGAAAGAAGGTATCACTGGATGAGAGTTTATTGCCGGCAATTAGAAGCTAGAAAGTGTGAATGCGTTTTGTGTTTCCATGTCCATCCTAAAAGATTTTGGTTGAAGGTATGATATAAGATCTTGAGGTCACTTGAGTCACTGTCAATTTTAAGTTAATTTGCTGTCAGACACGACCACACGAGTTGATGCTTTTATATACATTGATTTCTATTAGAATAACTGCTGTTGATCAGGATTGTCTAAATTATTCTTCTAACGATTATATTTGTTAATATTATTGAAATTTTACAATACATATTTACATATTTAAAACATATCAAATATAGCTAACTAAAGGGGAAACAGAATAATCGATAAGTTATTTACTAATGTTCCAGCACAGTGTGGTAGAATTCATTCATTATTCAGTTATCACAGGCAAATTAGAATTAGAATTAAATATATATTTAAATTCAGTTGATCGTCTGTTTTGTTTTACAAAATAAAATAAACTTCTGACTTCCGAATTCCCTCATAGCAACATTGCGAATGAATGACTCATTTATTCATTCATTCATTCAATTATCCACGTATTCATTCCTAAAACATTGCTTTGGTGCTGTCATAGCTTGCTGTCATAAAGTGACGTGCGCAATTTTCTTATTATCTACGAAGTACTGCATATATTCATGAACGAATGAATTTACAATTTATTTGTGCGCTTTCATCCTTACTGGTTAATGCCAAGTGAAAGCAAACGTGGATTAGTAGGCTAGTTATAAATTAAGAAATACAAGAGGGAAAATCATTTGTCTCGTTAGCTTAGTGGTAAGAGCAGTCGCCCGGCAAGCGGAAGGTCCCGGTTTCAAACCCCAGACGAGGCGATTGATTTATCCTCTTGTATTTATGATTTGATTTAGAATCGTTAAAAATGAAAGTTCATAAAATTCTTCTATTCTCCATATGCAAAGTACTTTAAATTTTATTTTCGAATAAAGAAAAAAGAATGTTGATTGAAACGAACCCTTTCTACACTTGTGCTATAAAAAGTTCTTGAGAAAAATGTTGCATGAATTAGATTAATGTCGGCATAAAATCCTGTAAAAAATTTCAGTAAAAAGTCTTGAGTCATTTAGGAAAAAATATTTCAGTAAGCAACTTCTCCGATAAGTTTGCTCGCGTATTATTTTCCTCAATACTTGTTCGAAGACAGTCTTCAAGCAATAACTTGTCATATTGACTCCCTCGAGCACCGCCACAATGCCGGGTGCTTTTCGATCCTTTATGTCTACATGCATAGTAATTGTTCTGATGAAATATGTATCTAGCCTGATACCTTATTAATTAATTTTTGCATGCAATATTCACACTGCAAGCTGCGCACATTCTTCCTGTAGTGAAATTCCGTAATGCTCTTTTATCCCGAACTGTGCGAATGTGGAACAGTATACCATCTTCTGTCTTTCCTCGGGCTTACAATTTTCTAAAGTTCAGTCTTGACATACAACAGCATCTACACCACTCTTTTCATGTTTTCTAATCATTTCACTATCTCCTTCCTGCCATGCTGTCCCTTTTGGATAATAGGATGTCCCCTGAGCTTAGCTTAATAATATTAAAAGAAAAAAATCTTTTATTAAGTTTTACACGGCCTCTAAATGGATTATTTTTTTTCCATTTTCAGTGCGTACTTTGCATTGGTTTCGGATCTTTTGTGAATAGTTCCAATCTAGGAATTTTTAATTGGAAAAATCGATTTCAGTATAGCTCAGAATGCTCCTATTCTTTTCAATACAAATGGTCTGTCTGAAATTATGTCAGACATTTACTTTCTTCCAACATTTTCGGTTCAGACATACAAGAAAAAGTACCACATGAAAGTACCACATGAGTTAATCATTTCAGACATAAATTGGTTAATTTTATTTGTTTGTTCCATCATCAATAGAGGACCTTTATCCCTACATTGTAACCTAACCCATGACATTATAATTGCGGTTTAGAATTACTAGCGTAGCATAAATGAAATAAGCAAGAGAACAAGTAATTTCCACCAGGATTTAATATTAATTGAATAGATCCCATTCACATATATCGGGCTATAGCATATAGGAAAAGCCGCTTTTACGCAAGGGATAATTGGTACAAGGTAATTGTTTCAATTTAATTTAGGCCTCATTTCCAACTATGTACATATGTACAATTTAGTCCCAAACAAACGAAGCAAATAATTGGGTTAAAGGCAATATTTGCTGAGTTTCAATGTTCTTAGCTCAGTGACCTTAACAGTTTAATTGGAACTGTGGGACTCATAAAAGACACGAACAGGACTAAAAAGAGGCTTAAATTTACGACGCCGGTCTCTGGCTGACGACTTCTTTAAAGTTGATTGTAACTTTGTAGTATCTTTTATCAGATCGCTGTTATTTACAATGTCAGAGAAGTACTTTGAAAATTTACGACATAATCTAGGTAGGTATAGAAAATAACCTTTCTTATTTCAAAATGCTTAAATTTCTTCCTTTCTCGCCTTTAATCGAACATATAAACTGTGTATACGTACATATACATAAGAACACTGAAATATGTAAGATAAACGCATATAAGTTTGGAGTGCCAAGTATTTTTCAATTCGGGTCATCTTATGACCTTCACGTATGAAGGAAAATGAACCGTTGTAAGGTGCCAAATAGGTCAATTCCGTTCCAAAAAGTTAAATTTAAGAAAGTGAGAGATTTGCAATCTCCAAAGGAAATGATTTATGTTGGCAAAGGTCTGTTGGAAAAAATTGCTTGATGCGTTTTGGTAATAAAATATTTTTACTGAGAGAGCACCTAGATGTTTTTTTCTACAGTATTTGGGCGATATACTGTATACTGTTCCTTCTAGTGTAAAATTTTTAGAAAATAATTTTTTATTCCTTTTTGCACTATACAAAAGTATGGACTTCAATAAATATGCTGTTAAATTTTGGTCGTGAAATTCGAATTATTTCGGTCACTACAACCATTATCAATTCGGCTCGATTGAAACGAATCGAGTGTATAAAATTAGTGTATAGAATTGAGCAATTTGAAGAAGCCGAAGAAATATTGTATGAATCTGACCAATTGACCGTATGTTCGTATGACAATCTCGTACTCGGAACTTGAAAAGGGTTTTTTCGAAAATTCGTTTTTTTTTTTAAATGGTAGAAGCTTTCAAAAGAAAAGTTTTAAAACTGTCCGTCACGTTCTTTCTTAGAGCCGCGTGAAAGCTTGTTTTTTTATTTGAGAGGAAACTGTCGAACAAGGGTCAAAATTGGACACTAAATTCATTTTGAGACACTATTGAGGTAATATTTTTTTGAGGCGTCGTCTTGCAGAGGCCAAGAACAGCATTATCTAAAAAATTATTAAAAAAAAATGGAATCTTTTCTTTGTATAGAGCTTTAGTGTTTCAATGTTAGCCAGAACACTAGAAAAGAAAACAAAATAAAAAAACCAAGTAAGCGAATCTCAACAGCATCAGTAAAAAGTTGGTGCTGGACTTTTCTAGTTACAAAACTATTATTTTTTGGCTCACAAATGGTGTGAGCACTACATCCATAGCTAGAGCTAATGTTGCTAACGATTTCTAGTTTCGATTGGGTGCAAAAGCACCGAATTTGATTTTGAACTTGTTTTATGTGGTGGGGAAAACAATATAAAGCTAGCATCTCGAGCATGATCCGGTCAGATTGGTTTAAGGCGATCTATATAGGGTTTGTAATAAGTGAAATTTGCCATAAATAGCATTTGGTTACAAGTAGTGGAATTTGTCACATCGAGGAACTGGTAATATAAATAAACTAATTGCTTTTTTCTTTTTTGTATTATATTTTTTTGGATTTCTGGATTTGGTGGACTATTGAATATATTTGTAATACTGCAGCTTGGACTACTACATAAGTTTTAGAGGTTGGTATTTATCATCCTCTCATAGGATTAGCACGGCCAAAGGTATTTCTCAGAAGAGGTTCTCAGTTTATCTTAATTTTTTTTTTTTAGTGGAGTGCCAGTGAGGAAGTTTTCTATGAACATCATCGGCATTGGACATCAACTAAAGGGGCGTTCTCATCAGAAATCACCCCAATTTAATACAATTTCCACATCTGGGCCGGGGCTGGTTGCACTGTCTTAGATATTGTCAAAAAAAAAAGCCTTCAAGCTCACTGGCGTTGTGGCAAGGACTTGTAATATTGACTCACTCGAACACCGGTGCAATGATGGATGCCTTTCACTCCTTTATCGCTACAGCATCAATCTTCCGATGAAATATCTACTCTGATCCCTTGTAGAATGATTTCTACACGCAGTTCTCGAACTGCAAACCGCGTACATCATTTATCCTACAAACCACTTTTGACCGTACAGTAAAATTCCGTAGTGCTTTTTTATCCCGAACTGTGCGAATATTGAACATTCTAGCATATTCTTCTTTCCTGCGGCATAATATTTACGAGCGTTTAACGCTGACATACATCAGCACCTCCACCACCATATCACCTTCCTGCCATGTTGTGCTTCGCATCATAAGGTATCCCCTGATCCTTAATAAAAAAAAAAAATTAAACTTTCTTGACTTTAGTAGAGGTAAAGTACGTAGCGCTTTAATTCCTGTATTTTTTTAAGTTACTATTTATGATGAATTGATCAATTTGAACAAAATGTGTTTCCCTATTTTTACTAACTAAAATGGATGATTTGGAAATTTTACACTTTCATTATTTACAACCCAAAATAAAATAAATAATTTAACACCTCATAAACCAAAGTTGCGCCCCCCCCCAACAAGAATCCTGGATCCGCCACTGTGTGGAAGTTGAAGAAAATATAGAAATCGATGACAATCAATTCAATGACAATGATAAGGTAGATATGATTGGAGAATAAAAGTTTTAACTGCCATTCCTGCTGTTTATCACTTTATATCCAAAAATGACATAAAATAGTACAAAGATAGTCGTAATAACATTAACGACTACAAACAAAGCAAACCAGGGCAATCGAACCAAATTATTTAAGATCCAGTATCCATGTTTCGTTCTTTGTTCACCGAAGACATTCCTCCTATTATCATATGCGAAATGAATCGCAAGACTAACCAGGTAGTAGGAAAATCTACCAAGTAGATGCAATGAAAAGAATTGATCATCAAAGAGTTTGATGCATTCCTGGCGATAATTTTTGTATGCTGGGCTAATAACATTCAACAGCGAGTCTCGAAAAGAACTCTGCGACTCAACTTATGCTCCAATATTCAAAACTGCTTTATCCCATGATCGTTGATGATATTTGGTTTATGTTACAGGCCAATTTGGAAGCAGCTTACACTCCGTACAGTTCGGTAATCGCGAACGAACAATTATTTCCATAGTGAGGGCGTATTCGTTTTACTCAATCTTTTCGATCTAAACCGGCCAAATGTGGAATAAAAGTATGGCGGTTGTGTGACTGGAAGTCTCTTTATCCCTCTCCAGGGCATTAAATATGGCGGAAGGGTACATTTAGGTCGAAACGGTGAAGTCAATCAAGTTCAGATATTCGTGGTTGATTTGGTTGGAAAATGCCTTGGTATTGATTCTAAAATTTTCAGAAGTTCTCACTTTTTTACCGGCAGTAACCTCTCTCACCAACAGTTTTTTTTTATCATTAATGATGGTTGTGGCACTCTGGGTGGAGAGAGGACCTTGCTGAACATTTTTTGCAAACGTAGTGTGGGTTTTAATGTGTGTCATCTAAATGCTCGGAGTATCCGCAACAAAGTTGACGATTTACGCCTAATATTTGGTGACACTGATGTACAAGCTATTTTAGTAAGCGAGACCTGGTTGTGTGATGAAATTTCAACTTCTCTAATATCAATCGCCGGATATAAACTATTTCGTAAAGACTGGAAAGAACGTGTTGGCGGGGGAGTAGCAATATACGTCAGAGATTTCTTTAATACGAAGCTCATTTTCTCCTCCAGTGGAAGGTCAATCGAGTTTATTGGCGTCGAGGTAGATAATGTAGTTGAGAAACTTATTTTATCAGCTGTTTATTCTCCTCCAAATTATTTTTCGTACGAAAATGCTGCTGAATTTGAAAATTTATTTACATATATTAAATAATCTCCCTACATACATATTACAAAACAGCAAATCCATCTCTATTGGATTTGTTTATGACCAGTGACGAAAATCGTATTGTCTTTCACATCAACTGAATGCTCCAAGTTTTCTCGACCATGATCTAATTTTTCTGACGCATGATTTTGCACATCATCCCAGTCAAATATTAGACTATTTTTCTTATTGTGACTTCAACAACGTTAATTTTTCTGAGCCTTCTGATGAGTGCTATAGGCTGCCTTGGGATAGAATATTATCTTGCAGTGTAGTAAATGATCAAGTCGAAATCTTCGAGAGCTTATTCCATTATTTGTATGAAAAGTGTCTACCTGTTCGATATGGAAGAGTTAGGCTAAATGCCTGCCCTTGGTTCACACCTAATATTGGCCGTCTAATTGCAGAAAGGGAGTTCTTCTATAGGGAGTTTAGACGCCTTAAGACAATTTATTGACGGGCGCTATTCAAAGAAGCACGAAATAAAACAACCTCGGCCATTAAGTCAGCCAAATATAGGTATCTCAAACAAAAATTCAACCCAATACTTTCTAACAAGATTCTATGGAAAAATCTCAAGCAAGCTGAAGTATGTGGAAGCAACAAGGAGGAAACCTCACTCAATCCTGATGACTTGAACATATTTTATGTGTTGCATAATATGAATCACTCATCATTACCTGGCAGCACACCATAGCAATTCATTCTCCTTTCGGTGTACTGATAATGCAGAGTGTTATGAGTCCATATTCTCTATTAAATCTAGTGCCACTGGTCCTGATAACATATCTCCTAAGTTCCTAAAATTATTGCTGCCTTACATTAGTCGCTATATACTATTTATTTTTAATACCTCCCTAACATCATCTACCTTTCCTTCTAGATGGAAAATTGCTACTGTGCTACCTATCCCTAAAATAAGATCTGCTGTTAACCCATCTGATTTTAGACCCATCAGCATTTTGTGTTTCCTTCCGAAGGCTTTGGAAACGGTGATGTACACTTCAATCGTTTGTACATAACAGCAAAATGCTTTCGTGCTGCCAATCAGGTTTCAGACCAGGTTATAGCTGTCAATCGGCTGTCCCAAAGGTTACTACAGACATAAGAAAAGGTCTGGACAATGACGAGATTGCAATACTGGTTTTACTCGACTTTACAAAAGCTTTTGAGTCTATTTCACTCTATGCTCCTCAACATTTTCCGGTTTTCATTTAGTGCCGTCAAGTTGATACAGAGCTTCTTAGGCGATAGGTATCAGCAAGTGCGAGTCAACGATCATCTTTCTGACTTACAGCCGCGTGGCGTTCCCCAAGGGTCTATTTTAGGTCCATTGCTTTTTTCCTTATTCATCAATGATTTCCCTGACATTATTCAAGAGGTTAGTGCCCATTTATATGCTGGTGATTTACAAATATACAATAGCAGACCTCTCAGGCTGATTGAAGACTCCATTGTAAGGATTAACGATGACTTAATGCGAATTTACGATTGGTCTCAACGTAACCTTTTGGTGCTAAATGCCAATAAATCGAAATATATAATTTTTTCCAATAACAGCTTGGAAACTGATATTCTGCAGATCATGTTTGGGGGTGAAATATTGACTAGGTTAAGCGAAGTTACGAATCTCGGTGTCGCTCTTAATGGGAGAATGAAATGCTGTGATCATGTACGTGCAGTTTGCGTCGAATAAATGTGGCCTATAATGATTGTATTCGCTTTATTTTCAATTTACGCAGATTTGACCATGTCTCTAATTTTATTCCCACAATACTGGGCTGCCCACTGAATATTCACCTTAGACGCCAGGCACTTCTATTCGTCTTCAAGCTTATACATACTAAATGCCCTGATTACTTAATGGATGAGATCCAGTTTCTCCAATCTCAGCGACGCACGTTGAGCTCTACTGATTCCCCGTCATAGTCGCTTGGTTCAGGAAGGCTCCTTCTTCATTCAGATCCCATGGCTTTGGACTTTGTTATCTGCAACCTTGCAGAGAGCGGTTCCTGTCGGTGAATTTAAGAAGCTGCTGTCTTCAATATAGGTCTGAATAGTTTCGAGAGTGCTGCTAATTAATTAAATAATAACTTTTGTTCTTTTTTTCTTTTTATAGTTGTGATTAAACACAATGGAATCATTTACCGCTTCCCTTAACATATTTTGTATTTTTGCATTGAATAATTTCACTTAGATTTAGTGTTGGTTATGATTTTATTATTATTTTAACCAACATATGACATTAACTCTATTAGTAATTATTTGAACATTGTTTACTGTAAAATTATATTTTCGAGTGCTTACAAAAGATTGTAAATCTTGTGTACCAATCCAGCTAAATAAATTAAATTGAAATTGAAATATTGGTGGCACAGTATATACCGACAATTTCTTCTCAGGGTTAGAATTAGCAAAGTTAGTGATGTGTACCGCGTTTGTTGGAACAGTGCGTGCAAATAAAACATTCATTTCACCTGAGCTTTTGAAAAGTGTTGCGCGTCCTGTGTTGAGCTCATTGTTTGGTTTCAACAATTTCAATGCTTTATTGTGTGCTCATAAAGGAATAAATTGGTTCTATTGATGCCTAGAATGCATTGGATGTAGCTATTCTGGACTACAATTTCCATAAATTAGGGTGGATATAATGGATAAAATCACTTATAAGTTCAAACGTACAACAAATCGTTGGTCACTTGTAATCCTCGATAAAATGATTGGACTGCATTCATAATATACGATGAAATAAATCCTCTCCGGAAATCAGACATACGACATGCGTTCTTTTAAAATGTTGTCGAAACAATTAGCTACCAATGCGTGCAGAATGTGCAATCCCAAAATTCGAAATGCTATAGAAGCATTTGATATTGTGGTAATTTGAAATAAAGTACGTAATAAAAAGAAACAATTTTTTTTTTACCTTTTCAGGTATTACAAACACCACAGCAGAGAGCTGTACCTGAATTTGCATCTCTAACTAACCGTCAGTCATGTCATTTATGTCGTCAGTACTACCATCACTAACTCAAAACCATTCAAATATTTTACCTGCCAATTACCCGTTTGTGCTGAGTAAATAGTACTTGGACAAGCTTTGGAAAAAACCTTTCATGTGGGACTGATGTTGCAGCTATACAAAGCCTAGTTTTTACCATTTTTAGAAAAAGTTTCACCAACAAATAAAAAAAACACATAGCCAGTCGATGGGGTTTCCAACTTGGTCGATAAAGGGGATGATAGAGGTGATGCGCTCCTTTATGTTCCATTATGCACATAAGCTGAATTGAGTAAGACCAAACCACATTGCAGCCTGCAGGTACAAACAGCTAGCAGAAGGAGCAGTCAATTTATTCTACAAGTGCAAATCTATCGACATTTCTGAATGTTGCCATTCATTCATCACTTCACTTTCCATTTGTTATTAATTTGTTGGCTTTCATCTAATTTTGCTCTGAATTTTGCGCCCTTCGTTACTACCTTTTAGTACCCGCATTCCTAGTTATGCTTCTTATATGCTCTAAGGAGTGTACGAGTAAAATAAAATAAGTTGCTACAAAATATAAAAATGCTACTAAATACCCGCGTAGCCAGATATGATATATAAGCAACAAAACAACGAAAACTTTTTGTCATTTGTCAACAAAATTATGTGACAAATATGATTTGAAACCTTAGAATATAGAGAGTACAGGAAGTGCTATAAGTCAAATTTTGTGTAGTCAAATTCTAGTTGTGTTAGTATCTGTTGCCCCTGTAGTGAACGCTCAGTACAGCCGTGCAGTAGAATCAATATAGAGAGCGGGGCAACAAGATATATGGTTGAAAATATTACGTTTGCTCCCATGGAAAATGTTCTTATTCACTGTCACTACGCCATCATACTCAGGGAATTTCGCAGCTGTCACAAACGTAAACAAATCTCGGTGGAGGAAGGATTTTTTCGATATTTCATCGCTTTTGTTATAAATTTTTAATTTAATTTAATATACACAGGTGTGTAAAGTACACAAAATAATATTTTATAACTATACTTGCCTAAAAAATGATTTCCCACGTCGTTCTTTGGTGTTGTTGTGGCAATTTTTTACCGAACGTTTCATTCTGAAATTACATGAACATCACTTAGAAATTTATCACTATAATTTGAACAGATAATTACTTACACTATTTACTTTGTTTAGCACTATTTTTAAAACACTTTTCACAACTTCTCAATTACATTTCAATTATTCCAAATTTTTTGCAAATTAAAGAAACTTCATTAGACAGCTAAACATAGAGTTGTCTCTTTCTTGAATATAATGCTGAGCTACTTCATGATACTCTGAAAAATCCACGCTCAGGCACACGAATTTTACAGGTATCAACAGTTCCTGTTGTCTCTATATTCTAAGTTTGAAACTGTGGTCAGGATTGCCGTCATTTGTCACATTATATGTCACATAAACAATGGTATATTTTGTGACAATTGATCCACTTGTCCTTGTGATATTTAAATGTCGTCATTTTGTCAAACTGTAATAAATAGGATAAGGTATTTAAAACTGAAGTTGTAAAAAAATTCGTGTATTTTGAATTTTTTTTATTTATTTCTCAAGTATCTCTAGTACAGCGTCCTTAGCAATATCTTTGTTGCGGATACTTTTACGATATCTGAAAACAGGGAAAAATCAAAACAATGGAAACTGGAAATATAAGAGGAATTAATAATATCAATTTACCTATATTTTTCCCTGAGTAATTTATTTTATCATGTCAATTAGTTGGTTAATAACTTTTTTTTATTAGTCATAAATTATTCATAGGTACCATGAAATTTTGTCACACTTTTTTCACAGTTTCTTGTGAAATTTTTGCGCATCAAAAATGGTGTGGCATCACAATATAAATGTCAAACTATTTTGTGACATTTCGTTTTGACAATAATTTCTTCTTTTTTGTGACAAATTTTCGACATTATTTTGTGATGAAATTACATGGCTACTCGGTATGGACCCGTTCCGTTCATTTCTTGTGTGGACCTGTTCAGAATGGACCCGTTCGTTCCGGACGGACACATATCTACTGAACCAGGGCCGCACTGGGTCTTCAAATCGGCCCGGGCAAATAATGACAAAGCAGCCCCCAAGGGCCTTCAAAAACGACTTTTTTATAAGAGGCAAACAACCCAAATTATTAGGCTGATTTGATGATGATGCATATTGAATTCCATGTTAAATAAGAAGAAAGAAAAAAGAAGTTTAT
Source organism: Dioctria linearis (assembly GCA_963930735.1). Lineage (NCBI taxonomy): Eukaryota > Metazoa > Arthropoda > Insecta > Diptera > Asilidae > Dioctria > Dioctria linearis. The sequence continues at coordinate 329,733,378 of OZ005740.1, read as the reverse complement.
GCAGGAAATGTGTATGCACAGAATATGTGTAACACTTAAAATTAGTAGTAATGCAGCGTTTCTCTGTGGAAACAGTATCCGAGAGACCAACAATTTTACTTACACATCTGTAACAAGAGTAAGGCAAGTAAGGAAGACGTTGAAGCGGAGGGGCGCTGCGAAAATAATAATATTAAAAACATTTGCATTTGACGAATAAAAATTATTTTTGATTTTTAACTGTTAAATAATTTTCTTGTTTTCGATTTGAATTTACCCGCTTGGCAACACTGAGGTTCGTTCGTGATCCTGACATGAAGGACATTTTTGACAGTGCTATATAATTTGCTGAAGATATGGATATACCAGCAAACGTTAAAGAAACAAGAAAAAAGAAGCGTCTCGAACTTGTTGAATCACAAAATGAAGAGTGATCTAAATTTAGCCACAAAACAAAAGCTTCGTACACCAATTTTTGAATCGATTGATGTTCTTATATTCCAACTGACGAGGAGGTACGAAATGTTGGAACAAGTTTCAGAAGATTTTGGATTCCTTTCTGGCGATCTTCTTAGCAAAATGTACGTCGATAATCTGAGAAAAGTCGCGTTTGGATTTGCTTCAATCAATTCACGACTACAGCTTCCAAGAATTCTATCTAAATGTGAAAATCGCGTTCAGAGTATTTGTGAAATTGCCAGTGACGATAGCTTCATATGAACGAAGTTTCAGATAATTGAAGTTAATAAAAAATTACCTGTGATCTGCAATGAGTTAAGAAAGATTGTCACATGTGGCTGTTTTGTAAACCAAAAAAGAAATGACCTCAATGTTTTTAAATGTTTTTTAAATGTACTTTACTCGCAAAAAATTAATATCAATAATTTTATGTGTAATAAATATTATCTACTATTCTTCTCATGATCAATTCTTGCTCAACTTTGTTTAGTCAATTGATAGACCACGTCAGAATAGTTAAAGTTGAATAAGGTTATGTTGAGAATTTTATGGATCAGGGGCGCAAATTTTTACGTATGCCTCAGGCGCTAAAACGAGTTGTTATAGGTCTGCGTGAAGGAAGTAAGGAAAGAAGTGAACTCTTAATCCTACTCCTTATTTTTGGAATCTTTTTGTACCCCTTAGAAATTCAATCGCTCCTTCACTTACTTGTATGGCCCAATATAGTAACAAAAACAATGCCACTGCTTCATCAAATGTGGAAAAATTCAGACTGGTTCTAATATTTGGAACTTTCTAATACTAGAAATTTGTCATAAGTAAAAGCTGATTCTGCTACTCTACTTCAAAATTGATTTACATGTAGTAAAATTACGTTTTTTTTTAATTGGAAAATAAAAGGGAAATTTAAAAACTGTTTTTATATTTGTTCCTTAATTTCAAATTTGTTTTAAAAGTACACACATTGGTATAGCAATCTTTTGAAAGCCTTGTTGAACCATTCTGATAAAAATACAAATTTTCCGTGAAGCTACGAGAATGCCAAATTTGCCATATATAAATGCTATCTTGGCAACTCCCACTTAGCTCCACGTCCTGTCAGAGTTTATAACTTGTGGGACATTTCTAAGTATTTTTAACTCATAGTTCTCCTCTGCACAGATGGCCTCGTTGCCGTGGGCCAATTAGCTTTATTGTATTATGCTTTTAGGTTATGCAATAAAGTACTGTTTCAATTTCAATTCAATTTCGTAGCTCTCATCCCACCGCAGGCGCAACATTCGTCCAGACTACGTGGTAAATACGTGTGGTCGCCTTAACGTGGCGATTACCGGCTAAAAACCACCGGCCCATCGGGCTAGCGCCCGATCGTCCGTACTGCCAGTCCGGCTCTGTACTGAACACTCACATTAATTAGCTCGCTCCGCTATCTGCTAAGGGGCAGCTGTACCATCTACTTCAACACAATAATAACATATACCAGCAATACGATTCTTTGCAATATTTTTCTTTCATTCGTTCTGGCCAAATAAAGCACAAACACTTTACCTGTATTAAAAAAAAAATCTTTTTTTTGTCATTCCACTCCTATGTATTTTATATCTGTTATTTGTCTGTAAATGTTTAGGCACTTTATACAACCATAAGCTTCACACACAAAATCTTGCAGACATGATATATTGAATACATCTCCATATTTATAATCTACATATACCACTTCAGTATCTCTCTTTGAAGGTCCTTAGGGTTCTTGTATTTCATTTTACCATTCGCGGGACTATCACCAATTCGAAGTCTAAGTATTCAGAGCAACATCCATAAAAGGACATATATTATGTATATGTATGTTCTACATAGGTCTATTTCATAATATTTTTAATTTTTTAATTTAATTTATGTTTTTTCTACTTCTTCTACATTCACCGTATCCTACTGACACATTTCCTGAAAAGTTTATGGATTATGATTGCATGTACTCCATCCACCCCATAAGCATATAAATATCAGAGAAGCTTTTGCCTAGGAAATTGTTTAAAAGTCTGCGATAGCAAGGGTAATTGAAAGCAATTCTTTCAGTTGACCGCATTGCGCTTTTTATCACCGTAATGCATGAATGCACATAATCGTGAGCTCGCATAAAAAACCCAGCCACTAACTGATATATATGCATTCATTGCAAACGAATGGGAAATTCAGTTCAGAGCACCATAAGTTCCCTAGGAAATTGAATTGAGAGTCCCATGATTGTACGCGAGACGGGACTTTGTATGAAATTTAGTACAAGTAATGAGAACAGGGCTTTAAGACTTCAGCTTTGTTGAGTTCATTGAATTAACATTGTTTGTATAGTTACTATGTATATGGAGTGCGTTTAGCTAAGGACATCGAAAATAGGCAAATCTGAAAAGTACTTTCGTAAGGTTTAATGACACTAGAAAATGTTTATGAGGAAGAACATACAATTTATTACATTCTCAGTTATGATTTATTTATGGTTCTTACAGTTTCTTCATACCCATCAACCTTAAATTTATTCTCTTGAGACGAAAGTTTTTGAAATACGTAAACTAAGTACTTGTCAACCTTAATCAACCCCTTTTTGTCAGCCGATTTAGTTATGTACGTACAAATCTTCTGTTGAATTTTTTCGGACTTACAATGATCAACTCATAAAATATCCTGTGCCATTTGTAAACTAATTTGTATGGTCCCTGTAGCTCATTTCAGACGAATTTATCATTCCCACGTGTATACTTCTCAGTTGATTAGTAAAATAACGCTTCAAGTATACATACTCAAATAAATTTCCTTTGAGGTTTCTAGCGCATTCAAAAGACCTTTATAGTTGTAATAAGCCTTTCACATCTTATCATAAGGCACTACCGGATGCCTCTAATTAGAGGTTTATTGCGTTCCCTAATTATAGGCAATCATTATAGTGAAGAATATGGTAGTAGAGGCATTTTATATGGCATGTTGTTGTTCTTCTTTAAAGTAATCACGGCAACAGGAAATACACTTTGATGCATTTGCACGGCTCTAACCGGAAAGGAAGTGAGAAGTGAGAAAATCAAGAAAGAGCCATTTACAATGGGACCTTGAACGTATTTGATTTCCTCAATACAAGGATAAAAAAGTGATTTGAAAATTTTTTACTCTCTTCTTGGACTAACGAGGTTAATTAAGATAAATGAGGAAGGAGGAGGGGGCGGCTAGAACGTAAGGTCACCACAATTGAGTTATCATCTAATAAAGGCTTGTGTCCTTCAATACACGAGGATGGATTTCAGGCACTAGAAAATTAAATGTTGCATTCAATGATTGCGTCCAGTTTATATTTGGATTACGAAGATTTGACCATGTATCTCATCTTAGGACTGCTCTGCTTGGATGCTTGGATTTTTTATTTGATTTGTGTACTAGTACTTCTCTAGGATATGCTGAAGAAAAAAAGTTTTATGTCCAATATGCTAATTATTTAAATTTCTTCTTAGACTTAACTTAAACGTGCAGATAAAATGTCCTGAAAATTTGGCGTGCAAAAGGCTGTTAACTATGCTGCACATCTCGATAAATATTTTTCTTCACAAATTCCAATAACTATTTTGAGACGAAGCTCTTGATTTCAAAAATATATCGAATTTTAAGTTAAGGATTTCATTCTCAACTAGTCCATATCTAAAAATCCTTTTAAGTTTATTAATGTTTTTTCTATGTTTATTTCATCGTTGAATGGGAATGAAATAATAAATAAATCAAGAAAAAATATCGAAAAGAATGAAGAATTCTGTACGGTCTGTGCTGAGTTCATGTCTTATTTTGGTATTATTAATGTTAATTGCTGAGCATATCGGTTTTACATTAGTAGAGACATGAAGAAGGATATTAAAAAAAATTTAAGATATATTAGAAAAAAAAAAATTAGAAACATTCGAAAAAGAAATTAGAAAGTTTAAGGAAAACTAAAGAATCATCGAGTCTCTTATCAATGATAATTTTTTTAAGTATTTCTCATCCGTTAGATTTACAAAGGGACTACAATCAATACCGCGCAGCTCTATTCTTCGCGTAGTTTTTGTAGACTTGGAACGAGGAACTGGAATTAAAAAAACCTAAATTAAAAAAACATTCTTTTTTATGTCGAGATGTGGAAGGACACGCGGACGACTATGAAGAGATCCGCGGTCGACCGCGGTCCACGCTTTGGCCACCTCTGTATTATGTCTACATTCTTCCGGTTTAATATATCGAATTATACTGGAAATTATTAGTAAAATTTATAATAAATAAAAATAAATAAGAAAGATCATTATTTTCTTGCATGAACAATTACATTTGGTAAAGATTAGAGTAACAATAGCTTGGCTAACTCTGAACTAACTTGACAAAGTGGTGGTACCTGAATTTTTATCAGAGAACATTTAAAGGCTCGAACTGAATGTTTCTCATTATTGGTGATGTTGAGCTCATCTTTGTTGAAATAAATTTGGGTATTGAGAACGTGCTTGTATCATCTGCTTGTAAACCTTCAACTACTGTGTTTTACTCTGTCTTCAACCAGTTCAGTTCTATTTGTGTACACGTTTTATTAACTGGCAATTTTAATACAAATATTCTTCTCGTCAATAGTCGATCCCCCAATCTGGTGACAATCTCTCCAGTGTTGGACTGTAAGTTGTAAATACTCTGCCCACTAGGATTCTGATTATTTTGTGTATTGATGAGCAGGTTGACTTGTAATAAGATCGTTTTAAATCTTGATGAGCAACATGTATATTTGAAATGCAAATTATGCACATCGATTATCTCAGGCTATATTAGAAAGCTTATTGCGGAAAGGAATATGCTTTACTACAGATGGAAAAAGGAACAGATCAGCGTTATATGGGAATTATATCGTAGAGCCCGCAATTTTATTAAAATGAAAACTAAGCGTGCCAAAAGTGCTACATCCGCTCTAAACTAAATACCATGGAAAGTGCTGATGTAATTCGTGAGAATTATTGTATTGACAATAATGACATGAACTTATACGTAGCGTTGGTCCAAACTCTCATTCCTCATATATATGTACATACTGATACTTCATTGGAAAAGGCGTTAGTTAAATCTGGGTTTCATTTCATCCTTTAACTTGGGATGAAGTAGTTTTGGCAGGGCCTTCGACTTCATCCAACGTCAGCAGCATGGGCAAAACTACGCTGAGATTTATTAAGCTCATAATGATATTTGTCATTAAGACTTTTACTGCCATTTGTAATAATTGTCTAAATCAGTCTGTGTTTCCTAAGAGCTGGAAAATCGTTAAGGTGATTCCTATCCCCAAAACTGCTCGATCTTTCTCAGTCAATAACTACAGAGAAATTCATATATTGTCGAAAACTCTGGAACACATAATGTGTTCGCAAATTAACGATTATCTTTCTTCCAAAATCCTGCTTTCGAGATTTAAATTTGGTTTCAGGGTAAAGCATAGTTGCACCACAGCTCTTGTTAAAATTGAGGATCTATGCCGTTGATATCCAGGTCTATCTTGAATCTTCCCTTGGGTTAACTAAAGATGCTGCAAATGGGGACCTTTGTAATATCAGTGGTTGGGCAGTAAGTAATATGATTCTACTAAGCCTCTGAAAGTCAAACTGTGTTATAATATACAGGCATGAACTTAATAAAAGATTAAGTAATCTTGTTGTATAATACCCTTAATAAAGAATTGAATTGAATTGAATTGAATACATCCTGTTTTCCATCTATTCTTCTGGACTCTGTCAACAAAGTTCTGTTTAGTTTTTAATAAAATTCTTATATGGTCATCCCAATATTTGGAACGTGGTGGGTGTTCTGTGTATATTATGGTTAGAGAGTTTTGCCATGAAATAAATTCATAGCGAATTTAGTCAATATGAAATTGACTGAGTTTGCTGCCAAATCCGCTGCTCGAGAATTGAGTGGAAAAAAACTCTTGCAATCGAAAAGTAAGTCAATTTCATATTGACTAAATTCGCTATGAATTTATTTTATGGCAAAACTCTCTATGAAATGCTAGTCCCGCATAGGGCTAATCTTGCAAGGCATTCAAGTAAATACGTAGTATTTCGCCTCGCATATAATTCAAACTTAAAAATTATTTTAATTGCATATATGAGGTAACTTTGACGTATACAGCAGACAGGAACCAAGCCGTACTGATGAGTAATATGGTTCCTGCTATTACGAAACACCCATTTTTGTATAGAATTTTTTTTTTAAAAGGTTATGGTTATCAGCTAAAATTATTTTACTTGAAACTAGACTTATTTTTGCTCTTCACTTTTATTACCCCTACTCTTTTTTTCTGATACTATACACTGTCAATCTAACTCATACTCTAAACGCAAGATCAATGTGGTATTTAATTCATGCGTGAGTAGATACAATCATGTCTCATGTGCAGACCTAAAAGGGCACTGCCCTAATTGAATTGAATTGAATTAATCTATGTTCCATTTTTCGTTCATCTAAATAGTTTTAAGTTTTGTACACTCCATTTCAATCTGATAGAATAGATTTCCTGATAGACCTAAATCTATTACTAAATTAATCCTATAGGTACATACAATTTAATTAAGTGTGGGTAAAATGTGACCAACTAACACTGTCGAGAAAAGAAACTTTGGTACAATTGTTAACCCATCGTTATTTAGCTTCCACAAGCGCAGCTTTGATTAGTGGTACAGTTCTATATACTGACGAATAAATTAACCTGATCAGTGGTGCCCTAGATATACAATTTTTTGGTCTAATGTGAAATAATAAATAAAATTATGTAAGACGAAAATTATTGAAATTTTATTTTATTCCGCAAGGCCTCCATGTGACTACTTGTTTATTTAAGTAAACACAATCAATAGAGATCTTGCAAAGCTAGTTATTTTTGACCGATAATAATTTGAAGCTAAAAAAATAAGCTGGAAAAGCTTTTTATTTTTTCTGCCCAGCTTGGTTAGAAAAAATAAAAAGCCGGGCTCCCTTTTTATATTTTTATCGAAAAAAAGTATCAAGCCGTTGCGCTTGCTTTTCTAGCTTCAAAACTATTACCGGCCAGGAATAACAAGTAAATTAAGCTTTTCTCGTAAAAATTCATAACTGATTCGGTCCTTGAAAATAAGAAGCCAGCTTGGCTTTTTATACTTCCGGCTTCAAAACCTGTTACTTCCAGCTCGAAAAAATAAAAGGCCTTTTCAGCTTAGTGTTTTTTTAGTTTTTTTTTATTTACAAAAAGTTAAGCTTTCAAAAGCTTTACAGGAATCGAAACGGATTTCACGAGACATCTTTTGTTATATTCCACAAAATTCCACGATTATGATTTATCCCAGCTTTTTTTGTTTAACATTTTCAAAATACTAGTTATTTTCGGTCCCTGCTTAAAATTAAAATGGCTCGTTATACGAATGTGTAGTTACGCGAAAGGATAGTGAAACTTTCTCAAGAAGGAAGTTCATTCAGAAAAATATCGATAAGCAAATATACAGTAAATATTTTTTTTAAAAGAATCAAAGGACCCTCCTCGAAATGGGACCTCGGAAAACTATATTCATAATAGAAAAAGTATTACGGTTATTTCGAAAACCACGATTGAAATTTGAGATGAAAATCTGGCGGACGTAAGTTGCAGTGCGGTAACGCTTAGATGAATGGAGTATTAAGCAAAATATAAGATCGTGCGAATGAACTTGGAGAAAAATGTGGCTCATGGAAAGTAACATTCTCATTGTTATGTTATGTTATTACGAAATTACATGCCTGTATGAATTATCTTTTATTAATCGGCTATTCCTGGAGCGATTTCTTTCACCTCAGATCACTTCCGTTCCTCCAGATAATAGTTTTTGTATCCCTCACCCCCTCCTCGATATTATTATGGTTCAATAGGATGACTCACAAAATATGAAAAAAGAGTATCTTTAACCCTTCCTACCTCCAGAATAGCGTATACATATAACTCGGTCAATCTCCAGCAAGCTAATCTTTGTATTTTTATTTTCGAAAATAAAATAGCACAACATTTACCAAACATTTCATTTCCAGCAACGACAAATCCACATCGTGAGAAACATAAAAGTATTTTCTAAATTTTTCCGGAAAGTACGTAGTCCAACCAGATTATGTACAAGCATTTGGTCTTTTTGAAAAGTTTACCTTTTGAGATTAACCCATTGAGAAAGTTTTTATTTCACTTGAGATGTAAATGGTTTTTTGGTACAAAACCCTTAAAATTATTTTCCAAGCATCATTTGAAGTAATTTTCTTCTATGTATATATTTCGACCGACAAATTTGTAGACATACATATATGACACTTGTTTTTTAAGTCATATGGTCATATGCACGAGTATTGCTTAACCTATGAGAAACACCAGAAGTTGTTGCACAAAGTTATGAACTTCAGCTAATGCTAAAGAACTTACGTTAAAGCTAAAATTTATTCATTACCTTTGTACGTACATCCATATGTATGATAAAGAAAATGTTAAAATAACTTTGTACGAAACTTTACATTGTTTTTCTCTATCATTACAGGTATTGTACTACATATGTAGATACTTACTTATATAGTCGAAGGTTTTAAGACCGAAATTTCTAATGTTTTGTTTAGTTTAACTTCAAGCAAATGTTATTAATTCCAGATGAGATGTTTCTATGTATAAAACTGAACTATGGACTCCTGATAGAGTTACCTAACTTTTATTATATATTTAGTTGGAAATTTCGTCTTAGGGAAAAGTTAATTTTCTCCAGATATTCCAAATTGAATTTGTAGTAAAATTTGCGTTGTTCTCTTTCTTACCTAGATTGTTCACAAAATTATAGTTTTGTGGTAATTAAATTCTTACTTTGTCATTAGAAGACAACTGCGGATTCCAATTTTTGCTCAGGGGCAGGTGAAAGGTTGCCTATCTTCTAAGAAATTCGTTCTGGTTTTATGATTTGTGTGTTTGAAACTAAAAATAAGGTAAAAATGTAGTTAAATTTCCATCATATAGTTTTAAGCATATCCACCGACTGGTTCAAAAGCTCATTCCCAAAAGATACTTGCCTACTTTCTGGTACTTATTGAATTTTTTCGCTTGGTATGCTTAAGAAAAAGTGCAAAAAACACAGAAAGGGCTAAGTTTTTGGTAGAGAGTGTGATAGGACATTTTAAAGGTAAACTTTTGGGCTTTTTAAATCTCTTATGAAAATTTGTGATGATGACGTGGTTTAGGATAAATATAGTAGTTAAAAAACCGAGTTAGAAATCAAAAAATTTAAATTTGTTGAACCATAACGTCAAAACAGAGAAGAGGAAGGGTAAAATTTGTACACCATTGGAGAGGTCCAACGATTTTGAATCTATAAAATTTTAAAGCATCATCATAGGTAAGAAGTTACAGGATGATATATAAAAACATACCCAATTATTTTTAAATCTCATTATCTCGAAAACCGTAAGGATTTACCTCAACCTCGCATACAATTTTTTGCTTGTCTAAGCATGGCATATCCATTATTGTCTTCAGCGGCAAGACCACATATGGGACACCCTGTAAGTAACAAAACAAGTTTTTTTTATTTGTAAGTAGTTATAGATTTATGTTGGAGAAGCTTTCTTGAGTTTTTACTCCTTGATCCCTTTGAGATTCAAAGTTAAAATCTTAATATGTTTTAGGAATAATATAAGGTATAAAATATAAAAAAATTAACCAAATTAAAAGTAGGTCTTCCAGGACATTCAAGAATAAAGGATAAAATCCTTATCCTTAATGTCCTTTTTCAAGCATATTTTTAAGATTCTAGCTTGAGATCTTTCAAATGAGAAATAATTCACTGTCCTAGCATAAATAGCAAAATATGTATACATTTTTATAGAAGACCTGGACAGCATTTTTGCTATAATGCCATAACTCGCGAATTTCGCACTGTAGAAGAAAAATTTTGTATTTTTGTTTTCACAAACGCTCTAAGTATGTAAAATTAAGAAAGAAAAAATGGTGATGGTCATGTCACTCTTTTCGTGATTTTTGGTCAATTTGCTGTGGAGTAACCTTCTAATGTTAACAGACGTCAAAGTTTTTCTGAATATATACATGTAAAAAAAATGGCGATACAAATTTAGGTACAAGCTCGGATACAAGTGCCGATACAAATTCCGATACTAGTAGCGAAATGTGAGCGTACTTTAGAATATACATACGAGTACAAGTCTTTGGTACGATACACAAGTGCAGTATAACGTTGTGAATGATTGTAATTAAAATATTGAATTCCAATTGAATTCCTCCGGTCAGTTTTCACAAATCTAATGATTACTTTTTCGATGTCAACCGGAATATGTCTACGGATGTGCATAAGAGTAAGACCGAGGATCAGCTGTTTTTCCCCACATCCATTTCTCACCAAACATCTATCATCAGAAGTGGAGTAGCACTCTGATCTACATCAAGAAGCAGTCTAAAGAGGTCGAGGAGGGACTTAATAACTCTTCACCAGGCGATGACTTAATAATATTCATATATTCTGGAATGAAAGCTGGTAGCAGAAATATGTCCAAGGTTTCAACTGAAAATCCTTTTTGTAGATCTGAGAGGACAACGGTAACGGTGCATAGATTGATACTCTGTAGTATTCTCCGGTTCAGATCATTTGATGGCTGGCACGATAAACTTGACGTTTATAATGACAAGGGATCTAAAAACCACTCAGTTCGATACTCAACATACTGTCTAGATCTTCTGTACACTGCCAAGCGTTCTTAAAACCAGCGTTCAAATTTTCCCGACGACTGGCTTATATAGCGCCGGAATTAAGATCGAGCGCCGACTTCTAAATTCTTTTAGTGGGAGACTGTGATAGGGATAATACGTCAATCAAATACAATATCAAGACCATGAACTGAGAGTTACATCAAGCTGTCGCCTACGAAGCAGCCTTGCCAGCTGTGTTCAGGATAGGCCACTCTAACATCTTGATTAGAGTTTCCAAATTTTTACCCAGGTCAACAGCATTTTGTTTTTCTTCATAACTACAACAGCATTCCTGATAGTAGGCATTTTGGAGAAGTTTTCTAGAATTGTCTGTTTATTGTAGAAAATATTTGATTTGAGATCGTAGAAACATATACTGGACACGTTGGTTTAGCGATGAGTTGATAACGATTTTTGTAATTGGTTTAGCAAGTCGATTAGATTTAAATCCGGCCATAATTTCATAATCACTAATGTTTTTTGTCGTGAAAAGCATGCTGCCTGAACTAAAGGATTTTAAAAATCCTTAAAACTTCTTGATTTGCTGTGTTATATTCAAAGAAATTATAACTATGTCTCCAATTATCACAGAGGCATGGGTTGTAGCTTATCGTAATCAGAGTATACAATATTTCAGAAAAACTGATATAAAAATGCCTATACGAGTATTATAAGAAAAAATTGGTGGAGGTCCATTTTCTGAAAATATCTTTTCAAGGATAATGGATATGTCCGTAATCCTTAAATATCAAAAAGCCCATTCTTCATTTGTTTTTTATTTTAATCCTTAATGGTTTTTGAATAAGCTGTAGATAGGAGAAAATGGAACTTCTTGAAGTTTGGCTGGAGTTCAGAAAACTTTGAACGAAAATTGAGAATGTGTGCTGAGTTGTCATATATATGCAATTTGTTCGATAAAAGATGGAGTATGCCAGTGCCCTGATCATATTTTTGTTTAGACCCCCTCCTTCAAATCACTCCTTCCCACTCTAATTTATGTTTGGAAAGTTTTCGTTTTTCGAAAGAATTGTTGCCACCTAAATACTCATAAGTCCTTGCACGGCTATCGCTGGTTCCAACTGGAACACTAGTTTCAAAGGAGATTATCTTTTATTACGATATCCCGTGTGCCACGCGTTATAGCCAAATGCCTCAATTATCGAGCATTAAATTTGAATTCTTGAAAACATGTCATTCCAATTTGCAATGTTATCCTTGATCCTGTAAGTTTTTGAACCAAGAACATAATATTTCCCCTTCGCCAATATGACCTGTTAGTAGACTTTTGAAACGTAGAAAGAATTATCTCAATATCAGTTTCCGTTCAAAAGATATAAATATTTTTACGTTATGCGAAAAGTTAAAATGTTTAATTTGCAGAACACAATAACACACGTCCGGTGGAACAACGACCTAAGTGCAAAAAACGCAAAATTGAATAAATGCGTAAAAATGTTCTAAAAGCATGATTGGTTCTTGAGTAAAAATGACACAATGATAGTTCTATTGGTTTCCATTAAAAAGTGTCTAAAGCCTGAGTTACAATGTGACGAGAAGCGGTCAGGAATGATGTTGCTGATGCTGACGCGGACGCAATGTCTGTTGCTTATGCTGTTCCAATGATGACGCTCTCACATCTGTTGAATTTTATTAAATAAAATCTTTAAATCGTAAATAAATAAGTTAACTACTTAGTTATTAAATACTGTGACATTACTTGAAACTTATAATTTTCATTCACAATTTCAATGTTCTGCAAAAATAAATTGCCTCAACAGCACGATATACAGACTAACAAGGTATGACTATCCGGCATCATAGATTCGCCATTTTCTGTGTTAGTCGATTCGCATGACGCGTTCCTTAAAAAGTGAAAAATATAGAGTTTAATATTTATACAAATTTATGCTACTGGATCCATTTAAAATCTTAAAATAACTACCATTTTACTTTCTAAACATAAAGATAAATTGAAGGAAGATTACTAGAATTGTATTCCACATTTTAATTTGCCACTATTTGAGAAAATTACAATTATAAGTATTTCAGTCTTATTTTGCATTTTTTTATCGATAAAACTTTCGTGGCACTTTGTTTTGATTCGAACTGATTTCCCTTAAATGACAACTTTAAGCAACGCGACCAGCGTCAGCAACACTCTTAGCGACACACTGTACCTGCGCTTGAGTACTTTCATACATTTTAACTTTTGACAGATTTAGCGACAGCGTCCGGAACTCGCGAATGCGTCACATTGTAAAGTGGGAAACACAATTGCACCGTTTCGATCCGATACGTACAAATGTCAAATTTGCTTATATGAGACGTACGTGTAATTGGACACATTTGCCGAACTGGATCGAAACGGATCGAATCGAAACGGAGAAGTTGAGCAAATTTCAACTTTTACGGATGACATAACCTAGAAAAATTACTTGTACAATGTTTGTGTATAGCTCAAGATGGATGAAGAGGTTTTTACTGAAGAAGTTAAAAAATATGAAGAGCTTTAAGACAAAGGCAACAAATTTTACATGTATGTAAAAAGAAAAGACAAAATCTGGAAAAATTTCAATGAGAAATTTAAAACTGATGGCAAGTTTGAACGGAACAATTGTGCTCATGCACGTAACGGATCGAATTGAATCGGCGGAATTGTGTTTGGCACTTCTCAGCCTTAATTCGTTGTAGCATTTGGCAAAGTTTACCTAATAATAAGTTAAGAAGCTGTAGAGCAAAATGGGCAAATTTCTGGTGTTTTTTAGAATGAAACAAGTAATTTCATATGCTTTCGTCTTTTGCATGAATGGGGGAAAAGAACTTGTCTACGCACTATTGTAGTGCAACTGAGACAACGAGTTAAAAACAAAAATCGAGAGAACGTAGGATTACCCGAACGACAAAATCTTATTAAACACCTCAAAATCCTTTCAACCTATTCATAATAATGTACTTCGGGCCACACTACCTCCCATTTTAAGAAAAAGATAAATTTCGCTTTGGCCCACATGCTGAAAGGAAATGTAAAATTCCTCTCAAATGAAATTCTCATTTTTCCCGAAAATATCAGAGAATCCAGCATGAGTTCTCCCGCTTAATCTCTTCATAGCAAAACGAATGTAAACAGAAACACGTGCTGTTCAAATATCATAGGATTACAGCAACAACATGTGTCCTTTTATACCCCTTACAACAACAACATGTGTCCTAACATTATCAATATTTCATGAAAACCGGTTTTCACAAAAGCGCGGGAGCATTTTATGAGAGTAAAACGTGAAAACTCCGCCCCTTCTCATTTATTTACGAAAATGAAACATTTGCCATTCTGTTTCGTTACATGCAACTTGCGCTTTCACATTTTTTATCTTTATTCATAAAATTTTTAAAGAGAGTTCGATTTTTTTCGATTTTTTTTCTTTCTTTCTTCCTTTTCTTGCCGTGTGCATTTTAAATGTAAAACACTCGGATATCTCACCAGCTTCTTAAGTTATTATTAGGTAAACTTTGGCATTGGCGTCAAGTTTATCTCACTATTGGAGCGACAACGCCCGACTTGCCAGTTGTGCTCAGGCTGTGGCAGTGAATGGATGTATCTAAGAAGCAACAACGTCGCAAATGGCAAAATATGTCAAATTGTTAATAAAACGTCTTAGCTTGCAATAAAAAAGAGAATTTAGTGGAACGATGACGCAATTAAAGGTTGCTCCTTCCTTTTACAATTTGTAAAGCTGTTTGTAAGTGCTTCGATCAGCAGTACAGGACGATCTCATCAGGACAGCAATGAATCCTGAAACTGCCTGCTGTCTACTCTACACTACAGTGAACTGAGATGCCAATAAGTTGATGGTGGATATATATAGATTTATTTAAAAATCTATATGTGAATCATTTTAAGAAAAATTGATTATCTTATTTTTGATTACTTCGGTACTTGTCTTTAATTTTCTCTCCTCACATGCACCAGGTTGAGAATTGCCTGTAGACTCGTATATTGTGCGGGTCTCGAAAGAGCAAAAATTCATTACCACTTTCCGAAAAAAAAAGTATTTACCCAAATAGCTAAGACTACGAATCGTCAGTTTGCATAAAAAATGCTTTATTATAATGTTAATAACAATACAAAACTTAACTTATAAAATTTTAGAAAACTTTAAACGCGATTTCTGCAAAATGTGCTTTTCGCGCTTAGGTCATTGTTCTACCGGTGGTGCGATGTTTTACGTTTTGACTTTTCGCATAACACAAAAATGTTAATAAATTTCGAACGGAAGCATATTTTGGGGTAATTATTTCCTTGTAGTAAAGGGCTTATGGACTTACAATAAGTCACTTTTAGACAAGAAAAAATATGTTCTTGGTGTAAAAGCTTCACAGGATCAAAGTTAACATTATTAATTTGTATGACATGTTTTTCAAGAATTAAAATTTAGGGCTTGATACTTGAGAAATTTGACCATTAATCGTGACACGTTGAATGTCTTAAAACAGGATGAAAGGTCCCGTTTGTAACCAGTGGTCAAGTTTAATTTGCTGAAATCCGTGAAAGGACTTCTGAACACTTAAGTGACCACACTTCCTTCGAAAAATGAAAATTTTTCTATCGTAAATTTGAGGGGGAAGGAGTGATTTTAGGGTGGGGGTCTGAACTGAACAACAATATGATCAGGACATCCCAATTTGGCATACTCTATCCTTTTTATTTATCGAACACACTGCATGTAATCTGACAACTCATCAATTTTAGTTCAAAGTTTTCTAAGCTACATATATTTAAAAAACAACTCCATCCAAAATTCAAGGAGTTCCATTTTCTCCTTTCTACAGGTTATTCAAAATCCATTAAGGATTAAAATTAAAAACAAAAAATTGAGAATGAGATTTTTCACTAATTTTTACAGGAATTCTAAAACTTCCTTAAATAAATAGCGTTTATTTCACGGGCTTCACGAGGTGTATGTCCTGAGATATAAAATTTTGAAGTTACACCTACCAAGCAAAATTTGCCACTTTTTACAAATTTAAAAATACCTTTCTCCGTCAAAAATGAACAAAAACGAAAAATATTTCAGCAATAAAACCAATCTACCTGTAAGATTTCATCAAAATTGGAGATTATCGATGCACAAATTTACAAAATATTTGTCGATTTTCTGTGGAATGATCCTTTTGTATTGGCAGAAACTGTGATACTCATCAGTACGGCTGAGTTTCTGCCTGCGGCAGCTAATAAAAAAAAAAACTTATGGCTAAACACCTTGAGTATTTCTTTTCATATAATTTACACTTATTATATGGATATTATTATTATATTGTTATAGATTATATAAATATATAGACTTAAGAAATAACGTCATTCTCGGTAATTTTTTTAATGGCTTACTTACTTCATAGTATACAAGATAAATAAAAATGCTATCAGGGCATACCATTACACCTTACCTTGCCGCAATCTATATCTACTCGTGACCTGTGAAATTCTTCTTGGAAATTCTCGTGCTATATTACAAACTCTAAAAATTAAGATCGAGGCTTTTTCTTTATCAAGTATCTTCTACATAAATATGTTTCTATCGAAAAGAAACAAAAAAAGCGTAAATAGGTTTGTCGTCATTTCAAAACTGAACAAAATCCCAAGAGATTTATCATTTAATAAGCCCACAATAAACCATAATAAATAATCAAAGCAGAGCACAAAATTGTCTTCCCGTATCTTGCTTGATTCCCTTTATTCTTCTTTACAGATATCAAATAAATGAGAATTTCTACCATCAAACAAGTCCAAAAAGAAAGAGACTTTGTTTGTATAAGAGACGTGTGAAAAGTTCTACATCTTCAAGAAAGTTTATCTTGGTATATAATTTGTCGGGCCTCGGGTTATAATATAATGACATAATCCACAAGGCAAGGATTTTTCTATTCGTCAGGCAGCAGCTCCTGCGACGGGAAGGAAGGATATATAGCTATATCTAGATCTTTCATGTAATCACATGATTTCGCTAGGAGAACTTTACGAGATATTCTACTAAAGTTGATATACCCGATGGAAAATAAAGATGTAGAGTGAGAAAAGTCCCAAAATTCAGCTCCCACACCATTAGGATTTAGGTTCCGTAAAGCTGTTGTAAAGCAGTTCCTCTATAGAGGCATATTCCCTAGAGTTTGTTTAGCATATTCCACAAATCCATGTAGCTTAAAATGGGAACATTTAACGATCCACCAGGCGCGTGACCTGAACACATATCCGAACTTTTGATATTGACAGTATCTTTATTGATTACACATTGGCCAGAGAAAGATATAAACTACCCAAAATTTGGTACATTAATCAAGATTACATTTTGGTCTACAGATTGTCGTCCGCCTACCAATATGGTGCGATAGCATGTCTGATAAGTTAGAAATTGCATTTATCTCCTCACAGAGTTCTATTATCTACTAGTTGTGATAAAATGGCAAGTCGAACCCAGCTAATTTCTCATTTGACCAGTGGCTTTAATTGTGCTTAGAGTTTATGCTTTTGGTCATTATAACTAATTGAATAAAGCCACTCATCTGTGAATACATTATGCGCGAGTGATATCACAAGTAAAAGGCTGAACCCCATTTAATTGGAGCCTGCAAATAATTGCATTGAATTTATTAAATGAATCGGACTATGTTGGGTCGCTCCTCATTATGTAATGGCTCCAGCCTTTTTAATTGTCACCGTTTCAAGGGAAGCAAAATGTACAATAATTATAGGCAAAATTTGAAGCTAATGATCGTTTTTATTAAAATTGAAAAATCTGATGAATCATGAAACATGCTTCGTATGCTAGTCTTTCTACAGAATATTCCATCCAAGATTCACGCATATCTGTTATTAATTGGCTTTCGCTTTCCGGGATTTATTTAGTCGCTGACTGTCTGGTATTGTTACTGACTTTTTCATGCATGGAGAATAAGTTCCTTAAAAATGTCTCCAAAATGTCCAGATATATTCTTTTGCTCTGAACTTTTCATATTTTCCACTCATCTGTTTAAAAGATCTCCATCTTCCTTGATCGAGGAACTGAGGTGGCAAGTCAAACAGTGGGCTCTGGCCACGTTCATATGTATAATATATTTCTCTGCATTTATAACACTTTTGCATTAGTAGAGTGTTGCAAATTTATATTCTGGTCGGGCAGGATATACAAAGGACTATGTAAAATTTGTAAAGCTTTTGCATTACTTGAACCATTGTAGAAAGTGTAAAATGCAAATTGGTACAGGTGTTCTGGTAAACTGCAACAATTATTCTACCGTTTTGTAGCACTTTTGTAATATTTTTGATATTTATAATTAATAAATAGAACATTATTTTGCAATAAGAAATGATATTGCGGGAGGTGAAATGAGTTTGTTTTTCTATAAGCTCGAGAATGGGGCAAATTAAGTAACTCCGTCTTAAAGTTGCCATACAAAAATTTTGTTTTATTGGACACTGTCTGAGAGCGCGTCAATGTAGAGAGCTGAAATTTAGTACAAGGCGTTTTCATAGAAGTAGGGAACACGACTAAATCAGGCAACAACTTTTTGGTATTGCAAAATAAAAATTTAGTTTTTTTCACGTATACTATAAAAATGATCAGTCCTACACGTATTTATTGTACAGAAAGTTTTTTTTAAAATATAAAATCCTTTGAAATTGGATTTTGTTTTTTATTGTCCAATGAGCCGTTCGAGAAATAGATGCGAAAAAACACATTAAAAATTAAACTTGCATAGAGGATTGACCATGCAAATTACATACGAGCATTCATTTAGGGTATCATAATGAACTTAGACCAGATCTGGGCAAGTACCAAATAAAAAGTACTTAAGTACAAGTACAAGTATCGAAGGCCTGAGTACTTCAGCGTAAGTATAAGTACCGTATGTATGAAAAGTACTTGTAACTAAATTCTAAGTCTATAAAAAGTGCTGAGTACTATTTTAAAATCTTTGTACGTTGGCACTAATATAATGAAGCTTATAGAGTTCAGTTAATAGATATTAATAAATAAATACTTTTTGAAAACTATCAAATGTATAGTAACCAGTGGCTACTATTTAAAGTTTTTTATAGTTTTCGGCGCTGCTCGTAGAGTAAAACTTTCACCTCTTATTGCTACACTCATAAAAGCTGTTACAGGTCCGCCCAAGCACCCATTATCGCCTCCAATAATGAATAAAACTTCTAAGGAAATTATTTCCAGTAAATTTCTAAGACGAAATTGAGGTTTTCCCTACATCAGGTCGAGGCATCGTCGATTTCATATTCGAGTGAGACGTTACTGGTTTTTGTTCTACTTGCCCAGTCTTGTTTGTATGTTATTAGTTTGCCTAAGGTTCTGCATGGACGCGTGAGTGCGACACATGCTTTGACAGTTCTTTGCGTGCCTTAAAAGTCAACAAAAACTGAGTTGCGCTAGAGATTGTGTTTGCTTTTCTACGAAGAGTAAAGATATTTGTAGGTACTTAATAGACTCAGAAATACTAAAGTAAAAATGTTGGTACTTAAGTACAAAACTAAGTCTTAAGTACAGGTAAATAGAAGTAAGTACTTATGTTCAAGTACAAAGTAGGCCATTTCAACAGTATTGAGTTATATGATATTAACTATTATATTATTATTGATATTATCAGATTTAGTAGCATTCACTCAAAAATATCACGAAAAATGCCCCTTTTCTCATCAGACTCATAGTTGCTAGAAAAATATTTTTTTTGTATTGACTTATAAGACACTTCTTATTAATAACACCAACTCTTATAAAATTACTCTTGCGTCCATCTATTTGAATATTCTTCAGTTATCAAAAGCCAATTTGGATTAAATATCCTTAAACTTCTCAATTTAAATGGATGACTTCAACACCGGGTCTCGGATAAAGTGATTAGATTTTGGCTAAATTTATTCCTCCAACCCCATTTAGATCTATTAAATAAAGACTAACAAAATTAGTGATATCAACTTAATTATTTTTGACAGAAATTTTTACAGCACAGCTTACTATACTAAGAACAAAAAAAAAAATCTTCCAAATAAGTTGCCAAAAATCACACCATCAAGAGGGCAAAAAGGACGAAAATAAACTGCCAACAATCTGCCAAGTAAATAGAGCAGTTCCTTTTCTCCACCTACCTTGGGAAAAAGTTCACTCAACAAATCTCACCAGCAGAGCAGCTAAACAAAAGGAATCTTCTGTGACTGTTCATTAGTAATGCTGTTGAGAAGTATTAGTACACAATGGCTTCTCCCTAGCGATTCATAAAACGTGAAGAAATATGAAGGGAAATGTAGAGGGTAGGTTTCCTTTCACCTTAGGGTGTCCTAGTTGTATTGTGAGGACATTTTTTTCTTATGACACATCTGAATACCTACTACCAACTTTCTCAGCGTACTTTCTTATTTCTATGTCACTATGAATATGAAGACAAATGGATTTCCTGCGCTTCACTTCTATCTTTAGGTTGTCGATGTATATGTACCTACATAAATACGCTGTCACATAAGTGTTATATTATCGCCTTAGTCACTATCTCTAGTCTTGTCAAAGTATTCCGTATCGTCGTAATGTAATAAAAGGAACGCTTTTAAGGAATTAACTGATATAGAAGGCGTATAGAGTGTGGTACAGCAGATCTTGGATGGAGATGACTATAAGGTTGAAAATAGTTCGACTTTGTAACTTCGTTGCAGGGAAGTCTTTTAAATTCTTCAAACTGTTTTTTTTTCTCTTTTCGCTGCAATCTACTTGTACGGGGGTAGTAGCGACGTTACCTACAAATTAACACAGGATGAAATAGATAGCGTTGGAAGGTGATTTATGTATGTCCTATTTTTAGCTACATATTGGAAACCAATTTATTTCGCTGAAACGTTCCTTTATCGCTGTCTCAGGAAATTTATTGTTTTGTGTACTTCTTTGGATAATTTAGCTACATACATTCATACATAGTTTGGGTATATTTAGGGATGGTTTTGTTGCATATATATTGCCTGCCCTAATCCCTGCAGTATATAAACTACTAGATAATTATCGTACTCTTTGTGGGACAGTAATTTATGCCTATATATGTAGGTAGTAAGTAGAATAACAATTTAACACCCTTGTACTGTGTGGTGTTTTTGTCGGAAAACTTCGAATCGAGTTGATTAAATTTACTCAAGTTTTCCTGATTTTATTACCTATTCCGTTCACGTAGAAAGGAAAGAGAGTATTAGGTTACTCATCGATTGTGGTGGAGGTTAATTATACAGGATAAAAATATACAATTGAGATAGGGTAAATTGTATGTTCATTCTCTGAAGTACATTCTTGATAGTAACAACAACATATGTTTTCCTTAGTCTGCAAATTTTGCTGGCCTCAGTAGGAAAGTAATTATAAACTAATTTGATTAAAATAATAATAAATGTAATATTAGAGTGAACACATAAAAATTTACAAAGGGTCGTGGAATTTATATTTGCTATATTAAAATCAATAATTTAATGGTTTATTATCAGGACTGCTACATTTAAACTAAAGTTTAACAATTTATCAAATACTATAATCTTAATATTATAAGACATTTCACAGGGAATTCAAAAGTGTTTAAAAAATGTTCTTCAAAGTTAAAAATTATATATCTAATTTCACATAAAAATAGTCCTGCCAAGTATGGTTCAAATGCCCGTGAACATTGAAATTTAGTGAAAGCTATAGAGGTACTAAATTCAAGTCAATAGATACGAACAACACCATTAGTGCTGGTACTCTTTTTGAAACAATCTAGATTTTTTACAGGACTTTATATCAACTTCAAACATTCTTGGCTGCACGTAGTCCGATCCAAAATTTTTATTTCGCTGGGGGTTTTATTCCAAAAGGAATATGGTCAACTTTATTTGATCTAAGATGTATCTTCAAAATGTATTTGGATAGCCAAGACAACAAAGTAAAAGAATTTAATAACGACTTTTCTAGAAAGCGTTGAGCAGAAGGCTTTTTAGAACGTCACAGAAGAGAGCTCTCGCACAGAGGTTTTTCAGCAATATCAAACGGGTCAAGGCTGCTGTAGATGAAGATATAATTAATCTGTTTTTTTTCTATGTTTAGAGACTGAAATTAAGGACATTCCACTCAACTTAATGTACAACTATGATGAGACCAATTTAGCTGACTATCCTAGAAAGAAAAGATTATTAACTAAATGTGGGTGCAGGTACGGTGGAGCGATAAAAATTAAACAAAAGCAGCTGTTACTACCATGTCATTTACAATGCTAGAAAAATATGGGACACTTGGTCGGAAGATGCCCCCCCTAAATGCTCGATATAACCGATCCAAACCTGGCTGGTTTGATGACTGCAGCTTTGAGGATTTGTGTTTTCTATTAGTGTCGAAAAAGGAAAATGAGAAGAAAGTTCTGATCGGCGATATACTTTGGGCTTGCGCGGTTATTAAAGGGGCACAAACGCCTGCAAAGAATCGCTCGGTTTCCGAATTTGACGTATTTAACGCAACCTTTGAAATTGGCATATTTCAGGCCTTTTCAAATGCTATTGGTGCCAAGTACTTGATGAATGGAAATCGACAATCTGATGGCCGAAGGTTGCCAACATTCCTAAAAAGCTTACTCCCGTTGTTGTTGAATCAGGAATAAAGTTCTTATTAATTCAGAGCTAATTTAAAAGTGGCTTTAAAAGGCGGGTATCTATCTTCTTTGTAGTACTAAAGTATTGGAACGCCTGCTACATATTCAGATACAAGTCTCGTTTCGGAGACTTTGATAGAATACATGGAAGATACTAGGGAAAGAGTTCTAGAAAACGTGATATTGCACCAGGTAAAGGAATTTCAGCTGAGGAAGTAAAAAGAACTGACCCTATCATCTGCATCAAAAACAGCAGGAAGCAAAAGTAAAGAGAACAGTAAAGCGAAAAAAAAACTAATAGATATTCAGTGACTTTTGAGTCTTCACTAAGGCTTTCAGAAGCTGAAGAAGATGTCAGAGACATTGAAGAAGATGATAATCATGGCAGCTCAAATATCCATACGAACAGCATTGAGCTAAATGATAATGCTTATCTGCCTACAAAAGATGAGTTCGTAGTGGTTATCTATTGGCCCCGGCAAGTTGTGTCTGTCAGTAGACAATAATGGGGCACACATAAGATGTATGGCAAGATCTTGCAGGTTATGGAACTGGTTAGAGAAGGAAGATTGTATCTTTCATCTTCATGAGGATATAAAATTCTCTATGATTTGCATAGTTGTTGCATAATCAAAAAAATCCACGTCTTTGCAGCGGTATGGCGGCTATTTGGAAGCGTCGTAATGGTATGGCATTGTGATTTTCGTGAATGTTTACTTGAATATTGTCATTAAAAAAAAAATTATCCTGTAACAGATGTTAAAAGAAAAAAAATATTAATGCGTTTTAATTAGTATGGCGGGCCATAAGTCCCGTCAAAAAGTATGGCATTGCGCTACCGCCATGTTTATTTTCATGGACGATAAGAAAATGTAAGAGCTTGTGTGTAACAAATCGTTTGAATACCGTAATTTTTCCTACAAGTTTAATTAATTAACCTGTAATTACGCCGCGCCAGCCAGCTTAAAAAAATGATTTAAGGGTTTTAAGGGTCGCCATACTTGTAACAAATGACTTTGATTTTTCTGTCATCATCTCCCGGTCTATTAGGTTCAGCTGAACATCGTCTGCATAGAGATGTAGACTAAAGTCATGGACTATATCACTAAGATCATTTATAAAGAGGCTGAACAGGAGAGTTCCTAATATTGATCTTTGCGGAACACCACAGGACAATAGCATGAGCGAAGATGCAATCCCATCAACAATCACCTGTTGAGACCTGTTCAAGAGGAAATACGATGTAAACTTGACGGCAGACGGCGAAAAGTAAAAAAGCTGCTTATTGATAGAAAAATTCGAGCAAGACCCTTCAGTAAAGTACCAATTTAACGCGTTAAAGGGACATTTAGAGCCTTCATCCTTATAAACAGATGCTCGTCTTAAGTTGCCCCATAAGATTTTGGAGGGTAAGATAGAATCAAAGTTACAGTAGTAAAACTCGCGCTTAGCCTTCTTAATTGCAGAACGAACAAAATTCACAATATTCAGTTGCAAGGATTAAATTGCAGATAAGAAATTATCAGTCATAGCATTTTGACGCAGAATGTTAACATTTAGATCGCCCCAAACTATAACGTCTCCGAATCTGTGCACAATGCGTGATAACGAGTTCAAGAAACATGCCAGGTAGTCGATACACCGTACACAAAATATATTTACCAGACCCAAGCTCGACCTCAAGACATAAGAGTTCGGTGACCCCATTCACTGATGAAGGGCGGTCATTTCGAAAGTGTTTAAAACCATGTATCAAGACAACTGATGAGGGTATATGGCTCTGCAGCCATGTTTCACTAACATGCACAGCATGAATAACTGCGTTGCAATAAATTTTACGCTGCTCATAAATTTTATTATACAAACCTCTAGCATTAATCGTACACAAATGCAACCCTGAGAGCGTCCATAAAAGATATTTAACATGGATTTTACTCTATTCAACTCACAAAGACTGTTAACGGAACTCATCCACACCATCATCCAAAAAACCACTGTCAACAATTAAAATTATAAATATACCATTTCCAGCTGGGTGGAAAAACATATTGTAATTAGATAGAGTGCAGAAAAAATAATCATAAACAATTCTATATTTTCAGGTACTCCATATCAGGTATACACCATTACCCCAAAAAGACAACCAATTTTCCTTAAAATGATTCACATATACCCTGAGCGAAATAATTATAGGGACACATAGAAAATGTTGCAAAGCTCCTTATGGTTCTGACAAAGGTCAGTTACATATATATTTTTGTCAAACATGCGAAAAGGAAAAAAGTTTGAGTTTATTCAATTAATTACTTCTTATTAATTATTTATATATTATTAAAAAATTCATATTTATAAGAACACTTCATGTTTCAGCATTTAACAAAATAAAAAAATATAATTAATAATTGGTTATTCCTCGTTTATTCAATCGTAATCGATTTGGTATCGAGTTAAATAGTTTTTGAATAATATTTTGATCGATCCTCGCACATTCATCTTCAATTTGTTTTTTTTAATTCTTTAACAGTGTTAAATTGCCTTCCTTCTTTGTATACTGCTCTGCTTAAAATCGGCCAAAGATTCTCAATCGGATTGAGATCCAGGCTACATGCTAGCCATTGCCAGACAGGTATTTTCTTCTCTTTTCAATACTTCTTTGTTTTCTTGGCTGCATGTATAGCGGTATTATTATTGAATGTTGCCCAAAAACGTTACAATTTTCACTAAACATAACACTATCCAATAATTCTACGTACTTCTCAGCATTCAGTTTTGTAGATATAAAACAAATACCAGTCTTAGATTGATAGCTGATTCCAGCCCAAATCATCACAGTCCCTCCCCCAAAGTTTCGGCTTAATCGCGTCTGTTAATCTTTCCTTTTATCGTGCCAGTAATGCCGCAACTCATCAGGACCATCAAGGTTGAACTTCTTTTCATCACTAAAAAATGACGTTTGCCCATTCTGCGCCCCAAAATTGGTATTTTTCGGCAAACTCCAACCTAGTCCTCTTATGCCTTTCTGTAACTTTTGGTTTGGGAATCTTTTTTCTCCATTCCAAGTGGTCATTACTCTTCAAAATTTGCTGAACTCGTCGAGCACTAATTGACAACTCCATTTCATGGCAGATTTTTGCTGCACTGTTTCCACTTTTCGATACTTCATTAAAAATATGTATATCGTTTAGTTTTAGGTGATATTCGCGATTTTGGCCCTCGTTTCTTGTTTTTAGCAAGTTTATCTTTTGGTTTTAAGAAATTGTGAACTGTAGTTTTCGACCTTCCAATTTTTCCAGATATTTCACGAATACTTTGGCCACATTCATAATAAGCAAGCACTTCGACTTGTTCTTTAGGAGTTAATAGTTTTCTACGCGGCATTGTGACGTACTACATATTATAAAATGTATCAAATCTCTATAAAATCAACATTGTGCCCGATTCTGCGAAAAATAAAATCAAACTGTAATTAGAGGTATTCTTGGAGGCGTTGTTGCAACATTTATAAATAAATTTCTTGATTTAAGAAATTGCTAATCAGTAGAATTATTTAAGAGAAGATGTCCCTATAATTATTTCGCTCAGTGTAGATCTTTAAATAAGTCTATATATATCCACAAGCAACTTATTGGCATCCCAACCAGCACAAAATTACCCAGGGACGTCCCATTATTGTCCTACAGATCCCATAACTTCCTCGGATAAACATGAAGTATTCAGTATGTAATTGGAACTTTATTTTTGGGGTTATTAGAAATTTTCCATAAGTTATTCCCCGGGATATCCCAAAACTAGTATATATGGAAACATATTCAGTATTTTACAGACAAATACATACATACATCTCCTGCACATCAGGAGAACTTTGGGACAAACATGGGAAAGTCGTGTTCCCCCTTACAAAATTCGCTTTCGTGTATCGTTTTTGAAGAACAAAATCAGAACACCAAAATATATATTGAAAGAAGCCATACATATGAGAACCGCTTTTGTTTAAGCCAGCTACAAGCGTGAAGCTATATTAGAGTTCTGTTCGCTTCTGCCATGTCTTCTTATTTTGGCAAAGTTTGTTAGTTGCACATTTCAGAACGTGATTTTGTAGTTATTTTGTGGTAGGAATTGCATTTTAGATGTTAAAAATTTGGTATTAATAATTTGGGCAATTGCATTCACCTTGGGAATATACTTTCCAGCCGTTCATGTTTTTTTGTTTTTTGTTTTTTTGTAAAAATATCTATTCACCAAAATTTTTTTTTCAATTCCAGAAAATCTCAAAAAATATACTCAGATACACCCCAGCACATCCTAAAAGATCCGTAGGATCCGTGCAGCGGGAATTTTACATTATTGAATCCGTTAACTGTGCCTAAGTATAACCACAGGAAATTCTGTGGGAAGGGCATGAACCAAGATCATCCCAACCCTGGGCATTTGGAACTCCCACGGATGTCACAAGTCGTCCTAACAAGATTTCCCAGTAACATACCACGGATATATTTGTGCTGTGTGGGATCTGAGTACAATGTGTTGTAGATAGAAGGCAGATTCAGAGTTTCATTGCTGTCCTGATGAGATCGCCCTATTACTGCAGATCGAAACACATTATACACAGCACCTATACTCTCAAAAAATTTCTATATGAAATTATTTGATCTTCGGCTTTAGGCCAGAAACTGACAGTACTTCGGTACTTTTCTCTTAATTTTCTCTGCTCAGCTCATATACAGTAGGTTGAGAATTGCCTGTAGACTCGTATATTGTACGGATCTCGAAAGAATAAAAAACTCATTTTCCACGAATTTTAAGAACTTTTGTTTGTAACGATTCTAAAACAATTCATAAATACAAGGGGAACAAACAACCGCCTCATCTGGGGTGTGAGGCTGGGACCTTCCGCTTTCCGCGCGCTTTCTGTCTCGTTAGCTCAGTGATAAAAGCAGTTTCTATAAGGGATATTCTGTGTTTCAATATTTTATGCCCAGAGCTTCTTTATAGGTTGAACTTATATATTCCAGAAAAGACATTAAAAGCAAGAAATTTAGTTCATGCTTCTTCTCATAGAACCAACTATGGTTATCACGATTTCTCCGCTCCAAGAGATAAATATAAGCAATCTTTATTAATGCTTGAAAATTCAATTACGTAGTAATTACATAGAATTTTTAGTTTTAATTATACATGCATGGAAATTTCAAATTAAGTAACTTATTATTTTTGTATGAATTTCTGTTTCTCAGTAGACTCAGTATTAAATTAATTAATTCAATTTTAAGTATTAATTGTCTGTAGGAGACGAACTCTATAGACTCTAGGGGAATGAATAAATAAATAAAAAACAGCTTGGCAGTACAACTTAATTACAGAAAAGGGTGTGTGTCTTTAGTTGCCTAAGAAATCATTATGGTCTAATGAATCGTTAGTAATTATTCATAGGGAGCGCTGTGTGTCTGTGGCATTACTCTTGAAGCCTTACGCATTCAAGGTACACGCACACATGCCAGCATACGTACAGCATACATACCATTTACTGTAGTCTCCTAGAGAAGCCAGTAATTCTGAAATCAGCTCATTGAAATTACGTTATTTCAATTCAGTCAAAACATACTGTAAGGAAATTCACCCTGCCTAATCATGGTGTTAATTGTTATGAGTTTTATAGGTTATTTTTATTTTGTTCTATTTATTTTTATGTTCAGTGCAATTTTCATGCTCGATATGATTAGAAAGTGAGATAAAGTTCCGTAAGTAGCAAAAAACTCAGCAATTTTATTGTAAATAGTAGATAAGCCAACATACTTGTATTGGTCCATGATTTTAGGATGTTGCGGAGACGTTAGGTCAATAAATGACAATACATTGATTAATTTGTTTTTATTAATCACTGACTGCACACCAGAGAAAGTAAAATATATTACCTTACTTCTAATCACCATATTGACAACTTGTTAATCGAGTGCTGGGACAAGGAAGGATACAACAGAGGCCTTGTATACCATCCAGGTTCGACCTATCTTGGAATATGCCAGTCTTGTTTGGTCTCC
Source organism: Dioctria linearis (assembly GCA_963930735.1). Classification (NCBI taxonomy): domain Eukaryota; kingdom Metazoa; phylum Arthropoda; class Insecta; order Diptera; family Asilidae; genus Dioctria; species Dioctria linearis. The sequence continues at coordinate 329,704,491 of OZ005740.1, read as the reverse complement.
CTTAGAGGTTTTGCAGAGAAAGTTCCTTCTCTTTGCTGAATTGGATGGTGAGATGCTTTCCCCTTTCATGATATGATTGAATTTTCATCTGCGCACTCTTTATAGGAATCTAATGGAAAATTTTTGAAATTGTTTTTATTTTTCAACTTGTGACAGGTGAAATTGACTCGCCATTACTTCTTGCGTGTATTAATATAAACTCATTGCTTCGAAAATTAAGATCATTTAAATTTATTTACTTATCGCCACATTATACCAACTAATGGACAGGCAGAGCCAAATTTTTGATTTGATAGATTTTCATTTAAATAAGTCACAGTTGAAAACCTCTCTTATTTGATCTGGAGTGTTATGAAACTTTTGTTTTTTTTTTATTTTTTTTTCTATTTTTGTTATATCTTGGTATTTTAGTTATTGTATTATTATTGTGTTAATAAATACTTATATATCAATTTAATCAAATAAAAAATACGTACTGCAGTTGATCGTCGAAGTGGATCATTGTGCTGCCACACTGGAAAGAGATCGAGACTAGTCAGCTTGTAGTTTATATAGCCGAAGATTTGCGCACGGCACCAAAGAAAGGTTTTCAAACAACAACAATTTTACATAGTAACAATAACTTGGCATAGCAACTGCACTTCATTAATTGTTGTTTGAAGTGTAAAGTTATTTGGAAATTATTTCTAGCTAATTACAAATTTCTTCTTGATTGGTACTCAATTTTATCATGAATTTAAAATAAATAATAAATTTCAAATAATATTCAGTACATTAATGTTGAAACCAACATTAAGGGGTAACGCCACTGTAACGGCTAAAAAAAAGGTTTTTTCACGAATTTTTTTCTCACGAAATTAAAGGTGTTTAAAACAAACCTTTTAAGGGTATTATCGGACATGCATTGAACTTTATTGATATTTTTGACAGCGAAAACAAAACAAAATGGCGGCTAAAACAGCCATCTTCCCGGGACATGTTTTGCTTGCAGGGCACCGCGGCACCCAGCACCACTGGTGCACATTTGAATCTAGACCAAAAAAAAAACAAAAACCATTAATCTAGAGGCTTATAGCTAGAGAATACCGTACGGATTTTTAAAAATATTAACTTTTGTAGATTTGGTGCGCGTTTGAAAAAAGTTTGATTTTTGACAAAAAAACGGCAGGTTTTTTGTTAATAAAAAATCAACAAATAAAGTTATTGAAAATCCCGTATGGCATTCTCTAGATAATGAAAATGTTCACATTTCGTCAAAATTTCAAGTCGAAAATATGAAAATTGTTCGAGCTATGCTGCGTGCCATTTTGAAAAACCCTGTTTCGAGAAAAACGCGTTTAAAGTTTTGAGAATAGTTTTTTATTGGAAGAAATAAAAAAATGCACTTGCTGTCGCTAAATTAACGGATAAACAAGTTAAAGTTGCAAATGTCAAAAAGGTCAGTTGTGTTCAATTCGGCTTTTTCTGTCAGCTTTAGAAGAAGCTGGCGATAAAGCTGGCTGAAAAGCTCCAATTGTGTTTCAGGCTTCAGGTAGTCGTTTCGGAGCAAGTTTGACGCGCTTGATGTCGACCTCCATTTTCAAAGGAAAATGTTTTTTCTCGCACTGGACCTTTTTTTCTTATTCTAGAGGGTTTAAACTATATTTTAAGCCAATAAAAAAAAAACGTTTTTCAAAAAATTTACAGTGGCGTTACCTCTTAAAAAGCCACCTGGAAGTAAAATCGTTCAAAGATTCTAATTCCAAGTATTTCTAATTATTGAAACTAGCTTGGGAATCAAACTATGTATACCTACCTACAAAATATGTTGATAAGGCAGGTTTTTAGTGGAGACAACAATCGACACATTATGGCTACATTCCGCATAAAAAAAAATCCGGGACACAATCCAATGAGAGGAAAGTAACTTGTCTTCGATTAACATTACGCAAATCAAATGGAATTAGATTAAGTAATCTGTGCAGTTAAATGTATCTTTTAAAGTAGCACATTAGCAATATTGCATTAGGTATTCTATTGTATAATTTGTAATCATAATAACTTTAGCTAGGCAAAATCAGGAACGGCATCACAAATGCTCAAAATTCCAGTTGCTATGCACAGCTGCTAAGGTCAACGTACTTTGGGTGCTATGCTCAATATAAAATAATTTGTTGGTGCCGTGCGCAATTCAGAGGCAATATAAGTCGCAGGCCAACTTGAATCTTTCTCTTTTCGCATCCAGCTCTCATAGATTGTGCATCATTTGGAATAGACTTGGCTAGTGGTAACAACATGGCATTATTAACAAATTTACTTTATGTTGGGTATCGACTGAGATAAAAATATTTATTCCGGGTAGCGACTAGAAAAACACTACTAATACAACTTTGCTTTAGGTCTCGACGGAAGTAAAGTATCTTGTTCCGGGGCACGACTAGAACAAGATAATCACTAACTATCGATTTACCAACGCCATACTGTCGATTCCACATTTTAGATTGGTGACTACATTTTGATTAATCATTTAATACATGGCGCCATTTCGGAAAAGGATAGTTGATACATAAATGAGCTTTTTAGTTATTAAGTAACATAGTCGACATTATAAGTATCTTATGTTATGTTCGAGAACATGTAATATCTGAACTATATTTCCCTTTGAATTTGGAATTGTGTATTATCTTTGACGTACTGTAAAATAAAGCGCTAACTTTAAGTATTCATTGGCGTTATTATTTACAGTCCCCATCCTTACTTATATATTATTCTTGAGTGTTCTCATTGGGCAGAACAATTAATAATATTTTAGTTTAAAGGTAATTATTATGTGCGAATGTGGTGTACTGTTAGCTGCTGCTTGGTGTTTCTTTTCACTAGAACGTTATTGCAATTTAAGCCTCTAGCAAATTTTTTTCATAGGTCAGTATATACATATGTTGACATTCAAGTTTTTTTTGGTTTTACTAATATCAAGATTCTTAGGAATCCTGAACAACAACCCAAGGATGCATGATTTTATATAAATCTGTCGAAAGATATAGCATTGCTAGTAATACCATGCTCAAATAGATTGCACTTGCGAGAACCGGTGTGATGCGGTAAGAATTCTTACCGGGATTCACCGAAAACATTGCAATCTCGATCAATTTTGTGTCAATACAAATTCTAATGTTTACTTACTTCCCTATTATCAACTACATATGTATATTGAAAATTATTAGTACAATGTAATAAATAAAAATAATATATTTTTTTTGTGAGAAATGTAATTATTTTCTTGCGTGAAATATCACATTTGGTAAAGCTTACAGCGACAATTGCTTGGCTAACTCTGAACTTGACAAAGTTTGTCGATAATGATTTGTTCATTTATTAATACCGGGTTTTGTATCCCGGAGATTTGGGCAGTTTGGGAGATGAGAATTTTCGTTTTCTCCAATTAAAACCGTATATTCTTTAATGTAATTGGAGAGTTAGGTAAAACGATGGTGAAATATGAATAAATTAATCTTAATTCCTGTAATTCCTTCAATATCACTAATAAATAAAAAGATCACTCTTTTGGACTTTCACTGTCCTTAATAAGTACTAAAAGTGATGAATATGTATAAAAATATTATTTTGTAATAAAATGAGGTGAAAGAAAAATATTTTAATGTAACACCAATTTTTGCCGATTGAGTTACGGCAATTGGATAATATTGAGATCCGGCAAGAAAGACGCTTTTTAAGGGATCGCTATGGTTCGTTTGATACCAGTGATGATCCAAGATTCATAGAAATGTATACATCTTTCCGAAATTTCACATGATCTTTTTAAAAATCTCCAGGATGTGAACGATTCCAACAAATTTCGGCCATTAATAAATACTTTTCGTAATGATATTTCTCGCTAAAGGTGTATATATATATAATATATATATATATATACATATATGTATTTAAATATATTTAAAGAACTTTTAATAATAACTTACATACTTTATCAAAGAACGTTGGAGTAGGACTATTTTGTCAAATATGTGTTCCAATCATTAGCATGCCACTTTATTCCAAAGTCATCGATAAAATTGAAAGAGAGCTTCTTTTGTATTATTATTATTACTTTTTATTATTTTTGGTGAATTCATGTATAAAAGACAAGCAGATGCACAATTAAAATAAGGCAAGTAAAAGTTCTTCTTTTTACTTTTCCACCAGTAAAAAGCTTGAGAGTTTAATCTAGTGCACAGTCTCACAAACTTTTTTACCCTGCGGTGCACTAAATATGGAATCTTTTTCCGCAGCACACAAAAGAAAAAAGTTCTGAATAATACGCTAAAAAGAGAAAAAGAAGTTTTTCTGAAAAATAATATTTATTATAAATTTAGAAATGAATAATTTAATGAGATGAGTGAACTTGTTTCTGCCAGCAAATTTGTATTATTCTTGGTTCAAAGTTGGACAAACACGCATATCTCCGTCAATCATCTGCAGCCGATTACGTTTCTCAGATGTAATTTCAGTGATTGATGAAAATTCAAGTTTACAAAGATAAGACTTTCCAAAAGATAATAAGGCTCGAATAGCTTTTGTGCTTACCTCTGGATATTGACAATGGAGAGAAATCCAGAATGTTAATAATTCCGAAAAAGAGGCCTCTTGAGTCGTGAACCAAATAATTCTTGAGCTCAATGAAATCCCTTTCTTCCTTTGTTGTGAATGAACAGCACAGCACAACTTTGAAAAGGGTTGATCACTCAATTTCTTTTGTTTCCAATTCAGGGATGAGAAGTATTTAGAGAATGATGACAGAAAATTTTCGAAAGTGATTTGAATTTTTCATGAAATTTTCTGCTTGATGAATGATGAGCTGACATCTGGCAAGAAGTCAAATTTCAAACTTTCAGATTTTTGCATGTAAAGTTGCAGTTTCTCTTTAAATGTTTTGTAATTCAATGCGTTCAATTTATCTAAACGCTCATACGGAAACGAAACTTCAAGCCATCAAATATCATTATGCAAAAAGTGGAATTCAACAGAATCTTTTGTATTGAGAAATGAAATAATTTCTACTCGGAAAATTAGCACTCATTTGAGATCTTTTCTTTTCAAGAGCTATCAGGATAATACAACAAAACTGGGAATTCACAGCCTCGAAAAGGAATGCAAAGATTTATGTTCGGAGTAAGTTTGACTTGATATAGATTGTAATGTCGGCTAGTGTCTTATAACGAGTAGTCAGGAGAATTCCCAAGTTTGTATCCCATAACGTTCGAAAAGAAATGAGATTACCGGAAATATCCTTATTTGAGTTCAATATATATATTTCCCTCCTATTCTGCCTTACAAGTGTTGATCTACTCTAATCCTTATTAACTATACAAGGTCTGATATTATTTGTATACAGAAATATCATAATTCATTCGATTATTGTATAATATGCTGGACATTGGAGTTTGTACGTCAGACCACGCAAGAAGCGAGAATGCGCCGTAGCGTAATACGAGAGGAAATTGTGTAACGTTAGACAACGAGCGAGAATACGTCCGCTAAGCACTGCATTAGGGTAAGAATGTGCAACGTCAGACCATGCAAGAAGCGAGAATACGTCATATCGTTAACACGAGAGGATAGGGATGTGTAACATCGGCCAATCAAGAAGCAAAAATACGTCTTTGCGCTAATTCATGGAGAAATGTCCACGGTAATTAACTCACGAATTCCGCATTGATCGATGGATTATTTATAGGCCTGTGGCACTGGTAATGACTACCAAGTTCAGTCCACAATTGTCTTGGTGGGTCGGCAATTTCTCTGGTACGGACTAGAAGTCCTGGTTGGTGCTGCGGTCGATCGAAGTCTGCCTTCACCGCTCTTGTGACACCTTATTTATATGGTCCCGGACACTGTGGTACCGTGTGCAGTAGCCGTGGTATGATCCGCCCCACCATTGGATATGTCGTCATTCCACTATAAATGGATATGCATAGTTGGGCTGATTAGCACTGTGGGGAAAATTGTATGAATCATCTTGTCTAATATTTACATCTGGGTTAGTTTTCAATACAGGAGAGTCGAATCATTTTTTGCAGTTTGCATTGAAGAAGCGCCATCGGTGCAGACATTGCTGCAATTTTCCCATTTGATTCCGCTTGACTTAGTATTTTGATTCACCAAATAGAAAAAGTCCTGTCCAGTTGTAATTTCTTTCAGCTCAGAACAAAAGAAAAACTGATTTTGATTAATGATTCGAAGATGTGAATAATAGTTGAGCCTTGTTTTGCTGATACCTGTAGATTCGTCGATTTGGGGTGCCCATGATTCTGAGATTTGTACCTGATTATCCGCAAAATGCTCTCTGACTTGTTGATTAATATCATCCGATATATCTTGAATTTTAATAACGATTGTATCAGCTGATAATGGAAGTAATTTTACTAGTTCAACTGCATGTGTATTAAACATAGCCGCAGCAGCTATTTCCTAACGAAGCAAAAATATTATTTTCAGCATCAGTAAGTTTCTATTCTCATCCTCATATATTTGAAGAATCTATCAGGATCAGTCGGTAAATCTTCATATAGATGATGAAATTCGCCAAATCGCAGACGTTTCCTATTTATCGGGCGGCAAGTAAAACAGGGTAAAGTAGAATTATGTGAAAAATGCAATATAGTTACATTGCTTGACAAACACAAAATTTCCTCTTCAGAATTTGATGACACAATTTATGCTTTCAGTCCAAGATTTACCAAGAAACTGAACACTACACCTCGAGATGTACCTTTAGTAATCTTGTAACTAACGATTTGAGGCTTTTCTGGTACTATGCTGCATTTTTTCAATCGTTTAGCTTGATTTTGTAATTGTAAGCGGAGGCTTCCAATATAGGTTTTCTGTTTGTTTCCTTATCAATGAATATTTCGCTAGCTATTTCAACATCACACAAATACTATAATAACAAATTTTAATAAGTATTCAAATCGAGACTTTACAATAAAAATATTACTTACGTGACTCATTTCAAAAATAATAAGAGCTCGACACCAAAACACAAATCAAACGTTTAACTTCTCTAAAATACAATCTTTACATTGAAACTTTGAGTTGCATCGTTCAAGAATAATACCAAAATCAAGGTAAATACTAAGTAGGACTAATTGTCCCTATGGACAGGATGGAGCTATTTACTCACCAATTTCAAATTAATGTGGATATAACTTTTGTTACCTCTTACAAAATTCAAATGATGTTGAAAGTATTTCGCGAATGAAGTGCATACTGAAAGTAATTTAGGTAAGAATAATTTGCATTCCGAGATATTTGCATTTTTTTGTCAACACTAGATGGTGCTGACTAAGTCTGCGCTAAAAATGTTTCGTCATCTTTAAGACAAATCTTTAAGAAAAGGCTTCAGATGTGTATTTAAAATTAGAATTACAGCGAACTCAGTACATGAGTTGATATAGCTTCATACCCATAATTTTGTTTTTCTTTTCCATTAATAACAACAAAAACGTACAGCGATGAATGGTCAACGTTAACTGTAATTCCAACTTAAGACAAAGTGTATGATTTAAGTTTCTATTTACTTTGTTTTGAGAAACACAACCATCTAAAACTGTAAATAGTGTGCTCACATTATTGTGAGTACCTTCGCAATTAATTCTTCAAGATGAATTCACTATTTATTCATATTAAATAAAATATGACTGCAGTAGTTTCTCCGAAAATACACCAAAAATATACGCAAACAAGACACAACTAAAGAAGCGTCTATAATATTTTACATATTGGAAATTATTTATATACTTCACTAATAGATGTCGCTAAGCTAAAAATTGTTTTCTCTTTCTCGCATTGTAGACAGTCTGCAGACATGTTACTGCAGACATTTCCTTCTCTAGGTTATGTAAGACGTATGAATGGGCAGAATATATTAGATATTATACAATATCGATATTTTTGAACTTATAACAAAAAGGTACGACCGTAAATTAAAAATTAAAAGTCACAGTATAGTAAAATGAAGTTGTTTTGAATCATAGATAGATCCACTTTATCAATATGTACATATATACACTATGCTTTATGATGATATAGCGCAGGACTTACATACTCGTACAACTTTTGTGGTCCTGTGTAGTATGGAGTTGTGCTTTTGAAAAAATGACTGAATCTAAATGCTCAGAATACCTAAGGTACGAATCACTCATCCTGAAAAATGATCTTCCAGTAATCTTGGGCTTAGTTCCTTAAGCTTCCCGAAAGTGGTGTAATTTAAACACGTTTCCTAACAAAATTATAACACAATTTTAGTTGAAATGAAACACTAGAAGTTTCTAAGCAAAATCTTTCAGCACAGGTCAAGCTGGAATTTTTTAATACTTTTGTTTATTTGTTTGTAAATTATCCAGAAATGGGGACACTTTAGAGAATTTCAGCTTTGCGGTATTTATTCTACCTAAATGATTCTATATTTTTTTTTGTTTAACAGTCAAACGTTTTACATTCTCTGTAGGGTTACGATTTACGCTTTGAAATCAAAAATTGAATTTATATTTGGATTATATTAAAGGTGAAAAAATGAAAAATTAAAGGTGTTACGTATCAGTGTCATGCATGCTGTTCGCAGTTACGAGAGTTCTGAGATTTCCGTAACGAGGATAAAAATTTGTATATTGAAAAAGTATTTTTAAAGACTTCAAATCCTGCTAATCCTGTTTCACTTGATTTTATGTGTAATATAAGGCGATTTTTATTGTCCATTATTTTCGATGTCCTTTAGTTACTTTCTTCCAACTTTTGCGGTGTTGTTTGTTTCTACATTCTTTATTTCGTCAGCTTTGTCCTGTAAATCCTGAAATATTTATTCGATTTCTGGCAGTTAATAAGTCATATAAAAAAAAGATCACCGACAAAGGTACATTTTCTGCTGAAGAAAAAGATCAAATACCTCTTCTTTTTGCATCACTGAAAATATTGAACGCGATTTTTGTTTGTTCCATATAACATTTTATTTGAGAAAACCATTCGTGGATATCATTTTCAAATACATTTCAACTCGAACTGGTGACAGCTTGCGGTGTTCTTACAAATAATTCGCGATGTCTCCGTGAAAAGGATATACATATATGCAGGTATATTTTCTCTAAAAGGATTGTCTCGAGGTACATTGCCGAGGAATTCTTTTCCTCTTGGAAATCCTTTTTAATGGTTACTAAGCAACCACTTTGCTACTGTTTTTTCTTCTGTCTCTGTCATTGAATAAATAGCTAATAAGGAAACGGCATATCGGGCGAAAACCTAAGCCACTCGCCGAAATATATTAGTGCGCTGAGTTTGTATTCGTTTCGTCATGGCAAATGTCTATGAAAAGTAAACAAATTTTTATCGTCATCTTATTTTCAGATAATATTTCTTAGCGATATGATAATTTAATGGACTTGTCACAATTCAATTGTAACCAAACAAACCGGCATTGGCAAATGTTAAATTTTTTGCCATGGCTTTTCACTTTAATAAATATTTCACTTTCATATTATTTAGAACTCTATAATTTATTAGTAAAACTATTAAACTTGCCTGAAAAATCCTTTCACACAACACAAACTCTGGTTGTTTCTGCAGCACAGCACAGCGCACTTCAACATCATAATTGCAAGATTCCGAAGTCTTGATTATATAAAATCCCGTTCACAAAACAATATTTCACTGTAATACTTCACTACTATGAATAAAAAGCACTTTTAATTAGCTATTTATCACAAAATCGCTAAATTAAGCCCCCGAACTTTCTTTTCATAAAATCCGAAATGTCAGAAATCAAGCAGAATTGTCAAATAGTTTGACTGTCAGTGAATTGCCTACACACGTACACTTCCCAGCATCCTTATTAGTTATTTATTCAATGTTCTCTGCAAGAAATGCAGGCAGGAAATTGTGGAATTTTATATTTCTTAGCGACCGTTTAGGTTGGATTTTCATCATTCATTTCCTGCTACTCCTTGCAACTAAGGTGCAACTTAGGAAGGACTCTCACGAACATGTATATATTTCTATAAAATGGCTGAGGAAGTATTTTTGGGGTGGTTCTGAACTTGAGATTGAATTAATAATGAAATTAGTTATCCCACTTCTTGTTTAGTATTCAGCAATAATGAAAAATATAAATGTAATCGATACAAAGCACATGATAAGTTAGTTTAATCGATTCTTGAGGAAATGATATCGTTCGATACGATTTATCGGTATTTGAAATAATTTGCGCATTCCTATGCAAGAGGGCTTATTATCCACATTATGAACATAACGACTTCTACTTACTAATAAGCAAAAAAAACAAAAAAACAAAAACGCCAACTTACAGAATATTAATTTTAGTTTGGTGTGAGAAAAAGTAGACTTATGTGTTGCATCCATAAAAAAAACTTAAAGCAAAGTTCCTAAAGGAATTCAGGTCACTATCCAAAGAACTGTTTTATTCCTTTGGAAAACTTTCCATCGTTTTTCTCTTTTATAATTTTGTGATTTATGAATTTACTTAACAAAAATGGATGTTGAGTCCTTTCTGTGTATACTTTTATAAAAGCACAGATTTCTAAAGCCATTTTTATGTATATTTTTTTTTTGCAATAACCCAGTTATAGTGGACGGGATTATACATACAAAATAGTATACGTGTGCTTTCTCATGCAAATTTGCACGCATATTAACTACAAAAAAGTTTTCTGGTCGTAACTTATACTTTGCACCCGGCTTTAACGAAAGAAAAAAATCTCATAAATTTAAGGAAAGAGCAATTCACGGGCTATAACCGCACATAACCCTACTTGACGGTAAAATGTGTATTCTTAAAGATAGTTTTGTGGTGAAAATGCTTTAGCTGATGAAAAATTTAATTAATCTATACTTAGGAGGACATTTATAATGAGCTTTCAAATTTTCAAAACACTGCTCTGGAACCGTGAGCTATTTCTGGCGTATTGACATTGGGATTATGAGCCACTGCAGCTAATGCAACAATTTCAGCACTTATCTCGACCCGTCTCTTTTTCTTACGTTGAACACTTCCTTCGGCAGTAAACTGTTCCACAATACGATAAAGCGAAGTGATGTCCGCACCCTATCCGGAAAATGCTGAGCAAAGATTGTAAACATTATCAAGAAGGCTTATTACGAGACCTGTGAAGCTTTAGAATAAATCAAATACATATATGTAGTATGAATAACAAATTTTCTGGTAAGTTTTAGTTTTATACAGTACTTAAAGTTTGAAGTAAAACTGCACTGTTTAATACGTTTTTTTGTACAGTTATAGACTTCCATTATCATCTGTAAATCTATTAATTATAAACACATTAAAATTCAAAATTCAAATAAATAATTTAAGACGAAATATCCAGTTTTGTTCAATATTTTTATATCCAAGGCCTAGATGATGCAATCTTAGGGTAACTAAGTGTGCCATTCTGTTTGTTACACCGTTGGACACCCACGCATTATATCAAAAGTTATTTAAATTTTTGCCTGCCCGTCTGTCCGTTCGTCCATCTGTCCATCCTCACGATAACTTGAGAGCGTGTGTACTTAGAGAGCTGACATTTAGCACACGGACTTACAAAAAAAAAAAAAAATTAAATTATTATCCAATGATTAATAAAATCATCATCTTCTGTCAATTTCTTTTCGGTTTTCACATGTGGATCGTTTCGGGACGAAAATTTTTTCGGTCGTACTAAATCTCACTTTTATGATAATTAAATGTTACTTCTATTTAACCGAAAAAAAGTTTTCGTTTTTGATGTGAAAGCAAAAGTGAATTATCGGTGTAGAACTTATCCATTTTCGGTTTTCGGTTTCGATGTGAAAATGCCTTTACATTGAATGTACTTTATTTTCCAGCCGTCTAGATTTATAAGCTTAAAAAATTTCCAGTAACTTCAAATTTGGAAAATAAATTAGTTTTGTTGAACAAAAATTTCAAATGTTTAGAACAAAAGAAAGTGCTATTTTTTTATTCCAAATGTTATACTGAAGCGAATGTGTTGGTTCTTAATTGAAGAAATCAGGAAGATTAAATTTTGCTGTCATCTGTCATGAATTGAAAAAAATTTTTCGAATAAAAGTTCAATATTTTCTAACGTACCTAATATCCGAATCAGTATTAAAAAATGGATGTTCATATTTAAGATTTTAGGGTTACACCCCTTCCTGTCCCACTCACGAGAGGGGCTAAGTTTAGCACTAATGAACTTCGTCCATGAAAAACAGAAAATATTAAAAATTTATTTCGAAATTTTTTTCGTAAGACGCTTCTTTCTCCAGATATTTAAAAATTGCAGGTTAAAGAAAATCACCCGGTGTGCTATAGAATCTGGTATCTCTGAAAGCAGTAATAAAGTTGAACTGAAGTAACGTCTGAAAATCGTAATGGGACTGGTACCAGTGATATTTGTTTAGAATCTCTTCTTGATTAGGACATCTGCATTAATTCTTTGGCATAATTTTCATCAATAGATGAGACTGATTCATCCAGAGTGTTAGAAACTTAAACTAGGAACAATCGTACAGAGTAATTTATATTATCAGATAATTCAGTAGGTATAATATTGAAAAAAGTAATATTATAATGACGCTTAATCAAAACCAGAGCTGCATTCTACATCTAGATTAGGTACGACTTTAACGTCAGAAAGAGATTTGTATGTAACACCAACTTCGTTAACGACCAGCAAAGGAAAGAAACACAAAATAAGAGATATACCTACGAAGATACAATTTATAAAATTGACGAAGATGAAATGATGATGGCAGGCCACAACTAGGCGCATAATTTATTCAATTAATATTAATTTTCGCTGTTTCGACCGAATAGTATACTTACCACTGTGTATTAATCAATTTCGCAATGACATCAAGTGACATTTCTCCAATCAGCTGAGTTCGCCTTCACCCCAGTCAGAATACAAGCGAATGAAATGATAGTTTCTAGGGCAACCTTAAAAGGCGAGATGAACATTACTGGCGACCACGGCTATATAAAACCGACGAGTTGCAATAGATGACACCACTCTTGGCTCAGAGTTCATCTGATTCAGACCATAATCTGAAGAAAGAATCGTGTTCCCATTTTCCACACAGAAGTATAAATCTATTAAGAGTTTAATCTGAAATTATTCCTATCATTATTACAGAAGTCTAATTCTGTTCAGAGTCCAATCTGAAAGTTCCTATCATCCACATTCATCATCTAAATTCCCACACCTAAGCAGGAGAATAATTCTGCCAAACTTTTATTGTGGGATATCTGTTCAGCACCACACGTTGCAGCACGCTGCTGCACCCACCTTTTTTTGATTCCCAGTCTGACGGGGACACTAACATCAAATAGATTCGTAGAGAGTTCTTCTGTGCGTCACTTTACTTCCCTTCTGCCAACACGCAATAGCCAGCATTAATATTTTCACTACAAGTGTTTTTTTGGTGACAAAAATTTAATTCCGGTCTTCTTCTTCTTTTCAGAACTAAAGACATGGATCTCGATGACGTGGGATTTATATTGGGATTTATATTGAATTTTTTAGACAATTTTTTTTTTGTTATTAATTCTTGACTTTCTAGTTTTAAGATCATTTTTTGAATTATGTGATATTAAGTTAAGTAAATGAATTATTAATAAAATTTCATATTTGAAGTTCGAAACGCTGAGATATCCTTTTAACAACCGGCACCCCTTCCCTTATCGATTGAGACTAGATCTTACAGCCTGACCTTTACTTTTACTGCATAAGAATGTTGCACTTAATGGCTCTCAATTATAAGTGCACACGTCTTTATGGATGCAGTCTTACCAGCGGTCCCTAATTTTGTTTACCTGTTGATGAGTAATGGAAGAGGAGATAGGTGTTCGGTTTTTTTTTCTAAACAGTGCTTATTTCAAAACAGTGTACCGATTAAAAGCAACCAAGCTGGATTTAAAGATAATGCAAACGATATAAAATCTGTTTTGGTTTATCTTCCAGATGCAAACCGAAATTACATATTATCAAACAGTTTGAATGATCAAAAAAGGAGTGTTACTGAGTTATTGCGTAATTTAATTTGTTTCTATTCTTTTTAACTGAATGAAGTGATATTTGCTCAAGTAGGCCTGTAGGGCGGCAACATTTCAAGTTTTGGTTCTACTTATCAACAGGTCTCTAGGAAAAATTTAAATTGAGTGACTCGAAAAACAAAATCGAAATACGAGAATGGAGAATTTTGTCTGCATTCTCCCATTTTCATTAATTTCCTTGTCGAGTTACTCAATTCTTTTTTTTGCGTTTTTTGTGTACCAGAGAATAACAAAAAGGTCTACTTGAACAAATATAAACTTTACCCGGTAAGGAAATCATAAAATTATATTCAGGGCTAAATATAGATGTTGAAGTAATAAAATATTTCTTTTAACTGTATTAGTAAATTGGAAATCAAGTTAATGAAATTTTCTTCTATTTAAACAAAAATAATTCAAAAAATATAAAAAAGCAAAACAACTGAGTTTTTATATAAATGTATCGAACAGTTTCTTTTATAATAAAGGTCTCAAATTTAACTGCATTTATCTCAAAACTACATTTTTGCATATGGGACAAGACAGTATTCAGGCGACGATTTGTGAAACGGCGACAAATGTAACAAAAAAAAGATAGGTTTCAATATGAAATATTTATATAAAAAAGTGTAGAAGTGTAGACCTCGATGTTAAGACTTCCTCTTTGCTGATAAGGCGCAATGATAACAAATCTCCCAATCGCACTTCTTTCACACATCTAACATTGAGGGCATGGCTTGGTACCTAAGTATTTTCCTTTAATCATTATAAACAGTTGTTAAATTTGGATTTTGCGGAAAAAACATCACAGAACATAAGAATACAGGTGGTTGTAAATCTTAATGGAATTTCACACTTTCAGAAACTCTCTTTGTTTTCACCCTAATTGCTGCTTTGCTCTTGTTCCAAAATAATGCTTCACAGTGCTTAAGTTGTGAATCTGGAGCAGATGCTTTATTACCAGGAAACTGGTTATTTCTCCCTTATAATTCTTCATTTTCCTTTATTTTCATATTCACACCCAAGTGACTGTGAATAAAATAATTGTGGTAACTGCTAATTCCCCTCGGTTTAGATGAATTTGCATAATCTCTGAGCGTAATTAACTCCGATTATCTTCATACATATGAAATATTTTATGATGGACGGTTTAACGAAATGCTTATCTGGCTGTATTCAGTGAGCTTAAAAACTATATATACTCGGTGGGAAACCGTTTCCACCATTCACTCACCGAACGCTAATTTAAATGTAAAGCTCATGCAAAATTTCAGAAATTGAATTGCACTCGCTTGTAAATACCAAATAATTCTAAAATTTACGAATATTCGTAATTTTTTTATCCCCAGCAACATGAAAATTATTCAGTTTTTCATTAAAATTATTATCAGATTTTGTCGAAATTAATTCGTAGGTAAAAATTAATTATACTAGAAAAATTATGAGGTCATTGCATTTATAGTGAAATGCAACTTTAATGAGGAAAAATATGAGATTTATGTAGATGATACATTTCGGGTTTGATGAGCGGAAGTATTTCCATTTCCATCAATCCAGTAACGTACCCAGGATTTGGCTTTGCGGGCAGCGGGGGGGGGGGGGGGGCATAGGTGTCCCAAGTACAAAAGGAGTCGGAAGGACGCGTCCTGCGCACGTCGGCGCACTTAAGGTTTTATTTGGGTTGTTTGTGAATTATAATATTTGCTCCTGGTATTTAGCAATTCAGACTACTTTCAATAAACCTAGCCCATACTGCTGATATCAAATTAAATTTAACATTTTGTGAACGTTGGCTTGTAAGCTTTTTTTTTCTATGGAAGCGAAAGTAATTTCAAAATTTCGCTACAAACATTATTTACTCAGAGTGTTGGAAAAAAAGTATTTTCTCCATTTTCTCTTTCATAAATATGAACGTTTTTTGGTTCGTATGCTTCACGTCTTTTGGCTGCAAATAAACTAACGAAAATAATTAGCTAGTGCAACAAAACGAGCTAAAAACAATATTTAAATGGAAATTTTCTCATCGATATACTTTACCACGTGAAAGAAGACACATCTCTAGAAATAATTATATGCAAGGAAATAAATGTGATACCGATATGAACATACAAATAAAAAATATGGATTCATAAAATAAGATAAATTTTGATTTACATTATTTCTTTTGTAGATTTTAATGCTGTATTTTTCCCAACTATGGCTTAATGGAACTGATCTCACGTGCGTAACCTTTTAATTTAATAATTTACAAATTTTGCATCGGAATACATTTATTTTTTACTGATAAATTTTTATACAATTAATACTTCTAATACTTATAAACACTACACGTCGCATATATGAGCCGTCCGTTTATTTTGAAAGTAGCATAAGTTCATTGTGTTTGCGATGAAATATTTTTAGGATTTAACAGTGAACGCTTTTGTGTTTTGAAGTTAGAGATAATGTTAATTTATTTACCAATTATGTATATTTATTACAGAAATCTGACGAAAATAGAAATATTATACTCAAATAGGTTGCGGCTACGGTCATCGATGATGGTGACTCGGATGCGCGAAACTGAAGCTTTTCAAGTGGAGATAATGGAGACCGACAGCCAAAGTGAGGCAGAAGAAGATCCTGAAGCACATATATTTAAAGTTAGAGATGGAACGATTTGGAATAAAGATCCTTCAGCTCCAACTCAAATCTACGCTCACAATGTACTGCGCCAAACTGCGAGGCCCCAACCCGCATCTAACACTAAAACGCTCGGAATCGTCGAAACATTTCAAAACATTTTTTCGCAGCAGATGTGCAGTATTATTATACAGGAGACGAATAGACAAACTGAAAGAAGGTGTCCTAAATTGAATATTGATTTTCCTGTCGATCTACCGCAAATATGGCAGTCATTGACGGAAAAAGAATTTAATGCCTATTCTAATTGGGCTATAAATCAGTTCATCCGTTTTTACAACGACAGCGCTGGACTGGATAGGCTGAGAGAAAATAAGGCGGCTCCAATTTTGAATATATAGGGCTGATGCTTAACGATCATCTCAGAAAGGGGCATCGGCCAGATGCCAATTTGACGGTTGACGAACAGCTTTTATACGTTTCACGCAATATATGCCAAATAAACCGGCTAAGTATGGTATAAATGTATTATGGCTCTGTGATGCAAAAACATGATATCCAATTACAGGACAAATTTATACAGGAAAAACGTATATCCATGATGTTTATCAATAATAAATACAAAGGAGGAGTTGACAGTATGAACAAATTGTTGACCGAATATTCTTCGAAATGGAGGACTCTTCGCTGGCCACAAGCATTTTTCTTCGACATGAATTATATTACACCTTTGGCAAGTTATGTTATATTAATGGGCAACTTGAATGGCGTTGCAATAAAGAGAACAGATGCTCGCCTTAAGCACCTTCGCAGATAGCTACTGCCCTGGTAATACCAGAGCATCTGGACCGGCCGTTGTCCCAAAGAAGTGCCATAATAATACAATAATTTATAATTTCTAAAATAAATATAATAATAGAAAAATACATTTGAGTCATTAATTCTTTATATACAGAAATCCACCTCCAATATTATTTTCATTTTTCTCATACAATTTCCCAAATCTTCGATCTGTAAATTTCGTCCGTAATCTGTGATATCTGTTCCTATAAGAACAAATAATAAAAATAAAATAAAATTAAAGGGGGGCCCCCATACAAGAAGAGTGATTTTTCGGCGTTTTTTTTCAGTCATTATTATTATTATAAGTAGGCATTTTTTTTTCAAATGACAGCGTTATTTTTTCACATCACGCCTACTTTCATGTGAAAAAATAAAGAAAAAGTTCATTGTTAAATTTTGTACGATTGTACGGAACCCTTCGTGCGCCGGTTATTTAATTTTTTTTAATGTCATCAAATTACCAACATTTCTATTTACCTACAATTCAGAAACTTTTCCATACAAAATGTATGGATATCACCAGTGACGTAGGTGTTGATTCGAAGAGGTAAGAAGTGGTGTTGACACAAGGGTTAAGCAAAAGCCTTATATTTGGAGAAGTTATATAAGCAAAACTTTTTATTATATCCTAAGAAGGGATTGCCTTTTCTAAACAGTTTTTTAATCTTATTGATGATTCCAATCATCAAGTAATCACTAAAATATCTCGCTGAAACGCATATTATCATTAAACTACTTGCACAGATAATCAAAAAACAGCCAAAGTGAGGAGATCATGTCAAATCAGAATTGAAAATTTCAAATTTATAAGGAATATGTAAATGAAATGAAAATATCATGAGAAAAGAGAATATTTTTAGTTGTGAAAAAAAACACATATTACAAAATCCTATTATTAAGTATTTAATTTTTAGTTTGAAAGTTGATTTGATCATATTCGTAGATCTATTAAAAGATCTCGTAAATTTCATCAAATAAAGATTGTTTACTTCGCTTCGTAAACACTGCTATAACGAAAAAATTTCACAATGCCAAATTGTTGTTTTCATTGTATATAAAATGGGCAACAATTTCTATGATTTGATTATTGGAGCACAAAAAGATTAAATTGATAAATAAAAAAGAAAAGCTGACGACAACTGTCCGTAAAACTTTATTCATAAGAAATCCGCATAGAACCATTAGACAAATTATTTGAGGGTAGCGGGCGACCAACGTTATCTGTTTACACTGTAGTCGAATTGAGTTAACGGCGGTGATTGTACTATTTTTATACAATTTGGCTGCTTACCTTGAAAGATTTTACTATTTATGCATATACGGCCAACGAGTACCTAATTTAACTGCGGCATATACTTAGTAGAAGGCCATTGTGGTCAACGAAATAGTTTAATAATTGTAATTTCGTACGAAAATTCGATATCTAAGTAAGATGATCATCTACTTATACATACAGGGTGTTTCAGAATAAATAGGAGATATTTTGAGGAGTACCCGTGTAAAAAATTTGAATTGGATTTTATGGTATGCAACGATCAGATTTTTCTTCGCAAACGCTCTAAAAATAAAGGCTTTTTTAATTATTTTATTTTAAGGACACCTGAGATTAATGTCATACAAATAATATAACATTTGATTAAGCAACTCTTGAAGAAGAGAAAAAAATTTGTTATTGAAATTTTTTTACAAAATGGCGGCTTTGCAGTGATTACCGTAAACCGCTTTTTCAAAAAGGTCTTTCGCGGCGAGCAGTAGAAGTCTCGTCCAACTCCACCTAGATTTTTTTCATTATCCACAAGAGTTTTGCTAGTGAAGAACATATGATTATATTTTTATAATTTTTTTTTTTCAAAAAATGGCGATTGTTTTAACAAAAAATCGTGTTTTCGATGAAAAAATCGATTTAAATTGTTTATTAATTTTTTTCTTGTTAATCAATCAGTAAAATCGTGTGTACTTCACTAGATAATCAAACGGTGAAGCTACAGTTAAAATTTCAAGTTAATCGGATGTAAACTTTTTGAGTTCTACTGCTCGCCGATTTTGAAAACATTTTTACGAGAAAAACGCGTTTGAGGTTTCAAAATGATATAAATCTTAAGAATCGTAAAAATAAATTCCATGCTGTAAAGACGTTGTAACCGTCGTAATTTGATGCAGTGACCTCTATAATTCAAATTTAAAATACGATATTGATCATAGGTAACTTCTACTAATTTTCAAAGCCGCGAAATTAAAAAAAAACGAGCATTGCTAAAATAAGCGAAAATTGTGATTTTGGAGCATCGAATGGAAAAATTGATTTTAAAAAATTTTGAGTTTAAATCGGAACTTAGGCGTTGTAGATTTTGATTCTAGGGTTGTTTTGGCATGATTTAAGCGAATAAAAAAAATGAAAAAATAAAAAACTTTGGGAGGTACATATAACCCCTTAAGAACTGTTGGACGTAGGGAGGTACATGTGTATAGAGCTAACTGAAAAATAACATTCTGCGGTTTCCAAACCTTCAAAATAAATGCTTGCTTTTAAATTTTGGTGGGAAACCGAGTACAAGTTTTTATTTTGTCATCTTTTACCTTGGGATGCAAGTAGAGTAGAGAGCTGGTTGAATATTTTTTGGAAAGCTTGATCATTTCGCAGTAAAGATATAATTCTAGGGTATATATAACTATATACAAAGTATTACGGGGTGTTCTATCTCGATCTGTACTACTACTCTGATAAATATTTCCAAATTATTTCAAGATACCGTGTATAAGCCGCACAGTTGAAATAAAATGCATGTGCCTTAAAAAACTAATAATTTCTACCTGTCGTGCTACCTCCTTACAAGCTGCGCTTTTGGGCATGCAATTGGGATGATTGTACATGCGTTGTGTAGATTTGCATTGGAAAAGTGGTATGCCCACTTTTCATATAACTTTAGGCCCGACATGCACAGACATGAGGGATGTCTTAAAGGATGCATTATAACTGATATATATCACAAGGACTGCTTCATTTTCTAATTCACGTGGGACTGATTTTGTTGGCAGGAGTGTCACAATTCTTTTAATTTCAAATTTTATTTTCGCTTTAATATTCATATTACAAGTTCAACCAATTCCAAATACATTCGAAATTATTATTATTATCGGATGGTTATCTCCAATTACATCAAATATTCCTTAAACTTGATTTTTAAAGAAATAAAGTTAAAAAATTTTTGTTTGCCCATTATTTCAAGTAAGTTAAAGTTGAAGTTCAGCGGAATAACGTAATTAAACCCATGTTAATATAAGCAATTTCAGTAGTGTCAGCGGACCATGCTGGAAGAGCTAGTGTTACATCAAAGAAGATCGGATTGTATGGAAATTAAAATGATTGGGAGAACTTTGGATAAGAATGGTGAATGCAGACGTGTTCAAAGAATTATTCTTGCAAAGTATAAAAGACAAACATTAACAAACCTAAGTACTTCTTTTGCTTTTAATATAATAGCGTCGAAGGATATTAAGGACGAATTAAAAGAAATTCAACAAAAAAAGCCTGCAATTTTTTAAGTCCAACCATGTTGATTGATTCCTTTGGAGTGGTAGGAAAAATACTTTCAGGTATTGTGAATAAATCCCTGTCTGACAGAAGTTTTCCTAATTCATGGAAAGAACCAATAGTAACGCCAATAGCAAAAATAAAAATGTCAAATAATGCATAGTCTACATAAGAAAATTACGAAATAAGAATGAAAGATTAAAACTGGTTTAATGAATTTCTGACTGCGAGAACACACAGAAAGGAGGTGGAACAATAAATATCTTCAGATGCATCGGCCGACAATGATCTACCGCAGGGTTCAGTACTGGGAACACTAATGTTTCCGCTGTATATTAATGACATCACTACTCTATTGATGTAAAACACGTAAAGATGACACTCTTCGCAGATGACACACTCATATATATGGCTGAGTAAAACATTATCGAGATAGAGAGATTATTGCAACAGGATCTTAGTGAACTTAGTGAAAATAATATTATTATAATTATACTTTTTTTTTGTAAATTTTAAGTAAGTAAGTCCTGATTTTTGCTTTATCTGCATATTCATTTTGTAATTTTACTGTCAGTCTTATATATATTCGCCGTACGAAGGAAGATTTAGTCCATTTGTGAAAAAACAGCTTGAAATATATTACGGTATTTAAAATTTGGCATCTGCATGAAGGTATGTGCGCGGATATGTACAATATCGGAGCTATTGTATCGCCACACTGTGAACAATTTTTCCCATTTTCGAATTTTAATTTCAAATTCTTAAGAACAGTTTACAATACAAAATTTTATTTTGGTTTCTTATTCAGTCAGCAGCCATTAGAAATTTTTATTTAAATCTAGCTAAACTAAAGCTCTATGGGTGTCACGACAGATATGGCACACAAGGTAATACTGATTAGAGAACAGGAGCAGGGAGCTTAAATATATGTTTTAATATCCAACACAAATCGAGTTTTAAAAGAATCACAAAATTTCACGTTATGACCAAAACATGGTTATTATAAATATGTTGGATGTAGGTACTAATGTTACCTATGGTGTCGAAACATATGATTACTTAATCTCCGGTTCAATAAGTATATACTAAGATAAGGTTGGCTCTTCGTTTTATCACTGGTACAATCGTGAACCGAAATCCTTGTTATAGGATTTTATTAAATATTATAAATTATTACTTTTCTGCAATATCTTCCATACCTAATAGCAATCAAAGCTTTCCAGACCGCCTTAAAATATTCATATGGCAATTCAATACATAAATCCTTAAAGATTTTTGGGAATTTTTTTCCACAATTTTATCCAAATATTTCCAACTAAGCTCATCTTGATTTATTATGATTTTTTCCAAAGGACTTGGGTTTCACCCTTGTAAGGCTTCATTCAGTATTTCAAAGCGATGTCAGGATGAAGCATGAAATACATTTAAGAAATTCCTTCACGTTGGTTGGCAGTATGAAACTCAATTTCCACTCTGATACTTTTTAAATCAAGAGGAAAATCAGATTTTGCATAAAAAGCTCATTCCACTTGGAATTATGTACACAAGGGCCTTACTGTGCTGCTCACTGTCGACAAAAGTGAACTGTAGCATAAGAAGCCTCTTATGTACATGGAGGCTTTATATGTTTTCTTAGTGTTCGTTACAAGATGGATGGTGCGGAAGTACCTTTAAAAGAAGAACATTGTTTAGTTTTTTTTTTAGCTTATGGGAAAGTAATGGATAAAACGATGCTTTTCGAGGTTTCAACATATTTACTTTGTAATCTATGCGTGGTTCTTGAGACTTGAAATAGTAGGAATTCTACGGAATCATATAATTTTTTTTTGTATTTAAAGAAGTTATGGTTACCGTTTTCTGCATTGTTAAGGTAGCTGGGAAGAATACACTTGAATTGCACTGAATAAAAAGTTTAAGGGCACTTTCGAGAAATGCTTTCATTATTAGTTGGGAGCTTAGATAAACGTAAGTATCAATGAATAACTAAATATTACTGAACGGAAAGGATAAATCAGTTGAATTACATTAAATATATTAGCATGAAGTCTTGACCGTTTTGACTAGGGTTTCCAAAACGGATATATCCGTATCCGGATGTACTCTTAGCCGTATTCGATATCCGAAAAACTAACGGTTATCAATTTAAAATTTTGTCTGTTAAATTTTCTCCACAAAGAAGGCTAGTCATTTTAAGAAATATTTTAAAAATTTTAAATTTTTTACAAATATGTAGCTAGCCATGCATTTTATGTCATTTGTTTTCAATTTGATGAAAATTTATTTAACCCTCTAGCAGGAGGACTGACTGCTTTTGGGCGGCATGACTTCGGTCTTGTTCTTGTTATATTTTAATGTAATTATATTTTCGCCTTTAGCATGCTGTGGACGACTTTTATCGTGTGTATAACCCTTGTTAGAACTACATAAATAGTGACTGCGAAAATGCTTCTTTGTTACAATATAAGATGGCTCCACTTGTACAATTTTAAACAGTTTTGCTCACGCTTAGTCGCTGAAATACAAGGAGTTCAAGGGATAAGCCGTAAGACCATGGACATACTAATAACATACAAAACCTGGGAAAATAGAACAAAAACCAGCGATGCCTCGATCTGATGTAGGGAAGGCCGAAAGTTTTTCTTTGAAATTTTCTGGAACATTTTTCCTTAGAATTGTTATGAGGCCAACAACGGGTGCTTGACCCACTAACAATTCCTATATATGAGCGTAGACGACCAATAAGAATTCATTTCTTCGTGGATATTTACAGAAAATGTTTCGGCAAAATTTTTATTCAGGGTGGTGGCCGGCTGGAGTTATTTTCTATATGATATTTTGTTATGGAACTATGTTGAGTGATTGACTTGGATGTGAAGTCCAGACTGCCAGCATTAGCTGACAGATCACTCGGACAGCGTTGACTGCAGGGTGCAATTTGGATTATAAAAAATGTCTCCCTTCAAAATCACAGGATTTCATTACTGCAATGACGAAACGAATACAAACACAGCTTTCACCCGATATGCCGTTTCCTTATTAGTTATTTATTTAATGGTATTTACATTTGAATTAATTTAATGCAACAAACGTTGCTAGCGCAGCACCAAAAGGTGAGAGCTCATAACTGGATACACCGTCTATATAAAGCCGACGAGCCACAGCAGAAAATCATTTCCCAAAAAAGAAACTAGAAAAACCTTAATGAGTTCCACCCAATCTCTCTTCTGTTCAACCTGGGCGAACTATTCGCAAAAATAGTCCGCCAACACATTGAAAATACCTGCCTCGGCCTAAATATCAGGCAGGACACCAATTCGGTTTCAAGCCCCTGCGCTGCACTTTTCACACTTTGCTCAAATTTCTCTCTAATCCTACAAACGCTCTCCAGAAAAGGGAGCAGACAGTAGGCTGCTTCCTTGATGTAGAAAGCGTTTGACTCAGTTTGGACAAACGGGCTAATTTTCAAAATTATAAACCTTGAGTTCCTGCCTTATCTCACCCGGGTTATACATAGCTTTCTCTCATCCCAGAATTTCTACATAGGAATCAATAATGTCAAATCTCATGCAACATCAGTCAGTGCTGGTGTCCCCCAAGGTTCGGTCCTCGGACCAACTCTCTTCAATCTTTTCACCCATTATCAGCCTGCCAACGACTCAAATTCCACCACACTGTTCTATGCTGATGACTCTCTTACCTACGCTCACTCGATGTCAGCCAACTTCTCTGCTACCAAAGTGGAACGGCAAGTCCTCAAACTCGACGAGTTCTACAGAAAGTTGTCCATCAAAATAAACCTGGCAAATATGAAATGATTTGCATCCGTAACCCCTCTACAAGGGGAAGACCCAATCTCTCCACACGAGCCAACAACATGGAAATCGAAGTGAATAACGAAAAGCTTCAGCCTTCAAAGAACACAAAATAATCACTAATCATGAGAAAAGCCAACCACGCTTACTCCCTACTGAATCCTATTATCAGAAGGAGAAACGGTCTCCCGAAAGATAAAAAGCTGCTTATATATAAACAGCTTATCCGTCCAATTATCTGCTATTGCTTCCTCATCTGGAACATCATTTCTCCATCATATATGATGGCAATTAGCACCCTTGAGAGAAAGATCCTACGTACCTTCACAGGATGGTACAGGAAACCTGACGGACACTACTTTCCCAACACGACAGTGCAAACATCACTCCAATTGAGGACTACCTCTTAACTCTCGCACTCAAACAGCTTGAGAAGATCTCTTAACATTCTAACACCCTCATAGTCAGCTTTCAACGCCTCTCCAAGTTGAAAACTTCCACTATTTATCACCTCTTCATCTTATTCACTCGGAAACGAGAAATATTTATTACCTGGGCGAAAGATGTACTTTCTTCATTAGCACAGGAAGCCACCATATCGTGGATAGGACACCATTCTGGCGCTGCCCGATTATCGCGGGACTTATCATCGTTGGACCATTCGGGATATTTCTCATCATGTAGGAAGAAACACCACTCATCATCCACAACAAGTTAGAGAAATTTCTCACATTCCGCTCCATCCAACTTCGCAATTCCATTTAACAACACAGCTTGCCATCGCTCAACAACCTGTAATAATTTTTCGACAGCGCGTAATATAAAGCTAATAGTTATTCGAACAATTAAAGTGTAAAGTGTATCAAAGACATAAGTGAAACCTAGGCAAAATAGAAGCCTGCACATAGATGTTTCAAAATATTCCGTAATATCGATTCGGTTTATAATTTCGCCATCATTCGTTTTGTTTTGTTAATCGCATGTGCAGAACTCTGATTGATTGATTGATTGCAGAAAATCATTCTTGGCTTATTGAAGATTAGTTTAGTTCTATATTTAGCAGATTAATCTGAAAATTCCTATCACTTCTTACACCTAACTAGAAGATTAATTCCGCCACAGAGACTAATCTTCTACTCCTGCCCACATCTAAGCAGAAGAATAATTCTGGTCAGAGAATAATGTGAAATAATTCCTTTCAGTCTGACACGTTGCAGCACGTGCACACTGCAACGATTTTCTTGTGCTACATTTATTCAGCATCACACGGTACAGCACGCTGCTACATATTTATTTAACCAATCCTTCTGCTTACACATAGCAGCATCCTTTAAATAATTTTGAAGAAATTTGTTCTGTGCATAGAAGACTAATTTTGTTCTTCATCTTCCTCCTGCAAGAAGTAAGGACACAATTTTGGTAGCCTACGTGATGTCAGCCAGACCATTAAATTTTTAATTTGAATCGAAATATTTATATTTTGAATTTTTATTAAAATGGTTTTAGAAATTAGGGTAGTTGTTTTAAGAATTGAATTATTTATTTTGTGATATTAGTTTAAGCATTGATAAATTGCATAACATTGTGTATTTGAATTTTTTAACTGAGTTGTCCTCCTACGTTCGAGACTAGATTTCACAGTATGACAAGAATTCGATGAGTCCTGCCTAATTGGTGTGACAAGAAGTCTATGAGGCTTGTCTAAATGATACGACAAAAACTTGATGGGTCTTGTCTAAGTGGTATGACAAAGATATTGATATGGAATTCTGAATTCTGCCACCTCGTCCGTGATGAGACGATAATGATTGAATTGAGTATCTCTGTGATAATACTTCTGCATTGGGGCATCATAAGGGAAACAACCATTGCTATGTATTCGTCTTTATACTTGTGCTAGATATAGCAAGAATTTTTACTTGTCTTAATCACTATGGATTAATAGATGGATACAAAACTTATGAGTACGGATAAGACTGATAAACTAAATTGCTAAAAACTTTAAAAATTAATTGAAATATAATTTTCAAAACAAAAACTCAAAGAACAATCCATTTTACACAAAGACAGGGGATGAACTAGTTTGTTTTTTCAAAAATTTAATTTTTCTTTATTAAAATAATCAACGGCTACTAAAAGATGAAATGCCTCGAGGAAATTTTGAGTATTTCCGAAATTAAATTTATTTTCGAAACCTACGTTTGAGAGGTATCGAGTACATCCGACCAACCAAGATGCTAGGTCGGCCGAGAAGAAAGCAATAATCGCGAGATAACTAAGTAGTTATCTGAACAATGTTCTATGAAGTTATTTTGATTATAAATATGACAATAGCTAATTTTTGGAGATTTCTAAATTACATATATACATATAACTTAGAAGTTATTTGGGCAACTTTCTACGTATTAATAGTTATTTGGGTGACTTTTTGGTCATATTTAATACTAGCACTGTTATTTGGGCGACTTTCCCCATTTTTACTCTAGAAAAAATTGCCGCATATACTGTTAAACAATTATAAAGCTTTTATAATTATAACAGGTGGCGCAAAAGTTTTGGCACTATAGAAATTACTTATATTTTTTTTATATGACATCTCCTGTCATTCTGATATTGAAAATTGTGTAGTAAACAAATGTAAAATTACTAAAAATAAACATGGACCGTTATACTCCCCAAGAACGTGGAATAATCGTGTCAATGTTTTTACGGAATAATTCATCAAGAAATAAGGAAATAGGGCTGAAATTTGCATCAACTCTGGAGGTCACCATTTAAGAGACATCATCTCCAAATCCTAATGCGACGAAATTTCATCTAATTTAGAAAAGAAGTTGTAGCTGCTGAACCAAATATGGTCATTACTTTTACGCCACCCGTTATATTAGCCGCTAGGTTGCTAATTTGTATAAAGAAATTATACATGAAAGATAAAAATAAAGTTTGAAAAAAATTTACAGAAATTTAAAAAATTATTTTAAAATAATTATAATATAAAATTTCGAACGTCATAATTTGTTAGGATTTTTTCAATAAAATATCAACTGACTTGAATATAATTCTTTCAAAATCTAAGAAAGTGATATTTTCCAACAGATTTTTGTAAAAATGATAAATAAAATAAGCACGTCATCCCAACGTCGCCGGCAAAACATTGAGATAACTAAGTCGTGCTTTTTCGTTGCTACTGAAGATTACTAATATATACCTAAAGTTTTAGTGGGATCTATAAGTTAGCTTAAACGCCATCAAATATTTAATTACTCGTAGTTCCATGATAAACGACTAATTCCAGTGGCTGGCTATTAATAATAATAATAATTATACAAATTTTGAGCGGCAGAAGGAACCTTGCTTGCTCTTGTAAGAACGTCAACCATAGGCTGGCTAATTCCCTAATTCCGGTCGAAATAGTCCACTTTTAATCATCCGAATCAAATGAAAAAAAATATAAAAAAAAAAAAAATTCAGTACAAAATACGAAATTGTATAATAACTTTGTTTATACTCGAAATACTTCCGATAAAAAAGCCTCACAAGTATCAAAGAAAAGTAATCTTCTTAGAACGGCTTGAATCCATGTACAACAATCTTCATGTACTGGAATTATCAAGAAAACGCAAATCTCGGACAGAGCAAAAACATAGAGCTGATAAGAGACTTCATTCATTCAATACGAAACTTGCGTCTTTTTAGCTTCATATCTGGGCGCGTATACTCAGAACAAAACCCTCACCATTTTCACTTTGTTCTCGGTCTTCTTTAGTATAGAAAGTACGGAAGTGGTTAGTAAAAATACTAGAAATGGCGGCAATTAGTGAAAAATTTGGTTGTTTCTAATAAAACTAATAATAATTTTGAATAATAAAGAAAGTGAAAGAAAAAAATATTTAAGATATGGTGGTATAGTAGATGGTGTAAATATAGTTTATATCCAGTTTGTACCCACAGTGATTAGCTGTAGTTATTTGACAAAAATTTATGAAAATCTTTCTAAACGTGAAATAAGTGAGTGCGCAGCGGAGCAAATTCTAAAATAGAAAACAGTGCACGACACAATTTACCAAATGAAGTGAGAGGAAGAGAAAAAAAAATTAAATTTAATTGAAAGTGTATCTACAGAATATCAAGTAAGCTAACAAGTCTTCTACAACTTTCATTAATAGTTTACACAAACCATAAAATGCTTATTAATTTAAATTAGGTTAAATAGCAAAAAAACAGGAAAGATATAACGAGATGGTCAAATTCATATCAGAAACGTGGTCAAGTCTATGGCATTCAATTTTGATTATCGCAATATTTTCGTGGTTTGAATAGAATTATAGTCATGTGACCACCAGCGATAATATTCACGTATCCTCCAGATTCTCTGTACTACAAGTTGTTAGTTATTTGGAAACATGCTTAATTAAATATGCTGGAAGCGGGTCAAGTATCTTAGATTCAGTAAATATGCCCAATGGGGATTCATTGAAAATAAAGAAGAAATTATGTAAACATTTTAAAAATTACAAAACCGGAAAACGACAAATAATATTGTTTCATGTCAATAATTAAATTAATTTGCTTTTGATTTAATATTTAAATTAAATCTAGTTATTGATTGATTAAATTGATTAATTGTGAGCAGATAATAAATAATCTTTTTACTCTGTCCTCTGTACAGATGGGATGAATTCTTTGATTTGAATCAAATGTGTTGAATCTCCAGATCGTTAGAGGTCATTTGTTTTTCATAACTGGAATTTTTAGAACAAAAAAAAAACTTCTAATTATTTCAGTTATTTTATTACCAACTAAAATTGGTATTCATTCGTTGCGGTAAGAAGTTGAAGATTTTATTATCAAAATTGATGAAGAATTTTTATCTTTTTGGCAGTTCTTATTTTTATAGTTCTGTAAATCCAAATTCCAAAATTTGTCGATCAAAATACAGAAAAATTATTTTTAAATTTAATTATTTACACTATATTGTGTTAAATGAATAAATTTTTTTTTACAAAATACAATAGATCTGGGCTTTTTAAACACTAATTCCCAAAGCGGTTAACAGAACTAATTCTGAGCAGAATTTTGTTTCCATCTGGAATTTCAAATTTTTTTCTTATTTTTATAAAATCTCATCATCTGACATCCGCTAGCTTCATGTATCGATGGGCTTACTTAAGGTTTCTCCCTTGCCCTAGCGGCGAATTGATACTTCTTGCTGACTTCAGCTTGTCTAATGTTAAGTCGACGATGAGGGCTTTCTGCCTTCTTTTTGTGTGACTCTACAAGTCTACAAGTATAACTAAGACTCTGGGAAATATCTTGAACTGATGTTTTCCTTTGATCCTAAAGGGACTCTCCTTAAGCGTTGTTTTAATCCCATGGCTCCTAAAAGATTTCATTATTCGGCACTAAATATAATTTTGTTTTTTGATCCTGTAACTTTATCATCAAAAGATGATTTTAATAAAATAAATGGATGACCATCCACCTGGGACTGGGCTAGTGTTCTTGGCGAATATGACATTGATAAAACAGTCAACGGGTTTTATGATAAAATAATTCTTTATTTTGATCATTGTGTACCACTTGCTCGAATCGTGCTATTACTTGTAAACCATGGATCTTTGATAAAATCTTATTATAAAAATTTAGAGAATAAGTTTTGGAGGAGGTTCTGTTTCTTAAGGAGTTATGCAGATTACATAACTTATTCTAATTCAATTATGTACTCAGTACATCTTCTGTTTGACTGACTAGTACAACGATTATGTATATAGAATGAGGTCGATTTTACTTTGGTGACTTATTTAAGACTTCTTTCCGATGGTGTTCATTTCTGTATTGTTTTATTTATTTAATTTATCTTTCTTCTGGAATTTTTCCGGAACAGTGGAAGTTTTCTTTGATCATTTCTTTGAGCAAGACGGGTATAGAAAATGCAACAGTTTTAATTAGAGACCTGGGTTGCAATGTTTTGTATGTACTTTCACTGCAAGCCTTTCCTGCGCTCTTTTCAGCATGACTTTATTAAAAGTAAATCTAAGTACTTTACCAATTTCTGTATTTGTGTTATTGATTGCATTTTTATGGATTTGAGTAAAGGTTTCGACAAAATAAAAATTATAATTCATAAGTTGACAACTAAAGGTTCTTCTTACAGTTTTAATGAATTGGCTTCATTCTTATTTATCTGATCTTACGAAGCGAGCTATATTTGAAATGTTCGTTAGGGCATACTTCAATGATGAATCTCTTTCTAGCTAATTCAAGAATATTTCACTATGTGACGATGCCAAAACTTTTCTCCATATTTCTAATAAAAATGTGAATGAAATTTTAAACTTGGACGTCTTTCATAAAAGATGTTCCTGGTATCTCCCAATAACAACAAACGTAGGTACTGTTATTTTCTTTTCTCATAAAAGGAAGTCTTTGATTTTAGTAATATTTTAAAATGTTGCTATTTATATAGACTTGACCAAACTACAGATTTAGGTGTTTTCCTTAATACTCATCTTTCCTTCGAGAATCATATAAATGCAATAGATGCCAGAGCTAATGCTACTCTGGCTTCTGTAAAGAAATGGCCAAAAAAGTTTGATGATCCATTCATAACGAATCACATTTAGTGCAAATCGAGGTTGTGCAGCAGAAATTCGTACGATTTGCTCTTCGTGAGCTTCATTGGGATAATCTCGATTTCCTACCTTCAATTGCGGAGAAGTTTAAACTCGAGGATAGAGGACAATGTTTTTGCATTCGACTGTATACAAGAAGCAATGAATTTTACTCAGCTCTTAAATTCTTTCAATATATTTGTTTCTGCAAGCTCCTTCAGAAACAATGACTTTTTCCTTTTTCCTCAGCTTATCACTAACGCACGAGTCGATTTCATCAATGTCTCATCTCTTTAACCACCAGTTTCTTTCAATAAGTCAAATAAGCGATCAGCTTAGTTAAGGATACTTTTCTTTTTCAATTATTAATATTATGTATACTTTTTGTAAACTTAGTAATCATACCTTTGATGAAATTTACATAACTTTAAATATCGGTAAATGATACGCAATTTTTATAATATTTTTGTACCGATTGCATTCAGTATCGGGGCTAATAAATATCCACTACAGTTCTGTTAACGACCAAGATTTTTTAAATTGGGATTAAGCAGTATTTGTTATAATTATAAGCAATCAGAACAATTTATATTTTCCTGGGCAATAAATATTTAAATAAATTCTTTTATACTAGCTAGAATAGCTTAGAGTGGCGGCCATCGTAAAAGCATATACGATCAGCCACACTTAGACCATCTATGGTCCATTCTGATGCCACCATATTGGGATCATACCTAGAGAAGATTCTTCAGATTTAGGGGTTGAAGTGAAACCAGTCACAAGAGTTAATGAACCTTACCAGGTCCCCCAACTTATTTTCTGCTAATTCCCCCAATTCGCAGAAAAAGTAGCTACAAAGCGTATTCATCCTACGCTTAGAAATATTGAATTTGGTAACATTGTAGGCAAATTGTCAGAAAGCTGTCATAGATAGCACCAAAGTAAAAGAATGACTTCTTTGATATTCTCTCAGTTCTGGTATCGAAATTCATGTAGTGGTTAAAATTATAGTTTTATTTCCTCTTAGAAGATATAATTAAACGAAGCGAAATATCGTGTAAAAGACATTACCTTGTGAGAGAATTTCAGTTTTTTTTGGGAAAGGGATAGAAAGGCAAGAAGAATTTAACTTATGTTAACTTGGTAATGTTAATAGCAGTAAACGTCAGATTGGTTTTTTTTTGTAGTTTTTGTATTTGGTGACTTTTTTTTAGTAAAATTCTTAAATAGTTTAGTGATTTAAATTTAACTCTATTTTGATTAAAATTATTTGATGTGACAATTTTGTGGTTAAGTCTTGGACTGAAATTAATAAATGTGGGAACATTTTAAGAATGAATTGTGCTGCACGGTGCTGTTGCAATAATCGCCGAAATAGTACCGGAAAGGTCTTCTAAACATATCCCATGCAAAATTTCAAAGTGCTGCATCCTTATGACGAAAGCATGAAAAGCGAAGTGTAGTGAAAGAATTTCTTAATTCTTAAGTATGCTTGCTACATTACAGATGCTATAAGGTATCTGTGGCAAATAAAGCCCGGAGTGTAATAAGGCCCACATTTAAAAATTCCTACTAAATTGAATCGCAACAACCTCATACTTAATGCGAACATGTATTATGTCGACACGAACACGAATGCCGTCAGGCAGCTCGTGCCGCCATCTTGCCAGTAGCGAACGGTACATCACCGAGAGGAGTAGGGCTGCTTGGAATTATATTTTTCGCATAGACAAAATCATAAGTTCCGTTATTACTATCTACTTCCACATGTAATAACTTGCTTAGTTTGAACGTTCGGCAATGTAGTTTATGATTTCGGTGTTTATTTTTGCCCACCATTGTGTTTATTTGATTAATGGGTAATTTTGTAAAATCTTGTCGTAGGTCTAATAAGGCCTACTGGAGAAGACCGTGAGCCTTATTACCCTACCTAACCTAAATTTTAAATAAAACTAATGTTCCTATATATGTAGGATTATGATTATGACATTATTTTTGTTCCAAAGAATGAAAACTGTTTGGATTTACTCTGTTGTACGTTACGAAATTTAGAACTAAAGCTGTTGGGGCCTTATTATCCCCCTGGGGGGTAAAATGGCCCATTTTTATTCGAAATTATTAAAAATAACCGAATTTTATTGATTTTCTTAGTTTTAGCAAGTTTAAAGGAATCATTCCTCTGATTAAGGTTTTGAAAAAGATAAATTTTGCTTTGGGCCTTATTATGCTGTGGTAGTTTAATAAGGCCTTTGGAAAAGGTTTTATAAAACTGAATTATTTTTTCAAATACTCACTTCTGTTATAGTTTTTCTAGTTCTTGTTTTTGTAGTTCTATATCACCATATACTTGATTTATTGCTTTTCCAAATTTGGTGGGCCTTATTTGCCGCAGGTACCTTAGTTATGAAATCGATTCTTAAAATAATCAATAAAATCGGAACAAAACAATTGTTTTTTGTATTGACTTTATGGAAGCAATTTTTCTTCATGTATTTATGTATCTGACCAAAAATCGATTATTATTATTATCTTTTTAGTTTTCGTAACCTGCTTTATACTTGTATCTTAGTATTATGGCCGTCATTTGAGTTTATTGGAATCACTGTTACAAATAAAAGTCCATGCTGGGCTTAAGGGATGTGTTGATCCTATAACCGAAGAAAGCCTACTATTCGATAAAAAATCTTAAATTTGTTGCCGTCAAAATTTAAATCATTTTTATATGCACTAGAGATTCCGATTTTGGGTTCTTCTGCCACAGTGGATGAACCCAGTGAACCTTTTTTTCGTGAATTCCGAATATTATTGTTGAGGTCAGAAATTTGAATAAATGCAAGAATATTCTCAACATTTGATGACGAAATTTAAAAAAAATGGTAGGATAGCGGTGATTGCTAGCTACTTTGAAACCACTTCATCGTAACTTCATTGCCACACTATACCACCATCATAATACTACTTTGGAGCACGCCTTGACTTAGCTCATACTTAGTCTGTGACTAGGCTATTCTAATGCCAGCATGCACCTTATCTGACATTTGCCAGATAAATCAGAAGCCATGAAAATGAATAAAAAACAAGAAATACAATTCGACCATAAATCACCAACCAATTTGCAAAAGTCACATGAATAAAAAAAAATATGAAAATCGCCGTGAAATTTCTTTTGCTGTAATTCGACTAGCATTTGCCCTAAAACGTTCGTTCGATATCACAACCTTGACAAACCGCATTAAAAAATAAAAAATATTCCACCAAAAACATTTTAACCATAACAAAAAAATCTCCTACAAATGGATTTTTGATATACCTAATTTATTTACTGTCATTTATAACTAATAACAAAAAATCTTTTTGTTCCAGAAAACTACTTCAAAATGTGGCCACCACTCTTCATTTTGCTATTAGCGCCAGTTAGTATTTTTTCCATGTTTAAAATAATATTTTTTTAAATTCAACCATAACAATCTGATTTCCAGGTAATCTCAGGTATTATACAATTTACTAAAACCAATGAAGAAATAAGAGCCGAGGAAATACTAAAGAATGCAAATATTCAAATGGAAGGCCATTGGCTAAAGTTGCGTCAGATATTTTTATCTTCATCTGAGCCGGCTGACAAATCTCATCATTTACTTGAGCAATCATTTGATGAATATCGTGGATTCACTTTGAGTCTTGCTCAAAATCTAAGCGATCTACTAAGCGGATATCCTCATTTCCAGAGTGAGGGAGTAAAACGACAAGTAAAGCTTCTCAGTCATCTTAAAATCTCTGGACTTAATGATAAAGACTATAGAAGATCTCAAGAGCTGCTCGAAATTATGGGAAACTTTTCTACAAAAAGGAACGTTTGTTCTTATGATGATTGCAAAAGTGTTTATCCACTTTTGCCGAGCGTTCAGAATTTCACATCAAGAAGCATAGATGAAAACGAGCTGCTGTACTACTGGCAAGAATGGAGAAATGTTATAAGTAAAGATGCCAGAAAAGCTTTCTTGGAATATCTTAATTTATATAGGAAGGCAGCTTCATTGAACGGTAAGATATATTCTTTTACGTCTATAGCGATAGTAACTGTATTGCATAAAATATGTTGTTGAAAAATTTAGCTTTAGGTTTAATACAATTCATGCAAATTTATCTACTGTATCCTAACCCTATTGTGTACCAGCTTGACGATTTGATTTTAATATTACTGCTACTAGGTAGGTGAGTTAGGGACTTCGAATGTGGAACTGTGAAATTATCCTGATCAAAATCTTTAGCCTATGCAGCAGAGAGGAAATGGAGGCACAGACCTTAGGATAGTATATTCTGGGGAGATCATACTTAAACTATAGAGCCATTCAAAACAATGTTTCCAGAAACCGCACTTGAATAATATTTTTAATATTTTAAGTATTATGTCGACTTCGATATAAAAAGAGTAGTAATCCTCTTAGGTTTATGTTGTTGCGACAAAAAAACCGTTGTGGTGCCTTGTCTGTGCAACAGGGACTACATCGATGAACCTCTCCTTCAAGAAGGATGGACTCAATAAGGATCTCCTTATTGTCTCAGAATATTTCCAGTATAACTCAGCTGTTCCCCTTCCCACTGAGGAAACTCCTTATTGTCGCAGCATATTTTCCGTATGACTCCGCTGCTCCCCTTCCACTGAGGGAGTAAGGCGAGCGGTTGAGTATGCGAGGTCTAATCGGTTTGGTGTCTTAGTTGGTTGTGATGGCAACGCTCAGCACTTTGTCTGGAACAGCTCAGAACTAACCATCGAGGTGAGAAACTGGTGGAATACATAACTTCAGGAGACCTGGCTCTGTTGAATCAGGGCAACCAATCTTTACTACCAACCGAGGACAGGAAGCCATTGATGTGACTTGGGTGTCCTTTGTCGCTTTTCATCTGTTCTCTGGCTGGAGGATATCGCGAGAGGAGTCTCTCTCTGATCACCGTTACATTGCATCCTGTATGGGTGCTGACCTCATTGAGGTGGAATGATATAGGAATCCGAAGCGGGCTGATTGGGGGAGACACAATAGCGAACTAGCTTCCAAGCCTACCTCTTCGCCGGGAAATATTACGAGTATTGCCTCCTTGGAAAAAAGCATTGGGAAAGCTGCAGCCCGCAGAGAGTGAGGCTTTCGAAGCTTCCTGTCTCGTTAGCACGGACATAGGAAGAAGCCAATGCCGCAGTGGAACGGCAGTTTTAGTAAACTCCGTAAGGCTTCCAGACCGCTTTTTAATAAGGTCACGAGGATTGGCTCAGGGGAGGACTATCGGCTCTACTGCGAGACTCAAAGTAACTACAAGAGGCTTGTTAGAAAATCAAGAAGACAGGCCTTTGTAGATTTCTGCGAGGATCTTGACGGCTATCGTGAACCGGTTACGCTGCTGAGACCAAATTGCTCCTTTACAGCATCGCAGGAAGTAGCCTATAGGCTTCTTTTCTCAATACATTTTTCAGACTCTAGGTTTGTGGAAGACGTCCAGTTGTATGACAAACATCCGCTACCTCTTTCCACTGTCCACTGCTGCCCAGGTAGCTGATGTCGGGAAGGTGAAATGGACAATTTCAACCTCGTCGGGTTACAAAGCCCTGGGTCTAGATGGTATTCTGTTAATGTTGAAAACCTTGATTCATATTAAGGGCATGTATCACTTTTGGATATGTCCCTGAGCTATGGAGGTAGGTGGGGGTTGCGTTCATTCCGAAGCCTAGTAAGTTTTCATTTATAGACTAGTGGAGCTTACGAACCATAAACCTCTCCTTATTCCCTTTGAAATGCCTGGAGAGGCTCGTGGATGAATATATCATGGGAGTAGCCCAAAAGGCCTCTCCCTTAAATACCTCACAGAACGTTTACCAGAGGGACAGATCTACTGAGACGGCTCTCCATTCAATAGCTTCTGTTATTGAACAGGGTTTGTTTACCTTGGGAGCCCTTCTGGACATCAAGGGGGCTTTGACACGCACGAGTGGCTATGTGAGGCAGCTTGTTGACATGGTGTTGACCGTACTGTAGTGCGATGGATCGGCAAATGTTAAGAAGACGATACTTAAACATGGAGTTGGGCGGTCGAACCTCTATCAGTGTGCTGGTGGAGACAGGCTGCGTGCAAGGTGGCGTGTTATCCCTGGTAATCTGGCGTATGTCGGTTAACTCACTCATCACGATGCGTTCCAGATTCCTGCACGCAATACTCGCGCTGCAAACCACGCACATTCTTTTACCCTTCAAATTACTTTGGGCCTTACAGTAAAATTCCGTGAATATTTTTTATCCCGAATAGTGCGAATGTGGAACAGTTTTGCATCTTCTGTGTTTCTTCTGGCATACAATTTGCGGAAGTTTAAAGGCGACATATATCGGCACCTCCGCCACTCCTCTCATATCACCTGCATCAAAGGGTATCCTCTGAGCTTGACATCATAATATAAAAAAAAGATGACATCTCTCTGGTCATCTGCAGGCATAGGTGCTGCCTGTGCCTTCACGAAACTTTGAGGACTGATGCACCCGTCATAATATTACATTGTATCCTACAAAGACCAGCTTGGTAATCTTCTCCAGGAGACGTAAGCTTGGGTACTTTGTTGTTCCAAAGCTCTTCGGATACACTCTGCAACTCTCTCCCCATGTCAAGCATGGACGCGTCCTTGATTCGAAGCTGACGTGGGGATTGCAGGTACAGGAAAAAGTTTATGCTACTATGAGGGTCTTTGCTTAATGCAGGGGAGCCTGGGCTGCGCATGCAGCATAAGACCGAGGGTTGTGCACTGGATATACACCTTGATCGTTAAACCTA
This sequence comes from Dioctria linearis, assembly GCA_963930735.1. NCBI lineage: Eukaryota > Metazoa > Arthropoda > Insecta > Diptera > Asilidae > Dioctria > Dioctria linearis. Next base: position 329,666,205 of record OZ005740.1, on the reverse strand, counting down.
TCCTCGTATATATATCCTGTGTATGGTGCCGAGGGCGCTTATGGGGACTGCGATCTGGAAGCTGGCGAGCCTTGAAAGGCATACCTCCGGGGATATTACGGGCTCCATGCGATCTACTGCTGCCTCTGAGATAATACTTAATTTGCTGCCCCTGGATCTTGTCATTTAGGCAGATGCCAAAAGTGTTGTGTGTAGATTGTACGGCTGGTTTAGTTCTTATCATTGTTCTTTGGCATGTGGGCAGGATCTGGAAAATCCTATGGCCAGCATGCCAGATGATGTGAACATACCAGAGCTTCATTTCGGAAGTCGCTTCTCTGTGAAATTTCCTATAAGGGAATCGTGGACTGAGGGTGGTGCCTTATCGGGCCTTTCCCGGTGAACTCTAAAATTTTTTATCAACGGCTCTCTCATTAATGACATTCCTGAACCTGACATTGGGATGGAGTACTCATTTGAAAGACACACCACTGTCTTCCACATGCATGCGAAAGAAGTGAAACTCATCATTTGCACTTTTGATGTTCTTTAGCTCCTTTAATTTATCTATAGCCTATTTGAATATGGCATGTACATTTTTTCATGGGAAGTTATATTTTATTATCAGCCTAAGTTGAGGTGAGACACAAATTCTCAGAAAGCTGTAAGTTACTTTCTAGTTGTAGGTCGATATTACTTTTGGCCGTCATACTTAGATAATCTTTCTTCCCCTTTATAAAATTTAATGATTTTTAAATATTTAGCCTCACTCATCTTCGTACACTTACCGCCATTTTGGAATTCTTATTGTTGTTAATACAAAAGTAGTTGGACAATCAACTATGTTACCTGTCTACCTAAGCTGAAATGGGGATGCATTTAGAGGAAAAAGTTTACGCGGCTATGAGATACTTTGCTCAATGCAGGAGAGCCTCTCGCTCTGGGACGAAACCAAGTGTGGTGCATAGGATGTACACTTCGATGGTAGACCTATGTTTATGTATGTATCTTGTATATGGTGGCCGAGAACACAAGTGGAGACTGCGATCTGGAAGCTAGAGGGCCTACAGAGGTTTGATTGCCTGGTAATAACAGGCTTTATGCGAGCCATGACTACTGCTACTCTTGAGGTCTTACTTAAACTACCACCCCTGGCTTTTGTCATTCAGGCAGTCGCCGAAAGGTCTGTGTGGTTCTTCTCATTGCTCATTTTCGTGTAGATTGGAACGGGTGAGCATGTCATTTGATGCGATGGTACCAGAATTTCGTTTTGGACGTCGCTTCTTTGTGGGTTTTCCTAAAAGGGAGTTGTAGGCTGAGGGCTTGAGCATTATCGAGCCTATTCCGGCGCGCTTTAGAAATTTTCAACTACGCTTTCTCACTAATGAGGCAGCCGGTGACGATGTATATTTTCTTGATTGGGTTGGAATATTCACTTGAAAGGCACATTAATATTTTCCGGCTGAGATCTTCGCCATTGCAATAGAAGGGTGGATATCCCTTGATTTGGAAATCAACGGAGAGGACAATACTATCAAATTGGATAGTTACGGAACATTGAGAGCTCCAAGTGGCCTTCGGATAACACCGCAGTTTGTGCGGAACTGCAGAACGTCTGTGAAGTGTGAATAAGCTATGTGTCCAAAAAAAGGGGTTCCTACTGTGGGTAACCATGCACGTGCGCATCACAGGGAATGGGAGCGTGCACCTGCTAGCAGGAGCAGGAGCAGAGGAAGCATCAGTAGCAGCGATGGGCGAGCCGGAGTACTTGCAGGTGTACACAACTTTTTCTTGATGGGATTAATAGGAATTTCCCTGAATTTCTCTTGAGGCTTGAAAGATCAGAATGCAGAGCTCTGGTTGGTACTATCACCGGCCACAGATCACTCCACTCTGAACTAGCAAAGATGGGAGTTATGTGTACATCACTGTATCTCTCATGCCTTGAAAGGGAGCTTGAGAAAATCAATCAATCTCTGTGAGCTTCATTAAGACGACGGGGAGGTTTTCGGAAGAGCTCTTGTGTTATTTTTAGCAAGTTAGCACATTCACTTCCCTGCTTCTGTTATTATTCTGCTGTTTTTAATCATTCGCGTTTATATTATGCGAATTCAAGCCACTGATGACGTTTTGTCAATTAGCGTCTATGAAAGTGTTTCTTAAACTCCATCCAAGAAAATTGTTTCGTCGTTTCCAAAAGTTTGTTTTTGCCTTTCCAAAATTATTAAAAATTATTTGAAATTCTATTTGCATCTAGGTTTATTTTTCTAAAATTACAGAAATTAAGGTCCTGTATTTCATGTTTTTATACCGAACAAATTCTATACATAGCTGAGCCTTGTTCTTCTAAAAGAATGAAATACGATGACATTGTTTTCAACAAACGACACACAAAATAAAAAGCTTTTACACAATTTTGTAAATGATTGCTTCACGCGTTCGTACATTTTCAGGACATGAATCAGCTTCTAAAACGTGGTATTTAGATTTCGAGGAGAATAATTTTCTGGATGAGCTGACATCAGCAATGCACGAATTAATGCCATTGTACAAGGAAATCCATGCATACATCCGCTATTTGTATAACCAGAATTACAGTTCTGATATAATCCCCGAATATGGACCCATACCAGATCATTTTATGGAACATATAATCCTCCATGCTTGGAAAGGGGGTGGTAGCTTTATTGTTGCCCCATATCGCAACAATAAATTGCCAGACACGAAAAAGAAAATGACTGACGAACGGTGGACATCATTAAAGGCACTACAAATGGCTGCATACTTCTATGAATCTATCGGACTTCAAAAGTTGCCATAGTAAGTGAATTTTATCCATAAAAAATGGGGGAAAAACAAGTAAAATTTCCAGCTTTTAAAAATTTTCTCTGTTCTAGTGATTTTTGGACCAAATATGCTCGCCTTAAAACAGATCAAGAAGCAGGTCCGGATTGCAGAGCTGAAGTATTTTCATTTCCGCCGAATGTAGGAATTAAGTATTGTCCTAGATTGGAGTATAAAAGATTTTTACAATTGCACGGAAATATGGCAGAGATACAATATAACTTGTATAGAAATCGGCTGCCATTCGGACTAAATGGAGAAGCTTTTTCAGGCATAAGCAGTGCTATAGGTGAAGCTGTAATAGTGGCAGCTTCGAGTCATCGTCATCTAGAAAGTATTCATCTTATGGATAGGTATGATGAAAAAGCAGCTTTTAATCGCCTTTTCCGGATGGTACGGATTATAATGAAATTATTTCAATTTATCTTTCTTTAAATTCTCCTTACCTACAGGGTGTTCATACACTTTTCACTTTACCACGATATTTCGTTTTGGAGAAATTTTGGGTACATGCACTGGACCATAAGGAGGATGTATATCCGGAACAATTAAATTGTGCATTCTGGAATATACAATTGGAGTATTCTGGAGTATCACCACCAGGAGATAGAACCGAAGAACATTTTGATCCTGGATATAAATTTTATCGAGGAATTGATGATAACTCCCCTCTGACATCGTAAGTCTTTAAAAATATTTTAGTGATACCTTTACTTTTTTAGATACTTATGAAATACTTTTTTTTTTAATTACTATAATGGAATGCTAGTCTATAGCATATGAATAGATAATGTGATTCTAATATTGATTGAAATTCTCTGTTCAACAATCACGACGTCCACGTAGTATATCGACTAGAGATCTCATGCATTTCTTATAAATTGAGATGTAACCAAATTTTTACTAAAATATTTCACCCAAATGTAAAAAAAAGCATTGATCCAATTACAAAACCCACCGTAATTCAAATTATTTCTTCGTAGCATAAATCACAGCTTTCGAAATGGTATATAGATTGTAAAACAAAATGATAAAATCTGTGAAAAATTGTAAACCAAACGTCTAGAGAATGTTTTTGTCTTAGTTTGAAAAATTTATGTCGAGATACAAAATCAGCAAAAGGTTCGAGTAAAAAGATTATTTTAAATTGCAATTTTGACATACTTACAATGAGAAAACGGAAATATTTTACACAGATTGAATAATGCAAATAATTCTGGTAGAGCAAAATGTTCATCTGTCCGTTTGTCCGTCTGACCGTGTTCACTTAGAGTGCTGAAACAGCGCGCACGAGCTTATTTAAAAAAAAAGAAGAAATTAAAGTTCGAAAATGGGACCAATCGAGCAACTCTTTCGTAAGGTTGCCGTACAAAAATTTCATTTTTCACTATACTCGGCACTGCCTGAGAACGCGTCGATGTTGAAGTTTGGTACGTGGTCCTTTCATAGTAAATAAGATTTCAAAAATGGACTAATTCAGGCAATTCCTTCTTGGTGTTGCCATACGAAACTGGTTTTTTCCTATTTAGGTATTTGGAACGTGTCGACGTGGAGAGCACAAATTTTTTTCACCTAGGGTATAATATTATTGGTCTTAGACCAATTGTAACTTTTCTCTCGTTTTCTATCGTTTTCGCTAGTTTAGATTTTTCGCTGCTTCAACTTTTTGTGGGTCTTTTTGTTTTTAGAAAGCGTCTATCTTTTTTCGCTGCCCTTAACAGAAGGCTAGAAATCGCTCTCCACAAATTAATATTCCTTCTCCCTCTTGTTACTCATTCCATTGGACCAGCAATTACAAATTTTCCTCTATTATTACGATGTTTTCAATTTAATATTTCATTAACGGGTCGTCAGATATTAAGGGCTTAGCATTAGCAGCATCACTTAAAATCCAGTGTGTTGTTTAAATTAGTTTCAATATTATTATGAAAGATAATTAATTATTTATTTAGATATTTAGACTTTTATTCATTTATTTATAAAGTCGCTTATTTAGTTTATTATATTATTTATTTTATTATTTTATTTATATTAACGTTTCCTTAGGAATTCTCAAATAATCCAAATAATGTAGCTATAATTTCGGGGGACAGTTAAGACATTTGATCTCTTTTTGTCACAGGTCAGAACATTTAACCAATATCAATAATGAGTTTAAAATTAATTCTAGAAAGATGTTTGCTACAGTGATCTTACCGCCATCTGTTACAAAATCCCAACAGATGGCGGTAGGCGCACTGTAGCATACACCTTCTATTTTCATTCTTTCAAAGGCATTAGAATATCAAATAAGTTGTCCAGCTCTCTTTCAAAATGATTTTCACGGCTCTTATAAATGTACTGAGTTGTCTTAGAATTTTTTTGCACCTCTCTCCAAGCATGATATAAATCAACAAGTTTCTTCACCCAGTTAGGAAATGTTTTTGCAGGAATTCTTGCCTTTTCTAAAAATATAATACACTCTAGAATTACAAGATTTGCACTTTCACTGACAGTGAGCTTGACTTCGCGAATATTGTAAAACAAGAATGCGAGAACTTGTTGATTAGATGATAAGTTTGAGCCATTTATTTGGTGGCTGGGCACTCCGATTAAGTAAACAATTTGTTTATATTTTCATAATTCAACCGCCATTTCAATAAATAACCTACAGCTTGCTTATTACTTGAAAAATAGTATTAGACAAATTATTGTAATTGACTGCTGCTATTGATTGTTTGGAGACTGCTTAGTCGGGTTTTTAAAGGGGAAAGTCCCACCGCCGCACCAATCAGCGGCAGTTACATAAATCTTACAATCGATTCTCGGAAGAGTATTTGATATTTGTTGTTTCAAACGCAGATCGGCACGGGGTGCCGTTCATAAAAAGAGCTCTGAAAATAAATAAGAGTATATCAAGTCAAAAAAAAAACTTCGAACAATACGGGACACCCCAACAAGCAGTTATAATTTTGACGCCGTCTGTTTTTCAGGAATTAAACTGAAGATAGTACCATCAAAAAATGGTCGATTTTGAATTGCGATCCTTTGAACTATTGTAGGTTTTTCTTCATTCCTTCCAGAATTGCCTTCTGCTCGATCACGCGATGCAGTTGAGCAATCACTTTATTAGTTCCGTAAATTTTAGTCTATTTAAACGGTATTTGTTGTTATTATATATTTTATTATTTTATGTATTACTATATATTAAATTATAGATTAACGCATTGGCTCATGGCTCATTAGTGTTTTTATCTTTATAAATTTACTTTTGATAACGTTAGTAGATGAATATAAAAAAATTTGATCTTCTTTCTCGAATCGTCTGACTTTCAGACTTAGTAAAAACTAAAATAAACTAAAATAATAAAAAAAGAAATAGATTTATTTTCTTCTCAACAAAAATATGGTTTATGCGAGGATGAGCGCATTGACAGTGCGTGGTACATATAGTTAAAACAAGAAATCTTCCTCATTTCATCTCAATTTGTATCTTCTCATATTCCCCATTCCGCCATCTTTTATATTTTCAAAGAATGTTTTTATGTCATGCTTATTCAATTTGTCTTATGTTATCTCTTGTCATGTCATGTCATGGAAAAACTAATATATAATAAATAGAAAAGTCCAGACCCTATCTGTAATTCGGACAAATCCCAGCATGTTTTTTTTTTAATAAAAAATACATTTAAAAAAAATTCAAAAAATAAATTAAAAGAAAATTAAAAATATTAAAGCAAATTAAGAACGGGCAACTTTAGTTTGTTAAATATTTAAACGTAGCTTGCAACTAAACACGGCACAATACACCATCTCACCATCAATAAAACGCAGTAAAACTCAAAACAAATTGATTGTAGATTTAAGTTTGAAAATGGCACAAATCAGGTAACTCCTTCGTAGGGTTGCCATAACAAAAATTTCGTTTTTCACTATACATTTGGACACTGCCTGAGAGCGCGTCGATGAGCTGAAATTCCGTACGAGGCGTTTACGTAACAATAGTTAATAAAATTTCAAAAATGTGCTAAATCCAGAAACCTGTTCATAGTGAATTGCCATACAAAAATTGAGTTTGTTTACGTATATTGTGAAAAAGTTTTTATTGTAGGTACTGAAAATTTCTTCATAATATTGAAAACTATGAAATTGGTTATAATCATTTTCACTCTTCTAGAAATATATGCGAAAAACCACTTTATCTAATCAAGTATTAGAGAAAGTTTCTTGCGTTTTTCTGGGAAGCCTCACATTTTACTTATGGGTGATTACAATCTACCATACCTTTCATGGTTCTTTGACAAAGTCAAAAATTGTATGACGCTTTCGGCTGTTTTTAGTCAATCTGCTCAATCTATGCTTAACAACATGACCTTGTGTAACTTTAACCAGTACAATAACGTCACAAATTTAAATGACAGGATTCTTGACTTGGTATGGTCAGATCTCCCTCAGAGTAACATTAGTGTAGTAACATCAGAATGTACATTTTCAAATATTGACTCCCATTATCCACCTTTAGACATAATTTTAAATGTTTCCTTATCAAAGTCTGCTCGAAACGAGTTTGCTAAGCAAAGAAATTTTCTTTGTGGGGATTTTACTGATCTAAATAACTGCCTCAATAGTAGTGATTTCTCTTTAGTCTTTACATCTGATGTAGCTCTTCTTTAGAAAGTTTTTACGAAATACTGAATTCAGGTATTCGGGATAATGTACCAGTCAAAAAAGAAAAACAAACGTTTCCCAAACTGGTTTACTCATCTACTTATTAAAGTTCTAAATATGAAAGAAAAATATCGGGCTGGTAACCATCCAGAAATCTACAAAACTTTTTCTTATCTTAGAAAATTATCTAAAACATTAATTTCAGAATGTTACAATAGGTATGTGAGCTCAACTGAATTCTCGCTACAAGAAAACCCTAAACTCTTCTGGGCTTTTAGTAAAAATTTCAAGAGCTCGAATACTTTCTCAAAAGGGATGATATATAACTTCATCTTTTCCTAAACTTATCAGTAATTTATCTTCCGAATACTTCAGGTCAGATTTTTCTGACAGGGAATCTAACTTTGATTTGGCATCCTTTCAAAATTACAATAACTCACCTAATATTAGCGTAAACTTTGTTTTATCAGAAGAGGTGCATGATATACTAGATCATGTGATAAAATCCCAGGACCTGATGGAATTCCAAACTTTGTATATAAGAGATGCTCTCGTAGCTTTGCAAATCCTCTAAGTATAACATTTAATTTATCCATCACCCACAAAGTATTTCCACCTGAACTAAAACATGGATTTGTTACTCCAATTTTTAAATCAGGTGATCCTAGATTCGTCACAAATTATCGTCCAATATGTATTTCTAATGCGTTGGCTTTAATCTTTGAAAGACTTGTGTACAATCAGCTTTTTCATGAAACTTTACCTTATATATGTGACCAGCAACATGGTTTCCTTTCTGGATGTTCTACAGTTACTAACTTAGCTTTGTTTACCGACCCCGTTGCCACTGCTCTTGTGGACTCCATCCACACTGATTTTTCAAAGGATTTTGATAGGATTCGTCATCAGCAATGTCTTTTGAAGATGTTGATAATTGGTCTCAAAATTGACACTGTTCTTTGGTTTATATCCTATCTAGAAGAAATAGTGTCGTGGTTTCCAATGGCTTCAAATCAAAATTTTTCGAACAAACCTCAGGCGTCCCTCAGGGTAGTAGACTTGGTCCTATAATCTTCCTAATTTATATTAATGACTTGCCTATTGATATTACATCGCCCTCTTTGCTTTATGCTGACGACGCGAAATTTTATAGGGTAATTTATGATGCAAATGAGTGTAAATGCCTGCAGGATGATATTTTTAAGGTCGAGTTTTGGTGTAAGGAAAATTATCTTGACCTTAATATCGATAAATGTAAAACAATAACCTTTTCTAGAAAGCGTGAAACAGTATTCTTCAATTACAAAATAAATAATATTTCGATTTCTTGTGTTAATGAAATAAAGGATTTGGGAATTACCTTTGATAACAAGCTACTTTTCGCTCCTCACGTAAATCTTATTACTTCAAAAGCTTATCGAATGCTGGGATTCACCTTTCGGGTGTGTAGATTCTGCAAGGGAAGTTCTGCTATCATTTGTCTTTTTACCTCACTGGTGAGAAGTATACTGGAATGTGCATGTTAAATTTGGCGCCCTTTCTAATCATGCTACAATAAAAACAAGTTGAATCTGTCCAGAGAAATAATTGGAGTATACTCATAGATTATCTCTTTTTAATTAACCTGCATCTCTTGAACACCGTCGCATGTATCTGGACTGCTTATTTTTATATAAACTTCTAAATGGTCTCGTGGTTTTGCCCCGATTTGCATTCCTGAATAAGCATAAATATTCCAAGAAGATCCCAAAGACTCCTGGTTCCATTTATTGTCCCCTTCTGTAGAGCCAACCACCGAGTAAAGTCACCTTTGGTATGAATGAAAAAATTATTTAACTGTAATTTTTGCAATACTGATGTCCTTGATTCTGACCCCCTGACATTCAAAAGATCAGTTTTAGCGGAGATAATACAATTCCCTTAATTTAATATATATAATATTTTTACGGTGTTTGCTTTGGCTTTTCTTTGCCTTTATTTTAATTTGCATTCTTCTTCTCTTAATTAATGAATTTTACCTTTCTCTTTTCTTTTCCTAATATATTAATTTTTAAAAAATTTTTTCCTGTACTATTTTTGTAGTTTTACAATCTTTGTGAAATGTTTTCACATTTTTATATTTTTGATTTTGATTTTCATTTTTGGATTCTCTCTATTATATAGTTTATTTATACTTTGAGTTCTTGTATTATTTGTTATGTATATTTTTTCTTTCTTTTTGTTGTTGTATTTTATAATTTTGATCTTAATATATTTGTTGTTGGTTCTCTTTTTGTAGATTTTAATTTATATTCTATTTCTCTTCTTTTTATATTTTTTCATTATGTTTTACTGTATTACTTTCTAAGGTTTTATATTATTGGATTCTATCTGTGTAATATCTTCTGAATTTTCTTAATAAATAAATATACAAACTTGCACAGAGGGATGAACATGCGAACGTACATACAGGCATTCATTGGCTTAAGACAAGATCTAGCTTTTTATCATAGGGTATACTAAGTTTGTCATTCCATTTGTAACTAATAGAGGTAATTCTAGTAGAGCAAAACGGGTTGAACACCCACGCGTTCACTTAGAAAACTGAATTTTTGCACACCATTCTTGGTGTTGCCATTTAAAAATAATTTAGGATGAAAACGTTCAGTTTTTATTGTACTAAAAAAACTTCTTCAGAATATGAAATCTTATAAAATTGGGTATAAATTTTTCTTCAGTCCGACGAACCGTTCTAGAGATATATGCAAAAAACCACTTCAAAAATCACAATTACCCTGATGGGTAACCATACGAAGATTCATACGGGCATTCATCTAGGGTACCATAAGAATTGGTCTTACAATTAGACAAATTCTAGATTTTTCCTTGATACATTTAATCATCAGCCATTTTTTCTAAAGAGCTTTTCAATTTTGCCTACTTCAACACTACAATTTAGCCTTACCTTCACGCTATCCTATCACGTATTGGTGAAGTATGCAACTGCTGAGAGTTGTGGAAGAGCTCGTCACAAAACGTAATAATTTACTGAATCGATTAAGAACTTTTATGTTTGTAAAAGAAAACGTGTACGTACAATATGTATTTTTTGTAGGTAAAACTTAAATAAATTTGTATACAAGTAACAAAATATTTACCACCTCCAAAAAGAAAAACTTGGACTGAAAAAAAAAATGCATTCACTACCGGTCTGTAGGCTTTAAAAGGTTTTGGTTAAGGTCACAATGAAAAAACTATGCTTGCCTTTGTCTTATATTTTCTAAAAATAATACAGATGATCAAAGTTATTAAAAATTTATTATTTTATTGTAAAAAAATATGATAACGAAATTGTGCTTTTTTTCTTTAGAAAATCATATCAGAATTGTTGGGTTATCAGTTCTACAGAGCTTTGTGCCTTAAAAGTGGCTGGTATATTCCTGGTGATCCAAATTATCCTTTGCATAATTGTGATTTTTATAAAAGCACCGAAGCTGGACAACTACTAAGGTATGATGAAACAGAAGAATAAAAAAAAAATAAAAAAAAGCTTTTAGAGGAGATCTCTTATCTTGTTTTTTTTTTTTTTTAAGTATAGAGGGCATTGATGTGTCTTGGATAATTTATTATGAAATATAAATTTTCGTTATAATTTTAACGGAATTGACTATTTGATGATAATAAATATTAATAATAATAATTTTAGTGAAATGATGGCTTTGGGTTCATCAAAACACTGGAGAGATGTTATTCAGATTGTAACTGGAGAAAGGCGTATCAGTGCTAAAGCACTTCTTGAATACTATGAACCACTCTACACTTGGCTAAAAGCTCGTAATGCTGAAAATGGAGTCAGTGTTGGATGGAGTAACGACAAGACAAGTAAATAAAATAATATTTGTCTTGACTTCTTTTATTATTATCATTTCTCCTTTCCTGAAGGTTGCTAAAGACGAATTATGAAAAATGGAAGTAAATCTTAAATTCAAGGATTACACTAAAGAATCTTCTATGCGGAGGACCAGTTTCACAGTCATTTTTATACAAATAATCTCATAAGAATAAAGAAGTACAAGCCGTTGTTGAATTATTTATTTAAAATTAAAAATGTTGCATATTTCGAAAAACAAAAAATAACTAGAATATATTAGATAACAATATTTTTTAACTTCTTGCATGTTTGCCAACTTGACATCAAAAAATTTTTGTTTCGGTATGGTAAAATAAAAGCAACTGATTTATGTATACTTGACCTTGTTTTTTTATATAAATTTTTAGGATAAGTAACATTTTTTTTAATTCAGTATTCCTGTTGTTGTTGATGTTGTAGATGTAGTACTAGGAGCAGATGTTGTAGATGTCGTAGTCGGAGCAGATGTTGTGGTTGTAATAGTAGGAGCAGATGTTGCGGTTGTAGTAGTAGGAGCAGATGTTGTGGTTGTAGTAGTAGGAGCAGATGTCGTAGTGGGAGCAGATGTACTGGATGTTGGTTTTTCAGTGCTAGGTTGTTGTTCTTCTAAATCTCCAGTAATGCTGCGAATCCATTGAATATACTTCGAAACTTTCATATAAATCGATGGGCATTCTCCCTCACAATTCATAGGTGTTGAAAACACTCCTATTAGTTGTGGATTACGAGGCCATCCAATGATTAATCCTCCACCCTCATTTCCAGCTGATGGGTGATTTTTATTATTATTCCATCCGCGAGTACACAATTGAATATATTTATCAAAACCATCCCCATATGCATCCTCACAAAACTGGTTAGGTGTTATCTGAAACATGCCATAGTTCAATTGGTTGCCCTCATTACCAAATCCGGGCATAACAGCAAATTGATTTCCAGAATACACATCATCCCTATAAAGAGCGATTGCCTTAATTGAATCAGAATATTCTAAACGCAAAGGGATTTTAATAAGCGCCAAATCATCGTATTCTGTTGGGTAATAAAAGACGGTGGAATTATCTATTAAAACCGAGAAAGATCCTGAAATATGGTTAAGGAAAAGCCGATTAAAATCCAAACGAAAATGGTAGCCTCCAGAAACACATCCAATTGATGTTAGAATCCATTGTTTTCCTATGATGGATCCACTACATAAACGAGTCTGTCCATCTGTTGTTGTTGTTTCTGTATGAATGGTAACATGGTGAGAAAATCTTCGAAATGTATCCACTGGGGTTCCTCCAATTATCCTGGTAGATGGAATTCCTGCAACCGCAATAGAGAAAATCACAGCAACCAGCAGCACCGTTCGTAGTACGTTCATTGTTCTACTTGTTTTAATTGAAATAAATTTTGATCTGGATATTTATAGAGAAAACAGCTACAAATAGAATTCTATTCGAAACAACAAAAGCTTATCATCTATATAAGTGTGTACTTAGTATGATTGAAATAGCTTAAATCACAGGAAATTTATCTTATCTTAAACAATTGCTTTCTTCAGTACCGTAAAAACCAGTTAAGTTCAGTTTGTGTTACCGCTTATCAAGATAAAATCGCCATTAACTTTTATGATACTACGAAGTGTTGAGTAAATTCGGAAGTGCAGCTTTTCAGTTTTATTATGACTTTTATGCCATGAAAGACGGTCACCCACTGAAGAAATCCCCATAGGTAATCTGAAAGCAAATATTTTAGGGTTGTGGTTTGAATTGCATAATGAAAAAAATATATTTCTTTGGAATTCACGGTTTATTTATACACGCTGTAAATTTAACTTGAGGTGTAATATATGCAAGAAAATTTATATTTTTTTATTTTTGGATATTAAGTAAATCCTTCGAGATTAACTTCTTTAAAATATTTGGTGTTGGAGTGTTAGATGTTGACAGTCGCTCGTCGTGTATTATGGAAAATATCGGTCGAATTTGTGTCCATACGTAAATATACCTTTGTGCTATAAATATTTTGCCGATATTACACAGAGTTTCTCCCTGGTCTATAGAAGTACCCATTTTTCTAATTTTTGAACAAGTTTTAAAAATCTGTGACATTGGATGGTGGTTTGCAGTTGATATCTCAGAATCATATTAATCCAACATTGTCGACTATGATTTTTAAACAAGGACGCGGTATAATATGTATATATATATGTAGAAGCACTTTGCAAAGGGAATATGAAATTTAACTAAGGTCCCGAATAAACGAATTGATACAATATCGCTTTTGTGAGACTTTATTTCTATGTTTCCATCCAGAGTACAACTCGAGTTAAAATTCGTTAAATTCATGTTGGGTTTTGCGAAACTGTATATTGCAATAGTATGAATTCATCCTTGTGTTCTCATTTTAAAAATAAAAATGGCGGGAGGTTGGTGTCTTACACTGACTTACCTATCAGAGTACGTAAATGCTTGCTCGCGAGTGGCTGCTGATGCGGCTCCCAGCTCTTCGCTCGCGAGCCAGAGCCAAAAAAAAAATTTTTAAACGCGCTCGCTCGCGAGCCGGAGCAATTCATTATACAGCTCCGGTTCCTCATCATAAAAATGTGATTATTCTTTACTCATGAACAATTTTCATATTTTGTTACACTGCCTCCAGGCGCGTATCAGTCCTTCAACCTTGGTGGTCACAACTAAAATGTTCGAGGGGAGGAAAAAGTCGCTTTTAATTTTTTTTTAGCATATTTAAGTTAGATATCGCAAAACCCAATTTTCGGTTTGATTTGGAAAACCTGTCGATAATATTATCCACATCAATGTCGATCTCAAAGTGGACAGATATTAAAGACTCATATCCAGATCTCTTTCTCGTGCAAAGATTGTAGAAATAAATGTGACGATCGGTTGCGTCTGTCACGGGTGAAGTAAATGACTGAGAGTGAGAGCTTGCTTCACATTGAAGTGAATAGGAGTAGAAGTGCATGATATGTCAATGACTATTTCTTTTGATGGGAACTTAACTGATCTTGCTTTCTTCTGAAAAAAGGTTATCAATGGTCTTATTTATCCATCTTCTGCTTTCCACTTTCGCTACTATTTTTAACTCCATCACTAACTAGTATAGCAAGTTTATTCTTCTCCTAAATTAAAAGTAAACGTGAAGTTAAATTAAACAACACTACTTGAATTAATACGAAAGAGGAAAGTGAATGGTTTCTATTTTTATAGTCTTGCCATGAAATTGTGAAGAAAATTTGTAGAATAAATTTCAGCGGCATCAATCCGACTGATAATTTTCAGTAACCAATAGTGTATAAAAATTCGAAAGAAAAATGTTTAAGTAAATTTCTAGGAACAAAATGTATGCTTGCCAACGCTCATAAATATCTGTAGCGACCCAGATCAGCCAAGGCACGTGAATCAACATAACTCTTTGGAGTCATTGTCCGCCACTAATAGTGCTTGAAATATCTAAAGAAAAATGTTCAGATCTTTCTAAGAAAACTGAATGCTTGTGCCCCTGTCTGAAAGAGTGAGCCACCAGATGCACCAATTCGTTTAGACCAGGGGTGGTCAACCTTTCAGCTTCCCTGGGCCACATTGGAAGTAGGCGAGTTATATTGGGCCAGACATAAAATATACGAACCCTAAAGATAGCTTATGAACAAAAACGAAGAATATACATACTTAATTAACAATTTTAAGTAATTTAAGCTTCATTAATTCATAAATTTTTTATTATAAAATTAAAGAAATAGCAACATGAAATTGTTGTGATATTTGACAATGTTTTTGAGACAATAATGCTTCGATATTTTGCGATCGAAGTTGTTGCAACTGTCAGTATGTCTCAAGGTGCTCATAAGTTATTTTGCTCCTATTGTTATTCTTTGTGTGCTTCATCTTAGAAAATAGCTGCTCACAAATGTAGATGCTTCCAAATAGCGAAGGCACGAATTGTGAAGCAAAGGGTACGTCTTTTCTCTGGAAGATAATTCTTATAAAAGTCCAGTAAAGAGAAATTATTAAATTTTTCTTTAAGTTGAACATCAGATTGCAGCTCCTGCCATTTGATTTGAAAATTTGCTGGCAAGTTTATGTCGACTAATAATGGAGTCGCAAATATGTCAAAAAATTGTTGGTTTTTTTGGAAATCTTGAAACCTTTTCTAAGATTCCTGTATCAAATCGAAAATCAGGTTTGCATATTTTTTGTTACTCTGAAGACAGTATTTAGCCAACGTTTCAAAATACATAAAATTTTTTGCTTGAATTTGTGACTACCATAGTTCCAGTTTGATTTCGAAAGCCGTTATAGTTTGAGGCATAGTATTATGAGTTGTTTTTCACTTGAAGACGCAATTTTGGCTCATTTAAATGAGCTGTCAAGTCTACTAAAGAAGCAAAATCAGTGAGCCTGTTTTCATCACCAAGTTCTGGCACAGATTTTATTCTTGATTCCATAAATGACTTGATTTCATTTCGCAAATCATAATTTCTTTTCAACATTTTACCCCGACTTAATCATCTTACTTCCGAAAAATAAATGGTGTCCCCAATGTCTTCAGTGTCAGTTTGAGAAAGTACAATTGCACATTGAAAACTGTCTTTGGCCACATTGCGCAATTGTACATTTATTATGTCAAGAAGTAACTACCCCCCATGGAAATGTTATATAGATAAAGAAAATGTTTATAAAATTAATTGAGAAAGTATTTAAGTATATTAGTTTTGTTGGGCCACATTCAAAGCCGTTCTGGGCCACATGCGGCCCGCGGTCCGCGGGTTGGACACGCCTGGTTTAGACCGTTGTCTTAAGAACAATTTGCAAGTGTATTTCTAAGAAAAATTTAATGCTTCCCTACGAACGTAAAAATTTTGAACAACTCAGGCTTGAATCAGTGTCGCTATGAAAGATCAACGGGTGCCTAGACGTTGATTGCATGGAACCAGGGTTCTACTGGAAGAACCGTTAAACAAGATGTTTGTTAAGTCAAGGCTTAAATACAATTGCGACGGGCAACGGCAAACGACGAAAAAATTCCGCTCTCAACTTCTAAAAGCACAGCGTCTTATGCGAATGTCCACATTTCGACAGGTGACGGTCAGCGGTGGACAAAGTTGCCGTCGGGTTTGAACAATTTCTAATTTTGCCGTTGTCCTCAACAAAATTAAACAAATGTAATTGTTGTGGCATTTATTTTTGTCAAGGTTGTAAGACGGTCAATTTCAAAACAATGAATTTTGATGAAAAATTGATTGAGGAATTTATTTATATTTATATACATATATATATTATTATTTGTTATATACAAGACAACCAGGATAGACGAGTTGACAAAAAAGACATGGTTTGGATGGATATTTCGAGGTGCTTAAATACAAGTGGTAAAATTGTGATATTTTTGGCATTTAGTTTTATTTTAATTTAATTTATTTCTGTATATTAAATTTTTTATCTTTCCGCACTTTGCTCCATTGCAATTCTTTCCAAATTAATATAAAATATTCTCGATAAAAATCCATTTCAAAACCTCAAAACTAATACCAAATGAAATTTCAGTATCTTCTTCTATCGCAATCGCCGCTCACTGTGTGTCGTTGCAATTGTACTCCCAATTCTTCGAATACCTGTTTTGACAGGGAATTTCCCGCTGCCCTCTACCGTCGGAAAATCAGATAAGGAAAAAAAAAATTATGATCGATGACCAATTTCTTAGAAACAATAACACTTTTTAAACTCGAAATTGTATTCTTTTTCATATATATGAGCGCAACAAAATCATTTTCATAACTGGGCTGCCATGCATTACGTGCCATTTTCTAAACAATCAAATACTAAAATAAATACGCATTCCAATAATACTTACTATCCTGTGATAGGTATGATAGATGACTTTTCGACACTATTTAAAAACGCAAGAAAATTCTAAGAAATGTGGTGTACACGTTTAGAAGACGAAGAGCTACGAGCGAATGTTTATTATACCCAAACCACTATTACTACTCACATCACCGCGAAGGTTAGGTGACCCCCCCCCCCCCCCCCCTTTATACGCACCTGACTACCCCTTGATCATTCTTAGGAATGGGTGATTGGGGTTTTAAATTAAAATTGTCTACCTGTTTCAAGTTTTAGAGTTCAGAAGAGATGAAATTACGTACTACAACTCTGTATATTACTTATGATATTATTCTTCGGAAAAATTTTATTTGCAAAAAAAAAAAATAAGTTCATAAATCAACAAACACTGAAAATATAAAAATTGCAATACGGAAACTGTACCGAAAGTGAAGTTCTTAGGTTTTTTACGACGGATATCTACAGTAAAAAGTTATACATATATAAATTACAGAAGCATACCTTGATTTTCCTAGACTTCCCATGTTATTTAATTCATTTAAAAGGAATTCGGATACCTCCCTATACAGATGCCTACACGACTGGACTGGCACAATTACAGTTAAAAAAATATTTTGTACCTACATAGGTACAAGTCAATGTAACCCAAATCAGTTGTATTTTGTATACATATGTAAGGTAGGTGGAAAACAAACAAACGATAGCATGCATGTAACGCATTATTTATTTTTCATTTACCTAGCTCTAAAATTACACTGATTGAAGTTAAAGCTACAGTAAAAAAATTCAAAAAACTTATATATACATAATAACCTCCAATTTTTATGATGAGGTGCGGGAGCTTCGGCCCGCGAGCGAGGGTCG
The DNA here is from genome assembly GCA_963930735.1 of Dioctria linearis. NCBI lineage: Eukaryota > Metazoa > Arthropoda > Insecta > Diptera > Asilidae > Dioctria > Dioctria linearis. The sequence continues at coordinate 329,648,136 of OZ005740.1, read as the reverse complement.
CAACCAATACAATATTTCTTCTTCAGAATTTGATGACATAATTTATGCTCTCACTTTGCGTTTTAGCAAGAAACTGAACGCCTTGTTGTGAACAATGTACTTCAAGATGTTTATTCACCTCACCTCGCTCAACTGCCTAGCCTTGCATCGCCTCGCCTTTCCTCGCCGTGTTGTGTACGTACCCTAAGAATCTGCCAGCTATGAAAATTAGCGCGCTACACCTAGCGAAAAAAAATAAAAATTTCATTCTCGAGCGAGATATCCCGAGGTGTCGCGTTATATCGCGCGCTGCCACAGTGTTTCTATGAACACTCTCATAGTATAGCGTGCAATCATTTTATATCTTAAGCTCTTGATACAGCCTCGCCTCGTCTCGCTTTGCCTCGCCGCGCCCCTCCTCGTTATACACGTACCCTAAGGGTTTAATTTTTTGGCAGTATAATTTTGTAAGATTTAAAGAATAGTAATAAACAAAATTATTTTTATTCGTAACCAATAAGTGGACAGGTGACACCGGAGAACATATAAATGTTCATTGGTTGTTTGGAGAACTATTCAGTTTTGTGGAATGAAATATAAAAAGGAGTGGAATGTCAACGCTTGAAAATCAAAGCATTCACGTGATCCAGTCCACTTATAAGGAGGTACTGAAAAACGTGGAAAATTCGAAAAAAATCAGGAGCAGGAGAGAATGACGTATAATTATAAGCCAAAACTTATTTAGTTTGAAGCAACACAGTTTTTGCCGAGCTTTACATTGTCAAGACAAATGCAAAAAAAATTGGTGAGTTTTGTCATATTGAATTCATGTGTTATTATTAAATTAATTGGGACATACTATTTTGAAAGAAGTAAGACGGATGGGTATTTTTAATTCGAAAATTTTAGAAAAGTGAAGTGGAGCACAATGAAAATGATCAAGTATATCTGCCAAAAGGAAAATATAAAATGAAGAAAAACTTCGTTGAGGAAATTCAAAAAGATTCTGATCGACTCGACCCAAATTGTCGAAACAACCGATGACCAGTTTTGAACTTTTTGGCTCAAAATATCAGTACAGCTTAGAGCTATGCTTGTCAGGCATGCTTTCAATTTCCATGAGGATTTATAAAAAAATATCGGCCTTTTTTTACCTTCCTGAGATAAATGACATAAATAAAATTAACTGTTCGTTGCTAAAACTAATTTCATCAGGTAATATATAAAGGTTTTTTGTCAATCTAATAACAACAAATAAGTTTTAAAAAATCGGCCAAGTGCCGTTTGGAATCGCACACGAAGGGCTCTGTACTGTTACCATCGTACAAAATGGACTTTTTTTTTCAAATGAGAGTAGACGTCATTTGACAAAAATAATGCTGTCATTTAAATAAAAAACCGCCGAAAAATCACGTTTCTTGTATGGGGGCCTCTTTAATTTCTAATTTTATTTTATTTATTATTATATCTGCAATAGAAATACATATTCTGTGAAAATTTCAACTGCGTACCTATTACGGTCATGAGATACAGCCCGGTGACGGACAGACAGACAGACACATGGACATCGGAGGCTTAGTAATAGGGTTCCCGTTTTTACCCTTTAGGTACGGAACCCTAAAAATGACGAAATGCTTATTGTAGGCGAAAACTTGGATGAATTGCACGTCAAAATTGCGTTAAGACTAATTATATTTTTTAATAGAAAATAGACTTGCTTATATTGAAGGGCAGGTCTTCTCTAGATGCACTTTTCCCATGCGTTATTAATTTATTAATGATAGTTGCATTCAATTGGGATGGCTCGAGTAGGAAAAAGTGTTGCAAAACCGTTTTATACAGGAAAGTTCTACTTCGTAATTAAGTATAAAAGTTTTTTATTTTTTAGACAGTTTTTCTTTTTACACTATGGAGTTAGAAAAAGAAATTAAGTGGTCAGTGGAATTGTCAGACAACCGGTTTAAGGAAAAAAAAAGTTTTTAAGTTATTTATAAGTTTTTAGGTCATTAATATTTGAAATGTGTAATCTTAAGTTAATAAATCAGCAAAAATGTAAATTTATAGCGTATATTTTTTCAGTTTTAATTAAATAAATATCCAACCAAAACAATTAATTAACTTATCCAGCAGTTGTGTCCCTGCAAAATAATGTTTTCATTTATAATCTTTACCTACCTCAGAGGAGAAGTTCTCTTCTTCGGCATAATCGAATCTTCATATTGAAATATGTAAACTAATATGAAGTTTTGAAATATGACACAATCATAATCCTATACAGGGTGTTTCATAATTGGTGCACCAAACTCAAGGGATTGATAGCTGAGGTGGAGACAAGCAAAAAATTATAAGGTTAGGGGGGGTGGGGGGGGGGGGGGTAAGACGCGTCATTTCGGCGGTAGGGGGGGGTTTAAGATTTTTAGTACTTTTTCCACAATACACCCTGTAACTTTCTTGGTATACACCCTATCAAGGTGGGATTCTTCTTAGATGATAGCAAACCGTCTAAGCTTTCCAGTGAATTCCCAACCAGCCTTCCTGTCACCTTCCGTCGGAAGTAGTAGGACATCAATGTCAAAAAATTGGAAAAAAATTCCTAATTTTTTCAAATTTTAACGATTTTCCCGCCAAAATGCATGATAACTATACAGTTTTATTACAAGATTTAGAAACCCCGGAATGTTACCTTTAATTTAACTCATGTACCTACCTAAATGCAACAGTTTTTTAGATATTCCTGTTTTTATGATTAATAATTTCATTAATTTTGCTACTGACGATGGTAATCGCGCCTACTAAATATTATGCAATTCCACGCAAAATTAGCAAAATTAATGAAATTATGAATCGTAATCTTGTAATAAAACTGTATAGTTATCATGCATTTTGGCGGAAAAATCGTTAAAATTTAAAAAAATTAGGAATTTTTTTTTCCAATTTTTTGACTTTGACGTCCTACTACTTCCCACGGAAGGTGACAGGAAGGCTGATTGGGCATTCACTGGAAAGCTTAGACGGTTTGCTATCATCTGAGATGAAGGCCACCTTGATAGGGTGTATACAAGAAAGCTACAGGGTGTAAAGTGAAAGAAGTACTAAAAATCTTAAGCCCCCCTACCACCGAAACGACGCGGCTTACCCCCCCCCCCCCCCCCCCCCCCCCCCCCCCCCCCACCCCCCCCCCCCCCCCCCCCCCCTATATTTTTTTGCTTGTCTCCACCTCAGCTATCAATCCCTTGAGTTTGGTGCACCAATTATGAAACACCCTGTATAGGATTATGATTGTGACATTATTTTTGTTGAAGACTGTGTAACGGAGTTTCGGTGGGATGGCTGTGGATAGCTCGTCGTGCCAGGGTTTCTATAAATGAAACTCCTTCAGTTTACAATAAAATTAAAAAAAAGTCTTTATTCAAGTAAAATAGCCTCACATTTACAAGCTAGTTTAATTTAAATCTACTTAGTGTCTTTATGCTAAATACAGAGACGGGGTGGTGGTAAGGGGAAAGTTCGCACGGCTTAACACTCGAGGACAAATTTCGGACTTAATATTAAAAATGCCTAACGCTGATGCGAGTCACTATATTACGCTACTCTTTCTCAGTTATTATGGGTGTAGAGTGGGTGGTTGGTTACGTGAAACTATGAAATGTTTAAGGGGGGGGGGGGGGTACGGGGATTTTACGCACGACGTACCAGTGGTTCTTAATGACTAATAAATTTGGAATATCGACGGTTGGTACGGGGATAGATCACACGGCGTACCAAAAAGGCATATGTTAAGGCGGGATTGTTCACGCTAACCTTAACATGACGGATGGGGAAGAGTGGTACGAGGATTGTTCACACGGCGTACCAGAAAATGTTAAAGCGGGATTGTTCGCGCTAACCTTAACACGACGGATGGGGAAGAGTGGTACGGGGATTGCTCACACGGCGTACCAGGGATATGTTAAGGCGGGATTGTTCACGCTAACCTTAACACGACGGATGGGGAAGAGTGGTACATGGTTTGTTCACATGGCGTACCAGGGATATGTTAAGGCGGGATTGTTCACGCTGACCTTAACACGACGGATGGGGAAGAGTGGTACGGGGATTGCTCACACGGCGTACCAGGGATATGTTAAGGCGGGATTGTTCACGCTAAGCTTAACACGGCGGATGGGGAAGAATGGTACGGGGATTATACGCACGGCGTACCAAAAAATGTAGTAAGGCGGGATGGTTCACGCAGACCTCACTACTAAAATTCAGAAATGCACGGGGACTATTCACACGGCGTGCTAGGTTATTACTAGTGCGGAAATTTCGCACAACACTAGTACCTTTCAAAAATAAGTCTGCCACTTCACTCGTCGAGCTCGCTGACTAGAATGAATTCTGTGGTCGACTGGCGTGCTTAATATAGCCGGGGGGCCAGAGCTTCTCGTTGACTGAGTGACTGATGCTTCCACCGGTGCGAGCTTGTTTATACCAGAAAAGCTTTCAAGCTCTTTTGAAAAGCTTTACTTGTGTTGGCTAGAACATGTGCTTGCGTGCTGATCATGCAGCCAGTGGTTATGGTAGATTTGTTCGTATGTGCCAGTGGCGTGGTAACTGGACGTAAATTAAAAAAAATGTTCCAGTGGTGGGCTAAAATAATTTGATTTGAGGTAAAATTTGTAACTTCGTTACAACTGTTTGGATTTACTCTGTAGTAGATTAAGAAATTTATAATTAAATATGTTGAGCCTTATTATCCTCCTGGGGGTTAAAAAGACCCATTTTTATTTTAATTGGGAATTATTAAAAATAACCGAATTTTGTTAATTTCCTTAGTTTTAGGAAGTTTAAAGGGAATCATTTCCATGGAAAAGGTTTTATAAAACTGAAATAGTTTTTCTATTTTTTTAGTAATGTAAATAATAAAATTGTTTTTGTAGTTCTATATCACCAAATGATTGATTTATTGCATTTTCAAATTAGGTGGGCCTTATTTGCCGCAGGTACCTTACACATTTTAACTGGTTAATGACTTCTTCGCTAAGCAGTCAGTTAACCCGGAGTAACTCAATACAGACACGCTTTGTATGATCGGAGCAAAATTAGAAGTAACATGTCGCTATGGATAGCTAATTTTTCATGCACTTCTACAAACATAGCTTCCCGTTGACGGGCAGTAAAGCAATGCGGGTTTTTATTTGCATTTATGATGTTCGGGAGAAAGATATAGATGAACAATTTTTTTTGGGGGGGCTTCATGGGTGAGAGGTAGTATCACCCCAATTGGAGCTACCCAAAATGGTGCGTGTGTGGTATCAAATTAAAGGGGGTGGAAAGTATAATTAAGTGGCGTGGTTAATTTTTGATCCTATAAACTTCATAGAGACGTTTTTACCATTAAAAAAATGTTGTTTTTGCACTTGGTTCAAATACACCTCTTCCTTCATTTTGCATATATTTTACCCGTTCTTTCTTTCGTATGCATTATTGGTCTGTTCTGAAGGTTTTATGTTAAGGTGGTAATGGGAATGCCCACGTTTCATACAACTTTAGGCCCAACACCTCCAGACATGAGAAATGTCTTAAACGCTGTATTATGATACTCTGAACATATTTTATTATAAATGTTTATTTCTATCTGGCGGGTGAAAGTTTTGGCGATCGGATGTAGCTTGAGCGACTTTATTGAGTGGAAAAGTGGACTTTTCTACTTCTAGTGATTGTGCGGAATTAGTGCGTCGTGGAAAATGACTTCATATGAGAAAATGTTCAAAACAGAGCACTAATAGCCATGGAACTGCTAAAGTATATCCGAATGTAGTAGCTGGGGTGT